>CM036337.1:12163041-14571981 GCA_020615435.1 Telenomus remus
CTAATTTCAGTGTAATTAGATTGAGCGAAAGTGTACATATTATATGCCATTGATACTTGAGAATACTCAAATGCTCTAGTCGAAGAAAGATTTTATTGTCTGTTTGAACAAATGTTTTTAGCTTTAATCTAATCGTACCGGCCGGCACAGTATCTTTGCAAAGAAAACTTGTTTCACTTGGAACGATTTTTTAAAAATGTTTGTAATATGTTGTGAGGGATCGTTGAATCCAATGACAATGTAAACTGCGCGATTTGTATCGTTTTATAAGAAATGAGATCTGTCACCTATATCCGAGTCAGGACAACATTTGAAACATATGCAATACTAAGCATCCTAAAAAACTGAAAAATAACACAACGCTCATTAGCAAATTCGTTTTCTCGAATAAGTAATTTTTTTATCTATTCTTATTGTGGTATAATGGAACAGCTTTCGAGACCGTTATTTAATGTGATAAATATTCGTTTTATGAGAATCAAATATGACATTGTGTTATATTCAGTAAATATAACTTTAAAATCAAAAAGTCAATGAATTTTATTAGATAGAAATATTGTAAATATTTTAATGATTCCAAATCAATCGCGCTTAATAATTCTATTTATATTACATATTTTATTTTTCTACGTCAATGATTTTTATTCTCATCTTTCATTTCCATTAGGAATAAGGATTGAATTTTTCGATTTGTAATTTTCATATCAAATTTTATTTTACAAATCTGATTTAAACATGAATGATTATTATAATTGGTTTTATTTTAATCAATAATTTGGTGTTGAAATTGAACAACGAAATATCTATCTGACGCTGTGATGTCTTAAATCTAACCGATTGCTGTGTTTAAATCTCGCTAAGGGTAGAATTTGAACACAATAATTTTAACATTGTCCAATTGCTGCAGCGATCGAACATTTCGATCGTAAATATGAAATGCAGTTTAAATTGAATCGTATTATTATTCAGTTTCAAATATGAGATGATTCTTTTTGACTTGAAATCAGTAGTGAAATTTAGATAATGTAAACACCCAATTCATATTGATATTCAACGATATAACTCATAATGCTTGAAATCGGTGTATACATTTTCATATTTGAGCACTACTAATCAAAACAATTTGATTCAAATACCCTGTCGTTGATGATCAAAGTGTCAAATTCAATCGACGAATCAAGTTGAAATTAATGCGTTGACTTTCTACACTTTGAACATTTCCCGACTCTAGAAATGGCGACTTCTTTTGAACATCTTTATTCAAGTATTCAAATTTCATTTTAGAGTCTTTTTTACTGCGGTGCAGGAAAATAAAAGTTGCTGTTTCGAGTAAAAATGCAAGAAGGTCTAGCGTTTGTATGACAAGACCTTTTACAATGGGTCTATTAAGATGCACGTACGCTTACGCATATGCGTTTTTCATTACTTGGGTGTATTTAAAAAAAAGACACTTGACTTTTGGAAGGTTCATTGCAATCAGTTAAAAATCCAACGTTTTTATACTCGATGAGATGGAGGAACTTACATGTATAAGTTACATAACTGAGTGTACTAAATTTTGCATCGACAAGAAAAAATTTAATTTGAATGAGATGGACCAGTATATGAAATATGTCCGAACCTCTGTATACAGAACTAAAAATCATATATCTATATTGTTGATGTGTTAAGAAGCAATATATATTAACACATTCATATATTTATACCGAAAAATATTTGTCATTTCAACGGGTGTAATTTAAAGCTGTTTTTAGATAGTACAATTTCCTTTCCGTGATGTGCACAAGTCAGATTGAAATCATTCAAGCCGTTATTCAGTAAATAGGACCGTGTCATATTTTTACAATGTGCAGCTTGATTGAGGAAGAAACCTTGCGAACAAACAAAACGATAATAAAAAAAATATACGTAATAAGCGTAACGAATGAAAACATTGAATTTGTACTGAGAAAAGACGAACAAGGTGATATTTGGTAGATGAAATTAAGGTGTTTTATAATTAGAGATCAAGATTGAATGAAAATGAACAACAAATTAGTTAGTACCAGAATCATCTATTTTTACCAACAATATTTTTGAAATTATTCTCATACTGTCCTCAGCGTATTGAAACGTATGTAAATGTTAATAATCGGTCATTACATTTTCCAATACAAGTAGAATAAAAAAACGAACTAGAAGATTTCAAAACATTAAGAAAAAAATATCAAACTTTGTGCTAAAACAAGAAATAAATTTTAAATATAAACGTAGTGCCAACTGGTATAAAACATCAATTCATATTTTTCAAAATTCATAAAAAATGATCCAAATTTCATTTTTAACCTGCTGAAATAATAAACAAAAATAACACCGTAGAGAAGTTTTGCAAAACTGAAATTGATCGAATTGAGTACACGACCCATATCAAAAGTATGCTAGTTGATTACAAGCTTTGGTATTAAAAAGAAGTTACTTCTAAAAATACAACTGAATAATTTGTATTACGTACGGATTGGCATCGCGGAGCATCGCTTTTCCATGGGTGCTCCAGGTCGATGAACCTGCAGTGTGTTAGCGAATCTTCCATTCCGATGGACGTGAATTATTATTATGTATGGAATGTTTTTGTAGCGCTGAATTATTCGTACGTCGTTTACATGTACACCGTATATCGCGAAAATACTCAGAGATTGCAGCGAGGAGGCATCGCTCGTCTATACTTTGCCGCTTGATCAACTGTTCTTTTAATTTTTTTTTCATAACAACGCCGTAATTGTAATAACGGGTCATTAATAATCCAAGGTGTAAGCGATTATAATCCGATAATAATCATAATGTATTATATTGTATGTGTCTATCGTGATTCGTTGTACTGTAACTACGAAATCTTACATTATTCAAGACGATCAACCAGATCACCTCAATTTTGATATTCTCTTTATTTTCAACTCGTCGAACATTCCAATTTGTCATTCACCAGTGATACGTTTGATTATTTATTTCATTTCGGTTTCGAGCGCCAGGAGAAAAAAAAAGACGGCCAAACCGCATAAATACCGATCGAAGCTCAGGATGAATAATTTCATCGATTCGTTTACGTGTAGAAATCTTAGATTTGAGGTTTCTTTTGTTTTATGTTTTCATCTTATTGGCGTACACTTAAGACAAGTGCAGTGAGGGATTGTAAGAAAAATAACACATTTCCACACTGTACAAGAAAGAGATATACCTGTTCAGGTGCCGAACATGTATCCATGTCCCTACGTATCTATAATAAGCCAACCTTTATTCGTGTTTCTCAGGTGTTTCGCGATAAATCTGTACAACAGGAATGTGATTAATAATTTACGGCTCGTGCTTGTATTTCAGCGGACTTGCTTTTGAGCAACGGCCTGCTGTTATAACAAAAAACCTCCTTATATCGTGAGCTTTGTTGTTACAGAGGCGAAGAGAGTAACGGTGCCAAATTAAAAAAACCCAACCATATCACTAAAACCAAATGTAATTCCGAAACAAGTCCCGGGCATTACGAGAGCCCTTTTGATTTATCAACATTTTCATTCGCAAAGGCTATTTCGCGTGCTTGTAAAGTATCCACCGGCCTGGATTAATGCAACCGAAGCATCGACAACCAACAACTGATGATGTCTTAATTTAGATTTGTTCCAGGTTGGTAATTGGCTCGGATTTATCGCCCGGCGAGATGTCGCGTTTCAACAAATTATTAACACTTAGAATTTTCATGTATTTTGAAATTTGGCAGTATTATGCGACTGGTCAATTAGCACCTCTAAATTTAATCTCACAGCTCCATTTTTTTAACCTAACAAAAATTTTATTCAATTTATAAATTTTCTGTTTAGATGAGAAATTTTTCGTTTCAAATTGGCACCCTTCCATTTAACGATTGACAATTGAAAATATCAATGAAATATTTTTTCACGAATAAATGGTAAAAATTATAGACCATTCCTGATAAGATTTATCTAGAATGTAATGTAGTATAATGATGTTTGTGAAGCTTGAGTGCGCGGAGAAAAAACAATCCATCACACAATAGAGAGGATGCTTTGGAAATTAAAAGTGCACGAGTGCAAAAAATACGATGTAAAAAAGTATAAAGAGGAGAGGGGAAAAACGTTAAGAAGACTTATTGAGATTTGCTTGCAACCGCGGGATATGTAGCTTGCGTAAAATGCGTATCAACAATATAAATCGACTAACCAATTGATGGCAAGCGCTAATTGCGATTGTAACCGCAATAAACTCAGACACCGCAGGTGTCTCTCTTTTGCGTTAATCTGGGAATCTTGATATATTTTTACATTCGAGTGTCGCGAGCGAAGGTGCGCGCCATCCGTGAGAGAGCAATCGTGCAAAGATAGTTAGCGTTCTCTGAGCCCTGTTTGTATATCGGGACTGCTGGGTCTACCTGCGAACTGAAATTCTGGATGCAGAGTGCGTCCATCTCGGATCGATTGAAATCTAGACACAGAGCACGTAAGAAGACTGAAAGGTAGAAGACATCAAAACAAGTCCTATACATATTTTTCAAGCCTACCGTCCTCGTTGTCTTTGGGGAAGATAATTTGAACGCGTTTGAGATCCCTTCGAGGGAACTCTCGAGCATACGACGTGTCTTCAAAAAGTTCGCTACGGTATTTTTGCCCCCGAGATCCTTCGAACGAGATTGGATCCTTATTATTTTTACGTTGATCGATTCATTATTGAGAATGCGAATATTATGCACCAAGAGCGAAATGCATCTTGAGTTTTATTTTTTTATCAAATTTATTTAATTTTAATTTAAATTTTTTCTTCTTGTTGGTGTGAATTTTTCATAACAGTATATTTCTTTTAGGCCGAGATTCCAAATGCAATTAGAGTGATTCTCAATGTGCTTTCAGCTTTCTTACGTTCTCGTACGTTATGTTTATACTCTCATTCCTCGCTATCTGAAATTCGTACTATGCTATTTTTCTATCAAAGGTACATAATTTTCAATGCTGTCTCAATTACGGCCTATAGTTTGATGCTAATTACACGATGCTCAAATGTACGTATTATATTATTATTTTAAACTTTATTTTTACAGTCGACGATCATTTGATTTTTAGTTTGATTGCTCTTTGACAAATATGTCATTTCTCATATTAGTTTTATCGCAGAAAACTTGCCACTTACCGCTGGTGAAATTTATGTAAGTTACAAATTGTTCAAAGGCATATTTATACCTTTATTCAAACGTATTAATTTTTTTTTATATAAATTCCATAATATTCTTTTTTAAATTACTAAACAAAGGAAGAAAATGATTAAAATGAAAGCTGCATTGCTTGCAGAAGAATTATGATGATCCGGAGGTATAAATATCTCTTTGTTTAATAGGCTTTGAATTTCAATATGAACTATGGAGAAAATATCAAGGTGTTTGAACGCAAAGACGGAAACATGAATGTCCGCGCGATGCCTTGCTTTCAGTATCGGTTAAACTTCTATGTTCAAATACCTTGGTGATTGGCGAAAGAAACAGCTTTCTAGTCGATATGTCAATAACTTATCGTCAACTAAAAATTACTATTTTCTGTATAATAAAGAAGAAAAAACCTTGTAACCGATCGGCTCGGACCGCGATGTTCGAAATAAAAAAATATTTCCAAATGTGTATTTGTATTTTTACTCGGCCTTCACTCACTAAACAATTGCATTTCATTGCTTCTGTATACAGTTTTTCAGGCCTGCAAACTCAACCTTACAAGTTGAAAAACTGATCAAGCATCGACATTGTTATTACCTTAAACTGCAACTAAAAGAATTACGACAATTGTAACAACAATAAACACAACAATAAAAAATAATCATGTTTTCCGAGACTCTCTAAAAAAATATTTTACTCTGCAAGAGTTTTAACGAGATTTCGTTAGATTTGCATTGAAAATATCAATCAGAAATGCTGATAAGTATTGAAAAAAAGTTGAGAACAAAAGTGCGCTTTTCTGCGAACTACATCCAAAGTCGTAACTCGAATTGATGCAGAACTGATTCTGCCCCGGTCATTGAGGACTCGCAAAGACAAAAGGAGACACGAAAACTGAAAAAAGAAAAAAAAGACGAAGAAGAAGCTGTTAGGTAAGACTTGGGTTGCGACGAGACGATTCAGGGTCTTTGTTTTTGTGGACACGTTATATAATAAAGGCGCTGAAGAAGCGCCCGCTCGGGTTGCCTTATTAGTGTCCTCTTCTTTTTGCACTCCTAACTGTACCATACAATTTCCTTGCAATTTATTGACCATGAAAAACAATTAAGGCGATTGGGCCGGTCGCGAGGAGAAAATAACTCTGCTGTTGGGGCCTGAGATGTCGGGACTTGCGGAAATCAATTGAATATGAGGATTGCGCTGCCGCGAGAAGTAAGATTTTGTGTTCGGAATGAAATTACGTAATTGAATATAGGAGTGCGTGGAGCACGGTGGAACGCGCGCACCTCGGTGCCGTAAAAGGCGAAGCCCGGAGAGTCACGTGGAACGCCGGATTTCCGCAAAAGGACAACGGCGACAGAAGTTGTACGAGATGTCAGATGTACGGGTAAGATAAATAAAGAAGAAGGAAGGTCTATGTGGTGCGTCTTTTGGCGCATATAGCAGTGGTAGTCGGTGCGCTAGCCGCCGATCTAGCTGCTGGCCCGCTAAATGGCCCTTCAGCCGTACGTACATCAGTCTTCGCCGATTGTTGGCAGTTCAATGCAACTAAGAGCAAATACATCTATTGATTCTTACATTGCGCAAAAATGTCATTCAATCGTATAATCGCTTTCGACTCTCCGGCTATCTCTCGTTTCCCTTTTCTGGCATTAACAAACGATATAAAAGATAAATGTTTTATTCCAATGAACCGGCTGTGGACGTTTTTGTAATATTTTTATATATCGCTGATCCTAGAGTGTGTACCGGTTTTACGGTTTTTCGAGGTATCAGGAAGTTGCTGCGACAAGGATGAAACGCTGTTGGATTGTCAGTGACGCGAATAAATAATTGCCCAGGCAAAGTATCGCTGCTGAGATCAAACCGTGAAGGTCGAACAAATATGCTAAAAACCATCGGCCGATTGCTTCCAATCAATTTATATGCTTTTCGCCGTATCTCGTTGCTTTTCGCTTCATTCGTCTTTTCGCAATTTCTTATCGCTTGATAAAGAATGATTTGAGCTTTCCAAATCAATGTTTCACTTCGCCTTACGTACTTTGTTTTGTGATTTTGTTTCGTTTTTTTTTAATACTGAAATGTTAATTTGTAATTTGAATTCGAAAATTGAACTTTTCACCACACTATGAGATATGAATATGAACTTGAATTCACCTTCCACTTGGACCGATCTTTACGCTTGCATCAGAAATGAATGATTGTCATAAATAATGTTGCTTTTAGGTCTGATAATCTATATAATTAAAACCTAGGAGAAAATAATTTACGTGACCCTTTAGGCTACCAGACGTTTTTTTACCGGATCCAGCTTTTTTTGACAGGATAGAAATCTGCGTGTCCGGGATAATCACATACGAAACGACCGGCACACAGCTCCCAATTAGAACGGAAGCAAAAAATCAACTTTCGATCTTTTATTTGAAGCCATCAGTTTTCTGACATTGCCCATTTGCAGAAACTCTAATTATGGTTGAACAATTTTCAGATGTTCTCAACGGCCGATTTAACAGACACTGCGCAAGGACACCAATTGATCTGCAAATCGTGAGAAAAAGGTAAATATTGGGAAAGAGTTTTGCGAAAAGTTGCAAGTCGATGGCATTTCGGCCGGTTAGACAGACATTAATTCAACGTAAACGCGTACACACGATGCATTAGGTAATAATATCGACATTATGGCCGAAAGGATGATGAAGGAACGAAATGTCGAACGAACAGACGAACGAGCGGATGGATGTGGGCCTATCGGAGGAGGGTACTGGTAATTATACAAGCAAACAAGAGGCGGTTCCGTCAAGATTATAGGGTTCTGCGCGCGGCCCCTCTAGCCTTCTGCTTATCCATAATTACAGGGCGAGCTGCAGCTCTCCGTGACCGTGTGTGCTATCCTTTCTTCATTTCATTCGTGTCTCATGCAAAGTACTTCATTCACTCCGAAATCCTACTTTCGCAGTCGCTCCGCCTGATCCATGACATCCTGACTTCTTGGCTCGATTAGAATTCGACGCACAAAAATCTGTTTAATCACGACGCGCGCATGTCTGTAATAATGAGCCATGTCAGATGGGAACAATGCTTCATCAAAAGTCAGCTATGATATGAGATTTGACCCACTTGCAGCAAGACTTCTTATTGAATCGGAGAGAGAAAAAAAAGATTGTTTCATTTACGAAGCGTAAGCTGTTGAATGGACGTTCAAATTTCATTTAAAAGTATCTACTTGCTTGAAGTCTATAAATAAATCATCGGTACGTTTTTCGATTGTCGTCCATTAATGCTGACTGATTGGCAATTTTCGCTGGATGAGTAGACAGTATCAATCACTCAATTTGCATAATCTTATAAATCCAGACGATTATTCAATACGTCGTTTGACGCGAAATTAACTTATAAAAGCCTGGAGCAGACAATGCACGAAGGTGGCGGTGCAGATCGGCGATTGGCTGTTTTTTTTGCCTTTGTCACATGGTGTTAATAAGAAGAACCCGATGGGAATCGGATTGTTTCAAGATAGGCAAAGAAAGGGCTTGATTTAATGGATTTAATATGCCGATGATTTAAACCGCCATCTCGTCTGGTGACCTTTAGGCATAGGATCTCGAGCTATCGTTGGATCTGTGCCGAATCGAACTTGTCCCAGTCGAAGGATTCATCATTAGGCACGAGCCTTATCCGAACCGATCTGTTTCAATCGGAGATCGAATTTAAATCTCGGAAATTTGGCCTCGCTTGAAATTCTATCACCATTGGATTCCAGTTATATATATAGACAAAGTCCTTTTGGAGTAAACTCGAATTTGAGCCCTTTTTTGTTTCGTCGTAAAACGTTTAACACCAGTCTCGGAGGTGAAAACGACCGAGACAGGAGAAATTGAGTTCCCATCTGAAAGCTAGTGGTGTAATTTGTTTGTAATACTCGCGCCACCGAGGCGAAACGTTTTGTTACCCGGTATCGATGTTACGAAATTTTTATTCGTTATTAATGGCCTTTAAAGTTATTAATAAATTTCATTCGTGTTACGTAATTGTTATTTTTTTTAAATATAACGAATCGTGATTTAGTCGAGATGATGTTGACTTGTTATCGTATAAATGTTACCTTGTAAATGATTTTCAAGTATTATTTTCTCGGTCTGGAATGAGTTTAAATGTCGAGTTTATGAGAACGATGGTTCGCGATCGGCCATGTTATTTGCGTAACTCTTTTACTTAGTGATATATCATTTCACTCGATAATGACTGCGACGCATTGTTGTCCCGAGAGTATAACCAATACAGATGTCAGCAGTAACGTGTCTAATGTCTCTCGAGTTATTCAAACAATAACTTCTGATTTTTTTCCACGTCATAATGTATTGGCATTGATAGATCAGAGCCAATCAGTACTATGAAAAATCGTCAATCGATAACACGGCTCGCTGATCCATGATTGAACTTATTGAATAACAAATGTTATTGTTTGAAAAATAACGTTTTTAAATTAGTGCAAATTACAGTGATAGAAATTAAACAATAAAAAAAGTTAACTTTAATTTTCACCTTGCATAATAAATTATATAATAAATAATAAATTATAGCTGCGTCGAAGTACCAAAGCAATGTAAGTAGGACAAAAAAAATATTATTGCATAGTCAGCTACTTATTAATTCCTTATAAATTACCGAATTGAAGTTTTTTGCTATTTTATTTTATTAGCTATAGCGGTTCTCTTATCTTGACGTGGACCTGGCGGAACCCCTATAAAAAATGCAGTACGAACAAAAATCATGGTTCTAATGTATTCTATGAATTCATTGCTACACTTACCTGTTAAGGTGTTACATTTAATTACTTTGTTCGAATATATAAATGTTTTATTCGAATGCTTATTCCGTTTTCAATAAATGATACATTATATGATCAACGAAAGTACAAACATCAACTAATCAATGATAAATAATTCTTTCATCATTTTTTAACTATCGATAGAATATTGAATACAATCGGAAGTTCTGTCGATCAATCGATTCAATCGAGGAATCGTTTTCCTATAACGATACTAAGATAAACTCAAATTCACATAGTTTTTTTCTTGAAATACTTACTTCTACATAATGTTACTTCCTCCAGCAGTTTTAAATTTTCTGTTTTCAAATCTTGGAGCTTTTTCGCTTGTTGGGTCCAATTAGCAAGAGTTTCTAAAAGAATGAAGCATATATTCAGGGATGCACAAAATCGATAATTCCGGTACTTCGGTAAAAAAATTTCTTTGGAAATTAATTTTGATCCTGTTATTTGTTACCAAATCAATTCGGTAATTGTATCTTTCCGCTTTACCAGATACCAAACTTCTCGTGAACTCTTCGGCCGTAAAAAGTTCTCCGAGGAGGAAGACAGCAGTTAACGGGGCAGATTTTGGAGCCTTATCTTTGAGCTTCTGCTGCACATGGCGGGGGAGCTTATTTTTGGTGTCCTAGAAGAAAATTTGAAATAATCAAAAATTGATTAATCAAATCAAACTGCTTTTCAATAATTAACACTTCGGGAAAACACATTCGTACTACAATGTCAACATTAAAATGTGTACCTCTTCGTTATTCTCGTTTCTTGCAGGTACATTTTGTCTTCCCGATCGATCCTGAAAGCGTTAGAATAAGTACCAGGATAAAATTCAATGATATGATAAACAATTTCATCTTCAAAACAAATAACAAACGATAACAGCATTTTACCTCTTGTGAGAAATGAACCGCTTTTGATACGATGCTGTCATTGCAAAGTCGGACTTCCTCGATTAATTCGGCATCACTCAGTATCCGAATCTGCTTAGCTGGCGGAAAAATAAGTGATATTATTTTGAGGAAAGGAAAGAAGGGAATTCGAATAAACATATAAAAATATAACCCTGCGTTGAAAGTTCCAGTCATTCCCAGGATAGATTGGTTGAAAGTAAATGGAAGGTAAAAATGACTGGAAATTTCCTGCAATTCAAAAGAAAATTCCATCGCAGGAATAACAAATAACAAACAAACATACATATTCTCAGTATTATAATATAAGTAGGATAAGGAAGGGAGGATGGTAATTACACAGAATGTAAAACGTAACATTACGTTTTTAAACTCTATTTATAATGCCTCATGTATTGTGTTCACGAAAAGTTTGAAAAATTTTCGAAAAATTGAAAAAAATTTTTTGCAATTTTCTCCGAGGAATAATTAAAAAATTGATTTCTAATGTAGCCTACGTTAATTCTGAAAGTCTAAAGAATTACCCTGATGCGTTGAAATCATTTCCGAACGCTTCGTTTAGGCGTGATGCTTAGACGAACAAACAAAGAAACAAACAAAAAAACGAACATAAATAGTCAGATCTGTATGAATGAATATGATTTCATAATTTACCGTTTCGATACTTTCGATGAAATTTGCCATTTCAGTGGATTGACATCTGGAAAAAATAATGAATACTTTGGATATAATGTTTGAAATTAAAAATTTCATTTATGCAACATGAAAGAGAATTAAAGCATTATAACTACACTCAAATATTATTCTTTTAAAAAGAAAAGACCAAAGCAGCTTACAAAACAAAGCATGAAAAGAGATGTAGACATTTAGTTTGTTTACATTCGTAATGTGAAGGAAAAAACTCAAAAACACGGCTCATAATATATTCTGCCGATTTATTCATGACAAAAATTTTTAAATCTATAATTGTAGAATTAGAAAGAATGTTAAGGAATTATTGTCCAAGTGTGACAATTAATACGACACTAAAAGTGAACATAATTTATAAATAAAATGGAAGAAAAACCAACCTGAAAAAAACCGTCAAAAAAGCATGAAAGCAGGACTTAGATACAACAGATTGCATTGACTACGACACTTTGACAGTACCTTTGAAAGATTTCAAAGTGTTTCGCTGAGCACTGACAATGACACTTTTTTTATCACAATTTAATAAGACGGGTTGAATATCACGTGTAAAACTAGCGTCTTCGACAAGCTAACAAGTCAAGATACTGCAATAGACACTGCCCTCTGCTGAGGCACCTTCAAATAATAATTCAAATATCGCTAAAACTTTATTTTGCATCAATGATATGAATGAAAAAACTATTAGGTATTGATATATTTTACACTAAATTAGTTATAAAAAACGATTTAAATCAAATTTTTAAAATGTTTGAAACAATTTTTTTCAATGCTGACCAAAATTCTGGGAGAATCCCAAACAAGCACTGTAAAAATAAACATTATCAAAAACGACAAATTCGAACGAGCAGTTTAAATTTAAACATTGTTAATTCAAAACATAGCGTGAAAAACGGACAGCAGCTATGACGATCACGGTAAAAACAAACAACAAAAAGATGATCAGGTCAAGAAGTAGCGCTGTAAAATTAAAAACAATCAAAAATAAAATTACTTCTATTTTTTTATCACTGTTTATCTTTTTAGTGATTATCATATTTTATGTCTGTTTTTCACACTATGTTTGAATTTACAAAATTTTGATTTTACACTGCTTGTCATGATTTGTTGATGTTTTCGATCGTTTTTAATTTTACAGCGCTACTTTTTGAAAAAAATATAAATCACTACTTGTAATAATACGCACTGTAATAATAAACAATGATGGCGGCTATTGCCAACTTAAAACGATACAAATCGCTGTTCTGATATTGGGAAAAAGTTTTTTTCACTGCTTGTCATGATTTGTTGTTTTTGATTCTCATTAATTTTACAGCGCGACTTTTAACCTGATCATTTAGTTGTTGTTTGTTTTTACCGTGATCGTCATAGCTGCTGTCTGTTTTTCACGCTATGATTGAAATTCACAATGTTCAAATTTAAATTGCTCGTTTCAATTTGTCGTTCTCGATAGTGTTTATTTTTCTGGTAGTCAAAGTTATGATCAAAATTAACTCAATGCTTTGTCAAAGTTGTGTAAGATTTTTTATTTCTTTTTTGTTTTGTTATTTTTTACATCGCAAAATTTTTCGTATTTTCGAAACCTCCCAGGTTTCGTAAAACCTGGGAGGTTATATTTTAATATATATATCAATTTAGTACCGAGGATCGCTTGGGTATTCTTTCTCATAATGTATTGTATAATCACAGGGGCCATGAAGGAACAAGATGCAGAAATGTTACAAGCGAAAGAGCTGAATATGAAGCTAAAGAACGAACTTCAAATCTACAAAAGTAAAAGTTTGAATACAGTTTACCATTTATTTAAAATTAATTGCCATATTTATTTGTCTTTACTTATTTATTTGTAATATTGTAGCACGGAAAATCCTAACTACTGAGGTGAAAAAGTTAACATTTCATCTTCGATCCGGCAATCATAAGGTAAAAACTTCTCATTGTTTTGTTTGTAATTTATTGCGACTATCAAACACAATTTAGTGGCTTAGAGGCAAAATCAGGTAACTTCACTTTCAACGTTTAAGGAAAAAAATTTGACAATTCTTGAGAAAACTGTTCGTTTTTTACTAAATTTAATACTTTTTATTTTGCAAAATTATTATAAGTTATCCATATAAGAGATTTAAAGTAAAAAAAAATTAAGCCATAGACAAATTTACTGTTTCTACTTTTTTCGAGGTTCAGAAATGTAAATACGCCATTTTTTCTCGAAGTCACTGAATTTTTTATTTTAATATAGAAACTAAATAAAATAATTTTTTCGAACATATTTAGGTTACATCAGGACAGTCTTCCAAGGCACGTTCTGAAACATCGGGATATGATCATAACAACTCGACCATCACCTCCGACTCAGACAGTGATGAAAATAAGTCGTGCTTCCGATAGAATTGAATAAATTGAAGACTAACTTGCACTTGACTCGTTTATTGTTTGATGATTAAGGTTTGACCCCGACTAAAATATCCAGGAGGAACATTCGTTATGGAAATTTCATATGGAACTTCCATACGCAATGTTCCATAAGAAAATTTGTCAATGGCCATTAATCGGGAAATTCCATAAGGAACGTTCCCGATATGAAATATTCGAATGTATTTGATTGCAATTAAGTAAACTGAACTAATATTTTTTTTTATTTTTTTTTTTTATCTCAATTACGCTGCAGCCTAGTTCGCCCGGCAGCGGGGCACCCCTACCACATATGTGTGGGGGTTTATAGCCCATTTCTTTTTCCCACATTTTTGCGTCCCCGAAGAGAGGCCCCTGGCGTGGATTGCAAGTCCGCGGGGTGCCAATCTTCATGCCGGTAAGGCCGACATTCCCTGTGCCCCCAGTTGCACATCGGATCAGCTGTCTAGCTTTCCCAGAGGAGGTTACCCTTAACCATGGTTTGCTAGGCCATGAGGTAATCCTGCTCTAGCCAGTAAGGCTGGCATTCCCTACACCACGAAGGTGTATCGGGTCAGCTAGTTCTTTTCCTATACTTTCCTGCCCTGTTCCTCCCGGCCCTAACCTGCTCCGCATTTGCCCAAGGTCCCTAGCGGATCCTTGTGGAGTAGGGAAACAACCAGGAAAGTCCGCTGAAGGCAACTTTCCGGGAAAAAACCCACCCCAGAGCGATCGGGGCTAGCGATAAGTTCTTTTTCCGTCGAAAAAACCCAGAATAGAATCTGAATATTTTCGCCAGGAATCGAACCCACGGCCCCTGAGCAGTGTTGTTTCTGGGGCTAGCGCGCTAACCACTGAACCAACACGGCTCTCTAAACTGAACTAATAAATGAATAAACAGTATTGAAAAAAATTAAATAAAAGAAAAATAAAAAAGTGGTGCAGAACATATTGTAATCGCTCGTGAAAGGAGGAGATTTGAACTCGTGGTGCTCGAATTTTCACTCGCAGAGTCCGTGCTCTTACCAATGTGGCCAGCATAAGTAAGATACCTGACCGAGAGTTTTAGCGGTACCTGAAATTTCGCGCGGGCGCACTTGACCCTTTCAGCATGAATGCTTGCTTTTCTACCTTTTAACTTAAAGTAGTACGCTGGTTTTGCAAAAGTGATTACGAAATAAAATAATATATTTTTTCATAGTAAATTTTACGCTCTATCAGAAAATGCTAAAAATTACCTTCTTACCGCACTAAATTTCGAAAATACAACGATCAAGGTTGATGCAATTTAACATTAGTTTAATGGCAGGTTATGTTAGTTGGAGAAAACTTTGGATTAATCGAAAACAACCAGAGTTGATTCCGGGAAAAAAGTGCTTAAATTTAAGATTGTGATGTTAGCAACAAAATAATCAAAACAATAACATATGTTACTGCACTAAATAAAAAGTTATATGCAAATAAAAAAGTAGAAACATCTAATCCGGAAATCGTCAGACATTACGGCGGCGCCATCAGCAGGTCTACCAACATTAGAATTCAAATCTGAAAAACACTTTTAAATTGTAACAAAAAAATGTATTTAAGTTCTTACACAGAAGAAAAAATTGAAAAAAACACTTTCAAGTTTGGAAATATAAGTTTTGAATTATCATCATGAATATTTTTGTCTTTCTGAAAGGTTAATTGTGGAGCTATGATTACAATAAATATATAAAAAAACGGATTATATTATATAAAAGCGGATATTAGCAGTCACGTTTCAAAATAAAATACAATTATAAATTTTTGTTTAAACAAGTTAAATAAATCGCATAAATATGAAATCAAATAGAAAAATTAATACATATAAATATATATGTATATAAATAATTAGATAAAATACAAAAGTTAAAAAAGTAAAATATTTAAGATGTTTTCGGACGATCTTTTTCCAAACATCTCTTGGCGCATTCCGCTACCACTCGTAAAATGGCGTCGTTTACAATTACTCGAGGCTTCCCATTCACTGTAACGCTAAAACACACTCTGATTTCCTCCATTTGGTTCAACTGGTCTTTTTGTTTCAGCTCGTCCATGGTAACACCCTGTCTCGCCATTTTGTTCAGCGTTCTTGTCTTGAGAACTGTATCAAGAGGGTGTAATTGTTGCACATTTTCTCGAAGTTCTTTTTCGTGTCACAACCTTATAGGTGAAGGACTCGTTTCGCTGAGAAGAACCACCAGGAGCTACCTTATCAGCCTTGTCGACATAAGACTCTAAGATAAGCTCCAATCGACTTTTCCATGCAGCATCTGCGAACGGCTTTTATTCAGGCAAACAATTAAAAAAATGTTGTGGATAAGTTAGAGCCTTGCACTTGTCGCTGCAGTCGTCATGGATCCCAGACGTGTCTTTAGCGATGTTGCGCACTGCTCGACAATGGCAACCCGAAACATGCGCTCCAAGTAGTTGATTGTGATGGGCTCCAAGAATGAAAATTCTTTGGCAGCGTCAAAAAGCTTGTTGCCGAATTTTCTGATGGAGTGATTGAAGTCGGACAACTTTTTTACTTCGTGCCCAGTTGCCTCTTGCACGCGCGCAATACCTCCCGAACCATCGTCCGCGACCAAAGTTTCGCATTCAACGCCGCACTTCTTGAAGTTTTTATTGTAGACCAACAAATTGACTGCGCAGGCTGGCGCCATTGATTTGGAACTGCCTTCGTGGTTCTTTTGACACAGTTATGATCCTCGGGAGGGTGTCCACGAGCACACATTGCACATTTTGTCGAAATGACATCATAGGCTAAAATTTTCCCTGTTTCGTGTCCAATCACTAATCCACGGCCTAAAAAAGAAAATAAAATAATATTATTAAAATGGTGGTACTAATAATTAAGATTCAATTGATTTTAATCGACCAAAAGTGGTGTCCCCAGTCTTCATACTACTCTCATTGTCGTATGTAAACTCAGTCCCTTGTTTGTCCCAACCAAAGGCGATCTCACAACCAAGCCGACTTGTTTGGCTTTGGTTTTTTGATTGTTGTCACCTAGGACCTGATTGTTGTCGCCTTGGATCCGATTGTTGTCGTCGTGGACCTCATTGTTGTCATACGTGATTAGATTGTTGTAGTCCTGGACCTGATTGTTGTCATCTTGGGCCCAATTGTTGTTGACTTCCAGACTTAAAAAAAAAGATAGTCGAACTAGCACTTAATTCAAATTTCTAACCACTATTGGTAAATTAGTAAAACAGTAGGAAATATCAAGAGTAAACAATAGACAACTGTAGGAAAAGTAGCAAAATATACTAGAACACTCAACGATTGTGAAGGTAAAATTAAATGCAACGAAGATAACACTGAAAAACAGTAGGAATAAACACTGGTAGACAACAGTAAAAAAAGCAAAAAGTATAATAATAAGAAAATCAGCAATTTAGAAGGTCGAATTAAATTAAATATCCCTTTAGTGTTCGTTTTATTATTTGTCCAGGCCAAGGAAGTTCTTTTTCGTTCATTCACTCTGTCCAGTAGGATGATTTCCATTCCATAGAATTTTCTAAAAGTTATATAATTCATTATTATTATTCATATAAAAAAGAATTGTATCTCATCAGCAATCATAAGAAAAGAACAAATAATATATAGACAGTGCGCATATTAACTCGTTTTATGTCTCAGTGTCACAAAGATTAGTCTGCACACTGTCAGAAAACTCATAGTCAGACGGATCATAAAACTCTAATGAGTGAAAAATTTTTTCACCGGTTCCTCTTGATTCCGTTTAGGACGTCAAAAAACCTACAAACAGGCGAGACTCTTCAGGTTCGTTTGCTGACTGGTTTGGAACACCTTGAACTTTTGGCACTATTTTAAAAAAGGCGACTGTCGCGTGCTGCTTAGGATAAGCGTCTCTAAAATTTCTGAAAAATAGTAACCCGATATGCCAAAATACCGAAATTCAATCAGGTGCAGTATTCCGTTGTACTGGCTGTTTGATTGCTGTTAAATTATATGTTTGAATTAGTTTGGGTAGATATTTACTGCGACTTCTGTAACAAACAGCGTTGGAATGAATCCAACCGTAAACAATGCCTGTGAAGTGAATCAAAAAAAGTTAGCATGTGCAGCAGTGGCATTCCGACTAGCAGGCCGATAAACAAGGTTCTGCCGATGCAGGCTGTTACACAGAAAGAAGAAGTTCTGATAATGTTATTAACCGCTGAACATAACGATGAACATAACGATGAACAGAATCATGAACATAACGACGAACATAACGATGAACATAACGATGAACAAAATCATGAACATAACGATGAACATAATCATGAACATAACGACGAACATAACGACGAAAATGACGACGAACATAACAACGAACAAAACGACGAACATAACGATATCTGATTTGATTATGAGTGAGTTTTGGACTGAAATAGAAGACCGAAATGTAGACCTGGAACAGACAGGCAAAAATGACTGACGGATTGTTTAACAGGTTGACATAAAGTTAGGAACGTTAGATTCAAAATTTAAAATTTGTGGATAATTGAGGAAATTAATATTCACAAGGCACATTTCGAGGCAACAAATGGTAGGAGAGAATTGTCCTCTTACCGTGAGCATGCCATGAACATTATTTGCTAGAAGTCCCAATTTCTCACACGCTTCTTGGTAGGTTTCACAAGTTTATAGATTTAAACATATTGAAGAAGACAGGACCACGAACATTATTGAAGAGAACAGAAACATTGGAATGGGCTTGGATGAACTATGCACAACATCCAATAGCTATTGAGTTAAAATACGATGGCCAGTCAGTAACTATATCTCCTACTTTTCTATTAATCCAGTTCTTCGTTCTAGGATTTCAGGTGAAGTACTCTGGCATGCTATATAGCAAAGTCCTTGCAGAGTCATCTATCTCACACAGGTATAGAAAGGCGGTTAATTTGGTTCGCGATACTCGATCTACAATGTGTTGAGCAATGTCGGGGTTAAAGAAGGGTACCTGGGACGTTTACTTTTAGTTTTCACATTAGTATCAGTATCACACTCACAACCACAACCACAATCACAATCACACGTCAGGGGCTTCTCTTCGGGGACGCCGATGAAGGGAAGAAATGGGCTTTAAGCACTAGGTGGTAGGGGTGTCCCACTGCCGGTCCAGCTATAGGCTGCAGCGTGATTAAGATTAGAAAAAATAAAATATCAATACTGCAGTTTATTAAGCAGCAATTGATTCATAAATTCATTAGAACCATGATTATTGTTCGTACTGCATTTTTTAAAGGGGTTCCGCTAGTTTCGCGTCAAGATAGCAAAACCTCTACAACTAAAAAAATAAAAAAGCAAAAAAAAATTTCATTCGGTAATGAATTAGCAATTAATAAGTAATTAATTATGCAACATTATTCGTTATTGTTACTGCTTACATTGCCTTGCTATTTTGACGTAGCTTAAGTTTATTGTCAGATTGTTTTTCACTTTGTCGGTTTTTTTAAATACCTTTTTTGAGTTGATTGAATCAATTATGGACACCAGTCTACAGTAGAGTTTTTATACTTAGTTTGACGTCTGGATGTTTAATGACTGTAATTAACTCGCACGAGCATTATTAACAGCGATTTCACTTATAGTAGACCTCATTAGGTTTTACACCAGATTAGTCATAATCATTTTTTCTCGCAGGCAATCCGATACAAAGTCCACATATGGTGCATTCGGAATTTTGCAGCACAAGTGACAGTGAAGAATTCAGCAACAGTATCCATCAGACTTTTTTCGAGAGGGATATAAGGTGTCGGCGCAAGAAAGGATTAAAATCCAGAATCTTAGACGCTTTGTACACCTGCCCAACGAACGAAAAAATGCAAAAAATGTTTGTCCCAAGCATCCTCATCGAATCCTCACAAAGTCTCGATTTAAATCGAACCTGAATTTTCGACGTCAATTTTGCAACATCAACCGATACAATTCCAACTGCAATAATTTATTGGCCTAATTGAAAGTTCCCTCCACGACGGCTTTTGAATTGAATTTTTGCTATTTATGGGAAGCCAGATAATCTATCGTAAAATTTAATAGCTTGTTGCAAAACAGAGAAAGAAGAAGAAATAGTGTTTGCTAAAATAGGCCTTAAAATTTGCGCGATTCTCAGAGACCCGTATGTAAGATGCAGGCCCGGGTTGCGATGCAGTGAAACAAAAGTGACGGCAGACGTGACGTGGCCACTTGCCCACAGGTGATTAAACACACGTTGATGTCTGCCACACAAGATGCGATTAAAGTATGTAGGCAGATTCTCGCGGACTGAAAAGCAGAACAGAAAGGAGAGTATAACTCGCGGATCGAGATGATATAGAGCGAGCGTGACCTTACAGACATTGGCCGGTGCTGGGTTAGTAGCGTGCGACAGGGTTAAACAATATCATCCGAGTTGCCGGACACGCCAAAGCACACACGGGGCCTTTTTCTACGATCCATTGAGGTGTCCGTGCATGAGTAATGCCACGATAAATTATCGTTGCGCTCTCGGCCTGTGGCGCTACTGCTTCTTGTCGTCTTTCTCCTTCGTCTCTTTTTTTTCGCACTTTTATATCTCTGCACTTCTTTTCTTCCCGCCTCTACCCTGGCGTCTTCCTTTTTGGATAACGAAACGAGGGTCGGGGCAGTGGAGAGAGGGTTTATTTACATTTTTTCCATCGCAACGGGGTTATCTTAAATTCCATCAATTTTTCAAGAGGATTGCTTTGTGCGTTTTCAATTTTTTACGCGCATTACTCCTTTTTCGCCTTGATAATTTATGATTCGCGCCGAGTCAAAAGAGCACGAAGTGATTTGTTTCGGGATTATTGCGCGAATGGCAGCGCGTTTGTTCGCGCACAAAAGTGCAGATTCATTCGTCAGTTATTTTTTAGCCCGCTCTCTCCCTCCCGACTTTATTACTCTCGGCCTCGTGGTGCGCATAATCGAACGCCGATTGCCAGCCGGACGGCATGCAAATTAACCGTACGGCAAATTCGTCGCCCCAAGGAGAAGACAAACCCGACAAATAATAGCCACCTCTTATTCCACAGCACAGACGCGCTGTTCGATTTCAATGGGGTTAATGCGATATATTATTTCAGAACTAAAATGTTTACTTTTCGATCTTTTTTTTTTACTGCAGCCAATTTGCCGCGAAAACGCATACTCCTGCCATGTGGTGGATCCCGGTACTCGTCGCTTTGTAAATAGGTGTGCGTAAAATAAATCGTAACGTCTTGGTAGGTTCGAGAATTTGCAGTCCCAAGTTTTGCACTCGACACATTGTGTCCGGCAGTTTATACACACCGGCAACAAGCGTGCAATGGCGATTTAATGAAATCGTAGCGATTTCGTTAGTTAGCTTGTTAGAGCGCGATTCATAAATTCGCCTCGAGTATCGGCAGCTGGTCATATCCAATTACAATCTCCAATTTTTTCAACTCTTTTGAATATGAAAGAATTATTATCTATTAGTGTTTATTTGTAGTTTGTTTTTCAGACACATGTCCCGAATTTTTCGATGATCCAGCAGGTAATCACAGCTAGCTTATTATTCTAAACTCTGAAATGCCGCAGAGTACCAGTCTGTCCTATTTTGAGAAAGTTTTTATTTTAGCTCTGCAAACAAATCACTTTTACATAAGAGAAGCACGCTACTTTATAGTCGCTTTATACTGCCTTTTTTTTGGTTGTTCGTTTTTCAAACGTAATTAGGGTAGTGTAAAGAAAACTCTGTTTTTGTGGTTGATTGTTTATTTCGTAAAAATAATTTAATCACGTTCGTGTCATTTCATTTGGGGACGAATTTTTCTGGCCAAAGGAATGCTGTTTTCCGCACGTTTCGCTACGTGTGCAGTTGCATAATTATACTTTGCCACTGCGAAATTTGTTGGTTCATTAAAATGTGGCGGCCAATCGAATTTATGGTTCTCTTTTTTGCTACTTCGCCGATATTGTAAATATATGCTTTCTCGACTTTCCAAACATCATTTATTTATTGGAGACGCTTTTCATGTTTCACAGAGAAAAAAAGTAGGTTAGAACAACATACCCACGACATGGAACTACCTAAACTGATTGTTGTTATTATTATTCCGCCGATTCTCTGACAATGTTTTTCTATTGTTATTATTTTTTTTATTAAAGCTCAGGTTGTGTTTTTGATTGACATTGTTTAAAGGACGACGGAGCAAAATAAACAATGACGTATCACATTTTCATTTGGAAATGAAATTTTTTCAAAATTTCAACTCGTTTTTTCTTCTCCGTGTTTGTGATTTCAAGCGTTAGACATTTTAGGGACAAAGTGGAGATTTGCGAGACAAAATATTTTTACCAGAAGAGTAATTTAGTTATGATTGAGGGATGATTCAAGTCGGTAATAAATTTAGCTCTTCGCGGTTTGCAATTATGGAAGATAAAAGTGTGTCAACGTGAATAACAAAATGAGCATTGGAATCGAGGGCATGTATCCGTATCTGGAAAAATCAGTGATGATCGTTTCGGACATATGAAAAATGCATGACAGATAATTGGTTTCGAAAAATAGAGAGAGTTCACCATAAAAATGGCTTTTCATGCAAATATAAACGACTGTGAATGCGTATTGGCATTTCAATCACGAGTCGCATGCAAATTTTGTCGGACCCGGCGTGGTTGGTGTTGCAGCTGACGAGAAGTCACGTTTTTGGATTTCGATAGTCCGCGTGATGAGGTATCGCTGGTGCGAGCGAACGAAATACAACAAAACAAGAAGAAGAATACAATAAACGGTGCATTTTCGCGCAAGTGGTGACGAAGATAAGCCGTGACGAATGATTAATCACGTTTCTAAAACAAACCGCTACAGAATGTGTGTTCGAAGAATGCTCAGCGTGCAAGGTTGTTACAACAGCATGGCGGACAGGTGTCTTTTTGACAGAACCCGATAGATCAATTATTTATTTATAGCCGTACGTGACAAATTATTCCATTGTCTCATTTCGAGATCGCCGATGATTGCCAAGTTCCGCGAGCAAACGAGAACAGTCCACCGTACTCTGCACTACTGCACAATTTTAATCGCACCCTGGTATGGAGTTTACGACATTTTAAAATGTTAAAAACTATATTAATTGAATGACAATGTTGGTAAATGATCGATCGGTCGATTCCAATTTCTTATGTAACGTTTCAGAGTTTTTTTTCTCGTTTCGCTTTTAAGTTTGCCGAAAAATTTTACCGATTTGAAATATGTCCTCTTTTTCGTGGTTTTGCAAATGAGTAAAAATTGTTATAATTAATATGACGGTGGTTTCGAGCGACATTTGTTAGCACGGAAAGGATGTGAAATATTACAATTGTTGCACATGATTATTCATCACTTTATCTTTTTAGAGAATAGTCGCATTTATCATTCTTACATCAGTGAGTGGAGATTTATGTTATCTTTTTTTGTGTCCTTCTAATTGTAGCGAGCATTTATTTTTGCACACAGGAGGAAAGAATATAATGTTTATACTTGAATCAATCAAAATTACGAGATATATTAGTAGAATGATTCACTATCAAGATAACATAACTAAATAATAAATGTTTCGTGGCGAATATAGCTACTGGGAAAAAACGTTTCTAAAGTTGTTAATAAGAAGGAGATTGTCGTTGGTCACGAGTGTGCCCGATAATTTATATTGTTATTTGAAAACAAAGTGCAATGACAATGCAAGCCGCACTAATTGCGCGGAATTATTTCTAATAAGGTGGAAAAATTAAGGACAATGTGCAACACACTAAGTTGCGTCAAAACTCGTGTCACACTTTTTCCTCTTGTTTCTCTGCAGTCCCGTTATGGTCTTAGACGGATTCGAAATCGTTGAACGAGATTGATCGAAAAGTTTGATCAAATTTTTTTCCTCCTTCGTCTATTTTCTAATGACATAGATGAGACTTGTAAACGAACCGCACGATCATGTTCATCACCACTGTCAATTTGAATATTTATGACAATTTTATATACTCCACCATATCATTTTACGGGAAAAAAGTAATAATTCGAAAAAATGAATTACGTCTCGAGATTAACATAAGATCGTCATTTTTCTTCAGTCGAGCACAAAAGGATGGGCTTGATTGTAAAATAATGTCTTCTTTCACTCAGGTTTTATGAAAAACCAAAAATTGAAAGCCACTTGGTAGTGACAAATTGAACAAAATCTCAATTCGAAAAAATGTTTTTCACACGCCGCTTCTTTTTTTCCCGTCAGTTATAATTCATCGGCGGGGAAAAAATGATCGGAGACACTGTGCACCATTACCGAATATGTGCTGTTAATTCATACAGTAATAATTTTTAACTGCATCAGAATTTCGCCAGCGATGCGACGAGGAAGAAAAAAATAATTCAGAGAATCCTTCTCTCGTAATCAATTATCTTTTTATAAGTTTCTATACGAATTTCCGATTTGTGATTTGTCATTCCTTGCACGCGTTCAAATTTTTTTTTTCATCAACTCGAAAATATTGCGTTTTATTACCGCCGGATCAACAATTTAACAACAATTCACCTTCATCAAAATATGATAAAGTGGCGCAGAAGTAATTAATCATTTTTTTCTCTCATTCCGAAACGAAATGTCATATTAGAATTCCAGAATGAAAAAGCTAATTTTATGCAAATGCTGCTTTTCGACTGACACCTTGATATGACGGGACAATTTTTTTCATCGCTCAAAATTTCTCCGTTGTATACATGCTTATAGGCGTAAAATAAGACCACTTGAAACGATAGAACATGAAGGTTAATCTGGATTGACGAGACTTTTCTGAAACCAAGAACAAGATAATAAAAAGGCGAGCAGAAAAGAGATCGACTAAAAAAAAGAGGTGTGAACGTGTGTATTTTTATTATTCACCTCTCATCTTTTCGGCTGAGTTTGCACTTTTTATTTTATTCAATGATTCGGATTAAAGTTCATCAGCAAAAAAGAATGCGAGTCGCGGATAGACTGAAATCAGAAACAGAGTTCTCATCGCATAACCGACGAACTTAAATATTTATAAGATAAAATCCTTGGGTTGGAAAAATAAAATCAACCTAGATTTGAAAACTCGAAAAAAATGCGTCTGCGTACAAGTCGATTGCTAAGTTCTATATTATTTGTATCTAACGACAGTCGTAAATGATTAATGCATCGAGATTAATCTCACACACGACAATGTAACAATTTCTAATGTCGTAAAGTTGAAAATTATTGTTCAATTTAATCAATCTAATTGATTTGTTAAACTTGCTACTTAGTGCAGTTTGCATTCAAATTAGAAAATTATTTTACTAGTTACAATTTTGCAAACTTTGTTCACCTGATTTTTATGATTTTTTTGAGTGTAAAACTGAATATTTATCGTTTTGCAATCACGTCAGTGGCGATGTACAAAAACGATAAACGAATTGGGTGTATTTATGCATCAGTATCAATTTTGCGGATCAATTGCATGAGTATAACAAACATCGTAAATTGAATTAAGAAAAACAAGACAGTCTCGAGACCTTGGATGGGCCTTTCTATGGACTAAAAGAAGTAATGATTTGAAAATTACAGTGCATTTTCGGGTGGTTTATGTAAGCGATTGCACAAGGTAGTGATTTGGTTTGCCCATACGAAGCGAAAGTGAGTCATATCACAGCTACATCGACGTAGCCTGGATCCTTTAGCTTAGTTTCAAATTCTTCAGGAGACAATTTATCAGGACATTCCCATAAACTGTATTTGGACGTGCAATCATAGATGCCGGTAGACTCATTGATTGTGCGTGGTCGCAACTGACTAGCCGACGGAATGGCATTGACCATCCACGTACTATGCACGCAGCCAATCAAATCCCATCAATTACCAGTTTATATCCAATCTAGTTTACCTATGCAGGACCTTGCCGATTCGTTTTACCAGTCGACTGGATTTCGAGGTAAGCCAAAATTGAATTATTAAAATTTAATCTGGCTTTGACGGGATTTACATGCAGGCGCATTAGTAACTCAGCGTTGGCCGGCCTTATTCGTCGCTTGTTTTCTTTTCTTCGTCGAAATGTTCATTTGCGCGTCAGATCAGCTATTTTATACTTTTAACAGCTGTTTATTTAGTCCTGATTGACGAAGCTGATAAAATCGCTCGCTCAAAATCGACCTTCAATTTGCAAATGCTCCTCGACAATAAATACCGCATTTTTTTATCGCTTTTCCTCTACTCTTCAACTCGTTCTTTTATTCGTCCGAAAATATCATTGGAATATTAAGTTTTTGATAGGGTACAACCATTATTTCAAGTCGAGTTAATTTCACGAGAATCAGCTGATAAAGTCGGTCGCGCTGAAATAACAGACGTGATGATAAAGGCGCACTTGAAATCTGTTTGTTTTAGAGTACCGATGTAGAACATACCTTACTGTTGTGAAGTGGGCTTTGTTAACTACATCTCCGAAAGCTCTCCGCTGTGAAAACAAAACATCCAAAATTCACTCAGATTTACGCTTAATTACATCCGTGAAAAGGTACCCGATGAATTTATTTTTAATGTCATACAATCGCGACGAACATAATTGGTCCAATTAGGTTTACGTGCGTTGCCAGTTTCTTTTTCTCATTCCCTCTTGTTTTTCGTTGCGTTTTTGCAAATCGCATCCGACGGCCAAACTTTGACTTATTCTTTTTGGTTACATCCTTGCGAGCTAATTAACATGTTTAACGTATTATTAATTTGACAGGAATATTACCATTGTCCGGGCTCGTCGTGTACGTTAAATTCGCATCGCGCGTAAATCTTGATCTTTCGCTGGGTATTCTTTTAAATGTGTACACTTGCTTAATAGCATGGTAATTAAGGGTTGTCGTGGCGCAGATGTCTAAACAAGAAAGCGCGCGGTTTCGAATCGAAAATTATGTTGATTCCGAATTCTAATGGGCTGCTGACCAGAAGATATACATGAAGATATTAATATCAAACCGCCCCTGTTTTCGTCCTGAAACAAAAAAGAAAAATATGACGTTCATTTATGATTAATAGAGAAATGTGTAATGTAAATGACGTTATAAAGTGGGCTGTTTTCAGAAACCAAAAATGTTTCACTTGTTAATGTGTTGGAGCGTTGCGTTGGAGTGGATCAAAGAAAGGTTCTGGCCCAATTAAGAGGGTCAACTTTATCACAGCTAGCAGGTAAGAGAAGGCGAATAAAAGCGCGGTTAAACTAGATGGCCAGGTGGCAGGTAGATGTAATATCTAATCCCTGGTACCATAATTTTGAAGAGCCTTGTTAAATAACCAGATGACCACAAAATTCTCTCGTTTTCTTGTGAAAAATGCGACGGACACATGTTCAAAGGAACTCCTCTTCCAAACGTCTACTCATATTGTTAAACTTTATGGGCGGCGACTTTTTCATTCCAAGCATAATGGACGATTAAACTGATTACGACTGTACCACTTTCATATCAAAAATTTTACCCGATCTTCTGTAGTTTCGTTTAGCGTTCATTACTTTTTCAGAACGATCCGTCGTTGATATTACACTTGTATGGTCAATTTTTGTCTTTCATTTATTCGTTCTTGATAAGTATAACAGTCGGAGCGAATCGAAGAACTGGAAGATAAAACTCCGGGTGCGTTGAAGGATGTGCCGAGCTGTAATTTGAACATCTGAAATGGCATTGGTTATTTACACGTATCGATACTTACACCCGAGTGAACTTTCCTGGATTGATCTCGATGAGTTTAATTGATTATTGATTTTGGTTTCAGTGACTGACGTCAGATAAATATTTATTCCACTTTTGGTCTACACAAATTCAAGATTAAAATTTAAAATTTTGAATTTGCAACTTATAAAGAATTCAATCGATTTCCTTTTTTGGGAAAATTAAATTTCGTTATTTTTATTTTGAAATAGCTCGGGGTGTAATTCAATTCCAATCAGGTATTGTAAGACAATAGACTCTGTAATCCATCCTGAATGGTGCGACTGGATCAACTATACTGTCATTAATGATCTACCAGGAATCATTGTTAGTGACGATTAGTACTATTGGCCGCGCCGTAGAACAAGCTTTTGCGAATCGAATGCAATTCGAAGTATATACGCTGTAATTGTTACATCACAGTACTATCCCTACTGCAGCTTGGCGAGACTCGTGTGTTTAATCTGCGATTTACGTTGGATAACTGGATCTCGGTCGAAAAGTTGTTTCATTAAACTAATTCACAAACAACGTCACTGTACATTGTTTTATTTCGTTCGCTATTACACGGTCACTACAAATTGTCGACTCACAAAACCACTAATCAAAAGATACAATGTCATCAACCAAATTTAAATTGATCAAATTTAATTAAATTTTAATTTAAATTTAATCAATTTGAATTTGTTCCTGTATATTTATACAAGAACGTAAAATCAGTTTGATTTTAATGGATATACAATTATTTGTATAGAACAACTGAAACGAATCAAACGGCATGAATTAATAAGAAACCACGAACCTGGGGAGAGTGTTTGGGAAAGATTAGCACACAGAACTAAAATATACAAACAGTCGTAAGAGAAGCGCGCGATCAGAGTCAACACTTCGTTGTCAAGTGTGATGGGCGAGAGCTTTCAAAGCAGGAAGCAAAGGTCCGCGTTAACAGAGTCCCAATGTGAAATGCCAAGATAGTGATCTCGTTTGTGTCTACATCATCTTGATTAGCATAAAAAGCGTGGACAGGAATCAAAAAAGGGGGTGTAGTACGTTAATGGCATCGAAAAATGCACTTTTTGAAGCAGCCACGAAAAAAGGCTTGTTAGATGTTTGAGACGTGACCTGTGGAGGCCCCGAAGCGGTTGTGGTATGTTTTTTTTTTCGTATGCACCACGCGGCGATGTATATCGTTCGTTCGCCTCATGACTGCCATTCAAAAGCGCGCTACGATGTCCATCGCCGAGTCGAAGAATTCTAAGCACTCGCACACCATCATTTTCAGGCGCGTCATCCTCGACGACGGCGATGACGAGCAGAGGCGTCGTAAAACGAATGTTCCACAGCTTCACGCGATAGCTGCGAGAACGTTACGCGTAAACTTGATTACAAAGTTGTACTTGGCAGCTGGATTGATTTTCCTTGATTGATTATAATCATTGAATCAAATTTCTACTACGAAATTCTGTCATAATTGCAACAATAGGTTGACCCCCTTTTTTCTGCCACTTGCAGTTTTTCAGCAACTCAAACTTTAAACTCCGAAGAAGCGCTGCGCAGTTTAAAAATGTGTTCTTTTTCGTTCCCTTTTCCCTTTTCATTTCAAGTTTATCTTTAAAGTTCTTTCAAGGCAAATAGGATGAAGTGGAAAAGTTGCTGAATAAATGTGTGCATTTCATTTTATTCGGCATCTTTGTGTTACATGCTTGGATTAGTTATCCTGGTTCAACGTAATTATAATTGTCCGCAATGTTCTCCCCTTTTTCTGTTAATTTTGTTGAAATAGTATTCTGTTTGCGAAGTAATGATTTTTCAAACTTGCAGAGAGCGTTCAAACTTATAATCATGCAACAAATCCAGTGAATGAAAAGTTTGTTCGAAACACCCGTTTGCAAACCGCAGTTTGGTTCTGGATTCAAATTG
This sequence comes from Telenomus remus, assembly GCA_020615435.1. Taxonomy (NCBI): domain Eukaryota; kingdom Metazoa; phylum Arthropoda; class Insecta; order Hymenoptera; family Scelionidae; genus Telenomus; species Telenomus remus. The sequence continues at coordinate 12,192,675 of CM036337.1, forward strand.
GAATATGGAGAATAAAAAAAAATAACAAAAAAATATAATGAAATGAAACGAAATGAAGGTTTTTTAACAAATTTGATGATGGTAGGGTTCGGAATTTTGAATATGAATTATCAAAAGGATTGAACATGACATGAAACGTCGATGATAGGATAAGTGACAACAATTCCCTCGTTACAGAAATCATGTAATACGAAGCATTCATATATTATAATTATATGAATTCAGCTGGTAATAAATAATGCATCAACGAGTCGGCCGATAACACGTGATTCGACGTTTATGAAATATCCGTTCACTTGGTACAGCATTTGTGCCTCGTCAAATGTCCAGCGGAGAGTCGTGTGAAGTATAAGAAGCGGGCGGAGAAGTGAGGCCCGTTTCGACTTCGTCATCGCAGGGTTTCCCTTAGGAGATCCTCGTAAATTATTCCTCCGAATGGATACTTTGACTTTGCATTATGAAACGTCTCTCGGAAACACATATACACCATGCTTCAGACGCTGACTTGGCAATACAAAATCGATTAATTTGATAATCGCTTCCACCCATTTCGCGTTGTCTTTTTAATCATCTTGTTTTTCATCTGTTTTTTTTGTACCGATTTTTTCACACTTTCCGCAAGCTAATACATTTGAATTAAGTACAAAAGTCTACGTTTTTTTGACTATATGAAAATCATATTTCGTTTTTATATGTTGCTAGGTTTTTGAACTGATTGTACTGTGATACTATTTTCTTTTATTTGTCGTATGTTATCATGTTTGCAATTTTATACTGCGCATACATTTGATTGTGCATGTCTTTCAAGATTTCGTCGCCTTATCTTAAATTCTCCAACTTTGGCCGGATGCGAAAGTTTATATCCGGTTCATGTGTCCGTGATAAAAAAAATTATTCCAAGAAATTCAAATTTATGAATTAAACTATGTAAAAATTATGCTGAAGTTTTTAACTAATGGATTAATAAGTGAGTGTGTTGTATTTCATTCGATCAAATAAAAATACTTTTTGTGCTATTTCAGAAGTTGAGATGCAATTTAAAAAGACAGCAACAGTTTTTTGTTGATTGCACCGACCGAAAATCTGCGAAGTGACTATCAATTAAAATGTTCCAAAACTGATGGTAATCGTAAACTTTTGCATGTTTTGTTAAATTTATACGATCGTTAACTAACAGGATAAACTCTTGCGAATTCGTTATAGAGTTTTATACTGTGATAACTGTTTCAGAGTTCTGCGTGACAAGAGTGTCAATTACAGCAACACATTTTTTTGTATTTAATTGGAAGCAAATGTTCATCCCATTCTTCTTTTATCGTCGAAACTCGATTTTTATGCTGACTTTTTTTCATGTGCCATTTATATCGATAACAGAGCGTAGCGAGACAAAAAGAGACAAATCATGAACAATTTTGTTCAATTTCGAAATGGGATAACGTTTATTTTTTATTTCATCCAAAATTCTACTTTTATCGATCCAACATTGTTTGCCATCAATGTAATGTTCTTTGAACGAACGAGCGATTAATAAAATGATTGGAAACTTTGAATGGATCGTTCGAACAAGTTGATGCGCCTTTAAACGGTTCGAATTATGTTGATTTTGTATGGATGTATTAGATGACGGCTTTCTTCCAAGCACAAATCACCGTTAAACTTTTGAGTGCCGTTCAAAGAAAACCACAACGCAATATTTTAATTTGTAAACGCTTTTAATTACTGACTCTTGTTTCTTGTGTCTTTCAGAAATTTAAATCTATTGACTGGAAGAAATAAAAGGTAATAGAAAAGAAACACATAAAACTTCTAATAAAAATGAAAAAAATAAATAATCACCTGTCATAACGCGTTTATCATAATTAACCTGCTTAAAATTCAGAGCTGCTAAAAGATTCTAAACCGGGGGGAGAAAAGTATACAAAACGATCGACTGCTCAATGCTAAAACTTGTCGAAAAATTAATAAGACCCGAGCCGCTCCTTAGGAAAAAACAAAAGGACGAAGAAACAATTTCGGCTTTCGCCTTGAAAGTAAGCAATAAATAATGAAATATTGCTAACAATTATCATACATTATCTGGCGTTTGATTCGACGTGAAGCGTGCACTTGCCAACTGGCTACCATATAATATCCTCTTATATAAATAGTTGTTTACTGTCAACTCGCCTAAAACCTTATAGTCGGGACGATAAATTGATTCGAAATAAGAGTAGGTTGCGCCCGTCGTATCTGCAGGCACAGGTAAATAATGGTCGACCCGACTACATATGTTTCTTCAGGTACCATAAATTCGCCTCGCCTCTTCGGCAAACTGGAAACTTAATTACCGTTAAAGTGCGCGACGTATTCAAGGCTGTCTCTTATCGGGCGACGTTGTCACAACGCGCCCGAGAAAAATGCAACGAAATATTAAGATCGCGCAGCGCCCTGTAATTAGAACTGCCACCCCCTTGTCGAAGCACAGCCACGAGACGATTCAAAATAAAAGGCAGACGCGATCGCCAGCCTTGGTATATAATATTTCGGAATTTCGATACGTACGAATATCCGAAGCATCTGTTTCTGAGGCAAAATTTAAACCGGCTCGAGAATATGGACTGCGCCGCCCACTTTCGTGTGGGCTCACGAGTCCACAAACTCCAGCGGAGAACCCACTAATAACGATCGCTCCGAGTCCTCGGCTCCAGCCCGAAAGCGGGTTCAAATTCATGAACACTTTTTATGACTCGCGCCCCTTTTTTTATTGCTCCGAAGATTGAGCCACTCGTCGCCAAATCGATTTCAATGTTTTCGTCGGTTTAACGAGCCCATTCATTCGGCTAGAGTTTTCTTTTTCTTTTGCCTTGTTGTTCTTTCACTAAACTTGCGCGAGCTGATTTGTAAATGCAAATTCAAACCGCTAACAATCAACATCTGCCCACTTGGGCGATTGTTGATAATTTCATTTTTTAATACCCGTTGCACACGAACGTTGAAAAGTCTGTTTAATAATCATGATTTGCAGTGAAAAATGTTAGTCGGTGTTAATTGACTGTAAAGTTTGGAATGAGATATTTTGAGCACCGAATCATAACAATTTGTTTTACAAATTCGAAACAATAATTAATTAAAAATTGTAACGGTGAAAATTCGTCGGCTTGTCATTGCCAAGGCGTGGGATATTTTGAGGAGTTAACTGTGAAATATACCTGGATCGACGGAATTACCCGTGTTAATTATTTTGTTAAACACGTGTTTTTCCTTCGAGCGTCAGGCCTCAAATGATTAATAACTAATGAAAATGAAAAATTTTCGTAACTATCAATCATGCTCGTACTTGGAAAGTAATCACTTTCAAATTGACTGTACAAGTAATTCAAGTAGGTGTTAAACGGATAAAAATCGAAAATTATTTCATTACTTAGTAAGTTAAGCGATAAGTAATTAAATAAAAATGAAAATTTTTATCTCTTCGCGTTTGCAAGTAAAATTTGATGACTTTTCCATCAGATTTTAAAGTCTGGCTTGTATCACTTTTTTTCAACACGAAAAAATGATATGCGAGGTGAAATCTATTAGCACACGTGTTTTCAAGCTATGACAACTATTAGATTACTGTTTTATATTTCTTTCCACGCTTTTTTCCCACCTTTCCTCTGCTTTTTTTCTGGACAGTATTTTGAGATGCACTAAATAGTGCTAATAGGAAATGTACGAAAAAAATTATAAAGAATCTCACCCATGTCCCAAAATATATTAGTGTGACGCAGTGCATGGACACATTTACACCGGCATATGGTATCGCGGGGAAATTTATGGAACCATATGTGTCACCAGCTAATAGCACGACAAAGATCCGATATTATCAAGAAAGTAACACTGACTAAACTTTTTTTAATTTCACACGAAAGTCAAAAATTTTTTCCCGGCAAAATTAACGACCCGAGGAAGTTTGTTTCCGATTTTTTCGTTGATTTTTTCCCGAACACGGGAAAAAAGTTACAAGTTTTATTCGGGATTTTATGCACCGGGTTAATAAATTATTCAACAATGTACTCGTTAAACCTTTTTTAATACGACGTTTTATGTGCGTTTAAGAATTAATAAACGTTAAAATAGTCAAAACTTGGGCATTAATTCGTCTGCAATCGTGGAATTCGCAAGGCAATAAAATTTCAATTTATGTATCGAATTAATGTTGAGAGCGAAAGTTCAACTTCGGAACATTGGGAATAATTTTTAATGAATTAAGGGCAGAGTGGCATTGGGCGCCATCGTCAGACGACCTTGTTTAGACAAATGGCTGGATGGCCTAACAAAACTAACTTGCCATTTCAAACAAAAAAAACAAGCATACACAAAAAATTAAAAGAAAAACAAAAAACAAAAACTAATATTACCAAAGCATCATACTTGCTGTATCAAGACATGATACAGCGAATTAAAGTCGAAAAATGAAATACCAATGAATACATCATTAATGACCAGCATTTTTATCCACACAGCAGAGATGAATAAAAACTTTATGAATGATAAAATTCGTCAATTAAGATCTCATAGAGATAATAACCACCATTGAATCAAGTTAGATTCACTGCAAGAGATTAGCAATAAAAGAAAATTATGTATGATCGTAACGCTTTAAACGATTAATTAAAGCACGGCGAAACAGTTGTGACATTATCTTGTATTTTTTGAGACAACAGCGGAAGCCAAAAAATTGTTATAGCTCATTCCGCTACCAGTTCTTTGTACTTGAGGGTTGTGTTTATTTTCGACACGTGTCTTCGACATACAAAAATATGATATTTTCTTTTCGTATACTTTTCAAACAAACGTGTTTGGTATTATCGAAGACGTGAATAGAAATAGCTTTGGGGCCTGACTTTTCCTCTTATTTTAAGAATATTAGTTCCTTTGATCTGATCGCTGAGATATCATCTGATGTTTGTACAGGCAAATATAGATTTTTTCAAAAGTGCTGATGATCGCTCGTAATTGATTCGGTCATTTCAAGCGTAAGATTTATCACATTTCACGAAAAAATTTCGTCTAAGTAAGTGAAAGAAAAAATTCAGTGTGGCTCTTGCCTACTAACGAATCGTTTCAAACATTTTTTCACGATTGTTATTCGCGATAGCGCTGCGAGATCGAATTAGAATTAGTTTCCCATAAATTTGTGCGCCAACTACCTCGCAGCAATACAGAACTGAGAAAAAGATGTGGTTATAGAACAAAAGAACAACCATCTGATAACCGTAGACTTGGATAGAAAAAGAAATAAAACCCTCAATAAATACAAGACTTTTTGGCTGGAACAGACGTCTGAATGAAACGATACAGGCTGTTAAAATTATTATGATAACATTTGTGAATGAAAATCTAGATAAACTCTCATCATCTAATGATTTACAGCTGGCTCTTGAATGTTAATCAATTATTCGAAACTGAAAGAAATCGTTTTCCGAATTTTGATAAAAAGTATTGTTCGCTAATTGTTCGTAACCCAACTGGTACCAGTTGTTGGATCAAAACTTTCCAGGGAGTGTCCAATTCTAATCGCCGTTTAAGTTCATTGAAAGACGTCATGTGCTCGACTTCATTATCAATCTTATTTTAAACGTAAAACATCATTTTAGTTATAAAACCAAGGTAAGAGGAGCCCAATAATCTATATAGCATATGGTCGATATATTACAGTTGATGTCTTTCATTCAGAGAGACCAGCAAGCAATTTTGACGGCGCCATTAGCACGAAGAACTTGACAGAACGATCGGAGTTGTTGGAGGAAATTTATGAGGCTCGGGTCCAGAGCGACAAGCGCGCGATCCCTTTGAAGAAAATTAAAAGTTCGAAGAAATGGTATAATATTCGAAGCACCACCGAAAGAAATCATTCGAGCCAACGAAAATAAAAGTTTGTGGGCAAGGAACAAAATAACGAATTCTTGCGTTTTTTTTTCGCGGTTAAGAAACAACGGTTGAACAACTAGTACGAGGCCTTTTCGTAACATTTTCATCGGCCAAGTGAATTTGTGCGCCTTTGTTTGATTTCTATGAATATAAAGCAGAGACAAATTGAACCAAATAAAGAACTGGTTGGGTTGTACATTTGACCTAGTAACCTTCGCTCGATTGTGTTCTCAACTTGATTGAAACGCATACTTCGTGAGCGCATGTTTTACATATACATTTTGATAGATTTTAAAAAGTATAAGAATCGTCGAGTCTTGATACACACGTTATCATGTGCAACTTTTGATTGGTAAAATTTTGATATTTTGTGAAAACTTTTCTCCACGATTTGTATCGAATTGAATGTTCAAAAATATCTGTTACTGAAGTTGTAACAAGTTGCAGTCGGTCGTGTAAGTTCAAATGGGTGGCGATGTAATTGTTAATACATGAATTATTCCACTTAAGTGATGAATCTGATACGACTTCTGAGTTGGAAATGAAAAGCAAGTTTAATGTACTTCATGAATTTAATATATTATTCATGCAAACACGTTATATTTCAATATAAATATGCACGAGTTTAGTATATTAACATGTACAAGCTGAGAAATGTAAGTGTATTTCATTTGCAAAACACTGTGTAACTCAGACAATTATTTGAACATGAACCGGGAGAAAAAGGTATTTGAATATTTTAATGTCACCAAATTCAAACAAAGGAACATTAAAATCTCAAACGTGTCCTACATCTCGAGCGCAAAATTCAGGTTGTATTTCACTCATTATTTATTGACGAACCACATTTTGTGGACGAAAATGTATTCTTTCTTAAGCATATGTTTCGAACAGCAATTAGTGAAAATACCACAGATGGAATAAACGTCACGAAAACGTTGCCGAAAGCCAAAATGGTGTACTTGAAATGCAACGTTTCAATTATCTTCTGGAACGTCGCATTAGTTACAGAAAATTTGTTATTTATGATGATTCGTAATTACTTTTCCGTAACGTCATTCTCGCGCAGACAAACTGGTAACCCGGAAAGCCAAAAAGCCGCCGAATAAGTGCTTCATCATAATCGAAACGATTTCGATTCAATACGTCACGTCTTCATTAATAACACTCGATAGAAAAAAAAATGAAACTCGGACTATCAAATTCATCGTTTTGCAGCAGGCATAATAGAACAAAATCAACAGCAACTGTTTTTTTCCTCTCGTCAAAATGATTGAGTCAAAAGCGCCACACGACCTTTTATGTTTCACCTAGGTGAATAATCAATTCATAACAAAAATTTGAGAGCCATGTAATATCCACTAAGAGACGACAGATGACGTTTAAGAAGCCAGCTCAAAGGCTTAGAACAGTTGTGCACTAGGGGATCATGGATGCGAGCTAAATTATAGCACGTCGGCATACAGCAAACATCGATTATAGCACGGATTTCATTTCCACATATACACACTTATTTGTCTATATATAGACTCGTCGTGACTTCACAGATTTGAGCTATCCCCCGGGAGGTAAAAGATTGCAGCCCCCACGAAACTGCGGGCAGATTAAAGTGTGTGTGACATTTGTGCAAGTGTCAGGGACTCGTCGGAGTTCGTCCGGCAATCACGAGAGTCGCGAAAGAGAGAAAGGACACGACCATCAGGGATTGATTTACACTTGGTCAAATCCCGCTGCAAGCAGAATATTCGTGCTCTCGGATCCGGCAAACTCATTTGCGCCAGAATGATATGTGTGCATCAGAAATATTCCGGATTAGCGTAGTGGCTGTTCATGAAGCTGCGTCATTTGCGAACAAATGCATTATTATCCTGAGTTAAATAAAACAAAGACTAGTCGTTGACGACCCCCCGATGATGAAACGAGACAGGGGGGTGCGAATTTTCTATTCCCGAATTCCGGGGTGATGCTTCGTTACCAATTTCACACCGGGGTTTGTAAATCGACGGATTATTCCGAGATTCGGGTTATTGTGCTGACGATTTATCGCTGCTAATAAGGAGATCGCGAGGCGTAATTGAATGGCATTAATGAATTGCCCTGCTGTCGTTAATATTACATCCTGTCAATTTTTTTTCATTGACGTTAATGATTCGTTGTGATGTGCAATTTGTTGCACGATAATTGTATAAATCCTCAAGTACAGAGATCAAAAAGTTGATATTGTTTTTATAGTCTTCCTTTTTTTAAACTTTTAAAACATTCATGATAACGGTAAAATTTTTTGAAACGTTTGACGAAAAATGGGCGAGAGTAATTTTAAATCATTGTTATATTTAGCCGCTAATTTGACTGCTATAACAAAGTGAAGCTGGTTCATTAATTAACGTCAAGAAAAGTACTTGTTAAAATAGCAAGGAATTTGTTTTTAATTGAAAAAGTATTTCACACGTCATTACTGGCTCACATTATGCGCGAGCAGCTGCGCAAACAGCTATTCGAATTTTATTAATTTGCAGACACATTCTTGTGAGCTACGAGGGCCGATGAATTCCTAAAATTCACCATACAAACACAGCTTCGAACCATGAGAATTATTTTGATTGGGAAAAATTGCTACACTTATGGAACGGGGTACTCCATTCGTCAGTCGGTCTCGGCTGATTTATCGTCGCGAGGCCAATGTTCTCAAATATCCGGGAACAATTAACATATTCCGAGAATCGATAAAAATTATTCGTGAATTTATCCGGATTATATTTTATTATTGTGTTGCGGTTCGCAGTTTGGGGTTAATTTATCGTCGCAACGCTGTTTACCCAGAAGAAATGTTTATAAATCACATACAAAATATCCGAGAGCTGTAAATTGATTTGATGTAGAAATTGATTAGTCAGCGCCGTTGATTTATTTCGGTTAAATGAAAGCAAAATTCTCGGGTTCACTGAAAAGTGGAACGAAATCGTCCAAGAAATGTAGAACTTTTCAATTTTACAAGACAATGTTGGATTGTGAATGGAGAAAAAATGGATGATTCCACTTGGATAAATATGTTTGTCTTCGTTTGATCGGGGTGAAAAATTGTGTTTCCAACGTAGCGAAGAACAACACTAATCAACCATCAAAATCGCAATCCAACAAATGGCTTGAAATTTCCGTTCGGATGTCTAATCATCAGTCTCATTGTTTCTAATTTAAAAAAACAAGAACTTTTCAACTTGGTGCTTCCGTTCTTTTCTGTCAGTGATTTCTAGCTATTTTTGTTGCTGTTTTCTAAACTTGTTTAAAAAATCACACACGCGCGCTTGTCACTCCAGAAATCCTCTGACAAATTGAAATTAATCCCCATGAAATAAAATGAAATCACGTCGTTATTATTGGGTAGCATAATATCACCAGTCGGGACATCTATTTTCATCTGCTCGTTCTTATTTGAGTTTTCAAGTTCGGTACATTTGCCGGTGGGTAATTTCTCAAAAAATTTTATGAAACTCCGGCACAGCTTAATATACTTGACGTTTCGTTCGCGATATGCACTCCGAGAGGAAGCTAGTGCTTTACGATATCATTAACTTTTGGCATTTTTAATGGTGCATTACGAACGATTCCGTTCGGCTTTCCAAAAAATGAAAAAAAGGAAGAAAAAGCGAAATAAATAATTAATTAAATTTGAATTACTTTTGAATGACGAAAATAAAGTTGCGACGCACGAAAAAGCAATGTAGTGGCTGCCACTTCGGTGAAGTTTTGAGGTTTGTTGAAGTGGAAAGTTCAAACTTGAGATGAAAGACGATTTTGACTTAGGCAGCACATTTAACCCACCAGGATAACAACTTTAACAAGGTTTTGCTGAGCTCGTAATTTTATATGTGGATTAACTGCGATGGCTGTTATTACTTTCAATTATTGCTTCCAACCAAAACCAGAAGAATATTTAATACGAGCTTTTTCATGTCATTTTTTATGTCATCATTTTCCAGCTTATTTGTATAATCAATTTCGTTTCAGAAAGTCAAACTTTTTACAGGAAGAATGAATAAAACTGACAGAGACGATCTGGAACGCGACAAAATTGCAAAGAATTTTCAATGAGACTTAAAAATCGTATTCGGTTTATCTATCTAATGTCACGTCCGGTGTCCAGGTAACTTTTTCCATTCATCCAAGCCGCACTTATTGGCAGGTGGATTTCTCGATGGTAACTGGTTGAAAAAGTCACACGCCTGTAGATTTCAGTAGCTCCTTCCCGTGAGGATTCGTGACGTCTTTGTCAAATGAGATCTCGTCGCCAAGTATTGCGTAACGCAAAGTTTTGTTCCTTACATTTAACTTATCGTTCGGAATCACTCGTCGAATTTGAATGCGCCCCGGACGTTCGTTTTGCTACCTGTTTAGTTAATGGAACTTCAGTCGGTACCCGAGAGCCATGTTTTGGAAAAGTAGATCCAACATAACAATGGGAGCTCAGTCTTTAAAATGCACACCGCGTCGATTTCGTTCATTATTATTTATCCTGGAGTATTTATGGGCTTTTTGTTCGTTTTGGTATTTTTCTCGCAGTTGATGTTCCCTAAGTGATTGATTAAATGTAGATTCGAAACTCGATTGACAAAACGGAACAAAGAAAAAGACAAACAGATACGTGATGATGAGCCGAAAGTATCACTGTCAACCTAAAAAGTCATTAAATCTATAAAAGAGTTCCAAAAGAGAAAACCATATCGGAAAAGCGAAGAAAAATGATTTTTTAATTAGAAGATTAATCGATTTTTTAATAGCTTATTTGAATCGTAAAATTCGATTCGAACACCAGTTTTATTGTCCACACAAGTGTCACTTTTGAGTTCAAAACTTAGGATCGTCCCTAACACTTGAACCTTCACATTCTAGTGTCAAACGATTTATTATGAAGTTTTATTATGTTTGAATGCTTTCGAAAAAAGTAAACTTTTCGGTGACACGAATGTAACTATAAAAAGTTAATGCGATTTTGACAAACTTTATTTTTTCTTCACTTCGTCGTGTTGAAAAGGACACGATTTTAAACTAAGCAAATGATTCTAAATGTGATCTTGCCTACGACCTTTTATCGTCCGCGATAAGAATCTTTGCCGGTCGATTTTGGCTCGGGAGATTCATTTAAGACAGAAAATCGTATTAAAATATCAGCGTCGAGATAAACAGCCGGTGCTATAACTCGCAGCTACCTCTCTCTTGAGAGAGATAGAAGCTTATAGGCGCTATCATTCGCGGGTCATCGTGGAAAATGCCGGAATAACAATGGCCGGCTGGTCGAGGCGGGCAACAGGTAGTAGACTGCCGGTCTCACAGGCACCATCCCACCGAAACAGCGCCGTAATTTGCAAGAGCCAGACGGAACGAAGAGACTTCGATATCTAATGTTTGCCTTTTATTTCTTCAAGGTAACACGATATCCAGCCCAAAAATAGACGGAATTCCCTGCCGACTGCACGGCCTGAAAAATGAGCCGAATGTAAAATGCAAATTGAATCGAAAGTTCGAAAATCTACGAACACACCAGCTTTAATAAATTGCCGGCCATTACCGGGCCTGAATTTGCGTAAAACGACGTTAAAAAAAATGCAACTCTGATAGATCGCGCACGTTTCGCAAAATCACGCGAAATCCCTCTTGAGCTGTCGGTCGTCGTTGATGAATTATTGCTCGTCATTTTTGCAGAGCCTCCTCTCTAAGTGACCCGAGTAAACGGACGTTTAATTAATAACAATGAAAGCAGGCTCCTAATCAGATGAGCCTCGTTTTTTTTCAGGATCCTTTTCTTTGCCGCCTTTACTTTTGCTCTGTATTTTCTGTCCTCGATTCTTTTTCTCTCTCCACACGGAATGTGAAACAAATTTCTCTGAACGAAAATAATTTTTGGCGCTCGCTGTGACGAAAGGTTGCACGAATCGGACGACGGGCCGAACAAAAAGGCTTGACGGTTTTGATGACGTATTAATGACGGTATCAAAATGCAAAAGGCAAAATTGGCGTCGCCCTTTGAGGATAATCGGTCTTCGATGGGTCTCCGCTCCTCACTGTGCACTTGGCCTAGGACTTTCAAGATTGACCTATCAGTTTTAATTTCATGGATGACCGCGGACATCCGCATCGTATTCGTTTAACATCCACGACAGTCTTTGATTTCTCGTCGTTTCTTTTAATAGCGCCGCTGAACTTGTCGGTACATTTTTTTCTCAAACGTATTGTTAATCGTATGTGAGACTAAGTTGGAAACGTGACTCTCCTTTAATGATGGATCATTGGACTAGCCTCCCACTGGACGAATTATGGTTTTGACGTTTTTTGGCTTCAGTTGAGTTTTGAATTTAATGTGTCACACAATTTTGCTCTTTCATTTCTGCTAACAGTCATTTTGACGAGTCGTAAAAATACCGAAAATGTTATCTAAGTACTCTGTCGAAAGTTAATTTAATTTACCGGCATTTTTTTCATCAGTCATAAAATGACGGTCGTATTTTTAATTAAAATTTTAATCCTAGTCGCTTTCTCTCTCTTTCTTCGTTGGTGGAAAATGAGATTGGCCCCTCTAATGTCAAACAGAGATGTAAATTAGAGCGAACGTGAAAACAAAGATGATTGATTGTTTACTGTCTTTTGTATGACAATTCATTTTACAGGGGCGTGAAAAATGTTACGCTTATATACAACAGAAGAAGGAAAAAAACACTGTTGTGAAAAATGCTGAACCAATTACCAAAGTCAATAATGATAATTACATTGCATAAATTCTGTACACATAGTTTGGGATATAATTGAGACAGTTGACGTGAAATTTCCGAGGGGCGTTTGTGCGTCGCTCTCGAGTCGAAACATTTTGCATAACAGAGTCATAAGAGAATTTGACTTTCATAGGTGATCGAAGGCTGGTTATAATTCAAACAAAAAAATTTTTTTCGTCCACATTGGAAGATCGAGCGTTTAATTTCATCGAAACCCTAGTAGATAATAATTACACGTTTGCCATCGGAATTACCAATTTAATTGCTCCAGATTTACATAATTCAATTTAGATTATTTGCCATCGACTTTGAGTAAGAAGTAAGATCATTAATCAATCGGTAAAAAAGTTTTCCCCCCGATGAAACTTAAATAAAAAACTATAAAACATCAAAAAATGATTACCGTCGTTAAAATGAAATCCTGGACCGCACATGTCAATATTCGAAACAAGTTTTAAGTACACCATCATGGGACCTTTAATCCCGAGCATGTTCTCTCATAATTGCTTTGTACATTTTTACACATTCCCACCGTAATTCATTGAGTGTTAAAAAAACTGTTTCCACATCAAAGCGGAAAGCGTGTCAAAGCAAAAAACAAAGATGCGCAGCCACTTAGACGAAGCGTGTAAAAAAGTTTGTATTTGGACGAGTGTTTCAAGAGGATGCCTCACGCTTTCGGGTCCGGTGCTCGCGCGCAGTCGTTGGCAGATCGTAGGTCACAGATTTGTCGCGCTGCCTTTATTACGACGGATGTTTTGATGTCGGCCGGAAAAGCGATTTGTCCTTTTCGGAAAAACGAGATCATAGCAGCCTCGGGAAGACCTTTCTTATGTTTCAAAAAAGCCTCCCGAGATGTGTAGCAGAGACAAAATCGGCAGCTGCGCAGTGCGCACTGTCGATTTGAGTTTAACCAAATGTGACAAAACAAGCGGGGTTGCGCTTATTGTGCCGGTTCAAAGGAAACTGAATCGCAAAACCAGAAACTATCGCATTTGAATATCCGTTTTTTCGCTTCCTCTATCCTCCTTCACCAAACAAAAAGAAGAAATAAAAAATACCAGAAGAAATAAAATTTTTTTTGTTTCCGTACTTTTAGATTGAAATTAGGATATAAATCTTGTTCTGTAACGAATTTCAACAACGTTTATATAATAAATGTAAGAATAAAAATTTGTATACATAATGAAATTGATGAAAAATGAAATTAGCGAAAACTTTACGTAAAACTTTCAATGATATTAGATATGACGAAAACGATTTCGTGACACGAATATTGTGGCATTAAAATTTCATTAAGTTGAACGGATGAAAATTTCTCCGTCAATGGAGCATGTAAGAATAACAAAAAGTGCATTAATACCCTGCAAACCGAATTGTTTATAGCCGGGTATTAAATTCGGTATTCAAACTGTCACTGAATGAATCAGAAATGAATAAAATTGTCCAGAAGCAAGAGTTGCATTGTGTCAATGATCATGCTAAGATGCAGGTGCGCGCTTTTCAGTGTGTGATATGAAGATTGCAGCGGCGTTATAGTGCCATAATCGAAATAAGTTTTGGCATTAAAAAAACAGGTTTCGGTATACATTTTGTACATTAAACGTATGACTTATAGTCAAAGAGGATACTTTTATGAAACTGAAAGGCATTTGCATTTATATTGTAAAATTTTCGAGTAGCCAACGAGACAAATGAAAAATCGAAATAATTTTGTTCGCTGCAGAAAAGAAGTTAAGAAAAAAGTGGCGTTTTTGTGACAAGGTCGAATTTTTAATTAACATAACGAGGCGAGGCAGCCAATTCGTAATGGGATTCGGTGAAATAACGCGGGTCCTGATTATAACGAAAGGTATATATATTTGCGGGCTCGGTAGAAAATGCGGGCGCATCAAAATTTAAGGCCGACGTTGCACACGTTTTTCTAAAACTCCCCGATGGTAGCTCTCGGTACGCATAATAATCCTAAAATAACTCGAGGCTAAATATACGGCATCGATAAACCATAACGACATAAAGAGTGGAATAAAAAGGGGATTTGCGGCAATCAAGAAGATGCATTTTCACGGGCGCAATCAGTTTCCTCTCGGTTTTCGCGAAAGCAGGTCATGACGGTGCACGGATGAGGCCGAACGCGCGCTTATATACCAAGGGGACTTCGGAATCAATTATAAATCGTTACACGTACCCGCGTAATCGTATAATTCGAGTCACGAACGGATTAGCCGGTCGCTGACTTAATCTACATGGATCGTTAAGGAAATGCCTTCATGAACTTACAAATAACTAAAAATCATTACTTTAAAACCAATTCGAATACGCTTTATTCAACTGGAAAATCGTCTGAATTATTGTGACCTTAACTGTTTGATCAACCGCTCCAATTCAGGTTAATCGCAAAAAAATTACATTGAGTTCATATGCAAATCATGCTAACATTTGAAACATGATACGAAAACCAATACGCCAACTAATTAATGAAATTATCTTTCGTAAACGAATGCAAAGAAATCGATTGAAAAATTGACATTGTGAATAATTTTGTAACGAGACGAATTATGAATTTATCATGATGACGATTGTATTCTCCAGGCTTTAAATTCTTAAAAGTATTTGTCTGGCACGCTGTTATTACACAAACATTATTGATTCATTCCTAATGAGAATGAACAGAAAAAAGAAAGAAAAAAACACGAAAGGTTGTACCAGCCGCAGGAACTCTATTTTGGTACTCATTCAATTCGTAAGAATAAAGCCAAGATGCGGACGAAAAAGTTTTCAAGGGGGATGGAAAGAAAGCTAGCAAATTGTAACTCTGTCAAAATTATCGTAGTACTGATCGGTAAAGAAGAATGCGACACATTGTTAACCGGGTCTGGCTAGGTGGGGTATCTTTCATTGCATCGGTCGTTGTTCGGGCAGAGATAAGATCTTGGCAACGCTTGGGACCATCGTCGTGTCCTTACAATACGCGCGAGAGCGACGCCAAGAGCGTGGCCCATTCGAAATAAATTGTTATTCGATACCCTGAGAATTCTATTTCTATCTGACAAACTTTTATGCCGTTTGGGGCGATGTTTCGGGCGCACTTTGAACGCACCCGGTGCACGATTGTGCGCCGGGCCGCATCAACCAATCGGAACAAACCGTCCTCTTGTTTAGCCGATCGAGACATGATATTACAAAAAATTCGATACTCCACTTCGAATCGATTCATTTGGACAATGTCAATTTTCAGTCTCCGAAGAAGATCCCGACTAAATTGTACCCAAACCTCTTTGTCCCTTTTGGTTTTTCTTATCTTGCTGAAAGCATATCCAGCAAATGATGCCAATTGTGAGTTATAAATAATTGGTTCGCTTTCGATCGTTTTTTATCGGACCAAGGAGGAAGAAGTTGAAAAAGAACAATCTTGTAAAAATTATTGATATAATAGAAACCGTTAGAATATATTATATTATATGAAATTTGCATGAGAAAAATGGTATGCAACGTTTGCTCATGGAGATTTTCTAATCATAATCACTTATCTAGGAATATAATCGTGAATTACTGGCAAGAGAGGCGAATTTAAATAGTTTTTGCAGATTTGGATGGAATGCGGATGAATGCAACCGACATTCAGCTGGTCGGAACAAACGATTCTTCCATTTAGCTGATCCAGACGAGATATCAAGAAAATTTGATACCTTCGTTTGATTTTCCTCATTGTCGTTGCAGATCGTTTCTAAATTGTCCTATTTATACTATATAATAGTTCAGAGAAACGCTAACAAGTTCGAAAAACTCTGGTAAATAATTCTTCCTAAGCCAAAAATTGGCTAATTGAGTTTCAAAAATAGAATCCACCGTTTCAGCGAACTTTTCAGCGCACACGTCAATTAAGTTGAAGCCCATGTTAGATATTCAAGTCAAAAGTGTCACCGCTAAATTACAATTTCCGTTCCAAGTCTTTCTCATTGAAACTTGCAGTCCGTTATATACATAAATCCTGAGATATATTTTGTTATCAAAGTCAAGCTGTGACGGAGTCGGCAAAACGAAGAAAAAAGCTTTATGTCAACATCACGACAATCCTTAACACAACAGAATTGAATATCACAGCAAAACTTTCTCCTCCGGTCTTTTCGTATTAGTTTTTCCTGTTGATTTTATTAGTTTTTTTATTGCTCATCGTTTATGTGATAATAGTAATGCCTCTTCTCTGTGTAAACTTTTTGTTCAAAAGTATCTCGGATGTCTTTTGAACAGCAGGATTTCGTACAACCATTTTTTGTGAAAACTATAAAAATTGTGAAAAAAAAGTCGAATATAGATTAGAAAGTTTGAAACCTAATATTCGATCCGACATCTCACGTGATTAGTCATTTGAAATTAATTAAACTTTTACAATATCCAATACCCGTACTTTCTTCTTGCATACTTGTAACATTTTTGTAACAGTGATTTTTAATCTGAAACAATTTCGTGTTCACGTGTGACAAGACAATTCAGAATCATTTCATACGCTCTCGCGTCACTCATATTACTTGTCATCAAAAGCAACATAATACCTCTCGAGCAAACTTTATAAACGACACTAATTTTTTATTTCAACAAAATAATGTAACACGAGTCGGTCGAGACGTGATAAGGTGTTTGCGTTTAACTAAAGTTTCAACAATATTCTACAGGTGTTATCTCAGCACAATATGTACACTACAAAGCGTAAAGCCAGAAGGGATTCTCCTGGCGCATGTGCATCAAAATTTTAAACAAGTTCATCAGGCCAAACAGACGAAACTTTTTATTCTCTCCATGGTCCACTTTTTTTGCACCAGCCGCGAAAACAAAATTGATATTAAAATATTCCGAAACCGCTGAATTGCATTCGCGTGCTCATCTTTTAATTTATGAACCGATATGGCGCGTATTTTCGACGATATTCGCATTCACGTCCCGCCGGTTAAGTAAGTGACGTAATTGAAAGCGCGAACGATAAAGAAGTCGATAATTTTATTAGCCATAAAGTGTGTCGTTTCGCGAGAGAGAACCACTTACCAGATTTCGCTTCAAATACCTGTGAAATATTATCCGTTGGTTATGCAACTTGCGAAACGAAAATTATCGCTCGAAAACTAACATCTGATTGGGAGTAATTTCGTGTACCTGCAACCGATTTCGAGAAATCGACGGCGCATCGGTATGCCGTCTTTATCCGCAAGCTATTAATTTACATTTGCAAACGCAAGGCGATCGGAACAATTTGTCGATGATTCCGAGAAGCGTATGTTCCTAAAATGGCGCGGCCCAATTGACTGCGCCCGTCTGCCCATTGCATAACACGCGAAATAGCCGGAAACGCACACGTTTCGGCCAACTTAGTCATTTCGGGGTTCCCGTTACGGATAATTTCGTTTGGCAAATTATCGTCAGCTTTCATCAAGGAGAGGTCGAACAAAAAAGTTCGACAGCGAAAAAAAAATGGGAGACAAAAAAATTATCACGAATATGAAATGCTCGCTAGGTATGGCGATAAGTTATTCACTGAGTTTTGAATGGTGAACTCTATTATGAGCGTGACAAAAGGGAGAAAAAAAGGAGAGTGGTCAGAAAGGATATCGCAGCAATTGAACGAGACGAGTGCGGCAGCGGTTTCGTCCGGATGACACACTGATGAACGCGTGACTCCGAAGTGTATTTTCTACATTGGAACGTGCTCATCAGGGGATGAGAATGGCGCTTCAAGAGCGCACTGCCAGCTGTTCGCGATCGTTTGTTACCTACGAAAGTTTGTTTGCGCCACTGAACAAACATTTTAATTTCATTACCATTAGAAACATTTACACACGCGCCCTTTCGGCACGTTCGTACAAAATTTACAGCCATGCGGATTCCGCAGGCTCTGTTTGAAATATTTAGGCCGGTTCGAGTATTAGATCTGCTTGAATTCGGCTGGGCTGCCTCTCTCGATTAGAGAGCAGGTCCAACTTATTTTCGTCGGGCTTTGAATAATTAACCGTGTACAACGTTCGATCAACAATATTAAATTCTCATTTGGATTACAAAGTTACCTTATTGCTGGGAAACATAAATATTAGTCTTGGCGACGGTACAAAAATAAGTGCATCTTTTTTTTTATTCACTCGTTTGATATAATTCTGAAGTTTTAATTGAAACCTGTTGTTGGTTCGCAAAATAACGTTTCTTTTGTACGTTCTGAAAGAGTGATTTTTTTCGTAGTTCCACGTCGATATTGAATATTTCTGATATTGTTAACTACTAATTATATACTTACCGAGTACTGAATTGTGTACCGAAGTTATGTATCGAAGTTCACAAAGCGTATTGAACGCCGGTTATTATTATAAGATGAGGTAAGGTCAACGGGCACTGTGTAATTGCATTATACAATATTGTATATTTAATCAATCTCGAAACGATTTCTAGTGAACTTTGTAACTCCGTCAGATTCACCGGACAAGGTATTTTTCAATTTTCTACTTTTCGTGAATTAATCTCATAAGAAGATTTAATTAGTAAATCATTTCTGAACTTGATTTTCTTTTGTTTTTTTTTCTGTTAAGTTTACTTTTTCAACTGCCAACCTAAAAGTTTGCATTGGAAAGGAGTTTCAAATTTCATTATTATTGTTCGGGGTTACACAAATTTTTTCGTCGGAAAGAAAATATCGTCACGATTTCCTGCTTTTAGTCAATCAAAACTGTTGATTATTATTTTTCCCGGTGTGTATCTTCTCAAACTATTAACTCCCTGAAAATAAAATTTAATTATCAGAGGAGATCGTGAAAACAAAATGTTTCCGCAGAATTTTTCGAAATGATTTTGTAATTGATGTTTTTGAAAATTCATTTACAGTTCAATAAAGCTCACCGCAGATTGTCTGGGTTTTCTTTCCTCTTAGTCCAATTGAGAAACATTCTTGCGAAACAATAGTTCAGACTCCATTAGACCTGATCGCTTCAGATTAAATCTGATCTCTGAGTGATCAAGCTAAAAGTATCACATCTGCAGCTGTATCGAACTAAGCCGCTGGAACTAATACAAACGGAATGTAAGTTCCGCAAAAAGTCGACGATATTAATTTAGAAAACTAATGCCAAACGACAAGTACGCTTGAACTTTTATCACGAGTTCTACATTTTGATGGAGAGACTAAATTTATGATCAGCCTTACTTGCATGAATGAGAACACGAACGAAAAATTTTCTGCTGAGGAAAGATTTAATTAGATAGGAAAGAGAGAGAGAGAGAGAAAGGGAGTTGGCAAAATATCGCGCAATCTTATAAATGTGATGAATTTCATATGATTCTGTAAAATGCATCGCGATACTTGAATTTAACCAATCAGCTGGCGCAGCAGTTTAAATCTTGAAACGTAGTTTCGGCGAAGTTGAGTTAATTGACTAGTTGACTAAGCGCTGTCCTAATTGAAACACGACCTCATTTTGTATCAAGTCATAATGCTACAAATCGTGCAAAAGATTTTCTTAATGCCAGGATGACAGTTTGAGCATACTCATCTGTAGGATGGACGACCGGAAGGCATATCAGGGATGGTGATTTATTTTGCAAACATTTCAATCGCATTTTTTCAACATTAATTACGAGTGTTTAAAATTAAACAAAAGTCAAAGACCTGAAACAATAGAGCAGATTCTCAAAGGATACAATGGAATATTGAATAGAAGGGAGGATTACTTTGAACTGCGACAGAACGTACGAGCATGCTTTTCAGTCGGTGTACATGTGCACTTATTAACGCGTTACATTGAGATCTACTACAGAAGACATCAAGTGGTACTCAGCGCTCTTGAAACGGAATCAGCGGGAAAAAATTGCAACACTGTAGATTTTCTTCTTGACAAAAGTTGTGATGCGAAAATGTGTACCCTTCAATTGGACACATAACGGTGAACGAAAAACAAATGGCGATAATAAATTTTCTCACAAGTTTTCGTAGCTGCAAAAACGCTAGATGAAAAATGGAAAAATTGAATGTTGGTTGAATGATTTACTTGATGATTTCATTGTTTGTTCTCATAATTCAAAGTTGGCTGTGTAATTTGATTTTTTGTCTCGTTCGCAGGAGGAGGCAAGACGAAGGAGGAAGAAGGAAGTGCACCGAAGTGAAGAAAGATAGGCTAACGGGTTAAATATTTTTGGATTCTCCGGTGGGCGATAAGTGGCCTCGCCCTATCACGTTCATAAAGTGATATATCGCTGTATTCACGACACAACGGCGGCTATGGTTTCGCACCGCAACAGAAACCACGAACGATAATTAAGACGGACGTTGATTCGCCGATAGGAGCTGGCCTCACGACGTACGTACGTACGCTCCATCGACGCAACTTCGCGCGGCCCTTTTGTTGCTTCGAGATCCGGAAGAGTGTCCCAGAGTTGGTTCGTCTGGTCGAGCTCCATTGTTTACAACAATTATCAGTTTGGCTTTCGTAATATTTTGGATTAAATCTGTATTGTATCCTCGCGGTCCAGACAAGTGCATTGTGTCCACCGATAACGATATTGTTCGAGCTTCCTTAGTTAATGATACCGTCCATGCTCCGCACGAGTGCACTGTTATTAGAACTCAGAATTCATTTTCCTATGAAAAGCAGCCGCAACGGCGCGCGTTACGTAAGGAATTTCTACGTGCAAAATTGTACACCGACAATTTTGCAGATAATGAAAATGTTTCTCCAACTCGAAATCTTAATCTAACTTATAGTTCCCTTTAGATGATCAGAATTTTTTACAAAGTTTCATTATTGAAACTATAATCATTTGAATAAGGGAGTTTAATGTTTTAGGCAAGAAAAATGTAGAATCGTAATCATAATACAGTGAAAAGTACACTTAATGAGAGACAAACAAAACCGTTTGTTAGTAACATTTAGCTTTGAAAATGCTAACAAAATTTACAGTGTGTTTAGAATAAAGAACAAGTGTGACCAATTTCGTATGACATAAAAATTGATTTATGGACTATTATCAGCAAATGAAAAAGTAGGATTGAAATGAAGTATGCAGAAGTGATTACACCTATAACTGGCAAAAACCTTTAATTAAAACTGGCCAGTTGTTAAATTTAAATGTAATTAACTTTTGCTATAAAAGCCGAAAAACAATTGGACTGAAAAACACTCCCACCAAATCGATAAAGTTGCGAGGATTTAATACAAGGTTTCAAAAAATTTTGAACTTGAATTATGGTTTCGCTTCAGTCAAGTTTAAATGGTAATGTTGGTTTTATGTTTGGGAGCAGATTTCGCGTATCCTACACCGGTAAATATTGTTTGTATTTTAGTTTGATTAATTTGAGTTTGCATTTTCAATCGCGTTTGTGAACATTTATCTAATTGGCTCATTTTTGCACCATTTTTTAAGTTCTTGCATATCGATGTAACGCAGCCTGCGGAGAGTCGGTGAGACTTGGGTATGAGCACCGCGATTACGAACTCTGTAAAAGAATATTTCCGAGATTTTGCCAAGAGTATGTCATTTTAATTTTCATATTAATCGACTGTCATACCTCTTATGGAAGGTTGATAATTTACGAATTTGCTGCTCGTAGGAGTGCATGATCGGGCCACCTATTTTTCCCAATGAAAATGTGAATGTCAGAAGTCGATCGATGATTCCTAAAAATTGGAAACAACTTGTATATTGCCTCAAACTAGTGATAGTTGGCCAGAGGCACTGCCGTCCTGATACTCGTTCGTTTGTAAACTACTTGTAATCACTGTTTGTTTTTCCATGAAAACATTTTCAAATTAAATAATATTACAGGTACGGTTTATTGATTTCAGAGAATAACTTTTGATAATTCTCGTAAAGGTTAAATTGCTATTGTGTTCGATGAAATAACCTTCATTAAATATTGAAAATTGGTCAATTGCATTTTCAATAATCATCTCGATCCGAGTGTTATTGCAGATTTGTATATCGACAATGCGGTATTGAAGTGGAATATGTTGCACTCAATATGAATTCAATTTATTCGCAAATTTGCGATTGCTGTTTGACGAAAACCATTCATCATAAGCGTAATGTTATGTAATCGTAACTGAATATCCAATGATCAAACAGCGAGAAGAAACGTTATGGTCAATAATTTCCGGCTCGCAGTTTTGTTTACATGAATTACGTTTTGTAACGAGTCAACAAATTGTACTATACGATTGTGTTTTGGATACAGTCAGAGTGGCGTTGCAAAACAGATGGCCGGCGATTCGAAAATAAAATTCGGCGCGATGTTATAATTACTCGGTAATGAATTAATGCGACCACGCCATTAAGCCAACGACTGCAACCAGATAAAGCACAGTACATTTCATATGCTAACAGTACTATACTGTAAATAATCCGTCGATTAATACACAGAGCCTCCTGCCAATATCCCATGACGGAGAGTCGCGGCGGTAACGTAATTCTGTGATTGCATTAACAACTAACATTGAATTACAGCATCAGCAGGCCTTCTTTATTGGTAATCTAAAGTCCGTCCAATATCGATTATCCAGTCCAAATCAAGATCTGACATTTATCGCATGACCAATCCACGGCAGTCATCGGTTCTCAGACTGTAGAGTAATTTCTCCATGGTTGATGGGTGCTCTAATGTCTGTTCGGGGGAACTGTTATGCTCTGCGATATCAGTTTAAAGGTTCATATATATAATTACCCTAATTATTAAGTATTGTGTTTTAATGTGTACCACGGGCAAAATTATATATTAAAATTAACGAACCCTCATTACGTGTACGAATAATGATGTAGGATTTATGGCAGGGTAAATGATGATGAAGGGACAATAAGGCGTCCTTTTTATTCTCCTCCCTCACTCGCCCACAAATGCGACAGCAAAATTTGTTCAGATTCACTCTAATTTCCATAACTTTGACTTAATGAAATTGTCGACGAAATCATTGATCGATCGAAATGAACCTCTCATTGCAAACTATGAGAGTACAGATAAATAAACTTTCATCTGCCAACATGTACCGAATTCCGACGAATTTCAACGTACCGAGAGTATTGCAGTAGCTGGGCGGTTTTGTGACAGAATAACTACAAGTTATTGACAAACAGTTATTACACGTTCGCACACATCTTCGCGCTTAGCATTGCAAACAGCTCCGGTATCATTGTTGTATTCAGTATTAGCGTGTCTTTTACTGTGCCACCATTTTGCGATGGATTTAGTGGGCGAATTGCGCTAATCAACGACGACTCATACCACGTAACCAAATTTATGTCCCGGCGTAATTGGACGGTGTTGCGGCGAAAATGAGTCAACCGTTATTACTATACATTCCTTGAAATTTGATCTCGCTCCATCAGTTAGTCTTGTAATAAATAGACGAGTTATCCAGCTGGTCCGAAACAAAGAACCGCCGTCGCAGTTATTGAAACGATCTGCAAATGTTCACACAAGTTAAAAAAAAAGGTCATTGCGAGCGAAATTGCAGAGCAGTATAACTTGTTAACCATCGGCTCGGCTTGATAGGGAAACGTTGTTAAATTTTCAACATCGTAACGATGATTTTAGTATCTGGTAATTACAGCGGTCTTACGAAATGTATAACTCAGCGCGGGCAAGCAGCGGAAACTTTTATTGCTCATTAGGTCAATTCGCAAAGTGCAAGTTCTTTGAATAAACAAAACGCAAGCCAAGTTCTGCGAATATCAAGCGATGAAGTTGTTCGTCTGTGTAACTATAAAACAAACTTATCTTATCTCGGCGCAAAAATCTGACGCCCGTACATCATTTAATTTTCTCATAAAGCTTTGAAACGCGAATGCCAATGAACGTCTATGGGCGAAGCCGACGAATTCCCGAGCGGCGAGAGAATAACGAGTGCCTCTCGACTCATTGAGCCCCAATCGAACTTGACTCCCATAAGCGCGTTGTCCCGACTCTATAAAACTCGGCAGGAATGGCATTTTTATCGACACCTCTCGGTTTGGCACTATAAAAAACGCGTCTCCGCAAAAGAAACAGCAAAGGACAAGTCGGCGTGGAGAAAAAAAAGGAAGAGACCGAAAGAAAAAAAAAAGAAGTCCGGCGATTTGGGGCCAAGCGTGCGAAACTGCGACGGACTAGGTATTCGGCAAAGATTGTGGCGATTCTCGAAAAGAAAATGCAAAATTGTTAATGACTGGCGCGGAGTTTGGTATCGTCCCACGTTGAGCAGGGACAAGTTTTCTGGCGGAGCGAGAGGCCCTTTGTTCGGGGGCCCGGAAAGATAAATTCTGCTAATAAATGACCGTGGGCATCTATAGCGGCGCGGTAGCACCTCGTTATCCGGAGCAGCGTGTATACACGGCCTGTTTTGCAGTGTTTTCAGCACGGTTTGGTATCACGGGAACCCGATAAATCTTGGATAAACTCACGACGAGAGAGTCGAGCGAGCCACGATGCAGCCTAGAACCCCATTGCTCTCGGATTCTTCTGGACCTTCTACTGCTTTTTCGATCCTCGCGTTTGATGTCACCTATTCGTACACGTTTGCGCTTATCCGGAAACAACATTGAAATACTTTTTAACAGCCACTCACGCGAAATCCGGGACGAGCGCCGATTAGGATCGTCAGGCGATCGTGGCCCGTTGATAATCGTTCGTCATTGTTTCCGGTCATTTGGTCCCGGGGTATCGCTGCATCAAGAGTGACAATTAATGTTAACGTGAGTGAAATTAAATTAGAGATTCAATTGATCCTGATAAAGAGTCAGGATAATGTAACTCAAGGCATGATCAGATACTCCTATTTGTAGTTCACGGTTGGGCTCGATCAAAAGTTTACTCAAACTCGTGATCCCACCAGCCTCGAGCATGTCTTTCAAGATAAGCAAAGAAGTATTGTTAACAACTAACGCTCCAACCTTCGCCATTGTACAATTTTCTTACTATTTAAAATACCCTTCTTAACTAACTTCTGTATAGAGCACAAAGTATCAGTATTTTTGATCTCATGATTTTGCATGCATAAACAGTTATTAGATATGACAACAAGTTTAGCATAAACCGATAAAATATTGTCGACTGTACGTATGGTAAGGTGATACACGTAAAAATTTTGCTGGCTTTACAGTTTCAGTTACTTAAGATACGCTTTTTTGTCGGCGGATAAATTTTCGTTGGCGTCAGTTGTTATGGTTACGTCAGTTTGATTGTAGTTATTTTGAACTTTGTTCAAGTGTTCTAAAACGTTTTTAAACTTTTACTTGTCGTGTGAAATGAACTTTTTGTTAATTCAATACGTGATTACTTCAGAAGCATTGTAACCGTTTTTCCGGTGAAAGTGAATCAAGTTTTAATGATAGGTTTTTGAAATTACAAAAATTATATAACACCTGTCAGTTTGTAATTGAAGGCGTTTATATTTTATGCATGAAAAGCTGCGGAGCAGCGCTCGCGGAAGAAAGATCGATCTGGTGATTGAAAAAGATGCTCCCCTGCTGTAGGCATCATTTTTTTTCTGTAAAAAATGATTCACGTGACGATGTAATTATTACTACTTTACTTGAGACAAGATGAATTATGAAATTCGAATTAAACGTCCGTTGAAAATTCATTGACATCGCATTAATGCCCGGTTATAACTTTGGTCAAACTCGGGTCAATTTCGATCAATTTCGGCCTGGACGATGTAAAATTGGAATTAATTTAATTCGACTAGTTCAGTTACAATCCGGCTGAACTGGAATTAGTTTTGTAACAAGAAACAAAAATGGACGATTACCAGAGGCAATTCGATCGTTTGTTTAGCTAATCTTAATTGAATTACACTTTGAAGAGGCTGCTTATGTTTTGCGGTGGGCATAAAAAATTTGTCTTCGGTTCAATTCAATCTGACTTGAAAATCCAATCGCTTTGATGTCGTCAACGATGGCATAAATGGCAGGGGAAAAATTCCACTAGTCAGAGAATGTGCAGAAAAAACGTCGGGTTTGTAAAAAAGAAGAAGCATTGAATGTCTGAGAGGGTTCAAGTTTGTATGGGTCAAGGTTCGTTCATCGAGTTGAAGAGAAAAGATTGAATGACGAATCATGAATCTGGCGATCTACATGCACAGGCCCATACACAGCTTTACAATGAAAGTGAGAAATATAGCACATGGGTATTATCCCTTTCTAACATATACGAGAGACGGTTATTTACTAGAACATAATCCAGCTACCGTATCGTATATCTTGTGCTCCCTCGGGAACTCGAGCAATTTATTAATGATGTTTTTTTCTTACTTGGTCGACGAGTCGATAAAAATTGTCGTGACGCAACTTACGTAATTGTGGCTGGTATTCACGATTGTTTCGCGTATCACGTGGTTCCCAATAAAGCGTGACTAAGTGCTAAACGAAATTGTTTGCCGAAATTGTATTTAATAATTTTCGAATTTACGACTGCTGTTCATTTTTATCGTTATGACTCACGGGTTATAAACATTGTTTCCCCCTCAACTTTCTCCTATTTTCTGGCTCACAAAGTCTCGGCGCGCAAACTATTCATAATTCGTTGAACAAACAGCGTTTCTTACTTCTCGCGATTATCTGTGGACCCGATAGCTCTGTGTGTGTCTCATCACGAAAACTTTGTTTCCTTTCCCCAATTCATTATAACTGGAACGACCACTGTTCCGCTTTTTATTTGTCAATCGATTTCTATTGTTACCCGCGATCGCACTGATTTAGCTCTCTGTTATATACTCGGCATAAAAACCAACCGAGTAATACAAAACTTTGCAAATCGCGAGCAAAACCGCCCGATTTAATCGACAACGAATTTCTCACAGTTATTAATTCGTTATTTATGTTAATATCTAAAGCCATTGTATTCAGAGAACAATGTTGTAACGACTTTTAATTAAAATGCCAATACTTAAAGGTTGTTAATAAAGTTTCACGACACCCGCAAATCAGGTGAAATGGGATTTTTTCGCAACCGAAAATACAACAGACTTATTCAGTTTATTGAGTTCCTGCTCGTGATACCCGTGGGTGAAACAAATTTTTTCTCTCCGATTTTGAAATATAGTTTTGTATGTTAATTAGTGTATGTAATTTTATAATATTATGATTTTTATGTTACATTTTCATGTTAAATTTTGTGAAGCGGAAACGAAACACAAACCGACAGAAACAATACCATTTTGATCGATGGCTCAAAATGTAAAACCGAGTTCTGGGAAGGGCAAAAAATCAAACTAAAAACAAAGAAACGGAGCAGAACCAAAAGAGCGATCTAGAAAAAAAACCTCAAGTCCTGATGAGACACTTAGACTTGAAAAAAATTCTTGCCCTTTTTGTATAGCTTGAATACAACCTGTAAAAAAACTATGTGAAAGATTGAAAGGTAAGAATTTTTCTTGACTATTCAAAAAAAAAATATTTCGTTATGTTATGCTTGGAAACTAGTTTCATTCTTCGCGCTTCTCTTTATATTCCTAGAGCTTCTATTCTTTATGTTTGAGAAATTAATACGAGCATATAAATCGAAATAGGCCTCACGAACCTAACATTCAAAAAGCCACTAGAATAATTGTCGTCATATATCATAACCGGACTAATCTGAAAAGCATCTTTCTCCCCTCGTCACAATATCTCGTGGATGGCCCAGCTCGAATTCGTCTCGTATCATTTCGTAATTTGATTTGCGACGTAATTGCAGATAACCCGGAACTCGAATGGCAGCCAGCAGACGAGGAGCGAGTGAATGAACCGACGAGAGGAAGAGACCTTTACAAATACTTGTGACGCAAATTACGAAAAAGTTTTGAGCCGGTGTAAAATCGTGATTCGCTCGTTACTCGAATCGAGGCACGGCCATTACACGTTGGCGTATCAACACCACGGGGCTCTTTTTCTTTTCAATAAGCTTGCCAATTTCAAGGCAAAGTTGCAACGTCAAAGCGACCTCGAGAGCTCGACGTAGTGGCCTGGGCCGCGCGCTATCATCGGCGCGGATCGAGGATCGAACGACTTTTACAGAAAGATAACAGGAAGCGCTCGAACGATTTATCGAGCAAGAATATCTCTCCGTACCATATTATTTCAGACTCATGAGAAATGTTTACCAAAGAGCGCAGATCCATCGACGTGTACCTGAATCGCTCACGGCACCCAGCAGGTCAGCGTGCTTTTTGCCCACGCGAAACGTCAAGTGCCTTCGCAAAAGCAACCCCGCACGAAAGTGAAACGAGAACCATCAAAACAAAAGCACTGCGAGTCACTTTTCCTACTTCAACTCATCCGTCCATCCAAATTTATTCCCTAATCGATCTTCGTTGCTTCGGACTCACGTTCTTTCAATCCATCCATGTAATTTTTTCTTAGAAAAATCATCATATTTTAACCCTTTTAAAATATTGATTCCAAACTACGTCATTCTTAGTACTCAGTGTAAAACATAATTGGTTTTGTATATATGCAAAAACGTACAAATAGAAGTGCAAATAATATAAGATGGATTTGTAAATTTATAAGAAGCTTCTTTGAAAACCATGTAACCTACTTTTTGACAGATTTGAAATTAGTTTTATTAAAACCTGAAAAGTTGCCTCCAAAAAAAAATTTTTTGACATAAAAATTGCAGTTTCTTTTCACTGATCAGTACATTTTTACACAAAACAAAAATGTCTCATATTTGTATTTTGCATAAAACAATGTCAGAAATGATTCAATTCATTTCACTCGACAAATTGAATTTTATTGAATGAACATTCTTTGGAATCACATTTTCTTCCATAAATGAACATGTCACAAACTGTCACGTAAAAATATGATGCTTTTTCACGAGTATCATAAATTTGCTACTCAATAAATTAATGCTATGTATTAAAAGTTGCCCTCTCCGAACAAAAGTAATGAAAGATGTTCTCTCGAGTCGATATCAAAATCATTTTGTTGGGAACACTCTGATAAGCGATGCAATTTTCTCGAGAAAATTGGTTTTACAAATTACTCGACGCTAATTGAACGAAAGACACGTTGATCTTGATCGATCGATTAAACGCGTATATACAAAAGGCTAACTATGTTATTTTGATGAACAATTCGTACATTCGAAGCTGCAATCCACATACTTGGGCTTTTTGCGCCGGTAATACTACCGGATACTTGTTGGTACTAACGCCACAACATAACTGTCAAATAACGGCGCCGACGATACTCTCGAAGGTACATTAAAATTTCTGTATTTACTCTGGAATTCAGCATAGCGAGAGAAGAGCGATGCCACAAAAATTGCTAACAAGCGGATCTATAAGAACGTCACTCGAAAGTGAAACGAGCCAACAAAAGCACTGGAAATCTTGACTGCGCGTTGCAATCGTGCAGTCTGTTGAAATACACTTCGCAATCGAGTTACGAGAGAATTGCTCCCGACGTCACGACTCGGCTAGAGGTGCTCTCTGCCGCGAATTTTGCGAACGCGGGGGCGGAGGTGAGACGTACGCGAATTGCAGCGCAAAAATAATTGCCTGTTGCGAGGTAATTGTTTGACGCTAAACAGCCGTATCGCGCGGAGCCAACGGCCCGCGAACCGACCTCGAAATATTGTATGCTTCGCTGAAAACTTTTCGATGCGCGTAAACGTCGCACATTTTTCGTCGCAAGCCCTTTGTTCGCGTTGCCATATAGATGAACCGATGATGCGTATTGTTATAAAATGGACGCATTTTCCGCCCCGCGTCAATTTGTACGTCGGAGTTATTTTCCGCGTCACTTTTCGATGTACACTGCGGCTTTTGTATTTTTTGACGCGAAATAATTAGTCGCGCGTTAAATGATAGAAAATGGTAAAAAAAAACTGCGTGACTTTTTTTTCGGCCAGGTATAGTTTTTTTTTCTTTGCTCGAGCGAGATTTAATTCCAAGCAAGAACGGATGGTTTAGTTTGACGTGAGAGGATAAATCTTCTAAACGCCCGATAAGAGGCTAATTTAATTAAGCGTACATATTTATTAGGTACACCAAGAATCCTGTTATTGAGATTTCGCTGGAATTTTGCTTTGATATTTTTGTCTCGTGGTTGTACAATGTCTTCAATCAGCAACAGTTTATTGGATCGTATCATCATAATTTCTGTCCTGATTTTGATTAACAAACGCAATCACGAAACACGTGACGAATAATTGTCAGACAATTTTTATCGTGTGCGGATTTTAATGAGGTACGACAAGAGGAAACAAGATTTTTTTTACTCGAATCCAATAATAAAACTCCTTTTCAGGATATTTGAACCAATTAAATGTTATAAGAACTCGATGATAATAGAATTATGACTAATACGTCTGCATTTCTTAGCATTATAGAAATTGTATAAATTATGCTTCCTTTTGTGTCAATGAAAAACGTCCCGGCTGATTCATCAAAACCGTGACAAGTGTGGCGAACGTGAACATTCACGTTTCTTTATAGTTGGGAATGGAAAAAAACGCATCGATCCTATACACCAAAGTTTTGACAAATTTTTATTAACAAGTATAACGTCAGAGGTCGAATATAAAGATGCAAAAAATGTCCGATACTTCATCAGATGTTTGACAGTTACCAAAAAGTTCGTGCTAATCCATACACTTTACTTCTCAAAAGGTGGAATTAAAATATCGAAAATTTTTATCTGCTGATTCGTAAATTCGATAGAAAAAAATATCATAAAAATTTGACAACATGTTCGAATAATTAAACTGCAAAAAAATTGTTTATACTCTCGTAGAAAATTGCGCAAGACTTTTTTTCGTTCGCGGCGTTTCGAAATTGTTTGTTCACAATGTAATATTCCGTTTTATTTCCCTTTGCCGTACTTAACGCTAAACAAATAGAGGAGAATAATGTTTTTGCGCGCCTCGTTGTTTTATATGTTCGTGGAATATGCGCTGTAAAGTAGTAGTTGCAGTTATATATCTCGACAGTATCGAAAATTATCTGCCAGAAAGAAAACCTGTCAGGTATTGTCGATAATCATAATGTTGCCTCTTTTTGATCTCGTATTTGCAACCCGCAATTTCGATCCGAACCATTTGAATTGCGTTAGAAAAAAAGATACATTATTTTTTTAATCACATCACCCAACCGAAAAAACACGTAAAAACAAACGAAACTGAAAAAAGCAGCACTGTCAACAACGAGCAACATTGTATTTTACATAAAAAAAATAAGGGCACATAAACAAAGTGACCTGATACTTCTGTTAACGTTTGTTCGGTTGAATCATGACGTGTTGTTCGAACGCACCCAAACGTACCGAATTGCGATCATAATTCAGAGTTCGAGTTTATGATACCGAATGTTTGACAAGCACATAGAGATGTTTCGCGGATAAATAATGCATCTTGGTAACATTAGCGATAATTGTGAAACACCGATAGGAGATGGATTTGCAATGCCGAATGATTTGATTAGCGAGGCAAGTGCGTATTTTTGTTCTTTCGTATGCGCGGGTTTTATCATTTTTTATTCGCCGCGCATGTTGTGATCCGGGGCTCAAAGAGTACGCGCATTCATATATCATCGCAGCATATCCGCGGAATGTCCAGGGGTTATCTACGGTATATTAGAAGTTCTTACTTAAGACGTCTACACTGCGCTTATCCGACGAAGATTTGTGTCGGGTTTTGCACTGCGCTAAACATTCCATATGCGAACATTATATATGAGCTTATTATATGCGTTTGCGCGCTATCGCATCGTCGTAACAAGGCATAGATAATTGAGCGGACCCACGAGTTATACGACGATGAAAAAGAAACGCTTAATATATTGTTTTTCCTATGAATTATTGCGCGCAAGACAATTTTCAATCAATTAAAGATTTTGTTTGCTCGAGCGAGTCAACGTCCGGAAGACTTGGAAAAAACACCTCTCTGATCGAAGCGATAAATCTGACGAGAAACTTATGAATTCGTGAGATGGTATTAAAATAGTAAAAGCCTTCATTTTGGCTTTTGCATTTGAAATCCGATAAAAAAAGGGACTGTCAAATGAAATATGTTTTGAATTATAAAAGCGACTATTTCTGGGAGTTTACACAGAGTCTCCGGAATAATCGAAATTTCAATCTGACAAACGGTAGACTGAAAAAGAAATAAAATCTAATAAGAATGTCTGTGCAATTTCATACACAGCCGGGAGGAGAATGCGCGGCGCATTAACCGAAAAGTCAAACTGCCGAACCGTCTGATTCGATTAATTTGGCATGAAAATGCAAATGCAAAAAAAGACCAAAATAAAGGAACAAAGAAACGATCGAGGTCCAATTACAATTCGGCGTAACAAGGCAATTATCAAAATTGCGATCTGAGTGTGACCGTTGAGGACACAATCTCTTTTTCTACGACCAATACGAGCGCACTGAAACTAAAGAATGACAAAAAAAACGAAAGAATAACGTGAGTGAGTGAGAGGGAAAATAAATAAGGAAAGAAATAAATTTCACTAATAACATCTCTTGCGATCAAAGATCAGCTTCCATGTGAATTTTTCGGAGCGGATGGTAATAGCGCAGATGTGGCCTTGGCATAAAATTACCTGGGTACATTCGGTGTGTGTGTATTGGTACGGAGCGTCTCGCGCATGGTGGGACGATTTATCGCTTTATGGAACGCCAAATGAGAAGGAAGAAGAGGTGCGCGCTCGCGATGTATATCCGTGTAGAGAGGTAAGTGAAGGGTCGTCGTCGCGTATCGGTTGTCGCGATGCACCCTCGAGGTTAAGTGGCGATCCGCGAACTTTTATAATTATTTCTTCGAAATTGAGCCAGTTAATCTGAGATTGGACATGGTCTTTTCGTCGCGCTGCAAGACCTCCCGAGGCCCTGTGGCAGCAGCACACGCGAGCTGCACCAAAACGAGCAGCTCAAGCGCCGAGACAACGAAATTTAAATTGCTTCGAATAATTGGGCCGTCGCGACCAAAGCGTACAAAACGAAGGCTATCGATGGGCAAGATTTATGCCACCTCCGCATAGACCAAACTTTATACTCATGCCACGCTCACTCAACAGAAACAATGTTCAAATGTAATCGAACGAAATGACCGCTCGGGAATCAATTTCGATTTCACCGCGCGTCCGAGCCAGTATAGACCAATTAAACCAACGATGCGATGTAATCGATTTCAAATTATGCACAAACGTGTACCCAAGGAACGAATATTGCACTCCACGAATGTATCCTCTCTCCTTGCGGTTTCCTTTTTCATGCCCCGCGCTTTTCTTTTTTTTTTTATTCTGTGCTTTTTTTGCGCGCGCCCCCGGCCAGTTTGTTTGATTGTTTTTGTATAATGCTCCCGGTGGAATGTTTGATCTTTCCTCGCCTTCGACAATTTATCGAACAATCCGACGAGTATGTTTCGTCCAAATATGTTAATGGAAAATCAGAATGTCCACGAAATTCTGGTATTTTAACAATTCCCCGACTCTTTCTATTTGCGTCTTTGTTTTTCACCTTTTTTTTCTTCAATTTTCGCACATTTTACGAAGCGCGAAACTAAAACAAAATTACAACAAGTACTTTTTTCAGATTTTTTTTTCATGAGAGCTAATCTATGTTTTCCCAGATACAATTCTGTTTCCAAGAATTTAAATGCGGTAAAATATTGCTGGATTTCAATTACTCTGCCTTTACACTGAAAGTTTTCTTTTATGTTATTATTTTCCACAAAGTCCAACGTTGTCGACAATCTCAATTATCCAGAATTATGAAATGACAGTATACTCGTTACTGATATCAAATGAAATTTTTTTTCGCAAATACGAATCATACATGATTCACTCATAGAAACAGTTCATTTTGTGTGTCATTGGTTTCCGAGTCTGATTACAAAGCCGCGCTCTGTGCGCTCTTTTTTTTTAAAGCTGTGATTAAAATCATACGTGTGATAAATCTTGAGCGACCAATTAATTAACGCTGTACTTTTTGTAATCAAATTCCGCGTGACAACGGAATTGAACTAAAAACGCATCGAAAGCCTGTCGGGAATATGTGCTTTTTGGTTGATTAAATCAAATGTCATTTATTTAATTACGAAATAAAATTTCGGAGCTTCGCGTATTCTAGAAAATACCTATAGGATAAACTAAATACCATTTTAATCTCTCTCTCCAAAAAAAATGATGAAAAAGCAAACGAACAATCAAAAACATGGAATGATTAAATAAAATTGATCGAAACAAGGGATCGTTTTCGCATGATTAATATGATAACAAATTGTTAATCCCCAAAGGAGGCAAAGTTATGACATTAAGATTCAAACACCCTGGACGAGAAAATGTAAACAGCTTGGCACAATTATATTGCGAAATGTCGGACAATAAAGCTGACAGACCGTCGTAATATTTTTATGCGACACACTCGGTATTGTAAAATGTTTTACATTATACATCAGAACTTTATGTGGGAATCTACTTCATACTCGGGTACAATGTATGGTACTTAACTTTCAAAATTGCTACGTTGAGTAAGTGAAATGGCGAACTCGTACATTTTGTAACGGCTGCAGGGTCAATTGTGCCAAAAAGATAGTAACCGATATTAATCAATACTCCACGTCGTTAAACCGACCATCACGTACACTTGTTTAAATACAGCGCCATTAATGCTTTTCGTTCAACTCCAAATGGCTCGGGGAAGACATGTTTAAATGCGCCGACGAGAAATGTCGTTACGAAAGTTGAGAAAACTTTGCTTATCATGTGAAAAGACACATCCAAAAGGATACAACAATTACAAGACTCATGAAAATGCTAATTTCGTCAGTGCCAAAGATAAAAGTTGAACAAGAAGCATGAACGCCATTCTTCAATCAAAAGCAATTGAAATTGACAGGGTGCACAACACGCTTTTAATCAGCCCGTCTCGAGTTTGTCGAAATCTGCGGCGCGCGGTTCTCTCGTTGGCAAAGTGTAATTTATGGTTCTCGAACGTTTTTAATCTGTTTTGTCGTCGCATAAAGGCGTGCATGGCATTCCGTCGTTGGCCCCAGTCGTCGTCTAAATTATTTCGAATTGTTTTTATGAGCATGCAGAGGCAACGAGAGAGGATAAACGAGTCAATTAGCAACGAATTAGTCATCGTCGTCGACCAATACGCGCGAATCGAGCCTCGCGCGCACAATGGGCTCCT
The DNA here is from genome assembly GCA_020615435.1 of Telenomus remus. Taxonomy (NCBI): domain Eukaryota; kingdom Metazoa; phylum Arthropoda; class Insecta; order Hymenoptera; family Scelionidae; genus Telenomus; species Telenomus remus. The sequence goes on from CM036337.1 coordinate 12,228,452, forward strand.
TTATTTTTGTGCTCTATAAATCTGCAATTGCGTTGCCGATAATCGGCGTTACCTTTTTATACACACCGATGAAGGAGTTGCATTCAAGAAACTGTATCGCGTTTATGGACTTATCGATGGCTTTTATTATCGCAACGTTTTATGTCCTGATAGGTTAATGATTTTATACCCTCTCACACTGAGAATTCGATTGAGAACAACGTTTTTATTGTAGGTCGAGCGTATTGAGATGCAAGTGTCTTTATTACTCTTTTAAGGCTTATCTTTGATTAACATAAGTTAACGTCACCGATAGAAAATTTTTGTCCCATTTCGTCACACCTTTCATATATCATTTTTTCGCGCGGAAAATAGTTCGACATTTTTAGTCATTGCAAAAAAGCTAACCAAGTTAAGCCATGTAGAACATTCAGTGACAATTATTATTATTAACACAGCGAACAGAGTTGATGTTGTTAGTTAACAAAGTGAGTAAAACACTTTAATGCGTACGCCAAAAACCGTTTACTGTATAGTAAACATTGTATTTTAACTGGATTACACACTTGTTACTAACGCAGGAACCTCGTTAAAAATTAGTCAAAAACAAAGTGTTTTTTAATTTCTGGAAATTAGTACATGGATCGCGAAAACGGGTCAGTTTATTGAGTACAAAAGTGATTCTCAAATCGACCGAACAAACGAAGTGCGAGAAAGTTATTTTTCATTCGAAATGATAGAAATTGTAAATGAGTTTTCATCGGCGGGAGAGGCAACAAGTGTACGTTACTTTCCGCGAAGCTACCAGTTTTGCAAGTTAACGCGAGTGCATTTTTCTGGGCTGCGTGTTTTGCATCATATTTGCCAGCACTTCTGCGTAACACAACATTTACATCTTTCGCGGGCGATGTGACTAATATTTTAACGCGCCCGGCGAAACGGGCGCGCATGCAAGCGATAACTTAGCGATGCGGCGCACGCGGACAAAATAAATTTCGTCGTGTAATTCAACGCGATATGTATTTTACCGAGGGAGAAAGAAAAAACCTCTCTGTCCGAAAAAAGAGAACAAAACGAAAAGAATCGCGCCGTGAGCTGGAGGCAATTGTACGCGTCTCTGATTGCGAATGATCTGCGCGATGCGTTCTTCGCAGGCCGTGAATCAGAGGCTTTCGCTGACACACGACGACATTTTCCCCTCGCGTGCAGCGAATCATCAAAATAACCGCAAACGGTGTAGACGAAATACATTACGTATGTCCTAAATAGACAGTGTAAATAATATACGATGCACTCAAAGTGAGACACGATTCTGTCTATTACCGCGAGCATACATTTCCGGGTTCGGCTCGAAAGGATTACACATACACACGGATCCATTACATTTCCAGCATAGTTTCATAAATTACGCTTAAGTGCGTTGAACAAGTATTTTCAATCGCGTTAGAATTCTTGTTTTGCTTTTATTAGTTATGTGGCATCGACATTCGGCAAGTCTCAGTTGAAATGTTGTGTAACAATAGCGGTTGTGGAAAAAGTAAGGGGTCGACATGAATACCTTTAGAGCGCCACTCCACGAGGGACGGTCCCATTTTTATGTCAAGTTTCGGTGAGCTATAGTGTATACCTCGTCATAGCGTCTTAAATCAAGTATGAAAAGGATCTTTTAAAACAGATTTTTGAAGATTATACCTGGCTTGAAATCGGATGAGGTGTGGGTCCTACAAAATGAACTCAACAGTGAGCATCATTTTTTTTCGAAAAAGTTGAAAGTTTAATGTGTATTAAGGAGGAAAATTGTGGCGATGTAAAAATCGGTTAATCTCTCATCTTTGGTTACCGGGCAGACTCGCTTTCCTCTTATTAAGAAATTTCAGTCATTAAGACATGCGCCTGACCGAATTAGATTTATCTTGGATGTAAAATAGACAAATTTGTTGCTTGAGTGAGTCAGAGGTTTGCGGTACACAAGTTACCGCAAACTACGTGACATCGATTAGAAGGTATCCTTCGGCAATACGTCAATCTATAGCAGTCAAATGTAATCAGAGGGACTGATTAACTTGTTTGAAAAGACTGTCCCAGTTAGCGGTCAGGCGAGCAAAATTGTTTATACAAAGTTGACGTTGAAGAGAAAAACAAACATTTTTCATCAGATTTTTATTCTGCTCTTGAATTATCGCGAGGAATAATCTTTATGGCTATTTAACAATGATGATAAAAAGGGCAATTTGAGAAAGGAAGTGGTTAAAATTGAAATGAATAAGACGTCAGTTTTTTACGTGAAAAGTAATTATTTTGTAACGAGAGGATTGTCTTTAATAACGATAAGGCCATTTTTTATAACTGTTGATTTTTTTCTGTAACGACTTTTGTTTCCGATTTGCAGGATTACAATTGCAGCCTAATGATTTTGTCAGGAATGTGGAGATTGTTGCAAGGTTGTGACCTGATTGAGATAGGCTCAGTTGACTTTTTCTAATTTTCATTGTCTTGCAGAGTGGAACTATCTTTGTTACGGCGAAAAAAGTATAAGTTCATTCTTTGAATTTCCTTGCACACTAACTGCAGGTAATTAAAGCAACATTTTGTCATTCACGATTCCATTTTTTACACAATTTCACAAACTTTTTTTGCAAAATCTTATATACCGATTCTAAATTCTTGCAAACGTTCTTGCATTATCTTATTTTCCACTGAATTGTTACCATATAATAAAAGCAAGGTATTTTCATTAAATTTCATAATTAATATCGATAATGAGCAACATAGAATTATGAATAAGTGTACTTAGAGTAGCATGCCTAAAAAACTACATCGTCTAATTATCCAAATTTGAAGACCACTTCATAAAAGGGCAAAAACTACACCCTCCAGATCGGTAAGTAAAACAACAAGTGGAACGGTAATTACAAGCCGTAACCTCAATGAGAGTATCCCCTATGGTTGCTGAGAAACGCTGAGAACGTTATAGGAGTCGCGTGTTCACATAGCTACGAGTACGAAAGACAGAGATAAAGAAGCGAAAAGAAAGAGAAGAGACGCGATAGGTGAAGGTGGGAGAGATCACCGGTCTCGTTAGGTTGTTATAATATATTCGTCTGATCCACATGTAGCTGTTTGAAATGCTGCCAACCCCGTGAGCTCGTCGCAACGAGATGTCTCGGCCGAAGCGTTACAAAGCGATCTCTTTCTTTCGCACGCGGAGCACATTCTCCAGGGTGGTCGCGACCATGGACCAACTATTCGCTCTATTTGCCTCTCTCTCCGCTGCGGGTTGTGATTTTTCGCCTCCAACTTCTTCTCCTTTTGCTTCTTTTTGTTCGCTCTCCTTGTTGCGCTGCTTCTCCCCCGGACGTATAACATACAATTACTCCAGAACAGATTACACGAGCATGGGAGCAGCCATTCTCTCCTCGTTTACGATCTCGACGTCGCGATCACGCTGCCCGGCCCAGACCTGGAAGCGTTTCGACGGCTCTCGCGGATCAACATTAGCCGCGAACGAGACTTCATTCTGCGTCGTTTTCTTTCCTTTCGGCTCGTGTCTCGTTATATTCGCCCCTCTAAACTCGACCATAATCATTAGAGCCGTTTCACCGCGCCGACAAAATCTCCACTTCCAGCGCGATTCTTTTCTCTTCTTTATTTTTGTTTCTTCACTTTGTCTTCTTCGGCTTACTTTTGGCCAGCTTGGATATTGCTGTTTGTGTCAACAGCATTTACCTTGTTCGCGTGACCATTTGGGAATTAGAAACGGCTGCTGTCGCTTCCAATTCCAGAGTCCCGGAACGAGCAAAGCCACTTGGACAATTTGCGCCGATTCATCATCCGCGTTGGTTTCGAAGCATCTGAAAATGAATTAGACCCTGGTGAGACATTTATTAGAATGCGATCTGCTCAGGCAAGGTGGCTTGTTTCGACGGGATTAGGGCCTACGAGTGACATACATTTTTGGTCCCGGAGAAAGGGGGATTAAAATTGGGTGAATCATTTATTTAATCTTTACAGATGACTACGAATTTATTGTCGGATAAAAATACGACGCTGGAAAAATATAAGATTTGGTGTAAAATAAATAAACGACCCACGCTGCCGCTCTTTCGTACACAAATTGTATTTATAAGCTCCAATTTGTAGAGTCGTTTTGAACAGTGTGTCGTTGGATAACGCTTTGAACGACACTTTCGATCATTGATTTTTAAAAATATAATTTCACCTTTTCGTTTCAACGATGGAATAACAATACAGAAAAAGTCAGTTTATACAATTTGGAAAAGCATATCAGACTGATGAATCTGGTCATACGTCAAATTTTATCGCGACCCCAACGGAGTGTCAATTCTCGTCAGTTTACACGACGTAGAAACGGCTTACTGCCATAATATCTATCCTATCGAACTCTCCGACGGATCACTATGAATAAAAATTTCTATTGACACACAAAAGCTCGGTTGCGCGATTTCCGGCTGTCGTAAAAAATAATCCAAACAACGGCCGCCGATGCCTAGGCTCGTAAAAATAAAAGGCAAAAATTCATTCCGCAAAAATTAATAACACGCCGGCGAAAATTGAATTCCCCTGAGTTTGCGTACATTTCCATATCGTAAATTTTCACGTTCGACCGGTACGTTAAAGACCGCTTTCAAGTTAAATGTAACGTAAAGAGGAGGCGAAAAAAGAATCGCCGGAGCTGGATGAGCGACTTGGGAGATGCGTAATAACCATCATCTGCGAGTTCGTTTGCTGAGCGTACCACACGTGAGGTGGATTCAACTAGTTGTTTCTAGTCGCGACTATGATATGGTACGTGGTGGCGGACAATGCGCGAAAAAATCTCGAAATGATGCGGAACGTGCGCCGTCAACGGAAGCACCTGTCTCTTTCTCGGGTGGCCCCTCGTTTATAAATCTAACGTACAATCAAGTTTATGGCGTGCAGAGCGGAGAGAAGTTAAAGAAGAGTGAGAGCCAGCAACGATGGCCGAACGGGGCACCAGCTTATTATAGGCTTGTTAGGACGAAAAGGGCAGGTGCTCCGTTTAATTTCGGACAATTAAAGTGCCCAATCCACGTTGGCCCCCTTTTTGTATCTGCTTATCGTAAGCCGTCGCGAGAAACGACGTGCCTCGCTCGATATTATCTTCTCTCTTCTTTTTACTAGCCTTTGTTTCGCAGTCGCTGTAATAAATACTCTCGCGATTTCCGTCCTAAACTGATTTGCTCATCAAACATCCACCTCACCCCCTGACTCTTGTTAGCGAAAATGATGGACACTCTGATTACGGATTACTTTCTCGCAAAGAAATCGACAAATTGTTGCGGTCGACCAGTCGCTCTGATTAGAACCTCTTTCGGATGTATTTATAGCCTTTCTATTGGTTCTTTTTTCGGTTTCGAAAAAAATCTTCTTGCTAATTGTTTACTTTCTTTCTTTCTACTTCGATATGAGGGTGATTATAACGTCAAATAAAATCACAAGTTTGTGCAACAAAATTAATAAATTTGAAATAAATGTTCAACTTTTGTGAAAATTATTAAGAGTACGATTTGTGCAATGGGTAGTTATACTTATTGATTGATAAATGTAACAAGCGTGTGCGTCAGTAAGTAATTTGTCTGCTCCTTCATGGACTTCTCTTAGTCGCCCTGTAATCATCTGTGAAACTAAATCTTTGTTACGCACGACACCCGGTATTATTTTTCGTTGTTGTTTCTGAGCAGTGTATAATTACTGTGGTTTTGATTTGACGTTTAACATATTTGCGGTTTGCTCCTCGGTAATCCGCCATTTTTGGAGTGCACGCCACGCTAAGAATAAAACTGCAAATCAGTTACCATAAATGCGAAACACCTTTTAAACTTTTTTACAGTTGTTGGAGTTGAGATCAAAGTTACAGACTTCAAAATAATCGTAAGTTATTCTAAGGGAAAAGTAAACAAAGTTTGAGCAGTTGGAGGAAAATTCTCACCGTCGAAAGTAATGAAGATAGGGCGCGAATGACATGAGACATAGTAATTAGAGAAAATTCATGATTTTTGCACAAATGTACGCTGCATTTTCAGCCAAACGGGTTTCATGTTCAAAAAGTCTGCCAATTTTCGAGCTGAATTAATTTCTACTCTGTGCAAAAACGTATCTTAACTTTAACGCCTTGACTTTTGTTTGGTCTTATCTTCTTGGCAAAAACATAACAAAATGTCAGCGAGATATTTACCAAGAAAAATTATAGCCTCATGAAAAGTAATTGTTTTTAAAATTCGTTCTGTTGTTAAATGTTTAATCAGAACTTAATGTAGAATTTAATTGGAAATAACTTGCACTGTCCGACTTGCATGTCTCATTTATAATCTATGTCAAATAGCCGTAGCATGGCACGGGTTTTCAACGTCCATTAAAAATGCATCCTTCATAAACAGTTACAAAACACAATTTTTAATGTTTGAATTAAATTTCATAAAATATCACTGTTTGCGGTAGCCACATACTTTCGGTTTATTTGACCGCAATTACACGAACTAATCAGCAGAAACTTGGGCAATTTTGGTCGACGCAATCTCGTCCGCTGGACGCTGTTTAGGATAAATCATCAAAATATTTAAATAATTACTCTAATCGTTCCCCAGAATGTTTGTAAATAAATTATGAGTCTTGGACGTTGTCGAGAGATCGCAGATAGGTTTCCATCATTAACGATAAATTGCTCGCGTGCAATTTTCAGAAACGAAAAAAAATCAACTAAAAATAATTTTTTTCGCAAAGTTTAATGACAGATTAATTGGAATTTCAATTTTGATTCGTAATTTACGTTGTTTGAACAAACGGTCGTTATTTTTGGGATGCCATCGAAATAAAAGGTTGATCGACGTACTAAACTGAAGTGGATGCAGTGACTATTCGTGCGGCAGCTGCGAAAGCTATAGCCGTACGAAATTTCGCTTTCACGTCCTGTGCACGACTGCACGGTAAATACACATTGAATGTTGTTACCCAATACTTATAGTTTGAATATGTTGTTCGGTAATTATTTAATTAAGCTCTCAATATTTCTTGACATTTATGCAATCGAATCACACTGTCCATCCGCTGCAAACGTACACAATCATGCAACGAGCCAATGTTGGCAGAGCGCAGGTAGCTCAACGAACGATAATGGGCTAACGCAGCCAAAGAAGTGGGTAAACACTTAAACGGGAACTCAATGTTGGTTATAGATTAGCATTTTAGATGAGCGCTTCAACCGAAATTAAATTACTTGGGCAAAATTTCATGATTAACATTTCACTTTGGTATAAATCAGGCCAACCTATCACGATTCATAAATCATTGACTGATTTTCGTATACGTGGAATATCAAAAGAAAAAAAAACTCCTACAGACTACTCAGAAAACGTTATTTCGCAAAGGGATATATAATAATGGTACGATGAAAATTGGTGAATCTTGTTTATGAACTCGAGCGTGCACGGGGATACGGAAAAAGCATGAAGTGATGGTCAATCATCGAACAAAGTGATGAATAGGTTGAAATATGGCGTGTAAAAAGACGAAATGGCGAATAAGCGAGCGGCACTGCGACTTGACGGGCGAAACTTTTTTCTTCCCCACCGAGGGTCTCACTAATTTTAGTTCATTGAGCCTTAAATACTTTTCCGTCGATGCGTCTAGCGGAAGCGTAACTGCGGCCCACGACAAAAGCTCCGTGGATGAGTGAAAGGGAGGCAGCAGAGATGATGGAGCGTAACGAAGGGACGGGGAGCGCCAGAGGAGGAGATCCCAGTTAGCACGCGGGTGGTCCTCCGCGAGGAGCGGGTGTTCAACTTTATGGATGAAAAAATGTGTCAAAACCCACTACCGCGTTATTGAATTCTGATCGAAAAGTCATTTAATTTCTTGCCAATTTCATCTCCCACGCTCAAAGGCGAAGATTATTTTTTCTGCAAATATTGCGAATCAAATTTTACAATCTTGTAATCCTTTTTGCAATTACAAATTGCATTTCAAATCGCTTTAGTTTTCATTTAAAAATGTTAAGACTGCAATTTGTCTCTGGAGGTTAAAGGGGAAGAATTCGTTCTAATGCGATTTCCATTTTTTGGGATTGATTGAAAACCTCCTGCAGGGTTTCCTAAAGCGATAAATTGTAACCAATTGTAATTTGGGAAGTAACAGTAGACGGCTAATTTAATGAACGAACGATTCTGAAAATTTCACGAACTGGAATACTGAATTGGATGTTAATTTTGTGCGTAACACGTTTGATTTGATCCAATGGTCTGATTGTGATTATGTTATTATTATGTGGGAAGTGGCGTAGTGTATATTCACGAGTGCGTGACTGTGTACGGTGTCACGTAGTTAGGAACATTGCAGGGGGCCGAATAAACGTCGCGTAATCGTCACTCAGCCAGTTAATCGTCGCTAGTTATTATTGTCATTACAGCTGATACTGAAGCCGTTGAGCCTTACCCTCTACGTTTAATTTCGTTTTTGCACGTGTGAACTGCCGGTTGGAAGCTATTCGTTAACTTAATTGAAATCCCGACAAACAATCACTGCTTGACACGATCTCAATAAATAAAATAATCTCGTAATCGTGCCACGGTAATTCAACTTTTAAAACATCGTAATAAAGAATGCAAAGAGGAGAAAGAAAATGAATGAGAAAAAGAAGGAATAATAAAAATTCCGCAACCGGACGTTGAAACGTTTGACGCGCTCCTTCTCACCTCGTTTTATTACTTCTCGTTTTACAATTTCGCGTATCCCCCCGATCGCGTGCCGCTTTTTCATGCCAAACCAACGAGACCAATTGAATCTCGAGGCGCGCGCCGTAAAACAAAATGCATGCATGGAATATTTCGACGACTGCTCTCTTTTTCGTTTATATCCATACGGCAAACGATATTTCGGCAAAAAATGTTTTCTCGGCCAGACGCAACTTGTCGCGCGACGCATTTTTGTCAATTTTGTATCAGACGAGGGTTTCTTCAGGACCAAATGAAATTCGAAACTCCAGCGACAACGATTTTCGACGAGCTCGCCCTTGTGAAATGTTTATGATTATTTCAAAGATTCAAGGCATTGGCGGCCGTTCGTTACATGGAAAAGCACCTTTGCACGTTACTTTCAGACGACTTTTATGTTTTTTAAGAATTTCATTCAACCGACAGAACATTTTTTGGACTAATAAAATCAAAATAATCGTTCGCACGATTCGATTTAGTTTCGAATTTCAACGTGTATCAAAAAGTTTGAGAGAAAAAATCGCCTCCAACGTGACAGAAGTTTTTTTTCGTCTGATAAAATATTAATAATAAATACATACAAATCGTCATGAATGCCAATTTAATTGAAGACTTTTACGACTTTTCCCCGAAGCTTGGTATGTTTTTTTCCTGTAATATTCGAGATTTAAAAAAGTTCTAATATCTCTGAAATCTCTCGGACAGACAAAAGAATAACAAGCGTCGGATATTACGGCATTATCAATACACAGACTCTCGTTAAATGTTGCGCTGCCCCATTTGCTTGCTGATTTTCTTTTCATATCACACAACAAAGTCCTAATGAAATAATCTTTTCCTTAAAAAAATCACAAAAAAACGACGAACCTTGGAAGTGCACGTCAAAGTAGTAGATAGGCACAGCAAAAAATTGGAACGAAGGTCAAAAAAAAGGTTGTATACAAATCTCTCTATCTCCTCAAAGTATTACAGCATGAAAAATAGTGCAAACCCCGTAATTTAATCGGCTTCATACATCCCTTTGATCTTTTCGAGTTAATGTTATTTTTCAAAGTGTAATTAAAAGAATTGCAAAGGCTTTGGTGCAAAGAAAGAGCCCGAGAAAATATAATGCAATGAAAAAAGCGAAAAACATTGCGACCAATTATGCACTTATTATATTGAATAATACTGAAAAATCAAATTACCTTGAGAGTGCGCTCTGCGACTGACTGCGAGTTAATTAGTTTCGATAATTCTACGACGATGGAAACGTAAAAAAAAGCGTAAAGCAAAACTCCAGCCTATCTCCCTTTTTTGAGATTCACACGGCAGCTCGAAAAGGAGCTAGTTTTTCCGTGTCTTTAGTCCGTTGAAAATGGACGTTGGGAAATTGGAAGTTATTCTTGTCAGACTTTTTAATTCGATTCAAGCTTTTCAGCAAACTTCTCGGTAATTCTGAAAGAAATGTAAATAAGATGTTTTATGTAAACGCGCAAAACTTTTAGCCGTGATGGTTCAATATACCTATGTCAAGTCCGCAGGTACGAAGCTGACAAAAGCTTCCCGGCCGTGTCAATCAAATTTTCGGTCGCTACTGAATTATTCGGTCGGTTGTGTGGCAAGTAAAGGATCGCCTTATTGTAACATGTCAGAAGAAAAACATTGTATTGATCAAGAACGTCTTTGACTTTTGATTTTTCAGCTTTGAAGTCAAATTTTGTGTCTATCACTGGATCTTGCGAGAGCAGAAAAAAATGATATCCAATTTGTGAAGTCAATAATAGAGAAGCTGATGTTTATTCACCGTACGAAAGAAAAAACTGTTCGGGATGGAGTTTGGGAAAGATGAATATCAATCTTGACGTTTCCAGCAAAACTAATTAGTATGGAAATATAGGTTATTCTCAAATTACTGAAATAAACGAATAACGAAAAATCGTTAGCTAAAAATGCATATTAAAGAACATTGTTCGGGTCAGACACTTTTTGCAGACGAGAATATTTATTTGAATATTTGACAACCTGCAACCATTTTGTGCGATAGTTTCATTCCGTTACGAAATTTTAATCAATTTAGTTACGCCGTCGAATCCAAACAAATATGGTAGTATTAAGGGCGCCAAACAAAAGGCAGCTACAGAATGGCCCGTTTAACTTCATGCGATCAAACTGTGTCACCTGAATACGTTTCGTCACGATTATGAGAGCGTTTTTTTTTACTTATGTACGTATGATTCAGATATACGCTTTTAGCATATTCAAGTCGGCTTGAAAAGGGACGCGACGGTTCTTCGAAAGCGCCAAGGACAACTCAACGTGGTTTCGTGCCATTAAATCATAGTCTCAGCGTTGGTCGGAAGGTATATGTCATAATTAATACGGTGCTCGGACATTGGACCACCCGAACAGCCTACACCTTCGCACGCTTTATTCTCGTTTAAATGCGACCGTCATGAAAAAGAAGCCACACACTTATAAGCTTTCCTTGTGCAAACGACTTGAAATCTTATATTGCCCGGAAGCATGTTTATTTACTTTGAGGTTCAAAAGTTCTTTGACTCGGTCAGTTAATTACTGCCTTTTTTTTGACTTTCAGCAAAATTAATTTTCCTCGTAGGTATCTGGGAACGAAATTACCCTATCAGGCCATTTTTCATTTTCTCTCGCGAGAGAAATATTTGTTGAGGATGTGTAGACAAATTTATGAAACATTTTCATTTGCACGCATTAATGAAGAGTAATGATAATCGAGTTAGAAAATTGTAGATCACTTTTATGCTGACCCGCGATAACGGTGACCTATATAGTTTTTTCAAACACAAATCTCCCGAGGAAAGAACAAAATAGGAACATTACATGAAATTGTACTTCAATTTTCTAATTTTGAATGCAAAGTTCTAATCACGCAATGCTTTGCGAAAATTTAATTAACATTTGGTTCGAACAATGCAATCAAACCGGCACATTTTGTTTTGCATTTTCATCGAAGGTTAATTAACTAATTAAATAACTTGAACATTTTCATGCATTGAATGTAATTTTAAAAAGGATCAAAGCAACCTTTACTTTCACTTGGCTGTTATTATTTTCATACATTTTCAATTTTGATTATAAAAACTTTTATAAATAACAATAAACTGTTCTGAAAAAACATATAACAATGTATAACAGCTTCGCAGAAAAAGAGATGAATTTTGATCAAGTTCCAAAGACAATTGTTTTTCGGGGACATTTTTTCTGAAATATTCAGCGCTTAAATTGCCTCATTTGTAACAATTCAAAAGGTCATAATGTGCCTCTTTAAAAGTTAGTCAAGTGCTCTTGCATTTTCAAACTTGCAACATTGAAATTTCCAACAGTAATTACTTGCAAAGTTTCACGAAGGGTATCAATTTCTCACCGAGCGTGGAGAATAAACATTTTGTTATACTCATATCATAGCATGCCATACTTCCTACATACCTTACAAATTAAAAGTACCTTTCAATTCAATTGTTACGGCAAACAAAACTTATATATTCATTTTTTTTAATTTCAATTAGCATTCTAAAAACACGGAATGCAAAAATGCACGGAAAGGAAAAATACACCATCTGTGTGCCAACAAAAGACAATGTCGAACCAGGATCATAACGGCTAAAAGGCATTTCAAGTTTCTAGCAAATTGAGGAATCAATTCTTCGGAAAATGTTTCCTTTGCTCGCCGTAAAAAAGCAGCCGTGCGCTATGGACCGAACTTTTTCCCCTCGCTTTGACCTTCGCGATTCGCCTTATTACGTGTTCGTTGCACCGAGTTATGCGTGCAAACCTACATCTTTCCCCAGTTTCTGTGTACGGCATCTTGGGATCGTTTTATTAACCCTCTTTTTTTCTTTACCAGTTATAGTTTTCATTCTCTTTCCCGGCAATTGGACCAGCCTTCAAAATAATAAGCAGTGTTGGCAAAAAATCTTTGTCTTCTTGTTTTACTTTCTGCATGAAACACTGAGATGAAGAGAAAAAACTGTTTATGAACCGCAAAAGTCCTTTGCTACTTGCAGGCACGCTTTGATGATCTTTTTTTTGTGCTCCAAGTCGCACAAAAGACAACTTTCACTATCAGCTTGATGAGGGCGTCAAAAAGAAATGTGAGCAAAAGATATTTTTGTTGTCAATTCGCGAAACATAGACGAGAACAAAAGACTATTCATTGTCTTAGAAAAATGTGCAAATCGATCGTTTGGCAAGGAGATCTATTTCTTTTTGTTTAGCAAATATTTTTAGAAAATGATAATAAAAACAACCACTACTTTTGATTTACAAATTGTGCTCCAACAATTGCGGCGAAAATTTTGAGCCAATCTTAAGGCAAGTGTAACAGTCGACTTCTGTTCCGTAAAACGAGCGTCTTTAAGAAAAATGCGAGATTTATAATCGCGATTTCTTTTGTACTGGCGGAAGACGAGCCGTGCCAAGGACTGACACGTTATATAAGCTAACAATAAGTTATCGCGTTTTAAAGTGCAGAAAAATTTTGCTGGCTTTCAACCAAATGAGCCTACATCTCTTAATATCGCAGTTTCTGAAGACATGAAAAAGGTCAACTACGTAGCGACGCTCTTTATGACAGATATTAACATTTTCTGTATCAGTTTCTGAATGGTGCGATAAATCTAACGCAATATCGCTGTTTCATTAAACGCTTTCTGGTTCAATGGCGTACATCGTTTTATGAAATAATTTCTCCTTCATTGACGTCTTTAAATGTACACTGATTCTTTTTATATTGCAGGACGTAAAAAAGATTACTAAACTTGTCAATAATTACGAATAACATTAATGCAAAATTAACAAAGAAGTTAACGAAGAATGATAATTTATGAGTTGCAAAAATTGGAATAGAAAAATGTTTAACGACAAAAATAGTTGATAAAAAATTAGCACGTCACCAAAAAAACAATTTGCATTGAAATAGCAAACGTGTGATGCGTGGGTATAATAGCTGAGCAAAAGATTCCGATAAAAAAACCAGACGACAAATCTTTTATTGTTGAAAATTCTCCAATAGCGGACATAAAATCTTAATAGCGGACTTTGCTATGCTAAGCACTCGGGCGGTATGTTTGAATGTAATATTGTAAATATGGACAGACGTTGTAAATCGATGAATTTAAATGAAAGTAGTTTTATAGTTTTTAATAACCGTAAAAGTGGCATTCATTTGTTTACAATAAAAATTTTGCCATAACTACGATTAAAAAAAGTAATCGGAATTTGACTGTACGTTTTCTGATCTCTACTGAAACTAATCGAGTGTTAAATCCGTCAAATTTTTACACGCTAATAGGCACAAGCATGATGTTTTTGTTTTTAAAATTGAAATAGCACATCTCAAAAATGCCTAGTATCGTTTAAAATTATCGATTAGTGCATAAATCATCTATTCAATCAATTAATTGATTTTTAACGCGAACATTTTCAACAGTCACCGTTGATTAATTGCACTCTTTGACGTAACTATGTCGTTCGATGATCGTCGTTTTTTAAATTCTAATTTGAAGAGACTTTGATGTTTTAATGATAAAATGAACGTTTCATATAATCAGCCAACAAGTTTGTTTGCAAAACTTTACTCGGGTATCGTTAATAATTTAAATTTTTTGAGTATCAACGAACGTTTAAATCCAACAATTTTCAAAGCATGTAAACTAAGAATGCCAGTGATTACGAATTTGTTGCGAATTTAAAATTTTTCCATTGATTTTTAAATATACATAAAATAAAACGAAACTTAAAACGTCAAAATATTTATAGCAGCTGCTGTTTTGAATAGCTGAATCCTGTAGTTTTGGTGAGGATCTATCAATGGTTATACATTTAAAACCACCTTTGCTCCTTTGACCTTCCAATAATGACGATTTTTCTTCGTCGTTTACAACGGATTCACAGATTCGTTTCGCCCACCGGTGTTGTAAACCTCTAACAAAAAGTGCCGCAACTATTTTGATGCGTTCTTCTTCATCCTTCTACAGTGGGGAAAGAAAGTCACGGTCGAGACACGTTGTAGCGCGTTGAAAAAACCCACATGTTGTGGTATTTCATATCTGTTAAAATTCATATTTATCGCACAATTCATCATTTCCATGGGAAAAAGTAGAAAAAATTGCAAAATGAAAAATTTAGTAGTCCTTTGAAACAGTTTAGCGAAACCTATTTTGTTTAATAAAGACATAATCCATCGATTGGGGCTGAATAATGTTTTTGTGTGGTTTTTATTGTGCAAAGTTAAATGGCGAGTTAATTCCGAGTATTTAACGAATAATGAAAAGGTGAAAAATTCCCAAACCCGAGAATCGATTGTTATATAGAATTTTAAACGATTGAAGCGCGGGTCTTTTTCTTTGACTCCGGCCATTGTCCAATTTTCAAATGGGAGCACACGTTGACTCGGTTTCCGCATACAAATAGAGCCACTTTCTTATACCTGTGCCGCTCTCTGACAAATATCTTCTTGTATAAAAAGCGACCAGAACCTCATTTATGGTAATTCATTTCTAACGTAACACACTTACCTCATGGTATAATGTATGCAGCGAAAAAAAAATCTTTCGCACTCGTTATTTATTGAGCATTTGTAATGGTCCCGTGTCATTTTAGGTTCACACTCACTTTATTAAGAAAACATACTTTTTTGTCGAATTTCCATTTGAATGAGTTCTGAATGGTTAATTAATGTTGCACGTGTAAACGAAATTAAGCTTTCTTTAAATGGCAACTTATTATGCAAACTTTTGTGTCATTCAGCCATTCTAAATGGATTTTTTCATTTCCATAAAACGAAATAGGACAAATTTTGTGAAGACGCGTCAACTGCGAACTTGAAGCAGATCAGATTACCATGGCAACTACTTTCTTCGTTTATTTTTATGTTTTTTGGGCTGTTTTTGCTGAGCTTAAATCGTTAATTATTCGTTCCTTTGATAAATGTGATTTTTTGCGTGAAAATTGTTATTGACTTTTTATGTACACAAGTTGCACTACGGTATTTTGTTTTTTCGAGCACAATTCCATGAAACATTTGAAGATTAAGTTATGGAACGTTTTATATGAAAAATAGGAAACTAAATTTTGAGGTTGTTCCGTTTGATTGTTGCGCCTACCAATTTGTGTTTCTAATTTCAAGCGTCTGACAATAAGTGTCAATAAATTCGAATTTTAATGGTGTAATTCTAGATCAAACCAGGAAGGAGACGGATTTTGTCTCACTGGAAGCTTAAAAATGTTCTCGAAAATTTGTTACACTTCACTACCGTCCGGGAATAATCCTCGAAACGTGAAATAACGAAATCGATGGAACTTTTTGGTAACAAAGAAATTCCGGAAACATGGAAAATCGACCGGCAGCCGCACAGAAGTGATATTTTTCCCGAACGAAATTGAAGCAAAACTACACCGTCATTTCCAACTTATTCCAAAGACGCCTCATTCAAAATGAAAGTGAAGTAAAAAACAATCGCTCGCGGCAAACCTTAAAATTACGAAAAAACATCATACTTCCGTTACTCCTCAATTTACTTTCCTTTGATTTCTGTCAAATTTCAGCCAAACTAAATACCTTGGAATGAAATAGTCAGAACAAACCGGACCAAATTTTACATCAAAATGTTTTATAATCCCAGGTATAATTTCTCGTCGAATTCAAAAACTGGAGAAGTCGTAACAATTTTCTTAATACCTCATAAATTATGGTTTTGATTTGTCAAGTTTCGTCGAAACATTTCCAAATGGTTTGTAACGAATTTGTGTGTTTTAATTTGAATTTAGAATTAAACACGATGCGGTCGCGTGTTCGTTGTGAAAATAGATTACGGAAATGACGGAACGTTGACGTATTCTGGTCTGACAGTGAAATACGCTTAATCGAGGGTGGTCGAAGACTAAGTATCCGGTTAAATTGGTCACGGGGATCCACGTTCTAGTCATGCTACGCCCCTGTCGAAATCGACCTTCGCTTTTCCCACAGACTCATCGTCACTCGACTGGCTTAGTTTTGCTTTTACCCTCCGACCTGGCTGGTTTTATACGTGACAATGGAGAAGACTCGCTGCCGATATGAAGAGCACTACACGCATCTATCTGGCCGAACGAGCCACTCAACTTGACGTAAAGCAAACGAGTGCGCTTTAGATGCACGTTTCGACGCTTATGATTCCGTTTGCAGACCAAATGAGATGTAATTTTTCGTTCTCCTCTTCCACCACTATAATCATGATACCTTTATCCTCTCTCTTATCCCTGTGAAAATAAATTCGAGAACAATACTCGCATTCGTTATGTTTTTTCAAGTATGGTTAAACTGTGACTAAACATTTTCATCTTTTTCCTTTGAAAATTTCATCCATTACCGTACACTATGACTCGGATGTTTTTTAATTAAACGGTTCAAGACGCATCCACTGAGATTGAAGAAACAGAAAATGAGATTGCAGATTTTTATTAGGAGTATTATGCTTTGTTAGCGACGGGGGCATATGTAAAAGTATCGAGAAAGTTATAGTTGCTGGATCATTTTTGGGTAGAGTGATTTTCAAGCTACACTTCGAGCATTAGAGAAAATTACCACGCAGATGTCCTATGAATGGAATGTTAATGTGTTTGCGTGTTGATTTGGTTTTTTTTTGCTCCTCGACTATATCGATTGTACGCTGTGGTCTCGGTCTTTTCAGTAGAACGAAAAGGTTTTCACATTTCAGGATATTCCGACGGATTTACACAGCCAATGCAAAAATTTGTGAGTGAGTCAGTGGATATATTATGATCGATCTGGTCAGAAATATCGCGCACAAAAAGTTTATTTCGCTAACACATTGCTATTCTTACTTGGACTGACAAAACGAACTGCATACCAAAACCAATTACAGTTTTATATTTGCTACTACCTACAAGCATGTGATTTGTCTACCTAAAATTATCTAATAAATAGTTAGAAACGAAAGTACTTATAGCAAGGCATAAATTGAGCGAAAAGTTTTTTCCTGTAATTTAATTGATTTACACGTCAGCAATAATAAAATTCTGAGAGGATAAAAATAACGGGCTGTTGAAGCATACATTCGAATGATATAACAATATAAATTTCAATATGTAGGTTACTTATGCGACATGCATAACTGGTACAGCGTAAGTCCTATTGAAACGTAGATATAAATCTCTATGTTTAGTATCATGATAACAAGATCGTACATTACTGAAATGGCCATTACATTCGTCGGTCATTATTTTCGTACACAAAAATACCTTTTAAAATAGGATTAGAGTTTTGTTCCTAATTTGAAGTTTCAATCGGACTATTCCGGTGAGTTAATTTTAATGTATTTTAAGAGATGGTGCACGTTCTGAGACTAAGCATCTCCAGACTTGTTCACTGCACGTGTGCTAGAAAAACATCAACAAATAAGGCTTTGATAATAAAAGCGAATGATTTAAGTTCAAAGGTTTGTTTTTACTAAATGCAATAACTAGTTTTCGACTGCATTTTGACAGCAGTGGAAATTTATCCCACACTCAACGAAATATATTATGCTTGGTGAGTTTCAAATTACAATCAACTCAAATATGTAGACAAGCACATGCACAAGATAAAAGTCCACGCTCGAGTCCAATATCGGGAATCTTTTTTTTGAATTTCCATTTATTTCATCTTAGAGTATAGGTCAAGTTCTACTAACAAGCTTGTACCCCCTGCTTCAAATTTATGGGGAACTCTTCTTGGAATATTATATGAATTATTGAATTAACAAAAAACTGCAGCTTTGGTCTTCATCTAATTTCCAAATGACATTGCAGTTGATAAAAGAAGCGTTTTAATAAAAATATTTTCATTGCTTTGAACAATTGTTATTGCTTTATTTTCGTTTTTTTCAATACGAGTCATTACATACCAAAATGTTCTCACGGTAGTAAAATTCTAAAATTCCTAAAAGTCACACGATTTTGATTGTGGGTGCTTGACTCAACATAAACTTTTAATTTGTTGTTAGCGCATGTGCTTCGCACGTTTTAACGGACTTTCTACCATTGGAATGATGAACAATCTTTCATAAGTACAGCATGATCAAGATTTCCGAGATTAAAGTCACTATTTTAAACTTCAAAACGTGCGGAAGTGTTCTAACCCGATTTCCTCAGTTTTTCATTTTCTAAAAATATACAATTGTAAAAAAAGTCCCGCGATAAATCCACTGATTAAAATGATCACGTATTTGTTTCACAAATAGACCGATTTGTTCAAGGGCTCTTGAATGTTAGAAAAAAAATTTGGATTTGGAAAAGTCAGCTCAGAGATTTGTCTGAAGTCGAAACCGGAGACGTCACCTGCCACTTTTCAACCGCAGCTTCGAAAACACGTGTACGAATCGAGGGGGTGGAAATTTTTTAGATCGTGTTTGAGGAACGATAAATCCAGTAACAATATATGCGACGGCGTCACGAGCTGAGATTGTCTATACAATTTTAAGAAGCAATTAGTAGGAAGGTATACGTGTAACTAAATGTACGCTAATGGCTGTCCAAACGAAGTTGCCATACTGGGCGCCGGCCGCAAGCTTCGACAAATATTGAATCTTAGCCGCCGCGCCTCCATCGCAAGTCACAGAGCGAGAGACCTCGAAACACGATTTCTACAATACTGACATATATCCGCGCTCAAGAATCCCCCGTTTGTGTACTCTTCTTTGTCTCGCAACATCCTTGCGATCCGTCGCCTTCTCCTTCGGGATCGTTTTTTTTCGCACGAGAACTCCCATTTTGTTGGCTCAAGTGAATCAACATACTTAGAGTGTGTTTTATTAATTCATCATATTTGAAGTTTCATTTGTGTATATTAATGGTGTTTGCACACAGGTTTTTCGTGCTTTGTTTATTAGCGGGACGGTTTCGACCAGTAACCAAAAGTTGAAGAAAATTTGTTCTTTTTTTAACTTTTTTTTCTTAACACTACTAATTGAGGTCTTAAATGACGCGATTGCAAATGAGCCCCCTTTACATTTAATGCCTAGTAATTTACAATCTCAGGTGTACATTCGTTTCAAACAAATCTGATTACCGGAGTTCAAACTAAGTGAATTTTATTTTCAGTTTTGTTCGTTTCCGTTGACTGATCTTGATTAGACAAAATTAAAGGAAAGGATTAATTGTTGAAAATTGGTTCGCATCAAATGATATCTTTGATGATAACGTTTCGGATTGTATAAATCCGTTGGATAATCTTGCAAATTTTTTATTTACTGCTCTATCCTTTTAGATCATCTACTTTTCCATTCGAAATCTCAATAAGTCAATCATTCAATAAAACCTGGCACAAATTTCCTTGAAAGTTTCCTTCGGTGCAGATTTATTTACCATTTATCACTTTCAACACATCGCTTTACTCCCTGCTGGAACTCCCTTAGTATCAACACATCATTAACGGCAATGGCATAAGAAACAAAAAAAAGCCTTCATCTAACTCAATTGAAATTGTCAATCCAGTTTAAACTGTTAGACGTTTTCGCAAATTGCATCTAGAAAATTGGTGGAAAGACGGCCATTAAAGTTATTATGAAACGATTAATAAATCATTCTTACTTCGAACTGGTATTTGCTTCAAGTGTGCACTTATAAAATAATTCATTGAAAATAATGGACGTGAAACGAATATGATATATGAAATTAATTCAAGTCAACTGTCAACTTGGAAGACAAACAATTACGCAAAACTAGACGGGTTATTACCACGTGTTAAGTTATCATGAATGGATTTCAATTGACTTAGCAACTCGGCAAAATTGCCACAAGTATGTAGGAAGTTGAATTTCCATAATTAACAAGTCTTGGTGGGAGTATCAAAATGCGTTATTCGAGTCAACGAAAAATTCATAAACTCGAAGCAATATTGTTCTGAGTTGGGAAAATTAACTTACTTCATGGTTGTTTGCTGCAAAACTTTTTCCAACTCTTTCTCAAGAACAGTCCCCTCCTTAATTACCTCATTTTTTCATAAGCAAAGCGACAAATTCATTTACCGACGCTACAATGTAACAAGTGGTTATTCATGTTTGCACAAATTTCGTTACACAGCGACCTGTGATTAAACACGAGTTGCAAGTTAGATTGAAATAATTCTTGCTAAATATTTACTCGAATTAGGTATGATAATTTTCAAAGCGAACCGTACATTTAAATTCGCCTAACTTTAGTTTGTCTTTCTAACCAGCACTTTTCACAATGAAAGAGTAAAAAAACTGGTTGGATTCAGAAAAGATTTTGGTGCGGTGATTGTTGTGAGGCAGCAGGCCGCAAAACCACGCATATGTTTAGGCGGTGTTAGGAAGACGGCGAACAGATTGTTGTAACTGCTTAAACGTTCATTGTTGCAGGGCATGTAAGCGCGTTATTTGGAGAGCTGTGGCATTAATTGAGGGTCCGGATCGTCCTATCAGTCGCGTCTTTGTTCTCCGTGGGGATACATTTTATTGCCATTCAAATATATGTACACATGGCAAAGTACGAGAGAGCGTTTATAGTAGGGTGCGATAAAGCCTCTAACTGCGGATCAAAAAGCGCCCAAGATAACGAATAAGGGATCGTGTATGGTGTATCTATGTACTATGCGCCTTAGTACGGGTGGATTATCAGAGCGCCGAGTACTCGAGTTAAAATATTTGAACGAACGCGATGCCGGCTCTCTCTCCCTCCCGTGTGACACTCGCACGAAAATTTATTAGCATGGCATGCGACACGGCTGAATGCTAAAAAGTCTACACGTCTATGTTGCGCACTCACCGCGTCGCTTTTTATTGGACATGCATTAATACGACTTTGAGTTAAACGAATGTCTCAACAAGGCGCCGCGCTGCACAAAAAACAGTCCACGAAAAACTCAATCGCCTCGTGACATTTCACCGGCAAACACATTAAGGCCTCTCGATCTCCCAGATTAAAGCCACCACGTGTCCTGCGAATTTGTATCACCGGCTTTATTTTCGACTTTTCGACGCTTTTTTGTTCTCTCGCCCACGCGTATACTTGGCCCTTTGACTCTACGTGCGTTACTTTTTCTCACAAACCCGCGTGTGAGAATTCGCCGCCAATTATGTCTCTGCCGTTTTATCGGCTGTCCCTGTTTTGAAAATGACTAAGTGAGTCTCTGTTTCAAAAGGCTTTTTATGTACGTCTCAGTACCGGTTCATGGAACCAAAACGAAATTAGTCTACGGTTGATTTTAGAACAAACAAAGATTTCTTGCGATGAAACGTGAAGCTACTATGTATAGTTTTTGTCACATGACAAAATGTGCAGGGAAGTTTGAAAATTTTTATTTATCGGTTTGTTATCGAAATTGTTGTAAAGAACAATCATGCCAGAAACATTTCACGAGTTCATGACAATTTACGCTGACTGGAGTTGATGAGCTGGAAATCGCGCATCTCGAAATTTTTTCCGGTTTACAATGCGACTAACGCGATGACATATAATGAAGTTTAATGCTGGATCGATGTTGCACGACGTTGATTTACACCTTAGAAAAGTTGACGATTTATTTTATAATTGAGCCCGACGTTGAATTATAAAAGGTTTCTCTCTCCTGGATCATGTTTTGTGACTAATAGGAGAGACTTATTTATGGACCAGGAAACTGCACGATGTTGATATAAGACAATGCAAAAAATGTATCGTAATTAGGATCGTTTGATAAATAAATAAAAGGCGGAACATCATCAGTAATCACGGATTACGTGTAACGTTTTTTTCGTATTGTTAATTAAAACGTTAGGGCAATATAAATAACGAAATCGTTAACCCATTTTTTGATTAAAACTTTTTTCCTGCGTTTTCTTTGGTGCCTCCGTGTTTTGGGTCAGCCGTTACCAGGCCGTACAGCGGCTAAGCCTTTTTATAAAAGATAAATCGCAACAAATTCATCGCATGAGCAAAATTTTTACATACAATTTTTGCGTCAGATCAATTTCGTGATATAATCTTTTTACCAATAATGAACCAAATTAATTCGTGTCGTGTCATCGCGCAAAAAATTTTTTTGGATTCACAGCTGACCTACTTTTCTTAAGCAAGTCATATTTTTGCTACCTTGCGAAGCGGATGAAATAATTTTGAGAATTTCTAAATGAAAAGTACTTTGATAAACAAAAATGATAAACGCAGTAATAACAACGTTAGCATAGATTATAGATTTTGAATTTGTGCAAAATGTTGGAACGAATTAGAGCAAAAAATTGAAACTGTACCATTGTGATTTATAAATTTATAATTTAGAATTACAAATGATCTTTGCAGAATATTGCAAGTTCAAACATTGACTTAACAGTAAGAGTTGAGAAGATATTATAAAAATGAATAACATCAAGAGCGCAGTGATTTTTTTCCGAGTTGAATCCCTTGTCACGAACGATTCATATCTTTGAAACAAAATTTAATCTTTAAACTGTGATTTAAGCTTCGGGAGGAAAAAAGGCCGGTCGACTAAACGTTTGTTGAATTTTCAATCCGGAAAACATCGCAGCGAGTATGACGATTGCAAATAAATAATTCAAGTGGATTAAATTCGTAGATATTTGTTTCTCTTTAGAATGCTGCAGCGTGTTTTGTAACCCAAGAGCGAGACCGACCATAAATCTTACAAAGCATCTGACATCTTCTTTGTCGTATCAGACTTTCATACAGAACTTTTACCAGCATCATTGTGTCGTGCAGTGATTAGACGCGTTCTATTTGACTGTTATACCGGTGAAAAATGAATTTGAATTAAAAAAAATGTGTCTCGCTGGCTGAAAAGAACCGCAGAACAGTAATTCCGTGTTCACCGTGTTTTCTCACGGAAACGCGAAACTAACAAACCTTTCATGTTGCGAGACATAAATACCTACTGCTAACCATAACGAAAACCTACAATCTTTCGCCAGAATGAAAATTAGTTTAAGGAATCTTGTTTTCCTCTATTTTATTGTTTCTCGCCAATAGTAAAACGTTTCGTTTTATTTTCAACGTTCGTTAACACCCTGATGTTTACTTTTGTTGGAGTAAAAAATTTTTGCTCCAACGACAATAGAACAGTACAACTGTGGCAGCATGAAAAGTGTTGAACTGAAAAATGTGTCAGTATGCGTTCCACTCTAGGTTGCACGCTGCATTAAAGATGAAAAGTTAAAAGCCAAGATTTTGCCCTTACAAAATATATACTTCCCTGATTATTATAGAAGAACGGTCTTTGAGCATTCTCTTCTCGCTGCGGTTCAAATAGCTGTCACCCATCGCTCCGTCCCATCTGTATCCCCACCTTTTAACCTTTGCCCCTCCGTCTTGAAAATCGCATTGAGAACACAGTCAAACAAAGCATGGTAGCGGCACATTTTGTACCGTTTAAAGAGGCACCTATTTTAATGGAGAAGATGTATCACGATAGTGGTTAAATTTTCATAAACGTGACATTATACTTTTTTGAAAGATATAGCACAGACTTAAAAAGGCATAAAGCCGGTTAATTTAGTAACCGGAAAGAAAGTGAAAGAGGTTTAAAAAGTTCGCGTCAACCTTTATTGTTTATTAAAGTTCAAGTATTATTATGTCCCAAGTTGTTATTGTCTATAAACTGTTATGTCTCAAGTTATTATGTCCCAAGTTATTAAGGCCCAAGTTATCATGTCCCAGGTTATTTTGTCTTAAGTTATTATGTCTCAAGTTATTTTGTCTCAAGTTATTGTGTATCAAGTTATTGTGTCCCAAGTTATTATGATGAGGGACATTAGAAGGACAAAAAATATGCCTGAGGCATTGAATTGCTTCAAAAAGTCGTCAATAGAAAGTTATAAAGTGACAGTCAGACAGACAGACAGACATATAAAAATTTATTATATCAGTAAGATGAACAGAATCATAACGTTTTAAATTTAACTCATCAAGTGCATAAATTGATGTTAACAATATCATTGTTACATTTTTATAAAGAATTATTACGTCAGAAATTTTTTGCAGTTCGAACATTTTTGTTCAAAAAAAATCGAAAAGAGTAAACATAAAAGTAACAAACGTGAAAATTCCTCATGCATGAAATGAAATTGTCGAAACAAAAAAGGCGATGATGGTGAGGCGGTTTCTTACGTCGCGTAACGCTTCTCATCGAAGCTTCATAATTACGATTGCAACGCCCCAGAATCCTTTCCCTCGACCGTATCCGTTTCGACGAATTTCCCATTTTGGCGATCTTCTTTGAGCTGCGGTTCGGCCTCGCCTTCAATATTTACCGACACCGACCGAAAGCGCGATCGAACCTCGCCGATGCACCGCACGTAATGCGTGAAAAGCT
This sequence comes from Telenomus remus, assembly GCA_020615435.1. NCBI lineage: Eukaryota > Metazoa > Arthropoda > Insecta > Hymenoptera > Scelionidae > Telenomus > Telenomus remus. The sequence goes on from CM036337.1 coordinate 12,253,499, forward strand.
TCGTTTATAAAAGTCGTCCGGTCACAAAGTGGAAGTCCTGTCGGAGAAGGCACGGTTTTAAAAGATGAGCTCAGGGTTGACTTTTTTTTGCCAACTCGGAGTGAAGCAAGAAAGCGAGAGACGGCTGCATCAGAAGCTGCGAATCTCCGAGATGGCTCTCTGGAAAAGCGTTCTGTGACTAATCCTCGTTCGTCCGGGCTGCTCACGAATCACGGAGATTCGCTCGGTCTCCTTTGCCCCTGTCTTTCCATGTCATCGTTCCACTTTGGAAATGCCAGGTCAAAAGGAGCCGTTGCCTTTCAGACAAAAATCCTCGAGCGAAGCCTCAAACTCAAAGCCAGGATCGCGTCGGGGTCTCATAACATTGATATTTCTCGATTTCAGACCTCTCGAATAAATACGCCCAAAGGAGCTATCGCCGGGTCTTCCTCGGTTCGTCGCGCGGGATACTTTCATTTGGAGCCGCGAAGCCCTGGTATTTCGCGTCCGCCTCGTTTTTGTATATATGACACACATATTTCTCTTTTCGCGGATTATGCCAACTTCGCAAGCCCCGCGCTCGCTCTCCAGGTGGAAGATTTAAATATCGTGCCTTTTGGCCGGCACGACTTTTTCGAAAGCCTGTCGAGAAAACATACTGGATGAAATACTCATGATAGTAACACAACAACCGTCTCTCTTAAACTGGCCCGAGTCAAGATGTTGCGAGACAGACGTATCGGGCGTTGTTTGGTTTCGAGGAAAAAGGGGTTACTTTTTGATGCACTGCAGCTCTGCATGCCCGCGCTATCAAGATCAGAATTAGTTACTTTGATATATCGATTGTGCCAAATGCTGAAAGCTGCGCTTGTGCAAGCTCGATCCCTTTTTTTGTAAATTGTTAATACATCTCAGTCTCAGAATTCTGAAAATTCGTTAAACAGTAATGTAATATTGGAACGGAAAAAGGTGTGTTTTATTTGGATAGGAAATCTGATACGTTAAGTGCTCTGTTTGATGTATCAAAATATGGAAAATCCTGTTGTTTATATTGTACTCAGAATCGATGATGGGTAATGCAGAACATTTTTATTCGAAACGTTGATAGAGCAGAGCGTTGACGAATTCTAACACTTCAACACGTGCCACATGTTTGCTGACGAGCTCGTATGCGCGCATCTGCCTCTGCTTTATTTCACGTATGACATATGTTTATCACATTTTCTTCGGGCGCGCCGGCGAACGTGCAATTGACCCTGAAATCAACGTCTGAATGGGATTGGGCGCAATTGATTCGTTAAACGAACCATTTGAAAAAACCATCAATCATTCAAAATTTAAGAAGAAATGATTAGGACAAGCATGGTACGACTTTTTTATCTCCCGTATCTGCATAACTTGAATTCGCTAAAGTCCTTTTTTTTCAACTAAATGAGTGATCACAGTAATAAAAATAATACAAATGAGAAAAGAAAATTGATTGAAATATTGTTATCAGTTGATGTCGATTAGTTGATGTATTTGTTAGAATCAGAAATAAATTATGAAAATGATTAGATAATTAAATTGTTGAATGACTTACGTGAACTGATTTATTGCATTGCACTGCGGCGGTGTGCTGCACGAAGGTGATTTTCATATCTGCTCCTTTACATCTGGATTTCTTTTTTGCAAATTTATTATAGTAATATCATGTAACGATTGTTAATGTCACGCTTCCATAACAATGGGCGGGAAAAATTGTGTCACGAGCATGCCGGATCAGTCTTTATGTTTACTTCCGTTTTCAAAAGAGTAAACAAAGATCTGCCGCGTCTCAATGTTCCGTGTAAATAGCCACTTGAGGATGATTTTTCCCTTTTTCCCATTTCTGATGTTGATTCAAATTTCTTTCGTCCCGTCGAGAAAACGCTTTCACGTATAACAATGTAAAGGCAATATGGAAAGTAATGATACTGCAAATGTATTTCGTTACACCAAAATGGTAATTACTTTTCTGCCTTATAACCATCTAGGAATGAAAAAAAAAGGAAATCTCACTTACAAATAAATTTTAAGAGAAAATAGAAGAGGAAACAAGCTTGTTTTGACACCTCGAAGATTCGGAAATAACAAACTTGGCTATTAATTAACATTCACAAAATCTTGACATCTGATATGGAAGTTTCTTTTAATTTATTTTCCAGCATTACCTAATTTCCTTCTCCAATTCGTATCCAAGAGACACAACAAAAACAACATTCCGTTCCATTTTTTTGGTCTCAGGTACAGCTAATTTATTATTTTTCGTCCGTGCAAAAGACGACAATTTGAATAAGGTGTAAACGTGCCAAGCTGCTGTCAGCTACTTTCATATTCTTTTTTGCTCTTCTATCCTCTTTCGCGTGCTGTATTTTCAAAGATGTTCAACTTTTTTAAGTCCATATTCGAACCTTTGTAAATATTCTTAGGCGACTTGAAAATTGGTATGCACGACGACCTTCCAGAATAAATAGCAGCGACTGAAATTTTAAGGTGCACATTTCCGGCTGACAGGTATATTCCTATGGACAAACGTGTATGGCGTATCTATTTACTAATGTAGCGCTAAAAACGCTTTGATAAAAAAGGTTTCAACAAGGTCTCGACGAAATTTAAATATACAAGCGTATATCAAACTTTGATGGTTACTTTTACGGCGAAAACTTGCTCTTACATCAGAAAATTGAAGATTAGGAAATGTTAACTCTTGCCCCTTTTGCGAGACTATCCAACAATATAATGGGGTTAAAGTTTTTTTTCAGGACAACGTAACCATTGATTCCAGCTGCTGAAAATCACTTGATTTCAGCACAGTACATTGGCGCCCTCGAGAAAAATCTATTTTAAGCTCTGCTATTCGCCGCACATGTGAGATTAACGTAAACGTTTGTGATAATTTGTTTCCCATATTCAGTTTGTTGTTTTATTTTTCTCTTTGCTTGTTTTTTTTTCAAAGTCCAACCGCATTTCAATCTGATAATTGCAGCTGAAATGATGAAGGACTGAAGACTTGATAAATACAGTGTACAGCGAACTTGCATGTTATCCCGTACATTGTTCCGACCGTTAAATGATATCGTTTATCGTTTCTTGAAAGAGGAGATCAGCAAAAGTTCAACAAAAATCACATATTATTATAAGAAGATTTATTTATACGAAATTGTGATCGGAATCAGTTTGGAGCATGACTGAGCCAATTTGAGAATATTGTTTACGTCATTCTTGAGAATTTTAACAATCGTATAGCCTGACAACATCATAGTAATCTGCGATCAGCTATAGCACGTGCAAAGTTGCATTCAAGATGAGAAAAATTGGCAGAACGAAAAAGAGCAAAATGAAAGAACGAAAGAAAGAAAGCAAAACTTTTTGATCTGCATAAAACAATATAGCTACTTATATATACGCGAGACAATGCACATTCAGCATATTAAACGTATGTTCTAGGTATCGACTGTGATCCGTTTGGACAACACTGTAACAGTAGATAACCCATTGGAGACCCGTGGGTCCCCGAGCAGGTTACAGCGACGGTTCTCGGAAACGAGATAAGAGCCGCTAAACGAGTTATCGTCGCCGGCTCTTATGTACATTTCTAAAGCGACGACTTAAAGTAGACACATGCTTAAATTCGTTTTCTTGCGCTGTTCTCTCTTTTTGCATTCTCCGTTTGGTTCTGTCCTCCTGTGTTCTTTCGCTTCCTCCTCTTTATACGCTTCGCTCACATGACGTGTCGACAAACATTAATCAATATGCTTTGTCTAGGATACGCGGGATCATTACACACAATTCTTTTGCGCAACGATACCAGCCACTTTTTGCTGTCGAAAATTGCAGCATTGCGACTTGCGAGTGACTTGTACACGGGAAGAAAAAAACAGAACAAACGAGCCGAAAAAATAACATTCCGCCAATGTGTCCTCGAGATAATAAAGCGATTTTTAGGGCTCTGCGCTCTATTACATGGGTAATTAATTCAGCATATGACAGAATGTTTCGCAAACGCAGGACCTGCATCGTTGTTTTTGAAAAACTTCAATGAGCGTTTATCGGTTTCACTGAAGGTGTTGCTCATTAATTACAAGATATCAGACTTATCGATAAGTTCGAAGGTCTTTCGAATCAGCGAATAATTTTTGCTTCATGAATGGGCGACTGATAATTTCTTTTCCATTCATTTTGGTTGCAATTAATTATTTCTTGTTTTTTCCTGCTGAACATCAGTTTTTACGAGCGTCAAAAAGAATTGCGTGTAATCGCGTAATAATGCAGCTATAACACCGGAATGGATATTGTTCACAACAAGGGAGAAATTTCAATGATTATGGCGTTGAAAAGTGATGCTCTCATATTTTGCTCGAAATCACAGTAAACCGAAACTTGCAGATAAGTGCAATTCAATGCAAAAACAAAAGTTAAAAATTTTAAACTGTTATTCTGTCGTTAATAATAGATTTTCCCAGGCACTATTTCCGTGTGCATCTCGTATTTATGTCAAATATTGTAGCGTTTAAATATTCATTTTTGTAAATAACATTTGCAAACGGCATAACTAATGACGGAGCACGAGGCGAATGAATTTAACATTAACAGCTATTACTTAGCATAACTCATGTTCTTAACTATCAAACGCCTTGAATTATTATCATTGGGGGCACTGTATTACGCAAATTCCGCATTTTACATCCATTTGAAACAAAAGATTGTTATCTATTAACACATTTGCTGTCAATTTTAATAACCGAACGGCACATGATCCGTTTGACCGTACGTTTCACGAACGGACAAAAAAAAAAGTGTAGCGAAAGTGATTGACATCTGCAGGTTTTACCGCACTATCTGTATCATTAATTGCTTTTTGTTCATTTCTTTTTTTTTTCTTGCATAGCGTAGAAATCAATGGCCAGTCACGATAATAGCGACATTACGCCAATAGAATGCATTTATCAGTGTTCTTTGTCTCAGATGAACAGATCGTTGGTTATTAGCATATGCAAATGGACTTTTTATTTTTATGACAGACCGCCTCAATTGAACTCGTTATCGGCCACCGAACAATGCAATGCGCTTTTTTATTTAACACTGTGCTCGGCAAACTCGAAATAATCACTGCATTTCCAACAGTTATCATCTCTAGCTTTATTTTCCCTCGAAATTTTTTGTAATTGCTATTCGTTTCAATTGATCGAATTGATTCAAATTTTCCTTCGGATCAATTCAAATTAAACGAGGTATGATCAACTTTGTAAGAGCTGGTAGTATAGATAGCTGTTTGAATTATGCACAGTTTAATCATATGTAGAAAACTTGTTGAAAAACTTCGTGGTTTATTTACACTCTTACATTTAAAATTGATCTGTCAATCAATCCACTTGATTAATCGAAATTACAAATTACCTTTTTAGACCGAATTTTCTTCGTCTTTTTTCCGTCGATAAAAGTAAATTTATCAAGATTCATTTATTTTTGAAGTTGAATACCGTTGAAACATTAAAATTTCATAAAACCATTCCGTGCGAACTTAAGTGATTATAAGTTGACAGAATTATAACACGCGTGGTCAGAGGCGAAAAAAAGTGCGATCCTATAACTTATCTCAAACGGAATAACGATAATCCCAGTTATGAAATGATTTAATCCGGTGCACAAGGTACGACGAGTGTATCGCAACGTGAAAACAGGATTTAACTTTACAATCGCGATAGCGCGTTTTTTATTGAACTAATCAGCATATTTCGTGCACATTTCATAACGCGCCATTTCAACGCGGTCATTCTCCAAGAGAGTGATAGCAAATGTCGCGCCACGCCCCCGCCCATGAGTGACATTGTCATTAATTAATCAACCATGAAGTCTTCGATAAACATTGAGAGCTTTTTTTACACCACCTACCCCATGAACTACCGAATTTTGGGGCTCGCAGTTGAACGAGCACATCACGATAAATCCGCATTTCAAACCCCTCAAAATTCAAATTTCGTTTGCGATAATAAAATTTATTTGCATTTGGGATGAGATTTCATACAAAAATTACATATTTTCAGTTTCAACGTAACGAGAGACGAAATAAATTATGAATCATCAATGGTAATTAATTCGCAGTCGAAATTCATAATTGGAATTTCGCGAATGATGGAAATATTATGAAGGGCATGCACGGTTAGGCGGAGTCTTAATAAAGCCGAGCGTTCGGCTAACTAGATGGGAACGTACGATACGTGCAAAAAAAATGGTTACCTTGAAAGTGGGTATTACGGGCGTTGAAAGGGGGCTCAATTTTCGGTTCTCGATCAGCGAACCCGGACCAATTTTCAACAGGCTTCTGAATGCTCGGAATGCTGTTAATCGTCAAAATTACCTCGCCGATTATACGCGATCATAAAATACTCTCCGGGGCCCTTCTCTCTCAATTATCGCGACTTATCAACGATTATGTCTTGAAAGAAAGTAATCGTGTTAAGTAGTATTTAATGATGCGCATAAGCATGCCATCGACGAGCGTCCTCGGACCGATCGTCGCTCAATTTTATCGTGTTTTCGTATTTACAAGGCATTATTTTTAACGCGCGCAAGAAAAAGGCTATTAACTCGTCATTATTGACACAAAGTTTTCGACTAACTTTTAACCCAGGCCAGCTCCTCAGCGAACGTTCCTCCAATGAGTTTTTATAACACTCCCACCGGACAAAACGATTTTGTGATTCGAAGCTCAACTTTTGATTAATGTTTGCGCGCCAGTTAAAACAAAGAAAACAAAAATTAATGAGATTCGGCTGATTTGCGTATCAACATTGTGTGCATTTTGTCAAAACCTCGCTTTCTTTCTGCAGGGAAACGGAGCGCTGCAAATAAAAATCTTATGAGCATCAATATTCAGCACTGTTTGATGATCGTCGTTAACAATGAATTGCGTGCGGCGAAACAAAGCGATGTTTATTAATCAGAAACGCCAAAAGGTTTTGATTCGATTCGTCGGCGGGGCATCTATAGTATATGTCCAATTTCGCAGTCCTCAGTCTCGGTTTCAATTAATTTCATTGATAAAACTATACAAACAATTTCCACCCGGCTGAGAGCACAAAAATAAATATAAATTATTCATAAACGACCGAAGCCCGCGAGATGTGATTAATTTGCGTGATTTTAATTGCAAATTCGTTGCAAGCATCTTCAATTTTGCCGACCAATGAAAACTTAATGACATCCGCGCGTCTAATTACTCCGAAGGACTTTGTGGAAAAGAAGAATGTCGCGAAAAAACAAGCTCTTCTTATTTTTGCCTGCAGGTTGTTGAAATCTCAGTGACAGGTAGAATAAACAATTTGCCCTGGATCGGAAAGGTGTTAACTGTACTAAAAAATCAACTGACAATTTTTCGTCGCAAAATCAACATCACCCACATGGGGCAACCAACCGAGCTGGTTTTATATTTTCAATCAATTTCATGCACGTGAAAGCACAGCATTACATGAATAAACATATTCAATCCCTCAGCTGATAATTGATCTGAAAAATCAATTAAAAAGATACGATCATGTTTGGCACGCATTATCGTGTAGGATTTTCTACAAAGTTGTATAAAAAAAGACAAATATTTTTTTACGAATTTAATTTCAATCGATATAGAATTCCGTGATATCGCGAGCGGAAACATAAACTTTTGAAACCGAAATAAATACTAACTTAATCGATCGAAAAAGGAAAACAAGAGCAAATAATGATCGGGCAAGGCGATCTTGAAAACGCGGCTGGCTTTGCAATTTGGTTGGAATTCGTGACAAAATGAGTTTGAAATGATGAGGCCGTTTATTCGGCTGCTTGCAAAAGAATCGTCGTGTTATTCGGACTTTCACGATTGAACGGCTGACACCGTGTAGCCTTGACCACCGATACGTAGATCCCCCGATAGCGACAGCCCTGACTTAGGTCGATCTTTCGGCCGGCCTGACGGACGGCTGAGCGCTCACTTAAACGATGAATAATACGCCACTTGACGGGTTAATAAATATATCTCATGTCACTATGCGTGAACTATATACCGCTTTGATAAAACTACAATAGCAACAACAAACGAAATTCATTGGTCCATAACATTCCAGCTTCGGTCCCGTTTTGAAACCTGCAAAAAATAACAAGTTAAAAAAATTTTCAATCATGAACGAATTACATCGAAAAGAATTGTTCAAAATGTTGTGATGATTTGTTCTGCGTTTGTTTGAATCAAATTTTCAAAGTGGTGAAAATGTTTGTGGGAGCAGAAAAATGTGCAATTTTTTTTTGCAATCGACCGAAGGGATTTGCATCAATCGCTTATTTCGTTGTGTGAACCAGTGCCATTTATTGTGCCAATTGACATGATTGGAGCAGCTCGTTGTCGCTTGTGGGAAAGAACTGCATGTACTCGTACAGAAAATCATTCGATCCCCGGCATCTTAATTGGAAATTAAATCACTGATTTATTGTTCTCATTGAACAGCAAGATTAGTTGAATTCAATTTGCTTATCAAATATCGGTATTAAAATTAGCATTGGTCTAAATCGTATGCGTGTTGTTGATCTACCATCTTCCGCGTTATACAACTTCATTTCCCAATAGGACACACGTATAGAAAGTGAAAAGAAAACCATTTCGATTTCAGTCCGAGCGATTCGTTCGAGTTTGTTTCACTTTGGCTCGTGGGAAATAATTCTAATCGTCTGTCGCGCCTTGGACACCTCTGATATACCGTTAAGGTCCCGGACTTTTTCCAGCAAACATAATTGACGAACTTGAAAAAAAAGGAGGTTTATTTCTAACAAATCTCCCAATTTTCTTATGTCACTTTGAATTAATGTGTCGTCTGTCACACGAAAAAATTTCAACTTTTTCGGAATCACAAAACACTTTCGACAGCAAATGAATTTGGTTCATTTGTTTTTTTATGTAACCTAAACTCACCCAAACTGAAAAATAAAGTTTGGTTCAGAAGTAAAGTATGTTGTCGTTCGAAAATAACGTGTGATTTTGATTTGTACCTCGAACTTGAAAAGTTATAGCATTCGATAAAAATTAATTTTGAAAAAGGTGTTATCGTTCTAAGAACATTGTGAATTAATCAGCAAAATTTGTTGAACACGTGCACAAGACTGTTTTGAGAATTTTTGCAAAATTCTAACTTTACATCTTATCAAATAAGTTTCGTCGAAGAAAAGCTGTTACATTATTACGTCAAAACAAAGTTACACATGAGAAAGAGTTTGGTAAACTTGATATCAAGTTTTACGTGCAAGTTTCGTACCATTCGGCGTCTCGATTTCGATAATAATTTATGCATAAAATTAACAAATATTGTTTCCAACCAGGCAAAACCGGATCACTATGTCGTCGCAAACAGACAGCGTCATATTTAACAACTCCTGTGGAACACGAACATGACATAATGTCAACGATGAGACATTTGAAGAGGAACGATTGCTCGGTACGTATTAAATGTTAACGTGTTTTATTATACATTGTGTGCAAGTCTGACCACAATTTTTTTTCACCCAAAAATAAAATTTCGGTCTAACTAAATGAATTGCGATATTTGAAATAGGTTTTCAGAGTCTAAAAACAGGAAATGGGTCAAAATATAAAAGTCGCGAACAATTTGGAACAAAAGAATGTTGACGACTCTCTTCTGAGTTCATGAATAACTCATATAAGTTGAGAAACAAAGTTAGTTCCGAACTTGTCAAATCATCCTTCGCGATGAACAACTAAATCTATTGAATCACTGTTTTCTCAGGTTGATTAAGAAAATAGTATGGTCGGGCTGGAAAATTAACTGCACCGATGGAGCGTGAAAAGGTTATTTACCGAAATTTCGGGGTCCGCATGAGTGGATGAGCAGGCGGTGAAAAAAAAAGTGACCAACATTATAACCGGGGAATAAAATAATCCTGGTGTAGCAATCGAGATTGGAGGCCGAAAAAAAGGTCGGCGTGTAAAAAGTAATGAATCGATGCAGCTGTCTGAGCGCGCGAGAAGAAGAAGCGGCATCGATTGAGAAAAAGAATATCCGCGTTAGCGCAAACCGTTACGCCGGCATCACGTTGCGTGACTACGTAAAGTCGAATCAAACGCCGGAGCGGATAAAGAATTTTACGCTTGTGCGAGCACAAGAGAGGTGGGTCTAGCTGAATTTATACCGGCGATTCTTATCTCTCGCCGGCGTTCGTATTTTGACTTTCACGAAAACGCACAATTAAGAGCTTTCATTAATCATTATTAACCTCGTCGCTTCAAGTAAATATCGCGACGTTTCGTGCGGAACGCGAGCACCCAAAAACCCAACCGGGAGATGAAAAAATTTTGACGAAAACAAACACTTTGCACGCTCTAGATATCTGCAACTTCGTCTTGGCTTACGAAAATCGCTGTACCGTGAACTATTCGTCTTCGTGTATCTCGAAAAAAAGTGTTCGGCCCTTTTTAATTGAAACAATTTAGTTTTTGCTAACGAAAGTTCGGTAACTTCCTGCACAGTCTAGGCAGCTGGTGGCCACGGTTGTGAATTAGCATCTGTTTAAAAATGAGCCGGTCGAGAAATTTTAATTTTGATACATTTTTGTTGTTAATTCGGCGACAAACCTATGCGTGAATCACGAATGACTAACTTATTTAAATTTTAATCGTAATTATTCAAGATATCGTTATCAAGTAGCCACACACCTCGAAGGTTAACCTCACGTGTGTTTGAATGATGATTACCAAAGTTTAATTAATATGGCGGTCTGGTGTAAAAATTAGAATTCTGTGTTATCGTCTAATTAATTATATTGACTTGGTGAATATTTGGAACGTTTTTCATCGGTCAAACAGATAAGATTACAAAGGCTCAAGTTTTTATCTCGAATTTGCCATTATTTAGATACGTTTCACGGAGCGCTTCTAAGTCTAAGATACCAGACTATTTTGATGAACTCATGTTTGAACTAACATATCTGCTATTATTTATATCTCCAGCTGTTGTGTGTTAAGTATCAGTGAAGAGCGTTTCAACAGTCGATAAAAAGCAAAAGTGTTTTCCTTTTTGTTCGCAATATCAAACTTATAGAATTGTTAGTTAATAAATAATGCGGATGAATAATTCATGAGATGTGCTAGGTCATAAATATTTATAAACTTTCGATATCGCGTAGCATCTGTTTCAGTCGAGTACCTCTCGATCCAATCAAAAGTGTAATGAAAATTACGGCTCGAAATTATAACGTAAACAGTGAAGATGTAATGCGCGATACGAAAACTTTTTGTTTCGCGAAACTTTTTTAAAACGTACGTGCGTTATAGTTTATTGTGATGAAGTAACGATTAAGATGTTGTAAAAAAAAAGCTACTGGGCTTTATAGGGACGTTGAATTGCATGACATATCGATTCAGAAGTATATACTTCGACCACATTGTTCTAAATAATGTAACAACACCGACTCGGCTTAGTTATAAAGAAATAAGATAAAAAGTTGTACTTTTCCGCGGTGTCTCGCGAACTCGTACGCTGCTTCGTACAACTTTTGCAACGCAAAATCGTATAAATCACGACGAGTTAATATCGCGCAAAAATTTGTAATAAAGCGTGTCGGTGTGAGAAAGCGACGTCTCCTCCGAAATTGAAACTAAAACGCTGAGATTAGCGAATGTTTTTTGCTCGTCGATGGATGAACGAAAAGATTGCGAAATTGTTTTTCGACGTGGTATATTTTCAATTCGAAAAGCTCATAACGTGGATGAAAAATTAATTCGAAAGTTGATGTACCTGTCAACAGGGCAATTGAAACAATAAAAGTTTTGCGTGGCGTATATAAAACGTTTGAGAATCGCGCGCACTGCCGCTTGGGAATGAGGCGGCGTGCATTTAATTACTCTTGTACCAATTACGCTTAAAACTGGCAAGTTAATCGCAAGCCAAGAGCAGCATATAATTTCGATTCGAGTTGGGTCGGGATGTATATACATTTTGTGTAAATAAGTTTTCTTGATCCACATCGCAGAATCCTTCTCGATCAGCGTACTTTGTCAGTAATTTCGCTTCCGTACCTACTCAATGACGATACAATCGATATACTCTTATATAAATAGAAGCGATACGCCGAACCAGTCAACATCGTCTTGAATATTATTCGCTTCGGGCATCGAGCCTCTACCAAAGGACGGCCTTAATTGAACTAATTACAGCGAGCCGACTGCCGATGAATTGTACCGATAAATCAATCGTATATTCGATTCCCCCGTTCTCGTTGTCGCGATCGTTCCTTTTTTTCGACTCGCTCATAAATTAAGACACATAATTTACAATGCGACGCCGCTTCTCGCAACAGCCAACTTTGCTAAGACTTCTGACTCGCAAATTAATATACGTTTCTCGTTCACTCTAATTTCAGGGTTTAGCTATCCTGATAACAATGCCCGCGCCGTTCTCAACTGCCTTACCAAACGTTTATCCTCTAATTTGTGTTTTTCTTTTCCTTTCCCAGCAATTTGTACTTTCACAAACGTCGCGTTTCAGAGCTTCATTCAGTATTTTCCAACTGATCTCCCACTTTAAAATAGAAAAAGTAATGTAAACAAGTGAATAAAGGCATTGATTTGATATTCAATCTGGCACTGTTTGAATAATGATTTAGTGATGGCCATGAAATTACAATGATATGAATTTATGGTCCAGAGTTGCGAGGCGTCTGTGCGAAAATGAGTTTGGCACAGTGATGTATCGATTAAGATAGGACGGGACACAAAATTGGCTTTCATGATTTATTAAAACATTTTGATAACATTTCAATGAACCAGTAATGATGCTCGAGTGCCGCGATTTTTCCCTCGTAGAAATTCCTCGCGCCGGACCTTTAATTGGTCGCGTCGGAGTGGTTTCTTTTCAGTTTCATAAACAAGTTGTAGGTCTTTCCATTGAAAAGTATATTACAGCAGGGTTAATGAAAGCGAACGTCGGAACACCGCGAGAGGCAAAGAGAGTGGCGACTGTTAATTTTCTATTAACCAAACTTATTTCCTCGGCGAGCCGAGCAAGGGTAAAAAATCTGATCTGATTGTTTAAAAAGATTAAAAAACCGATCCGGGTAATAACGATGGTAATATACATAAATGAGCCAGTTGGCGATTTCATCGATTTTATATCTCCACATGCTACTTTTCGTTTTTCCGAATTCCTTGCCGAGATGTTTATTCGCTCATTTTTATGCTCAATTATGAATTTTAATGCATAATGACATAGCAAGGATTTTTGTATCATTCCTTTTTTTATGAATCTTTTCTGTACAAAAAATTTCGTTCAGTGCTATTGATTCTGGAGTTTCAGAGACACAGTTTTATATTTTACTACAGAGAAAACCTGTTGCTCTTTTATAAGGCCACAGAATATCTCTGTATTCTTTCATCGTGCAATAATTTTCTATTTTAGTAATACCGGGAGATCTTTTTTATTAATTTCAATCTTTGCTTCCGTTTCGAATAAAACGCGTACAATGTTTTTTCCGAAGTGCTGTCGTTTTTTTTGTAATCGTGCTATTTAGTTCGTTAAATAAACCTGACTGTTTGAATGTGACCATGACGCGAGCTAAAAGTGTCTCAATCAGTTACTCAACACGATTTTCATCCTTCTTGAATGATTTTTCTTGCCTTTCAATGAATTTCTTAAAAAATCATTGTGGTTGAAAAATGTTGTACAACATTTCAACTTCAACAGGTAAAGATGATCATAAATTTTTTCAGGCTTGCGTTCAACGTAGCTCTGCGACCAAAATATACTTTTCATTTTCTTTGCAGGCAGTCCCAAAACAACCTTATTGTTAGCTCGTTCACGGTGCGATTAAAAAATCAGGAGGTATTTTTTTATAAAACGTATCTTGGACTTGAATGGTTCCGATTTCACTTATAAGGGTTAGCCAACTTAATTGTTGTAATAACCATAAAATTTTACAACTAGTCATAGATGCCACCAGTGCCCGTTGCAATAGAATATTTCCGGAACGTGAAAAAAAAGGTGAAACGGCCCTTCGTCTAGAGGTAACTTTTTATAATGCCGATACACGAAAATGAAAAAAAAATTTTAACTGGTGCCTTTTTCCAATCCCACACGAGCCGGAAGTTTTTGGAAACAGTCGCAATCTTTGAACCAGAGCTAAATGAATAACGAAGACATTGAATTCGCCAACCAAAACACAGTTTTGATGGCAGCGTGAGAAGAATTTCTAAATCATGTTTATAGTTCGTGAATTTGTGCATCCTACGCGGAAGTTATGCCGTTTACAGGAATTCAGAACAATAACTTAGGAATCAGTGAAAGTTCAAACCAGCATTTTTTAATCATCTTGTGCTTGTCGCGACAGTAATTAGTTATGAGAAACAGTGGCTTTTACTTATTATCCTATTCTCGTCTTCGTACAAACCAGAGTTATGTAAAAATCTATAAATATTCAAGGTGGCGCGTCGTAAAACCAGGTAGACTTCGTTCGGGTACACATTGTGTGATGATATATAAATTCACCTTTTTGCAAAACTCTCGCTTATATACCGCTGATGCATATCTCGTTAGAGAACAATGAAAAGAACTTTGAATTAAACGAAGAAGAAAAGAAAAAGTGCTGACCCGCTTTAACTTTTTCAACATAAAATCTTCAATGTATCATTTCAGGGTTGGGTTAAAAACGATTCAGAAGGTGCGATTAATTCCATGTTGGAAATTGTTTACATTAGAAAAACTCAACGGTTGAGAAATCAGTTGAAAAAAATCTTTCCTACAAAACTGCTACTTGACAAAGTGAACGAAAATTTGAATGAGCGTTGAAAAATTGGCAATGTCCATGTCTAGCTTGGGACGTTACTTGGTATAATAGAACCATGTCTATTCATGCGGATCCGCAACTGTTTAATTTGTATTATCATTGTGTGAATAGCTTCATTCAATTTGTCAGAACAACAATCATGCGGATAAATAATTTCATTGCGCTTATTCTACAACGTTGCTATTGATTTGATTCAATCGTAAGGTAATTGAATTCGCGATTGTTTAAAAGTCAACAACTTTTAGTGTGACGCGTTTTCTGTTATCCGAACCCCGTTCGTGCAATGCATCAAACGTACCGACCGTCATGATAAAAAGCAAATAAATAAAAGTTAACTTTGTGCATTGTGGTTTGTATTTAAAATTTTGAATGATATCGGGGAGAGCTTTCTCACGCGATGTTTCCTGCGGTGTTTGTGGTTTATCAATTATCTGCGCCACTAATCAATTTTTTTTCTTTAAGTTTCTACATTAGTCAACACTGAATAATGTTCTGCAAAACGTAATGCTTATAAAGTCCAAGCGTGACACAATAAATTATAGTGCCATTTGAAATAAGTTCTACTTTGCTGAAATGCAATGAAAAGTTATGCAAAGAATATATTAGATTAATTGTCATAACTTTTTAGTAGAAACTGTTGAACTGTGAAAATGATTTTTTCCAAAATTCAACAGAACTGTTCATTTTCATTTAAAAAAAATTTTTGATTGATCTTTGCTTAAACTGTTAATTGTAGTTAGTCTAGGAAAACTAAAAAAATGTTGGAAAATGTGTATAATCTAACTCGTTGATCATGTAAATTACTTCTCTTCATATTTTCCATACTAATTTTGAATTACAGTTATGAAGATAAAGTTTTTTTTAATAAAAGTAAATATACTAATTTTATAATTGCAAAGAACGTAATCTTGATTATGTCAACGTTTGCATTTTTCATTAAAAAAAGTATACTCTCATAGAAAATGTACAGTTATGTCGATACAATCGAAGTTCCACTGTAATTGCGTGTAAGAAATCCCTGTTATTTATATTTAATAAACAGGAACCTAACTTCCAAACTAGCAAAATTTCGTATTACTTAGAAAATTCTCCGACGAAACTTGTAATATGAAAAGTTTATTTGATATTATAATTATTATGAACGTATTCAATTATTTCCATAAAATATATTGTAGCAGGTACCTTCAAGTTTTAAGTAAAACTGTGTGTATATTGCTTTTCGAATTTTGGATGCTAAATAATAAAATATTTATATCATTAATAATTTCGTTTGATCATTTTTATTTCACCCTCTCCTTGATGTTTTGCCAATCGTTGAGTTTCAAAAATCACAATCTCCTTTTATGCCCGTCCGTACACACGTGTATATAAAATGGAAAAAGAATAAAGATGAAATAATAATCCCAAACATACCTTCGTTAGCGGCGTTTAGCTTTTTTAAACTCTTTGTTATCTCTTCATTACTACACAAAGGTTGAAAAAAAACTATAAAGCTCAAACGTAAAGTTTTCTTTTTCGAAATGTTATATCGAATAAGTACTGTCGTGGTCGGTGCAAATTTACTATTAGACTATCAAGATAAAAAATAAACAAGAGAATAGTTTCAAAGTAAATGGATCAGATTATAATTTTATTCCCTTTACGGTCTTAAGTTCTTTTTAAATTCATTGAAAAAATTATGAAATTTGATAACGAAGAGTGAAGTGAGTAATTTGGGGCCCGTCATTTTTTTAATAAACCAAATTCCAAGCACGTAAAGTGTGATGACGAGAATGCTGGTAGCCGGGATCTGAGACAAAAGCAATTAATCGAAAATAAGTGCAATCAAGCAAGCCGCAGACGTATGCGAGGTGCCCTCATTTCATTTTTATTCTTGACTCCAAATGAAGTTAGACGGGAAATGATGCTCATCGATCAACGCTAATCACGATCAACGCCATATTAAGGCAACGTTCACACGATCAAAAATCAAAGCATTATGAGACGCGGTTAGTTGCCGTGTGAAAACTAGTCGCCCTCAACGAAACTAAATGATCGAACACACCAGTGCCGCAAATCAAATTTAACTTGCTTCCTATTGGTCATACTTTTTCATACCGATGAAGCGTTGCGCTTGAAAATTTACTTTCAAATACATTGGCTTCGTTTTATAAACCTATACTAGTACCGATGAACTTTTTTCTGCTTGTCGACTGATGTTGAACCATTAATCAAACCACCTTCAATCTCTTATAGGATATTGCAAAATGTACATGTAAACATAAAAAATAAATAGCGCAAAAGTGCATGTAAGGGAGAAAAAATTTTCAATTCGACCAAAAATGTGTACTTTGAAAATTGAAAATAATATCTGTGTTGACGAACATGGTTTGACGAAAATTTTTAAAATTTTAACCAATGATAGTATTCCCAAGTTAACAACGTATTGTAATTATAATGCTCACGTTATCTGCTTCTTTGATAAAAAGTTATTTTTGGTAACGAACTTTCTATATTCAAATACTTCCAAGAGTACCACACAGAAGCGCCTAGTAAAGTATACTTATAGGTATTACTTCAAATTGAACTAACTTTATGCTAAGAATAACGTATGAATAAATAAAAATAGAACATTTTCCAGTTGGTTGTACCTCTGAGATACGATACACAGATTTTCTTGAACGTTAAGTAAACTGCTTCATAAATATTGAAACAAGTATTCAAAACATAAAGAAAACATGTTTGAGATAATTTTGAGTAGTTCAAAAAAGTTAATCCATATGCTTATGTGCATCGTACAGAGTTATTATTATAATCGAAATTCAATAAGTAAAAACTGAAGAAGTTCATTGGAAACTGATTGTTCATGAAGTGCAAATGTCTAATATTGAGTGAATAATATTAGCATAATTTATTGAACTCTTTAAGGTTGATCGATCGAGCTATGATTAAAATATTCTCTCACGCGATGTTTCCTCGAGCGTTTGTGGTTTATCAACTATCTGCAGCGCTAATTGATTCTTCTAACGAAAAGGCACTGCATTAGTAGAGGCGGGCACGACACCGCTGGATCCAACGGCATAATTCAAGAGCAACAACTTAATAGCCGTAACCAAATTGTTGAATTACTTATTCCTTGAGCGGGTCATCTATCACATGGCGCAGTAAATTAAGAAGCAATATCGCCTGCAATTGATTGTCATTGGAGGCCACTTTTGTACCGTCGACTAGTCCAATTTCCATGTATCTGTCAACGCTACCATACTCCATCCAGTGATAAATATAATCGATCAAAACAAAATTAGCGACATGTACAACTTTTGCATAATTAATTTCGTACAGCTGATCATCGGCCGAGTCACAAAGGAAGCAAAAAATAGAGTCTGACATATTCGAATCGAACCTATAGACCTCATCGATATTTAAGTTTCAGCGTTGAAAGAAGAAAAAAAACTTTTGTGAAATTAATAAAATTAATAATTCAGTTGTGATACGATCACGGACATTACCATGAAAACTCGTTTAATGTGCCGCAAAAGTAGGAATTAATGATCACTGAAAGGCATGCTTGGGAACAGTGGTGATTGATTCATTAACAACGTTTTTTTTTTAATACAAAACAAACTTTGTTGCTTTCTTTTATTTCTTCAATTTCCTGCCGTTGGAAACGTCAATTTTACAATTACAACAGGATAGAGATTCATTTTGCGCGAGAACATTTTATTTTTATGTTTGTTTGTTTTTCTTAATAAACATGGTCCAGCATATGTACATTAATAAAATAAAAAAGTGATATCATTACAGTTCGAACGATTAATATATAATATATTCGTTATAATTAACTTTCGGTCGTTGACTTACGCAATATTTACAAGTCATTATAGATACAATATTTACAAGATCACTTTATTTTTTATTTTTATTCTCTTCTTTCTTAACAACTAGTAAGCGTTCGACGATCGTTTCTTTCAATATTTCTATTAAATTAAGCGACGATCGGATAGTCTTAGGAACGAGGGTGCCCCAAGTCACGATTACTTTTTGCACGTACGACAATCGGAATGAATTTTTTATTCTTTCTCACTCTCTTCCTCTCTCTCTGTTATACAACTTTCTCTGTTCTCCTAGTTTATAAAGAGCTTTGGTGATTACAAAAGGAAAAACTAACCCACATCCTCGAAATTACAGACGAATATTCCCCTTAGTTTTCACAAGTCATAAAGATTCCAAGTTACCATCAGTTTAAAGTTTGGTCCTTTACATACACAAAGTTTGTTCGCAGTCTTTGCCAGCCAAGTTTTTCGTCACTTGTTTCGCAATGATGAAAAAAAAGAATGTTATCAATTTATCGCTCGATCTCAACTTGCAAATCGAACCATCACAAGGTTACAAATCGGACACTGGTCGAGGAACCGAACGTCATCTTGAAATTGTATGACAAGCTAACTTTCTCATTGATTTGATTTAATTGATCGAAATGGCCGTGCGAAATTTCGCAAACGGATTGCGACAGTTCGGTTCATCGATTGAGGAAGGCTGAATTAATAGCTCTCGGTCAATGGTCAATGTATTGTGCGGCAAAGTTATTGTGAATTAAATGGTTGAAAAACTTGATCGAAAAAAGTAGCGTTAAAAAGTTTCTATAAGTGATGAATTAATTTGCAAAAAAGGTTGAGTTTGATAGGAAAACCACGCCTAATATAATTTTCTCGTTGTAGGCGATAATTAACTCAAACGTCATTACATGGCAAAATGGTTTGTGCAAGCAGTCTCCGCAACGCATCGTAGAAAAAATTCAAGTTCAGTAAATTGCCGCGCTGTAACAAATTGCCTTATTAAGTGCAGTTACGCTATGAAAGACTACAACTATTTACTGACGGCACTTTGCGTTGAGTACACATATAATAACTCTGTTAAGTTTTGAAAAATAAATAGCAAACGCAATTTCGTAATTTAAAAAGGTTCAAAACCTTTTGCATACCGAGTTGAACGTACAAAATGAATGATTAATTAGACACAATGACGATAAAAAAGAATCAAACATTTGAGTAATGAAAAATAAATTAATGAATAGCGATATAAATTAATGTTCGATTCTTATTTATCGTCACCGACCTTGTAAATGGAAATGATTCCTAGCTGAACCTTTGCAACGGAAGATGACTCAAATGAATGGTCACGAATGCACTCGAAAATTTGTCAGATTGTTGGATTGCCTTTAATAACAGTCATTCAGTTTGCAAACTCTATTTACGCGATCGGGCGTCGACGCGCGTTTTGGTCGTCGCGTGCTATTATAGGAAAATAAACGTCGTTGTTAGTTTCGAATTGACAAGCCGAATTTCACGAGCAACGGACGTCGTAAAGAATTTTATCGTTCGTCTCTGTCGCGCACTTTTCTCGTTTAACGATGCGAAAAAAGAGGCGTGGAGAGGACACGACAAACAAAGAAAGAAAGTCGCCGGGTGACGTGAGGGTGTCTAGAAACATTAGCGACTCGCGAACGGGCGGAAATGAAAATGAGCCGTTCGCTTTTGCATGAGATATTGAAGTTAATTTTCTCGCGCTCAAAAAAGGACAACACGTCTCCGGAACGAAATCCCTTTGAACGTCGACAAAGCTCATCGTCACACGTCTGAAAGTTACGTCACGTTTCGAATTAATCTCAGAGGATCGGTGGTATTTTTAGCACAAAATGAAAACAATCGAATATCGATTCCGAAAATGAATGACAACATTCAGATCGCAAAAATCATGGGAAATACCATATCAAAATTGAAAAATTCGTCATAAAAAATTCTGATTCTACTGATAACGATAATTCCACGACGTCCGTCAATAAAAACAATTCCTTAACTTAAATTTGATCACAAAAGATATTCCGATAAATATACAAATTGATTACAATTTCGAACTTTCAATAAAGTTCATATTTACAAGTCAATAAATAATAATTTCGTTTTTAACAGATTGACAGTACCATCGGAGTTCCGGTCGGTTTCTCATCCATGACTTTTTTTCAGCTGCTACGGAGCTACAACTACGGACTCTACATCGCGTGCAGCAAATCCGCGTCTTGCACTAAAGCAAACAGTGTCACATCAGTGCAACAAGGGAGAGGGGGGTGGGGGCAACGGACGCGCCTACTCTCAAACAAAGTAAGTACGTGAATTGACAGGCATGGGCGCGAACGAGGGTGGCGCGTGTGATGGAAGTTCCGGGATGGTGCTGTATAGGTGACTGCCTCTCGATGAGAGACTCGCCGGCCTCTGCTGGGAAGCGTTTGCATGAAGGGCACTGTAGCCGCCGCCGTGGTGCTGGTGCTCGGCGCCACTATCTTCATCTTCCGTTCTGCTGGACGCCGAGCTCACGTACGTTGACTGGGTCGGAGTTGGTGTGGGGATGTGGATAGGCACCAGGACGCCAGTCGGCTTATTCCAAGTCTCGACGACGGAAGGCGTCGTGGTGTAACGAGCAGCGTTACGCCCCCTATCAGTCGTTGCTGGAGCCTTGCTGTCTTTCCGCTTGTCTGCACAATCAGGCATGGCGTACCGCAACTTTTCCCAGAACCTTTTTTCGCCCCATACAATAACCGTGCACGTCTGTAGCAACAGTTGAAGCTCGGGGTCACGTGGCGTGGCCCCCGGGGCCAGAAGAACGATGATTCGTCTCCTCCTGGAGGCCGGCCTGATGCCCTCGATGGCAGTGCGAAGGGCCTGGCGGAGCTCCGGGTATTGCCACTCGTTGGCAAAAAAGATAGGGGAAAAGGCTATGACGATTCGTCGGGAAGCCGACGCTGCCTGCGGCAGAGTTTCCTGGAGTCTCGATGGAGGCAGGTCGCGCCAGTGGAGGCAGAGAGCGAGGCCATTTTGCTCGAGTTCGGCTGCGATGCACCTGGTCACAAAGTCTTCGTCCTGCTCACTGTAGATAAAGTAGCCATCGTAAAGCCTATCTCGTTCCTCGTCAGGTGGGGCAGTGACCTTGCCCAGTCTAAGGCCGTATTTTGAGTGAGCCCAAAGCCTGACATCCTGGCGGAATGCGAAGGCCAAGGCAATGAAAAGGCAGAGTGCAATGATGACTACTAGTGCACCTGCCAGAAGGGGGACAAAACTGCCACCGACTAGTGGCCCGCCCTCGCGAATTCCTCGAGAGATAGCTGCTTCGGACGAGGGGTCTCCGCAACGACGAATTGCCTGGGTGAGAGTCTCAATTCCATCGCGACAGTACATTTTGTCGGTGGTGTCGCCTCGGTGTTCGGCTAGCCAGGTTCGCAGACGTGCCGCGTTGTTGCAGTCGCAGCTCCAGGTGTTGCCCTCGAGGGAGACGCTGGTAGCGGTGCTGACGACCCCGGCAAGGTCTCGCCACGGTTGAAAGTCGACGATTCTGTTGTTATCAAGTCGGAGGACTTCGAGGCTCTTAAGTTTGCGGAACGTGGTGTTACCAACCTTTGCGATCGCATTGTGATCCAGATAGAGCTCCGATACCTTTTCCACTTGATCGAACTCAAAGCCCTTGAGCTCACGAAGCGAGTTGCCTTCCAAATGAAGGACCTTGAGGCTATCGACGCCGTTGAACGTGCGATTGTGGATGCTCGCGATGGCGCTGTTGTTGAGGTAGAGCACCTCGAGACGTTTTTTACCGATGAACACGTGACTGCCGAGGTTGTCCAGTTGGTTGCCATCGAGATAGATTTCGGTCGCGTCCATGGGTATTTGGTCCGGCACGGTCTTGTAGCCGGCGTTGGAGCAATCGACCACGTTGCTAGACCAGCTGTGATCGTGATAACACGAGCAGTTATCGGGACAGGTCATCTCGCAGTCGCAGGCGTCGAAGTCGCAGCAGTGACAGAGGGCGAAGCAGTGTGTCTCGTATCGGCAAAGAAAATCTTTCGTGCGGAGCGACAGCAAAGGTCGCCGAGGTGTGGCGCGGACGTGCACCATTTCGCAAGTGACGGCATCGAGATCCATGACGCGCGGGTGCTGTCGGGCTCGCGCGAGATCGTTGATTCGCGGCAGCCATTCCATCGTGCAGTCGCACAGAATCGGATTGTCGCCGATATAGAAAGCGGGCAGCTCGCGATTGCTCGCCACCGGTTGCAGACTCAGCGCCGTTATCTCCAAGTGCTGAAGCTCGTTACCAGAGAGAACCACTTTTTCTAGCTTATTTTTTTGCAGGAAGGTGTTGGGTGCGACGTTTCGAATCTTGTTGTTATTCAAGAACACCGTTTTGATACTGCTCGGCAAGCTCACTTCAGAAAGTTCGGTAATTCGATTGTGACTCACGTCGAGGATCTCGATCTGGATTCTGTTGTCGCCGAGGGAGTAAAAGTTGCCGAGCTCGCTGATCTGGTTCGAGTGCATGTCCAACCATCCAAGGCTCGGTGGCAGGTGGCTGTAGTCGAACCACAACAATTTGTTGTCTGACACGTTGAGCCAGACGAGCGACGAGAGGTTGGCAAACACTCCGCGGATCTCCGTTAGTTGATTGCCGTCCAGCCGGATAGCCTGCAGCCACGAGTTCTTTGCGAACGCGTTCTGCTCGATGTGACGAAGCCTGTTGCTCGCAAGGTTCAGCACCTGAAGCGCCGGCAAGGCAGTGAACGCGTACCGCGAGATGTTCTCGACTTTGTTGTCGACCATTCTCAGACCATAGACTTGGTCCAAGCCCGCGAATGAATCGTCATCGATAATGCTCACGTGATTGTTGCCGAGGTCAAGGGTCTTGAGCGAGCGGAGCCTCTTCACGGCAACCGGAATCTCCTTCAACTGGTTTCCGCTAAGCGACAGGTCCTGCAGGGCGCTCAGATTTGCAAAAGCCTCCGGGTGTACAGTCTGGAGTCGGTTGTCCTCGATGAAAAGTTGCGTGAGCGAGTTCAGACCCACCGCGTGCTTTGCGTCAAAATTCACGAGTTTGTTGTGCGAAAGCGTGAGCGATCTCAGGTTTCGAAGCGTCTCGAAACACTCGTCCGCCATGAAACTGATCTCGTTGTGCTCGAGCCGGAGGACCTGCAGTTCGATCAGTCCCCGAAACACGTTAGCGTCGATTTTTTTCAACGCGTTGTAAGACAAGTCGAGGGAGACCAGCCGGCTGAGACGGGCGAACATATCACGATTCGTCGGCCACTGGCTCGTCAGCTTGTTGTTGCTCAGGTCCAAGTTTTGCAGCTGTTCCAGACCGTCGAGCAGGCCCGGCGCGAGAATCGACAGAGAGTTATTGCTGAGTATTATCTCCCTGAGTTCGCGCGTTCTGTTGAAAAGATCCGGGGGGAGGGCCACGAGTTTGTTGCTGGACATGTTCAACGACCTCAGCGACTCGAGGCCGGCGAACGCATGGTCCCCCACCGCGCCGATTGCGTTGTTCTCCAGCTTTAAAATCGTCAGGCTCCTTAAGCCACTGAAACTATCATCATTCAATGCACTGATGTCGTTGTGACTGAGGTCCAATTCCTCGAGCGAACTTGCACAAGGCTTGTACGAGTTGGTAAGGCCCAAGGCTGCGGTGTCCTGCAGCTGATTATGCGAAACGTTGAGGGTGAGAAGCGTAGTAGCAACCGGACAAAGCAGATCGGCAGGCAGACTCCAGATGTTATTGTAGGCAAGATTGAGGTGTCGCAAAAAGTGCAGACCTCGTAGAGCATACCGATTAAGCTCCATGGCGACCGAGGACCAGTCGGCATTGTGCGACCTCACCAGCAGGCTTTTCAGATTGCTGAAGGAGGCGAACGCTCCAGCGGCGAGATAGCGCATCTTGCAGTCGTCTATGCGAAGCCTCTCGAGCCGTGGGAGCGAAGCCGAGTAGAAATCATCGGCGCTCGGCGAGTCGAGCCGACTCGCGAACAACGGAACCTCGTTGCATTCCAGGCCCAGCGAGATCACGGAGTCGGGCCGCGAGGTCGAGAGGTTACCGAGCACGGCAGGTGCATCGAAGATGCTCTCCAGTCGGCAGACCAGCGACTCGTTGTGCGCCTCTCCTTCTTTCCTCCACGCGCATCCTTGCGGTGTTTCCGGGTTGGCGCTGACCAAGCAAACGCCGATCCCGATCAGCAACAGCCGTATATCCATCTTACGATGCCTCCTCTGATCATCACAAAACAAACGCAACTGATCCAAACACTGTTCTCATCCCGCACAATTCACTTAACATTCGAACAAACTTAAACGGGTTAGATTTCTTTGTGTCGCGTTGCTGCTATTCGTCGAACTATTGCATTCTGCGCGATTCCATTTATCGAACAAAGTTTTCACCACAGTCCAAAGACGGATCTTAATACTTGTTACACTCGCGCGAAACCGGAGCGAATGCGCGACGCTCCTCGTCAGAGGCCGAGGACAAACTGAGCGCGCTGCGGGCTGCGAGCGACGGTACTGGCAGCGTGGATTCTCTCTCCCTACTTTGGCTCGCGGGTTCCCCTTCCGTGACAAACAACTCATCCCTACCCGTGGCAAATTGTGCGATCCACACTACCAATCGGTCCTCTGACCGCTACCTACACCCACGAATCTCAGACTCGATTCACATAGATGCATTTGATGTCCCGAACGATTTTGTCACGATTCAGCGACAAAACGAACGGCATAATTTATGTTTATGTCATTCATCACTCGTCCAGACTCTGACGATTTGCCATTTTGACTCTTATCGAATGTCTATGAATTTCTTCAAATTCATCTAGTTATTTCCTAGCTTCTGTTTCTTATAACTTGAAAATAATATGAATGAAAAAATGAGTTATCAAAATTAACACTGAATCGACTCGAATAGTTTGCTACAGTTTTGTAAGATTCTTTAAGTACCGATTTTGTATAAATATAAACCATAAATAATACTTTGTGATTTATTAATTAAATTGAGTTTATAATATGAAATATGTTTACCCATTTCATATAAAATCTATTTTTCAAATGTTCAATTAATCGACTTTGTAAATTAATACTAACAATTATATTTTTACGATCGAATTAATTTCACTGAAACTACTGGAAAAAACAGTGAGAATGAAGAGAGAAGTTGTTTTCGCACAAGCTGCGAACGAATTGTGTGCTTTGAAACAACTAGCGAAACGTGTATAAACTGGCAGACTACGCAACGCACTTTGTGTGGAATTTACTGCTCGAACTTATCATTGTTATCACATTTCTTTCAGACAAATTTTCATCGAAACAATTCTTTGACTGAAATTGCTTACATTCTGTAGCAATAAAAATTTCATTTCAATTTCATAGAAATAATTTTCACTGTAAGCTATTTTTTATTTTTATATCAAAATTTGTTGTTGTAAGTAGAAATTGGTAGGTTTTCGTTGAAAATAATAGTGTAAAATGTCCAATCAAGCTTCTATTGTTTTTCTCACAACAAAAGTGACAGTTTCAAAATAAGAAAGGTGTTCGGGATTAAAAATGGTGGGGCCGATTTGTTACAGAACCGCGTACCATCTGTGTGACATGTCCAACTGTACAAATAAGACTTTCCGATTTATTCGTATTCGGAATATGATCCCTCAAATGTGGAACCCAATGTGGAATCTTTTTCAAAGGGTCACCAAATTTTAATAAGAGTCGTAACTGTATATGAATCAAATCCAATGAATGTATATTACAATCGGATTGTACATCGCATTATTCTGCAAATTTAGCACGGGAGATCAGATTATACGCATGCGAAAATGAAAAACAATTTTTTTAAAACGAGGCATATTCAAAAATTAAGCATTTTTGAAAACAATTTTTCATGACTTTTGTTGAAATGTCAAGATTTTTGAGTAAATAATGCATTTCGTCGATTATTCATCTTAGAAAAAATGACCACCGATGAAAAGCTAAGATGCAAGTTTCGTAACATCCACGCCCACCCTTCGTATATGCTAAATACCGATTACCCGTTATGATTGAAATTCACCCACGTATATGATATAAGAAACGTCTTTTCAGATAGACGATATGCATATATTACTTTTGAACTTATTGTTTCATTGATTCTTGGTTTACAATTAAATTAACATCAAAACCGATGTTATTATCGTTTCTAACATCTCAAACACACCGACGCCGATTCATCTTCGAAATCTTACAAACAAGAATATTCGTCGATAAAATTTGACTGGCAAGCTATAACATCAAAATGTAAGAATTCAAATAACGGAGTTGACTTTTCTATTACTGAAAAGGATTCCTTGACAGCCGCACGTCAAGTTACTTTTCTCAAAACGTTTCCGTTGAATGGCACAGTTATGAAAATTCGTCGAATTGAGATTAATCGGCTTGATTGTTAGTTGCGATTCATCATTTTTTTCACTCTACCGTATGGCAAGAGGAGTGGAAAATATCTCGAAAAATAAATATGTATCTTTAAAATATATTTTCGATGCCTTTATTTTATCGGACACGGCTAAATTGGCCTTACTCGTAACAGCCAATAGTGACATTGGTTCGGACCCCTATTCCAGCGCAGTGGGGTGCAAAATTGTCCCCCATTGTAGGACCCAGTTTAAAACTTCAACCGGCCCGTGTGGTTGATTAAATCCATATAACGGAACTCGGGGATACCCCTTGCTAATTTTTTTTACGTTTTTTCTACATCGGTACTTGAAGAACTTGAGGCAACTGTTTTCAAAAGAGTCGAGAGCACAATGCAGTTGGGGAATTTTCAATTAGATCGAAATTTAAGCGAGTTTCTATTGAGCGTGCAAAATTGTTGTATCATTTGAAAACCACGCAGAAATATTCATAGAATCAATTTGAAACGTGGTATATGATTTTCGTTTTTTTGAAGTGAAGTTTGTAGAAATAAATAATATCACGATTCAAAGTTCATAATAAAGAGAAAGAGGCAACATTTTTTTCGAAGAAAAAACCAAGTTGATTCGCGAATATAAAAGTAGACAATTGATAAGTTCATAATCTGATAAAATTTAACGAGGAAAAAAGCGTAGAGGTTTTTTGCTCGCACAAATATATAACGGTAAAAAGCGGTCTTTCTGCGTAGGGTCAATTGCTGAGTGTTCTTTCTTTTTCAAATACTACCGAAGTTGGCGAATACATAAGAGGCATGATGCAAAACTAAAAAAAAGAGAACGTCGGATAGTGAAAGAAATATTGAATGCATAGGAAAGTGGAACAAAATAAAAAAGGATCGATCGAATAATTCGACCTCAGCGGGCGATAATGTGCTAATGAACCGATCGCACGGATTTAACCCTTTTATAAGCATTGGGACGTCCGGATCGAATTGCGGCGGACCGTAGACGTCGGCGTCAATCGAGGCATCAAGCTGCGTCGACACAGAATGAATGGAATAATAGCTGGAACAAGAGAGATCCTCGCGCAATGCGGATGTCAATCTGACGTTCAAAAATAGTTCTGATTATGCGCGAGAGACTTTTTCTATGACTTTCCGAGGAGTTCTTCGTCAGTAGTTCAGCTAAAATTTGGCCGCACGTCAGTTCCAAAAGAGGTGACATAAAACGAGGAAAAAATATAAGGATACGGAGAAAAACTCAAACGAGAATTCGGACACGGCTTGTTTGTGGTGAAATGTTCTTTGTGGTATCAAAGTACGTGGGAGGTTGCTGATAAAATAGACGTGGAATCTTGAAATTCTGCCGGTGAACGAGATCTTCTCGTTTTGACATTTATTGATGTGTCGCACGTTTTTATGTGATTAGAAAAACGTAAAAACTGACAGGTTACAATTTCAGTTTTCTTACATTTTTGTTATACTTTTTCTACAGTTAGATGCTATTTCGTTCATAACACGATCTGGAAAAAAATTTTCGGAAAAAAATGGAAATAAATATTAACGTGTCTCATTTGATATTACACTTGTATTTACACGTCACGATTTCATTTTTATGATTTACAATCTTTGTGTTTACGATTGGAAAACAGTTCTAAGATATATTTTTGAAAAACAAAATTGGAAAAATATTAATAAAAAGAGGAAGAGCAGAAAGCGATATAAAAAATTATAGTTAAATTCGACACCAACAAAAAGTACAAAATAGAGTTATAGCTATTGAAAGTCTGCCTATAAAATTTCTCTTGAAAACAAAAAACAGAGAAATTTTCTAACCAACTCTTCATGAAAATTTAGTAATAAAATAAAGTTTAATGTCCGAAGTTTAATCACGGTCAAATCAAATGTTTATTCGTCTTAGATTGAGATCATTTTCTCAAGACATCAAGGTGTTGCAGTAATGTAAATGAAATCAAATGAAAACAAACCAAACGAAATAAAATTGATTACCCGAAAAGTTTTCCAACAAGTGTCTACCTAATTACAGAAACTTTTTTTTATCTTTTCAAATTCCAGAAAACATCAGATCGCAATCGTTCGGAATGACATCGGTTTATTTGGGGACCTGCGAGGACATCAGATATCCGGCTTGTACGAGCGCACTGCTCGGTATCGCGCGATGTCGTCCCGTCTTGACGGCCTACTCCGGCGCGTAACTGGTTTATCGTGGGGCGCACGTGAAGTGCGTAAAACGATAAGCAAAAGTAAATAAACGACGTTCGGCGGCAGTGCAGTGAGAAGTCTCGCAGAGGTGGGTATTGTCGGGCGGAGCTTTCAACGAGATCCGCCTCGGCAGACCGCCCCGGTGTTTCCAACTCTTTTTATGCGTCGAGTTAATGCGCTCAAGGAACAAAAAAATGGAGGAGCAAGAAAAAAAATAAGTGCGGGCGCACGTCGCGTGACTCCAGCTTTTCCATTTGGTCGAGCGATCCTCACATCCGCAGCGCAATGCCCTCTCGGATAGCGCGACCGCGATCAAAGTCACAGCGTTGGATAACAAAAATTATTTCCTCTCCAGTCTCACTTGAACGGTTCCCATGCTAATCAAGATTAAACAGGTGTATTGTACGCTTCTACTTCGACCCACCTGTGGAACAATTTTCGTTCAATGAACATTTCATCATGCTTTTTTTGAACGCCTCTTTTTCCTCTCCAAATCGAATAATTGTTTCTAGTTGTTTCCTGGGTTGAGGGACTTTTAAATTTCGTCGAACTGTTCGGCTCATCTGTCGACTGGGAAAAATTTGGTATCGTAAAAAAATTTTCACTAGAAAAGCCCACACAACGAGTTCATTCTAGCCGCGAGTGTCCACTTTCTCGGCGCGCTTCTTTCGAAACGACAGTGTTGCATCTTTTAGACCTGCTGCTCTCGGTTGAGTCCCTTCATTTTTTTCCTTTCCTCTTTTTGAGAAAGAACCGTATGCGGCTCGTTTGAAATCATTAGTCTTGTCGAGTTTCACTGCCAGCAGATTTTGAGGAAGCCTAATAGTGACAAGCATTGTGGAAAATGTTCTTACAGATTCGATTCTGACGACCAAATGTCGGCGGACTGCTTTTGTACTCGAGTTTTGTTCGAATCTGCAGTTTTCAATAAAGTGGAATTTGTCAATTTCGATAGTCCAGGAAGTCAAAGTAGAGATATTAAAATAATCAGAGTCACTTCAATGTGACAAGTGTCATGAAGACAGGTCGATAATAAACATAATCACGTCTCTAATATTAATGTTCTTTCCATCTTCAAACTATATACAACATTATCATTTTCCATTTTGTTCCTGTGAGAGAATACAACATCAAAAAAAAATTTTTTTTATACTTTTCTCATCACTTGTTGTTACGACATAGCTGGGCAGGTGCTCTGTAAACGTTGACTGAATATTGAAATACAAAAGAAAAATCAATACCCGAAACAAAACCAAAGAACATTATTATTGAAAATACTTTTGAAAAAGTGCAAACAAAATATTACAGGTTAGAAGGAAAACATTTTCAAAAAAGTGTAAACGTTTGTACATTTTCGTAAGTACAGTTATTTATTGACAAGAGTTTCTAAACAAGTCAGAATGTAATTCATTTCAATGTAACGGGTTGTTCCTAACCCGCAGAGTGCGTAGGAAAATGTTTGTGTTTCTCATTAGTTAAGATTGCACCTGGTTAAAAGGTATCGCAAAAGTGTACCTGGCGCTGCAATGGTACTTCCAGCTGTACCTATGCCCTTCCTTCAAACAATGGCGTGGTAAAATTGACCTTCCGCACAAATTGTTCAAAGCCGCAAGAACTCCTTGGATACAAATTGTATAATCACACTGTTGAATCAGAGGTACTTAAGCTGCAGAAAAAAGTTGTTTGATTAAGGTATCGTCTTTTTGCATAAGCGCATAAAGCTTGTTCCCAACTTCTGAAAGGGTACATTCCGCGATGACAAGGTGCTTTTCTCCACAAGAGGCTGTGTATCCGGCCTGTACAAATAGTTGAAAAATTTTTTCACAGATACTTTCCGTCTGCTGCTGCGTATCTTGTCGTATTGATACCTTCCAAATTACCTTAGTCAACAGAAAACCGCACTCGCAAATGTGTGGGACCGAAAATTATTAATGGTCGTACACAAAACATCTTGTACATGGAAACTGTTGAGGCTACCAATGAATCGGTAGATTTTTATCTCGAAAAACAGAAAAATGCTCATTCTTCAATCGATAACATCAGTAACATCGCTGACAGTTTAGAAATTTTTCACTGTTTGCCCAAGATTCTAAAACCAATATTTTTCAAGGGTACAATGATTTCACTTTCTACGTGTCTGAAGGGAGAAAAAAAGTCAACTTTTTCACGAAATTTTACGATCTTCATTCATTTTCAACCATTCCAGTAAAACAATGCCTACGTGTGACTTGACTGCAAACACACTTTCTAAACCAGTCAAAACAAACTGATCCACCAAACCGTCACCGGAAAGAGGTCGCATACTTTTATTCCTTTATATATAGTTATTTACATTTTCCCGTTCAATGAAACACACCATTACAATTTTTTATCCACACACATTCGATAGTACAAATATAATAGAATCTTCTAAGTCATCGTGAAACTATATTGAAATTGACGTTGAGGAAGAAAATTCACTCCATTAATTAAAGATCTCGAGGTGAAAAAAAAAAGTTTTGTACCATCATGGCGAGAGAAAAAAGAGATGAAAATGACCCATTAACATAAATATCATTAGAATAACTATCAATCTAAAGAAGAATCAAAGTCAAAAAATCAAAGTGTCACTATCCACAAAATTAATATCAAAAGGAAAAAAAAGTCTGTACACTTTCTTTCTTTTTCAAAATGACATAACGCCAGTTTTGGTGTTTAATTCTTAACGCGAAGCATCGTGTAATTAAAAATTGACACGTGAGAAACGCCAGGACCAATGACAGTGACGGATGATTATTGGGTGCAATTTGCTGCGATATGATGTCATTCGGGATCGATTTTGAGGGATACGCAAGATCGCACATTTGTGGCTCGTATGTTTCGGCCTGGGCGTTAAATATGTAATGAGATTTACAAAGTTAGATAAGGGGAAACCGGGATATCAAGAACCAGCCGATTCCCTCCTGTATGAAACGCATCTCTCGGCTCTGATATTTGGCACGTTTTTATGATCAAGTTTGAATAATGCAGACAACTCCTGGGATTCGATTCTTTTGTTCGCAACCGCCTGCGGTTAAATGATTCAGTTACGCACGAATTATAAACAAACTGCTAATAACATCCGAAAGTTGGCACACAATTTAGGCGCAGACGGTTGTTTTAGAATAAAACGCCGGCGAATTTTGACGCTTGAGCAAACATTCCTTTTGATTACAACATTTTTTTGTTGTCCCAATATGTATTTCACCGGCCGTTGAACTGCAATTTAGATAATTGCCGAAAGGAAATCTGCACTTAAAATGGGGCAACTAAGTGGCCCCGTTTTCGTGGAACTCAAATTTGCAAAGTAATTAGCTCTACGAAATAACAGAAAAAATTATGCAAATGCATTTCAATATTTTTGTTATTGTTTCAAAGATAACTGAATGAAACACTTATCGTATAAGAAAAAAGCCTTTTCCCATTTCCGCCTCGTTGTCCAATGCCAGGCAATAATGAAATAAAAAAAAGAAAGTCAACCAAAAAAGTAATTTCCCAAGTAAAATTCGTATTCGAACTCAGCGTATGGAAAAGTTTACACCTTTTTTTAACAACTTTTCTCACTATAAACTGGAACGGCACATTTCTCTGAGTGCAATGTCTGTCACCAGAAAACTTTTCGCTGCAGCGTCTTTTTTTCTAGTTAAAATTTCTCTTTCGAAATTCTCTTTAATCTTTTCTCGGGGATAACGCTTTTCTTGAAAAAAAAAGCCGCCGGGGTTGCAGAAAATATCGACAGCTGTTGGTCGTTGCCATTGTAAACATATCGGGACCGAGCAAACGTTGGCGAACAACGCATGCAAATTCCTTTATGGCCACAGATTCAAAACATTGTTCGGCCGTTTATGACTCAATTGAAAAAGTGGATAGGATGGAAAAGCGTGGCCCAGAATGAGAGAGAAGCTGAAAGCGTTCAGACGAGGATTCCGTATTCTTATTGTCGCCGGTACCATTACCAGTACGACAGCTCGCATCAAGTAATGCCGTAAAACGAAAATCCTGACGCCTTCAAAGAGCATACAACGACTTAAGCGGATTCCAACTTTGCAGTCAAAAGTTAAATTCAAGCTTAAGTCCTGTTACTCCTTTTTTTTTGTTTTTTCGCCATCATATCTGAGACCATTTTAGATAATAAAAATAACCAACTCGAACTTCAATGCCGAAAAACAAATATTTTCGAAGCTTAAAAAAAAGTTTTCGCTCGGGCTGACAAGTTAAAAATTTGTTAATTCTCGGTGTCCTGTCATGAGTTATTGATAAAATTGTCGAACCGGTGTAAAACAAAAAGAATTGAAGATCGTTTGCACTCTCGACTTTCAAATATTTAATTCAATCATTTCTTTCAGAAAAAAATGCTCTTTTCTAGTTTTTTATCGAGTTGAATAAAATATCAAAACGTCTTTTGATCAGGATACTGGTACTGTAATATTCACAAGAATTTATTCAAGAATCACTTTAACATTCAATGAAAGGTATAAACTTCAAGAGCTTTTTATTAAAGTAAAAAATATATAGTTCCCATTTTCAGCTTTCACCTAATAAAAAATTGTAGAAAGTATAATTGCAGCTTGTAACGCAGTCTGTATGACATCGCAATATCTGTAATAGAGTCGAACAATAGCTGGAACACAGGCGTCGAAAATTATGCAATCTGTTTTACACCGCTGCAAGGGAAGATTCGGAACATAAAGCCAAGTTATGAACCGAAAAGGTCTCGTCAGCCGACCGAGTCCTGAGTGCCAAAGCAAACGAATTTTATGGCTAATTTTGGTTATAAACAAACCATAAATCATGCGACGGTTAAATAAAAAAAATCATCCGGCCAAACATTTGCTGACACACGAACGGTGTCGTTCTTTTTTTACTTTTTTCTGTTTCGTCGTTCACGCTGTAATGAAATTTACGAAAATGCAGTCACAATGCGGACTGTATCGCGTATACCTGAACTTGCTCTTTGGACTAGCAAATATTCTCCGGGGATACATTCCATGTACCAGTAGACGGTCGTCTGGCAAAAGTAATAATTTGCAACGAGACGTGACAAAATATCGCGAGTGCTAAGTGTTTAAGTAAACATGAACAGGTCTACGTAAACTGCGAACGAGATGTACATCTTTTTCGTTTGTAATATGAATATAACACCAGGTTGATAATTTATTGACGAGTCGCCGATATTAAAACGAAAACTTGTTGCTAGTCGTTTGCTGTTTCTATGTCCACTTTACTCATTACACGTACTGAATATTAATTAATTTGTAGCCTAGTTGATTTTGCGATCGTTATCGAACTCTAATCGCATTCTAATCGTATGTCAGGTATGATCAATTGGGCATTAAAGTGTGTGAAAAAAATGTATAATATTATCTAATTTTTTCATTAATCGGTATGCAATATTAAAATTCAATCAACATTTTTCACTTATAAAGTGTTTATTGCAAAAATATTGAACATAAAACGTTCAAATTTGAAATGTTCCGTTAGAGTCTTAACATACAAAGTGTTTAAATACACGACTTTGTTTTACCTACGAGAACCAAGTTCGTCGTAAGAAAAGCACACACGGATTTTATGTGTCTTTTGTCAACGCAAAATTAACCGATAGTTAAACTTGACTTTAAAATGAAACATTATTACTTTGAAAGCAGTTGAAAATAATAACAAAAACTTGTTAACATAATACGGTGGTTCAAAATTGAAATAATTTTTGCTCGAGCGTTGTTGCCCAACTTGCATCTTTGGTCACTTGATAACGGTACACAATGCCACAGCGTAGCATGTATAAAAATTGCTGATTCAATTTAGATAAGCAGTCGAACGTCTGTTTATTATCTAAACACTTGACGGTAATGAAAAGTGAAATTGAATATTTACCCAAGATAAAACACAGGTTTTTTTTAAATACCAGAGCGCCGGTCAGTGCCCAGGGAAAACGCTCCGACAATGATCCAATTAGAATTATAATTCCAGTTCTTCGGTCTCTCCGGGTACCCAAAAAGTGTACCGGCATCATAAAACTTTCAAAGTAGTATCGGAAACAATACCCTGTTCTAAAAAGAGAAAAAAGAAACAAAAAATTCTCCAGTCATTACAAATGGGTCAGTGGAAAAGGTGGACCGTTGACAAGTAAATTACAAGATTCAGACATTGCCCCAATAAAAGTAACAAGAACGGGCCAGCAGTTAAAAAATCTAAGGTAGGGAAAAATTCGAAAATTACAAGATACGTAACAGTAAACGTAACGAATTGGCACCTCCCGAACGAACACAGTTCAGTCAGATGACGTTTGATATTTTCGAACAGCGCCCACCTTTATAGGCCCCAAACAATGACATTAACATCAGCGGCCATAAATTAGCTTCGCCGCGGGAAGACACAATATTTGTACGGCTGGAAAAATGGTGTTCATTCAACCCGTAAAGTCATCCGACTATTGACGTACGCATCGTGCAATCGATTCGATCCTTTTTTTTTCTCTCCATTTTTTTTCGTCGTGAAAATCACTCCCTGTTCGAGGTTTTTTATTCTTTGTACACTTATTAGCGCTTCGAAGCGATAGCGTGTAAGCCCTTTCTATATTACATCGGTTTAGCGCCGTTTATACACGCACAGCCAGGTTCCTGCCAGTTCTCATATTTTATGTCGTCGTGGGTACCAGGTGACAACAACGAGACAATATCGAGTCCGACGATCGTAGGGCCGGATGCTTACTCGGAACCAGCCACGAGGACTATCTCTTACAATTTTTGTTTTGCCCGTACAGGGACGCCCCGCTGACTTTGGGCGAAAACCAAATGCCTCGGAACAACGGGGAACGTGTCAAAATAGGCACCCCAGAAATACGTCGGATCCGCACCCTGTCAGAACTTTGTTCAAACTCAAAGATATAACTTCAGCCGAAAAAGTCGAGAGCGTCGGAGAGTACCTGCACATCACACACACCTTTTTGAATTTTATTATTTTTCACCGCACACGACTCGGTCCGTTATGATAATGGGAATGGCCACAAAATAAATACCACGAGATCATTGTGGAAGAATATATTCATAGGAATCGCCGCTGCAAATTGCACGAGAGGCATTTTACGTGCGGTCGATTTTTTTTTAATATTTGGAGCATGATTGAAAAGGGAAAGTCAGACTCGATGAATATTCCTTTTCTCGTTTTCGTTTATCAGTTCTTTTTTGTTCGGTCCAAAAAAAATGATCCTTTTGTACATCAGCACTTCTGAGTCACTTTATTTATTCAGGATTAAAGACCGTGTGGTTGTTTATTTTAGATTTATCATTGCTTTTTTTTCAGTGTAATCTCATTTGATTTAAATCGCTATATAAGATTCTGGCGAATCTGATTTAGGCGCGATAGCGCCTAAGCCGGATAGACGTGGTTCGATATCAGATTTATCTCGACAAAAAAGCTTAATAATTAAAAACAATTTGAAATCCGGATCAGACGGAATATTGGTGTCAGTTTTACTGTCCGAGGTGAAAATGAAAAGTGAATTTTTATTCAAAGAGAAGTGTGAATGTTTAATTCGAGGGGCACTTTGCATTGGAAAATGGTAAAAAAAGACGAATTCACTAACTGACGATTGTATTGAACGATTTATGTTCGGCACATGGGCCAAAGAGAGGAGAAAGTTAGGATGACACTTTTTGGTAGAGAGAAAAAAAAGAGGCGACGTTAAAGAAAATAATGTAGCGAGATTTGAATATTTTCAAACATCTGTCCATATTTTGGTTGGAAATTCTTTTATGGTCCCGGTGAAAGAGACTTGGCGTTTGAAAGCACAAAGGCGTTGCGTTGACTCTTGACTTGCTAATCCACAGTCTATGACTTTTTCTTTGACTATTAACTAAATCACGAATGCATTAATAACTGCAGGTGCAAACGTGATTGATCCAATGTTTACATTCAACATGGGCTTGGAAAGATAGATGACAATTGTACAGGCCATTTTTGTTCAATGCAATTTGTACGCTCGAACGCACTTCTATTATTTCTTATTAATGAAAGTACCTCGTGTTATAGAATATCCTTACATTGTCCGGTATCCCCTCTCCTGTACCCCTCGCTCCAATTTGCAGACGGATAAAATTATGTCTAATTTTCTTGCAGCGACTGGCAGCAATTTATTAAACAACATGCTAGTTAATAAATTGCAGTTTTATCTGTTTTATCGAATTGCAAATTAATTTGAGAACGTCTGTTCGAGTTTTTACTAGTTACATTTTATAATCAGATATACTCTATAATTACTCAATATAGAGTTCGGTTACAAGTTGTCATTTTCTAACAAAGAAAATTATTTATATATCTAGAAGTAAAAGTAGACGTATCGCGTGTCGACTAAATTCCGCGACTAAACGTTGAATGATTTAGCATCGTGTGGTAGCGAAATGTGTTTACTTGATTTTGCATCCACTGGTAATTTTATCTTTAATAATATTTTTGAAGATGTTGGTTATTACGTGGAATTTTAACTTTTTTTCCTCTCCGCGACCGGAGAGAGAAAAAAACTCGAGCAAATGGTTATGCAGAAATGTTTTATTCACAAATTCAAATCGATGAGGAATGCAAAACAAATTCAGTTGACGAACCGTGAACTATATACTAAATAATTCAATTTCTCAAATTGTTTAGACTAGTTCATGGCTATAGGCTATTATTATAAATTACAAAAATATAAAAATTCAAATCAGTTCGCCTCAAAATAAAACAGTTGAAATATTAAAATGAAAGAGTCATTGAGCAAGATTTGCAGTGATTATTTTATCACAAAAATTACAAAATGAAATTTTCACTGTCTTTTTCGTCTTATCCAATCTTGTATTATCACTTCACCTGTCGGATTTGCTCGTCTATTTTTATTTGCTACATTTTTTGCATCTTTTGATCTCTCGAATGCGAATTCTGTAATTTTCTGTTGAGCAGTCGATCGTCATTCGGCAAATTCATTAATCACAGCGGGGATAAATCGTGAACTGTTTGCGAGTCACCGCGCTGTCAAACATCTAATTAAGAATGAGTCTAGCATCTACACCCTTCGTTCATCTCGATTAAATCCTTTATTCCGATGTGAGCGCTCGATCGATAGTGTCATTGCAAGCCATACGCCAGTTCTAAGACAAAATTCAATCACGCAATGACTTTTTTTCTTTGCTATACACAGACTTTTCATCGTGATTCAAATTCTGAATCAACCGATAATATCTATGCGAGAAAACAATTGTGTGCGATAATAAACGATGGAATTATTGTTTTTAAACCAACTTTATCGAAACTTCAAATTGATAAGAGTTCTTATAATGACAATCTGAAACTTTACTGACGTTTTTCAAATCAGGCAAAAAATAGATTATGAATAAACAAAAGGTAAACTTGGAATATCGAGATTGGCATATAAAAATACATTTTCTGACTGTTCTTAGTAGTGATCAGAATATTTAATAATCCTTTGTTTGTTTTTTTTTCCAATTTAAATATCAGAAGAAGATATAATCGTATGTCGAGTTAGTATCCGTTTAAAATTTCGATGACAAAGTTAATCAACATGTCAACCAGCTATTTTTTAACATTAAACTCGTTTTTCTGGCTTAAACTATGTCGACAATTCGTATGCTGACACTTGGACAATGTCCTCACACGTCGCCACGAAAGCTTTAACGTGATTGTAAAAAGTGACAACAAGGAAAACACCAGTTAACTGTGGTCAATTCTCTTCCATCTGGCAGGAACTTGACAACAAAGGCAGTCCAGGGGGTCTGACTCGTGACCGGGTGCTGGTTTCGCATCCGACACAACACCATCACGCCCATTTTCGAAAAGTCAACAAAAACTATTCAGCCAGTCGCTAAGTCTAATAAATCGAGAAAATTCGACCGTTTATGTATCCAGCAACCAACATTTTATAGACGTCTCAAACATTTGGCACGACACTTTCGGTTTTGTGACGCGCGTACCAAAACGATAAATATTTGGAAACACGTTTTGGCCCGGATAATGACAGGCAAATGATCCTAACCCGGCGTTGCTGTGAGCGTCATTTCGTGGACGATATGCCATACCGTCAGCGTTTATACACACGAACTGGCATATATTGTCGCACTTGGCTGACATACGATTGAGAACTGGACGCGACTATGACCATTTGTCCATTAATTTTCTGTAACGATGCTCAACTATCAACGCTTCCAAGACCAACGTCTAGCTAACTGTGAAATCGTTTGACAGTCGCCGTTTATGACCGTTTCAATTAAGCAGAAATATACCACTTCAAACAAAATATTACGCTCACCTTCCCGTCAACGTTGAAGAGTACTTGTCAATAGTATTTTCGGGTATCTTAATTGTGACTAAACTGTTTCCAATTTTTCAGCCCTGCTATTTTTACGAAATCGACATGTGGCAATGACAGCAATCGGTTAAAAAATGCCAAAATGAAATGAGAAAACATTTTCTTGCAAAATTTATCCTATGCCAGTTTAATTGAAAGAAAAACGAGGCGAATTTTACTTACAAATAATTTATTCTACAAGAGATAACGAAATGCGAAATTCGAGAGCTGTATGAAAAGTTGATGAAAAAATATCCATTAGGTTGTATATGAATATAAATAAATCGCTTGCATTATCTCGTTTGATGTTTATGATTACATTTTTGCACCGATAAAAAAAGCTTTCAGGTATTGTTTTTTGTTTGCATTGGAAAATATTACAGCGGAACAAAGGAAACAGCGAGGGCATAAAAGCAGAAAAGCTTTCGCGATTCGGGGTCTTATTATTTCATGCACTCGATTGCATTCACAATTACACGCATTATGATCAAAATTTATGTCTAAGCGGGACGATCATTTACAGGAATCCAAGCGTCCCCGATGGTATTCGCACTGCCACTTGCGCGACGAACAAACTTAACTGGCGTCACTTGAATTATAAATATCAGAAACATATCCATTACATTAAGGTTAATCGAGCGGATTCCCATGCAAATCGCACTGCTCAGCAACTTGCATTAGCATTACAAAAGACATCGGTGCGAAAATGTTGATACTGCTCGGCGATTGTTTTAAGCAAAAATGTTCCCTCCTTGAGGAGCAGTCGCGGAAAAAGTGTAATAGTCCGTCGGAGAATTTCCAGTCGCGTGATGCAATCTGACAGATAAACCAGTTGAAAAAAAAAATAAAAAGAAACTACCGGGAAGGAAGGAAAAAAATTGAAAAAAAAAATTATTTTCACTCAAACAGGAGGGTAATAAAAAAGAGAGGGAGTGTAAAAGTAGCATCAGAATTTGGTATTTTCACTCGAGTCTGTGACAGTAATGCGCGAGTAAATATTTCAGTATTGATGCTTTGACTCGGTGATACGTTCGAGTGTCGCTGAATCCGTCTTATACACCGGGGTCACTGCGGAAGTTGAATATTTTAGGCACGGAAGAGTTGCATCGGAGGACAGTTAAAGGACAGATGTTGAAGACAGGCCGAGAGCTTTCAGTAGAAATGCCACTTTGTGTCGACGTTTCCACGGCTCTTGTCGATGACCCACATGCAAGCCGACACGCGTTCGTGTTAAGGAAACATTGATGACTGCGAATAAGCCAGGCATTTCTATTCAAACCGAGAGAGAATCAAATTCAATCTTATTGTCCGCCAAGAAGTGAATACTTTATTTCACCATCATATCAAGTGATGCTGAATAAAGTAAGCCAAACGCGCAAGACTTACCGGTTCGACTTTTCGTTTTTATTTTCTTTTTCTCTCATTTTCATATTTTTATTCGACTTTTTCTCCTCTTTGAAGATTGAAATTGAATGTTTATGTTTTGATAGAAAATGCGTAAGGTGCGCCGGTGCGATACATTCGCCGTCATTATTGCTAACAGTGTTTTCGATAATGACGCAGAAACTCGAGGAAGGAAGCACAAGACAATATAGCACACACGAAGTCTAACGATTTATTTATCTTGTGACATACAAGGAAGACCACGGTTTTAGTTGTTATATATGCAGCAAGTTGTTATGCAAAGAAATAGTTCCTTCCCGTGTATATATGTAGTAAATTTATAATCTACCTTAGGTATACCACACTGGCGACTGTGTACGACCGGTAACCAAGTCGGGTAACAAACTTTGGCGATACTTTATTTTTGTATATCGTACAATCAAAAGTTCCATGCAAAGTGGATAAAATACAAATTATGAAGACAAAGATACGCGACCTCGCGCAAGTTCAACAGAACGTTACACTGCGCGACCGGCTTTCTCCCGATGAATCAACGCGTAATAAGCCGAGAGTTCGATAGTTGCAACTTTTGAAACAAAATTTACTGAGCCAAGTTTGCAATTTTTTGTTTTCATTTTGTTTTCACGAGGCAAATTGTTTCTGTTTTAGGTGTTATTTAAATGGTAATGAATGTGACGAAAAATGAGAAAATATCAGAGATGAGATTCGAAAATAAGAATTTAAAAAAGAATAAGTAATCGAATACCAAAGTGAGCGGCATAATTGAAGCAAAAAAATTCAATGAGAGTAAGAAGGAGCAAAAAATGCAGAAGCAAAGTTGGATGAATAATGGAAGAAGTAACAACAAGTCCGTGCGCATCATTGTGTGGGAAGAATATCCTTCTGTATGAATCTTAGCCCGGGGTCACACGAGCATCTATGAGCGTCCTTGGATAGAGCTACGAAAGAAGAAAGAAGAAGCAGTAAACTCTTTCGGCAATCGAGTGCATGAACCTGAGTTTGAGCATACTTATGCAGGAACGTAGCGAAAGAAAGAAGCAAGAAAGCGTGCGCAATATTTTACGTTTTTGATGGGGACGATATTAAAAAAGATCACAATGTATTTCAACCGATAGTACATATTCCAGGAACAATTAGAATTTATAATTCTGACCGTTGTATTTCTGTAGATCGCCGAACCACAAAAAAAAACAAACATGAAACAAATTTAAGACTTTTCATTTGAACAATTTTTTTTTCTGCAAAACTGTCCAAGTTAATTGAAAATGAAATGGAATTTATTCAAACTTGGAATTGTTTGTCGCACCGCTGAAACGACGTGGAGTTATCAGATCCCTTTCTTATCTTGAAATGGATGTCACCGACCTTTCAACAACATCACTCATTGTACTTAAATGTACCTTCTCAGATTCCATTTTAGTACTGATAAATTTGATAAGTTTGATTTGCTTAAAAATTCACACCTGCAAATAAACGTCACCCGTAATAAAACTAATATTATAATGGACTTTGCAAAGCAGCTTGATGAAAAAATAGGGAAAAAAAATGAAAGCGTCAAGTGCGTCAAAGTGTGCCGAGTGGTAAAGTGAAGCATTTTAGCCCCTCGACAATGTTTGAGCATTGTGACTCGGTTTTTAAAAATGCACTAGAATAATTGTAGTGCAAACTGAAGTGACGCGGCCGAATAACAACGTGAATAATGTATAGTCGACGAAGATAGCAATTATGTAATAATTTTGTATGCTTGCTCGAGAAAATTTTCGTCGCTGTTGTGCAATTTTGACGTGCCGAAAACTAATTCGGACACTTTAAATGAGACGTTCGTTCCCAAAAACAACTTGTGATTGTTATTTTGATCGACATGTCAATTTTAATGAGAGAAAATTTTGATGCTCATGCTTCATTTATAACTCTCAAGTAGTCCGTGAGAATGAAAATATGTCGCGCCCCAAGTTTTATTTTTGATATGTCAATCTAATAAGCGAAATATTTAAAATTACTATCCAAATTATTTTATTAATATTTGGAATTCTGATATTGTTATTCAGTGTAAATGCAAACGTCAACTTATTGACGAATGAGCGACATTCGGGATCCTCTCAGAATATAATGGATCCGTGGTTAGACAATTTACAACATGTTAATACGTTCTCGTAAACAACTATAATAATTTGCATATCAACTTGAAGTATTATATTGCTTGATGTCGAAGGGTTGGTTTTGGATCTATTATTGAGAATTAGATATAGGAAACGACTGGCATCACACATACACATTATATTTACAATCTTAATGAGATAAATAGATAATAGCTATTAATTCTGCTGATAACATAGACATCTATTAGCATCACAAACGTTCAAAGATAAACGATCCATGTCGAAATTGTCTACACGAGGCAAGGAAACACCACATTTTTATGACTTTTTAATTCGAGACAAGTAAAAACTTGTGAAAAGGAACACAATTTATCCTTAAAAAGTATTTTTCAGTAGTATACATATGGTAGAACAATAATCAAGAAAGAAGCAGATATTAACAGGTGATTTGAGAATTATTTAAGGTTCATATCTCCTTAGTTCTAAAAGACTTAACAAGGCT
This sequence comes from Telenomus remus, assembly GCA_020615435.1. Taxonomy (NCBI): domain Eukaryota; kingdom Metazoa; phylum Arthropoda; class Insecta; order Hymenoptera; family Scelionidae; genus Telenomus; species Telenomus remus. The sequence continues at coordinate 12,297,105 of CM036337.1, forward strand.
TGGAATCTCTCGCTTTGCATTTGACTCGAGAGTGGCCCGGGAAAGAAAGAACGAAACGAAAAGAGAGAAAAAAAAGGATAAGTCGTGCTCGAGACAAGAAGATGCGCCTCTCTCGATTATTTTCATACTGCGCGACTGTGAATGTAGGTATACGTGCCATATGTACGGCCGGTCGTGCGCTGGTGGTGGGTCTCCCTCTCTCGCCGAGAGACGACGTTTATGTAGACAAGGAGACTGGCATTATAATGCGAACGATACGCCGAGCCTTCCAACAACGAAGGCCATTTAAAGGAGCCGCCTTTACAAATAGTCGCCTCTTTCCCGCGGGACCTCGTTATTGCCTCGTTATAGACAAAATTCAATTACTCCGGCGCGTTGTCGATTACAGCGCGCGACGTGACCGTGAAAACGAGCCGGCCCAACCAGATGACGCGCGCGATTCGTTCATTCAACTCTCAATTCATTTCGCTATCGTCGCCCCATCCGCAAACTCTCATGTCCGGCGAGCAAAATTTGCCATCGATAACGTTCCAACGACTGACAAATTGACAGGCAAACGACGTTTGAGAAAATTCGAAAAAAATATTTTTCACAAATTTTTACATTCAAATCGGACGGGAACGTAACGGTGACAGCGGATTAAAGCTGGGTTGCGATCTAGCTGGTCCCCTCGCACTGTCGAGTTCATAGTTTTTTTTTTCTATAGTTCGAAGCTCGCTTTGTCGGAGAACCACACTGTTCAGGGGGGTCTTTCATATGCAAGAACTCTGAATTGGATCTCCGCTGGGACTGTATTTTTAAGGAATTTGTTGTATTTCATTTTGGTGACACACGTGGCCGAATTAAAAGGGCATAAATTTGTGCGGGTGGGCTGCCCAGCTCTCACACTTCGTTTTTCAGAAAATAATGGTAAAAATTGTGACTCAAAGTGGGATTATTCACCGTGTGGACAAAACGGTGTCAGCCTGATGGATTTACGGGCTCGATATAAACACGCGTAATGTCGCGCGTATTATACGTGAAAACAAAAACGCGCCGGTCTGCTCCATTTTTGTAAGTGAATTGCGCCAAACGGTTTAATGAATTCTTTTGCGATTTGTGCGACGTGCCAGAAACGTGTTGCCGTTTCGTTAAAAGCTGCGACGTAACAGCGAAATAACACTTTTATTGTACCGGAGGTGATAAAACATTGTCCGATCACACACTTTTATTAGTCTCTCATATTTGCGAATTTCAACTTGAGTCAATTATGTAACCGATCGTCAAGGCTGTCATCAATTTTAAAAATTGGGGTCATTTGAATTTCTGTTTTATTCTTATTTATTTGTTATAAATGTTCATAAAATGCTTGTGTTATCAGAGGGTACGTTTGAGAACGTCACAATGAAGCAACTGTGCTATTAATTTGCACACGTCAACCGTAGTGGAGAGCAAGTGTGTATCTCGCGGCTCGTTCTTTATTGTCTCCTATCACCGAGATATCGACAGTGCGGATGCACATTCCCTTGTCTGAAACAACGGCATGCGAGCGGCAAGCTGAATTCAATTTAACGCATGCCAGAATTTTGTGGTTGCCGCAGAGACTAAGTCACGATAGTCCAGTGCGGAGTGCAATTTGCAGTAAAGGTGCTCTACGAATTTAGCGACAGGGTGCACTTATTGTACGAAATAATATTAGCATTAAAAAGAGAAAGAGAGGGAGGGCGAGTTCAAGGCGGAATGGTCGAATTATTGTTACCGTCGAATCAGCGGGCAAGTTTGAAAATGCAATGGATAAACGACCGCAGGCGATTTAATTTCGTTCGCGCAGAGCGATCATTAATGATTACGTAATAAAGCGCCCGGAGACGCCGTCGAGAATCATCTCGGTTTCGTGAGCGGCCAAAGTTGCCCGAATTCGGTCGATTATTTTGCTCGCAATAATAGTTCGCATTCGTTAACTCAATTACAGCCGAAGATATAACGGCACGCAATTGACGGAGCGTGCACGCTTAATTTACAACTTCCTCCTGTCCGTGCTCGCCAACTACGTCCTGAAACTGCGATAACGGCCCGAGTCAAGCTCCATCAGGAGTTATAAATTTCGTATTATTTTCAGTTTTAGGAAATGCGTCGGAGATAAGGTCCAAGGAGATATCGAACGAACTCAAAATGTCTAGTTTAGATTTCATGTGAAAAAAAAAAATAAAGGCTACATCGGTCGGAGTTGAAATGTACCGATTTTAAAACATAATCGGGTTTCTGGTGTGGCTCTAAAAACGGTCTTACGAAATATGAGGCACCAGTCAGTCGTTCCCAACGAGCAACTATGCAAATCGCGTTAGTTAAATTCCTAACTTTGGTTATGACGAAGTTTATGTTATAGTGTCACAGATGAGTGAGTAATATTGAGCACGACACAGTCATCACCCGTAAACGGCGCTACTGTAAGGAGTGCCAAACACGATACAAATGAATAACAGTAATTCACAAAAAAATATCAGCGCAGCTCTGAAACAATAACTATTAAGATAGCGCGGATTACGGTTTTGTTCTGTGATGGAAAGAATGAAACCTTTAAGATTCAATAAAGACGAACTTTCACTGTAAATATAGTAACTTGTTTGTTTGTTTTCGTTCGACTCAGGTAAAACTTGTAATAAACCTTATCAGTGTAAGGACAAGGAGCTTTGTTTAGTTTATTTTTTCTCACAAAAATTTGTGTTTAAAACCGGTATCACAGATAGTAGTAAATCGTGCTTTCACTTTTTACAGGAGCCCGGGGTAACACATTTTTGAATGTTTTTTTATCAGGGAAAGAAGAGCACTTTTTATATCGATTTTCAATTGTTCATATTCGTTATTTGAAAAATTCTAAATTTAACTTTCAATCATTTTTCATTCGATTTCTATTTTGCGGATAAAAATCTAGGTGAAGCATGATTAAGAAGATCATTCATATTAGCGCTAAAACAAGCGATAGACAGTAACATAAACTATGCATTACGTCATATTTATAGATACCTTTTTATATCTCTGACAAGTTAACAATTTCGCATTCCAAATTCGGACGCCGCATTAAATGTTATATCCTGTGATGGACGGTACGTTATGGCAAATCTAATACTAAATTTATACTTGCGATGTCATGTCAGGTATTGCGTGTAAACGTTGTACAAGCTGTCAATATCTTTCATTAAATCATGATTAGACCAATAACCTCAAGCGTACTAAAAGACTTAACGACCTTTTTGATTTTTCATTGCAACTGCTTTTTATTGTCTTGCGTCGACTGCAATTCAAATGTTGAAACGGAATGTGTTCTTTCGAATTTTTCAACTTCGGAGCAAATACCAAGAATAAATGAGCCTCGCAAAATGCGGCTTGCAGTTGGACATATTTTCGTATAAAAAATGTATACGTGTTTCACATTGATACACTTTTATCGATCCTCGCGTGTTATGAAGAAATGCGGAGCCTCGCGTCAGTCCAGATCACATTGCATGTATTTATAATGAGAACGTTTACGGACACAACTAAGTCATTCACCTTGCTTAGCAATGTGACTCCGTTTTTGTGGCTGATTGACGGATCGAATATCGGTTCAGTTTGATTAAAAGAGCGCACTTCAACTATTACCGAAGCTTTTAATAGTTAATTGCGCTAACCAAATGTCCATCAAGAAAATGTCCACTTCGAGATACAATTGAACATTTCGCTCCAAATGGACAATTCAGACTTGGAAAAACAAAAAAAATCCAAAACCTTAAATCAACCAGGATCAATTTCAATTGTTTGTTTAAATTTAATCCGAAAATATTCAATATGAATATTTTTGCAAGATTTATGAGATTTCAAAGATTTACAGATTTTTTCTTTCTTAACACAATTCTGTAAGTAGCGTGTTGAATGCATTATCATCGTGTGAGCTGAGCTGTTTACTGTTGGCAAAGGATGTTTTATTTAGCGAATATCGCGAAAAACTGTGCCAGCGCTGAAAAATACATGATACCCCGCGAGATGTAATACGCTGTTGGAAATTCTTTTGTGCAACATTCTTCGACGGATTCTTGAAACAAAAAAAAATTATATCGTATATTGATGGCAACGTTGTGTGCGGTAATGTTAGCAATGAGATTTAGTTTGGGGTGGAGGAGAGTTTTTAGTGAAAACAAATGCGCAACCACGAGAAAGCTTTTTTGAGGCAGTAATTTTTCGCATCCGAAACATGAACTAATAGGATAAATGAGATGAAATATGTCGAACGTATAATATCCAAGGGTAAAAAGTGCGCCGGAGTTAATACTCGCGTCCCTCTTATGAGCCAGAAAGTAGAATTTAAATTCAGCAGGGGATGCTGTAACGTTTCAGCAACAGCTGACAGTTACAGCAAAAATTTGATTTTACATAATTTATTACATTTCAAAAGTACATCTTTGTACAATTTGCCCTTTTTCATTTTGTTCCTTCTTTTCTTTTTTGGTGTTACGTTTCTTTATGCAAAAATAATTTTCTCACTCAGACATTGACCTGAGCGTTGATTTAAATAAACATGTAAATGACTTTGTGATTACAATTTGAAGGAACGGAACAATGCATTGTTTCAAATTAAACAAAATGAATTCGAGTCGTGGATTGGACGATGCAAATTCTAGCGTTGAGCGTCACGTGTGGTCAAGCAGAAACGCTTAAAGCTCGAGGGCACGAAAAATTACCGCGGCGGATTGAGCCGGGAGGCCGCTCTTAGAATAAGTAACACACACGTACACGCTTTTACCAACTGAATCTTTGATTTGGTCTAGCATTAACTGCGCGAGTGTTGGTGAAGTTGTTGGTTTACAAGATGGTTAGGATGTCGGCATTTCCATAATGAAGTTGTTTGAAAAAATTTCCAGCAAAATTTTCTTAACCACTTTATTTGTTTTCTCGAATGGCAAGCAGCCACTCGGTTATTTACATTTCTGACTGATTTCAGACACGAGTATTTTTCCCATTCATTTCACAAATGCAAAAATTAATCGACAAGAAACTGAAATTAACATGAAACTGAATGAAATTAATCTTTTTTCCTTAAGTCTCAAATCCACCAACAGCTGGGAAAGAAAACTGACGAAAAAATCGTCTTTGCCACCAGAATCGTTTCTATATAATTGATGTCTATTGGAGTAGATCGAGGGGATGAAAAAAAAAATTTGTGCTCTCGAAAGCAGAGAGCGTTATCCCGAAAAATCTGGTGTTCGCGTTTCGAGATTGGAAACGCGATTAGCCGCGTTGTTGTGTGAGCAAAGCGGGGAAGAAAAAAACGTCATCGCATCAATCGTGCCGGGGCCAATACATTAATGCGCGTAATATATAAAACCGCAGTGTGTGCGAGTGTCACATTGATGTGCACCCCCTCCGTGCAAGCTGTCACAGTAAGCAGCAGCCGCGGTTTTGTATCGAACGGAATACAAAAGTCTTGTTGGGTAAAGTCAGCCCGAGGCGAGGTGCGACACAAAAGGCGATCAGCGCAATATTTTGACAATATACGCCCATTGGCGGAGGCGACCGCATCAGTTCGAATTGATTCTTGAGTCGACCCAAGTGAGACAGAAAAACTTGGAAAAAAGTAGAGAAAGAGGGAGGAAAGAGGGGGGGGGAGAAAGAAGTAGGGGCAATCAAATGTTTAAGAAAGAGACTTTTGTGTGCGCACGCACATACGCGACCGGGGAACACACACGGAGGACCCCGAAAGACGCCACAGGCCGGGTTAGGCATTGTCCAAAATCGACATATACGGCGAATGTCTCCTCCGGAACGGTCGCCCCGGTATGGCCTAACCCCAGCCACAATGGCTTGTTGCCATTGTTTACGTAATGCTATTATTCCGCATCGTGCCGTGCTCGACGAACACTTCCAGTGATCCTCATCCGGAGTCAATGAAGAAGAAGGAAGTCGAGAGACACGAGACGGCACTGCCCGCTTCGTCGTATATTTGCCACCAAATTCATTCTACCGTGTGCAAATATGTTGCCCTGCATCCACTAACTACGACCCTTATTTCTTTTGATCAAATTTATTTTTCTTTTGTACACTAAACAGTTGGATAGAACGTTCCAAGTAGACAGTTTTGTCTTGCAGAGTATGTAATTGACCTGTAAATGTATAATGGAAATGTAAAATTAATGAAAGTGAAAGACACAAGTAGTTAGTTTGATTTGTAATGATTTGGACATCAAATTTGACACTTGAGTTGAAAGAAGAGATCGGACAGTTGTACGGTGAAATTCATCGACGGAATTGGTTTTGAAAGTTGAAACATTGATGTTTTCATTCTGGTTTCATTAATAATGGAAATGTGTCGGAATTGGTTTAATTGAATTCAAGATGAACTAAATAAAGTATGTATAGGAAAGTTTCGGACACAAGTTATACCGACAAACACAGGGGCAGACAAATTTGGCCGGTTCGCAATGACAATTATTCACGTTGTGTTGAATTAATCAAGTGGAAAAAGTTACACAAAGTTACAACAAAGTCCGCGTGTATGTTCACGATTTATTGACAATACACAAAAATACATATTCAGGGGTTTTCGTCCCAGCTTTTTTTTCAACAGGATTGTTATTTTATCGATATATTTTCAGTCATTTGGTCAATTCAAAACAATGTCCTGGAACGAATTTTTTGCAATTTTGAATCGATACCTCTTAAGTTCAAAAGTTTTTCTTTCGCTCGAGATGAAATTTCAATTTCTATACGAATTTCAATTAAATACAATTGTTTCGTCTAAACTATACGTGAACTAAAGTCAAGCTAAAGTATAGATTTAATGTTTAGATTTGGTTAACAGCAAGTCTAATGAATTTAATAAGAAAAATGCGTCTTTAATGAATACCAAGTAACTTTTGCTTCAATAAAGTATAACATAATCACAACTTCGCAAAATTATTAACTTCGAATGAAACTTCTTTTAGAACCTCTCACCAACGTACTAATTTATGCTCAAGCTCGTGCATGTTTTACGCAAAACTATAACTTTGTTACAATAATACAAGAATATACGGTAAAGCTGATCTATAGGTTCTAAACATTCGTCTATATCCTTCAAACGTAACGCGCCGGATACAAAATTCACGCGAGATATATATCGCGAGAAAGTACGAAACCACGTCGAGCTTTGTGCCAAAAGCCCGGGGTCTTAAAAATCGAGGAGCAGAACATCAAATTTTCATGAAATATCGTAGTTACCCGCGTGAATGGATCGATATAAAGGAATCAAAACAAACCCATATGGGAAGCACATGAAACCCAAACTGTGAGAAAACGTCATAAAATTGTTGTCATCTCAACACAAACATGTTTTTAGTATCCACAAAGATTATTGTTTCAGCTGATTAAGCTCCGATTTGCAACCTTCAGCAAAAGTTCCTTGAAAAATAAAAGTTGCAACAACCTTCTTCGTAAAACGATTCTTATTTTTAAAAACTGTAATAATTCCTTCTTAAGTTCATTGTAATACTTTCATTCTGCTTATGAATTTTTTTTCCTGTTAATCTTTTTTGAATCGACTTATTGAACAATAACCCAAGCAACTTGTAAGTACATTATAGTCTTCATAAGTGCGTTCAACTGCGAGTCTCAACAAAAGAGATGTTTGGTTTCCTACCATCGGATCATGTAAAAACTACTCAACTTTTCAAGTCAAGCAGACTAAAAAAAATTGCAAAATTTGTTGACCTGCAAAAACAGTACAAACTTATTAACCCAATCGTGATATTTTTTTGGCATCGAAAAAACGAGTTGACCTCTCGTGTCCCAGATTTGTTGAATCTAATATTTGTGAAAAGTATAAGCGCGGATAAGAAATATCGAATTAAATGCAAGTTCCGTTTAATTTACTTAAGTGCACTCTTACTTATGTCAGATAGCAGAGGTCGTTTGAAGCAGCGAAAAAAAAATCAATACGAAGGACAGACTGAAGTAATGGGCATGGGAAAAGTTGGGCTTGCACAAACTATGATTGAGAAACTCTGCGGTCGCGGGCACAGGTACGCCGGAGCGCAGAGGAAAGCATAAATGCGGTTCCACAAAATGCTAGTTGGCGAACTAAGAGAGTTACGGGCCGTGCGGGACGATTGTCAAGTCATTGTTAACGATTTCTTCTGCGTTAGAGAGCGAGGCATCTGGAATATCTGCTCGTGGTCTGTCTCTGGGCGCATATTCCCCGTCTTATGCCATACACCATCCCGACAGAAAGAAACATTCGAGGGAAAAAAAGGGGGGCGAGAACGAGAGGGAGGACAAAACATCTCGTTTCAGCAGCCAAGTTGATTCAACTTGTGTTTGCCGGGGCACGCTTAAGACGAATCTTCAAAATGGCTTTTCACATGTGTACAACGAGATTTTTGATGTCGCACCCACAAGACCCTCTTTCCCTCGTCGAGCAAACTTTTCGTCCAGGCAAAACAGTTGTGCAAACATACAAACATCTTACGAATTTTTTTGCACCCAAAATCCCGACCGAATTATTTACTGCCATCTCGCTTTTGCCATTGATTTACGACGTCCCGCGGGCATAAACCGTATCAAACATTCGAGTCATCCTGCGGGTTTTCAATTGTTCCAGATCATCTCCAAAAAGGTTGAATTTAATCAAAGAAACCATTTTTTGCGTTCAATTGGCAAAGATGAATTGTAATAAGGATGAACAAAGTGTCCTTTTTTTTCATCCGCCTAACTCGGTTTATAATACTTTTATTGATACAAATGAAGTTATTTGTACAATTAAAATGCGGCCGATCGGCCGAACGAGTACGCGAAGAATGCGCTTTTTGCGTGCCTCCTCGGCCGCTAATGTCTTTGCATCCGCGGAATGTGTAAAAGAAACTAGAATCAAATGCACGTGAGCGCGCACTCGTCCGAGTGGTAGATATACACTCGGCAAGAAACGATACGGGGCAGTGGAGAGGAGCTTCGTTAAGCAAGTCATCCTCGCTGAGCTCAAATTAGATAGATTTTTCGGACAGCTGTTGGTACATGGTGTTTATCGTATTAACTTTTTGTCCGGCGTCTTTTGATTTGTCATTACGTTTTTCTTTGTTTCTATGCTCGGCTGAATTTATTCGCCTGGTAATAATCCCGGGAACACTGAGCCGACAAGAACTAAATTTTTCTGGATTATCATGTACCTCTCATCCATCTTGTAATTAAACGTTTCATAAACATGCATATTAATTTGGCACGACTCGCATGGAAACAAACAATTACAAAAAGCAAATCTGCAATTATAATTTACCATCGCCATCTATTAGTACGAAAATGTTGATCTAACAAACTTCAGACAAACTTTTTCCAACTTCCAAACTTGGATGAACAAACAGGATTAATTGTGAAAAGCCAAATTCTGACGTTACATTTTGCAGGCTGTTCTAAGCAGTTGCAAAAATTTGCAAGTTAGAAATCAATCTCGCGGCGAAACGTATACGACCTATTACAGTTTCTTGTTTCCTCCACGCTTGGACTGAGAAAAAAAAGTCAAACAAAAATTTGCAGAACAATGCACGATTCGAGAGAGAGGAGAACAAAAATCGGACGATAATAATAATACTGAATTCGGTGATAACAGTATTTGTAATGCAATTTATATCGGAATCGCATTTCAGCAGTGTTGCTCGCAAAGTAGGTTCCACCTTTCAGGATCATTTTTCGCGGATGGATTATACACATTACGCTTGAAGTATAGAAACCAGCGCCAACGATAAGAGTGATTTTCAATTTATCGAGCGGGCATTATTTAATTAAAATGCTGCGCGCAAGAGTTGCGTCCCATGGTCTGGCGAGCGTGACGCAAAACTGAAGTCGGGATAATTTGAATGCAGCCGGGAAATCTGGTCGGTGGATCTGCCGATTTCCGTCGACGACGATGAAAAACCGTATTTAATTCAATAGGTGGTGTTACATAGGCGAGTGGACGACGCGGGCCCCCACCGCGAGTCGCGCGACCGATAAGGTATTATTTGCGAAGCTGAGACGAGCGTGCTAATCAAAAATATTGATGATACGATGGAAGCGAGAGAGAAGAACAACATCGAGCGAGACAGCGAGAGCCGAGCGCAGCGATGAGATCGGCCGCTATTCCCACAGGTATGAAATTTGTATACAAATAAATACGTTGTGTGCAAAGTCACGCAAAGATAATCACATGAATTATATATGTGCACGTGGACAAGTGGTTGTGGACACACAGACGCAGTCGATGGGGTCATAACGCACAAAAGCGAGGCGCACGTGGGTGTGTCTGGTCTCTCTCTCTTTTATGGTCCTGAGAGCCGCAAAGTCTTATCTGAAAGGGTGCGATTTGGATTGAAGTCGAAAAGCCAAAAGGGATGCTGGCAGTGGCGGGTTGGAAGCGTGAGTCAGCGAGGACTTGTGTATGAACCCCCCGGAATTTCGTTACACACGCCCCCGGGATGCGCTCTCCCCCTCTGTTATCTGTCACATGCATCATGGATGTTAGCATCTGAGATTACAAAGTGCACATAAATATCTGAGCGACGTCGATTCCTCTCTGGGCGCGCGCTAAAAGTGCGATGCTCTCTCTGTCGCGGAAGCTGCGCGACTATCTGGCGAACGGTATCACCCCGGATCGAATTTGCAAATACAATCACGCGGCCACTGTAGTCGGCAAATACCGAATGATTATGCGAGCTCAAGAAAACGGACTCCAGCGAGATAGCATCACGTCGCGCATAACTTACATCATGAAATTTAGAAACAACAATCTTTTTAAACGTCGTCACATGGATAGTCAACTTGCACGCCTTATTATTAATCTTAGAATCCGAAATTAGTTATAAAAATTCTTATTTTCGTGATTCATTATTAGAAGTACGAAGTTCGTTGTACTTGGAGAATCAATGGTTTTTGTTCAAGAGTGTATAATGGGAAGGAAATTTTTGATGGCTGAAAAATGTCTTTGGCTTTAAAGGGGCGAATAAAATTACATTATCGCGTACAGCCCAAGGGGGATGCTCTGGGTAATGTAATTTGCCCTGCGACCGTCTGTTTGCTGATACCGGTTCATAATTGTCCGTAATTATTGAAATAAGACCTTCCACGTCGGCTTGTTAAAAAGGAAGTATGGTGCAGGGGCTCTTCTTTGATGCCATTGTCAAATTGCTTGATAAGATCCTCGTTGTTTGATTATATCCAAATTGTAACGTCCGTTTGATAATCGTTCCCAAAGTTCTTATCTTCTTTTCTTTCTTTTATAAACTTACAATTCGTTACAAACAAACAAAATTAGCTGCTAATTAATTAATTACTTATAGAACTATAATGATCAATTTTCCAATTACAATAAACTTGATTGCATCGAAACACAAAAACATTAACAATTAATTTACCATGTAATAACAAAAAAATTTTACTTCGACGTTTATCACACAGTTTGCACGAAAAAATGGGTCTATTGTTGATTATGTTACCCTTGCAATCACCAAATCTTAATTAGGGGGCCTAATTTGATTCTGCGTATACAATTATAGATGACCGTTTCTGCAACTAAATCTTGGTCTGAGTATCTAAGTTTTGGATAAATGCGAGTTCTGGCTATATTAGCAGGCATGTATTATATTGTTACACCTTACAGTACCCTTAGCAGATCAAGTTTACAATCCGCCACTTAATATTCATATCTGTCTTGAACGTAATATGAAGTCTTTAGTTTTATTGCGAGACTTTGTACTCAAGCACTCTGTTCGCGGCACGGATACACAAAAATACAAACGCATTGTTTATTTGCATATTCATAATGTTAATGCAAATAAAGCGCATGTTTTACGCGTCTCAACTGGCGAAACTAGTTTTGAAATAATTTGTCACAACTACATTGTTAAAACGTGCCCCGAAGGTGCGCTGTCTTGAATTTATCATACGAAATGTATGTGTTGATTTAAAACACGTCCCGCCAACGTTTTCTCGCGATTTCGAACCTTTTTATTAACAAGCTGAATATACAACGGGTTGTTAAGAGTTACAATGATTACCATCGGTGCGAGTAAACTGCCGCACGATAAATAATCCCATTGACAAAACATCTTCATACGAAAATTATGATTTAGCGATACGAATGACGTGTCGGTAAAACATTAAATAACGGCATAATGCGCTAATAAAATTGCAAACGAATTCATCATCCTACGCGATTCATAAACGCAGTCAGTGTTTAATTGACGTGGATTGATTTTATTGACTTTTGTACGACCGATGCGTGCGTATAAATTAAGTTCAAATGCCAACTTCAGTGATTTCAAAACATCAGTTTATTGTAACGCAACACCGTTTTACCACAAAAAAATAACGCAATAGTTTTCGGTAACATTGTTTTGTGTTTCAATGAACAATTTTTTTTTATTGTTAATACGGCCGGGAATGCATGTACATGGTACGACGAAATTAAATTACTTTCATTGACGCGTAATCGACGGAACGTTTGAACTTACGGAACCATCCACTGTAATTAATTTTTGCGCCGTTTAATTTGCAACTGTTCAAACGGAAAAAATTACACGTGAAACTGAAGTGCGTGAAAAATAATACAGCGAGTACAGAGTGCAATTTGTTAATGCAGTGGCAGTTTGCATACTCCGGCAATCTGATAAACTTGGTACGATGCACACATAGTTGGCTGTTAATCAATTTTATTCACCCCGCAAAATGTGCAGTTACGATTTGTTATAAACTCTATAAAAATGAAATGACAATGTTTTTTTTTTCTTTCGATGAACGATGAAATTTTATGTCCGTAAAGACTGTTTTGCGTCGTCGTTACAGTTCATCGGCCACCCTAATTTTGTCGTCAACAAGAATTTGAATCATGACTCACGCGTTTACAGTACACCCGCCTGGAATGACAAATGTATATTTTGAGGCTGGGGTCGAAAAATTTTATCGCCGAATTGTATCGCATTAATATTTATTGCTATAATCAGACGATAACCAGTGCTCGAATAACAGATTTTATAGCCAATCATCAAGACGTGCTTTTAAAATAGGTTTAATACAATTTTAAGAAAAAATTAACAACAATAGTATTACAACGCCGGATACTTATTCTCTTGATGTTACACAGTTCAATGGGTTTGACACAATTTGTCACTGATCGTTGGAATTGAAACAGTTTGCTCAGTAGCGTTTCATTAGTTGAATGAAAATTCATTTAGTTGATCTGTTAGCACAATGGGCAATTGACTCGATGCTTTTTTTTCTTATCGCGATCATATGGACACTTATTAAATCACACTGTCGGCGCACTTTGTAAAGTATCGTGATATGGAATTGTAGCATGCAAATTTGTTCATTTTACATTGTGCGGCTTAGTAACTAAATTTCGGTTAGGGTGCAGATTGGAATTCCAGTTTCGTTCTGCAGGTCTTACTTTAATTAAATTTTTCTAATGGTATTGAACGTTGGGGTGTGAGAACAGTTTCTTATGGTTATTAGTCACCCCTCTGTCACAGACTTGCATGTATGGTGAGTAAATATGAATATAAAATATTTGCAACGAAAATTTATTTCTACAAACAATTTGTTCTTATACAATTTAAGAATTCTAGTATCAAAAATAAACCACTGTCGAAGATAGATAGATTTTCATAGGTGGATAAATTTTCATTTACTTCTAGACTATAAATCTAAGATCAGTGAACACAATTCACGTTCTTTTATTAAAAGTATTACACTATAAGTCGAACAATTTGCTTTAAATTTGCTTTTATAAAACTATAAGCACCTTTTATAAAAATATTACAAAGATGTTTACTTGTCCTTCTTTTCATTCTCTTTTTAAGCACCAATTTCAACAACACAGTAAAGTATAAACAACATAGTGAAGTATTCTTACTATGTCATTATTTATTCTAATTAAAATCCTAAATTTAAAAAAAGGATCAAAAATCTTGAGTATAAAAATTACTTTCAAATTTACAATTATCAATAAGCGAATAACAAATGTTTTCAGAACGGATTTTAAAAATCTAAATCTTAACTACGTATAAATTTGCAATTCTATAGGCAAGTTTTTAAAAAACTAGTTCGCAAATAACATTTTCAAATAAAGAGAACTATATAAAAATACACACAACATTTTATCGCATGTCAAGTTTTATGCTGTACCTATTATGCTCCGATACGTTTAAAAATGTATCACATTCTTAAAATTATGATGATAAATAACAATCAATATGGCAATTTTATTAAACTCGATCACTGAATAACAATCGTGGCAACCTACATAACATCTCATAAATAAACTAAGTTCATAAATATAAAAAGAACCTCTAATTCAGAAGACCATTCTTTCAAAAGTACAATATCACGGTTTGGAGTCACTTGATGGAAGTCAGAAAGGTTTTTTTCTCTGACATTGAAAGGATTTCAATGTCGTGTGTGCTCAGACAAGATTCTTGGACTTTTTTACTCGACGATTAAACTGTAAAATGTAGACGTGCGACAATTCAACTCGACATTCAAACAATTCAACTTTCATAAACGAAGCGACGTCATTTCGGAAAGCGCGATCTTTAACAAAGACTCGGTTAGATGTAAGTAGCAGGGTCGTGCTCAGTGCACAGTCAAACCCTTTGTAATAATTAATGTTCGGGGTTGTTTCAGTGAGCGCGGTTTGACTGCTTTTTGTTCAATGGACAGACAGCTTAACAAGTATTTTGAGCTCTTCGAGGTAGAGTATGAGATTTTTTTCGGACTCCTGCATAAACCAATGTAATCTTTTCTGAAACTCGAATAGTCACTTCCCCTGACAACGTTCGTTTCAATCAAACATTCATCCCTGTTTCGCCACGAACACAAGATAACAAAAACGCTTAAGTCATTTACATTAAAATCCATCGAAAAATATTTCTTATAAAAATAACATTTGGACCCATTTTTTCAGTGGGAGTTTTCATCCGGCTCATTATGATTGTTGATCACCTGCATCTCAATCTCAACTGGTTTATCTTTATCATTTTGTCCTATCAAAATATCCATCTCTTCCTTCGTCGGATTGATACCCGGTTCATTCTTTTTCGCAGCTCGAGCTTTTTCCCTCTCCTCCTGATGCATTCTCATTTCCTGTTCTCTGCGGTTGATTTTGTTGTCCATCAAGGACAGCCAGACCATCATAACTACGAGTGTCAACCCAGTAACACCAAAAGTATGGTACGTTCCATAGCGTGTATAAACAGCGCCTACAAAGATCGGACCCAAGACTCGGGACAGGCATCCGGTTCCTACCATAAGACCCATCCAAACACCCTGCGGCCGCGGGCCCAAAATTTTGCTGAAGATTGTCTGGATGAGTGTCACGCCCAAGGGGTACCCTATTGACGTTAGGGCGTAGGACAGAAAGAATTGCGTCTCTGTCATCGCCGGGGTATATCGGCACCACTCCTGAATGCTCGGACAGCCTAGTATTTCGGTGCCATTGATATCGGTCGTCAAGTTATTGAAAGCTGAAAGAGATCAGAGTCAACTGAATAAACATCGAGCCAAGATGACTAACAATGGATGAAACTTTCGCTTGATATCGATAAGGCCAACATGAACTTCTAAGGAGAGTGAATTGCAGATTCTGTTGCGTATCCACAATCGACCAACACTATTTCAGTTTTGTAAGCAGGGATGAACTGACGATGATTTTGATACTGAAAAATAAAGTGACTTCAACTTTAAGGGAACCTTCTGGTGAAATGGCTAGAACTGTGTTTTTGCTTTGATTAAATATGTAATAGAAATTTTTTCGTTTTCAGAGATAACTTAGACAAGCTGTCTCGTGTCTTGGTGTCCAAAACACAAAACGATAGCTTTTTTCTCTGTGAGGTTTTGACATTTGTAAAGGAATCTCGACTTGATAAGCAGTCGCAGATGGTTGTACCAATTTGAAAGAAAGAAATAGTGCCACCGGACCCTTTGCACACCTTTGTTTTATTCAGCAAAGTTAAATTTACGTCGCACTTAGAAACACATTTACAGCTATCTCTCACTCGGCAAACAAAATTTATTCCCT
This sequence comes from Telenomus remus, assembly GCA_020615435.1. Lineage (NCBI taxonomy): Eukaryota > Metazoa > Arthropoda > Insecta > Hymenoptera > Scelionidae > Telenomus > Telenomus remus. Next base: position 12,313,132 of record CM036337.1, read on the forward strand.
GCGAAATGTATATGTTGGATGCAAATGATGCAACTTTAATCTATTCTTAATTGCGTTACCTCTGGTGTTGGCATTAATATGTAAACAGTTCAATTTAGCACATTTTGAAGTTACATTATGAATGAACACATCTCTTATTCAAACATTAAGATCAGCTGAGATAGGCGATGATGCGTATATTAATCATGCTCAACATCTGCTCTGATGTCTCTGCGATCTGACGGTACAGAGAATTACATATCTCTGTACCTTATCTACAATTAATTTTTGATACAAACGATTTTCGATAACGATTCGTCAATTTGGATGATATCTTTTCGTCTTGAAAATTCGGTCTAAGTCCAAATTGATTCGGTGTATTGGGTACAACGCGAAATTGGTATACTTACGTCCAAGTTCGGCTATGAGAGGCGGATCAGGACCCCAAGGAATGGAAAATATCCGGCTGACGACATTTAGGAAAAAGCCTCCCCAAATCATGAGCTTTGTTTCAGAAAATCTAAAAATAATTGAACAAGAACAAGACGAAAATCGTATTACGGTTTTTGCGACGGGGATCAAGTATTCGTTTCGTATATTTTAATTAGCGACGCTAATAGAATGATACCTTTTGGACAGCGGCACGGCTGTGATAAATGTCAGACAGGCTATTACCCCGCCAACGCTCAGTAGGATGCCCATATAATACAACGCTTCAGTTTTTGTCCAGGCGAATTGGTCCATCGTTAACGAAGTGCCGAGACTGAGACGAAGTTTCAATTACCAACGTGCTACCATTTATTTTGCAAACAAGGTTAAATTCAAATGTTGGCCACTTACGTTTCCAAAAGAACGAAATTGAAAACCATTGTAAAGAAGGCCGCTATTAGAGTCCACGAGATTAGGTAGTCTGGCTTCATGACCTTGCAAGTCTCCTTTTCTGTGGATAACAAATTAAGGGGATTATTTAGTTTGGCGTTTCAGCAGGACTGATTAAAAGAATTGCGTGCAAATTGTCGCGTTCAAATGTAACCAACTATCAGTCGTTTTTTATCTCGTTGTCACGAAACTTTGTTATTTAGAGGTATAAAGTTGATTTAGTCACGTTAGCGTGGTTGTGTTTTGGATATGAAAAAGAAATATCGATTACCTGAAGTTTTTCCTAAATCGCGCATGGCCTCTTTCAAAGCTATCTTATGTTCTTTGAAGCTGCAGGGCAAGAACAGGATGAAATTGATTAAACCCATAAGTACATTAATCCAGCCGGCTGCGGTGTACATATTAACAGGCAACCCCATAAATACAAAGCCGTCGCCCCCTAAAGGAGTAACCGCGGCTTGTAATCCAGGCCCCACGATGAATCCTAATACCTAAAAGAATAAATACAAAAAATGATAACACGCGTGTTCATCTTGACAATGCCTTGTATAACGTTTTTATCAATACAAACGAAAGCTTTTTTCATCGCGTAACTTTTTGTATCGAAGTGTGTTTTTTTTTCTTCAATCGTTCGTTTAAATTAAAACTGTTTTTTATCTGCCGAGATAGAGCAAAAAAAGGAACTACGTTACAAGTCCCTTTAACTCGAAATATTTTGCGAAAATTGTCATGTTTTAACGGCACGGGCGTTTTTTTGTGAATCTCTTTTTATTGCCAGGCGATTACAATCGTGTGAAAAAGAGCTAATTTACTTGAGCAAGGGACACCATGGACACAGCGTGAGTTCTCTCAGCCACTTTTGTCGCTGCGGAAAGATACGATCTGGCTACGGCGATGTTGGCTGTGGAAATGGCATTATTTTTATTAGACAAACATTGTTGGCTCGTCAAACGGAACAAGTGAAAACGAGAAAGACAGAGAGAATTGGAGAACAAAAAAGGTTTCTAGTCACCGGAACTGACTCCAACGAGGAACCTGGCACTGATCATCCATATTTTATGGCTGTCCGAGAAAAGTTCAAGCGAGCTGTACATGGCCGATGCCACGGTGAAAAGAGCCAAGGTTACCAGCATCGGCAGTCTGATGGAACCGCGTTTGTTTCCCCACCAGCCGACCAATGGCGAAAACAGCATTTGGGCGAACGGATTAGCGGCTACAACGTATCCCATGAATTCTTTACCGGCCGTTGGGTCCAGCTGAAAAAGTTGTACTTTGTACTAGATGCTCTTTGAGCTTGATCGTTTATTTACTTCGTGGTTTTTCTTGGCTCTATTTTGTTTTTTATGCTTTTTTAAACACTGCACCTTGTCGAGATAAGGCCAGACGCCGGTAATTATGATGCTGAATCCAAGCGACATAAGAAACATTGTGAAATATATAACATAGATACTCCTCCATCGTTCTTTACTCTCTTGAGCGGTTTCTAGATTGTCAGTCCCGGCTGGGGAACTGGAATTAAGAACAATGAAACATTTTTTATTACTTGTCGAACAAAAAAATTGTAAGAAACGAGTTGAAAAGAAAAGAAGAAACAACAAAGTACAAACCTGCTTTTGAACATGTTTTTACAGCAACAACCCATTTTGATTTTGATCTGTTTAAAAATTCAGCTTGCAACAATTCTGGATTGTCACGTTTTTGAATAAAAATTAAACGTAAAAACTGAGTATTTTGTGTGTCATTGCTTAGTTACATACATGGTATGTATCGGCAGGTTTCTGTAAAAGAAATTGACTCTATCAAACATTGTAAATATTTGCAAAAGTATTTATGAGAACAAAATTCGAAAATGTTTCACTTACAAGAAAGTATAGTACAAATTCGATCAAAAGTTTTGATCATTTTTTAACCATTTGGAATAATTGTGGTATCACAGTGTTGCATGTTGGACGACATACCGTTTCAGCTGCTCCGGTTGATAGTGCGTTATCATCGTTGCATAATCTGCAATCAAAAATGAGTTATCAGTCGGATCGTGGAGTCGGTACGTGAGACATCACAAGTGATCGATAAAATGATTTTATTATTTGAGAAAACAAGGGCGACGAAAATAGATGGGAATCTTTTTTGCTAATCACAACAAACATTTGAATGAGATGTTGGTGGTCTGCCCCCCACGAGATCCATTTTCATGAGAGGCAAAAAAGCTTCTGTAGAGATGAAAATGATTGTCACATGAGAACTAACAAGTTAACGGCGTTAGCTCGACATAATTACAGGCCAAGATTGCTTTTGGAACGCAAGTACTCAAGTGATGGAAGATTACAACACCAAATGACATATCTTACTTTTACCATGTCATTATCCTCTAATTGAATAGACGTTACTGAAAAAAAAATTAGAAAAAACTTAATAAAACCGCGTAAAAAAATATGTAGCTTTCTTGAAGCTACAATAAACAGTTGTTTTTTGTTCAATCATCATCAAAAGAGTATTTTTTTAAGAACCAAACAAAAAGCGAAAGATGAAAATGCAAAAATGAGCCCTCGTATGAAACTTGAATAAACGTAATGAACCTTTGCACTCTCATAGGTACCAATCAATATGAAAATTTCTGTATCGCATACAATTATTAATTCCCCTTTCATCTTGCCTGATGGAAGAAGACTCGGGGGAATCATATATTCTAATTTACTCGTTTGTAATGTAATTTCTAATTAAGTTTGGCGGTTGGTTCTGGTGGGGGAAATGAGAAAGTTTCATGCTTACCAACTTTTGTCGGATAATTAACATACATGCTCAAGGCATGATACTTGAGCGCACAAACTTCTTGCGGTCCATTCAGTTTCTTATCATTTAATATGTTAATTCAACAATTATCGACGTTTGTAAAATGAAACAAATAACGCTCGTTATTTTTCCTTGCGTAATATAACTTGTAATTTTGAATGACAAAATTAACCTTTTAACTTTTGAAACTTTTTAAACCTTTGAACTTTAACAACACTTTGATTTTGTCAAGTTGAAGGGAAAAAATGATAATGAGTAATTAAAAGTCTTCATCATTGCAATAAATGGGACGTTTTCAGTCAAAATGACACTGTTTGCATCCGCGCATTTGTGCGAATAGAATTTATCAGACGAGGAGTTTAAATTATACTGGAATTAGTCATTATTTGAATATCAAGTGGTGAATGCAGATTCACTCCCATCTCTCTTACTAAGGTCACGTCATTAAACATTGTTAAAACTGATCTCTGTCCAACTTGAATTACTCCTTTATAATGAAAACAGTTCTTTTTAGTTCCAGAAAAAATCCGCATTTGAAAAAAGTTAAATTCCATAAAAATTCACGTTATTGTATCTTTATCGCCTCGTTCATTCGATTGACCATAGCTGTACCAGGCAAAGTTCGCAGATCACAAACAGATTCATTTATCTAAGACTGAGTTGGTCGTCGAAAGAGCATCACGGAGATTACATAGTTAATTTATGAATTGAACATAATCAACTTATAAGTATTATTTCACATTTTCAAAAATCAGAATTCCCTTCTTTACATTTCATTTACTAACCTTATCGATGAGATTGTTTAATATGTCTGACCTTTAATTTGTTAGAGTAAGTTTTAATTTAGTTAATGTATAAAACCTATGCAACTATCTGACAGAGACTTCGCAGTGATAACGAAGTAGATCATTTATTGGATAACAATTCTTTTTCTGCACTTCTTTTTTTGCAAGATAACAAAATAGATTGTATTATTTATTATTTCGATTAGTAAGTCAACAGTTAAGGGGTAAATTGAAGTACCACGTATCTTAAACTATATCATGAATAATTTAGAAAGTGAAATCAAAGCTTTTAGGATACAGAATGTAAAGTTGTACTTTTTGTTACGAATGACATTTTATGTACACTTAATGTTAAAACGCAAATTGAAACACGTGTTGATCTGGTAGAACAATGCAAAGATTACCGATTGAATTCCTGATTTTATTGTTAGGGTACGTTGACCGAAACCTTGACAGTTTGTTTACTTTTTCACTACGTGACTTTGTTTAAAACACATCACAAACTTGAAAAACAAGGGCATTAAAATGTCTTACATTCTTTTTTTAAGAATGGATTTCCTTATTCATTAGTGAATAAGTTAAATTGAATACTAAAAAAACATTATCAAAGTAAACAAAATCGTTGAACATAAGAAAGAACACATCAGTTTTGTGAAAAAACAATGTTTGTTTTTTAAAGACCAGTGTTTATGACCAATACAGTCAAATGATACGAAAATATGCCAAAAAACAACACAACATTTCCATCTCATATTTCACATCATCGAGATGAAAAATAACAGGATCTGGCGACTGAATCAAACGGTATACCTCGTGGATCAGTTTCTAAAAAAAAGCACAGACATACATTGGTCTATACGAATGCAAATACCAAATGAGTTTGTGTAACTAAAAAGATACAGATTGCAAGTGAGAGGGAGAGGAGAGATAAAAAATAATCACCAACGTTGGGCGTACAACGAGCCATCTCTTTACAAATCGCAGGGCGGAAACGTCGATCAAAGCTTGCATCGGAAAATTTATTCGGAAAACGATTCAAAAGCATCGCATGCTCTTGCATAAAAGATTGGCGCGCATACAAGCGACCGAGTTGTCAGAGCCAATGTACACACGGTCACACACACGCGAAAACGACCGTAGGGTTGGCGCCACAGGTGTTTGCGCGCGCATACCTGTCCCTGCGCGACACACACTCACACGCGAATTCGATTGTTTTCGCTTTCTTTCGCACAACGAGGTGTCGGCTCACGGCTCCTTCAGACCGTCGTTTCTACCGCGACCGAAAAACGCCGAACTGTCATTTTTCACGAGATGCGCGCACGATGTCGTAATGAGTCTCGTTTCCCCCCCGCGCGATGTACCTGTCCGGTCACGAATGACAATTTTCGTTCGCGCGCAACAAGGCTGCACCGATGTCCCTGGTCTGACTCATTTTCTTCACTCAGAAACAAAACAATGTTGTTAAAACGAAACTCATCTGGACCCTCTTTGTTTCAACGTTTGCTTGCTTGTAATTGTTCTGTTACACTCGCTTTGGTTTAGGCTTCGTCCATAACTGTGGACGATTTTTTCCGTTTTTATTTTACTTTCTCTCCAAAATGTAACGGGTCGTTAGCTTGTAGGTAAATGTTTCGACAGAGCTATTTAGGCCAAAGCATTTGAAAAAATTTTAACGTTTGGCGCCGGTTCCCTCATTCAATTCCAGATGCTTAGGCATCGTTCATAGGTAATCAAGTTAACTGGTCTTTGTCTATCTCGTTTTGCAGATTTTGACGTTACTTTTTGTCGGTAAAATGTTGCAGTAATTCAGGTGTACGAATACGATTCAAGGCTAGGATTAGAAATTTCAATCAAACAATAATGAGCTTGTTGTAAGTATTCGACGTATTCGACTGTTTATGTTTACTTTTTTTGAATTCATCATTGTTTCGCGGTAAATGAAAATGTAAACATTGGTCAAACATTTGTGTTTTCATGTTGGGACTTGTCAAGGCTTGTAAAAATTTGTTGATGTTTTAGTTTTTGCGAGAATTCATACATAAATTATGTAAACAAAGAATTGTTTTGTTTGAAAATACGAAAAGTTACATACCAGCAACGCGATAATGTTTGTTTATTGTAGGTAAGAAAGATTTCGACATTGATAACACAACAATGGCGCCCAATCTTCTGATGTTGGCAGACCTGTAATTAACCTCAGTACCGGCGGTGGATCAAAATAGATTAACAACAAATCTGAAAGCTTAAAAACATTCGTGCATTTCTCATCGTTTGTTTCTGAATTAGAAGCATTTTTCGCAACAAGAAAACAGTTCCGAACAAGATGAGTCGTAGAAAGAGAGCGAAGGTAATGGTTCTAGTTCAAGTTTTCATATACTTACAAATTGCTGGACGAAAGCAGTTTTTGACATTTGGTTGTTTCATGAAATGTTTATGTTAGGTCGAGTACCGGGAGATGGAAGAAAAGTATAACCAGGTCGAAGATGAAACTACATCCGACACTTCTGACAAATCAAAAGTTGCCCTTGGAGCGACCGAGAAAAAGCCCGTGGTTGAGCAGAAGAAGGAAGTGCAAAGTGATCCTCCTGCAAACCCGTCGTCTTCAACGAGTTCTAAAGTCGAGCCCAAGGAAGAAAATGACGAGGATAGCGACCGCGAAGACCCTCACGGTAATTACAAATTTTTCAACAATTAGCAACATTTTGTTTCATGATTTGACATTTGAAATGTCAATTTTGAGGTTATGTAAACAAATGAAGTCTGCAATGTTTTGATGTCAGTTGTTTTGATTGTAAACTATATTCCATCAGTAACAAGTTTTTATATTTATAAGTTTAGACATGTTGCAACAAGTTTCATTAAGATTTTGTCATGGCATTTCACATTTTTTATTGTTATGTGAGGTATAAATGGAAAATGATACAGAAACAAAATTGAGTTTGTAAATATAAAATAATATTACTAAACATTGTTTCATCAAAGTTTATTTTGTTTTAAAAACTATAATTTACTAGAAGAATTAGTAGATAATGACATTTTAGTGTTTTTAGTCAAGGAACTTCTGAATGGATTGGAAGGTGCGGCTTTTCAAAGTCGTTTGCCATTTGACAAGTTAACATCGACAGAGTCTGCTTGTTTTCCGGACGTAGCTACAGGTCCTGCCCAAACACAAAAAGTTTTTCTTCATATTCGAAACCGAGTGGTAAATATTTCTTGGACAATAAACAATTTTTCATTTCTATTTATTAAATATCACTAAATCCTTAAAAACTTTGTTAAATTTAGACGTTTATTTTCATCTCTATTTACTTTTATTACAGCTTCAAATCTGGCTCGAAAATCCAAAACAGCAGCTGACTCTGGAAAACACATTGCCAGCCATTGAATCTCCTTATAACAGTGATCCATCCTTAATTCGCAGAGTTCATGCTTATCTAGAACGTCATGGGTTCATTAATTTTGGAGTGTTTAAAAGGCTGAAGGTAATGCTACAATCGTAAATCACATCTAACAAATGACACAATGAACAAATAATTAAACTCGTTAATCTGGAAATTCCACTGTGAAAAACAATTAACACTAATATGCAATTATTTTTCAGCCAATACCCACGAAAAAACTTGGCAAAGTTATTGTGATTGGCGCTGGGATTGCTGGCTTAGCTGCGGCACAACAAATGCAGCAATTTGGTTTAGAAGTTATCGTTTTAGAAGCAAGGGTAAGTTTGTTACCCGTAAAGCTCTGTTTCAGACAAATAGTACGGGATAGATAACAATTCACTTAATTCATTACAATACCAAATATTTCCACCGTTTAAAAATTATATTCAAACTTGTTAATTGATTGTAAAATCATATTAGTATTAACGGTTTGTTTTAAAGATCAATAGAATGTTGTTATTTTCTTACTTTTCGACTATGACTTTAATGCTTTTGGTATTTCTGTACAGGATCGCGTAGGAGGCAGGATAGCGACGTTCCGTAAATCTTCGTACATAGCCGATCTGGGGGCAATGGTGGTCACAGGCTTAGGTGGCAATCCGGTAACTACATTGAGTAAACAGATCAATATGGAGCTGCACAAAATACGGCAGAAGTGTCCTCTGTACGAGAGCGACGGGCAAACAGTAAGTTTCACAGATTAAGCTTGATTTTGCTTGGCGACGAATGTCAAAGGGTAGTCGAGGAAACGTCTGTTTGACTAATACTTTACGTTTGTAACAAACCAGGTACCGAAAGACAAAGACGAGATGGTTGAGCGTGAATTCAATCGACTGTTGGAGGCGACTTCTTATCTATCGCATCAGCTCGATTTTAATTACGTAGGAGGTGCAGCCGCCACGGGACAAACCCAGCAGACCACACGCCCGGTTTCTTTGGGACAAGCGCTCGAATGGGTGATTCGTTTACAGGAGCAGGGCGTCAAGCAACGACAAGTCGCTCATCTCCGATCTGTTCTAGCTCTTCAGGGCAAATTGGTCGCTAATCAAAAAAGAGTGGGTATCGATGAAGACCGATTTTCTAAATATTCTCTTTTTCTTTAGATAGTAATAGTGAATTGTGGTTTTGTAATATCAAACTTGTTTTGCATCATCAAAACCTGTTTCAATCTCGTCAGAGATGTGTTGCGATTCATTTGATTATGATTTTGTCTTGTTTTTGCTGAGAATTAATAAACGTTTTTTTAGTCCTGAACGAGTTATCAAATCAAACGATCAATCAGTGACGAAGTAATTTCAACTGTAATAATCCGAGATACGTCATTTCTCGTTTGGTAAAAATTGAAAAATTGTTTTCTCGCTTCAGATGATTACCCTCAAAGAACGTCTAGTAGAATTGAACAAACAATATAAAGAGATGTCGGAAAACAAGCAATCTTCAAGAGATATCACACAAGAGTTCATCCTGAGATCAAAACTTAGAGATATTCATAACGTTTGTAAGGTAAGAAAATAAAAAATTGAATCTGGAAAAAAGATGATTCAATGTGTTTCAAATCGCTATTAATTAGTTTTGTAATAATAAATTTAAAATTTGCAATTTTCAGGAATGGGATCAACTTTCAGAACAACAAACGGAGATTGAAAATAAGCTTCAAGAATTAGAAGCTTCTCCGCCAAGGTTGGTAAATGTAAATGAAAACGAAACGAAAGTTTATTGCAAGAAGAAGGGTCAGCGCTTGGAGAGGACGAATTTTTTGTGTCCTCGCCTTATTGACTTTCGTCCCGTTTGTCTTGGATAAATGTAATTTCACTTTAATTTGTTTTTCTTCTGTTTTGCAGTGACGTGTATTTATCTTCCAAAGACAGACAAATTCTTGACTGGCATTTCGCAAATCTGGAATTCGCCAACGCCACATCGCTGTGGAATCTGAGTTTGAAACACTGGGACCAGGATGACGACTTCGAATTCACAGGCAGTCATCTGACCGGTAAGTCGACATTGTACAAATTTATCGCTTTTTTCCTTTGCCTTTTTTCTCTTCCGTCCTCAACTAAATACCTCTTATCTTGATGGCATTTTTAATCTGATTGTGTCAACCAATTTAATTCAATGCAGTTATGCCGACTGAACAAAAAGAAAACTGCATATCAGATCGATGGAATTATTATTTTAATTATTCAATTCATGTCTATGCCATTAATTAGAAACATACCTCATTTTGACGATTCATCAGATCGTATTCCTTTTTTTGAAAGTTTTTTCAGTTAGTCCCAATGATTAAAATGCATGCCACTCATAACATTAATTTCGTTACTCGGGGCTTCCCAAAAATGGTTTTTCTCTACAAAAATTTATGACCCAAAATGTAATTTCACACGTTTTGCACAGCGTCGAGGTTGAAACAAACATATTTCTGACGACATTGGCTGCCGCTTTTAATAGCTTTATCAAGTTACGAAATTAAACGAAAAAAATAAACGAACACAAATAAAATGACGAAAAAGAAAAACGACCGGTGATACTCTAAATTGTAATTTGCTTTCCAAAATGTTTGATAAATTGGGCCATAAATTGCTTCCGCGTTACCGTTGTGATATCAAGTTTCGTCCAAATTTGTGTAAAATAGTCGTAGAAAAGTGGGATAAAGTTATTCCTACCAATTTTGAGCTGAGAAAGATGCGAGGTGAAAAAAAAATAGAAAGATACGATCTTAAAGTTGATAAAAAGGTACGTAATTACAGTCGTTTGAATGATCAAATGAGAGATCGTGAATCATGTGAATTTATTGTAAGCGTAACGTAACACCGAAACGCCGGTAGAAAAAAACGGTGCGTTGGAATCGATAGGGAAACGATGGGGCGTGATTACTAACAAATTTGCCGTCGATATTCAAATTAATGCATGAATGTAACAAGACACTGTACTCTCTTCCGTGTACGCGAGGACCAAAAATCTGCGCGCCGGTCTATTAATAATTTTCTCGCGCGTTGCAAATGAGCGTGACCGTCGCTGCCGAGTTATTTATTTTATTATTGCAAATCGTGTATAATATTTATTACGGGGCTCCGATAGAGTGAGATATAAGTCACTATTTCATCCGCAGGAATTTGATATCAGCCTTGTCATTATGGATTCAATTTAAATATGCGACCCGTTACTTCCCGTACAATTTATTGCTCCGAAGGTTTTCGCAAGAAAATTGACTAATTACACGCACAACTAACGGTCAAACGGCATCTTTTATTTTGTCATTTTATTTGAATCATTTATCCCCTATAGTTTTAAGTTTCAGATGACCGCAAAATTAATCAGGAATTAATACTGAAACTTTTAGGAATTCGTGAAATGTTCAACTCGATTGATGTCAAAAGGGAACAAACGTAGCAAGTTATTGATAAGCTTTGTTCGAACTGTTGAACCTCTCACTGAACTCGAGCAATGCCGGATTTTAGCCTTTCTTTGATTTGCAATTATTGATTTCGATTCAGTAATTGCGGCGAGATGGTTGGAGCAGCAATTTTATTACGAAACAACATTCGCCATCGTTAATTAAATAGTTCTTAGACAGAGTTGCAATTAAATTTAATCCCAAGGAAAAATGATTGGCAGAGGGCGGTGAATCGATCAGGGAAAACCTTCAATTACGATCCATCAATATTTTGCCTCATTATAATTTAGGCAACACTATTAAACAATTATGTCGTATTTTCTTTTCTCGTGAAATTCAATCAGCCACTAAATAAGTACAGATTAAAAACGATTATAAGGCTTTTTTTGTCAAATTTGTTGGTTGCAGAGAGAATGAAAAAAAATTGATCGTGATTCAGAAGCCGGTGGCAATTTGATTGAAAATAAAGCCGCGTCGTTTTGTCGTCGTGTGTAAACAGCTCGCTTGAACGCCCTATCAAATGTATCGGACAATTGTCACGGTGCGGCTAACAGTCCGCAATATTTCGGCCATTTTTATAGTTGCTCTATTTATCGAACGAGCTACTTTGTCCGCACCTCAGCCAGTTGGAAAGCGATCTCGAGAAATCACTCGCAATCTGTTACCGAGACTCTTTTTTTTCTTCTGCTTCTTTTCTGAGATTCGACTCCCTTCAACAAGTTTGGACGAAAATTATGGAACTCCGCGGATATTTTATACATTTTATTAGACGCCGAGCTATTTTGCCAACAATTTGCGAGGCTCTTGAAAAAATTGTCAAAAACTCTTGGGCGGGCGCCGGCCAAATTGTTTCGGCATAATTTACGGCTCTTGACTTTGTTGTTCTACTTTATTAGTGAGACTTTTTGAAATGTGTCATCAATTTTATGAAGTCGTTTCAATTTGAGCAAAAAAAAAAGAGAGAATGATAAAAAAAAGGGGGACAAAAGCTGTTTTAGTGAATTATCGTTGGTTAATGAAAGTAGGAAAAGCAGGCTGGGAGAAAGCTAAGCGCGTTTAATTATATCCGCGCGTTGATTTTCGCGCGACTCGACGTAACAACATTATGCAACATATTGTCGCGTTTTATTAGCCAAACATTTGCTGCATCTTTCATAAATTGCGCAATTTAAATTGGCCGCGCTTGTTTTGAGTGCCGCGTCATTAACCCAATAAAACCGATCGACCCGATTTAAGTTTCGAATTTGATCGTCTATTACATAACGGTTGGTGCTAATTGAATTTGCTCCTTGAAATTCAATTCCACGCCAACATTCGATTTGCCTTTGTGTTTTCCGTCCGCTGAATTGTCTTTGTGTTTTCTGTAAAATCCCCGACTCAAAATCAAATCACATAGTCGGTCCTAGTTATATCATTGTTTCCAAACATTTGTCGCATTTTAATCGGTCCCGGTCGATGCACCTAGCTGTGCTGCTCCGAGAAACACGCCCTGCGTCTCAAAAACCCCGGGATATAATTCAACCAAGATCGTTCCTCTCATTCTGTTCCAGTTTTCCCGATTTATAGATTTTCGCACAGCCTCTCCAGGGATACTTCATCTCTGATCGAGAATATCTTTTCTGTAATACACGAATTCACTCTTCTTATTCAAGATGCATGCTAAATAAAAAGTTCCTCGTCATTTCTGATGGGCATGACAGATTGGCGGTTCGATTTTTCTCTGAATCCATCCAAATAATTCTCACTGTTCTAACATCACTTTTCACTCGAGATTTCAAAGGTTTCACAGCAAGATTTTCTGCCAACAAACTTTGTTCATTGTTTTTCAAAACGATTTTTCTGATTGTAAATCATTTGATGATTTAGCCACTCAACTGCTTACAACAACGTTAAAAATGGTTTTAGATGAAAGATTTGTGGTAAAAAATGAGTCGTCTTTGTTTAAACATTTTTCACTGTTTCTTGGGTTGGCTGTATTCATTAATTTTGAGTGTGATTTCAGATATTTGTTGTGGGCCAGGTTGTGTTTTGCAATGTGATGTATTTCTCTTGGAGCTTGATGGTTCACGCACCGTGCAAAGTATTTTTGGGTGCGGTGGGCAGCACGTGAACTTGAGCGAGGAAGGAACAAGGATAATAAGGAAGAAAGGATGAGCGCAGACATGCAAAGCAAGCGAGCTGGGCGCTTTTAAAGATCCGTGAAAGATGCCGCACTCGCGCTAAGATGGCGTAGATAACGCGTGAATTATTCCCACGTTGCATCCGCTTTGCCAGCGAGCGATACGTTTTCCACTCGCGTCCCACCTATCTTTCGGCCGGTTGACTTTATCAAGCTTATTAAAAAGCGATTCCCCACGAGATCCCGGATAGATAGAAGCTCTATCCGCGCTCCATCGAATAGCTCAGCGTGCCTCGTTACATATTGTAAAACCTCTGGCCTTCGACCAGCGCAGCGCCCAATTGACACACACACACACACACAAACGTACACACACCAGTCCAACACACATTCGCCGAATTATTGCTCCATTCCAACGTCACGCTCGCGAAATAAGCGAAAATTATTCGCCTCTATTTGTCCGACAACAGATCCATCGTCTCTGAGAGGCAGAAGAAAAAATCGTCCCTCTTTTCTTCTCGTTCCAGCACTCATAATCTGCATAATCTCGAACTCTTGAGCCGCGAAGAGGTTTCCCCCCATTCAAGTCGGAGCCAAACGCGCGATCACATTGATAGATGTTGGCGTGTACTCGATTCAATGAATTTCAATTGTTTATTTCCCGGGCATCATTTTTCAGGTTCCGCTAGATTGAAATCGCTTGGCTGTAAATTTTGCAAACATTGTTTCCTCCTCGCTTCCTAAAGATAACTGTAACAATCGCCCCACGCTCGTTTTCCTCTACCTGTCTTTTCCTTTCGCTCGGCCAACTTTTTTCATCAAGACGCTCACTTTACAAAGTTGTTCTCTTTTTTTTTCCGCCAACAATGTCTGTCCTTTTTCTTGAATTTTCGTTTCCATCTGTGTTCCTCTTTTTGGTCGACGATTTTTGGGATAGTTGGAGTCGGCGCTGCTGGTTTTCGACTATTCCACAAATTTATAGTGCGAGTGGAATTTTCGGGGAGGGAATGTAATCGAATTGTGGGATGAGACCTTAGATTGTGCAAAGAATTTCCGAGACAGCTCGTACGGTGTTGATCTGGAAACCTACGGAAGAGAAGAGATGTAGATGCGAGAGATAATATTAAGGAGGTACTGGGGGAATAATCAAGATCGAACGCCAGTGTGTTGAAATTTGTATGCCTGATAAATGAATACGTAGCAGGCGTATTGGCTCAGCTTGTACGTAATTCCTAGTACAGTTATTGAGAAATTGAATATTAAAAGACACCTACTCCTTTTTGCACGCTGATTATCTGCTAGACGGATAGTCCTGTATAATTCATGCTATGCAAATAGCTGCTGCGCGGGGCACTGAAAATTTCATCCGTCCGCACTTTTCATTGTAGTTTTTCTTCAAAGAGGCTTCTCGCTGGCACCGGGTTTTGAATTGTGAATAACTCGATATGCGCGAAATTGCGCGACACACATACGGAGACACAAAGGGACGTGCCCAGATCGACGTACAAATTGGCTACGATTCATATTGTAATACTCGCGCTGATGTAAGTTGATAAATTGTACACGACGCAGATGACTCCAAACGATCTGATTATATTCATTGTCTAATTTAATAGCAGCCTTGTAATTGTATGCAGAAATACTCATTTCGATTGGTAGATAGTGCTTATCATGTTCCAGAACGGCTTAAGTTATGCTAATTTCACAATGGTAATTAATATCAATTTTCATTTCGCAGACGAAAAATGAATAATCATTTTTTCACCCTCGTTATTGATATGGTTCAAAAAGTACAAAATGTACGATTCGGTTTGACAGACCTGGAACGTCTTTTGAGTCTTACAATTTTGTTTTCTATTTTTTTAATGCCATTCGTGACAATATGAAAACTAGTAAGGAAGATGTTTTTCACTAATTTCTCTAATAACTGATACTTTTGAAACAGTATAGAAATAAAATAGTACAAAATTGATGAATTAGATTTAAACGAAACACGTTAGTTGGTGTAGTTTTTGAGGTGCTTTGTACGTAAAAGGTTGAGATTAATTAAACGAGAGTGTATACGAGCTTGAGTTTGGGTTAATTTGATGCAGCGGTACCATCTATGTGTAAATAAAGCCCGCGACTTTGAATTTGATCATTGAGCCGACTGATTTGCAAATTCGCTTCATTCAACTAGAGTTTATCTGGGAGGATCTTTTATAACAGGCTGAGAAGCTCTCTTTGGTCTGAGGGCCAGCATCTCCGTTAGCATCGTCGGTTAAAAAGATATCAGGGGTAAATTGGATTCGGCAGGTCTGCACGGAATGGCAGAAATATGTAGCTGCGCGACTAAGGCGAGTTTCTGGGCTCCGATAAGCCACGGAGAGTTAGTTAGTCGCCGGGCTATCCTCTCTTCCTCTTCCTCCTTCTTCTCAGCTTATCCTTTGCCGTTAGACTGGTCGTTTTATTTCTTGGCCGGCTTTTGTCCCCTGCCGGTGGGGGCCCCCTTTGCGCCGCGTTAACTTATGACTTATGACAGAGATGATTATCCGAGCGTAAAGTAATAACTGCTCGCGGCAATGGGCGCTGCCGCCACGTTTATCCGAATGGCAAATCGACCCTTAATGACCGCCGGGTTCCTCGTTCTCCACAACCCAACTTTTAAAAACAAACTGTTGAACAACTCCTGCAACAACGCGCTCGAAAACTCAAAAATCAACCCCCTCCCTGTCCCCTTTTCTTAATTCGTCCTTGCCTTGAGCAGCCGTTCGGAAAATGATTTCTCAGTAAACAGAAAAGCCTGAGCCGAAAAGGGACGAGTTCGTAGCTACCGGCACTTTTCAGCTTTTCTTTTTCCACTTTGTTGAACTTGTCTTATCTCTTCGTCCCTTGTATATATCAGACGGTACAAATCATTGCGTTCTTTTTGTCTTAGTCCTGACGTGTCTTGCCGGTTCTTCTGCTGGGTGCGTTCAAGGGAAGCAATATAGGGGTCATGGGATGACTATAATGAACCCGGAGGGCTCCTCTTGGACGGGCGCGATCTGACTGATGGTGGCGCGAAGAGTCCGCGTGAAATGCAAAATCAATAAAGTCGAGTTAAAGATCGCAGACGCGAGGGTATCAGCGACTCCTTCGTCGCGGTTCATACATCATCGCTGAGATTTCCCAGGGGACGGGCGCGCGCGATCGATCGTGCGGGGACACGCCGCAGGCTCTATACCAGCCACCTCTAATTAGCTAACGCGCGCTCGCAATTAGCCCGGGATTTTTTTTTCCCCCTCAACCCATTTTGACCCGCTTTATTTCGCACGACTGCAAATCGTTTTAAAACTACTTTTTCTCAAGCAAACATTTCTAACTTGATAAAAAAAACTTTTTTTCCCCGACACTTGCAATCGTGATCTGTTTATTTCGAGCCGTTTCTATCTGAACAGGTGATCTGTAAGCTTAAGCAGAACTGAAAAGTTGATGATTTTTAGTCGGGAACGAGTGAATCATATTTTTGCAGCCGGCAACTTGTCAGCGAGCGACAGATTTTTTGATCGGTCTGATAAATTGCGCAGCGAGTTTCAGGCGAAACGATTAGTTGATTCTGATTAGACAAAGTATGCGAGTCGTGACGTGACGTATATCGGCGAAGAGAGCCGTAGAATTCGCGTGCCGCGGAGGGGCAGCACGGGAGGAAACTCGCGTGTCAACTCGGGTCGTTAGGGCCGCGAAGAAAAGTGCGTCCGAGAGCTCGCTGGGGCAGCGCGAGTTACAACTAACTCAACGAGTATATCCACTTAGGGCCCCTGGGACGCGGCTAGGCCGAGTACGTTACACTCTTGCGACGGTGCAAAAAGTCCCGCGAAACATATATATTGTCTGTAGTGTGTGGCTGCGATGCGAGCTACCCCATACTAGCCGAGTGTTTTGCAATCAAGAATCCACGTGAGAATGTTGCGATGTTAGTATCTTGCGGGAAAGTAAAGGAACAGCCGGCGCTTTCAATTTGTGGATAGTGAGTTTTTGCCCGCAGACCGGAGAACGTGTTCTATACGGAGCGTCTGGACGAACAAGTCGCGGTGGAGGGAGATAAGGAAGATGGCTAACCTGTCATCCAGCTCCCGAGCTGGACGCCGCGCGTCCACCGCTTTTCCAACAGATTTTATTTCCAACAGTGGCGGCTCGTAACGAGCGCGCTGATGAAAAGTCATCTTACGTGACTGCGATAAAGTCCTCGCCACTCATCTCATCCTGCGTACGTGACAATAAAAGTGTTTGCCCAACAAAAACAAAGACGCGCTTTTTCTTTCTTAATTGTTTCTCGTCGTGCTACTGAGGCGGATTTTTTCATATCAGAATCCAGCAGATGGGCTCTGATGCTGGACTTGATCTATTACCCAATCATTTCCATACTGTCCTCTCATGATGAATGGACGTTTACTCCCCAACAATAAGCCACAACCAAATGCACCGGACTGAATATTCAAATCATTTAAAAACGTATTTATAATTTTTGAAACTGAAGCTTATTTTTGAAGAAAAGCAATACTGAACTAAAAATGTACTAAGTTTGAAAATAATAAACAATGCAAAGATTTACAATTTAAAAGTTTCGGTATATTTTGTTTTGCAGTGTATCTTGAGTAAATTTTGTTTGGGTATAATTGTTTAGCAACTTTTGATATAGAAATCTGGCACAGTGTTGAATAGTGTTTCGGTCGTCTGATCTTGAAACTCGGACGCGGAGATAAAAATTGATCCACACGTTAGAGTATATCTGGCAGGGCGAATTCTTCACAACTTACTCCACTGAACGGACAGAAATTCGCAGAAAGGAAGTTGGAACTGGCGAAATGATCAGTCGCAGATTTGTTAAAGTTATGATTATTTGGAAGTTGAACTGCTGCTCCTGACAAGATCGGGGCGCCGGGTAGATATCGCTGGAATATAGGTCCGAGTTACAGAAAATTTTCGTTATCTCGCGGTTTCAGTCCCGTTTGTAACTCAGCCCCCGGAGATAGTGTCAAAATTGTTCCGACTCTACGTGAAACAATAGATCTGGTCGAATTTCAACGTTCCTCCCAAACGAAACTAATCTCGCAGTTAAACATTTTAACTGTGCCAACGCACGCGTTTGAGTTACACCGACGAATAGTTGTACAGTATATATATATAGCACATAAACAAGTCGGCGAAATTATTGTATCACAAGTTTTGCAAGTGAAAAACAACGTATTTCAATTACTCTTTGTTGCGTGAGTTTCGATAAATTTAATTCCACTGACGAAAAGTTACGGAAACAGCGTGTACGTAACCAAAATATTTGGGGCAAAAAGTTTTCGGGGCTGCCGCAAGGGGAAGCAAACAGATTCGCAAGAGCGTGGAATGTCATAAGTAACGAAACTGCGGGATGAATTTGGCGCAATTTCCGCGGCGAGGCGCGAGTTACTGTTTCGCGTTATCTTTTTGTTTGTTGCCATCTCTTCTCGCAACTTTAGACGTTTTTTTGCCGCGATGGAATTCGGCGTGGGATTCGCGCAAAAATGCATCGCAACGTCTTCGTTAGACGAGGCAAAAGCAAAAATGAAGAAACTCCGAGCGTTATTCCCATTCCGAGCTCTCGAGTACAAGTCAAATCGTTTCATATCAAACTCGTATAATCGGTTTGAGTCGCACTTGCCGCTCTTTTATAACGGCCGCGCGAAGCGAGCAAAAAGTTGGCGCGATAATTACGATGCCGGTTGTTTTCTATCGTAGAGAGAGAGAGAAAAAAAAAGAAGAAGAAGTCTGACTAGAAACGCGACGTCACCTGATGACTGTGCGTGTGACTGCAACATTTAGCTGCGCCAGGTGATAAACCAGCGCACGCCAACGCGTGCTCCGACTACGCGAGAGAATCCGCCGATCTCGTTGCCGATTTGCATGCGCCACGACGCTTCCGACTGGCCCCCACGGACTTTTTTCTCCTCCACGATTTGTGACCCTGCTAAACTTTAATTCCCACTTTTCTTTCATTCTCATTCATTTCTATAAGCTCGTTTATTTATTTGCCTTTCGAGTTGATTATTTTCTTCTGTCTCCGCTTCTTGGGTTGTTTCGTTTGAAGGCCGTTATAAAAGATATTGCACTTTTATCAGCGCGAACTCCCAACTTGATTTTCCAGTTACAAATTAGAAACCAATGGCAAGTTCGATCTGGCGATTCTTTTTTCATTGCGTTGCTGCGGGGCTGTTTTAAGAAATAAAAAGTCTCCGTTGCTGCACATACTTGACACCGGAAATGAAATTAATTGGATGTAAATCGAACCGCGCAAGATTAAACGACTCGAATAAGTATTTCATAATTGTCTGTAACTTTTGTTGAGACGAAAAATGCAAAGAAATCGATTGTTCTAGATTAATTTTCTTGAATTAGTGAATTTCGCGTTGGAATGTTGTACCGTTATTATGATGTTGATTATCGAAGATGAATGAATCATTATTAATTCATATCAAAGATATAGTACGTACTCATTTAATCGAATATGTTGAACTATGTATGGTGTTTGAATGCATAAATTGCAATTAACCAGTATATTCATAGGGCATTAATTAAATTCGGATTCGGATTTAATTTCCATTTTATATTCAGCTTAGGAAATAGCCAAATAACAATCCATAATATAAGACCAAGAAAATGTCAGCAAAAAATCGCTTCAGGTTTTGCAATACAAATTGTTAATATATTGTTAATTGACTTTCGGGCTGTACGTTGCTCCTCTTATCGACTTTGTGTTGTGCAACTGGAAAATGTTATGCAAACCGACCAAAAAAAAATCGATCATCAATTTCACTAAAATATCTCTCTCCTTGGGAACGGAATAAAAGCCAATTAAATATTGAAACAGAACTTTTCGTTGCAAAAAAAAGTTTAGTCCATTCAAACATCAAATACAAATCCAAATATCACTATTATACTTTCAAATGAAAAATAGAAGATAACAAATAAAAACCGCTTTTTGTTCAAACGCAATTCTGTCGCAAAACAAATAGACTTTCGTCGGATTAATTGAATTAGCAGCGGCGCGCACATCTAAATGAAATTGTTCTACATCGTGGAGCAAAAACGATATCAATTATTTCTAACAAACACATGATTTTACGGTTCCACTTAATTAAGATAAATTATATTAACCCGTCGTGTTTCTTGATAGGCAGTGCTTTCTCGTAAACCTTGTCTGACGCGCAGACCTTGCGGGGAGACATTTTTCGCAAAAACTCGAGCTCCCTCATTCTCATCAGGTCTACGAAAAAAGCTGTAATCCCCATTATAGACCGAGCGCTTTCGAAGGAAAGTAAATAGCATTTGCATAATTCGTCCGCGCCAGCAGCGCCCTTCCCAATAACCGGCGACTGATTCAACGAATGACTTTCGTTTCGCGCGACGTCATCTATTACGGCTCGTTAGCGCGCGAATCGCAGCACACAAGCCATCGGCACTTTGATACAAAACAGCGCTCGCGAGACTATTATCCAGATGCTACGCGCGTGGTTCTTTTTTGTGCCTCGCGGGAAATGTAATTGAAGCGAAGGAAGGTTCGTTAAGAAAAATGTTAACAGCTCGCGCGAATTAGCGCGCAGAAAAATGTTCGCCAATCTGACAGCAATCGCGCGGATCAAAGAAAGTGCAATTTCAATTTCTGACGGAGCGCGAAATCAGCGGCGGCTTTATTGCGCGCCATCGATTATGTGTTATTGAAACACCGGGGCACCGCGGCGTGCGCGCGATTTGTTACATTGTTGCGCAATAATAATTGAAACGTAATATCGCGCGAACCAATCGCGGCCGACTCATCCGGCTTTCTTTATCGACGTCACTTATCACGCCGGCCGCCCAATCTCTTTATGAAAGTTTTTGCTCCGGTGCCTTTTCTTTTATATTCTGACTTTGTTTCCGGGAGACAAAGGTAAGCTCCAACGATGAGAGAAGAAAGGAACGAGGGCGCGGGAAACGAAGATTAATCGCCCAGCGAAGAGCCTGAAAGAGTCAATTGAAATTGCTCGGTGTTGGTTTGACTGATCGTTCACGGTCCGCCTGCCCCGTCGAGTGATCAAATTTTCAGTTCGTAAGGCGGGATTCGTGTCGGCTGATGCCGCGATAAGAATCCAGGCGCCCGCTCCATAACCGGCGCATCAATCAGTCGAGACAAAAAGCCCGTACAATTGCTGCGACAAGTCAACAGGTAACGGCCTACCGACTGCGCCAATTTCAATGACCCCGGTCTCCCAGTTTCGCCCATCAGTTTGTCCAACCGCTGATACAAGATCGTAAAACATTCCATCCCGACTTTACACACTGCCAAATATCAACATTTACATCACAACATGTTCTTCTGTTGAATTTGTCTTTGAACAAATTCTATTCCTTTTTAATTTACTAGGTTCAGATTTCAACTCTTGGTTTGATGTAAAATGAGAAAAAAAATGATAGTAGAAATTTGGCCATGGGGATTTGAACCCCGACCCTTCGAAACGAAACCGTAGATCGTTTGCCCCGAGCCACCGTCTGAAAGAGGATTGCAAGTCACCGTGGACTTCAAATCAGACATTTGGAGTTTGAATAGTAAAACGGGATTAAGCCGTGCTTTCTACGGACTTTATGTACACATCAGTGGTAGCATTAAATTCGGTTTGTACGCTAGTAGGCACGCATGACAATGCGCGAGTGTTGCGCGTGGTCGCAGAACACGTAGCGCTCGCCATCGGAATCCCCATCTCGAGCGGAAAGCGATGCTATCTCGCGCGGCGGATCTCACGTTGAGCACGTATCTCGGGGAAGACGCGTGCGTCAGTCAATCCGCGTCACTATACGTGTCGTGTCACGTTGATGGAAAGCATCCAATGATGATTCGTCTTCCATTCAAGGACGGTCAGCCACTCGAGGCTAATTTTAATAATATCGGAACGAGAGCAGAGACAAGATAACAAAAAATAAAACGAAATACAAATAAAAATGGTACGGCAAGAACGAGGGAGCAGAGGGAGAGACTTTGCTGGCGGCTTCGCACCGGCTTGACACGGCGGGCGCATTCCTTCATGGGAGAATGCTAATCGTGGCCCAGTCAACGACGTTTGCTTCCTCCCAGTCTCGTTTTGCGGCCGGTCGTTCGTCTTGCCCACTCACGATCGTTTTCTTTTTCGTGCGCACATGTCCTATTGGTCTGCACTTCAGAAACGATTTCGTTAGCGTGTCGCCGTTCATGTCAACAGTACTTTTGTTGTTTGACGCGCACTTCTTCGTTCTTCTACTTTGGCCGGCCGGCAGACGCCATTTAATGCCCGATACTTTTTCGGCCGCGCAGCCGGTTTGCTCAGCGATAATTATGGGCTGAGCCGGGCGCGGCGGCTTTTTTTGCACGTTTAATTGCGGCTCTCGGACCGATTCACCGGCATTGCGAATTTGTAATTGGCCGGATTTATTTGAATAGCGACTCCACATCGGTCTCGCTCGCCACGAGCTTTTGACAGCCTGTGCTTAAGGCCTCACGCTGTTCGAGGCCGTCACCAACTGGGCCCGCCGAATCGCCTATTCAGTCGCTCCAATTGCTGATTGCAGCCGCCGTCGCCTATGCGAATCTATTAAACTTGCACATTAACGTCAAACATGTTATTACGTTCATGTACTGTGCGATTCATTGTGCAAACACACCAGACACGATTATACCAAGAATTTCGCCTTCCCCAAGTCCAATAAGGATATTAATCAAGCGCCATCTATAATTCAGACTCATTTGGAAGCTGTGTGCCGTTGATATAATCGCTCCGTAAGGTCGTTCCAATCTACGGTCTCGTATCAATTCGGAGTTAGAATATTCGATGTAAGGGGTTTTCAAATTTTCATAAGACCGTCTCGTTTGCAGTCGCGGTTCAACGTTTTGTTTCCACGGACAGATCTATTCGTGTGTCGCTCTTGAATAAATGCACGTCGTTTACTGCGCGCAATAGTTAGTTTGAATTTTGTTCTTCGATTCAAAATAATGCACCGATTCGTATTCGCACACGTACGACAGCAGTGTGTTTCTCCTCTTTGCGGAGCTTATATACCTCCGCGTGTCTGATGGGATTCAATTATTCCGACAATTCACGTATTTCGTTCGCAGAAATTAAACGAAACTGAAGTTTATGCCCGATGTCGCTGATATATCCGACTGGAATAACACCGACATCATTTGAATGTCTCAACTCGCTGTTGCGCAGTGCTTGAGATGTAACGACTGCGCTGTCCCAACATATTTGAGACAATGTTTACATTTATCTACGGATAACAGATATCACGATAAACGTCCCACGCGGTTCCCGCCGTCTCTTCCCGATATTATTTTATGCAATCAACCGACACGCGTGTCATTGCAAATATTCTCGCCGTATATATATCTCTGTTTAAATAAATTTCAACACTAGAAGCGCGGACCGCGCAAAATCTGTGCGTTATAATTTTCATTCTACCACTGATTTGTCTACACTTGAGGTGGAGTAAATTCCTTTCGTGACTTTTGATATTTTTTCAGGTACTATAAGATGGTTCAATCAATGTTTGAATCAATTGCGTTGTTTATGAAAAAAATTTAAATACTTCTGCAAAACATAAAACGATATTAAAAAGTATAACAATTATGAAACGAATTCCAAGAATCATGATTTTAAATAATATTTCATTTCATCATCAATTTGTAAAAACGTTGTTATTTAAATTACAAAAGAAGTTTGCAGAAAATTTTCAATTGACATGAAAAATGATTGTGAATAATTTTTGTTTTAAATTGCAATTAAACGAATCGCAAATGTTATACGAAATAAATGTTAAATTTTACTCAGCTGAAGAATAAAATTTTTTATTGTTTTATAATTTAATGTATAAAAACGTGAAATTAATGTGTAACAGAGCAATTGTTCTGTCAAGGGACAATGGGGTGTGAAAAATTGTAACAATAATAAACATAAATAAAGCAAAATAAGTGAGAACAATAAGTTGAGTCACAGAAAATGCACTTGGACGGGGGAGAGAATTTATCTGCGCTAATTAAATATTGTAGCGAGGGTAATAAAGAATAAAGGAGACAATGCGCAAACGTTGGGCTTGTGCAGTAGCCGTGCACGCCGGGGATGAGAAACTGGTGGTAGCGGCAATTGTAAACGTTGCTTCCGGATCTGCCGGTCGTGTATCATTTGTGTGTTTGGCCGTGCGGTTGTCCGTCATCTGTCGGGGGCTCGACTGCGAACGCCGCGCCGTCTGTCCTTCTTCGCGCAAAGATGGATATCACGGCATTAACGCGCATAAATGAACTTTTTTATCGCCGTCGGAATTCCGTCGGCTCGGAGCAGTCATCGGCTACCGATAGTCGAATTGTCCACATTTTTCGGACGCTGCTCAACCTGAATTATGCCCCGCTTGGAACGCTTTTTTTTCCGCCCGGCTTACTCGTTAAACCTTCTCACTCCTCGTGCTCACTTTTTCTACCTCGTCCTGCCTGCACAAAATATAATCTCGTAATCGAATTTGCCGATTTTTTTTTGTTCCCGACCGTCCGCACCGTGGCCAAGCGTGCGTCAAGTTTAATCTCATTAGGTACACACGCCGGCGATTTGTGTTTTGTTCTATATTTCATAATTTCGTTTCAATGGGTTTCATCGCGCGTTACACAGCTCGACACGCGAATTTCGCCTAACCATAGAGGGTGCCGCGCGTGCCAATAAAAATTCACGCTTGATAATGCATTTTTGCCTGCTTTCAGTGTAGATTAATGAACTAAATCCGGACCCATTATTTGTCCAATAATACCTGACTGATGATAAAAACAAGCGATTTTCATTATCGAGGCCTAAAACGTTTGTTGTTTTTGCACGACTGTTCGGAATTATGCACTGACCATTTTACCGAGGGAATTGATTTTTCTACTCAACTTCGTTACGAAGAACCTTTTGTTTTTACAATGTAGCATGAATTATTCAAGTCGAACGACATTCAATTAGCAAATGTGAATATCAATTATGATATCTATGAAAATAACGTCTATGAAATCAAAATCAGATGCGGAGAAATGAAATTGAAATTGAAAGACTTCTGTGTTCGCTAATTAATGTGTCATAAAATCGTGCGATTTCAAACGTACGCAGAAATAATTGCAACAAATAAATCTCCGACGCTAAAATTTGTCATGCGTTTCTGTAATTGCGAACGTGTTTTAGTGTCGAATTGTTTTTGTAGTCCCCTGATAAAGAAAATATTTCATTACGAATTTTATTTACCGATTAACATTTTACAAACGTTTTTTTTTCGTTACCGTGTCTGATTTAGACGAGTCGCAATTCATTACTAATCGTCTAACTTGATTACCAAAACGACAAGGAAATGCCAGTGACAAGCTTTTTAGCTGACAGCATATACTCAACGAGGTTTTCATTCAGTTTGAATACACATCTTAAGGACGCGAATGTTTTGTTGCACGTGCGTGAAGTGGCGTCGAAAAGTTTCGCGCTGAAAACACTTTCTAAAATAGAACAAACTTCAGAGCTGAGAGCTTCCGTGATCTGCAGCTGTTATTGGCAACTATCTTTAAATAACAAGATAGTCGTTTTGAATACATCATCAAATTATGCTCTGATAGGTCTGCTTATCATCCGAACCTTTTAGCACCTTTTATCGACTTCAGTCTATCGCAGTTTATCACTGAAAAACATTCAGGTTAGATGCTCGAATTCGCAATTAATTTTTTTAATAACAGCTCAGTCTCAACAAAGAACGGCAGATTTGGTAGGCCAATCCCATGGGCGACCTCGTGAAACTCAAGCGGCCAGATTTTTATAACAATGCTCGTCCCTCGCTATCAAGAAACCACGAAATTTAACATCATTCCAGTGCTGTTCCAACAGTACTCTTTGTTCGTTCCACCTTGTATATTTAATAGAGCCCGAGACTTTTGCCTGTGCTTGGCAAACTTTCTTTTTTCAGCGTTGATAAGAAATCTTACGCAAACCTTGGCGAGGGATAAATTTGGTAATAATCAAGATATAACGGTCCGTTCCGTGAAACTCAACTTTGTGAATTCAACTGCAACCAACGGCTTATCGAAAAATTTAATAAAATCATGCTAATGCGATACTGGAATTAGCATATCTATTTGTTTTTAACTTATTACCGGGCATGGCTCCTCTGATACTTATCAGTATCGCGCGATGTATATTATATCATACCAATAAACGGCGTTTTTAAAGAACCGCGTACCGATAATGCGGACATAGATTCGCATCGTTTTCAAAGCCCCTTATGAGAAGTATCGTTCACGATGCTGTAACTGGACTTTATCATTTCTGAAAAAAAAAAGAAAAATCACTCGTAATATGCCGGTAGGTTAATGTAAGCAGAGAGTAGGTAAATGAAAGCATCATAAAATTGATGTTACATCCTACAATTGATCTTTGCGCATTGTATGATTAGACACCACTCAGCAGGTAACAATTTGTTTCAAACTACCTCCTATCTTGGGTTCGATTCGCTAATTTTAAGAAACCAAGGTCGAGCAAACTTGACCCCCACTGCACGACCTAACTGTACATGATCGGGTCCTTCAAGATGCGCCAATTTCACCACGCCTCGAACTGTAACCAAATCAGGACTTGCAAGATTCGTTGTCGTCGTGATTAATTCCAATGACTTTTGTTTCGTTGTTCTTCGTCAGTCTGAATTGAGTTCGCACTTCGCAGTGTTGTTTCTGTTTTGTTTCGCGCGACACATATCCTGCGACGAAAAATAAACATTTGTTTTATCGAAGCGGCGACAAAGATAAACAGCGAGCGAGCGGTTGTCAGGTTGCGTTTCGAAATATTGCATATGCTCGACGCGAGTGCGCTATCGCACCGCTGAGCGTCAAGTTGTTTTGATTTCGTTAATAAATTCGCGATAAAGTCATCAGCGATCTAACAGTACTTGATGCGAGCTTTCAATGAGACTTATTCCATGACACGCGGGATCGCAACCCGATCGAGCAGAAGTTGATAAATCATAGGATCCTATCGGCCACTCAACATCCTAGAATTATCCGCGCCGAGTTATTTGATCAGACAAGGTTAAACTTTGATAATTTACTCGACGCCGTATTTTAACCTGAGTGACTCGTGCGATCCAGCCGCGCTCGCCAATCAATTGGCGTTTCCCAAACGGATTATTACTCTTTCGATATTTTATTGCGCCAACTTTGGTTTTCTTCTTTTTCATTCGGTTCATCGAATAGGACTTTTTGTTCTGGTTTGAAAATTTCAGACGATGAAATTTACTTTATTGTAAATCGGAAAGTTTTTGGTCCGAAATTGCGGTCGTTCACCCAAGTCAGTCTCATTATTCGATTCTGCTAAGTCAACAGTAACAAAAATCCAAAGCGTCCCACCGCATAACAGAGACTGATCAACTACCTTCGAATCTCAACTTCCACGTCACTGAACCGATTTCTACGTGATCGGGTGGAAGTAGGTAAATGAGACTATCACGTTTCTTATCCTGCGTGCAATCTTTGGCTTTGGAAAAAATTCTTGATTAGTCGCTTGTTCTAGTCAACATTTCAATTTTGTTATTTATTCTTGGTTTCCAGGTTAAATATTCGATGCATAATACAGGTTCATTCCGAAAAGTTCTCATAGACCATGGAGGAAAAATTTTTCGATTATAAATTTGCTCGCAAGCGAAGTGTGCAAGGTGGAATTATAAGACTGAACTAAACGAGAAACGTGGTTGTCAGTTTTATGTTAATCTTGATATAGCAAACAAATATAAGCAATAAATTTGATATCAGATATTTTGTAGAACTGAAAGTTGTAGTATCAATAATTTGCTTACCTTTAAATCATCAGATGCAATTAAGGCATGTACATATTTTCAGCCAATTATTGATCGATAAATTCGAATGATGTCAACTGATGAGTTGTTACAAAATGAAAAAACAAAAGTTAAACCCATTTTTTTATCTGTCAAAGTAAAGTTATTCTAAAAAACTTGAATTAACACATAATAATGTAAGATAAGTTCAAAGATGTTTTATTTGTGAAGATGGCTGGCATTTTGCAACAACATGCTTAATTCTGAAACCACATGCGGATAGACGGATGATTGTCTTAATTCAAGTTGCTCGAAGTGTTTGGCGAAAAGTGCAACATCAGTTGAAACGACGGTGATTGGCAGATATGAAAGGCAGAGTGGTCGTTAGCGCCGCGTGGCACTTGGAATAATCGCGAGAGGGAGCTTTGATTAGCGGTCATTAAGTAGGGTTGACGCTCGCGTGAGACAAAAGACAAAGAAGTGCGTGGGTGGCGGCACAGTCGATTATGGTTAATCCGAAATTAAACTGACGCTCGGAGCGTACGATAGACGTGCATCGATGAGCATGGCTCGCCGCAGGTAGCAGCGCTTCTGCCTCTGGCTCTAATGAGATGTAAACGATTTAACGCTAAATTAAGCACGACAATGGGTCCACTTGTGAAGAGTCGTTACCGCAGCTCGCACCAGAACCGGAGTCTTGAAAAGCGGCCCGGCTTCGCTTGAACTTGCGGATAATTTGGCATTGTTTCTTCCATTACGAACACTCGGTCGTTTGCGCATTCTTGTCTCATCGCGCGACCAAAAGGGGCGCTTTCGTTATTATCAAAGACGGCGCAGACGTTTCTTTGAACGTCGAACAATCGCGAGTCATGAATTCGCGATACCTCGCGCGCTATCGGCCCTCAACAAACTTCGCTAATTGTTCCTTCAGTTTGATGAAATATGTGCGATGATTAAATCTCCCCTCCACTTTCTCCCTCTGTGTATATATTTTCGTCGGGCTTTTCTCAACGAAATGTACATAGTTAAAAACTACTAATGTCAATTTGCCCAAGCTTCCACGCTATTAGCTGTTCGCATTCTTGCTTCACTCCGTGATTAAAACCGAGGTTGTTCTTTTGTCGCGTGGTATATGTTCGTGTGCGGCTTTTCAGCGTCGCAAAATCGAGCTCGCGGCAGCGACCACTTTGTCGTGCCAGCCATTTTTCGCGCACTCAAATAATTCGCTTAGCCCCGAACTTTGACTTGTCGCTCTTTTTTCTTTTTTCGTCGTCGACGAGAATATTTGATAGCCGCGCAAACCCCTGCGGTTAATCAACATTTTCACCCTCAATCAAAGGCTCGCACACTGAATAGTCAGCCGCTGGTTCACATGAAACATTAATCTGTCGCTCGCTCCCTCTCTCTCTCTCTCACACATACTTTTTCGCGATTATTATAACATAAAGTGCCGACCGATAAATTAGAGTCCGATCGTACGATTCATTTCGCGTTAATCGTCTGCACCAATCGGCTTTCCTGTTTTTAGGCACGGTTCATAATTTAACAATGAAAATCCGGGTCGTTTGAAATAACGTTCGATTTCCGAATCTGGCACAGCCCTGAAATTCCGCCTCGCACGAGTTAATCGAATTCGGTTTCTGGTTTCGAGCGGATTATCGTGAAAATCTTTTTTGCAAATGAAATAACGGCCGAGGATCGGAACCGACGATGGGAAATTGTGACGTTTGATGTCATCTCCCGGCGTCGCGTAACAGCGACGCTTGAATTCGTCGGCAGCTTAAGGAAATACGACACTTTAATAAGGAAAAAGAAAAGAAAGACGTCGACAAATAACACGGTGCGTGTAACAACGAACTACAAAGCGTGACAACTTTTGCGACGCTATTTCGTATTTGCGAAGACGTCTCTGCAGCTCATTTTGTTGTCACGATAATTTTCTTGAGGTGTGTGCGCTCGTTTCGTTATAGTTACACGCTCGCTGCGTTTTATGAATACCTCGTTGTTTTTTGTTGTCGTCCTGCGACGCTTTGTTATTGTGGTGGGAAAAAACAGCACGTCCTTGTTACAGAAAGAAATTAACCTTAAAATGATTAGAAAGTTGAAAAAACGGAAATAAAGAAAAGTCGAACAAGAGATTAAAAGTTGATTATTGTGAACGTCCCGAGTGGTACGGTAGTCATACCCTGCAGCCGCTGCTGCAAACAAAAATGAAGCGAGCGCGACTGCTCTTCATTAGTTTAGCTAAACGTATCTTCGGTTCAATTACCATCGCACGACTCGCAGCTATTACAAACAATGAATTTGGCCAGGCACACCCATAAGCAACACTTGTTACTCAAAATTTAGCGCTTTTGCAAAATTTAAAGCTCGGCAATTTTCGCATCGATCGGCAATTGTATCGAACAGGTCAACCCGCCATAATCGTAGTCTGAAAAATTCGTGCCCGATAATTGGCCCGGGACATCTGTTCGAACAAATCGACAATCCGTCACGTCCATGTGATTAACAGGCTTAACAAAAATGGCCCGTAAAAAAAGACCCGCTGTGCGCATCGCATATTTCGCTCGCAAAATGAGAATCCAAACCCAACGAGTCAATATGGTACCGGTCGCAAGGGAGACATCACCGGACACGTCAATGCAACGCGAAAAATCAGTAAAGATTCGCGTGTAACAATTAATTACACGCTGATAAATTGAACGCTGATTCGCCGCAACTGACGCGGGTTCTGCAATTGGCAAATAGTTTGCGCCCGATACTTCAACTGTAATGCGATGTTGGTTTTTCATTTCCTTCTCGTTCTCTTATTTGGTTTCTCTTTTTAATTCATTTTGCCCCGACGAATCAAGTACCGTTGCCCACAGTGCGTTATTGATGGCGTTTGCGTTCCTGCTTCTTCGCTCGTTTTTTTTTTAATTTCTTGTTTTTTTTCGGTTGTTTCCAATTCGGTCTTTTGGATGCAAATCAACGGAGCCGAAATAATCGACGCATCATCGGTCATTCTTACGCGCGGCTTTAAGCTCCTCTGATACCGGACACATCTGTGCGGCGTTGCCAATTCGCACCACTCGCGTGTCACTGTTCGTGCAAAAATTTCTCAAGTGCAATGACATCCGTCGGCAGCAGCAGATTCCATGGCAATTGTAATGAAAGCGACGATGGCAACCCCCGGTTATATAAATGCTTTTTAATTTTGCGCCAGCTCGCGAAACAGACGAACAAATTTGTTTAACTGACAAACAGCTTTTTTGAATTGTTTAGAAAAGCGAGATCGCTTTTTTGTTTTGCATATTCATTGTCTTCATGTGCCAACGTACTGCGAGCAGAAAGTTGCGCAGCACTTTGTTTGACTTGCGTTTTCGAAGTTTCTTTTCGTTTGCGGTTTCGGCAGTGCAAATATTTGAACGAAACCTGATTTTAACTGCAGTTGATGTT
Organism: Telenomus remus; assembly: GCA_020615435.1. Lineage (NCBI taxonomy): Eukaryota > Metazoa > Arthropoda > Insecta > Hymenoptera > Scelionidae > Telenomus > Telenomus remus. The sequence goes on from CM036337.1 coordinate 12,344,770, forward strand.
TATGCGAAAAAAAAGCAAAGGAATTATCATAAATGATATATTCGTGACGAACAGTTTTTTGTATTTCACCGAGTGTATCAACAATGGTCGCGTCGTTTATTAGGTCCGACGAAATTGTGTGCGTCTTTTTCAAAATTTTTGGGAACGACAGCATCTGGTTTCGTGACATCAATTGATTCGAGATGTTCAATTTGAATAACAAATAGAATCTCTGATGTTTGCTGGTGGTTATGGATTTTTTTTCTGTCTTGACGTATTCGGAACGATAAAAGGTTTTTCAAATATTTGCAAAATGTAAAAATCGTAGAACGAGATTCGAAATTTGGAGCAGTAGGACGATAAATATGTCAAATCCGCGTGAAATCAATAAAAGAGGGGTTTTTTTATAAGTTGTGACCTACATCGAAGTCTTTTGTTGATCAAACGTCTCGACGCTTCTTAGTTTTGAACCAGAAACAACGTGGAAATGTTGCGAAAATAATGAACGTCGTATCAAAAGCCATATAATGTGCATCTGCAGAATTATATTTGCCGGCCTCGTTGCGTTCTACTTACATCATGAAAAAAAATCCTTTTTTCTTTTTCACATCCATAACGACTAAGATATTTTTTCATACATACAAGATTTTAACGTTTCAAAAAGCAGCATTGTCTTGCTTTCTCATTGTAAATTTTTTTCTTATTCATTTGGCGCAAAATGTTGCGATGCCGGGATATTTTATTTTGCTCCCTTTTGACCGAACGAAAATGCACTTTCCAATTAGTACAACATTAGAGACGTCCATTTGTTCGAAAGAAGGATCGCAAAAAAATTATCCCAGTGAAATTTATCAACCGTACTTTCTCTCCTAACAGCGTAATTTCGTTGCTTTATTTTTAATTGGAATATCCGAACAGTCGTCCGGTTTAACAAATCATGTCCTACACGGAATTCGAAATTCTTCCTGTCACGATAGATAACTATTTCAATATCCGATCGTACGACGCGAGATGATTTTATTATTCTTTTGTACTTTTTTTTTCCGACGATTCTTTTTCCATCCAAAAAATCTCGTATGAGATCGGAGCCGAGCAATTCCCAAACACATTTCTAGCTCCAATTTATCGCGCGCCAAAAATTGAAGTGTCAAAAAAAAATTTGAAATACTTTTTGTGCATAAGTGGTGACAAAAAATATGTAACGCGTTAAAATTGTTCGAGTTATATATCGATTTGAACACTGACAATAGTTCAATTAAAAAATGCGATGACAAAAAACCGGAAAGCCTCGCGCAACAGGATGTGCCCGGACGGGTTTCGCACTGAACATTACGGCCCGTGTAATTTTGTTTACTATCGCTTTAAGCGGCGATACTAAAATTAATCCACTGGAAGGCTCGATTTCCAGTTGCTTTGAAACCGATTTTTTCCCCTTGCCCGTTGTCTTTTGTCTGGAATTACAAAAACTATCGTAATTATAACTCCAGGCCCGATATAATCGGGTATAAAACAAGATTTCATTCATAACAAGTCCGCGTACACTGACCGACCTTTATTTCTCGTTTTTTTTCAGTCCCTCGTTCTCTCTTTTTTGTTCTATCAGTTTTGCTGAAAATGTTACGAACAGCTGAAAATGAGCATGTTCCGTTCATTTTTTTTGTCCATCACGAACTGCGCGGTGAATTTGAAATGTGCTGATGAATCGGCCGCAATCGACAAGATCGTTGGGAAACGAGCGCTTATTATCAATCTAAAGGCCATTCGTTTTAATCATCGTGCCGAATATTTCATCAAACGGTTTCAACCTCGCTCCGACCGGTACAAAGCGGATGAAATTGCAGTGAGTAAATTAGCCGGACCAAATCGAACGCATTAATCTCGGCTTATAAAGTTATCGGGCAAGAAGAAGGCTGCGGCCAAAGTCCGAGGCAAGCTAATCGACTCGGCTTGAATGAGAATTAGCGACGAAACTTTGGCAGACGCGGCTTCGGTGTCAGTCGCGCGTATAGCCCGACCATCCACGAACACGGGTTCTCTGAATCGCGTCACAAGCGTCAGACAAGCCTCGGATGAAGATCTGACGGAGCGTCGTTGTTCCCGCGAGGTTCTCCGAAGGTGAAGGCGAGGATGCGAAAACGGGCCCTCGGTAATTTACGAGATATCGTAAGACCTTGTACACTCCCACCCCTCGACTCACGTACCACCTCCCGAGCTGCGTCCTGGCCACGGATATTCCTTCGATCTTCTCGCGAATCTCCGATTTTATACTTTGTTCCTTTTGGCTCTCTTACCGCGAAAGTTACTTGAAATGTATGGATATACGAGAAGAAGAACAGTAGATGTACAAACTTGGCCTCGCTATCGTCTAAGACGAATTGCCTCGGCCGGGGATCCAAAGCCGTAGCAATTATTTTGATCTTCAATTTCATGTCCCGGAATCCCGTATGTTTGTGCCAGTGCGCCAAAGTTTGTCGGTGCGAGTCGATGTTGGTTTTTGACAGAGTTTGGTTTTTGGATAAATAGGGTAGTCTGTTAGAGTAGGATAAATGAGAGTTTGATTAGAGCGCCGCTCCGTAAATCAGAGTTAACTTCGCCGAAAGGTTACTCGACTGTCAGTTCGATCTCGCCAAAGAGAATCGACTGCGCCCCGAATTAGACCGACTCAATCAAATTACATATTTTTGTTCCCAAACTTGGCTTTTGAAGTTTGAATTGCTGTCGGCGCCAATTCAAATACGCCGTTTTGTCGGAATTAAACGAGATCATTGTGCCTACTCTGTTGTCTCTCAACCTGACCAGGGTTTGTGCAACAATCTGCGGGTTCAAGTACCGATGACCGAACCCTTTCGTTTGTCGATCTCAACCTTGTAACTTCAAAGTTGCCATCTACAGGTTGTTCAGAAGTTGCGCAAACTTGACGTCCAAAATTCAATGCGGAATTGCGTGCAGACTAATTGTATTATTTCAGAAGACTTGTAACATCATAGCTTGGGTATTAAATTAGAAAAAAAAGCGATCAGGACAGAAGTACAAATTAGAATGTTATTTCCCAGTAGATAGAACTTTATCCGGCATTTTTGTTTACTTGAAAAAATTATAATTGTCGATTTTCAAAAAGAATTATGATAAATTTAGTTAAATCATTTGAGTTTCAAATAAATTACTCGCCGTAAAAAAACTTTGCAAATGTTTTGTTAATAAACCTGCCAAGTTTCGTAGGAACTGCGGTTGATAAAGATTGTCGAAGTTCTGGATAGTTTGTTGTAATAGGTTTCCAAATTGATCTGTACTAGGGAAAAGTTGATAGCCTAACTTGATAGTCAAGGGACAGCATAATCTAGATCGCAAGATTCGGTTAGTAAGAAGCGACGTTGCGGAGCAAAGGGTCACTCCTCTCTTATTAGATTGCCGTGCGTTATAAAGGGCCGAACAGTGTCGTCTAAAATGTATTAATTGTTAATTTCGTCAATGCAACTCTTAGAGCGTACGCTGAGAGCATTAGGTCGTCAAGTGAGCAAACGTCACTCGATTCTAGTGCAGCTTACAACGAAGCCTTTTAACGTAGAACACAAGAGCTTGTAATATTAATCGTATTGTGTTATATGAAAATTTCTTTGTTGTTATTAAAGCGGCGTAACTTAATCCGCGCGATAAGCCGAGAGTAAAAAATGAAGAGTCGTCCGAGTTGATTAACATAATTTGAATTCATCTTAGCATCGAGAGACGTTAAACCAAAAACCAGACACACCCTTATCGCTCATCTCTGTCTTACGGCGGTGCCAGCCGGCTGGCCGTCTCAGTTCACAAAGGCTACTTAGATTCCGGTGCGTCAGCGCAGCTTTAATCCATATTAGTCTCGACAGTTACAACGTTTGAACCCGATCGGACGACGGTAAACAAATAAAGTGCAAAAGAAGCAAGTCTTGCGAGACACGCACCAACCGAATACAGAACATTTTGAACGTGCCCAAGTGGCCGCGAGGTGTCCGATTAACTTATTGACAGAATGCACGATAAAGTAATCCGAACGGAGCCTAATTAAGTAATACGGGTAACTCTAATACCCACGCTAATCATGCGCATCCCTCTTGAATTTCAAAATGCCGTCGATACGCTGCGAACCCCTCGCTATATACGCTCTCGTCCCATCCATCATCCCGGGCATGCGGTCCCGTTTCACGCTGATCAAGCTCGAACTTGCACTTTGCCTCCAAGAATCGCTCTTCTTTTGTTTCATTCCTCTGATTTTTATTACTTTTTACCGTTCACTTTGTTCGACCCGAAAATTAAAACTTGATATTGAACAGCAAACTAGAAAATGATGCGCAAACTTGCTACTAAATTCGTGTAGTAACATTTGCTATTAGTGAGTGGAATGGCAGATTTATCTTAGACGAGATCAGTTTTAAGTTTCTGAATGTATTTTGTTTTGTATAAATTGAGTGTCGTGTAATATATTTTGGTTCGTGTGAACAGTCACGGCTCTTTTGGCCTTTGCCGGGCTCAATATTTTATACGTCCGATCGATGCGCGCGCAATGAAATAGTTTCGCGCTGATGAAAAGAGAAACAGCAGCGAAGGCAGCCGAAAACGGCTGCCGATTTTTATCTTGCGGAAATTATTCAAATGCCCCTTGGCTTACGCCGGTGTCGCAACATCAAAGATCCGCAGTCTCGCAAAGTGAGTTAGTCTTGGTCCCGCGTAGCAGCCGAGCGCAAGATGACAACGAGCGAGAGAGACGCCAAGTAATTTGGCAACGGCTTTTAGGAGCCTCTTCTCTATCCCAAAGCCTTCTCGTGCTCAAAGACTCCGTTTCTGTACTTCTCTCAACTTCGGCTACAACATTTTTCGTGCCAACTCAACTGCGACTTGCGAGCGCTGCTTTTAGTCCCGTGTGTACAAAGGACGACGATATTAAATGAACTTCGCGTACAATGCCCGCGGGTTAGCCTCGTCTCTTGTACTTTTACAGGAACAGTCTGTTAACTATTGTTGTCCCATTAGTTTTTTATCTCCCATTTTTTTGTTGACACTTTCAAACTCGATTTTGCGGTGCAATTGAAAACTGAAAAATAACATCGTAAACAAAAAATGGTCAAACCAGCGGATGGAATTTTTTATCAACTTGCAAATGGCGCGGTGAATCATGCCGGTGTTTGATTAATTTATTCTATACATATATACATGGGGGAACTGATGGAAAACTTTTGATTCGATGGTTCTTTAATGACATTGTGGTTCATTCGGTTAGGAGAGCGTGATGGCACTGGAATTGACCATGCAAATGCATTTTGTTGCAATTGATTAAACTGTATTGATTGGCTCCGTATAGGAACTCCACTCATGTTATATAATTGTATAAACAAAATTCCACGCCGGGGTACGAGTAATTAATTGCACTGAATTAATTGTATCAATCAATACAAATTGATTGCTAATCTATAATGAACTTGTGTTTTTGTGGCTGTGATAAAATGAATCGTCCGATTTGATTCTCGCAATATTAATATTCGTCATCTTCTACATGGATTATTCATTTTTCGTTTTGTATTTTTTTTTTTTTTTTGAAAAAAAAATGTTTTTTCGTTATTTTTTTATGAAATACTCAAGTTGACTGCATGCAAGTGTTGAATTATAAATCCATCAGTAAATCGCATTGCTCAATCTTTAAAGATTTACCTCGAAGTATAATCTCACGAATTTATCGTTCGGTGGAACATATTTATTTCGAGCCAAGTGCGTGTTCGGGGATGAAGTACGGTTGAGAGAGTCGAAAAATTGATTATAAATTTGAAATGGAATTGTGTAGCGTTTATGTTGGGCTACCTTGAAAGTATACACCTGAGGTATTTGTAGATGATAGTCGAACGATGGAAACATTTGAAAATTGCGGTTTGTTCTCTCAGCGATCTTGGCTTTGATCGTGTACGTTTTGAAATAATTGAGAGCGCGTTACAACGCGTCGAGTACGAAATATATTAATCATCGAATGAAAAAGCGCGCCTGCCGACGCGCGATGAATATTTTTCCAAATTGTTTCGCTCATTCACTGTCTGGCTGATATTTAGCGGAACGAGCAATGTTACCTCATCGAAAACGAATGAAAATGTTCCCGATAAATAATCGCCGACAGGCCCGAGTAGCTTAGTCGCGCTGATTATTATTAATCCATCAGGCATGAATTATCTAAATGACGGGCATTGTCAATGATGATTTTTTACGCTAATTCATGCCTCGATTGAGATTACCAGCTCCATCAGTCATCGTTCTAATGAAGTGTTTAGACAACTCTGCTTGGCGACTGCAAAACATGACGTCTGCTTGAATTCTTATTTTTCTCATTGATATTCCTCCGTTTGTGCAAAAAGGAATGAAAAAAATGAAAGAGATTTACTACAAAAGATGTAAAACTCTCTAAACTAACTCGCGTAATTGAAATATAGCAAAAGTTCATAAAATTTGTCGTCGTCGTTACCGCGCGGAGACAGTTATACTTTTCCAAGTTCATATCTGCCTCGAACTTGCTTGCTCAAACGAATTATTATACTATTTTGTTATTCTCCGTTCGTTTTGGAATAAAATACATTTGTACAAATTTATTGCCGCGTCGTGCAATTTTCTTTTTTCAAATACTATCTATCTATATTCAAAAGAAGAAACCAAGCATAATTGCAGCTGACTACAATTTTGCAATTCAATTTCTCTTCCACTCAGCAATTTCTTTTCAACATAATTTTAAAGCAATATTGTTTGATTAATAATTTTTACTTCATATTTATCGATGCTAATATCCATATCTTTTTCTGTTTTAGGTAAGTTCCATCAACAGTTTTTTCTCTCAACCAAAGAAACAGAGGTATGTTTTGAATTCACAAAGGCATTTTGAAAATGTTATTACACGTTAAAATGTTCTTCGAACGATTGCAAATTGAATTGCCGGTGGAAACATAGTTGGTACCGGGTCTACAAAAGTGTACGCCGACATAATAGGCGTGCGATATTGCCGAGGCGAGAGGTGCAATTTGGCCCTTAAAGACAGCCATCAAGTCGAAGTAATGTTGATACGACATTAAGGTACTCTCCGTGAAGACTCCCTTTCTCTTTTTTGGCCGAAATAATGCAATGCGACTCGCCGACGAGCCTCCCGAATTCACGGAGGAACTGCCGTGATCCGACAACAATGGAGTAAGTCGCGTGCGTTCTTCCGGAACGTGCATTTAAAGGCGGCCTCTGTTTTCATCGCGTCGCAGTCGCAGACAAAGCCGAGTCGTCATCGCTCAAATTGCAGCCCGAGTGCCCGTTATTTGCCACTCGGTCAAGATGTCGGTGTTTACCTGCACGAGTCGTTTAGCCATCTCAAGTGGCATCCAAACGGCTGTCACTGTTTTGCGACGACGTTGATGTATGGTTGGCACCTAGAACCCCTTTGATCCCGAAGTTCGTTCGACGTACAAGTTAAAGATTCAAATTATTTTTTATTTTAGTCTTGTCTTCAAACTCTTGTAATTGACAGAAATAACAAATCAGACAACATCTTTGTTAATCAGTATATTTAAGCGCGAATTTCCAAACGTCTCACATGTCGAAACATAGTGTTTCATCTCAACTCCTCACACAGTCTTTCGTGTCATAAAACTTTGTTGGTTTTCGGAAATTTTCGGTCCCTGGAGCTATCACTTTTTTAATCCAGGTTAATCGAGAGAATACGTCAACTGCAGTTTGACATTTTTCTACCGAACCTCGATGAATACCAACTAATTCGCCTCTGGAATTCACTATAGGACTTCCACTGTCACCCTGCAAAGGATTTCGTAGACTAATTTTAGAAGCCTTGTATGTAAAAGGTATTATTTAGAACAAACTTGTACTAACCTGACGACTTCGATGTCCTTTATCATTTTTGTGACAGATAATACCATTGTAATTAAGAGCACATGGTAAGAAATCCGTTAAATAGTTTTCACACCTGACGACTTTTGGTTTGTAAGCTTTTAAACAGGAACTCTCTTGTAATGAACCGTTAACATCGCCGATTCCAGTTAAAAGTAACTCTTCGCCTTCGTTGACAGCACTAGTTGGCAAGTCAACTGTTGATATTCGTTTTGTCATTGGGAACGATTCAGCTAACTAAATCAAAAGCAGACGAAAGCAAAATATTTACAAACAAATGTTTTTATCGGTTTTAGAATATGAGGAGTAATAGTACCTCGATGATAGCAACGTCATATTTCATCGAGTATTCTTCCGACGCTGTATTATACAAAGGATGTATTAATACATCATTGGGAGAGATTTCGACGCCTTCTTTTGTTTTAAGCGCGGTACTGTCCGTTCCAGCATTGACAGACAACGTCGCACATTGATAATTTTCGACACAATGAGCGGCCGTTAGCACAAAATTTGGTGTCACTAAAACACCGCTGCAGATATTCACTTGATTTTCTCTTATGTAAACTTGGTAGGGTGCTTTTTCGATACAAATAGGCTCGCCACCTTCAATTTTGCTTTTTCCATCAGTTCTGTTTTGAATAATGATGAAACTATTCACAGTACCTAGAAACATTTCAACATGTATTTATGAAACAGTTTAAGTTCAGTTTTATTAGATTCTTAAAGAAGTTCACTTTACCACCAAAGATAAAGAGACCTAGAAAAATAACTTGTGATAAGTCCATTGTAGAAATTCTTGCAGAAGTGAAAATACTGACTATGGATCGGAACAAAAATTAAGCGTTCTTTTTATATGTGTTGGTTAAGTTTTCAGAAATTATTGTCCGATCGGTTTTGAAATAGAGATAAATAGAGATAATTCATAATGATCTTTTAATGAATGACAGAAATCACCTTTTTTGGTATCGACGGTTATTCGTTCTAATTTCCATTTTGTTATTGATTTTAGTATACAGTTTTTCCGTTTCATTAAATATGTTCTAATTAATGTTAATTTCGAAATTAACATTGATTGTGTTTTTTGGAATTACCAAGAAAGTGTACAGAACTCTAAAAGAAGAAGCACCACAAAAAAGGATGTTGCAGTATCGCGTAAATACAACAACTAATACTGAACTATATTTCGTTATTGAAAGGAGGTAAACAATCTTTTATTACAAGCCAGGTAATTTTTCTTCACCAATTATCGAACATCATAAAAATTTATTGATTAATAAAAACAAACGTTCGAGAACAATTTTGAAAACTGGATTCGTAGTGAAACTAACGGGATAGTTTTTTTCGTTATTTTTGTGTGATTTAATTTCTGTAAGGTAATGCAAACATTGAAGTTATTTTGAGTTGTCACTTGGGAAATCGCGTTGATAAAACGTTGCTGATGCAGGCAGGCTCTTAGACGCGAATCAGGCTGTCTTAAACTCGCGAGTAATTATGCAACAAATTGGAGATGATCGTGATTGAAACTAACTATGTTGTAAATTGAATATTATCAATGTTCCGGACCGAAAGCATTTCAGTTTCTAAGAGCTCTTAATCAATGAGTAGCTGTCTACCCGTTGAGAGACTACCGTGCGCATAACGGTAATACCAGTTATACTTTTATAATCATCTGGCAAATAACGAGCTTAATGAAGAAACTTCTCGGCGATGCAAGTTATTTACAGCGCGAAGTAAAAACCGCACTAAAAACCCAATGATAACAGTACATAAATTCCGAATCAGCGTGTGTACCTCGTCGGTCAAGATGGACACATTAATTTTTTACAAATGCAACGAACAAAACAAAACTGTACCGTTAATCCCGTCTTACCGAACAAACGGCGGGATCAATTTTTCAAGCGGCTTGAAAATCAACTCGCGACGTATTAGTATCGGTGCGTTGCGTCGAGCGGCCGGAAAAATGCAAATATAAATTATTTGCACGAATGTGTATTTGTGACGTAACTTGTTGTATGTTGGCGGCAGTGCGAAATGTGTGTGCGCCCCCCGGTGACGAATGTTTCGAATACATTTTTGCGATGATTCATGACTTTTTCGGTTTCGATTTATATGCGTCGCAGCATTGAAATATGCAAATGCAACTATTTGCGGCGCAACAAACGATTTTGACACTCGAGCATGCATTTCCAAGCGTTGATATTTGTCTAACTTCGAGCGCCTATCCGGCGGGAGATATATCGGCGCGATTCGACAATGAAACGGCGCGGAGAAAAAGGTTTTAATTAATTGGCTATTTCTGGTCGACGTTACGAGATTGCACGAATCACATAACGGCCGCGCGCAACTGTATTTATCCTCGCCGGCCAGTTACGTCGCGCAATTAAGATAAAACTAAATCGCTGCAGCGTCCGAAAGATGAACCGGCAAAAAATGACAGCCGCTTAACTTTTGCGCATATTTGCAATCCGAGCCGACAAAAACAAGTCGAAATTCTTGAAATTGTCTCGTCGATAGAAAGCTATCGAGGTTAAGCACTTGAAGCAGATGCAAAATTAATGACTCGCACGAAATAATTAATAGCTAATTACACATATTAGATAAATACCAATGAAACCGTGTTTTTTTTTCGTCGTCGTCCATGATTCATGTATCTCACGGCTGATTCATTTTTTGCCGTAATTAGCGAGAGCTTAAATCCGTCCGAGGATAAGCGATTGAATTTAATTTGTGGAAACTAAGCTGATGAAATAAGCCACACACAGTGCGGCTGATGTTTGCACACAGCAGCTCTCACTCACGGGTCTATCATCATTATTTGTCGTCGGGTTATTATACACGCTTGTTCAAGACAAACCTTTTTTCTTGCTGTTTTCTTTTTCGCTTCTTATTTTTTCCGTCGGAACAATATCGAGCAATTTTCCCACACCCTTGTACAAAGCGCCTCGCGCCAACAATTCTAATTGCAGTAATTACGCTCGGCGCGCTTAGTCGGGGCAATAAAAGTGGCTGTTAATGGCGCGTACGGTAAATTCGTGCCGCATGTTTGTAAATCACGCGGGGAACGATAGGAATGAGCGCGCTCTGTCGCCAAGGACCGGCAAAGACGAATCACGCGAGATCAATCAGCTGGGGGATGCGGCGAAACGTTGCGGAACTGGTGACCGTGTATTAATGCTCGCTGGCACGACATTCGGTCATTATGCCACGCGGTCTCTTTGAATGAGATTATTTATGCGAATCTTCGCGCTGCGCATTTCTTTTCCGACGGTGCAACTGCCATCCGGCGTATCCACAATGGCGCATTGTTGCGCGCCACGGCGCCGCCGCCTCCGGAACGTCCTATTTGGCAAGCTACAACCATATCAAAACCGAGTGCCCGGCATCCGATCACAGGTGCGATTATATAAGCTCGTTTCGATAACGTCATCATACTTGCCAACATGCGAGACGAACCACTTGTCCTTACCCGAGTTCAGCATCTTCGATTCTGGTTCTCTTCTTGTTTTTTGCAATTTTGCAACTGCAATCTGCGATCCAAAATTTGATGACAAAAAAGTTTTGTTTCAATTTCGTTCTTAACTAACGATAAATTATAAGATCGAGTTGTTGTTGAAAACAAAACGAAGAAAATCTTTTCGTGTTGCTGGAATGTTGAACAGTAGAAATACAGTAAAACGATAGATGCGAGGCAAGAAAGATATAAAAGCTTTTGACATTTGACCGAGAGACCGTATGCGAGGTCTTGAAATAAAATATTATTTCATATTTCAAATAGCTTCGACGTTTAATCTAATTTTGGCATTGTTTTTCGTGCGGTACATAACGGGTTGCAATATGTGCAGTGTACGCGAGTCGTATTGATAAGAGCAGCAAAAATATAGACTTAACCCAAATCAATGATATATACAATACCAGCGCTCCAGACGAGATACACGTTAAATATGTACGGATGAACGTACAGCTCCGTTTCGTTTCATTATATAAAATGTATCCGCTACAGTTCATAAATGATTCTCATTGATAGCTCGGTTCACATTCAAATATTAAAAGCCCTCCTGTCCGGAGAAATATAATATTCTGAAATTATATTAAACTTGTTGAAATTCGCAATTATGATGCAATCGGAAGTTTCGCTTAATGTAATTACACCTTTTTCCAGCAAGCTTATGTTTCGCGATAATAAAACGTCTCAATATCATCGAATTGAGTTACCTTTCTAATTATAAATTGTAACTGACTCCGAGGTAAAAAAATTAATCATCAATTTCATATATAATTCGATTTGAGTTCATCTTTTTTGAGATGAAATAATTTGCACAATTTAGAGCATCGATTTTGTGCGCGAGCTCTCTAGCACGAGAATTCGCGCGTTAATCATTACACCAGGCGCTTTTTAATTAGCCTAATATAATTTAGCAAACGCGGGAGCGAGCAAACGTACAAATTGGATGAGACGTGTGCAGCGCGATGATTCGAGAGTCGAAATGCACGAGATGCAGCCTGATGAGAGAGAGTCGCGTAGGACGCGGCGCAGCTTCTTTCTTTTTCGCGTTGCACGAGTGCTGCCGGCGTCCCCTCGTATCGCCTGGGCTTGTAACCGCGGAGAGCACATTACCCGGCATTAAGTCACCGAGATAACTACCTGTGTGGGTGGCTTACGTTCGCGGTATCCTCGCCAGGCTAACACTGTCGTTTATTTTATAAATTAGGATTCCTCCGAGGACAAAGAAACGTTATCCTCCTTAGAGGACGAGCGATCGCCGTTGTTCGCTTCGGCCCGCCAATCGGCCGCCGTTATAACGAGCAAACGATTCGCGCGATTGCGATAAATCCTCCCGCGCCGATCGTTCCAATTTCGCCTCGACTTTTTTCTTGTTATGCCAATGTGTCCGAATTTTATAAGTTTCTCCTTTACACTCAGTTTCTGGTTTTCCTGAGAACAGAACTTGAAAATAAAGATCATGACTTATATGGGAAACGTATAAACGATTTGGTTTTTATCGAGGATGTAAAATATTTGATGTTACTTACTTTGCAATGAGAGGTATAATTATTTATAGGAAATTAAATTTCACGGAAGGATATTTATTGATCAAACAAATTTTTGTTGTTCTATTTTGCGTCGAATTTAATTTGACATTCCGTGAAAATTAAATGTAAATTGCTCCGGGTTTATTGCAAGGTCTGCTTTGAGAGGGACAATACGGATTCAAATTTCGTTTCAGCAAATACCGTTGGAATACGTGAGAAGTAATGAGGACACGGGTAAAATTAATTGAAAGTCACAAGAGTGGTTTTCGACAACCCATATAAAATATATGAAAAATAATCGGAATTGTACATTAAGTGCAGGCGAAATGTATTATCATTGCTGAATGCAAGTTTTAATAATGTTGACTTTGGTGTCGTGTTGGATAAAGTTATGGACATGAGGAATCTTGTTCCAAAACGCCAGTATTGTTAAGACGTAATTGTCGAGATGTAAATATACGACAGCTCGGTTGTGTTAGTGTTATTGTACGCTTGGTGTTTCTCCACTCTCATATATGTTCAAGCAAAAGTCAACATTTTAAGAACCAACGTTTTTATTGGATTTAAGGCAAGTTCTGTTCTGTTCGAGAATTTTAAATGTAACGGTGGGAAGGTTTTTTTTTCGTTCGTTCAGGATACCCTTGAGATATTCTAGAAAAATCTTGTTAATTAAGTTAGGATTTGTTAATTAAATAAAAATATCCATCTACTTAATTCGAAAAGAGTATGGTGCTTGTAAGCGCGTACTTAGAAATCTTGAGTATCATACAATTAAGTTAGAGAGCATCAAGTTTGACGTTGATTTGAATTAAAGACGTCACGTATTTAACGTAACACAAAATTACGTGCTTGAAAATAAATTTAGATTTTGTTACGAATGTTTAGCGACCATGAAGCATGGAAGTGCACTTGACTTTATCATATACGCTTTAAAACATTCGTTCAGATTGTTTTTGCTTGGATTCATTTTGTGTTATTTTTTACACCAAAAAGAAACATAGAATTAGTTGGTTGAGATAGTTTATTTTCTTCATAACAAAATATTATATATGTTTTACCTCCTCCATGTCGATTTTGTTTTGAGTATACAAATTGGTGACGTTAAAATGTTCGAAAAACGAAAACACACTAATGGATGACTTTAGTCACTGCAACTTGCGTCATTCATTAATTAAATGATTTCTGTTTATGAAATAACATCAACTTTACATACGTAAAATGAAAGAACGAAATTTTGATTTCTGTTTTGGAACGTTTTTGATTCGATTTGCTTCATTTAGTGAGCAGTGATCGATTAGATTATACATTTCGATCCGTAACCGAAAATGTGTACTTTTTGATTGATTCATTATTGCGTACGTGTCACCGTTAAAAGTCACCTCTCAGAGAAAACAAATTCCCATTAAATTCCATTCGGCATGTAATCGATCACCAAAAAGTATTTGCATTTTTTCGCCACTGCCGAAATTAAGTGAATAATCATTGAAACGATGGTTTTAAAATCTGCAAAAACCATTTCACAAAGATCATTTTGACAAATTGGCAAATAACAGAAGAACCGTAACATAAGCCGCTCAGCAAATCATGTTTTTCCTGAATTTCCATTTGAATTCAATTGTAATTTTTTCTTAGTTTAAAAAAATCCGATAATGTGACGGTTTCAAGTTTACAGTTTTTAGAGGGAGAAAAAAATGATAAATGTATTAATAGGTCATCCCACTTGATGCGAAACAGTGGGAACATATATATGTTGAATAGGGGTCTAATTCCATTGTTATCATTGAAAAACCGCATTTGAACTGAAGGAAAAAAATGTTGAATGAATTCGGCCTCGTCCATAAAACGCGCATTTGTTCGTACGAAAAGTTCAATTTTCTGGGAAATAAAGTTTTAACGAGTACACTCTTTTTGCACGTTGATCACGAGTTCAATGCATCAAATAATCCAGTTGGCCACGCGGACCTTGACCAATTTATACATTTATTACGAAAAAGTGCGATAAAACTTTTGGCGCACTCGGATAACCCCGCTTTCACCTAGTTTTAGGAAACCGAACTAAAATCTCAACTTCACATGCAAAATTTCCTTTCAGCCAAAAACACGATTATACTCATTGCACAAACATTTCTTTCGTTCTTGTATTAAACTCTAAATAATGAGAATTGATATAACCTTTATTATCTTTTGCATTTAATTAATAATGCATTATGCAACCGTGACTTTTTGTCATGCCCGAAAAGGGAAGCTAACAAATGAAATAGCCGAGTGTTAATAATTTACGGCTGAAATCGTGCAATGCGTTTACCGCTGTTAATTTACGATTGCGCGTAATTAAATTCCTCATATCTTATGAAATTTTGCTTTGTTGTAGTTAACAGACTTGCAAATTGAATAGCCGTGTCGGGGCGCTTTCTTGCTGTCCGTCAATGGCGCGTCGCCCTCCGCAGTCCGATAAAACGTTTATCATAAACCGCGGCTTGACTTTTGCGTCAACTTGAGCGACGTACCTAGAGAGATACCAATCCGTTTTTTATTGCTGCAAAGTCAACGAAAAGAGCATTAAAGCAGCCCGGGACGTTCACAAAGTCAAGCGCGGCCACAGTTGCCGACGTTAATATGCATGCTCAGAGAAGGCTAATTGCAGGACTTGAACTTCCAAGTAGATAAGTGTACCCACCGTCCGGCTTCTGTCCACCGCAATCCTCGGGTACATACCGATTACATGCAAAAATTCGTCAGAATAGTAAATAATTATTCCATCCTTTGGTAATACAACAAAGGGAAAAAATCGAAAGCAACAACAATTTCTTCGAATTTGAAATCAAATATGGTTTGCTAATGAGAAAAATTAATGAGAATTATATTGTTTCATATTTTTTTCCTTTTGATTTGCGTCCAATTGAGTCAATGAGATTTTGCATCTGCGCATGCCTTTGCAACTTCTGTCCGCAAGATGGCATCCTGTCGACCACTTTCCCGCGCGACTAATAGCAATCATTCGCGGAGAGCACAAAGAACGCAAATCAAATTCTGCTCCTTTGTCGGGATCTCTTGAGGTGCCAATGAATTCAACATTATTATTCTATTTTTCGATTCAGCGGCATGCTATTTAGTCGCGCAAATGGCACTTTATCAAACGCCTCATTTCATTTGTCACCCGAATTACTTCGTCAATGAAATAACGAGAGACGCTCGCGGTAATTGGATTCCGTTGGCTTTTCTGGTTTTCGTCCTATTTTTTTCATAATAAAACGAACGAGTTCAATCCAATGGATCGAATGTTTGTACACACTTCTCCATGTGGGCGTTTTTATCTTCAGAATGTAATCGTGAATAGAACTAAGAAAACAATCTTCTGATTCAATGAAATTTCCGTCATTAAAAAGAACTTTACTTCAAAGATTATTCTGAGAAATCATTTTTCGCGTTATTAATCTATTTAATCAGAAACTTTAAGCCATTTATCATATGATGAGAGACGTGTACAAGTTTTTTTTTTTTTTGATATCGTCTGATTCAATAACTATATAAAGGGATTTTGCATATAAGGACGTGTTCCGTACGTTTATACATGAAATGGACTCATACGCAATATATCACGGGCTTAAATGGGCGAAATATATTGCTACGATTCGGAAAACCACTGCTTCATGAAACATGCTACATTTAACATGTATGATTTCCATTTTTCATGGCGCTTTTCAAATCGTAAGACATTATTATAAATTAACGTATGAATGGGGAATACTTTAGAGGACGAGCACGATTATTATAGCCGGGTCGAATTTAAATTTTGAAATCGTCCCAAAACGGTTGCTCGCCCGGTGTACACGCTGGCGAACGTTTTAATTAGGAACAGTTAATAATTAACATCAGACACTTTCACACCAATTGCCTTTATAAAACATTGTACTGCTAGACATATATTTGCGCTCCGAAATTGAATCTGGCGCGCTCGTACTCGCGTCGTCGTCATTAATCCGTAATTATCCTTTTGTCCGACGGATTCATTGAACGGCCCGCCCCCAAATGAACAACATATTTTTACTACCAAGTCGAACAAGCAACCTTAACTTTCAACATGGCGGAATATCCAATTATTCATCCCACCAACGGCTTTATTTTCGACTAAAGCAGTTTCCTTGTATACTATTTCATGAAGATAATTACATCGACGTTTATTGAAATCACGAAATTGAATTACAGTTTGTAAATTATTATAAGTTTTTAATTGCATTCGTCAGACTTTCGGGGCGATCGTCGAGTGCTGCCAATGAAAATTCATCAGCCGCTCGGTTTTGTGCACTTTTGTCTCGAAAAACGTCAATTTCTTGATTCCCATTCCGTGCCCGATGAGAGAGAAGCTGTTACATAAACTGTAAAAACAATTCTAATTGGCAGCGAGAAGTTGTGCAAACTTCAAACCGACCGAGATCAACGAAAATATCTAGAGTTGATGTAAAGTTGAACGAACGAAATTAGAATTGATTCCGAGTGGGAAAGTTTGTGCATCGAAAAGCACAGGTCAGATTGATCTTTTAACGATGACAGCGAACGAACGTATTTTCGCGTACAATGAGGCGGACAATTTTTCCGGGGGGATGTTTTTTTTGCCTCACTTTCGTCCCGGGAGCATATTTGTATGAAAGAGAAAAAAACTAATTTGAGGATTTGACCATTTGTTTGGTTGACGACTGAAAAAGCGTGGCCCAACTTTCGCGCGAACAAATGACGCGCGACACTCTCTGATTACAATTTTATACAGCCGAAATGAACTTCATCTACATTAAAATTACTCCGTCTTCGGCGCGTCTTTTTGCTCGCTGTGTAATAACAATCTGCATGCGGCCAAAGAGTTAAATGAGAAAAGCTCGTCGCGTATTAAAAAAGCCACCCGCGACCTTTGGTGCAACTGCGAAAAGTGCGCAGACGACAAAAGTGCGTCCGAATGAGCACCCGATATCGTATCGGAATATTTGTATGGGCGAGGCTCGCTAGATGACTTTATTTCCGCCTGAATTTTACGTAGACGAGCCACAAAAACTTATCTTCGCGCCATTTGCGATGCTCATTTTGTGCTGACTGGTTGGCGTTTGCGTTCGAATTATTCCGTGGGATGGCAGCAATGGATCGCAATAACGATGCGTGCTTCAACCGCCAACCAAACGAATCTATATGTAAATATTTTATCGGCTGCACTTTTCTGAATGAATGGTCTCGGAGACAGCCCCGTACATTCTGTTCGTCTGGTTCATCTTCTTCGAGTTTTGCGTGCAGTTGACGTACAAGCACATGTTTACTTTCCTCCTCGTAATGAAAAATAAACAGCGCAAATATTAATTGGCAAAAATCTCTTCTGCCAAACAAAAATTTTCTTAACGAAACTTATTTGAACTATACTTCTTCGTTCGACGTTTTGTCGATCAAAGTTGTCTGTCGTTCTCAGTCATTTTCAGAGTTGTCTTTTTTTAGTTTTTATTGAAAAAAGATTTGTTTTTAATGATTATAGACTCAGCGAAATTGAAGCGAAATTCGAGGCAGTGACGGTACGCTTGTGTGTAAAGTTTTCGCGTGACACTTTGTGTAGACAGTTGTGACAATTTGTTACTCCAAATCACTCTGGTTGGACTGTAAAAACGGCTTTTACATTTATCAAGGCTGAATCAAAGTCGAATTTTGGATCGAAAAGGTCAGTCGGTCTAGGCAATTCAGAATTCAGGGACAACAGAATAATTCTTTCTTAAACGACCCGAAGGTGGTCAAATTTCGATTTGCTAAAGCTTTGCGTGAGCGGAAAGGGATTTCAAGATTTAAGGGGTGGATTAAATGTACGATCAGACATTGTTATCTGATGTTTATCGTGTTGTAAGACGGCCGATTGATGATTATGAGGATACAGCAGAGCAGATGGTACTGAATACTAAGTTGGATCAACGGTAAAATGTTAATTTTATTGAAACAAGACATTTTGTTCATTCATTCACTTTTCATTTTCACTAAAAGGTGGATCGAATAATACACTCGAATAGAAAAAAAATGTGCTGTTTGTGAATACAGATTGTGGACTAGTTACACTTTTGGAAAGATTAATTTCTACAAAAAAATTCAATTTCATTAAGAGATTGATGGACATCGGGAGTGTTTTTCGTCCTGATTGTTGACTTAATATATTACCAAAGCGTTTGTCAGCTATTTGGTGACTGTGCTGTTAATCAACATTACCTCGGGTTTCCACATTAAAGACAAACCGGTGGTAGTTCGACAATGTAAACTAATATCGTAATTTGTTTGATCAAGCCAGGAAGTTGTGGAAACTTTTTCCAGCGGTTTGTGTTACAAGCAAAACATTTTTGCCGTAATAATTAATTATTCTAACTCGTGCTAACTTGTGTCTATTCATTCTCTAGATAATTTTCTCGAATTTAATGAAGTAGTGTTACTCGGAATGAAAATACCAAAATATTTTTCTTTTAATGAAATGAAGGCTTCTGAAAAAGTTAAATTTGTCTGATATTCTAGAACCATATCTTAATTACTCTGTATAATTATTTATGTACACCGAATCTGAAGTAACATTACACTTTCAACGTGTACTACGTAAAATTGATTTGCTTCTAATCCTGCAAAAAGTTAAACTCAGCTACGAAGTAGAGTAACAACATCTGCTTATCTCTTACAATTAATCAGCACAAATTTAGCGACTATCAATTACAACGTACAGCGACGGCCACTTATATTTAAATTATTAAACACAACTTGCATGTGATTCTCAACAGGTGCATGAAAATTCGCAACAATTCTACAACCATTAACTTTTGTCGATTTATCAAAATGTTTCGCCAAAGAGGAATGATGAAAAATGATGAAAAACCTGTCCGTCTAATTTATGTTGATTCTCAACTCTGACTAAACATTGACTCTTGACGTAGCGACAAGAACCGTTTAATTTCACGGCTTCGAATTTACGTAAAAAGCGAGATACAATTTTATTTATTTCCATTCGAATTGGTCGTTTGATCGATCAGACGAGGAGGACGTTATTTCCATAAGTTTGAGCGTGACCTTTGGCGTGCGACGATTTCATGCCTGCGAAAAAACAGTGCTCGAGTTGATGTGGCGTTCGCATAAACAAAAAAAGGCGATAACGAGGCCGCGTTCTGACATTACTCAACGTGTTGGGATTTGCTAGACTGAATAAACAAGCCCTGCGTTTTTTTGTCGCAAAGGTGTGTCTAACTGTGCTGATATTTGAAGCAAAATAGAGTGGGAATTTTTGTCGCGCGCGCACTTTGTAATTTCGTATTTTTACCTAGGTCGAGTTACAAAGCTGACCCCTTTTTGTATTGCTCCCGGCATTATTTAAACTCGCGTTGTTTAAATTACATGAAACGTGATGTTTGCGGTTAACGTTGACCGGCAGACGAACGAAACAAGAAAGATAATTCCAAAATTATTGTCTAGTTAATAATGCCCTTTGTCAGACGAGAATCAAAACATCTATCTGTGAAAATGCTCCTAACGGTGATGTTTATTTTCGCGTCATTATAATGGGCGTTAATCGAATAAAACGAGCGTTTTTTGTACTGCTGCGGCATATGCGGCGCGATTGGTAAACATTTCGCGTATTACAAAAATGACGAATTTCACGCGCGCCCGTGGTGTGGTTTATACAGCGGTATGTAAATTTTAAGTGAGTTATAGTCTCTGCAAAGGCGGCCATTTTTTGCTCGCTGCAATGTTCGCATTGTATATTTAAATGCGGATCAAAAATATGTTATTTTTCCTCGCGCAAGCAATATTAGCAATTATATTTTTCCCATTTATCCATGATACGATCGGACGGGTAATTTGAATTATAAAAAAAAGTTTATCTTTCTGTGGCTGGAGAAATTTTTGAAATTACTGGAATTACGCAGTTTTGTCCAAGAGATCCGGTGAACTAATTAATGATGGTTCATTAAACCCAACCTTTATAGTACCGGCTTGAAAATCACTCGGATTACTAAAGCGCTGTCTTTTTAACTTTTATTTCAAGTACAGTAGTCTAATAAAGATTATATTAAGCTGCAAGACGATTCCAAAGTCGTTTGCCAACATGTAAAGTCTTTTTTTCGTGCCTCTGCACAATTAACTCAAGTATTTCAGGATGTTGAATTATTTAAAACTTTTGTTACATTCCTCAAACTGTTATTCAAACATGTTCATCGCGTATTATTCTTACATCAATAGTTGAACGTTGTACAAATATTTAATGTCATTACAACGTCCCCAGTTACTGATATCTAACTCAAGTCGGTCTACCAAATTCTGCGTTAACATCTTGAAATGAAAGCAAAACAGTTTTGATTCACAACTCCAAGCATCTGTTTGACGAAATAAAATTTGTCTACGAAATTAATCTCGTGGTTATAACAACATTTGAACTGTATATCACAAAGCCGGCTGGCAGAATATTTGTTTATCTAAAATCGGCTTGGAAATTGATAGTTGGAAGCGATAATCCATGGGTGTTAACACGTCATTTACGTATAGACACACGTCGCTGAACGAATTCACTTTAATCGGCGATAAAAAAAATTAATCGACCAGCCGTTTCATCCACTCGGTCTCAGAGTGCGCAATAGCTGTCCAATAAATATCAGCTGAATATTTAATAACGGCGTTCTTATCATAATGCAACACGCTGCCGCAGAATATATCAGCTCGATAATGCAGATCAACGGCTAATTGATTCTAATCCCCTGTTGAGAAAGTATTCAAAAAGTCGCGCGTCAAAAAAAAAAAAAAAAATTCGTCGCCGATACGATCGTGAGCCTCTCTCGGGGATAAATTAAATGTCATGGGATAGGAATTTTTGTCGAATCATGTATTGACTTTTTGATAACACAATGATATCAAGCCGGTAATATTCATGATGAGGAACTTGAAAGTATGTAGACGGTGGACGGAGAGAGAGGGGGGTGGAAAATGATCGCCAAAGATGAAGATATTCTCGCGACCTTAAGCCTCGGCTTAACGCCCGTTGTTACACACGCGCGCGCAGGATATTAATGAAATTCGGTACGAGAAAAAAGAGGCTAAGAAGGTGACAACGACGGATCTGGTTTCTTTGATCGGCTCTCTCGCTTTAACTCTGAGCTTGAGTCTGCACTTCGTCTTGGTCGCACGTTATTTCTTTCTGATCCTTCTTATCTGCGCGAAATGTGTGCACATACACACGAGCGTTTCCGCAATGACGGATTAAGATCCGGCAAATGGAAAACGAGCAGCGCTTTCAGCTCGATTTGCTTCCTTCTAAACTATCACTTATCGAAAGTCGAACGCGAAAAATCGCGCTGCCCCGACAAATCATTTGATTAATAGAAATCCCTTTCTGCAAGTCATTCGAAGATGTTTTGCAACAAAAAAGGTTCGCAAATGGAGGGCGGCTTCGGCGAACCTTAATCGTCCGTTATTCTCGTCAACAAACGTTACTGACTATTGATTAATTATATTTAGTTCCAACGAATATTTCATTAGTCGGAAATACGAAATTCCGATTTCAGAGCATTCCGACGATAGGTTCGAAGATATTGCAGCGCCAGGGTAAATAGTTGAGTGGCAAGGCGGCTTCTCTCGTTGGTTTTTATTCAAATAGAGCAGACTGAATCGGTCTATCTCTATAGCTTGTTTTTCAATTGAGATGTAATTTAGAATGTCTTTCAGATACGCGCGAACGAAGAAAGTGTTGGGATGCTTGTGACAGTTCATCAGGATAATTGAATTTCGAAGCGATAAGAAAAAATTCATTCGTTTCTCGCTTTCATTCGACTGGAAATGAAAAATTTCATATTTAATCTTATTTTTGACAAATTTCATAAACAGCAACAACAGCTGAAGTGAGAGATTAGCGATCTGCGAAACTATTCCGCAGCAATTATCGATGATGTATGTTATCTATGTGTTAACATGGCAGTCAATTTCGCACTTCTTAATTTGTTATTAATTTCGTCTACGAACGACATTCATTACATAGAAAGCCACCGAAAACACCTTGATACATAGTTTTCATGTTATGCAAACTATCTGTATTAGTTACTCTAACCTACATTTTATAGGTGACGTGATTTAGTTGCTCGCTCTATGCATACATAATTTGGCTTTATTAACAGTACAACTTAAATTATAGTGGCTGTCAGGACTATAAATTGATCCCGTTTCCTTTTCAATTGTTATCGAATCATTGCCCAAATTACGGTAAATGAAGCAAAACCTCGTCAGAAATGAATGACATGAAAACGAAATTCAAAGATATCATTTCAAACGAAAAACATGAAATACCAATGATTGTAGATTCAGAACGAGATGAAAAAGTACGTTTGATGATGTTTTCTATAATTAAGCTCGCGGATATTCCGTCGAAATTCCCCGAGGATATAAATTTGGCGGAAAAATAACGAAACATCGCGGAGCTCTCAAACACACATCGGCGTGCCTGAATTCTCAATTTTCTGTTAACCGTAAATCGAACCGACATCTTTTTTATCAGACCAGACAAATAAAACGAACGCCAGATCGACGAATAAATAATCGACCGTGCATTCCATTTTTAATATGATTCGCGAGGAAGTTTGGCTTTGGCGTTCTTTATCATCTCTGTGTGCAATTTCAATCTCGTGGAAGTGACTCCTGACGCCTCCTGTAGCACAACACTTTTTCCCCCCCTCATCTGAGACAAAGTCGGTGACTTTTTTTGTGCTCCTCTCCTTCGGCTTCTTCTTTTAGACGCTACTCGAACGCGATCAATCACAATTGATTATATCGCGCTGATCCTCGGCTCGCTTGAAACAATACCAAAAAAGATAAGACGTGTTTAGGAAAATGAGGTGGAATCTTGTAAACTGCTGATAGGAGACAGCCGTGGTCGATAATTTATCGAGCATTTCAGCAGTTTTTTTTCGCAACCTCTGATCAAGTACTTTCGAGTGTAAGCAAATGTGGAACTTTTTGAAAGCTGATTCGTAACTTGACCATTTCAAATGAACGATGAAAAAAATGTTAAAATCTTGAAAAATATCATAAAATGAAGATATTTATGCGACTATAAGGTTGTAAAGTTGTTCGATGATGGAACACGGTCTTTTGTGTGGGTCGCGTGACATGCGCGCGTTCTGAGTTAGATAACATACGTTGGTGACAATTTAATAATAGAGTTGAAACTTGACGAGAAACAAGGATTCAAAAGATGTCGCATCGACACTCTGCGCTCGTGAGATTTGTCGAACGGTCACTTGCCTTTCAACAGCAACGGCTAGAGATGACGACGGAAATGACAACGACGGGCGGACAAACACGTCCTCCTTTCTGTCCTCTGCTCGAAATGCACGATTGTTTTCTCACCTACGCCCGACACTAAAGTCAGTTGTTAAATAAATTATTTTTCGATACGAGAGATACCCCGGAGTAATGACTTTTGTGTGTTTGCACTTGGCTGTAAATCATGCAGCAGTCGTGAAATATTTCGATGCAAATGCAACGGCACATCCAGCCGAAAGCGAGAAAACGCAACTCTTTTTTCCTCTCCCCTGACTTATTTATTTTTATTTAAACTCCCTGCAACTGAAGATCGAATGCTAAATTTTTGCGCTTTTGCGAGCGCGATTTCAGGAAGAAAAAACGCACCCGTGACATTTTTCGTTGATAATAAATTTACACAGTTGCCCGGCATGTTCGGGGCTGTTTAAAATTTCAGTATTGAACTAAAGTTCTCGACATTTCCGTAGCTCAAATGTCAATAAATGCCGAATCAATTTTAGCGCAGTATAGTCGTCAATCCTGATATTTTAGATTACGATTATTTATTCAACGCTCAGTCGCGCGTTCGTTACTGTAATCGAATCCGAACTTCACTTTTTATACAACTCTAATTTTATCAAATTCAAAAAAGTGTTGATTTTTATTCTTCCAATGTCAATGCAAAGTACCTTCGAATAGTGAGTATCATTTTTCAAAGTTATTTTTAGAGTTTTCGAGTAGTTTATAACGAGAATTCTCTGCGATTTTAGCGCACTTTTTCTATATTGTAATTTACTCCCCGGCGTATACATTATTCCCCAACGAAAATGCATATGAACAGCATTCATTTACCAAAGTTATGAGATAATTGATCGAACTTTTTGTTACGAAACAATGCACGTCGGAAAACATTTGCGTTATATTTTTCATCCCTTCAGACAAGAGATTAGCCTCTTATCGGAAAATTAAATCTGATCGATTAATTAATTGGAAACCGATGCAATTCAGGACAGCATTAAAATAGAAAAAAAAGATAATTGCAAAAAAGTTGTTGTTCTGAAAATCATGACGCGTTGTACTTTATATCTTTTCCGCACGTACTCTGATAATGAAGTCAGTTTGATATCATGTCAGAAGTAATTTCACAACAGGCGATAATAACAACATAATCAACGTCAATTCTACGTTCGGCGGTGTAATTCAAAAGCGATACTGTATCAATTCCGTTTGTGCGCTGTTATAATTCGTTTCTCGAATATCGCGGAAAAAGCGAAAAACAAACAAGACAAATACGCATCGACAAATCAGCTGTCTCTGAATTTGATATCTCTTGCAAACACGTCCGGCCTAATTACGGAATTAATAAACGATTGTTAGCGGGTAGCGAGGGATGCACTGACACATGATCGTATGACGTGCACTGTGTGTGCAACGAAAAAAAAAATTCGCACAATGAAAAGTATATTTCATCGTGCCAATTGTTATCGACACGACGTCAGATTCGACGCTTTGTTTTGTAATTCACGTACTGACTTCTGTCACTAACTGTTAATTGGTTGATTATAATTACAAATATCATATCTGCGCTTGTATTTTCAGTCCATGCGTCAGCGGACGGAGACTTTCATTCAGATTAATTTTGCCTAACCATCAGATACTGCCGGATTGTATAGATCACGCTCTTTGTTAATTGAAATATTAATTAATGTTTGACTTTGAGTCTTTAATTCCGCGCTCCCTTCAAACACTCGGGGCATACAAACTTACCTTTTGCCATCCGGTATTTTCATTAGTGCTAACGTCGAATGATGTAAAACCCCATTCATCCGTGCATTTTCAAGGCACAAAACTTAAGGAATTGCATTAGCTGATACAAAAGAAGTCAGACATGGCACACAATGCTATATTCTTATCAGCTTGTACAAGCTCCTTTGCGAGACGTTCCTTCGGTGTTTGTTATCAAAACAAATTCATCAGATACATCAAAAGCCAGTAGATTGGATAAAAGATCCCGTCCCAGCAATGACTACAAACTGAATCAAATGTTCATAATAATCAATCATATGGCCGTTCTTTGACGTCACTTCAACCGCTGGACTTAATGACTGTTTTGCAATGAAGTTCTCAACACCCCGCTGAATTATGACGAAACGCGTCAGAAAGTGCAAACAAAACAAACCTTCATTTCAAACCCCGTAATCTGTTATTGCAGCAGTTCTGCTATTCATTTCTGCATCGCGAAAAAAAAACGTCGCGAAATTTATAAACCATTTTATTACCGCCTTCACCGAAAATTACAGCTTAAAAACTGTTAGTTAATTGAAGAAGTTTGTTATTCCTGCAACACAAAAAATGTCTACTTTCAAATTTGTGAAAGGTGACTCGTGAATTTGCTAATTTTTTCGCAAATTCTACGTTCCTTCGAAGTTGTTGTAACTTTAACTACACAAATAGTAACTTAGATCGAACTTGATACAAGACTATGAATAAATTTCATAACACCTGGAACTCTCAAGCCCGAAACCTTAAAAATCAACTTATGTTTCTCATAAATCTTGCACATTTTGCTGCAACTTTAGTGTACAGTTCTTAATACACTAGTTAGCATGTTACACTTCAGTTTCTAAAAAAAACTACTGAATTTTTGTTCAAAGAACACTCTTATATTCTGTGATACAAGGTAAGAAAAATGTCACGTTATTAGCTGCTTCAGAGTACATACGCAGTACGGGGGACTGCGAACTACAAAGTCCGGATCCTTTTCCGGCGAGAGTGATAGCAATAGTCGTTTGAGCCGACGAAATATCGCTGGACGCTGATGTATTGCGTAAGAAGCGGTTGATCGAACGGACGGAGTGCAATGATTGTAAATGCCTTGTCCTCGCGAGTAGGGAACAAGATGGGCGGGTAAAAAGCGATGCAGAACGCGAGTGGCGCGCGCGAGCCCGGGCAGGAAGAGAGAGAACGCGAGAGCGAGCGATTGAAAAGGAAAAGCGGATAAGGATGGCGCGCAGGAGGGAGCGAAACAGGAAATGCATTCTCGTTCGAAGCTCGAGGCTGGTTCTCAGAAGCTACTGGTGTGCTGCAGCAATCCGAGCGAGCGTGCAGTCGGATTATACTGCCAAAGGGTATATTTATCGGGCGAAAATGCTCGCGGACATTGGCACAAAGGGGCCGCTCTTTCAGCGCAACCTTGACGCAAAGTCGGCGAATTTGGCCCCGTAATGAATCCCATTTCTTGCTGCTGCTTTTCGCTGAAAAGCAGCTCGTCGCGTGGGTTGTTGCTCACTTTTCATCCCGGTGACGCAGCGATCCAACGTTCAAAGCCAATATTCAGATGGCAGATAGCGCGGACCGCTGTGTTATTTCAATTATTGAAAAAGTTTTATCGCGATAGAACAAGATGCGAAAAAAGTCCGACCAACAACCACGTCGTAAAAACTATAAATACATTTCTCGCTCCAATTTATTAATTCCGAAGATTCACTTTGCAGTCGTTTCTTTTATCACAAATTACGAGGTTGAAATGAAGTGAGACTGAAAAAAAAAGTCCCCGTAACTTTTAATTGATAAAGAAGAGTGATTTATGTGGCCCTGATTAGCACGGGGATGAATGCAAAACGTTGTCAACGAGTACATAAGTTGTTGTACGGGCCGTGACCGATACGATTTCGAGGATCTGTGATGTGTGAGTCAAAAGGGGTTTGTTCCATAGCAGATCACTCTTGTTCGTTTAATTTCATCAGCTTGTTCGCAAACTATTTGCAATTGTGTGCGAAATTATCACCAGGGCGCATATGCACCGCACGCCATGGGCTTATTAATGCGCGCACCCTCTCGGCCATCCATATTCCGCGTTACCTATTCGCCCGGTTTCGTCGCTTTACCTTTATTATCGCCGCATTGTGAGACTCGTATTGCTATCCACATGCAAATTGTTTCTGACAGTTCTTGCGCGAGTTATTAGATCATACCTCGTTCCATAATATAAAAAGAGTCGTTTATTCAATCAACTTTTTTCAACATAAACCAGATCAAATGAATTAAAAGCAAAATATTCTCTTTAAAATGGCTTCAAAAACTAAGTTTAAACTCGGTTTATAATCCCTCCAGCGAGTGTATGACTGACCAATTAAAATTATTTTACAACATAATTAATTCAGTTCTCTCCTTTGTTCTAGGTAAGTCGAGATAGCTGTTTCTTGGTTTATAATTGGTAAGTTAATTTGTTGAACAAACACTGGCCGAACAATAAAGCCTTGGAGATATGATTGTTCGGCTTCGCGGTTTATTATTCAGCAGTGATTACATCTGCGCCAAAGTTGATGATCGATTTTATTTCAACGGCACTCACGAGCCCTCGCCTACTTAGCCGTCGGTAATAAGTCACATTTCAAACAGTCGAAGTAACAAAAGGTTCAATCGGTTGAGTCACTGAATGCGCAAATCATCCCGACACCGACGAATTATAATTGTCACTCGGAGACATCTGCTGGCGAAGATCAAAAGCCAAGGCACGATCGAGCTGGTAATTAATAGTCATTAACACGCGCTACCGAGCGCATTTTCGCCGCGCGATTGTTTATGTTGTTCCAGATAATCTGAAAAATTGGCCAATTAAACGCCCTAAGTGTTTCGATTTTTTCACGAATCGCTAGTCGAACCGGTCCGTTCGATCGGTGGATCATCGCAAACCCGAAACCGGCCTAATAAATAATACATTAAACGCGATAAAAGCTCATCGTCCCATGATCTACAATCCCAATCGTAATAAATGGCCGACGTCGAGGTGTCGAATAAAAAATCAAAAATTAAATCCGCCGAGCGAACGACGTCTCGGCGATAAAGTGCCCCAGTCGTCGGCTGTACGAAGTTGGCCGCGTGGGTGCGATCTTATCCGCTTTTTTAATCAACGCTATACAACACTTGGACAAAGCTCCGCTTTCCGTCTCTATTGATTTACGTTTCCACCATTGTGCTAATGGCTCGTGAGTTTGCCAATTATTCCCGTCCCGAAATTCGCCTCGCCTAATTTGACCAATGCGATCGACCAAATTACGCGCGCAAGAG
Organism: Telenomus remus; assembly: GCA_020615435.1. Classification (NCBI taxonomy): domain Eukaryota; kingdom Metazoa; phylum Arthropoda; class Insecta; order Hymenoptera; family Scelionidae; genus Telenomus; species Telenomus remus. The sequence continues at coordinate 12,374,014 of CM036337.1, forward strand.
ATAAAAAAGAACTTTCAAGAATTTAAGGTCCCGCTTTGGGCGTCGCCGATTGGCACGGACAAGTGGCGAATTAAAAGTCCTTTTCAACATCTAATTCAGTCGAGTAATTAAATTCATTATTTTTCGACAATTTAAACATACTCAATGGTTCAAACTTTTCTCTAAAACCAGTTCGTACTTTGAATTGATTTGACGCAAGTTCTTCAACTTGGATTAGTATAACTGAAAAAGGCACATGCCAAAGTGTTTTGTAATCTTAGAATTTGCAATTGATCATCAAACAAAACCTATAAAGATACGATGATGAGAAAAAAAGTTATTGGCGAAACAAAGTTAATCCGTGCATTATCATTTGATTGACAAAATGAACTTGCACACTCGTCTTTGATCAATTTAATCCAGTATGAAATCAATGCGAAATTGCAATCCTGATTGAACGTTCTTCTAATTTGTTCAATCAGATTCCGACGTTTCGAAACAGAGTCGTGGCAGAGCGCACGACTCTGAGAAGTCGCGAGAGACTGTTTTCGCTGACATTAAGTTATTATTGTTTCCATGGCGACGGTAATTGGTAAATTCACTTCAACATTTTTTATTCCCTCCCTCGTCAATAATGTTTTCTCTAAAAGCTCGGCGTACAAATTGGATTAAGAAACACGCTTCTACTCCGGTGTAACCTTTCACACTATTAAATAAGGATCGACAATTTGGTAATCCCCCTGGGCCGCGCGGTGTAACCCTATAACCCGAATCTCCATAGCCGTACCCTCGCTCTTGCACAATTTCGGCATAGGTCAGCATAAATATATCTCGATCGTGGAGGTTTCCGACAACGCTAAATCCCTGACCGGAGCAAGTCACGCTTGCGATTTCCTTTCCCAACTTGACGTCGTCATGCAAAGAACGAGGGGCTGCGAAAAAAGATCTGACCACACCGAATCGCTCGAATCTTAAAAGGGCTGAACGCGTCGGCCACAATAAAAATTGAATCAATCGATGAGATGGAAGCTCGAATTAAATTCGCCCGAGTGCCGCCAACCGAAGCGTCTGCGTGTCCCCACAGAACTAGCCCGGAAACTGGCACTGACGCGACAAACGCAAAAGGAATAACGAAATAGGGGTCAAAAAAAGGTGGGAGGCTCCGTTGGGATCGCTTGATCAGAAAATTAATCCGCGATGATCGATAGTAAGTGAAGTAAAAGTACGCGCAAACGATGCAGATGAGCGATTGTCCCGAGCGAGCAGGACAAGCTGTTTTGTCGATGGTAACGGGCAACACGAGTAACGCTTCGCGAAACCTGTTCTCCAAGCCGGACGGAGAGCGTCGTGAGGCCACGGCGTTGAAGCCCGATATCTATAAACCACTGCGATAACTGCGAAGCATTTGTTCGTGCGTTTACGCAACCGCTCGCCTTGGTCGCCGATGAGACACTCTCGGCACCGTGCATAAACGTACCGGACTCTGACCTAATTGGACGCGAAAAACTTTTCGCGAGTCGTTGCTTTTTGTGTCGCGAAAGCTGAACGATAACAAAACCTGCTAAATAATCGATCCGCCACGGGTGTCTCGGGATTAATTATTTATAGGTTGAAATGGTTCAAGACGGTTGGGATCTAGTTTGCGCGCCGGCCATATTAGGCGCTGCCTAAAATTGGTCGCGCATTCCCCGGCGCTTTTTGCGACGACCCGGCAAGAAAACACCGCCACAGCTGTTCACGACAAGTCCGAGGCACAGTAAGCCGCTCTGCGGCTTCGAGGCCACTCGGACTCGCCTCGGCTATATCGTGTCATTGTCCCGAACGACATCTACACGCGACCGTTCGTGTTCAGGCCGTGCGGCCAAAAAAAAAGCACGCCCAGGCTTGCTTTATATTCCCGTTATGGCGAGGAATTCTCTGCGGCTATCCCAAATTAGGGAATCCACGTGGCTTATTGCGACCGGGCCCCGACCTCAATTATATCCATAATTTTGGACGTCCGACCGGACCCGCAAAATTTCGAGCGTGTTTCTAAATTCGAACGATTTATAAACATGTACGTTATATCTCCACCTTGTGACGTCCTTGCCGGACCACGAATTGGAATTCCGTCAATTAATGTGTCCCGAAAATTGTGAATCCCAAATTTACAGGCTCCGAATCGATTCCAACGTATAACGATTTTGTAATGAACCATTCTGACGTTTTATAAGTTGTTTATTGTTGTGTTTCTGTAACTCCTCTCGTTCGTTTTGTGTGGTAAATCAAATTAAGTACGAGCTCAGTATCGGGAGAACTTTTTTTTAATGAAATTTTTAGCCATTTGATCAACGTTTTTATCGTTCCAATGTAATAGAATGTTACTTTATGGTTTTTTTTCTCGAATTTTTGCATAAATTATAATGATTTTGAAATTTCAACTCCAATCAGGTTTTCGCCGAGATGAACTTTGCGTTTTGCTGTTATCGATGGCGTTGCAAAAATTCAAGTTACGCGAAAAAATAACTTGGCTATTGTTAAGTTCGAATTTATAATGCGCAAATGTAGAATTCAGATTGACTCGTTATGAATCGCGATTAGAATCATCAATGCAACTTATGAGCTGTTGCCCAAGACGCGTACAGCTGATAAAATTGGTTTACCGCGATTCCACCGTTCTCAAATCAATCTCGAAAAACAAACGTTCAAGAGAAAAAAAAACAATAGCTCCCAGGCATCTGCGCCAGAAGCGTCTGCGCAATACTTAGCATCTGCGAGTATTAGTAAAATTCCTACGACACGATACGATCTGCCGCACCCTGAAATTCTTTATTCGTTTCGATACTTTTTGTGACTTTATGTGGGAGCGACAACGGGCTCAGCTTTTACGTTGTTTTGCCGTCATGATCCTCGGTATTAAGATCAGTTCGAGTAAATCCGATCGCTGACTTGACTTCTTGACCAATCCGCTGCTAACGAAACGGATTACCATGCCCCCTCAAACCAAACCGCAATTATGAATTCCTGAATTTCTCGCTCCTCACGGGGTTCGATTGAAATTTGCATAACCATCGCGAAAATTAATTTCTTTTCAGTGGAGCGATTATTTTTGCGCCCCTCCGAGGGACGATATTATTCTGGCATTCCACCCCTTTGAATCAGAGAAAAAGTTGCTCTCGGAACGCGAGACAAAAAATTGCGCGCAGCTAAAATATTTAATTACAATTTGAAACAGTAATTTTACCGAGTCGCTGTTATTTTTGGCCTCATCGCTCGTACGTTTCTTCGCAGCGCGCCTCTGAATAAACGTTTTGTTACGAATTCCCCGTGTAATTAACAACAACAGGGATTATTTTTCAAAAACAATTTCCATCCGGAGGAGTGAATGAATTTACGACTCGCTGAATGTATTAAACTTAGTGAATTAGATTGTTGCTGCGCGATGCTTGACGCTTTTAGCCCTGCTCACAAAAGAGCTTTTTTTTCCCTACAACTCCGAGGGACTTTATCGACGAATATGATATAGTTGTAAAGACATTGCACTTTGCGGTTAGAAGTTGAATAATTGCGTTCAGCAGTTGCCATAATGCATTTAAATGTTGGATGTATTTCAAAGAGTTAAGCTGCCGTATAACTTCGGCACGAAAATGAGATGCAAATGGAAACCGTAGTACTCGGGCTAAAAGTGTGCGATCGTGGCTAATGAATCGTTGCAATAATTATTACGTGTCTTGCAACTCAGAAGAAAAGGTTTCGAATGGCGCACGATTAAATAATATGTTGAAATTGTTTTGTTACCGAGGCACAACTGTGCTCCTTTTTGTTCTCGTTTGCTCGGTTTAACTTTTCGTCTTTTGTTGAGCGAGCACGATTTTTTTTCCCCAACGTTTCGTCCCTCTAATTAGAATTCAAATTTTGTTCCACCGATTGTACGAGACTCGAATCGATCCATCGATTAATTCGAATTATATGAATTAGTTATTGTAATTGCGGCTTAAACGCGTGTAAGTGAATTATTACACAAACGTTATCCGCAGCTTGGCGAATCATTTTGTATTTTCAGCGAGTAAAAAGTTCACGTAAATGATACACCACGGTCTCACGAAATCATGAAGTGGTAATTTTCCCTGATTCACATCGGTATTATATTTTCAACTGGTTTCTATGGTGCACGGATTGTATCGATCTCAATGGACGATAAAAACGTCAAAAAAATGAATTTCACTCTTGTCGAGATAGAAATAAGCGAGGAGAAAATTTTCGATTACATTATTACAGCCTGATGAAAAATGCTACTCCTAAAGATAAATTCTAAATTAAACATCGCAATCTATGATCGATTGATAGCCGTCCAATTTTTACGTCTGTCTCACAATAATGTTTCGTTTCCCATTTAAATAAATTGCTCGAAAAGGGACTTCAATCATTTAATGGCGACTAAAAATTGCCGAAGTAGATCAGATACTAAAATATAATGTTATCCGAGCGAATAATAGTATTCTGCATGAATTACAGTTTTTTTCATTCACATTTCAAGACAAAAATTGTATCAGGTAATTCGCAAATACCAGTTTACCAATTAGTTATAACTTGCTCCGAGACAAAAAAATGTCAAAGAATGAAATTCCAAACGTTTGAAAAACTCTTCTGTTTCAAAGCTTAACATTTATGCGGAATTTATCGCCGTTTAGTTAACATTTTCTGCTCGCCGTATAAAGTTACATGTCTTGGTTCGTAAGTTTTATGAACAAAAAAACAACATAAAAACATTAGATGATCAAACGCCGTTCCAAACTTTGGTAACCATTCGCTCAGTATTTAGAATGACTAAAAAATCCTCTTTAAAAAGTATGTTCAACTCTAACGTTCAACACTGTCCGATAAAATGCTTTGATTATCAAAGTCTAATAAATATTTATAGTCGAGACTTTTTTTTCGCCGTCCTCATTAGTGGTAAATTCAGCGTTAAATTCACTCTTTCACACCTCTTAATATATCATAAGCCTCAAAGTTACCGAATTAGTTTTCGTTAAACAAAAGCGAGTTTATCATCAAACAATCTTCGCCTTTTTTGCGTCGTTCGTATGTATAAAAAATTGTTTGCCGATGCGAACAAAGTTTGTTCGTTGCACGAACAAGTCAAACTTGTCTCAAATACGGGGAAACGATAAAATGAAAAGGCGAGTGGGTAATTGAATTTGGCCAGGCAGAGAGCATCAGTGCATCGTATAATTGGTATCAAGAATTCTCCGGCATTGCAACGTAATATTTCTGCTGCACATCGGAAGCATCGGCAACAAATGCGGAATCTAGTTCACCGGTCGGACGAGGCAGGCATGCCTTGCGTGTCGCCGATGCAGTATCGAGCTGCGGTTTTCGAGCGTGAAGCGTGCATTCGTCGCGTCACCTTCGTCATTAGCAAACAGCGCCAGCCGGAACACCCGGCGAAAATGCAGTCGAAAACGATACTGCCTCGAATTGTCTGGTGGCGCGCGCGTGAAATCTAGGCCCGAAATGAAACTGAAAACGCGATGGATCCTAGACGAAAGAGAAAGCCGCGAGTGAGAGGATTACGCTCTCCGGCCACCGCGCGTGATTATCCTGATATCAAATACCACGAATCGCACTTTGCTCTCACTCGGCGGTAACCGTTATGCCGGTCCATTAACTCTCCCTCCTTCAGCAAAATGGTATTGTCTTTTAGCAGCTCCTTTCAGTCGAGTGCACTATACCGCATTGCGATCTTAAGGGTGACCATGCACACACTGGCGCGGACGCCCATTGTTCCAGACGCCGCCGCCAGTTTTGTCCGCCCTGCCCCGTCTCAGCGACAAATCTACCGCGAATCGTTATTTCGACCGAACAAAAATATCCGTATACAATTTTGATACCGCCGGACGTGCGGGGCTCTCTCCTTCAATCGCGCCGGCAGATTGCCGTTCCCATTTTCCTCGAGACAAAACTCCCAGTCTCGATTGTTCCATCTCGCCGTTTGCACGACGATTCATTTTTTCAATTATTAAATCCCATCTCGATCGTATTTGCGAAGGACGGAAAATTGCTATCGGTACCTTCTCTTTCACCCCCCCCCCCCTCTGCCTCGTCTCGCCGTTTTCTCGTCCCGAAACTACTGTACTTGGGAAGCCCATCGTGTTATGTGTGATTATTTATACTCCTTGAGAACGGACGTCAATGTTTTTCTGAATATCTTCGCGATTGATCGGAACTGCTTGAATAAAAATTCGATTCGGCACGCTCGCTTGACTCTGAATGCCGAATTGTGATCCAAATTCATCCACTTGATGTACCAAAAATAATAGTCGTTCTAAAAGCCACCCCCTCCTGCGTTTTCTATCAGCCACTCAAAATGCACTCGCGAACCCCTCGATCTCGTCGCGCTCAAAGACACAATAAAAATGTACATACATTTTTGATATTTTTCACGGGACAGACAAATCGCGTGCGGAATTCCTCTTTTTTTCATTTCGTTTTGTGTATACACAACAATAAAAGTGGGTGCTGGGCATTTGGCTATGGTGTCGAGAGCCATTCCACCACCGCGAGTTTGCATTTTTATGGCCTCAACGAGGGTGTATTGGAGTCGAGAGGGCATTTCGAGTGATCGGAAATGTAAACATGTTGTTTGTTCTTGAAGAATAGGACCGACGGTTTATCCCATCCAGGATGTTTTCACGCTGGATCACAAATAAGAGTTGAGGGGGGTTTTTTTTCCTACGACGAGGGTTTTTTTAGTGTTCAATGATGTTAGACGCGATTGCGGCATTTGATTAAATTGGCGGAAATTTCTGGCGCAAGCGAGTAGACTGATGGTCGCTGTTCCCTCGATAGACCGGTTTCGCAATCACGAATTTGCATTTTCCGACAACAAACAAAGACGGAACCCTGCACGGCTGACGTTTAGAAAGTGACGCGCGAAACCTCTCGCGAGCTCAGATAAAGTCATCTCTCATGGTTGAGAAACATGCTGGATAATTTAGAACTGAGAATCCTTTTCACCGAGGACGGAGAAGAGAGAATAAAAAAGTTGGTAGAAAAAAGTTTGAATCGTGTTTGGGGGACCTACTTTTTAATGAATATGACCTTAAGGTCCGGTGGCTCGGCTTGATAAGCGCGCTTGATTTATAAAATTGTTCGGATAAGATTCGTCGTCGAGTTAAGTTTGTGCGCTTTTTTCTCCTCTTTATCGTTTTCGTAAACGAATTCGCGCATGTGACAGTGTTCAACTTTCATCACAATTGCCGGCGTAATGCGCCGGTCACGGCTCCAGCCACTTATAAGCAACACGATGCGATGTTATCCGCGCGCGATAAAAAATAATTAGCGATAGTAAAACACGGCACTCTCGAGGAATTGGTCGAAAAAATGCTTATTTCTAATCAAACAAATTACTCGCAGGAAATCATTCCAGCCGATTGTGTTCGATTTGATCTTGAGCGAAAGCTCTTTTTCCCTTTTATATAACTGTGAGAAAACTTGTATTGTTACGATCGCTGATACTTTTTTTTTGTCACCAAAGCAATTTATGCGCGCTTCTCTTGATTAAATTTTCAAAAATCCGAACTGAGATTTCCTGTCTTTTTGTTTCCTTCCAAAGTTGGCAAATATTTTTGGATCAATAGAATACAGGATGTAATTCAGGATGATTTGCTTCTGTTGATTTAACAAATAGTCTTGTTTTTACAATAATCTACTCGAGTCGGAAAAAAAATCAAGTCGGTCTTTTTTGTATCAATATTTAGGTACGTTTTACGCAGTACAGGAGACCAGACTGATCGCTGAGGGTAGCAAAAAGGGAACCTCACGTTTGGCACGAAAACGAACGGGAAGGGAAAATCAATACGCGCCGATTTAAAAACCCATACGAATTCCATCGTTATGATCAAGTTCAGTGGAACAAAATTGTTCCGCCGGTTTTTTTGAAGCCGTTCGTCTTATAAATTCAAGGCGCCGGCGAAGTGCGATAGAAACGATACGACGGGTCGTGCGATATCGTAATTGGAACTCTTATTTTGACTGCGAATCTCGGGTCGTGTCAAGTCGTTGCTCACTGAAAAAGAGAAAGGATCGGCGCTCGGACGAAATTAGAATAACCGTTGGCAAACGAGCTTGTGAGTGGCAGAATGAATGGGGATTATAATAATTCGCCATTACATCAGCAAATACGCCGGTATCCGTACGAATTAACCGCGGCGCCAAGAGCTCGGTCGCAAGATTTTCCCTTTTTGCCTTAGAATTTTTATTTGCCCGTTGAATTCCACACTATGAGAACGTTTCAATTAAACGCATCTTCGATTCGCATTGCGGACACGTAACCGTCGACTCTTATCGAGATCGCTTTGCGGCGGAAAAAATACGTTTTCAGTATTTTGATCGAAGGAGAGGAGGAAAAAAAATGGAATCCGGTGTCGGCGAGAAAACGAGGTTTCGCGTATAATCGAAACGAATTGACTTTTTTGATCGTTCGCGAAAGCGTGGCTGCGTTCACGGCATGATTAAGTGAGCCCCGCCAGCACACACCCAAATGATCTTTCGCACCGGGCGCTCTACTTTAAAACGCGACTCCGATAAATCGCAACATTAGTCAGCGTAAGCGTGACAGTAATCCCTTGTTATATGAAAGCGTTACGCAATTAAACAGCCAGTCCTTCATCGTGATATTTCGCGTCGAGCCGCGAGAATCAATAAAGTTTCACGACAAATCTGTCCGCCGGCTTTCGTGAGCATTTTAATTGTTTATGCAGATTTCGTTGAAGGGTTAATTCGAAAATCGTGGCCGGGTTAAAGTTCTTTTCGGTTTCGCTCGTGGCCTCCCGTTTTGGGTAATTGCATTAGGTCAAACGCCGAATCACGATTCCCGCGATTGACGACGCGAGACTAACAAAAGACTTGGCTTGAGCGGCGCCTTATTAGAAAGCGATGTAATTGAGTAACTCGTTTCATGTAACATGTGTGTTATAACGTTCAAAAGGGTACAGTGGTCTGACGATATCCTCGATTTTTCCAGTCGCGATACCGAGTTCGCGACTGAATTTCAAATGATGCTCAACAGTTTCGTCTGCTTGACAGCTTTGTAGGGTTTTTTTTTGTCCCTCTTTTGGAAAAACATCAGCACGTTCATCATTTTTTAATTTCAATTAAATTCCACTCGAAAGACAAACAGACGAGAACATTACACGTCGCTACATTTTTTATCCTGTTTTTTTAGGTGACGCGGTCACGCCGGCCAACTTGCAGAACAATTTTGCACTTGAGATTTTTCTTCGTCGCTGTTTTGCGAGGCTGTAAAACGAGCCCGCGGACACGCTCTTCGCAAATTGTTTTCCTTGCGTTTTTGATGTCGTACAATGAACGAGCATTGTCGGTTTATAAGGAACAAAAATTTGCGCTAATTACGCGCCTCTGTACTCCAGACATTTTGATGATTACGTTTCATGTCCCTTACAGGATGTACTACTTTTGTTGTGTGTGTTTTTTTTTCTCTTCTTTTTTTCTGTTTTTTCTTCCCTTGTGAATTCAATTACTGAGTATTAAAATTTCATTAGACGAAAATTGGCGCAATTCTGCACACTTTGTGAACAGCAAAACTTGAAGATATGCAAAATTTTACAACCGAAACGTGCAAATCCGACTTGGCAACCGGCTTGAAGTGCACTTTCGGTTCAACACTAACACGAACTATGTTCGTACATTTAATCATAATATTCAAGTTTCCATTCAAAATGAAAATCAAAATTTGCTGTAAACACGTTCAAGTTTCATGAACAATGTTGTTCTTTTTATTCAATTTCTGGTTTTTTTTTCTTTGAAAACTAATGGTTTTCCTAACATAAATGACAGGGAGACTTTTGTCATAATTGCACAAAAGTGCGTTGTTACTAAAACGATATTATATAGTCGTTCTGTTCATCATACGTACGTTTTGAAGAATGCACTTAGTATCATTTTGTTGCGCATTGTGGCAACACGCGATCTTTTCTTCTAAATTCCATTTTTATCATCTTTACCGTGCAATTTCTTTATTACATATTTCTCAACCTGTCTTCGTATGTGCATTTGCTTATTATCGTCGACCTTCTGTTTTTCTAATTACGCAATTATTCGAAAATTATGTACAATTTGCACAACTTGTTTGCATACACCCGGCTCGAAATCAGTCCGGCGAGTTCGATGAATCAAATTCGCCGAATTGTGAAAAGTTAAAAATACCAACCGCGACGAGGGCATAATCATCGGCAAATTAGTTACCACGAAATTACGCATGATAATGCCCTGGCAATTATCATTTCATCGCTTTTGCACGGACCTTTTGTTTTCCAGAGGATAAGAATAACAAATGACATGCATGCTCTTCTGTAGCGCATGAATTATTGCTTATAAATGTTTGAATTTGAAATATCAACTCGTGGTTTTAACCATGCATAAGAAATGTATTCTAAATAGTTAACATTTGAGAAAAAAAAGATGCAAATTACACTTCTTTGTTTTTCCAGTCTACTTTCAGCCGTAACATATTTCAACGTTGCGAAAGCATCGCTAATTTTCGCGTCAAAAGCAATATCGTATTTGGTTTCAAGTCAAAATGACTCGTGTCATTATTCGTGCGAGTTTCCTTTTGAATCGGGAAATCGGTAAGATGCCTTTCTAATTTGAAACTAATCCTATCAGTATGTAAAGTTCGCGTCTCGATACCGTATGCATCACCTTGAGTTTCATGCAGAAGTTCGCGGTATGCAATCTCGATCAAAATTGACTTTTCATATGAATGAAATATTGTTACTCTTTTTTCTTTCCTTTCTAAGCTCAAACGGAATCTTGATTTATCCGTCTGCAATTGTGACTGAATTTATTAGTTGTGGATATAGAAAACCAGCCGTTTTCTTATTGTAATTGATACTAAATCTTCTGTGACCTTTTCTATCATACGCGTATCGGCTTAATGTTGATTTAATGGCCTTAATTCTTCAGTAAACATTGCTACAGCAAAAAAATCACACTAAAGAGTATCAAAATAACTAATACCGTAACTATCAAATTCATATAAATTTCTGACTTCGGACTAACTAAGTAACATTATATCATAATTGCTACCATAAAAAACTACCTTACATCATAAATATTCGAACGAGCTGTAAATTTGCCGTGGCAAATCTATACCATTATTACGGTAATTGGCGTGTGCATGTTTCACTGAAAGAGCTCGGTTCGAAAAATTGTTTAAACATTTCATAAACTCGTTCCCATTTTTTTATGTGTGGGAAAGTTTCACTTCTCTCTCGGTTTTACTTTGTTCAAATCTCATCCGTTGAATTTTTGTTTAAACGGACGCTCTTTTAAATGTTTCATCTGTGTCTCATTTGCGTTGGTCAGTGGCACGCGAAACGAAACGAGATAGACCAAAAGCGTTCGAAATATCACCATCTATAAATTGCATAAAGCAAAATCAAACGCTCGACTACGACGATTAATGCGTCAGCTATATTAAAAGCACGGGGATGAAAAGTATCGCTTTGACGCGTTTAGCACGGTTCATCTTGCGCTGTTTTTGCGACCGCTCAAACGGCACGCTAATTGCCAATTAACGTCGCGAAATCGTTCGGCTCCGTTCAGGCACCAGAAGGTCTCCACTGATTTGCTCGTTGAACATCCACGTGTGTCTGTGTATGTGCGACAAAGTGCGACGTGGTTGCGTGCTCCCCTGCCTTCGAGGCAGCACCCCATTTTTGATACACTCGCGATTAGTTTTGCACCTGCGATGCCCAGTTAGCTCCCCATTTCACTTTCGCTCGGCTCTTTAACTGTCAAGACCTTAGGCCGGCCTCGTTAAGTTTTTGATCGTCCGAGCACAGCCCCCTTCTCGAAATATCATTGCGTGGCGAATTATCAATTATACTCCACCTTAGATCTCCGGCTGACGATATCTTATGAAACTCAACGACTCGATTTAATTTACGCTTGAATTATAATTATACCTCGAGCTTAATTCTAATTACTATTCGAAGCTTAACGAATTTCAAACAAACATTAGAATCCCTTTGATGAAATTAAACGAAAACGCGACGTCCGACTCGGCATAATTATATTGTGTATCGTTCGCTAAAATGCGCGAGAAACTGCGATTCGCTTTGAAACCCTCGTCGGTGTGTTTCCTGCAATGAACATTCAAACGTGAAATTGAATTGTTACATTGTAAATTATGTTTTTTTAATTGAAACGAACAGTGCTATTCATTATTTCGAACGGTAATGAGAATTGTGCGATGAGTCGGTTTCGTTTCTCATAGCGGTTTCAAAGTCGGCGATGCATTTTCTATGGCAAATAAGTTTTTCCAGCGCGAATATTCTCGACACGTGTGCGAAAGTGCGTAGCGAGTTATACGCACGTACTGACGCGATGGCAGTTAGAGCTTGTAAGAATTGAGAGTTATGTTGCGTCGGAACAGGTGATCCGCATACGTATATCGATTCTTAGTGGCATGATTACGCGGCTGGAATGTATAGTGGCTGCGTCGGGGCTATGTGAGTGCAATCGGGATTGCGATGCTATAAAAGTTAATAAGTTCGGGGGCTCATTTACCGAGTGCTTTTCGCGATAAATTTTTGTTTAAGGAAATAAGATTTAAGGGCCACCAGCGGGATTAATAATGCCACGAGGTAAATTAAAAAGAAACGAAGGAAAGGTAATCTAAACAAATGCACGCGAAATGCGATAGTCACGCTGATAACGTGACGCGGATGTTGGCGTTAATGAGAATGAAATTGTCGCGGGGTTCATTTAATGATAACCGTGTTTATCATAATAAAATTAGCATTTCGGCGGAGACACGTTTCAGAGGGGCGCGCAAGTATAATCGCAGAGAAAGATACGCTTGACATGCCGTTTATGAGAGCATAAAAAGTGCCACTTTCGGAGAGTCGCAAGTTTATTGGCAGATAAATATCGACTGTGGGAGAAGAATTTTAGAAATTGCCGAAGCAAAAATGTCGGTTTAGAAACTAAGAATGATCGGGCGCGCAAAATTTGCAGCTCATTATCGTCGTTGAGTTAATAATGTTTTATGAGAAAAAAGTGGAAACTTGATATTAATACTCGGCGCGCTAATAATGTCACAAAATTTTATCGCGCGCATTTTATACCCAATAAAACAAACGTTAAAATAACCGAGGAGTTATTGGAATTAATGTACCCATATATTGAATTAAAAGTACCATTCGGTGTCACGCGTAACGGCCCGTAATTTTCACGGATACGCATTTTTATAACAATTATCGTGTTTATTACCGCTCGTATATATTATCAAAAATCTCGTTCATTGTCGGACATCATTTCATTAAAAGAGTATCAGCGAGTAATGTGCTCTTGAACACAAAATCAAAGTAATATTCTTTCATCTAAAAACTAATATCAAGCTTCAATATTGTTTCGTTGTATAAAAGTTTTTGAAATCTCTGAGCTTATCAAAGAGAAAGCCCTAAAGTAAGTGAAAGATTTAATTAATAAGAGCTCGAGAAAAAAAATCCCCTTTAAAACAACCGCGTGCTCTCGACCGTTAAAAAACTGGTTATTTTAATCAAACGAAAAATAATGAATTTTGCGCCGCTGTTTGTATCAAAAATCCGTGCATAATTTGTCTTTCTATCAGTGCAACCTCGTCTAGCATTGTAACAACACTATCAACGCAGATCGCGCTGCATTTATTAATTCTGTATTGATTATTATCTTTTTAATTGCAATATTGTCCGTACGGGGGATCTACGCGCACGACCAATTACTGCAAATTTGAATATACACCTTACTTGGACATTGTTATCATTCTAACAAGTTTGTTTGAATTAATTAATGCACGCTCAATTTCGCACGATTTATTTTCAACGCAGATAGCACGGAAAGAACATTCAATTACTTATCACGTTATTAACAAAACCGTTCCTTTGGCATAAATTATTTTGTATCTTAATGAGATGATATTACAACGGCCCTGTATCTTATTACAGCTGAAACAAAATAATATCGCCCAATGATCAATGCGCTCGTCGTTGCACACGTGTAATCTATTACTCGCGTCTCCATTAAGCATGTGATGTGTAGTAGAAATATGCAATGCTCCACACTTGATTTATCAGTTGTATTGCAACATATTGTTACATGCTGCCGAACAGGGCGAACATATTTTACAACATTTTTCAACTTTAATAAATAGACAAATTTATCAATTTCCCGAATTCCAACCGCAATGGTGCTGCAAGTTTTTCAATCGCTCTTACATTTTTTTTCTCATTTTTATCATTTCAAAGCTTTTCAAGTTGTGGAAATAGTTTTCAATGAAATTTGATAAAAAAAAACCTCGTTGATCTGTCGAGTTTGGTTCTTCGAGAGTGAAAAAAAAATATCAGCTGAAACTTGAAAACTCGGTGTTTTTTGTCCAGCACTTACACGGCGAGGTCCTATTGCGCAGTTCGGAATGTAGACAAAGTTCAAAATTGATAGAACCGAAATAAATAATTCAAACATTTCGTCTTGGTGGTGCGAGGTAACTATTAGTTGAAATTGGAGTTAAACTGTGGTTTTAATCACCGAGGGCCTTGGTGGCGCAATTTCAGTTTCAGTTGTTTAGTTTGTTCATATTTAACCCAGGGACAAAGTTTAATAACTGCGAAATGTCGGGCTTGAATATCGCACACTCGTGGCCTACTCGAATGGCACTGATAAGTTTTTAAATGAGCACGTCGGGCTCGCGCGCTTAGTTATCACTGTTTAATATGTTTTAATTAAGTTATTGCGTTTACGATTTGCACTTTGCCAATCAACGTTCGTCTCCCTGCGGGTCGCTCGGTGCATTTGCGAACATGCAATTGAAGTATGCATTCAGCTCTGTCTCGCTCATTTTTCTCGATGCAAAACTTTCTCCGTTCCAATTATTCGCGAACAAACGATTCCCGATATGTCATTAATATGAAATAAGCATATCTACATCTGTCGTGATATATAATGTGAAACAAACTCTCGGTATCGCTATCGGCTGATTCACTGTGCGGCTGTTCTGTCGAGCGATCGCATCGCCGGTTACGTATGATTTTTGCCGTCGCAATAATTCCTAATACACATAAGCCGCATTGCGTCATTATCGGGCGATAAGCGAAAATTGTAACTTGTGACTTGTAGCCGTGCACACACTATTTTCGTCACATCGCGTCTATTCGTTATAGATCGATCGCTATCGTCGCACGCCGGACTGAATTTTGCAAAACCGATCCAAACTGAAAGTCGTCTTAACATGTTTCGTAAGTTGAATTTCAGTTGGCAAAATTAAAGTGAATTCACAAAACGTGCACTAAGTTTCGTTAAACTTTCGGATAATTCGGCTATGCGCAGGCAACTTCGTCTCAACCGGGGATCGCTGCACAATTCCTGCATGCTCAAACTTGTATGACGTTCTTATTACATTCTTTATTCAACCGGAGATGAAATTTTTTCGGAAAAAAACACACCACGCAAAATTTCACGCTGCATAGAAAAACCCACCGCACTAATAACGCGCGTGTTTGTTGCGTTTTTTTTTCTTGTTTTTCATTTTTTACGGTCATTCGACCATTTTTTATGCTGCAATAAATATCCATCCCTCGACCCTTTTTATACAGTAAAAATAAACCGTCTAATAGCCAATAAAACTTTGAACTAAAAATACAAGCCGTGTCGGTCACTCGGATCGCTGATTAGAAATTCAAAAAGTCGTTGGGTTCACGTGTAGGGAAAAAAATGTCGGTACGCGAGCGACGAAAAAAAAAAGGAAAAAAATAACACGACGACGAGCAACAATTCAATGAAAGCAATATAAAATGTGCAATAGCATTGCTGGGAAATGTATAACGAAATCTCTTGAAACACGCACGTAGTTGCCACGCCTGTGTAAATAGTAGTGGTAATGCTTCCCTCGTGCAGTAGCTTCCGTGCGTAACATCGCACACATTTTTTCTCGTACAACATTTCCGTGCGCAATTACTCTCGCGTCTAATAACGCCGCGTGCAAAAGTTGTGTGCGTGTTAATGTGTGAGCTTCGCATATCATACGGAGTGTCTAGTTTGAACCGACGGAGAAGAGCGCGCCCGTTAAAAGCGATGCGAGCAATTTTTACATGAAAGAGTGTTCCGTTTGATGTTGCAACCATAAAATTTTATATTTCAGATGCTCATGTTAACGGCCCCGGCTAATGTTACTATTCGCGCGATAACGAGAAGAATCGAATTGGGTTAATATGCAAATAATTTTTGCCCCCCCCCCGTTTCAAACTCGTTGAAAAATTGAGTCTTATCTTTTTTCCATTACTTTTTATCCAGCTTTGAATTATGAAATTTGAATGAGATTCATTTTTATCCGACGGGGGAGCACGACGAAAAAAAAATTGAATCACAATTTGTCACAGGGAGAGATGAAGCGGAATAATTTTTCATTAAAATTGTAATACATCGTGGTAATGCATATTTGTAACGTTAAAACGTAAGGCGAATTCAAATTTATGGTTATAGATGTGTTGACGACGTCGGTAAACGCAGCTCATCAGCGAAGTTTCGGAAATTAGTAATCGCTGGTAATAAGACTAACGTCGCCCTTTATTGTTGGGGCATGATGAGTTTGCCAAGTAGCCTCGCTCGGGTCTTCAGCCTGATGACGAGCTTCGGCTGCAAGCGATCATATTCTCGTCACCATTGCATGAGATGCGAAAAAACGAACTATTTTATCGCGAAGTCGAGACGGGCGAAAAAAAAGCCACGTCCCTACTGGCTGCGGCGTCTTTGCACGCGCACGCTCTTATCTTTTGCGTGCGATGATTTATCTAATAGCCCCTTGCCTCGTTATCGGGACACTTTTCGTCTAGCGCGCGATTTCCGAGCGCGATAAAAAAATTAACAACAGAGAACTTCCTACCTTTTTCGATTTTTTTTTGCTTTTCGCTGGGGTGATACGCAAATTTTCGGCTTGATGTTTATTTTAAGAGTTGTTATGGCGAAAAGAAACGCTTAACGCTCTGATGAATATGTCTGGGAATTTTCGAGGGGAGGTAATAGCTTTTTTATTTATTACGAGAGATCGCGGTTGGAAAACGAGCCATTATAAGAAAATCGTTAATACTGAATGAGAAAAATTTTCTTTTGAAGTTTTTTTCTCCTCTTTTTTTTTCGTCTGCGATGTTGCGTTTTGTAAGTAAACTTGAAATGACCGAACAAAAAATGATAAAGCTGAGCTGAATCATGCTATGGATTTTGTACAATTCAGCGAAGCTGTAACATATTGATAGTTCCTTAAACTTAAGCCGGGATATGTTCGTGGAAAATTTTTGCGAAGTTCGATAAAATGTTTTCCATCGAATCTCATCTCGCGGACGCATTTTGAATAACTGCATGGTTACATCGCGAAAACACTCGCAAGATGTCGCGAAAATTATGTTTACTTTTTTATTGTCGTCTTATTCCATTGATCATTTTTTTATTACACTCGAGTTTGAAGAACCCATAGAATTTTTAACAGGATATTCAAAGATAATACACTTTTATATCGACAATAAAAATTATTTTCACGTCATTTGACGTAAGCTCGAAACGATTACTTGCAGCACTTCGATCGCAATGTCAAAGAATCTGTTTTTATTCATAAATCAATGCTATTTTAATTCTCTCGAAGAAAAATCGTTGAAAATTGAGTGTCTTCGTGCAACATGAACAGATTCTTAAATCAGGTGAAAATTTAATTAATGTTATGAATGAACGTTCACGTACCTTTGAAAATACCAAACGTGAGTCTTTTCATTCTCTGCTTTTATCATTCATTCATGAAAATTTTGTAATACAAAGTTGATTATACAAATTCTTTACAAGCACGATGGACTTAAATGTACGGCCACTCGGAAAGAAAATGTTCGTAATTCTTTCTTTAATGAAAATACGGCAGAAAGTAGACTGTCAGTTTTTGCTCGGAGGAACTTTTTATTAAAAACTGAGGGTCACTTTGCATGTCTATAGTCATGCATCACTTTTTACCGACCGTTTTCTTTGATTCTACTCTCATGTCCATCATAAACCGTAGCATTTGCAGATTTTTCTAGAAAATGAGTTTACGCCGACGGTCTTGTAAGCTAATGTACTAAAATTTGTTAATTAATTATACCAAATGCAAAACGCTAGCGTTCCATACCTAATTATTATTATTATCATAATTTTGCTGCGAAACATAAGTAGTATTAAATTTAATCTGTCTAGAGATAATTTTCATTTTATCAAACCTGGAAGAAGGAATATTTTTTTCAAGTTTGAAACAAAATTGGAAAGTGTTTCTTAACTCGCGGCTATGTAATAATAATAATCATGCACGTAACTTCACGGCGTTAAAAGTCAAGTTAGACGGCAAAGGGTATAAGAAGTCGAATCAATACCTCAGATAAAATCCAAAGTTGGTTGGAATATGCAAGGCGCGTATAAAAATTATATTGAGTCCTAAGTTCGGCCTTTTTTTTTCTTTCACTTGTCGACTAAAGACTGTATAAGGCGCATTGGAAAGCGCGCTCTCAAAGGTATATACGTTCGAATCTTTCACTGCGATATTCTTTCAAAAGGATTTGAAAAACTTCTGCAACACGCCTCCGCCGATGATGATACGTGTTACTGTACGACGAGGACTAATCGTCGGCAGCGTGCCAAAAGCAGCATCTTGAATTTTTCCTCGCTGTTGTTTTCGAGTGAAAAGAAGCCGCGGAAACGGTTGCGACTTTTGATCAATCCTCGAATCCCAGCCGAACCGAGTGGTTTGCATTTGAATAACGTAGCCTTTGATTCACGACTCATTCAAGCTTCTTCCAGTCCATTTTACTTGCTCAAATTCAACTGTGCTAATTCATCGATTGAAGCTAAAAAAAAGTTGCATGCGAAATCGTTCGTTTTTCTCAGTGTCGAGTCGACAGAAACTTTTTGTTTAATGGAGACTGATTTCAGATGAAAAAGTCGTCTAAAAACATTCAATCTCGATAATTACGTTAGGTTGGTTTTAGTCGAAGGAAGGAATATACAAATATTACCCTTCGTCGAGCAAAGTTACAAACAAACAATGGCAGTTACACATTTGTGACATTAACATTTATATAAACATGGAGAAACTGCACACACACGGTTTATTAACGAAAGTTGGAATGCATAATGACGTGTGTAATGTTATGCTTAAACGTACACGAATTCGTTGAAATATGCTTTTGCATCGTATATAAATTTATAATTATGTGGATGGTGTGCGGGGCGTATATGCATTACGTAGGCAATGTAAATATAGAATATTGTAATTCGTTGGATCTTGTATGCCCCGCGTGTTTGTTAAAGAAAATGAATACACCAAATTACAGCGAGCGCTAAATTAGATGATAATTGTGAGAAAACGTCGAAGCCGCGGAGTCGGGTAATTGGATTCACTTTTATTTACACGCACCCACTCGTTACTCTCGCGTCAAACAACAACATTGCGCCCATTTCAATCCGACGCAAAACAGTCACACTCAAATCCCCTAAACAACAATCAAATCCCAGACCACATGCAGTCCATAACAGTCGTTTATCTTTAAATTTGATCGTTCCCACTATCAAATGACAGTTCTATTTCCTCTCTTTGACAAAGTAACGGAACCAGTCTGCAAAAATGCGCATGGGGTGAAACGCATGCGATCGACTGTGAACCCATGATAATTCTCGTCTCTTCATTAGACACTTCATTTTAGCTTATTGTTTCCACTGTTCTAACCGATAAATTACTTTTTTTTTTAATTTAACCAACAATCTTTCTTATTATGATGGAATAGCAGGGCAGATTCTGTCTTTCTCACACAGTTCAGTTACCTTTAATCTTTTTTTTTTCAATGTTTTTAACCTTATATATTTCTTATTTACGGTGAATGCTAAGAATTAACTAAACTGTGTAGGAGAGACAGACTATTCTGATACCATTTCGTCTTAAGTGCAAAAATTGAAGCATCTGCGATTGAATATCGAAAATTCATGTCACTTTTCACATTGCTAGTGACATTTGCAGTGTAGGTTAAGCGACAAGAGGAGCAGGGGGGTTGACGAAAAAAATAACGATCGAAGAATTCCGAACCACTTAGCTCAAGCACGTCGCAGTCGGCGATTTATCTGCGGATCTAATCAAGCCGAGCATCAAATGACAGTTCTATTCGACGCGTCTGACAAAGTAACAGTACCACGCGGCCTATCGGACGCTAGAAAAAGCGAACAATCTCGTCCGCAACCGAAAACGATTAAAGATTGCATCGAACAAAAGCAACAGCGCGCGATCATTTGAATGGAGGAAGCGGCCGAGTGACGCGAGCCCGCACGAGGTTGAACGCTCGACGAAACGCGCGCTTGTTATTTGAACGCGCCGAGAGCTCGAACAATCGTCGGATTTCCTCGTGGCTGATTTAGTACAATGTTGCGTAAGAGCATCTCGCGAAATAGTCAAAGTGCAGGGCGCGCGCCGACTTCGATAACGGCGCTGCCAGTTCTAACCGATGACAAAGAGCAACGCCGCTTCAGAAACATTCCTATCCATGTTTCCTTATTGCCGTTCGAGCAGATTGGCCGACACACGTATACACACCCTGCGACGACCGACCAATCTCTGCGCACTATGATAATGCACTTCCGGCCGCACGTTTAACTGCACCAATAAATGCCTCATGGACCAAAGACATTCTTCGTTCAGATTCACTGGGCTTGATTGACATTCTATTTTTCGAACTAAATTAGAATGTTAATAAGATTCGATCTTCGAGAAAGACACACGTTTTTCGTTGGTTTTAGCTCCACGTTTCTTATCCGAGTGACCCCTGTGAGCGGAAAAACTTGCCCTTTTCGATAAATTTGTATCGACGCGTTTTGTGCGACTTATCGCGAATCTGGCCAGCACGATGTCGGTCACTCCGTTAACTTTTTTCTACGCCCTTAACGGTGATCAATTTCTTGATCTTTTTCCCAGTGTGAACGCCAATTGACAAAATCGATACACGCTTTTTTTGTCAAACCATCGAGCTTTTTTGTTCGTTCGCGTTGTAATTAACATTGTGAAAGTTCATCAGGATTCACTCGAGTGAACTTTTAAAGGGTTAATTAACGTTGGTTTATATGTCAAATTCTTAACATAGGCTTGTCTATTTTCGTACTTGAAATCCCTTGATTAAAAAATTGGATTATGTCGTGGAGATAATTTTTACAAGATGAAAAGTTTGTCTTAATTTTATTGCATGTTTTTTTGGAAGAGAATGAAACGTTGTACGAATTCACGAATGTCAAGACTGATGAAGTGAAAATCAATTTAAGAAACATTCGTGCAAAGGGGGCAGTCAATACTTATTGAATCATGCATCAGGGGTTCCATTCCCTGATATCATTAGGTCTTTAACCAGTTGGAGACAAAAAGAGGCATCTCCGAAGCAATGTTAAATACTCGACACCGCATTAAACGTCCCGATCCGATATGTGTTTTTGTTGACGAAAACCTTTCGCCAGAATCAACGCAACGTCCTGATAGTCAACATTTTTTTGTCCCGTCCGTCCATAAATCGTGACCAGGTATGCGAAACTTGGTTTGTTTGTATATACCATCGCAGAAGGATCCTCTTCTTGTCACTTTGACCGCGGTAGAAGAGAAAAAAAAGGATTTTAAACACTGCGTTAATTCATTGTCTTTCTGAATTACAAACAATCGCGCGATTATTACATCTGCAACAGTAACTACCAAGATTCAATTATATTTCAACGTAATTGTTGAAACGGGTTGATAAACGCGCTGCAAAGGCAGTTAAGTACATTAGAATGGTAATTAGAGCAATTTTAATACGTCTGCTTACAAATAGAAGCAACTCTACTGTGAAACTAACACAAAATGAACGGATAAAAATTCTTCAAAGTCGGGTAAATCATTGAACAGTGATGTCGAGCAATGAAGTTACGACGTCGAAAATTGTGTTTTGTCTATGTGTCTTGGATAATTCATGCTAAATACCGAAAGCTCAAAGATTTTCATGATACCAATATTTTGAAATTCAGTGAATACATGAAATCATGACAAAATTGTTATTATTATTAAGACCAAACGGATGTCTATTTCGAGTAATTTTAATTACTTTGTCTTTACATTGACTTCAATTGTCTACTCTGACAAGCTTAAAGCACTAAGTTGAACGTTGCAGACACAAAGGCAATGCCTCGGCGTAACGTCATTTCATCCGGGATTCGCGGAGTACACGACGCAAAGTACCGGTAAACGATCGGCGCCCAATAATTTGAATGGAAATCGCTTTAACCTATCTGATTTGTTATTAGGCGTTCTATCAGCCAATCGGATCTCGTCTCTGGGATGCAGTTTGAAGGTAGTTAATGTTGACAGTCAAAAAGATGAACGCTCCTTAGGTATTGCAATTTGCGTCTCGTTCGTTTTCGTCTCGATGAGCGTAATTAAGGAACGCGATTCTTCTTTTGTTTGCCTACGAACAATTGTTTATTCAGTCAAACTGGACGAAACGTTTTGCAGCGTCTTTAGAAACTCGGCGCTTATTTGGTTCGCTGACGTCTTGAAAATCGTTTCGCCAATGCAGCTCCAACGGCGGATTAATGTCGCGTCGTTCTTTTTTCCTCGCGGTCTATGTCAACAAATTTATTAATGATACTTTTAATGGGCACATCGCTCAGATAACGGCAGATTGAGTTATGTCGTTTTGCACTCGAGTTTTACGAGTACGCGATGGCACCGGCCACATCTCTGTCCTCGATTTCGACTCGAACGTTGTAAGAATTTTTGCAGATTACATTTGGCTCGGTTCGTTTTGTTGTTAATATTTTATACGATTTCACAAACGGCTCGTACGGATGAATTAAACCCGCAGATAAAACTCACGACAATAAAAAAAAAACGAAACAAGCAGTACATAACGGGATCCTTTAGTTTTGTGATTTTAGATAAAATTCCCGACTGACTTGTATATTTAGTACGTCAAAATGATTCGGCGCGATGTGGAGTATAAACAAATTGCGCTTTATGATTTGTTGCTCCGAGACAAAGAAGCATTTTAATGATCCGCCGGATCCGCTCTTATCCCACGATATGTCGTCGCGCGTTGCCTCGCAAAAAGACTCACCGTTATATACGAGGCCCCAATTTCAGACCGAGACAATATGAATCCGCAACCATATACGAATGGCAATCTCGTCATTTCACCGGGTACCCTAGACCGCGTCTATAAAATCAAACGAAGGCACGGAAAAAAAACCTTGCGAGTCCGCATGAAATATGACACCCCTCTGGTTTCTTGCGAATAAGCCAACTGACATTCATTAGAACGAAAACTACTTTGCTTTTTGCTCCTCAGGCTGACATATCGAATAGAGTAAGTCCACAATTATGACATAACGGAGGTTATTAAGAAAGCTGAGAATGACGTACCATTTTTTTTGCAATCTCCGTTCATCAGCGCAACGTAGTCACTTCAGCATCCCGTCTAATAGGTGCATTTTAGGCTGCCGAGCGTAAAAACACGCCAACAAACAAATAACGATTATTAGAGCGATCCCCTTTAGCATAATGACGATAATAAGCTGTCCATTTAGATCTCATTGTAAAATCATGACTATTAAAAAATGCAATTTACGTTGCACCGTAATTATAATCGGCGCATCCTAGATGATTAACGATAGATAAATTTCACGTTTGTTTGTTCAGCTGGTTGATCATTATTATAATACGATTATGTTGTACTTCTCAAGACGATGTTTGCATAGCGCTGGTTCTCATGTACTCGAAATACATTCCCGGCAGCCGGCCGCAGACCGCTCTCGCAATTTAATCGGACTGTAACTAAACTCAATTACCCGCAAATTTGAAATTTCCTTAAAAGCGCGGTCGTCCGGCCCGAAGTTTACACAGAAAACACATCAATTGATCCTCCCCGCGCGCCAACGAAAAATCGTCCGGCCTTGAATGCGACCGGATTTTTGTACGAGCTCGGCAACTGTGACTTCCTCGCGTTTGGCCAAGCACGTCGAGGGTTGAGCACAATTTCTTCGTCTGACGTTTACGCTTCTCAAAGGTCGTATCTCGGGCTCGCCCTTTGTTCGTCAGGAAAAGCATCTTGCGTGTCCGAAAAGAAACAAAATCGGGACGAGGAAAAAAAAGTTGTCGAAGGAATGAAGCAAAAACGAAGAAAAAAAAGTCGCAACAAGCCTTTTATTGCGTGTCTGTTTACGATCCGTCCCGCCAATAAAAGCCAATAATTGAAATTTCCGCTTGCCCGGATATTGTTGATCTTTGAACATTTATTCTGCGACGAATCCCGGCTGCATTTCATAAAATATCGAGAGTCGACGGGGGACCTCGTGGCTCCAATCTTTCGTCGCCTCGGTGCTTGAAACTTTTGCGTACCGCGATGCCAGATTTTTAAACATTATCAGACCGCACATAACAGTACGGTAAATACGCTGTAATTGCTTTTTGTTTATCTTCCTACCATCGAGTTGACTTTTGAATTCTATTAATTTTCGAAATCGGAAAAAGTCAAGTTAGTAATAAACTGTTTGTCTTTTATTCCAATCTTCGTGGAAATATGATACATATTCAACAACTTTGTTATTTGCAAAGTTTTATATTTTCATTTAAGTTTCGACAGCGATCAATGTAAGAATGTCAAATCAGAACAACATTTTACCATTTACAATTTGTTTACAACGTTCCGAGATCTTTTGAAAATGATCAATAAGTGATGATTATAGATTAATTTTAAACTCGCTATAACGTCCTTAAAATTGTAATTGAAATGTTACATAAAATATAGCTGCGATAATCTATTGTCACGTAGTCATTAGTGACTACATTTGTGAACTAAAATGCGTATGTCATAAGCAGAAACCAGATCGTCGAATCTGGTAACAATGCAACGTCGGTGCATTTGCGAATAGACCGTGTGGTGCATGCAGCATCATGTGCGGAACGGCGACCTACATTTACACTTGTGTTTTGACCGGACCTGTGTCAGGTTTACAAACGTATGTGCGACTGTTCACATTGAAGCGTGTCGGTGCACGTAGATCGATGTGCCGGCGTGAACAGTGTTCAACGATTTTTACACCGGGCGTATGTGTGTGTCAGTCCGCAATGAGCATGGATTCAATAGTTTACGCAAATAGTAAGCAAAGCGAGGAACGTGGCGAGACCAGAGAGAGACAGAGCGGACGACCAGCACATACGTTTGTCGAATGCGAGTGTCGCCGGGTGTACACAAGCCTGAAATGAGATGACCAAATATTAATTAATGCTCGTCGAACCGGCGTTTACACACTCCAAAAATTATTCTCCCGTTGCACTTGCAAAATGTCATTTGAGGTTTTGGTATTTCTACCACGATCACTTTCATATGTTTAATTATTGTCGTTTTTTCAGCACCGCTGAGTGTAAATGCAAATAACGTTTGACTGAGCTTCGCGAGCTTGATGAATCGACGTTGCCGATCGATGACGATTTTCACGGTTCTAAATTTTGTCATCGACCGAAAATAAGAAAAACAATAACCAACGAAGCCAATCAGAATTGAGCTTCGTGTAAAGAAATAAATATTCATTATGGAACCGAGGGTGAAAAAAATGCGAACAAATAAATGATCGGAATAAATGAAATATTTGAGCGATAAATTCCGATCGGCCAGCGGCGCTCGGGATGCGTCTGCTTTTTCGGCCAAGCAGGTTTCTTGGCCGTCCGAATTTCGGCTCCTGACTCGTGAGAGAAAGAAAATTAATAAAAGTGTGCCTCTCGTGCTATTAATTTGGCGATTCTCGGGCTGACACGAACGCCAGATACGAAATAACGAAACGCGGCTCCAAGGCATTCTTTGACCTATTTCCTGTAATAAGAGCCCTCAAAAAAAAGGACAAACAAACCAACTGAGAACCCAAGAACAGGGAGAGACGAGAAAAAAATGCAAATTCTTTTCTATCGGCCGATCCGAGTTGGGCCCTCATCATCACGTCAAATTTACCAATCAATTGATTTCGAGCTGATGTCAGGCTTAGCCTCCGAAAATTAGCCGCTCGTTTCCACAAGCGAATGACTCGCAGAAGTATAATAGCACGCTCGCGAAACGCCGATCCGCCCGGCGCAGTAGCCCGAGTCAATCAACTGCAATTATAACTGCTGACCTTGAAACTGCCGAGGCAAGAAGAAACGTTCAATGTGTTGCCTGGGCTTGTACGCAGCTCGAAGCATCTGTATGCATTTGAGCAGACGCAACCAATTTGCAAGTCGCAAGCGAACGGGGTAGAAAGATTGGCACTCGAGAGTCGACGATGAATATAATTTTGTCGGGTGGCTCGCGTGTCAATTGTGCTCCAGGTCGCAATTCCAGTTTGCACCATTGCGGCGGTTTTAGCATGACAAAAGATAGTCGCTCATTGTGGCCAGATGTAACGCCGGATTATAATTATTGTGAAGGGTTGGTGTTTTTCGTGGATCCTATTGTTGTTTGGATCGATGCGCCCGAGTGTTGATTCAACTCCCGGGCCACTTTGTGCCTCTAATACGACATACGTGACGCCGCTCTGTTTGACCAACCAATTGTAATAATTATGTTAATTTGCGTGCGGTTTAACTAGCACCCAAATTGAGTCCGCCGAACGGCTTATCAAGCCCGTTACGCCGATCAATCGTTCGGGCCCTTCTTTATTGTCGGCGCTTTTTCACGCCTCATTGGACTGCGTCTGATTCCCGCGAGAGATGCGTGGCGAAAAATTATTTTTCTTTTTATTCGCTCGCTGCATTAATGAGATTGATGGTTACTCGGAGCAAACGATCCTCTTCAATCGGTGCTTTTATTGAAATGCATTTCATTCGAGCGAGGGAACAGATAAAAACGTTTGAGCCCTCGTAAAAATTGGCGGCAATCAATTTTTGAGTTTTAATAGCCAAGTTGCGAGATCAATTCAAATGAAATGTTAAAATCAATTTTCACGATTAACTCGATCCGGCCAGATGTAATGAAGGCCAAGTTTTTATGACGCTCATCCGTCTTGAGTTATTTATGGATTGATTTGGGCAAAATCGCAAGTTACTTGATCGCCCATCAAATTCATCAGCCAAGTTTCCGCTTTCTATGATAGGGAGACACACTTCCATAAAAGTCGAGTTATTTAGGTGCGCCCAGGAAATCACAAGTTTGGGCTTGAGATTCCAGGTTGCGCCTTCAGCTTGTTGATGGTTTGATGTATCGACGACGCGAGCCTGTCGGCTTCAAACTGATGCCGCACCTGGTTGACTCGAGAGGGAGACAGATTGGTGCTTAGGCTGACGAGATCGAGATAAAGGAAGGGTGTGCCCTGGTTTAGGGTTAATGGCGTACGTTTATTTGACAAGAGCGAGCTGAACAATCAAAACACGTGGCGGGGCACAAGACAAATGACTCGAGGATAAATGAAATTATTCAGATGCAATTTAAATCAACGTGTAGAAACCCCTCTTTGGCAGATGTAAATTTCGGTCGTGCTGCTTAGACGGGAGTTATTTTTACATGCCCGGTTCGGATAGTTTCGCTTGTACATATTTATGCCCGTCCACGCGTTTTTTAACTGTTCCTCTTTTTGATTAAAAGAGCAACGCTAAAGTGGGCGAAGTGACGCATAGGTTCAAAAGTTTTTTTTCAATTTACTATCAAAAATCTGGTAGTTTTACTTCAAGACTATAATTATACACGAATAATGATAAGTTCAAAATAATTTAAGATGTTGAAGTCTCACTATTAGTGAATAAATTTCTTTTGACAAGTACCAGAATTGAGATTTACAAATGGCGTGGGGTTAAGATAGTGGTTTATCACCTCAAAGTCTTAGGTTCAAATCCTAAAATATGAATTTCGGGCTTTCAATCTTAATTCCAAACTATAATTGATAATGGAAATATTATTCAAGTTTTTTCAAAGATAAAATTCCTCTTGATTGGTTGCTGTTTTCTTTGCACATCTTTCACCAGTCTATTTATTTCGTCTTCGTTTTGATGCGAGCATAAAATTCTGATTGCGACGTTTCATTGGAACGATTGAAAGTCCATCTCGCTGGTTAACTGACAGGTCAATCGGGCAAACTGTGCGTGATCTGCTATAATAATATACACACTCGGTGAAATAAATTTTCTGTTGCGTTTAATTCTGCATTCAATTTATCCGCGACTTGTACTCGCTAATTAACATTTCAATTGATTATGACAGTTTTCAGATTGAACGATGACAGATCTCGTTATGGAAAATTGACACGCGCTTGTTTGCTGACAAAAATTTCTTTATTCATAAGATCACATATTTTGAAAACCATCTAAGTTTGCAACTTTCTTGATTATGTAAATTTTATGTAAGTGTTTATAATACAAACTATGTGTCTATACTTAATTAAGCTATCTCGCGTGTATAGTTTTGAGCTACGACTTTCTAAGACAAATTTTGCTCTGCAGGTGATGTATTTTTTAATTGGCATAGACGTCTTGATCGTGTCCAAGATCTGACACATGTTTTTGATGAAAAAGAAGCTCGGTGAAAGAGCATGATACTTTTGAATTTAAATTTTGATTGAACGACAAAATTTGTTAAACGTGTTATAATGAAAAATTTTTTATTCACAACCGATCTAACAGTTCGTTTGCAAGAAACCATAAACTCCCCGCGGAGCAACTGGTCATAAATAAATGACATACCGAAAAGACAAAATATCGCCGAATTTCAAGAGTTGTAAATCACTCCGAAGGTGGTTTGATGACCGCCTGAAATTCCATAGTTTAATGAATATACTTCAAATAAAAGTCACGTGTGTAATGCAAAAGACTCGGGAAGAAAGAACAAACATTTTTTTCCATGAAAGTTATCCTTCTGTATGTTTAATTCATGCAAGACAAACGGTCGAACGTTGAAAAAAAAGAGAGTCATGAGATTCAGAATCATACATTTTAGATTTACGACTTTCTGTGTTACTAACTTGGTCCTCGAAACTATGCTATGATATTTTCAGTAGTTTGCAGATTCGTTCCACATAAAAAATAAAAAAAAATGTCACGTGACAGTAAAATTTTAATTACCTTTTTGTAACACTTTAATTATGAGTTTATTTTTAAATGAAACTTTGTGAAGATACCAAAAGTCATGTTGAGGTAATTATAACTTTCGATCGAATTAATGTTTATTAAATTTTATAACAAGCAAAGTTGACAGTATTTGCATACCTTTTAAAATTCTGTTAAACGTGGATTTCATACATTACTTATGAATTATTACCTTTATTGAAAAATATTCTGTATTTTTCGACGGTTTTATAAATTGAAACTTTGCGACAAACGCATATTTTTCACATATATCATATGAACCGTCGGATTAATATGAAAATAAGTTAGTCAGCATGCGAGATAATGGCAGTGACTATCGCTTTGATATTTTAACCATCCCAATTAACTTCATCGTTTCAATTCAATCGATTTGGCAAAATTCTCCATTTCGAATGTAAATGTTTGTTATTTTCGTATATCGCCGTTTCATTTCGGGAACAAAAATTTCATAACTTCCATAGTTAATTATAATCTCAAAAGCCATAACGAATCGCGCCGATAATTCTGCACAATTTTGATTGCTTATCGTTTCTGAATGAAACAAATTGATTAACCAATCTGTGTGAATAATTTTGTCCGAAAAAAAGGACTGCGATCGAGTTAGGCTCGAAGCGTCGAACGAAGACCGACAATTAGACGGAATAAAATTGATTTATTTGCCAACGTAATTTGCATTTAACGGCAAACAGAGAGCTCATGACAGATTCATTCTCCGTGGAAAGCATATTTACATTCGAATGGTAAAATTTTTACCGGCACGTCGCAAAAAAGCAAATTAAAAATGAACAAGAGGGATTCGCGAAACAAAAAAGAGTGACAACAAGAGACCGAAGAATGTTGTCTAATTAAGCAATTATCATGGGGAGCAAGAATTGAGGTTACACGCGGCGCGGGTGTGCGGATGGTTGAAGCGAACGAATAAATGCGAGCGGCGCCTCCCACCCAGGCCGTATGTAACGACGTCTGCTATCAGTCAGATCAGCCAATGGTTTATCCCCTTTGCGAGCCGACAATCTGCTGAACCTCGAAGCAGCACAGAGAGAGAGAGAGCCCACGAACGAAAAGCGTAGGGTAAAAACAATAAATTTTCTCATGCCGTGTTCGCGCATTTGCACAGCGTGAGTCGCATAATATGTGCCTATAGAAAGCAGCGTCGCTCATTACGTCCGTTTGGTTTGCGTTCGCGCGACGACGAGGACGATTCGGGTGCGCGTCAGCCCGATTGATTCCACTATGCGGCGTATTATCGGCTAGAAACCGGTGGGATAGAAGGCAACATGTGGAAAGTGGACGTTGGGTAGTAGCCGTTGGCTGAAACATGGCGAAACGAAAAGTGGCGCGTCCGTGAGGCGCTGTGGGTCGAGTGGTGAGAAGTAGATGGAGCTTGATAGGAAAGAAAATCGCGCTCGCTCAGCGTCGTTAGCTCGTTAACTTGCACGCAACACTTGCAGCTCTCAAATACCGGATATACCACTGTCTGTCTTCTGCCCGTGGCCTTCTCTCTCTAACCAGCCGACCGCGAGCCTCGGCGTTTGCGACTTGAAACAAGCCGTTGCAAACGTCCTCTCGCTCTTTTTTCGCCTCCTCTTTCGCGCTTATGCCTTTTCGTTGCCGATAATATCCTTCTCCTTCTCGCAACCTATAAAAGACCTTGTCCGGTTAGCGATGGTTCCGTGCATAGAACTCGTATCGTATCGCTTTCCGCACATGGACCTTGGTCTGCTGTAATAATATAACGCACGCCCAAATGTTAAAACCAAACGAGTTTCCGTCAATCACCAGCGCCGCAGCAACGAGCGTCCAACTTCATCCACTTCAATCGGACCTTCGTTTCGACGCCACAAGTCAGACTCAGCTATGCGCTGTTGTTGCTTCTTTTTTTTTTTAAACATCCAGTCGGCGCACGGGCATTCATTGATTCGCTGATGCGCCCAGGCTTTACGGATGTTGGTCACGGTTCGACTGCAAAAGCATTTTCAGCGATGAGTAATGCAAAGACGCGCAGCCGGAAGACTTTCGATACCGAGCCGAGGTGAGGTCTTGCGAAATTCAATTGGCGCATTCAAAGAAATGGGTTATTGTTTGTTTAATGCGCCGACCTAACTGCCGGGATCAAATTTCCACGCAGCCGGATTTATACCGGCTTGCTGGCGCGCCTCTACTTATTCTTCGTTGCGTTTCGTTTATCCTTCCACCGTTTTTCGTTTCCCCTCATCACTTTTTCGATAATTGCATGCTTTTCGAATGTAATCGAGAGTGAGCCGCGGCCAATCAGATGAGAGATTGAAAGCTTCGCTGAGCATGTGCCCTCTCGCGCTGTGAGAAACCTTTTCGTCGCATTTTATAAACAACGTTTCGCTCTTTAGTCTTCTCGCGCAGCTCAATAGAGCGACTCAAATCCTTTTCAGATAAATTTCATAAATATCGTTTTATTATTTGCTGTTGCAAACTCGTTTTCGTGGGTCGTGCATGATTTTGTGATGAAAATAACAACGTCCCGTCGTAAATAAAGGATAAGCAGGAAAGTTGAATAGGAAGGTCCGTGTACCGGCCGTGGTGCTAACCGCGATAAGGTGCTGAGTAGAATTATGAAGCTAATGCTTTAAATCAAAGTTAGAAATTCATTGATTTGAATTGAGATGCGATCACAACAGGAGATTTCGGTCGGATAATTACTTTCTCGGAATAATCCGATAATTACTTTCACTCTCAGATTGGATTTCGCAATGTTGCAAATTTTATTAGCAGAAAATCGGAACTGTTGAATGATTGCCACTTTGGTGAACAGAAGTAACGCCAGTATCATTGGTGTTCGGATTTCTAACCCTTTGGATTACACTACTTCGATTAACATTGTAATTTTATTACAGAATTAGAGAAAACCTTTTATCCTACAACTCTGAACTTTCGTTCTATTTTTCTTTATTTTGTACTTTTATTTTACACGCGAACGAGGGAGGCTGATGAACGTGAAAAAAAATAGATGGATTGTTGTTTACAGATAAACAAAGTAGCTTTAGGTGTTTTAATTAGTTGCACGATAAGAACTCGGGCAGCAAAAGAAGTTTCGGAATCTGACTAATCGCTATCGGACTTTTTTCTGAAGCGAGTAAGCCAATTGTTATTGTGATGGAGTTTTCGGTTTCGTATCTTAAAACAGATATACAAAAATATGGCGTCACAAGAGATTCATAGTAATTGCAGTAGAATTTCAATTTGCGAAAACTCAAAAATAAAGTTGAAAACATTTTGCTAGTTACGAAGTTTGTTTGATTCATCGTTTGACTTACTGCTGTTGTGAATATTATTCTGTTGCAAAGCTACTCACACATTTCAAGTACTTAGAGATAATAAAACAATATATGAAGCTATCTTGAACTCAAATTAACCACGGCGAAAAGTTGTTAAATCTGTGTAGAGCTTCAGCAGATTTTCAGGAGAAAACGAACAAATTCGGAGGAGGAGGCTGATTCCCGAGCGGACTATAAATATTAATAGTTACGGCTGTTCAATTATTTATTTCACGAAACAGATTCTCCGTGCAAAGCAAAATAAAGTACGCCAGTCCCATATTGCACGTAAGGAAACTGAAACCTTTCGTAAATAATGCATAGAGATGAAAAAGAAAATGTGTCGTTCAAAATTTGAGTATAAACTGTTCATAAAATAAAACGTCTTGACTGCAAAGCAGGTAGCGAGTAAACAAAATGTAGAACTTGTTTATAATTATGTCGCAATTTACATAGCTTGACTCGATTATGCCACAAAAAATGGCAGCCTGCTCGTGAAAAGTTCGGGTTCGTGATTCGCAATAATTATGACAGTCGTTCGGTCACGTACCGGGTATTACGCTTGATAATGATTACAAATTACATTTGAACGTATTCTAGACTTAATCGCCACTTACCAGGTGCAATCGTTTTTTTGCCGATAAATTATTGTTCAACTAGATGATGAGATGCTTGCTCGATCGAAAATAAAACATCCTGCTAATTAATCACTACCATTGGCAACATAAAGAGAATATGCAATCGTGGAAGAAAGCGTAACGTATGCACATTTTATTTGCAATCCGGTCGGGTCTATATTATTTTGTGCAGCAGTCGCACTCGGATTCTGTTCGTATTCTTATTATAATCATGCAACCAAGCACACTTATGCAAATAAAAATACGAACACCGAAAAGGTGGAACACATAAAACTTTACGTCTTATTATTTATTGATCGTGTATTCTCAAGTTCGGCTGACTTTGATTTTGCTTTTTTTCAAATTGTAATCCGATCGAATTGTAAAATAGCGAGCTTCATTTACGCCCACGCGAATGAAATCTTTTGTCCGATCAATTTCGGGGTAATAAAAATGAATCAAAATCAAAAATACTCATTCTTGGGCACTCAGCTTCTTATCTCAGCTGACGTCGATACACTTTGCAGTTTTTCAAATTTCTTAAAATATCCATATTTTACAGAGAAACATGTTGCTGATTTGATTAATTTTTTCTTTCTCTTTTTTTTTCTTGATTTATTGTCATAAATCATATCAACTGTCAGCAGTGACATTTTTCCGATTGATATCAAAATCACGTACGAATAAGATTTATCAGTGACATAAAGAGCACAGAACAGAAAGTTGAACGGTTAAAAAACCTAAAATAAAATGCGTACCTTTTTTGCTCTGCATGAGCGAAGGTATAATTTGATAACTGGAACGATCCTTTTTTTTCATCTCGCAATTTTGTTAGAGGTAGAACATTTATTTTTGTTTAAGAATGGACTATGTGTTGCTTCATTCATAATCTTCGCATGACGATAAACCAGCTCTAATAAAAGATAATGCGCGTGTTAATAAAAAAGTTATCGCACAACGTTAACGCGTCCGTGTCTCCTGCGAAGACACAAGAAAGGCAAAACGTATAATGTAAAGATACCGTGTCCTTTTCTTCCAACATTATCACGAGACTTCATTATTCCGCCGAGTATCTGTGTAACATATATCATTTTTAAAACAATTTAATCTACAAATTAATTAGCGTCGCAACTCTTAAAGGCGCTACATTATCATTGGCTGTGTTGCAATGTTTTTTAATGCCTCGACTCATTCGACTTATTCGAAGAGTGACAGAGTGGTTTTAAAATCATTTTTAATAACTGGACATTGTGTTATCAGTTCGTGATTCAAAAACGAACAATCAAGCCGCTGAAGAAATTGAAAAAGCTTGTTTTAATTCGGTTATCTCCGTGTTGCGTGTCGATTACCTTCAAAATAAAATTAAGCGATAAAAAGAACCTTTTTTTTGCGATAACGAATACAAAAATGATAATTCGTGATTTTTTGCACAAAAAAATAAGAGCTTGTAATTTTGATGCAGAGTTTTATCAAAGTTAATGCAAGAGTATATAAACAACTCTAAATTTTTATGTTCGTAATTATATATTTGATTCAATTATTATTTGTTTTGAAGGTGAATGATAAATTTCGATTTCGCAAGTTCTCTTCGTGATTTCAATTCTGAGAATGTCGACTTTTCAAAATACTGTTTCAGTTTGATCGAAAATGCATGGAATTCCATTTACTTGTCCGAATTTCATTCCCGTTGTGATGACAAATCGTGACAAAATGCAATTCATAGCTGCCATAGTCAAGAATCTACGGTCGATTAATTTATATCTTATCAACTATTTCGTTGCAGTATCTGAGAAAAAAACAGCTGAATGGATAGAAAGGTTAACATTATTTATAATAGCAGTAAACATTTTCATGCCCGTTTAGTACAAGGATGTATTTCATTGAAACAATAAAATCTAGGTTAAAATACAAGTAGTGAGCGAGATGGGTTTCAGTTTGACTTTTGCGTAGCATAATAAAACGATAATGATTTTTGCGCAAACTGCAAGTCGTAGTCATTAATGGAGACATTTTATATATACGCTCGTGCCATGAAATATCTTTCACATACACTCGCAGATGTTTCTGATACCAGGTCAAGATCTGACAAACATTTGCAGGACATTTTACTGTTCTTTGTGAATTTTACTTTCTCTTGGTTAAAATAAAATGTTTCAATTAAAAGCGTAATATAAAACTCGTGAAACTTTTAATCAAAACATTGTTTTGAATTAAATCGTGAGATAGCTATAAATTTTTCCTATAAATTGTCTACCATGTAACAACTCATGGTAACTTTTAAGTTCACATTGAAAATTATTTATGTACACTTATCAAAGTAAATTTCACTATACTAAAATGGAAGCTGACTGGAATAGATAGAAAGCTCATATAACTGACATTATGAGCTTGTTGAAATGTACTTTCATTGAGCACAATTGCATGACGAACAGAATCGAGACTCTTGTCCAAGTCAAAATATGACTGACAAACAACCCCTGTGCCCGTCGGCGGCTTAACGTCTCGTGTACATTGGTTGAAATTAAATTTCGCCTAGCACGCGTAAGAGCATAAACGCGCCCTTTTATAATACCTTGCTAAACGCCAACGTGTCCCAATATACTACAGCTTCGGGGGTCGGATATTAAGGATCTTCATGCACATGATCTCACTTACTAACATGAAACGTAAACAGGCAATCTACAAGTTTCGTATATGAGGTAAAAAGTTTCTCCAGATCGCGAATATTCGCCGGATTTTGGGCCGGCAGCTGCGCTCCCTTTAGTCTTTAGCAGCAGATGTTCTAACGAGCACGTGCATCGCTCGAGAGCGGCCGAATGGTAAAAGGCTTTTGGCTCTGAAGAATGCAGTATCGTTTAGGTGAACGACTTGCAGCGTAGGTGATCCTGTCGCTTTATAATATTGCAGCACTTTTGCATGTGCGTAAGTCGTCCAAAAGTCATTGTTGAGTGAAATTTATCGCGAAGGGACATTTGCGAATCATGTTTTCGTGTAAACATGCACGGGAAGCTCGATGAAAGGGGGATTTTTACGATTTATTCAGTTGTTTACCTTAGTTTTATACCTCGTTTTACGGCAATCTAGATTTTAGATTTTGTTCTGAATCCAAGTTAAGAGACACTTTCCTGCACAAGTTACGAGTCCGACTCAAACGGATTATTGACTCGCGATATGATGCGGCAATGTTGTTTACGGTATGAACACGATTGCAGTAATAAACAGTTATTTTAAATTTGCAAATTACTGCGCTAAATCGTGTTTACAGGAGTACACAGTGGTTTTGAATTTACGAACAACATTAATGTTCAAATGATCGAAGGTAGTCGTTCCTGGAATGCGCTGTTATCGGGAATGAAATTTTATTATTTTGCTACAAAGTCACACGTAATAGTAAACTGGTTAGTAGAATGTTTAGTGATTAAGATTTTTATACTGATTCAATTTGAAAGAGTTTTTTAACACGGTTATTTATTCTATGAAATAGTTAATTAAATATTGACACAAAATATTCACCATTAACATTGGTTTGACATTTATGACAAAGTTATAATGGGATATGCATTAGTGTTTTATAACGAATAAATGTTTAACAATATTACAAATTGAATATTGACGCAATGAAAGCATGTAATTTTTGCTCAAAATTATTCGATAATTTTGCATTAGACGGGATTAATGAAATGAACGAGAACAGATTTATCCTTAAACGTAGGTAATCTTCAGTTTCTTTTATTTGTGTGCCCGTTCCAAATTATCGATCACTTTTTTGTAATTGCAAAAAATTTATAAACCGTTATCTTTTTTAATGGTCAGGTGTTGCAGTTCAGTTGTATAAGAACTTATGAAACGGAATTTTGTATTTTAAGAAGGGCATCAAACTTTTTGCTGTGTACCTGACTGAAGATGACCTGTCGAAAGTAATTGAAAACTTATCTACCTTTATTTGTTTTGTTATTCAATATGTTCATATAAATTCTATGTTCATGTTAAACAATATTAAGATTTCTTGAACTCTGTGCTACAATTATTTCCAGTCAGAAAAATTATTTACCAAAAATTGTTTCTAAAGAACGCGAATAGCAGCTTCGTAAATAATAGTATATAAGATTTATTAGATAGGAACCGAGAAAAAACATTTCTTTGCATTCTCATTTTTCAGACATTTTCGTTTAGCTTAAGGATATTCGAGCCTTTTCTCTGCCATGGAATGCACATTCAAGAGAAATCCACTGAAACGTTCGCCAGCATTACAAAAAACTTTATTATTAAATTTTTCTTCTTTTGTTTTACATTATTCCAAGTAACAAAAATTTTTAATATTATTAATGCCAAAAATGTACATTTGAGAAACACGTCTTTCCATAATAAACAATAAAGAGAAACAAAGTTATTTCCATGTATTGCGACTTTTTAATTCAAAATCAAAAAAAGTATCGAGCATAGAATATTCGAGAACGCATCGGGTAAAAGTATTTACAGCTATCTAAAATATTCATTCAATTTGACTCCGTACAAGAACAGGTAGAAGTTATGTTGTAGACTATTAATACGCAGGTCTAAATTATTAAATTCCCAAGCGCAATCTCCTACTTTAGCATTCTACTTTCGTAGCGGACGAATCAAATCTCATTACAAATTTTTGATACAAGAAAGAAGTCAAACAAAACAGCATAAGAACTTAGAAGTACTCATTTTCGAAGTTATTAAATGTTCACATAGGTTGGCGCTGGCAAACATTGGATCTTACCAGAGGCTAAATTTCGGGAACAAAGTCACTTGTTCCATATTGTATAACAGTCGGGGTCCAGCAAAGGGCTCACTTGTAGTATGCAGGCTGCATTCTCTAAGCTGTTGAACTACCTGACAAAGTGAGTGCAGAAAAACCGACCAATAGAGCCAGCCCGGGTTCTCGTACGACAAAAAAGGCAACACATGACACAGGCAACTTGCCCATGTTTTGCCCGAATTGCTGTCATTCGTTGGATTTATTAAAAATTTTAAGCGTACATAAAAACTGCAACTAAAGGACCATCACCAAATACAAGGTGGTAATTAAATACTGCGTGGCATCCAGCTCCAAGATCCACCAGCAATTGCAAAAAAGTGCAGCCTATGCAAACAATGCATTTGACGATCGCTTCTCGACTTCTATAAATATGCCTCGTATATCATTAATCATGCGCTTTTTTGGCGTGATGGTTTATCGTACACAGGAATGTTTTTAACGAAAACCCACCACGCATCTGGTCATCCGCAATTGACAACTTACGTACCTGTTTTCACACAATATTCCTCTCAGTCCTTGTGCATTGCTATTTCAATCGTCTCGAATGTTTCGGACAATCGAACTTTCTTAATCATTCTTTTTGTACTATCATTGTTAACTAATCATAGAATGTGTTCTCCTTCAAATGTTCCTCTTTTCAAAAAGTTAACTAATAATGTAATATTTTTTGTTCTAGGTAAGTGTCACGAGTTTGCTACTATTTGAGTTCGATAATGATCGCATCTGAAGTAAGTTTTGCTACAAGTTTGATTATTTGACTTACAACTTAATGAAATACGACACCGCTGGGAAAAAGTTGTTAAAAATGCAAATTATATTATAAGTTCTGGTACAGTATAGACTTGAAATTCAGAAAATTTCCCTAATATTTTCATTCATTAGAGTTTGTCTTACGCAAAATCAATTAGACGTTCAAATAATTCTTTCGACATGCGTGGTACCTTCAAACAAAATAATGTAATAAGTTTCAGTTTACTAAATCGAATGGAATGACTGATTCAATTTTGAATCTTTTTCTCGCTGTTTCCTCTGACTGGCTTATTGAATGCATTATTTTCTGACAAAAAACATGGAAACTTTGTATGAGTTGAAGAAAAAGTATGACGCGTCAGTGAAGCATGAAGATAGTGTGAAGATACATTATTTTCTAGTGATCGACTGTTTAGTCGCCTACAGTGTTTCCACCACAGGTGGTCGTAAATATTGGTGCGAACAAAACTAAAGTCGCTGACAGTGCATTTTTTCAAATGTGCTGTTTGATTGTCCAAGAACGACTCCGATGTTTCTACTACTCATTGTGTGACGATGCTACGGAAATATTTGTTTCCGCATGCAAAACTTAAATCTGCGATACATAAATGAAGTTGAATTCAATAAAACAACTACATGTTCGTGATAACAGAGCATTTTATTCAATGGTTAAACGTTCATTTTTGCTGATCGATAAAAGACGAATATTACAAAAAATATATATATAAATATAACAATATAATTTTGACAATTGCACGAAATCACAAAATTTCGACACTAGTCTCAAACAGGTACAATTTGCCAAAAAAAAATTAACAATTTTTTACTGAAAAAATGTATACATTTAGCGCATAAGACAAAACTTTTCTCGTTTATAATATTTTCATTAGAAACGTACAGCCATGTTTGCATCGTCGCAAATTCAACTCCAAAAATATTCGACCAGCGCGAGAAACCGCGTGAAAAATTTGACATGATTACGAAATAAATACTGAAAACACGCTATATTTTACAAAGGCATTTTGTATCGCACGCTGTATTCTTTCACGCCAACAGGACTGTATGCTACCAAAATATCTCAGACTCGATGCGCGAACACACGGCAAGGCTCGTGTAAGAGTATTAGGAATTGATATCACGGTGAGCACAATAATTCGCTCGAAGCTACATACAGGCAAATTTCGTAACAAGTCGTTGAACGCGATGTTTGTTTTTAAATAAATATGATATCTTGCCAGTCGCATTACTTTTTTACTGTTTCAGGATAATAACCATAGATGTTCGCAAAGATTTTAATCTTGTCCATAACAAACCGCTGAGCAGCCAATCATTAGTCAGATGAAATAATTTATCAGGAATGTTTTAATTTTATTTATACTACTCAATGTGTATTCTAGAATTGGTTGTTCAATGGTTAAATATTATGACGTAAAACAGCAACGTTAAGCAATACGCAAGCGTGAAGGAGCATTCCTATTCGTATCGTCTAGATGTATAAGATAATTAAAATTTTAGACGCGAAGAGTAATCAGTCGTTATTTACATCACCCATCTGTGAAAAAGTCGTTTACAGTTTACATCAGTTGACCATTAAGAATGAACACTGAATTAACAGTCATTTCGCGAACACTTAACTTCGTGATAAATTAGACAGTGTTCGTTTGTATTACAGCGCAAACGTTGTTGGGCGCAAGAAAATTGGCCAATTCGACATGATACACAGGAAGCGCTTATGGACGGAACACATTAGCACATTCACACAACAGCATATATACACAAAAGACACACATACAAAATCACCGATAATTAATCTATCCATGAGGCGTTCACAATTCAAAATGTACAATCCAAGAAACACGTTTGGTCTTCTTTGCGGTCGACCGGCACGATAAATACATACTTCATCTATCTACAGACTTGGGTCACGTTTGCTCGGCGTCAATGATCAATAATAACACACGCTCGTCAGAATTATTTACAACGTAGCACTAGACTTGGACTTGGTCGAAAACGGCGCTCCCGCGGGAGAGAGTTCTCAAGGCAATCAGCATCCGTGCTGACGCAATCATATATGCACGACGTGCGAGCGTGAACTGTTTGAAGTTTGGTTGTTATGCTGTCTGCGAGCAGCGAGAGGCTGCCGGCACTGCTGTTGCGTTCTTTTATTATTCGGCACGTCCGGGAGAGCAAATCGCAGCTTCTCCCAGAAGAGCTTGTCGCCCCACTGCAAATACGTGTTCGTTTTCAAATAGAGTCTGATGTCAGGATCGAGGTCGCGCTGAGGAACGTCACCAACCAAAACTAGAATCAAACGTCGGCGCCGGTCCCGCAGCACCTGGTGATGTGCCGATTTGAAATCAAAGCGACACCATTCGGACTTGATAAAGTTCTCAGAAAGCACCATGATGGTTCGCCGCGACGACTCGACCGCCTGAACAATAGTGTCCGCAATGAAGCTGCCCACTGGAAAATCACGGTAATGCAAACACAGTTTGTACGATGGGTTGCCCATTTCGAGCACCGGAGCAAGTTCCTCAGCGACGAACGCCTCGTCTTTTGAGCTGTAGCTGATGAATGCGTCGAACAACTTGTCGCGATCGTCATGATCGACTTCCGCCTTACGATAAAATATTCTTACTCCGAAACGTGAGTGACACCAAACACGAAGTTCATGTCGAAAAACAAACGCAAACATACAAGCAAGCACGAGCACTAAGAAAGCTGACAACATTGTCAGCAACACTGGAAGGTAATCCTGTAGAGCTTGACTCTCAACAATGGTTTTCGTAAAGTTTCCGAGAGCACCACTGTCCACGTTTGCCAGATCAGAACACAACGAATAGTTGGAAAAATCAAAACCGTTTTCACTTGACAGTTGATTCGTATTTTCAAAATCGTAGTTCTGACTTTGCTGCTCATCCAGAAGAAACCGGTCCTCAGAAGCATTGCGAATGCAGCGTAACTCGGCAGCATCGATGACTTTGATCGATGACAAACGAATCCACTCGTGGTAACTTTCTAGGTAATCGCAGTCGCAGCTCCACGGATTAGTCGACAAGCTCACTTGTTTGATGAGTGATGGCATTGACCAAACCGACAATGAGGTCAGATGATTGCCCTGCAGTCGAAGAGTTAGCAACGAACGCAACGGTAGAAATGTCTCGTTGGAAATGTGGACAAGTCTGTTTCGTTCGAGATTGAGCATGAGTAGTGTCTCAAGACCGACAAACTCATGGCCTTTCAGCTCGCGAAGTCTGTTGTCTTGGAGATGTAAGTCCTCGAGGTCCCGTAGTCCATTGAAAGATCTATTTTGCACGACCTCAATGCTGGAGCTGTTCAGAAATAACACTTTCAGTCTTTTTCGGCCGATAAAAGCGTGACTTGCAATGAGCTGGAGGTCGTTGCCGTCCAAGTACAAACGAGTCGCATCCATGGGAATTTGCTCTGGAAGACGACCCACATGGCCTCCAGATGAACAATCGACGACATTCGCAGACCAGGACTGGTCGTGGTAGCAAGTGCAGTTGGTCGGGCAGGTCATTTCGCAGTCACAAGCGTCAAAATCGCAGCAATGGCACAGAGCGAAACAGTGTGAATCATATTTGCAGAGAAATTGCGAATGTGTGACCTCGAGTAGCGGCACGTAGAGTCGTTCGCGGTCGTAAAGCAGTTGGCACTCAATACTGTCAAGGTCCATGACCAGAGGCTGAATGCGATTTTGCATTTGCCGGTTGACTCGTTGCAACCATTCCATCGTGCAGTCGCAAAGGTAGTCGTTGTCTCCGATGAAAAACTGTGGCAGTGGTTTGTTCTCTGGGACGGCGCTAATACGCAGCGAGTAGAGTTCAAGGTTACGGATGCGGTTACCCGTGAGGTCGACGCGCGTAAGGTTCGGTTTCTTGAAGAACGAATAACTCTGCACTTTGTTGATGAGATTGTCGTTGAGAAAGAGTAGTTCGACGCTCATGGGGATGGTGTTGCCCGTTATTTCGGTAAGTTTGTTTTCACTCGCGATAAACGTCGTTAGCTGCAACTGCGATTCTATTTCAAAATAGTTACCGAGCTCGGTGATCTCATTGCTATGTATATCCAGCCACTGTAATCCCGTGGGAATCATCGCGTAATCAAACCACTTCAACTTGTTATCACTCACATTTAACCACACAAGGTTCGGCAGATTTGCAAACAGTGCTTCGATGTTGGTAAGCTGGTTACCGTCAAGTCTTATCGCCTGCAGATTTAGATTGTCGTCGAATGTTGCTGGTTCGATTTTCTGTATCTTGTTTCGGGAGAGGTTGAGTATAGTAAGGCCTTTCATTCTTGCAAAAACTCGCTTCGTAAGGTTCGCGATGTGGTTCTCGGTTAGTCGCAGGCCGTAGAGTTGCGTTACATGATCAAAGATGTCATTTGAAATGTCGGTTATGAGGTTCTCGCCGAGATCAAGGGTACGCAACAACGGCGTGGACTTCAAGGCATCCGGCACTGCCGTTAGACGATTCCCGTTGAGATATAAATCTTGGAGGGACGAGGTATTGCTGAGTGCGCTCGGATGCAGTGTCGTCAATCTGTTGTTGTCGAGAGAGAGTAGGCTAAGAACGTATAGGCCACTGAACATAGTGGCGTCAATAACGGTTAATCGATTGTCACTAAGCACAAGCGTGTGCAAATTGGAGAGCGCAGAGAAGGTGTTGTCTGGCAGAGTCTCGAGCTGGTTCTCTTGTAGACGCAGGATCTGCAAACTGTAGAGCTCACGAAAGACATTCGACTCGAGACGAGCTATTCGATTGCTCGAGAGATCGAGTACGACAAGACGCACCAGACCGGTGAAGGTGACGGCGTTGACCCATTCGGCGGTGAGCTCGTTTCGCGACAAATCCAGCACCAGCAACTGCGTGAGATCCGCGAACAGCCCCGGTGGCAGCACCGCGAGGCTATTGTTCCTGAGATGAATCTCCTGTACGTCGCGACAATCGGCAAACAATTCCGGTGGCAAACTCGCGAGCCGATTGTTCGCGAGTTGAATGACTGTTAACGAGGACAAGCCTTCGAACGCCCGGTCGGCCATAAAGACGATGCAATTGGCGTTCAAGTAGAGGCTATGCAGCCTCGACAATCCGGAAAATGCACTGCTCGGTAAGGACTCGACTCTATTGTTGCTCAAGTCCAAAACCTTCAAGTTGGTCGCGCATCTGTTGGCATGATTGAAACGCAGGTTCGTCAAGTCGCTAAGTCGATTGCGCGTCAAATTCAAAACTTCCAGATTAACGAGCGAGCATAGCGAGCCATTCGGCAAACTCCACATATTGTTTTCTCCAAGATCGAGCCTCTCGAGCTGACTGAGATCCGCGCTGAACGTGCCTGGAGCAATGTCAAGAGCCATCGCTGACCAGTCGGTGTTGTGCGTGCGAACTGTCAAGTTACGTAGCTCGCACAATCCCCGAAACGTTTCAATCGACAGGTTGCCGATTTTACAGTACTCGATTGTAAGTTCACGCAACTCGACCAGAGGATTGAAACTACCAGCTCGCAGCGAACTCTGATAGAATAGCGCGTCACTGCATTCAAGTCGAAGTCGCACCGTGTGGTGCGGCTGGATCACGCTGAAGTTGGTGTTCTCGAGCTCGCTGTTGATAGTCCGTAATCGACACACTAACGAAACGTCGTCCTCGGTGTCGCCAGCGCTCACCCACTCGCACTCATCCGGGGCTTTGTAACGCAACGCCTTGCTCAGCGAGGCCCCAAGCACGCCGAATATCGTCCCCAGCAGGATTGCGAATAACGCAGGCTTGCCCTGCATCGTGCACTATCCACTATTTACAACCCCACACACACACCTTGACTTGTCTTGGCTCACTTTAGCTCACTTTAGCCCATTTAGATCGCCGCTTCATTCTAACACTCACGACATTCTACCCGTGTAGAACAACCCGCACCCAGCTCCGTGTGCGCACAGCGCCATGGCCTCAAACTTTGGCCCTCGTTATCAACACGCATCGGTACTCCGCGTCCCCCTACGTTTCTCGTATCTTCTTCCGTCAACACGCGCGCAGTCTGTACGGCTTCGCGCTTCCACCAAGACTGCTCGTTCGCTCGCAACTCAGGCCCCTCGGGCCCGCTTAACCAGCTCGGTCCCCGTGCCCCGCCACCGC
Organism: Telenomus remus; assembly: GCA_020615435.1. Lineage (NCBI taxonomy): Eukaryota > Metazoa > Arthropoda > Insecta > Hymenoptera > Scelionidae > Telenomus > Telenomus remus. Next base: position 12,418,731 of record CM036337.1, read on the forward strand.
CTGCTCCTTCGAGGCCCCCTTTTCCTTCCCCCACTTACATCTGCCTTTACCGCCAAGCCAGCCGCACTTATAAAAACAAGACACGGCTACAATCTTTGGGCCCTCACGGTGGCTCCTTATACTTTGCAGCCACCGTCAATTCTTCCTCTATCCGCTTCTTCGCGTCGCTTTTTTTATCTTCTTTGTTTTTGCCAACTCTCGCGTACTCCATTTTTTGCATCTCACGAATTCTTTCAATTTCGCATAACCGATATAACACTCGACATTGCAAATTAATCCCTTAACCCTTTAACTTACCACGATTAATTTATACAGATATATAATTTATACAAAATATCGCTGGTGTGTGTAATAAAAATAAAAGGATTACACTCGCAAAATGCCTTCATAAATATTTCAATTTAAGATTCTAGAATGTTGATATCAAATTAAATTATATTCCACTCAACATCATCATTCTCCGAAATGTGCGATTGAATGATTTTTAACGTCCATGACAACGGCTATTCATTAACAATCCGAATTCAGATACCAGTGTGTACCTCACGACTTCTGCAGTACATTGTCAATTTTATTATTGATTGAAGCATTAAAATACAGATTTCGTAACGCGACCATACCAGGCTCGATGGATTATATAAATGATGATATGGATAAATAAGCATACTCGATCAGGATACATTTGTACATATTTTATTAATATCAACAAAGGAATTAATCAACACTATTTCGGGTAGAATACTCGTTTTTTAATCAACAAATTGTCGACTAGAATTTACTGTGTACGACAGTGCAATTTGTTATTTGGTCGCACAAATATTGGTTGATCATCAAGTGTACCTGATTTCGTTGTCTTTTTGATCAAGATCGTATCTAAACGAGTTTTGAAATTGTGAACGTGTACGTTAAACTGAAAAGAAAAGGTGAGGAATATCATAAGGCTTGATGAATCATAAATGAAAATACGGGTTTTTTATCATTAAAGTTCAACGCTTCCGCTTTTTCTGATGTAATTCGTCGAGCGTGAGATATCGGTCGAACGAACATCACGAATCTCGTTCCATCATTATTTTCTCTATTAATCAATAGCTGGCGTTTGGGCATCGTACACGTATCGCATAAATCACGTCACACAACGAGTTGACTGCTTCAACGCGAGAGACAAAAAATGCGCAAAATAAACGAGAAAAAATGTCGCGCAAAGAAAGTAAAAAAATGAGTACACGTGAAACGAGCAGAAAACTGCAATGATGAATATTTTTACGTAAAGTGACATCTTCTTGTCTTTACGTAAGTTCTTGTGTCGAATAAAAATGCATCTGTATGTCTACAAAAAAAATTTATTTTTTAGTAATCATTAAAAAAGTACACGGAATAAAAGAATAAAAATTTGAAAAACCACGCATATAAAGATTTAAGTGAAAGGATGATCGTGAATTAGCAGGAGGTGTCACAGGAAGCTGGTAAGCGTAAGAATAACTAACGGTGTCGTCCTGTCTTCGGTACGTTAAACGATTAAACGTGTCAACGTAACTATTTTAAGTAGAGGCATGTTAAATTGTGTCCCGTAGCGTTTTGTACCTCCCGTCAAGAGCAGAAGCTACCCGATTGCCTATACCTAACTGCTGTCTCCGGGAACGGCACCGAGTTGTTCGCGAGGGTCCACCCAAGCAGACCGCAAAACTGCTAAGTGAAACTGCATGGGGTCAGCAGACTGTTAATTACACGATTTAACCTGTTTTGCCAGACTCATGTAAATGGCTCGACGACTAAACTTTCCGCACTTTGTCATGTGAAATTAAAGTCGATGGGCCGGAGAGCTTGAGTTCCAAAAGACACTATTCAAATAAATGCTTTCTCTGCACTTTTGCAAGCGATATTCGAGGAATAAAGGCAAATCCACATCTACTTTCTTGATCGCATTGCGTGACTTTTTCGTGTCTGCCTCAACGTCGATGAAAATTTAGGTGACTTTGTTTTCAAATTTCCTTTGAATTTCATGCAGCGCAAATTTTTTAAGTAAATAACGTGTGGCGCCAAAAATATTCTTCATCACGCTCGACGTGATACAGAAATTAGTTGTGGATTCACCTTAAAGAGCAGCGAGCTAATGTACGGAAGGGAAAGAGCATTTTGCAAACTGATTTGGGCTAGCAGTTACGAATGAGTCTGACGTTGTATGAATGGGCACGATGAAATATACGGTTCGTTCAAGAGTTATATGGATTTGGGTTACGAGGATATAAAGGGAATTGTCGTAGAGAGAGGGAAAGCACGAGAGCAAGATTTGAATCAAGAGAGGTTAAAATTGAGTTATGTTTGCGCGCGGTCGCGAGATCCATGCATCCGGAGAGAAAAGTATGTTTACTGTTATAATGCCTTATTTTGCGGTTGATGTATCATCTCTTCACCGAGGGCACAGTTCGTTTGTTCAGCGATTCGAATATGTTGCAAAATGATCCGAGGAAAAATTATCGATCCGAGGTTATCGAAAAAATTGTAATAATAACGATACGACAGAAGTAAATTGGTTAATTTAGTATCGCGCCCGAGGGATTTACGTCGTCACGGGTGTAGGCATTTGAATAAATTTGTTCGACATTATGTGATAACGTTGTTCCTCGAAATTTGTTTGCGCATAACCCGCGAAAAATGGTCTTTGAAGAACATTAATATCTCATTACAGTCGACATTATCGTCGTATAAAGCTAACACGAATTTCATGACTTCCAAATAAACGGATGTTTTAATTTTGGACGTTCGCGCGAGAGCGTGAACTCATCCATTTCATCCGCTAAACTTTTGAGTAACTTCATCATCCACAACATTATTTCTCAGTTTAACGATTATAACCTTATAGGATCTGTTAACCGAATTACGGTTACATAAAAGCTGGGTCGCATATTCTAGTCGTACCGTGATTGATGTAAATGCGAATTATAATTTAACTAGCTCAAACATGCATTCTGAAAACAAATTTTTTTCGTAACTAATATAAACTATTCAACATTTCACGGGAATCAACACATTCGCAGGAATAAAAAAAAACATAAAGTTTTACAAGCGAAAAAAATCATTTTCACGAACAGATTTCATAACAACATGCTATTCGACGTGTGACTATTTTAACGATGCCATTTGTGAAAATCTGAAATGATCGGTGAAAATGGTCTCGAGTCAAATAATGATGTTAATGATCAAACCGATTTTCCACCGTAAAACTAACAAACGATAATAACGGTGTGAAAACACACGAACGTTGGCTCGCGAAAAAAGAAGGAATTGATTAATTCTGCAACAACACGATTTGGTTAAATCAACAAAAGCGTGGCCGACAAAATGGTTTTGCGAGTGCGGAGCTCTCGCGTTCGACGGGCAAAAACAATAATCAAACCGGATTCGGTTGGTATTAAAATGCCCGCTGTTTCCTAACCACATTTGTAAATAAGCGCTTATCGTGCGCGCGAATCTCGCTTCTGTATATTTTCCCATCGACGAGTGATGCATCGCATCGATAGCCCGTCTAGGTGTATGCAAAAGCACGGACGGCTCGTCGTCTCGGTTGGTTCTCGCTTGGAACCGTCCCTTTCTGCAGGCTCAGCTCGTTCCGCTCGCCCCCCGTCGCGCGGGGTACTTTCGTTGGCGATCCGCGCGTGTAACGCGGCTTCCAAAGAGCGCGAACGGGGTCAAAGCAAAACTAGTTTCGCACGCGACCGTCCGCTTTTTCAAGCCTCGAACAATTCAATACTATATCCGTCGGCTGACCTTGACTATAACTAGGGTCCGGCCGGCAGTTGGAATCTCTTTCTCACAAGCGAAATTGATGTTCCAGGTCATCGCCAGACCCATTGCTATCTCGGTCTGGGTCGTTGCACCTCTCAGTCTCGCGGTTCCAAGTCTTTTGTCATGGATCGATCGGGTTATCGGACTTTCACATCTTCTGGGGATTTCACTCTGATGAGTATCGATCATTGTTTGAACGAACGAGTAGCCCAAAATGCAGAGAGCCAACTCCCTCGATATGCTCCGTTTGCTTCCTGGTTAGATAAAGCCGTGTGCTCTCGCGCAATCATATTTAACCCGGTGAGCGCGATTATATACTCTTTCGGTGTATTTGCAAGTTTGCAATTTAGAATCGCTGATGTCGGGAGATCAAGCGACGGGCTTTGACAGCTATTGAACTCGGCGCGCGAGTGTGTATCGGTGAACTATCCACGGCGAAATCGTTAGCGTGAAAGTTTTGTCGAATTTATGATTCATTTCAGTTGGTTCGACAAAATGATTGAGTTTCGATCGGCGTGTTATCTGGATCGCCGTCTGTAAATTATTGGCTTTGCCATTGCAGCCGTCTAGAAAATGTGCATTATCTGAATAATAGCGTGTGTTCCGCGTTATGAACGCGCTAAGCGGATAAATCGGGCCATTTACAGGTTACAGCCGATATTCAATGAAAAGCCCTTGATATAACGATCCAAGTGGTAATTTTGCAATTATCAAAATCATTTTTAATCTTCGCCATATAGTTTTTATCTCGACTGTCGTTTATCCTTTTTCTTTCTTTCGTGCAATGTAAAACGATTTATGATCTCGATAATAGCGATATTAATGACTGTCCGCTGTTATTGGGTAACAGAGAATAAACTTGTTGTATCATTCTAAACGTGTTATGTGTCGTAATTACTGATTACTAAATAACTGCTCGTTTAGCTATGTTAATGCACCGCTATTACACTGTTCTCGCTGTGATATTACCGATGAGAATCAGTTATTCTATTCTCCCGGTACTGTTATTGATATCAATCTTGATGTTTATAATTATTACACCGGCAATCATCAGCGCGGAATCGTACTTATTCCTAATCCCGCATGATGAACAGCTTCACACCGACTTACGTCGGCACTTTATTGTCTCGGATTGTCGAATTTCTCATGCTTATATCTAACTTTTTTCTAAACCTACACACTTATTGTTTCTTATAATTGTTCTTAACTCGCCAAGTAGAAAGAAAAGATAACGAAACAATTCTCACCTAAAACCTACTTTTAGATCTTACAAAAATGTCTACGAAAAAAAATTTAATAAATATTATTTCGGTTTTTTTCGGTTCTTTTAGAGGACAGCCGAGTTTATCATTCAAAGTCATTAATTAGTCTCGGATTCCTCGGCTGTGCGAACTATCTAAATTGGTTTCATACATCTACGCCCGATCTACTTGCGACATCACTTTTTTCCCATTAACCGGTGAGCAAGTCGTGCGACCATTTGTACGTACACCCAATTGTCTTATTTTATTTAATCAGTATATAATCCTGTCCAACAGATCGCGATACAGGATAAAAACGTATAATCTAAATGATTTTTAGATTCAAATAAGCCGTAAGATGCGAAACAAATTGCCCGCGACATCAATAAATGATAGAAACTCGATAGAATCGCGAGATTACGAGATCGCTTGGATGTGAGACTCATCATTAATACATGAGAGGACGAAACAAAAAATAATAGAACTGCCTAGCGCAGTCACGTTTAAAAACTTTTTTTTTGCGCCGCACGACGTGTAACTTTTCAATAATTTATTGCGTGACACTACACATGTTTTTATCATCGCAACAATATTTACATCAACGATGTCATACTGGTTCTCACAAGCACCTGGAATTTCTCCCAGACTAAAGTGCACGCGCGCAGATAAGCATCGGGATTAAGGAAATATCGTTCGTTCAACTTTTACATTTAAAAAAAGGGCCGTTCGGAGAAAAATGTTTCACGCGAAAATATTTATCCATCTGACAGATATGTGGCACCGCGAACAATACCGCGCAACATTCATACCCCACGAAATTGTGCGGGCTCGCGCGCGGTTTTCCAATACACCAAAAGCCGCTGCTGCGTTTGAATAAATGATCGTTCAAATTATTGCGACTGACTTGAGCTCGCGATTTTTTTCATCCACAAAAAAAGGCAACCCTCGCAGGCGAAACTTCATTGTACGCGGTTCAAACATGTCGGCCACGTATCAAAAATCATTCTGCACCGAAAAGGTGAACTTTTTGGCCATTTTACCTCCCAGTAAATCCGAACACAAAGGAAGACTTTTTCGCGATAGGTTTTCTTCTAAGACATCGCTGAATAATTCGCAGAAAGTTTGTTGCCGCAAGCAAAAACACGTCGACGCTGTTAATGGCGCGCGCAAACAAATGAGAATTATCGTCAATTACGTATTGCGCGCAAACGCTGCCGCAACAAGAGGAAAAAAGCCGCTGCTATTTTCCGCGCGCATGCATTTCGAACTTTGGCATTTGCCATGTGCACCGGAGCTCGTGACGTGACACACGCTGTCCAATACATCGGCCACATTTCGTTGAATTTTGGCGGTCCGACGTTGTATCCCCTAATTGATTGACGAAGGTTCAGGTCGACGGCTGATCGTAAACTTGGTGTTTTATCTTCATTGAGTTATGCATCTAAATGAGTGGGATGAAATGAGGCACGGCACCCAGAAGGTTAATAGCATTCGGTGCTGTTAAAATGAACACTCTTTTTTGAGTTCAATTAAAAAATTTTTCATGCGACGATACTACGCTATTAGCTAAGGGTCAACACTGGTAGGCTTGATTGGCGATCAGCGTGAATTTATCAGTCGTGTAAAATGTGCAATTATGCATCCTCTTTTTTGTGCATCCTTTTTTCGGACTTGTATATCTGCTTGGAGAGTTGTAGTAATATCGCGTCGATACGCCACGAGCAATTGCGAAATATAACTCTTGTTCGGCGGTAATAAACACGCCCTGGCTTTTACTTACCTTTTTTGATATCCCCGCCGACGCTCTTTTTTGGCACATGATTATATATTTTAGTCCCTTCCGCCGTTGCTCGGACTTTCGGCGAAATTATTGGTTGATATTGCGATGATGTTTGCAGCGATTTGTGTGCGTGACAGGGAATTGAATTTTGATGAAGAAAAGTGTTGTTAATGTACGCTCGCATGTGTCCTGTGGCTTGCGCGCTGAATAAATATTGTGGGATACGCCGACGTTCGATGTGGTCTTTGTTTTGTGGTTCTCGCTTTTTGTTTCCAACTTCTCGTTTTATACAGTTTTATGGGCTTTTATATCAACCTTTTGAATGCTGCCAGTTTGCGTGCGCCGAATCCCAGACAATTTCGGTATCGCTCGAAAACCAAATCACTAATTGCGATTTATTATCGTTTTTATAAACTTCGAAACGGCCAGCCTTGTTCTTTGTTCCTTTTTTTTTCAACCTGTTTCAAGCACCATGAAAAAGGTGCAAAATTTTTCTTCCAAACTCTTTTGCGACTAACGAGGTTTTAATTTATCATTAGAGCCTGTTTATTAACGTGTAATTTTTATTCCCCGAAGAAATAATAATTTGCAATCTTTTGATTAACTTGAATGGAAATTATGGATTCGCAAAAGTTTCGTCGAGAAAGTTTTTCAGGTTTGATAAACAAGAACAATTATTACCTGAAACTTGTGAGATAAATTATTCTATAGTTAGCAACTAATTTTTCGTTTTATTTGCTACTGATTTATCGCAAGAAAAGTATCTGTATACAAAAGCTCTTCGACATAAGATCCTATTTACAGTTTCAATTTTGTTCCATTATCCTCAAAAATGTGGCGCACTAATTTGTTAATTTATTGCGCATTAGATGCACGGGCACGGTAAATAAATTGTCTAAGAACATTTTCAATCGGACGTCGGAAGCGGAGAGGAATTTCGATTACGCTTTTCATTCTCTATTGCGGGATTTGTATCCATTTAATTAAAATATCAAGTCTAGCGCTTAGGTTCGCCGACCTATTCATTACGTCATTTCGTATTTACATCAAACACACGTACAGAAACTTTGGATGCAGCATGCCGTTCAGCACCAAAAACTCCCTCATCCGGGAGCGAAATTTTTCTTTTTTGGTTCTCCTGGTGAATCACGGTGTCTGATTATGCCCTTAACTTGGAAAAAAATGTCCCGTCAAAACTTGTAAACTAAATCAACATTCTAATAACGATCAACGTTTAATACTATGTCGTCGACATTCCGTCGCGAAGTTTCGCTCCGAAGCCGAAAATTTGTTCATTAACCTGCTAAAGTCTGAGAAACATTTCCCAAACGTTCGTTTCTACTTTGAGTTGATTGATGAATCGTACCAACTGACCCATTCCTACTTCGAAATTTAAATAACTTTCAATGTGTTCTCTAACTTTACACTTTTCACAACGTTCACACAGTACTTTTTTAAAGTAACTGAATAATTAGCCCCTCGTCCCCCGAAATTATTCTGTTTTATTTTTGTCATTCAAATGTTACAACGACCAGAAACAATTATTCAACAATACCACATTTACAAATACAAATTAGGCCGTAAATGTAATTAGGATTTTTCTCGTCGATTGTGTAAAGTGTCTAGTAGTGATTGATCACTCGCGTATACACATAGTTTAACGTCAACATTAATAGACATTTTCACAGTCAATTTTACGACTAAATCAAGAGACCACCTTTTTTTCATGCCTAACAGTACATTCTAACCGCAGGTCATTTAAATTTTTTTTGAAGCCGATCACCTCACCGGAAAGGTCTCTCGTGGTACAGTGAAAGGAGGGGAGGGGGCAAAAGGGAGCGGCGATTGACGTTCATCCGAATTGTACATCAATCTTAGCCACGAAACAAGCTGCATCAATTTCCTAATATTTTTCAGTCGGGCTTTATCAAATGGGTTGTTAATAACCAATTCATACTTGTCGATTACCGGCAATCTTCGTTCGCAAACCCGGGTAAAAGCCGAGAACGTTTCGCAGCAGCGTAGGTCGTTGATTTCGCTTGATTGATGGATTCGCCGCGCAACAAATCTGTTGGGACTTGAAATGTAAATAACTGTCGATTGATAGAGTGTTAATTTTGTCCGCGCGTTGCCGACGCAAAGTCAGAGTCAAGTAGCATGTAGCGTAAAATGAGCATGTACAAACGGAGGGCTGCGAGGCGCGCTCGTTGCTCAGTAAAATTTTTCAGTATGATCAACCAGCTGATTATAGCAATGCGCTCGCTGCAAAGGGATATGCCCCTTCAAATTTAACGGTTCGATGCACCGCTACGCAGAGCTCGGTCGTCGTGCGCGCCACAAAGACAATACACAACGAGGGTTCGCTCTCTCGTACGAGTGTTAATTTATGTCTAAGACCGAGCTAGGCGACCCTTATTTAGGACAGGATGACCGCAGACAAGCTGACAGCGCACAAATACCAATGCTCGCCCTATCGTCGGCCAATCGAAGGTATAACACAACTTCTCGGATACACCGCTGCTAACACAACCTAAACTTTACATAAATTCCCTTTATGAGTTGAAGGCAAAATGGCAGACGTAGGTACCTCGTTGCCTTGTTATCTGAACGAAAATAATTTATCAGAATGTTTTCGCCTTTGTTTGGTTATATTGTTGTTCGCTAGAAAAGTAGTTCGTTATATTTTATTATTGTCGTTACAATTTATTACGCCCCGGGGAAATCAGACTTGCGTGACAACAAATTGTGTGTAATTTAAAAAAATCTGAAAATTTTGTTCGCAAACATTTTTCGCAAATTTGGAGAAAAACATTTGAGTGATAAAAAGAGGTTGTTTGTCGCTTTTGGGCTGAATCAGTTTTTGCCGTTCATTTTTGTGCGTAACTTTACATTAATGCTCGCCGCCACTGAATTAATTATCGACGACATTTTGCTTAATTCGCTGTTTTTTGTCATGACACAAGCTATGCCACGCGCGAACTTTGAGCATAATTTATCGTAACGAAGGATTAATTATGGGCGCCTCTGTTGAAACTCGCGACTATTGTTTTCGTCAGTTGCATCGACAGTGTCGATAAGTTTTGAGCGTTTCGAGGCCAATTGGCAAATTAGCGGGGATAAATTCTCACATCGGGTCGTAACAATTTCGCCGTCGAATTACTTTGCTGTTTGGAGCAATGACTTCGAATGCCTAAAGTTTCGGATTATTTTCGCAGCTATTGCGTGTAACTTGCAGCGATCTTGCAACAAGGTTAAAATTTGTAACCGCCACACACCTCCTCGATCTCCGAAACTCGTGAAACTGTATATTGAAGTTATAGAGAACTGTAACTATATTGCTGCAAAGAAACATTCACGGAAATTAATTCGAGTTACGGCGGCGCATATGCACTGTTGCCTCTGCATTTTCGAACCTCTTCTTCTCATTGGTTAAGCTCGCTCGAACTGAAAATTATTTTATGTATATCGTCCCGCTTCTATTTTCATTCGTAGCGTACACTTTCAATGACTTCCATTTGCAACGAAACCTCGTTATTATTTGCACGTTTTTCTGCGAATTTTTTTAATTAAAATTTTTCAATACTTCCAGAATAAATTGTCCGTACTGTTATAATGTTGATTTACAACAAGTTTCAAGCATGCATCTCGACTAACAAAACGGAACAATAATAGTTAACATTTTTTCGAACTAACTATCGATAAACTCGGATGCTAATTACAATGTAGACGTATATCAGTAGAGAATTTTTTTGCCTCGTTCCGATATTGAATTGAAATGCAGTTAAAACAAACTTGTGTGTTAATTTGTGTGCTTGAAAAAAACACTTGACTTTTCCACCAAACTGGTTACGTGATTATTATAGCCGAGGAACGAAAATGCTTGCAAAATGGCGGCTTAATGGCAAACAATTAGGAGTTTACGATGAGCGTAGGTACACACGGAGACGCATCGCCGGACGCCGAGAGGCCGTCATTCTGCCGAGCGAACTCGTTCTTTTTAGTGAGTATCCGCTGTCTAAGACAAGGTGTAATTTACAAATGCCGAGTCTCGTTGGATTTATCGGCAGTTGCCTACCATCTCATTACTAGACCCACCTTTTTTCTCAATGCACGTGTGTAACCACCCTTGCCGATTGGCGGCCTTGAAAATCGCTGGCGTCGAACTGACCTACTTGATCAAAAAGTATGTAACACGAGTCAGAATTTCGTGGCCCAAAAATGTCTCCTCGTCCGGTTTTTTTCGTGGTATCGATCAAGCGGCTTTTTTTTCCTCTCTTCGTTTTTTTTTTCGTTCCTTTTGTTCGTGTCGATATACGGCGACTCAACATTGAAGGCAGCAAAGCGCACATACACTCGATAGTTTGTTATCATAAGCTCAAAATTTTCGACACACGGCTATTGACACGTCGCTGGCGAAAATGGTGCCGCTGCTTGTCAAAACGAATCACCGGGCAAATTAATTGACGTTGAGAAGAGGTCTTTCAACACAAGTTACTTTTTTCTCGCTTCTTCTCCCTCTTGCTCGTTCGATGCGAATGTGCGCCGACTAATAAATCAGACCTGTTTTGCCCCGCGTTTTTTGCAGATAATTATTGGATCTTGAGTGTACTGCAATCGCCATAATAATAGAACATACGAGCCACGCAAGTCGACATAAAAATCGTACCAAAGCTAATTACAAAAATAGTTGGCTCGACCGATTTTTCCCTCTCTTTGATCGTCTTTGAGTCTTGCTCTTGTTGATTCTCCTGTGCGTCATTGTTATCGGTCGTTTTATCGTACAAAGGAAGAAAAAAAAAGAGAAAAAAATTCCTATTATTGCTGAGGCACGATCTGAGTATTCGCGTTCGTCTATTCCAAAACGGAACAACTTTTGAAGTAAAGCGAAGAATCTGATCCGATTACTGCTGACAAACGTATTTCACTTATGAAAAAGAAAATAAAAATAACGGTGAGGCTATTCTCCATTTCACGTTGCGCAAAACTTAGTGGTATTATTGTAAGAAGCCGCGCACATCGGATATTTTGAATCGCTGTGCAGACTTTTCGTATGCTGTTATATTATTTTGACGTTTGTTTTGAGTTATGGAACGTTCGCGAGTGTGTTCTGCAATTTAGTTGCGTCGTTCGATCGTTCTATACAAATTGTGACAAAATACTGTAACAAATGTTGTTTATTTATACGCGAACGAAACATCAACCGTCGAACAAACAGGCTGTTATTTTTTCCGGACAGTTAAGCTCGTAGCTGAGCAGACGAGCATCCATAATTTTTAACCAAACGCAATCGGTATCAGTGTTAGTTGTTTATCTACGAAATTTTACACAAAAATATAACGATCTCATGAAGAATTATTAACTCGTTTTTAGTATACAGAGTAAACACAAAAATAAAATTTGTCATTCATGCAAAATCATACCGCTCGCTTAAAATCGACCGTTTTTCTTCTCGTTGTTTCCGATGCAGTAAAAACATAGTTGGAATCTAAAATTTATTCTGATGGGAAATATAAAAAGTTGTTGATACGATATGTTTACGTATTACTTCAAATTTCTGATCGTGTGTGCAATTCTGCGGAAAACGAGAAGCAACGAAATTGCAAACAGTGATTAGAACAAATATTTGAAACGTGAAAATGGAAACGAACTTTTTTGTTCTGCAAAGACAGAATCATCAAAGACAGAAAGTGCTCTGCGTCTTGAAAAACGTACCAATTTCAAATATCCGTTTGGTTTGTCTGACAAAAAAATGCAAGTCCTATTTCGAGCTATCTGTTACCAAATGAAACATCGCTCCCAATCAGAATTTCCGCTTTTAAAGCGACCATCACAGCTCACGATGGTACGACCGGAAACCTGAAAACCAATCGAAAGAAATTGTCGCGAGTGCAGGGGCAATTTCGCGATCAAAAGTGGCCTTGGCTTCACCGCAGCGTCCACTTTTGCGGGCCTTTGCTACGAACAAAAAAGAAGCCTCTAGCGTCAAACCACCAGCGAACTGCGGCGAAATTCTGATGCGAACGAAGGCCGCCGATGATGATCTCAGGATCGAACGATCGCGATTCGTGATTTCGCACGATCCCGCGAGAGATGATGATTGGGGAAAAACTGCAGCTCGCGATGGAGCTAACGGAGAATGAAATTATGCGCGGTGCGGGGTGCCCGGTTGCGGCAAACATCGCGATTCGTTTGCACAACATCGACTTTTACGACAGTTACAATGCGATAAAGAAGTGCCTTCAGCCAGGCTTGGGCGCATATGGCAAGGTTTAGCCGGCTGGAAAATTAGGTGTCTTTAGTCATCCATGAACCCTGGCCGGAATTCTTGTAAGGAATTCTATTCCGATCGGCGAAAAAAAAATATCAGCTTGACACAACGCTGGAACGTGCAACACGCTCACGACACTTTGTCTGCCGCGCGTATACCTGTACCTATTGAATTGTGAAAACCGTTAGCGCTTGTACGCCGATTGCCCAGTCGTTTCGCGATGTCCCACAACCAATGTATGACCAGACTAGGCGCGTTCGAATTTTTTATCGAACTTATCAAGTCAAAATTGAATATTGAAATTCGACTCCGTCATCTGAAGATCGATATGTATATTCTCATTTTAAGTCGGGAATGGGATTTGAACCTCCGTCTCTTCGATTGCAAATTTCAAGAATTTAGTTCTCACTCTAAAAAGCAGCTCAAGATTTATCAAAGTTGTTTCTTTCTAGACTAATGATAAATTTGTAATTCTTGTGTCGAAACTAGTATAATTTAGGATTTGTCATAAAAAGCACATAAAGTCGTTTAGATGGAAGGACACGAGCGTTAGTCGGTGTGTAGCTGGGATGCTGTGAATAATGGATAGGTGAAGCAGGCATTCAAGACAGTTATCTAGGTAACTGAGTTTGAATGGCAAAGTGTACTATTTTGATAATACTTGTTAGTATCCAAACTTCAGGATCGAGATAGCTGACTCGTAGTGGCTCAAGATATAGCTGTTTCTAGATAGTTGCATCCGCATTTGGGTAGTTATATATAAAGGGGTTTATGAGTTTGCAAATGTCGTCGTTCCGACATGCTTTTTGTTTTGCCTGCGAATTCAAACGATCGCTTGTTTTATGGCCGACTTCGATTTTCGACTTGTCTCCGGAATCGTCGATGTCGTATTAATTATACGATTCTGTTATTGCTGCCCGGCAAAGTGAAAAATTGTTTTTCTGCGTTTACGACTTTCGAATAATATACGACTGGGGTTCAAAAGAGAAAAAAATACTTTCCGGCAATCAAAAGTTCTCGCATTTTTATAAGTTCCTATCTTTTTATCTCCCGTCAAATTTCAGCTTGAAGACTCTTATTTCGTTGTTCCGAATTTTACAAACAATGTCAAGAATTTTGCGTGATGTAACATTTCGCCGAATGTTGTTCATGAAAATATGTTTTCCGTTTCACTCACATTTAATCTGTTGTCTGAGAAAATCTCTCGGCGGAATATTTTACAATTGTTATCACGACAGAAATTTTCTTTCCAAACAGGCCCTGATGCTCTTTGTTCGCTGCAGGCTGTTCAATATCCTCCCGCAACTTATTTGGCATCGCTTAACCTTTTTTTGTCCTTGATTCAACAAAACAAATCCGTTTGCGATAAAAACTTTGGAAATGTACGTTTTTTTTTGAAACTCGACGAGCAATTTTCAAATCTCGTTCGATTGCTGTCAAAGTCAAAGGGAAGTTCTCTGTGATTCGAAGAATTTCATCGATTTTTCACTAAACGATTACACCTCAGGTGGCGCGTATAAAATGGTTCAATAATCATTCCCGGTCGATAATTAAGCAGTAATTTAACAATTAAATATAAACATCAACCTCAATCGACGTGACACAATTATTATATCATAATATACTGACGTATTTACATTATTATTATTATTAACAGAAAAAAATCGCGGTCTGAGTGCGAGGCTGAATTTGAGGAAAAAATATTACAGGTCAGTGGAATTATTTAAATTCTACTGGCTGACATTCGTTCATACGCTGAAGTAATCCCAACTTTAATTCCATGACAACAGAAACCTATTATTTCGACCTGTCTCCGTGAAGTGTATGATATGAATTACAGTTGGTCGAAAATTTATTGCCATTTTAGCCGTAAGAATCACAATCCCAATTATCGCAATCATAAATTCATTCACAACTACAGGCTAACTTTCAGCTAACTATTAACATTTAATGTGCATAAATATTACCTTTATCAACTAAATTATACACGTTACGTTGGTGCGTATCGTTGCTAACGAAAATTCCGCTCCGACTTAGACAACGTCAGGTGCATAGGGAAAAAAGTATTACAATAAATGTAACCGTGAAACAGAGTAAGATTATTCTTAAAGTCATTCCTCGAGTAGCTTCCGAATTTTGCAAATTCAAAGAGACAAACATCGATTCAATACAGGATAATAAAAGTAATGTGAAAACTGTTTTTTTGAAAACAAACCTTATACAGATTCGCCTCACTGAGGAGAGTTATTTTCATAAATTCGAGATCGAACAGCTTCGATGACGTGGGATCTCACATTCTTTACGTGTTTAATAAACTTGAAATGCACTACAGAGCGTCGACGAAATTGTAATACCAACGCTCGTATCATCCTTTGAAGTTGACGATTCCAAAAGCATTCGAAGCCCGCGGCAAGTTATAGCATTTAGGTATTGATTTTATCCTCGTTGCTATATGCGAAATAATTCACGACAGAGAATGTCTAATAATGTGAAATATATACACTGATTGACGCACCGCGTGTATAAATATTATTTCCCCGAGCGCTGACATTTGCGCTGTCTAAATAAATAGCGTTTCGCGATTTGTGCAATGTGTGTGCATGTGTGACAATAAATTATTCAACGTTCGCAAAGTTTCCGACACGATTTTTCGACCGGAAGCTCGACAATAGAATCGAAATTACCCGGATGATATTTCGTTTAGGTTTGTCAAGAGAAAAATCTATCCGAAACTCAACGAAAGAGGATGATCAAAGTATGAGGCAATATACAACTAGGAATAAAAAAGTTGGTACGCCTTTGGAACAAATTTGCTCGTAGATTATGGAACTTGATAGTATAAGAAGTCACAGTACATTAAAACAGATGAATTCACTAATGCTGTTATATAAACAGAGGGGAAAATTTTATCCGCTTTGCAAACTTGTCCCTTATATCATCTAGTCGCAGTCCTCTCTAATTAAATTCGCCAAAAATGTTGTCTCTAAGCCCCGAAAGGAGCTCAGAAGAGCGGAGCAACAGAGACCGAGCAAACCTTTTAAAAGCATTTAAACTAATAATGACAATTTGTCTGCGTTTATTTTCGCGCCGGCTTAGATGCACCGGATCGTATATCATATGTCACAGCAAGTGCACGTCATGCAAACGTGACTCGATGCGACACGAATAACGAGCGTACGCCAGGGCATTAGAATTCATGATTAAATTTCAAAACCAACGCTTTTAAATCGCTTTTCTAAATCGCACGAACAAACGTCAGTTCGCGACTCAAAAGGCCTTTGTCGAGAGACGCGCTCTTTTTTATTGCCCGCTGTTTCTTTTTTTTCCGTCAAAAGTTTCACCTCTGACGATCTTCTGTTCTACTTTTAATTATGATAATGAAAAGCCCGGCACCGGACAGCGCGCACTGAATCGGCCGCAATTACGAAAATCTTGCGCGCCGTGCCCATTCTCACAACATTGAATTCAACGGAACTTTTGTCTCGGCATGTTGAATTTGCTTGGCTTTACGCGTGCCGAGAATACGATCATGCAAAACATAAGAAATTACTCGAGAAAATTTAATGCAAAGTGCGCCCAAGTTTAAGCTCCCATGACAGTCGTTCAAATCCGTCGTCCGGGCTTCTCTTTTTGTCACGGAAACGTAGAATATGAACTTGTTACCGGGGGTCTCTTATTTTCATTGCGTCTCTCCGTCATTAGAATGCACGTCAGGCGAGCTCATGCGGATTCAAAGATTATATTTCGTCGATTTGATTAAAAGTAATAGTTAACTGCCACCGGTTTCACTTCGCCGTATAATACAGGCGACCCACCGAAAAATTATATCCTACGATTGCTTCCGCGAATTTCGAAATCTTGCCGAATTTCACCGGATCACTTTAACTGAAACGCGTCTGGACGTTCGACTGAAACATTCCGAACTGCGATGTTAACCTAACCACTGTGCTTTTTCGCAATCCGAATTTATGCTCCTTGCGTTAGCAAATTGTAGTGCATTATTGAAATTAAGATTAGAACTGTAAGAGGATTCGGACAAATTTGCAGAATCATTTTTTTCTGTAATAATTTATGCTGGGTATTTGATGTTGGATTAGAATTTAAAAATGTTAATTAATTATCAGATTTTATTTATCGGAATGAATGATTTTCATAATCCACGAGAGGATTAAAAATGCAAATGTTTATAAATCAATTTAATCAGATACAAACTCTTGCTGAGAAATAATCTTGCGCGATTTTCTAGATTAATCATTCAGAGGTGAAATTTCTGCACAAGATATTAAAGCATCACTAGGATAGACATGACACATTTTATTAGATTATTCACTGCGACGAGAGTTTTTTGAAATTTTAATCACAAAACTCGATCAAGTTTTTCACTGACGAAACGGAATTAAACATGAAAACGCACGTCTTACCATTTAAAAGGATACGTACTCGCGGACTTGATGATTTAATCTTGATTATTTCTATCATCTTTTCTGATTATGTAAATATGCCATCCAACTCGAGCCTGTCACTCGCGAAACTCAAATTGCACAGATACAGTTTCAAGTGTTTCATGTATAAAATTTAAAAAACGAATAAATTCTTGTAGAAGAATAATCTCAGTAAATTGGAATACGAGATTTTTTTTCGAGAAATAATTAATTTGAATTCATATTTTAGATTATTAGTTTGTTTGCAAATGATTAAAGTTATAATATGCTATATTACGCAATCAATTATAATAATAAACTGATAAACTTGGTAAACGAAAATGTATTTCCTGGTTTAAGTATTTGTCAATAATTTTGCTCGAAAACAAACAAGAGTGATGGTGCTATTACATCAACGTAATGTTTACCCATAATTATCAAAATGTCATATGTTTGGTGCACTTCAAAAGATGATAATTCGAGCTTTTCAACTCTGCCAATCAAATCAAATGTAGCATGAAATTGTCAGAAACTGAGCTAAAAATGAAGGACTGTAACTTCTTGTTTATACGTAACTCGTTTTTAAACAAATTTTTTCGTGCGATTTTTTCCAACTTTCAGCTGCAATTTAAGTTTTTGGATATATATGGAAAGTTTTTAACATCAATTTCGTAAAACTTTTAACATAGATTTCATGTAGATCTAATTATGCTTTTGAGTTTCTGCAGCTACAAGTGTAACAGTTTCACAGATATTGCAAGATGAATAGAGCATGAATAACGAAGAATATCAAAAAGTTTGGAACTTTGTCTTCCTTAAAACCGTAATTAACACAGTCTGTTAAATCAATATTCTGCAACTGAATATACCATTTTGGATGTTCATAATCATTATCAAGAATTTTAAATTATGAAAAAGCAAAAAAAATGTAATTAAAGCTACTTCTATTATTCCAATTCAATTCAACCGAATAAAAATGTTCTAATACGAAATTATATAGAAGCACTTTGTTTGAGCTTTTAAAAAATTTAATGAATTTTCAATCACAACATGCTTTTAATGAAATAAAATCGTTCAAATAATCAAACAAAAAAGTGAAACATCATAAATGAGTTAATTTGTACTCGTTATTAAAATTGTTCATTACCGCGTTCTTGACATAACGATCCACATTATTTAGTTCCGTGTCGGTGCGGAAAAAAGCGGTCCAACGATGGCACAACAAAATAAATTATTTGCCTTTCATCAACGTTGATATAATGAAACATTGTGAATGTACCGAAATTACTTTAAAACGAGTATTTGTATTTCGCGCGGCGCCAAACTAAAAGCATTCGATAATTACAGTTGAAATTATAATGTTTTTGCGCCGAGCATATTTTCTTATTTGCCAGCTATTATCGCCTGATTCCATTTTTTTTCTCGCTCCCTCTCTATTCCAACACACGAATGATGGTAGATTTAGAATCATTAAAAAGTTGATTCGTCCAGCGAGAAAAATCACGGAAAATGTACGTACGCGAGTAAATGTCAAGTATTTTATGACGGGATAAATCTCGCGCAAAATACTTCGGAAATATAGTTGTAAAAAAAAGCGACCGGTAATGAGAGAATAAATAAAATTTGAATTACTCGTGTCACGCGAGGAACAAAAAAATGAGTCCAATAAATCAAACGTACTTAACAAGTGCATCGTTACAGTCACGTTACACATTTTGATTACACTTAAAATAACAACGCAGTTTTTACAGTCGCCATAAACGTATAGTCACTTAAATGCTCGTTTTTTGACGCGCGCACTATCCAAAGCCGATGGCTCCGAGTGGTTCGACCTTTTATCGTCCGCCGAAGCGCAGTCACACGAAAATTTGCCCCAACAAAAACATGAAAAAGAAACATTATTCTATCAAAGTCGCGGGCGGCACTGATAAATATTGATTATTCCGAAACCCTGCGAAAACTTTGCGATCACGAGCAATGAATTCGCTCGGATTATGAAAGCGCAAAAAATGTGCATCCTTTCGCATTATTTAGCTCCGCAATTTCCAACAGTCGATCTCAATCAAAACGAAAAGTAAAAAAAGTGACTCAAAAGAAAAGAAAAAAGAATGAATGTAGATCGCAAATCTAAGTGACCTTTTTCGTAAAAAGCGGATATCAATAATGAGCATCCGTCTCATCAAACGTAATTTATCAGCGAAGATCAAAAATAATTGCGCGAGCTTTTAATCAACCTCTCGATTTCAAAACAATGGGCCAAAATGAAGCGAAGATGACTGACGGTGCTTTTTCCCGAGGGTCCGAATTTTACTCGGCAGAAGGTACTTTTCGAGCTGCTGAACGTGGGCTTGGAACGGTGCGCGTACAGGACCTGAGCTTGTCTTTTTCTCTCTCGATTGCGGCTCGTTAAAAAGTTGCCTGACCGGTTGGACGCTCGAAGCAGACCGGCTCAGTTCGTGGTCTACGACCCGACACCCTCACACATCCTCAGGAGCACACGCACGGGCTATTCCACCTCTGCGCTCCTCGTTTGGAGAGCGCGCGAGAAAACGCCGCGGTGGGGGCCTTTCGGCTCTCTCAATTAAAATACGACCGCGCCGCACACAAATCGGAATCGCGCTTCGCTCGCCCATCAGTGTCGTCAACCTTTCTCCTTTCCTCATTATCATTGTTATCATTATTATCGCAAGAGTCATGTTTCTCTCGAAGGTCTCAGTGCCTTCGAGCGTATACGTACAGTATTAACAGCGTAATATTGAGGGATTTCATCGAATTCATTAAACGTCAAGTTAAATGAGAAATTCGTACTTTGACGACGTATTATACCCGCTTAATGAATTTGCATGTCGGACTTTTATAAGCTTGGTCGGTCATTTTTATCGAAAATTTCGTTCCGTCAGGAACGATCGTTATTCTGTACAGAAAAAACGACGATCCTCATAATTATAATCATCACGCACTTAATTGTCGCAAAAGCTCTTGGGCTCTTGAAGTATGACTCAATTTTTTTCATAATTGCTCGTTGCATGTGACGCGGAAATTTACCGTTATGTCATCAATCTGTAAGGTGTCGTGTTTTCAAGCAAATCATAATCTTTGTATGAGATTTGTATTGTTAATGCGAAATACGAGATCTCATTCGTTCACAGAATCGTTCTTCAAGCTTTTTTCTCTCAAATTGATGTACTGTCATGAATGTTTGTATAATAGAAATACGATGTTTATGATGTTTGTTATGTTGTCATTGAAATAATACAGTTTCACTTTTTGATATTTTTTTCAAATTTTCACATGCGACAATTATGCTATTGAAGCTGTTGAAAATTTAATTTTCTTTTTGTCAGCGCAATTTGGACAAATTGAAATTCGTCAGTGCTTTTTTTGTTCGCTTAGAAACAAATGTCGAATTGTTGAAAAATAACTGGGTTAAGATTCCAGCGGAGCAAAGTTAAACGAATCATTATAGAATTAAAAAAAGTCTAAAAACAGTGGAAAAATATGGAAAAAATGGAAACGCAAACGAACCGTGTCCTGAAACTTGTCGTCAGTTTTTCAAAGAAAAATTAATTACTTTGCCTCGTTTACTTTTGCCATTGCACAACATTTAAGTTTAAGAACAAAAAGATCCAATTCCATTTGCCAAATTAGATTTGTGTAACGTCGAATGGCTTTTTCCACACATTCACGCAATCCATTTTTTTCCAGTTACAATTTTGAATTCTTGACATTTGATCTGTACGAACCTGGGATTTCCAGGAAAACAAAATGTATCACGTCCGGTGTTGTATCAAAATCGATCGGATCTGATATTCAAATTAAACACAGTTTTCCGAAATTTTGGTTCATCATAAATCTCAACACGAAAACGTTTTTCACACGAATAATGAAGTTGTGATAAAAAATATCATCCGCAATAAGTCGGTTGGAGCGTTGGCAAAATCGTCAATTGGCAATGTATTTGCATCGCGGGGCTATTAATCGTAGCGGCGTGCGTCGCAGTGGACGACATCGGATATTAATTTTGATACGAGCGCCACGTGCTTGGTATGGGGGCCCCCACCTCGGCTTGGACCGTGGTCTAGAGCTCCCCGACGGCGCGTTATTGTAACAAGGTTTTCAGCGCGACCAGCCTACCTGTCACGGGGCCGGCGCTTTTGTTCCCAGTCGCTCCATGTGAAAAGTCATTTTCACCCGGGCACACTTTTCAATTACACGCGAATCCCTCAACAGTGCCCGCCATAAGATTTTTATACCCGGCCCGTCTCTTTGAATTCGCACAGCTCCAAGTCCCGGCGCTCTCCTTCAGTCGCTCGTGTTTTTTCCTCGTTTTTCTCATTAGATTCTTTATCGTGGTATTTGTGCGTCATCTCCTCTCTCTCCTTTGGCCTTTTATTTTGCGCTTCTCCGTAATTATACCCTATCCTCCGGCTTTTCACAAATGCATATATACTTAGATACACATATATAGAAAACTTTTTATTTATTTTCACCGGCAGGCTTTTTTATTCGCCAGCCGTTATCTTTATATTTTGAAGTTTACCCGCAGGTAAGATGGAAATTATTTGAGATAAATGAACGGTCGCTTTTGTTGCAAAGGATAGAAATTGTATTATCATATTTCTAGGGTAGAGATTAATGAGGAGACGCAACGACTGCGGAGTCTTATTGCGTGGGGCTGCGAGTTGAAATAAGAGAGCAAAAAAGGGAGGAGAGAGGGAGATATTGAAAAGGAAAAAAGTCGCACGTTCAATTACGACTTTGTTTAAATAAGAAGCGCAATGTAATTTAATTGAATTACAACGAGGTGCTTTCAATTTGCATACCAATCGATGAATTATTCCTCGGTACCGTGTGACGATTTATCTGCGCGGAAAACGTCAATCGGCCATTTTTGTTGCGCCGCCAGGCACGATAATAATGCGAAGCGCCTTAGCGCAAATATTTGTATACGACAATCAAGCTCGCGTGGCCTCCGAGCTAAACAATTTAACTTTTCGAATCATACACTTTCGATATGTTGAATTATCATGTATCTCAATGCTATCAACTCGCCAACTCGACGATAAGATGAGATACAAGTTTGCGCGCCATTTATAGTGCGCTCGGACGACACGTCGGACCTCGCAGCTGATTACATTTCATCCCGGGTAAATAATTAAACGCTTTTTCTGTATCATTTTCAACGACCAGATCAAGTTTAATGAATTGAATGGCATCTAATAATTAAACGTTGACCGGCGCGATGAAATGATTAATGCCCGAGCCAATTTTTACGCAGCCTTCGAAAACCACCCGGTATTAATTACTCAAGCCTGATTATGGCAACAGCGCACAAAGCGTTTACCTCGTTTTGCTCCCATTCAATTACCACCCGGCTTGTAGACTAATTACGGTGTGCGTGGATTCGAGTCGGGCGCATTTTTCAGACGCTACAAACCGGGAAAAGTGGAAACGTCGAGGTTAGTAAACTGTGCAAAGAAAAAAAAACTTGTACATCGCCTTTTCTTAAGCCACATCAGACCGAATGCTGTGGCGAGGAGCTCAACTTGATATTTTTCGTTACGATTTCGTGATTCGCCGACTTTTGCCAGGAGTCAAAGAACCATTTGTTGTTATCAGTGCCGGGCGAAACTTTCGTTCCAGTTTGCGCGGCACAAATTTTATTACAACTATTATTTTTATCGCGGCCAAGCGGGAGCTTTGAGAAACCGCCGCATTATAACGATAAAGGTTAATTCAACGATAAACTAAATTGCGCCTCGATACTTTGAGCCCCGACCGAGGAACCACGCGAGTTACCGATAAATATACATTGTGAAATTTGGTCGCAGTTTGTTTACAACTTTTACACTTTATAACTGCAGTCAGCGTGTTCGATTTGTTGGCAATAAAAGCGAGATTGATCGCTTATTTTGCAACGACGAGAACATACGATCGAATCGTATTGAAAATTCGCAATCTTTTGCTTTTCTTTCGAACTTTGAAAAATCGGTTTGAATTTCTTATCATTTCATAATTAACATAACTTGAAAATCGTCTTCGACTTTCTTCTGGATAAAGCAAGGCACGAATTTTGTACGTCATGTTTTATTTCGCCAAGATCAATGGCCGTAATAAACCTCAATCATCCCTCGGTACAAAGTCGAGCATTAAATTTCTTCGCATCTAGCCTGGATACATTTTTGCCGAATATATTCGTAATAAAACATAATCACCTGATCGTCGGTTTCAGCAATTTTTTAGCCCAACGATTCGCATCGAAAAACGGTCACGTACGAGCGATCGTCGCCGACGATACTACGGGAATGTCACAGCAGCTACTGCAAACGCAATTATATTTCCTCGACGCTACGAAACGTCTTTTGTCCGACTCACGTTTAACAAAATGAACGTGAAAATGCCATTACTTCTAATCCAAAAACGAACGAAAAACGACAGGTCGGGGAGCGAGTTAAAAAAAAAACGTCGACGACAAAAAAGTTCGAGCCAATAATGCAAGAGAAACGAACGAAGAGTCCCCGTAGTCCGAAAGTCTCATATCTTCGTCGGCACAAAAATGCAAATACCTCTTTCTCTCCTGCAGCAGTTTAGCAGAGGCAAGAAACGTGAATGATGCTCGATGTTTTTGTCCAAGGGAATCCGGTTATTAAATAATAATGCCATTATTTAAAATTTATTTTTCATACGCTATATTTCGCATTTTCGTTCGCATGATAAATGATATTGCTAACTAATAAACAGCAGTCAAAATTCCGATTTCTGATTTCGTGTTTTTTAAACTGAGCCTCCAGCTCAATTAGAACTAAACTTGAGATCATTCAATTATACTTAGTCATAATTTAAGATCGAAATTAACATAGACATCGAAATCAATTCAATAGAGTCGATAAATAATCTCAACATTTTTGGTTTTTAAATTTTCCTTGTGGCAATGAACAAAAAAAGGTTTGCGAACATAAAAGTAGACATAATTCAGAGCGAATTACCTCGTCAAAGCCCCGGTCGACTACATCAAAATCGTGAAATGTGCACGAGCTATTTTACGTGTGTATAAAGTGTTCTAAAACTTTCGAGGGATGAAACGAACAAAAACAAAATTTATTCGGTTAGTCGAAAAGACGACGGTAGCACGTGCCTGCACGTCTTGGCGCATAACATTATCGGTGAGAATAATTTAATCCGATTAGATGGGGCGAGCTCGGCAATAGAGGGACCGTAGTATTTTTGGCAAGACGGATAACTTGTCTTATGTGTTAATACGACAGCGGACAGACTCCGTATCAGCGTGCGACGCCGAAGAGTCATCTCCGTTGTGTAATTTACTAAAAGGCGAGGCTGTCACTGTTAAATAACAAGGGAGAGGCAACGCGACGAACGAAAGGAGAAGACGAAAAAAAGAGGTGACGATAAAAGTCAGATAAATAGGGCTTTTCGAGGGTATTTATTCTGGTTGTTGAATATGTAACAATCGCTGCGACGTTATTTTGGAAATCCCAGGCAAATACCAGCGGCATTTGTGAGAGATGAGGGCTATTTATCATTTATGACGTCGTATAAATTAACGACCCTTTCAGTGTGTCAATTTTCACACTCTAAGAACTCTTAATACCATTATGTGGCGCGTGCAACACTAACAAACGCGAATAACTCAATCGTGCATTCATAACTTCGACGGTAACAGCCGCGCGAGTTCCAACGTTCTGTTTTATTGTGCTTCTTAATCGATGTCGAATCAGAGTTTAATTCTTTTGCACTGATTTGATTTCCGGGTCAAAGCAGACCGAGACCCGAGAAACTGATTTTCAACTGTTAATCAAGTCTAACTTTTTCGCACCCTGTTGAATGAGCAACGCTTTTTTTTCAATTGCAAATCGATGCTTTAATTATGTTGCTACCAGGAAAATAACTCACGTTGTACAATTAAATTTGAGATAATAATTGCTTCGTCCTATAAAAAACAATATCGATAACAGTTCCGCCAATTTAACGTTATTCAATCTGATTCTTTTTCTCTGATTTTTTTCTACCACTTTGATTCGATTCCAAATTCAGGTCATCAGGCAATAAGATGAAAACTTTTGTAATGATGAAGATAGTCATGGAAATTTTACATATTCTTATTGGACATGATTCAAAAGTAATTTTGTTACAAAAATATGTGGTTTTAATTTAACGGCATAACGTTTGACAATGTGCTAGACTGTCATAATTCATATTGATAATGTCTTGTAAAGCCGAGTGTAAAGTGCTCTCGGACCATTAATGAACATATTGTCGGCTCTCTACCTCTGAGAGGATTTTTTCGTCAGCTTATATTTTATTATCACAGAACACACGTTCTTATCAGTGACGCTATTCTAAGATATTGAACTTTTTTTTTCTCTCACTATAAAATATCACGATTTATTTTTATGGAACAACGGAGCCAAAAAGCTGAGAGTTTAAAACGAAAACTTGCCGAAATTACGCGTCGAAATGATTTAAGCTTGGGGCACACATAAATAAACGATATTTTATGATTGCGAAATCATTTTTTTTATGTTATCAGAACACAACATCAGAAACGGGTTTATCTTTATCTCGAATTGCTCGGGTTTACGACTGCGTGCACGAAAATTCGAAAATTCGGAATATAAAGACAAGCAACAATCAAAACGTCGCGCGAACGAACATTTTTAAATACCTGACGTCAACTTCGAGATGTAGCTATAAACGTACGGTTCATTCAATTTTAATGGCCCTGGTAAATTATTTCCCGTGATTTTACAACCGATACGTACAGGCGTTTCTGGCGACGCTTAAATTATATGGCTCGATGACGATCATTATTTCATTAATAATATCATTCGCAACGGCAATAATTTATAGACTACTATTTCGCATTAATTCGCCCTGTTTCGTGTCGTGATGAGGATGTACGGTTTGTCGTGTACCCTTAATAATGATCTACATCGAATTTCAACTTCGTAATTATGGAACAACACTTTTTTTTTCACTGTCAAAACCGTTATGGTATTAAACGTTCAGATGATGGAAAAATGGTGAATAATTAAGTCCCCTCGGAAAGAAGCCAGACGGTTTTTTCACTCCCCTCTAAACGTTGCATGTTTATAACAATCATTAACTATTATGGCCGATTTAATACTGGAAGCAAAGCAATTTCCAAAAAAACAGCGCGCTTTACGACTGCCGGAGAAGATACGTGACAAGTAAAATTATTCACCAGACAATGACATAAAAATACAAAGTGCTCCGGTACTTTGTTACCTGTTAATTTTTTATATTATATTACGTAAGAAGCAGCAGCAAGACAACAATGTAACTTTTAGTCGCATCCCTTCTACTGTTGAATGTCACATAATTTTCATATATTTCGGAAAAAGCCGTTCCGCCGCGGTTGTTAAAATAATGGACTTTCGTTTTAAGTTTTTAATTGCAGCATTAAACGTTTTTTAAGCGAATGGTTCTACGATTACCATTGTGGTTCGCACTGAAAGATGGTGATTTTATGAATACGGAAAATGATTTTCTTTTGCGTAATTTCTCTTTGTACCTTTTTAAAAACAATCATTTATAATAACTTTAAAATAACATTGTTTGTGTCTTTTTACGTCGTCAATAAAATGCAGAGTCGGTTTAAAAATTCACTTATCAAAAGTTTGTAACTCGTTTCAATCAAACATTTTAATTCAATTTGTATTCAAATTTGCATCTTGTTTCTGAGACAGCAACTCGGCGAAATTTATTCTTATTCGCGGCGGATAATTACGATTGTGTTAACATTACTTCGTTTCGAAAAATGATTACCATGATTTGTTTGTTCGCTTATAATCAACGGTGGACAAAAAAAAACGACAAGAAATTTGGCGAAGAAAACTTTTGTATTTCAATTCATCTCACGAAATTGTGGCAAAGAAATGAAACTCGAATAATAATAAAGGATAAAACTTTGTTCCGCGCGAAACTCTAGCGATTGCTGAACTATATTGCTGGAAGTTGCTTGATTTTGTTATTGATTAGATATGAGGCAGTACAATAACAATCATAGCAAGGCAAAATTACACGGCAAGTATCTCTTTTATTTAAACTATAAAGTCTGGCAAAGTTCCTCGTAATTACATTTTTAATTAGACGAGGCTTGTTTGATGAGCCAACAAGCCCGCTAGGTAAACATGATTTGGTGATTGAATAATTTTGTTTGTCTAGATCCCTCCCTTTATTAATTCCGATAATTCCTCGCGCTAGACTTTGTGAACAAAAAAAAATTTTTTTTCTCCTCTCTTATCTTACAGTTGAGCATCTCCATTACTATTCAAAAGTACTTGTCTTCGGATCAGATTTAAAAGGACTAAGCTCGTCGTGAAAATGCAAATATTTTATCACGGCGAAAGTAAAAGTTTTCATTTTGTTGAACGAACGCAAAGAAATTGCGTCGCCATTGAAAATGATTGGCCCTGGTTATTTGACTATCTGCCATAAAAATTCAAATGCGATTAGCCTAACATTCGACGGATGTCGGATGAGATTCACTTTGCCATGAAACAAAGCGGCGTAATATTTCGCGTGAAATTTGCTTCGTTGCATGGACGACCGAACAGGAGCTGGACTGTGAAATGCTCGAGTAAAAAGGTCTCATTTGTTGGATCGTCAATGTGACACTATATTTCAGTTGCGACGTGTTCTGATAGCAGACTCAACAATTTACGAAAATCAGCGACAAGAAAATGAAGCTGCGACTACGCTCAATCTGCAATTACAATTCGCAGCCGAGAGCTCGCAGGAGGTTTCCGATTTTGAGCACGGGGCACATTTTTCTTCGTTATTCTCATCAGTGACAACGTCTCGTTTCCCGAATGTCTAAGTAGGTCGCTCATCTATAAACATGCGCAAGCGAAAAAGAACACAACCGAGAGATATTGAAGTACAAAGTGGTACTTGAAAACACTTGACGATCCCGAGCGTTGCCTTTTCCCATTTTTCTTGCAAATATATAAACAACTTTTTTTTCTCTATAAACACCATTTTTCAGAAAAATTGTTGTTAAAACATTAAACTAAACAGAATTTTTGTTTGTCAATTAGTATTGAAGATGTTTAGTGGGGAATGTAAACAATTTCGGGATAAATAATTGTGAATAATCTGACTAGATTAGTCTGAACGAAATTATTTGTTGGTGAGAAGAAGTATGACAGAAATACTGATATGTAAACATGTCTATGATCGTTGCCATTAACTAGCAATAACAAACGATCTTCCAGCCATTCACAGAACATGAATAACAATAGCACAAATTCATGAATATTCATGTATGAACGTAAATTGTCTATTATAATCGTAAATTTCATATTCGTTTATGTACAAGTATACTCGTTCATTCATATTCATAAACGAAACACACATTTAAGATCGTACGAGAAACACATTGGTGTTGATTGTATGATATATGAATCCATAATGCTGATTTTTATTACTACCATCTCATGTGCGTTTTGGCCTGGAAATTTTTAATGCCATGAATTCTTGAAACGAATTAAGTTCAATCATTTTCTTCGTTTTTTTTCTTTTTTTATTAATAGTAATTTCGCAAATTTAATTTAAAACGAAAAAAATTTATTACGGGTATTCAAGATTACATTTCTGAAATCCATCTCGCTCTCGTTACATTTTTAATAATTCTATTTTCAAGACATGAAGATAAATTAAAGCGGCAACTTTTGTTATATTATTTTACTTCATTTGTGAGTCTTTGCGGGTTCATTAGACGTGGACGAAGACTTACACAGTAAAACGCTGGTATTATTTTACCTGCTCCACAAAAGCCAAATTGAAATAAACACACAGCATGGCCGAGAGATTAATCATCCCATTTTGGAATTGGACGCGAGAAAAAAGGCAAGAAATGTGGAACGAAATTGATTGTAAATTCGAAACTGCTTAAACGATGCACGATAGTCAAATGATTAATAGCTCAGGAGCGTGAAAAATTGGCATAAAATGCTGTCAAAATTCCGTCACACTTCAACGAGATCATTGACATAATCGGGCTATCACACAATCGCGTTCCGTTTTCGATTACCGAGATCAGCGACGATCAATCACGCTCATTGATACTTTCACGCGAAGGCTCACGCCCAATCGCGCGCGACAATAAATTATGCCGCACAATCACGCAAAATTATGAACCCTTTTTTTATACTTCGACCCCCCCCCCTCCACTTGACTTTTACTGCCGAAACTGGTAATCCCCACGGCATTTTAGTATTTTAATTAGTTCGTTCCTTCTTTACGACGAGTATTTGTTCGTATACTTTCGGGCTGTCCTCGTCGGACATCTCGGTCCTCTGCGATTCCCTTTCGTGCGATTCTCCTGCCAAGTCCTTGAATCGTTTAATCATAATCTAATAACTGGCTGACACAAAAAACGAGCGTCACGATAATAGTCAGCGCCTGTCCGCTTTGGGCTTTGCCTCCCGCGCGTTCTTTTTTTTTTACTTTCTCTCTTTTTTTCTTGACTGTGTGTGTTCACGCGCACGTGCGTGTTTTACTTATAAGGGAATGTCTTTGAGATGTTATCTATCAAAGGCTGACCTGCCAAGTGGCACGAAAGTTCTTCTTTTCACACTTACAAACGTGCTTACTGACGTTCTGCTGCACGTGAACTTATAAGCTTTTCTCGACAGATCGTATTCGCAGTTTTATTAACTTTTTCATCCTGATAATATTCGTCAAATGTACGGGTATACATTCGGTATTCAACGAAACGGACGAATTTATTTTTATTTTCAAATTGGCGAACCACCTTTTGAAATACTTGAGCTGTTTGATCATCAACATTTCTGTTTTGTAATTTGCAAAAACGAAACTCAGCAGGTACGCATTTGGTCGATCTTATACATTTTTGGCAAACACGCGAGTAAACCGCGTATACTTTTCCGCTGCAAAAAGCGAGCAGTACGTCTCTCGGCCGGAGGATCGCGTTTCTGAAAAAAAAAACTCATATCTTTCACTCGGAAGTATACGCACGTAAAAAAACTCGGAGCATAATTAACTGTACCGACGGGCAGACAAACTTACCTATAGTATATAATATACGTCGGACAAAAAATGCCACTGGTATGACTAAACATTCTCCGCTCCGCCGGTAGCCCAATCGTTTCGTATTAAACTTTTTTTTTCGTCCGCGTTGCTGATTCCGTACATCAATAAAGTCTCGCGTTCAATAAAAATGTGGACATAATTAAGACCGAGACAGAACGATAAAATCTATAAAAGATGAGGACAGAATCGAGTCAAGCGATGTAACCAAAAACAGCATTCTTTTTATGTTTAGCTTTTCGTTGACGTTCACTGTAATTGTCCTTTTGAAATCATTGTTTCCAACGCATGAATTTCTGAGATGGGAAAGAAGTTTGAATTTGCAGATATATAAATTCAAATAAAATTTCGTTGTAAAAATGAAATAGCCAGATTTATGTCAAAGTCATGTTTGAAATGTTACGTAGAAACAATATGCAAAATGCTAAAAAGTGTATTAATGTTTTTGCTCATCCTTCACCGATGGTTTTTTTCCTGGAGGAAACAACACAGATGTAATGCTTCAAACTAAAAGCGCTGACCCGAAGTAATTTGTTATCTCATCGTTACTATTTGTGAAATAACTTTAGAAAGACGTTAACCTGGAAATTGCATATTTCTTCGTAGCTTAAGAGGATGGTACATCGAAGTATGGTAATTTCATTCCAATAGAGCTGTTCCTTGGTTTGTTGTAAGCTTCTAAAGCGAGCCGAAGTGGAAAATTACCTCACGTCAGTGCTTAACTGACTTTTTACGATTGAGGAACTTCGAATATTGTACGAAAACCTCGCTCCACAAAGTTAAAGATTCAAACACAATTGCACGGAAATTAATTAAGTTTTTGATTATATTGCACTATTACCCTCGGCTTTTATCTAACCTTTTTGGAATTATATTTTCAATTAAAACAAATGACGTCACTCCGACGAAAACTCTTCTGCAAACTGATCAAACGAATTTTTCTTCTCTGTTTCAGGTGAGTTACTTTTACCCGACTTTTCTCGGCCGATTTCGGTGAGTCGAAAGTTTTTATGTATCCAAGCTGTAAAAAAGTCGCAAAAAAGATCAAAATGATAGAACAAATATATGCATGTTGGTTAATTTGAGTTTCAAGTTAATCTTGAAACGGCGTCGAATACGAGCGAGATATTTCTTACAGTACTTTTTTGCAGATAACGAAAATATGCAAATTCAGGAAGATAAGAAGTCGTTCAGAAAATTGCAAAAGAAACTCGCAAATTGTAACCTCACAATTAATTTATTTTTCTTAGTTGAACGATTTTAAAAATGAGTGCAGAAGGTCGTTTCGCGTTTATCAAAAATGATGAACTACGTTTTTAAAAAAAAGGCAAAGTACTGATAATTTTTCAGCACAAAAAACAGGGCGAGCATAATTCTTAACTCAATTATATACGAAGCAAGGGAGAGACCGATCGAGGTGCGAAAACGCGTGGGACTTTTTTGTCTGTTGAAAACAGCGAGCTACAAATCATCCCCGAGGGTTGTGCTCGCGCCCGAAAAACATCTCCTCTTTTATTAACCGGCGTGCTATAATCAAAGCGGCGGACTATGATCGCGCGATTTGCAAATATTAGCCTTGCCGAAAAACTCGTAGAAGCTCGACAAGCTCGAACGCGGATCAAATGTATGGGAAGTTAAATTGGAGGACGAGTCGTGTTTTGCGAGGATTAAACGGCGCTCCGTTGTATATTCGGGGGATTTTATCACGTATGATCCGCTTGGCGTTGGATCACAAATAATTATGTCTGACGTATTAGTTGGACGATTACCGCTCTCCAAACGAGTGTCTCCAGTAACACGATAGAACTTGCTTGTCGGATTTGCCGGCTTAATGAACGCTCAAGTGGAAAATGAGCCGTTTATCGGTTCACTCTGAACTCATATCGTCCATGCGCACACGGTGCCGAACGTAACAATTAATATGAACATGCTCCCATGCACAATCTTGTTCCGCCGTGTACACATATATAGCGATGCAAAAATGAATGCAGCCTCCCCTTGCGTGCGCGACTAATTTTTTCACCGGCGTCAATCACGTGTCGTCGCTCGGGTTTGTAAATATTTGCTGAAAAATCGTTGAATGAATTATCAGGGGACTCGGGAGCTTGCCGCAGCTATAATTAGCAATGTCTCGGGAAATTGTACTTTGTGGCATTACGACATGTACAGTAGCTCGAGTCAAATGAGACGCTGTTTCCATACAAAACGTTTTTCATTTACGTAAGAGTGCGGTTTTTAAACTTTCATCGCGAGAACAATTTCTTTCAGTTTTTAAACGACAAACTGCGGTTTCAGCAATCAAAGTTCGTCAATGAACAATTTTTACATACTTTAAACAATTTATTTTTGCAACAAACGTTGAGCAGTAAAGAGTGACAGGGACAACCTGAAAAATAAAAGTTTGGAAATAACGTTTTGAAAGACAGGCATTTTTTTCGATTTTGTGACCACTTTTCTATCATCGCATCAGCTGTACGTGCTGTACAAATAAAGAGCCATTTTGCAGCGCAGCTACAATTTTTCGTCAGATTTTCGTCTAAATCAGCACGTTACAAATCCATAAGAAAAAATACCAGACTAAATGGCATCGCTTTGCGATTGGCTCAATCGGAGTTGGCGGTCGAATTTGACTATCGTGACTACATTTTGAACGTTTGGATAAAATAGTTGGGGACAAAACGCATCGCGGCTTCTATTATTCGCATGACTTTGTCTCGCGCGCGGGAAAGGAGAGGGACTCGAGGGGGGAGGGGGGGGGTCGGAAAATAATTCCGATATTCGTCGCGTCACACATTGTGGTAGCGTCACCGGGCGTAACGTCAGCGGTTCCAGAGCGAATCCATGCGTCATCGTTACACGACCGCGAGAACTCATAAACTACGTCACGACCAACGTACATCATTATATCAGGGGCTGAAACGTCATTTTAAATATCGTCCGGACGGTCACTCTCGGTGTTTGTTTCGTAATCGACTTTTTTTCCACATACTGAATTTCGTTTTGAATATTCATTCGAACGGCAAGTGTCGGCTGGCGGGTAGAGCTTTTTCCACGAGGGAGACATGTTAGCGAGATTTTTTAATTATGGATGGATGTCGGGGAGACGAGGATTGAGGTGTGCAAGTTCCGGAGCGCAACAAGAACGGGGGGATGAGTTTTAATGTGCTCGAAGAGAAGCGGTTCGCGAGGTCGTCTACGGTAATTAGGTTATTTGGTTTGATGGTGGCGTGTGTAGTTAAAGAAACGTGATGGAAGTTGCGCCAAAGAGAGCAAGGGTGGCAAAGAGTTACTCATTAGCTTGTTAATAAGGATTGAATTTTTCAAAAAAGTACGTGCAGTGTAAACAGAGGCAGTCCCGGCACCACGTTCGCGCCACGTCTGTGGCTGCTGAATACACCTTTTTGAAAGGTCGTTACACGCGACAAATTATTTCGCGCGAAGGGGAAAAGTTTCGCTTCAAACAACCGCCTCATTATTATCATTATTTTAATGAAACATTTCTCGCTTTTTTTCCCTTTTTCTTCTCGTGCGCCAATTTGTTTGTGAGACTAGTTCCAGTTATAGAGCTTGTATGCGGTACTTTTTGTAGGTTCTTTGAATTTATATTGAAAGTATAAATCAGAAACGAGCGGGTAGAAATTTTCTATTGAAATTTCATCACCGTTGATGAAACATAGAACTAAGAATAACAAATTCGATCCAAATTATTCACAGAATTTCTGCAACATTTTGAGATAAAAATAAAGTTTCCCGCGAAGTTTCCTTACGTGTTAAGTATGTTGACAAGTGATTTAAACTTAGTTTTCAGCAGCCACTATTAGACGTGTTAAAAAATGCAGAAATTTTGATCGCTGATGCCGAACAAAAATGAAGAGTGGAACGAAATCGAAAATAATTCATGACGATGCACCGAACTGGCGGAAGAAAGTTTTGTACACATTTTGTTTGTGATACTTTTGTTTGCTGAAATAATTCGATTTAAACACTATCGCGATGCGATTAAAGTATCGCAGCTGGTTGCCGAGAAATATCTCACAAAAAAATTCCGTTAAGGTGCAAAACAATTACCGAATGGGTCAAACTTTTATTCTCGAACTTTCGTGTACTCTGCGTGTGCATAAAATTGAAGTGCATATATTATATTGTTATGTTGGCCGAATGATTGATAATCTGACACCCTTAAATTGAAATTGAAAATACTGACCCGGCGAGTCGAATGTTCTCATAAATTCTGCGGAAGAAAATTGTCAATTATAGTCGCGTTCTTAGGAACATTACTCTGGAAATATAAACTCTGGGTAAGCGACTGGAACGAAGGTGACCGGTAGGGTCAGACAGCGTTGACACTCACGTCAAAAAGCAAGGCAAGCGAATGTCGATAAATAAAGAAAAAAGAAGAGTAACGTTACGCTCGAGAATGGTAAAATGAGTGCTCGTGACGGCTGCTTGCCAACTTACTGCGCAAAAGCAAATTGCTTCAGAAAACTTTTTTTCTCGTTTTTTCACGTCAATCGCGGACCGAAGGTTTTGCGTGTCCGGGCATCCAGTTCGTTATGTTTTTCGTTATATTTACCTATATAGTTCGTTTGCTCGACGCCGTTTTTCACATTCAAATCGCACAAGCGCCCCGTTTACGTAAATGGCTTTATTACCGGGAAATAATCTGTAGAATAAATGTTTGCCAGTCAGCTGTCGAAACCAATCAATCAAAAAATTCGTCAAGAGCAAGCGAAACGGCGGTTCGCAAAAATTTGTACATTAAAAAAAGGAGTACACTTTTGATTGGACCGTAATTTATTTCCCGCGGTCAGAAAAACTGGGAGTCGGCAATAATTGCCGAACATCTGGAGATATTTATTTTGACTGGAGCGTTATAAAGTACTGTTTCGCGGTGGAATTTTTTTCATCGGCGCGCATCTCATGCAAATGCAGCGCATTAGCCCTCGTCTTTGTCGACCGTGCAAGTAATTTGAGGTACCGCACGTAGACTCTGTTTGTTTATTACAGGTGAAGATAAAGAGACCCAGTGGGGAGATGAGTG
Source organism: Telenomus remus (assembly GCA_020615435.1). Taxonomy (NCBI): domain Eukaryota; kingdom Metazoa; phylum Arthropoda; class Insecta; order Hymenoptera; family Scelionidae; genus Telenomus; species Telenomus remus. The sequence continues at coordinate 12,454,360 of CM036337.1, forward strand.
AGGGAGAAAAAAAAAGTACGTCGAATTGTAATTTGATCGTAAATTGCACGGTCTCTCGAATGAAGCGTCGTTCTCTTTTTGCCGAAATGAATAATCGTATTTGCCGGCTGTAGAGTTTCACAGTGCGGTCAACGTGGTTAGCCTAGCATCTGTTATGCGGTGGATGAAATGCAGTACCGCAGACATTCCTAGTAAATTTACGTTGCGTTACTATACAAATGTTATAACGCAACATTATTCAGCCAAGTTGCTTCAATGAGTAACGTTCGATCATTATTTCACAATTTACATACGTTGCCGAAGAAAGCGCACGCAAAGGCCCGCACAATCACGAAACGTCCCGCCTAAACTGCTCCTAAACCCTCTCCATTCATCGTTAAAACTTGCTCGACCCTTCAAGCACCGACAGATTTGTTCCAAAAAATATTTTCCCAGAATTGCACGAATTCATAAACTGCAACTGCTTGGACTGTTCCACTCCAAGTACATACTCAAGTTTTTAATTCACTTTGGTTCTACATTTGCCAAAACATCTGAAATTCGGATGAAAATTTAGCGAGCAAACTAGTGCTTTCAAGTTTATTATTACTGCCATCGCATATGCGGAATTTGATTTTACACTAAACCCAGAAATAACACTGATTATTATTGCAGCGTACACAGGCAACGATTTGCTCTAACTAATTAAAAACAGTAGTAACAAGTGAGTTCGCTGGCGTGCAGTTCAATTAAATTGATATTATTTAGTTGATCAATGACGAAGGAATGGTGTGCTGCCGGTTTACTGATTACGATTCTTTTGTTTCTATCATCGGTTGTTCATTAGCTCGTCAATCTCTAATTGACTCGAGCGTGGTAATCAGCAAAGTGTCAAATTAGACTCGACCCTTAAAAATTCGCAGTCGGTGCTCGTCATAACTATTTTTTTTTCCCACTCCAATTTATCACGGTAATGATCAATGTCGACCATTATTAATTACACCTATATCAAGTATTTAGCTTGCAACCATGAAATTATGGTTAGAATAATGATTGTCCGTTTTTTTGCACAGACCCAATTATGGGACACTATTAACGACTTCCCATCTTGAGAGATAACACGGCTTGTATAACTGCGTTATTATTAACATGCAAGCAACCAAAGTTAGTAGCTTGCTTATACATACAACGTTATAGCCTACTTGAATTTTAATTCTAAATTTAATTGGAAAATAACAACAAAATTGAGACTACAATCTTTGTCCTCTTACCCTGCTGGTGCAGTAACCACCAACGTTCGTTTCATTGATATTTTTAATGTCTAAGAATTTACATTTCGTAATGAAAAATTAAGTTGAACAAGAAGAACTGAATAGACCCTCATTAATTTTTTTATTCTTACTAATCAGAAGTTAATCATATGAAAAATTGGATCTTTTTGTTTCGTGTTTTGGATACAATTCTCTCGCAGGACGGAATTTAAAGTAGTAATTTGGTCGATTGATTTGAAATGAGAAGCGTGGCAGTACAGTGAATGTGCACTGACGGCGAGCGAAGTGATTGGTTCGCAAATAACAATGACATATGAGATTGAATAGGGAAATCAGATGTCACATTGAGGATCGGAGTCGAAGTCGATGGCATGCCAAGAAGCTTACATGAACACAACAATCAGATATTCTGATTGGGGTCCCAAATAAGTAGTCCTATCTCGATTTCCGTTTCACTGTTGTTTACCAAGCTTCGTCTGAGTATACGAGGCTAGAATTTAATCAAAACAAGTAATATCGTCTTGCGAGAATTCCTCGTAGCTTCGACTCCAAGACGAAATATCATGACTTCGTGTCAACTATATATTGACCACTTTACAGTTGCTAAGTTTAATTAGAATAACGATATTGCTCGTCTGAGTGGATTGCGGCGGACGCGACTATCTTCGATTCGCACTATTTTATGTGTCGATGCTCGTTGATTCTGCTTCTAGCAAAAACTAACCGGCTAATTAATTTTTAACGATGTCCGTTGAAACTTGGCTTTTCACTGGTTCTTTAATTAATCTACTTGAGCGTTGCTTCAACCTTCGTCCGAAGACCTTCTGGTCTTTTATTTACCTTTCACTGATCTTCCAATGCTGGTAACATCAAACGCTAATAAACAACTTTTTTGTATCTTACTGGAATACGTACCCATAATGAAATCAATTCTGTAAAATTCATATTCTGCAGAAATAGCCTTTAGGGATTAAATAAATACTCGTTTTTCAAATTGGTACACTTGGCCTTGTCATACGTTTGCTGGAAAAAAGACACCAAGGAGAGTAGACGTTCTTTTATAAGATTCAATTTTATTAAGAATGTTCCCATGATGATTTTCAGCCCAAAAAACTGCGGAATAAATTTATGTCCTCTTTTAATCAACGAATTTAACATTTGTTTTCTTCTGGTTGAGTGTGTTTGATAAGAAATTAGTTTGCAACTAGAGGCGGAAATTGAATATAGTGTCGGACACGTAATATGTTTCGAAGTTATGAAATTTCAAGAGCGTCCTTAACAGGGTATTGTAACTATTAACGACTACATACAGTCATCAATTATTATCAGACATAACTCAAAGCCACAATGCTGGCCAGACTCTTTCCTGTCTATCACTGTCCTGATTGCTCGGGTTCTTCGCTCGTACCTTCTGCTGCTGATGACCTTATTCGAATATTTTAAAACAAACTGACAAGCGTGTACGAAATTGTTACTAAATTAAACGCCCGCCCAACTTGTGTTAAACTACACGAAATTGAGTACAGCTGTCGCATAACTCGAATATTTGCACGTACTTATTTTTCACATACTCTCGTATACTTGCCTCGAGATTAATAAAAGTTCACGCCGCACATCATATTTGAGCACCATTTTCAACCTCAAACTACACTTCAAACAACTTTGAATCCTAACAAACCTAAACTTCTGAATTCGTGGTACTAATTTTTTATCGTGAATTTTTTTCTGGTCGTTCGAAAAAATTTTGCAACCTCGATACGTTTTCACTTTACAATTGAATTCAATGAAAACAAAGTGAAAATAAAAATTCGTTATCGAACATGCGAGAGCTAACGAACGTATTAGCTCATAAAACCAGTATACACGGAGGGGCGACTAAAAAGTGAGAACAAAAATTAATCCTGTTATCTGGTACAGATGGAATTTTCGCAGTGGCCAAAACAACGGCATTTCTATTATTGTAATACAACGTTTGTGGGTTATTAACACTGAAGATTTTGAGAGGGTTAAATCCACAGCTCATTTAAATTCGACATTGAAATACCTCCAATGAATATCTTGTCTATCCACGATCTTATCTCCTCATTGTTCTCAATTACTCCATCCAGTCGAATAGCTTAGCTCCAAATAATCCAACATAAATCCATCATACAGCTAATCTCGATTCACTTACAAACTATTGAAACTGTCTGTCGTGTGCGCTAAAGGGCACGTTCTCAGTGCCGCGAAGATTTAAAGTCGTGGAAAATTAAAAAAGTTTTGAGCGTATCAAGTGTCGACAATGCGAGACTCGTGCGATTGTGCGACGTTCAATTACACCGATATATCGAATTTTTATGCACACGCAGCGGTACATAAACTTTGTGCAGCGCTTTCAATGGGAACGGAAAATGCAGGGTTACGCGCGCCGGCACGGGGGACAATATTCCAACAAGGAAAATATAAGGTGGAGAAGAGGAGGCTGCAGCACGAGAGAGCTGCTGCCGCATCCATAAATCGCGCATGAAAAATATTATGACTCCATCGGTATAAGTGCGGCTACAATGTATACGTCCACACGCGCCACATATGCGAACAACGAGAGCCGAGCAAACAAAGCCAGGCTAGCAATACCACTGCTCCTGTGCGATCCACGCTCATCTTTCAGTTTTTACTTTCAAACGAAAATCATCCCAGCTTATGCGTACCTTCCATGGTCACTTATTTACTTATTCAAAAAAAGTTGCAATCATTTTCAATTTGAATTTCACTTCGAAAAATAATTTCTAACCCTCTATTTCACAGTCTTGATTTGACAGAACCAAACAAAAATTTACTTGCGATTCCTCGGGAAATTCTATAAAAGGAAATTTGACTTTTTAGAGTTAAAGAAAGTTTAGCATCAGCTGAGTTAGATAGATCTTTGTTTGAAAAGAGGAACAAAAACCAAATCATTCGATTCAATGAGGTTCTTTTTTATCAATAAATAACTCGAGTTGGAAAAAGCTTCTTCGCCGTTGTATACTTGTTATGATAAGTTGTCCGCTAAGTTATTCCTGTCGAAAAAAAAAGTCTTCCTCATTACTACCCTTGAGAGTGAAAAAAAGGCGAGTGGTCTGGAACCTTTCTGCACTGCTGCGTTGCCTTCTTAGGAGCTCGTTTTGCTCGCGTAAATCTCTGCCGCTGTTAACGAGACGCCATAAAACATGATCCTATTATCATGGGCCTATTGCTATACACCAAAAAGTCACTTTCCTTCTCGCGTATCGTTAGCGGATACGAGGATGACCTTTCTGACACCTGCCGGGCTTCCGTGGGCCCGGCAGTCGTCTACCCCGCAGTCCACTCTTCGTGGCTAACAAAAAACTCAAAGAATTCCATTGAAATATGAGGCCGCGAGCGCTGCTGCGGCAGCCGGTTTCCTTGGTCCTTGGTCTCTGCTGCCGTTTTTTCGGCTACAAGGGACCCGCCGATTATGCCAGGCTTTCTTGTTGACGCGCATGTCGAGATGCTTATCCCGGTGACAGTTTGTTGCGTAAAACGCTCTTTAACGGATTTTGAATGGCGGCTAATTATTATTTATCAACGATACACCGGGGGAGTGTCTCACACAAGAGAATTAAGATTAATGGTCAAGGTAATTAAGAAGAAAAATTTCATTCAGGTTATTACTCTTTTTTCCCCACGTGCCTATCATTTGGAGGAATTTTCTTTGATTTTTTGCGTCACTGCATGAGATAGTCGGCCCTGCAATTAATTCTATACTTGTGAACGATAAATCACATTTAATTAAGAGCCACGGTTGAATGACACGCATTTTCAGAAGCAGTGATACAAGTTGGTTTACGATTTTTTTTGGTTTCTACTAACCAAAAATATGGTTTAAAAAAATTTTGGAAACTTGTTAGATAAAAAGAAATGTGCTTTGTTGAGACAGGTTAGTGATGCTGTGTAAGCTTGAATAATTCACAAATGTTCTTTGCCAAAAAATAGAAATAATTCGAAGCACTTGTAGGTATGGAACCGAAACAAATTTCACGTTATACCTACATATTCACCTTTGCCGGGAACTTTGCTTTTATAGTGATCATCTCTACCAAGTACAGTACAATTGTTCCGCACGAACGAGACTGAACATGGTATATGCTCCTTTTCTATTTTTACCGCGTTCAACCTATTTCGCTACCTAGGAACAAAAAGCTCAGAGTGCTTTCGAAACAACTAAATCATTACACACGTTCTTTCAATTTTTGAAAACGATCCAGCAACATATCACAAATGAACTGATTGTAAAACACGTTACAGAAAATCAATAGACCATTTTTTATCTGACTCATATAGTGTCTAAATTTTTGTACAACAATTTGTAGAAACGTGTACAACATAAACGGAAGTAAAAATATTGAAATAAAAAAAATGTAACAAAGTAATACATCATACTGTGTAGGAATAAACCGAGGTAGATTAGACTTTTATGGTGCGAAGTGACGATCCTGAATGAAGATCATGGAAAAAATGCTCTCTTCAGCGGAAAACAAAAACTTTGAGCTTTTTTACTATATCTACCAAGTGACTTGCCCAAAGGAACGCAACTGATAGCGGGTATCGGCTTATCTTTGCCAACTTTACGGCGGTGCAAAAACGTGGGTTGTACTTGGCTCGGATCCGACACTTTTCGTGACTCACTTGGCATACTAAAAGTCGCACGCTAACGGCAAGTTGATAGCATGTGCACATTTTATTGTTTCGTATTGGTACGTGGATGTTTTATTATTAAATATCTTTTTTTCCTTCTCTTTTTATTCACGCGCGTTCCAAATAAATGCCAAATACGCTGCCGGAATGGAATATATCCCGCTGTTATTATAAGTTTAAGTACAAGAACACCTTTGAGAACTTTTATTTAAAAATACCATCGTTGTTCAAACAGTCGTTTCACTTCTTTTCGATGAAAAAAAAGCGACCGTAAAAACGACTTGTTAAACAATTCAAAATCTTACAAAATTATTTCGTACATTTTTTCGCGACTTATTCTTCAATAATTTTTTTTATTATCTTCGCAGGTTCGTTTAGGTGTAAAAAATGAAGTTTATGTCGAATTAATATTTCCTTTTTCAATTCAATCGAACCGTAAAAAAACTAAAAGTGCTGATGACCGTGCGGTGGCAGGAATATATATTTTTTTTCTCAACAGCCCGAAAGTACCAATTTTTCGCGAACAAACTTACGCCCGTGACGTACACTGAAAACGTTCCTCGCCGTAAACTTTAATAACCGAGGAACAGCGACGAAAAAATGCCACCCTTCACCTTCAAACAATCTGCCAATAAAGTTGAGTATAAAACCGCACATGCAGCTCGCTCGCACGTTCCCCCTCCCCCCTCCGCGCCGAAATCTTTGCCATTTCAATTCTCCCCGTATAAACGAAGTCCCTTATATAATTCCCATTACCATAAATTTTCATTTACGGTTTTCCAATTAAACGTAATGCCCCCAACAAAAATGTGCCAGAGAGCTTTGGCCTGATCGAAACTGCGCCATCAGCCGAGCGTTGGCGAGCCATAACTTAAGCGACTACCGGCGAAAATAACGAGCCTCCTTGAGCGCGAGCAAATCTAATAACCTCACGGCCAATAATAAACGAAAATTGCCCAACCGAGCGAATCGCGCGCGAAAAACAACGCCAATCGGGTGCAACGTTCGAGCACGTAAGGTTTTTCGACGCGAGTTTTAGCACTTGTTCGTGATGTCAAGTACCGCTGGTTACAGCCCGCCGGACGTAACGATCTGGGAATCAAACGCGCCCAACGACATGTAGATCGCGCGTCATTAAAGCCGTCGCTGGTGGGACGCCGCGTCGTATACTATCGGTTTTTAGTGTAGCTCAACTATCGGCTCTCCGTCCGAGCAGCCTCGTTTGCATACGTAATTTTTGGCCGCGTGCAGCAAATTTTTTGCCTCCCATTTTCTTTCACGCTCTTGCAATCAGCCGAGCCAAGGTCACATCATTTCTCATGATTGCTCCGGCATTCCAAGACGTTTTCATATACGTCACCCGTTTTACAATTCAATCGCGGTTCTGCTTTTTTTTCACTCTACGACAGAGGCAGTAACGTCTGAGCGTTTTACGTTCCATAGTTTTGTTTCATGTTCTGCGATGAAAAAAGAAAACCTGGACACAAAAAAAACAGTAACGCCGAGAAAAGGACGAGAAAAATAAAACGAGTCGCGGAAAAGGAGCTTGCAGCGAGAAGAACAAAGACCGATGATTCCCTTTGACGTTGGAAAAAAAGGAACAAGTCGGTCGCTTAATTTTCGAGTCGCCTCGTCGATCGTTACTACTTCCTCCTAGAATGTAATAACCGGGAGTTGTTGCAGCAGTCCTCTGGCTTTGCTTATTTTTTAATTGATTCCGCGGAAGCTCGACCGGTAGCGTTCAAAATAAATCCGCCGTCGAGCGCGCTCGTGCTTTTTTAATCGACTTATGTATACATTCCTGCTGTAATTCATTAGTCAATAATGGGTGCTCGCTTCGTCTCTCTCTCTCTCTATCTCGCTTCCTATCTCTCTCTTTCGCGCAGACATCTTAGCGCTGCCCAATTAGCGTTAGATTTTTGGCATCGAGATGAAAAGTTTCACGTTGTATCCGTGCGGTAATGAAGGCAATTAAAGGGGCTCGCGCAGACGCCAATAAGCGAATATGAACGTTACGCGAAAAAATATATGTGCAGAAGAATAAAAGTGGCAAAGGGCAGGACCGTCAAGTGAAAACTGGTTTACGCGCGGGCGCGCACGCTCAAGTATATGAGCGCTGTACGGACGACGGTAATAAGGGAGGTAATAAATAAGAAAGAATAAGGAGGCAAAAAAGTGAAAATGAAGTACAAATAGCAGAATTCCCAGCTGAATGCCGGTGAGCGCCGGCGATAATTAAGTATACGTATAAGTTTCTGTATTAATGACCCGAGTCGCCGTGTACGAAGAGTGTATTGAGAACGACCAGGCGAACTACACTGACGGACGACAAGCAGTCCCAACATGAGCAACAGACAATAACAATCATTGAGATCTATATTACCATCTTGTGACTTTTCCGTTAACACTTTATAGAAAAAAGTGTAAATTTCTAAGTCACTCTATAAACTCGGAATCATTCTTATTTTTGCATCCCGAATTTTCCGCTCATGAGTGAAAAATTGTGGCACTTGTTTGAGGGCTTCTTATCAACCTTTTTTCTAGCTCCCTTTGTAACCATCAACTTGCATAATAATAGACAAATCCCAGCACCTGAAAAAAATCACGCCATTACGCCCGCAAAGAGAGCCCAAACTGCAACCGTGGGTGTTTTAACCGAAAAACCGTATCATAAGCCGCTGCAGTTACACCGCAAAATGCGCGCATTCTTAACCAAATATGCCACCAGACGGCTTAGTTGTGCAACATTTATTCGCTGTTTGTGACACGAGAGGTTTTTTTCTGACTCGTCTTTCATGCTCCTCTCTGTTGTTTTTCGCTGTTTATTTGCTTTAGCAACCAGGTTGAAGAATGTAGGTTCGCCGTTTTGTCGATCACGAGAACAACAAATTTCGTAATGCCACGGATTCGAGCACTGGATGCGAGAGAAAGTGTGGTGTGGAAAATTTGAAATTCACCTGGATGCGGACTTTTTGCAGACTAACGTCTGGATTACGACGGTGATATGTGTGAGACGATCAAAATTATGTAAATTGTCGCGTGGCTTACAGACGGTGGAGTATAAAAAAATGACTGAATTTAGACGAGGTCAGGCAAATTATTCGGAGGCAAAAAGTTCAAAAACGAAACAAAGCCAATTTTTTGTTTGCTAAATTATTATAAATCATGATGTCGAAACAAAAATGGGGCGGTTTTTTTGTTTCTTTCACTGTGATGGTGACAAATCTTTTATTATTAGGATAACGTATGATAATGTGCGCCTCAGTTTTTCGTCGCCTGCGAATCACCGAGGCAAAAGTAATGTTATTAAATTTAGCCACACTGTAGCGGTTCTTTGAAAGCCTATTTTGACAACCACTCAAAGCTTTTACAAACTTAGAAATCACTACGGTGATGCCGACGAAGTTGGCTCTCAGGCAGCGATGCAACATACATTATGTTTGATTGATCACGTCGGGGATCGCCACAAAAATGGGATTGCCCGGATTTCGCTAGTCTTTCTTCGCCAACCTTATTTTGTCTTTTGCACCAAATCACGAACCATTTTGTTGAGCTTTCTTATTTCAAAAGGGGTGACACTTGGCGGTCTGAAACTTCCACCCGCATTATTCCTTCTTCATCTCGTCATGCGAAAAAAGCATGCTTGTAACTCGTAAAAGTTTCCGCGCAGCAAAATACATCCGAACTTTCCGCGCGTTCTTCATATTTATTAGCTTGATGAATACTTCACTACATTTTTAACCTCGCCAACTAAAATCTTCGTGTTGCCACTTGCCGGAGCCATCGTCGAACCAATTTTTTTTACTCGTCTTTTCACGTCCGCACCAACTTCGCCAAATTATGAATATGCAGTTATTCTTTTGCGAGATGCAGAAATGACTTGTGAATTTGTTTCTTAGTTTCTTTGCGGCCACTTTTTTTTATTTACAGTGCATTTAAGCAAAACTGTGTTATGGAGTGTGTACACCTTTGCCAGGGTCTGGTAGAGAAATACGGCATTAATTATGGAGATGCAAAAAGTTTTTAAGGTGTACCAAAAATCATTCCACAATGGTCAATTAGTCTAAACATTCTTTACCCTCTCAACGGTCTGCCACTTAAAACTTTTGCGGGAAAAAAGTTGTTAAGTCCTCTCTTCTTCTGCGGAAACTTGTAAATATATTCTATGCGATATGCAACTACAACATCAGGAGTTGAAATTGTAAACAAAGTTTGTGAAATTATCTGTGTCTCAGCAACTTAAGTAAAACAGTGGAACGAACAGAAAAAGGTCAACCATTTCGAATTTTGACATGTAGAATGATTATTTTTGTATCAACAATTTGATTCTATTTTTTCCTCGTTGACATTTTCATTATCCATCCTTTCATCTTAAAGGAAAGCTTACAAATTTATTGTCATTCCATTTTTTTCTTTTTTCATTTTCTAAAAGTAATTTCCAGAACTCTGAAAATGTCAGGGTCCGAATTTCGTTGCCAACTTATATTATATTACGTCCACTGGGGATTCTCGTTAGTTTTGAAGGATATGAACAAGTTATTGAAAGATTATTTGAAATCAGTGATTAGGTTGAATTAGACGTCATGTGTACATACAAGAAAACGTACAATGTCGAAAGGGCTGAAAATTAGAAGCGAACAGGCGATGTCATCGACAAAGTTCTTGGAAAATGGCTCTTTACTTGCGTAAAAATAAGTCCACTTAAATTCCTCATTAGTGCCCATTCGTGTCAGTGTAACACAAAGGAGTTAACCGTCAACGGTTTCCTCTATTTATGTCACTAACTTTTTCGATACCGATCGATAGATGTTATCATCGAGGATATAGTTTTTTGCCGTAACTTTTTGTACCCTCCGTCAAGGACTGCGCGAGTTTTACGTACAAAAGAGAATGAACCCATTTCACATAAAAATCCTAAAGTAACGCAAGAAGTTAACATCGTAAACAAACTTCATAAAACCGTCATCGTCTTATTACAATTCAATACTGTCATAAACGAAGGACGAGAAGACGACCAAAGTAAAGTCTCAAAAGGAGTGGAGCAGAAAAAAAAGGCGAGTGAAAAAAGGAAAGGCAACTTTGAGCAGACGACGCAAAAAAAATCAAACAAAGTTGTGATTAGTGGTCGTTTGTGATGACACAAAGGAGTTGAAAACCACGAGCGGCATCAACTTTTATGTCGAGATCAATTTGGGTCTATTGATCGATAGGTTTTGTTCGTTGAAATATTGTTATCGAGAGGGCTGTGCGGGGCCGAAGTCAATATAATTATAGTCAGTCGGTCGCGATCGATCGCGAATCAGAAATAATTAGCCTGGCGCTCGATCATAGGCAGAGGAGAAAAGAGAAAAAAAGAATGAACAAGTTGGTTGGTCTCGGGCGCAGTAAATCAGTTCTGCGATTGGACGTTTAGCGTCATTCTGCTGCGAAGTTGGCTGTTGCCGCAAGACAGGTAGGTCGGAACGGAGAGGATGGGGAGTCAGGCGCCGATGATAAGTCGCTGATAATCGGCATTCGCGGGGGCATGCAACGCGGCACAAGGTTGGCCAAAGCCGAATGGCGTGTCGTCACGGGCTCCTTCTCTCTCTCCTCTTTCTTCATCGTATCGTGGATCTTGGCGCAATTTGCGATCTGGATGGACGTTCGATAATGCCTAATGAATTGGCATAGGTGACACTCTGGAATTTGAGCGCGACGAACGCGCCCCGGCCGTTTGCACGAGAGTGCAGCCAATTACTCAACTTGCCGAGAGACGTCAGACGTTCGTGGGTGTTGTTATTAATTAAACGTCCGAATGATAGGCATCGTATTGTACACGCTGCTTCTGCCAAATCATCAACCAATTCCTCCCCATCACTTTCGAACGACAAAAAATAAAGCGAACAAAAAGCGAGCTAACACACGCTCCTTTCGTTTCCCCTCCGACGAAATTGTAGTTGCTGCAACTTCTGTTCTCTAATGTCCGTTGCCGCAACCGCGCACGTCAAGCAGTTTTCTTTACCGCCGAGCTCGGCACAATTTGACACGCGTGTTTCATTTGCCATCGCCCGTCGGATTTTTCATCGCAAAAATTTACTGGCAACATATTGTTCGACTCGAGCGGGGCAAATAAATCTCGGCGCCACATCAAGTATCGCCACCAACATATAAATGAACCCCGGGAGTCAACTCTCATCTTAACCCATATTTAAAAACCGACTTCAGCCGTTCCAGTTTTTCGAATTTCCCGTTCGATCATTAAAAAATCTGCAAAGCTGCTCGCAAATTGTTCACGCAACTTTTAGTTTCGTTCTCATTTCGTTTTCATTGGTTCTTCAATCCGATGAGCAAACTTTTTGTTAGCTGTAAATTGATTAAACTTGAATTTAAATATTTGATTATGCAAAATTTAATTTAAAAGTTATTATCGCCTGTCGAACAGTTAATCAATGCGCGGCCCTGTAGTTTTTATATACTTTTCAACTTAACGCGCACGGTATTTTACTCGTTCGGGCAGCTCAACAAAAAAGATACGATCGTCAAAAACATGTTCATAGACGGTTAAAAAATATACTTTCAATTACCGGGTGGCTTGTTATAACGCGGGTCCAATTTGGCAACCCCTCTGCAACGTCGCCTAATTCAAAGCTCTTTCCGCTTATGAGTCGTTAAATCAAAATTTATCGCCACCTGGCGGCCCTTACGCCCCAATATCTTTTTAAATTCTTCCGACAGCCGACATTAAATCGTTCGAGTTCTCTCGATCGTTTACACCTCCCCGGTGTATACACATACGCAATCCGCAGGAACGTTTTTATATTTTGAATTTACTTGCCAAGCGGCGTTTTAACGCGAGCACTCACCTGACACCATTAATTACGCCTCTGGACGAGCTAACGAGTATGTGGGCACACGGCTGTATTTACGTACCGGGCACTGCGGAATTTCATTTCGTCGACTTTTACTTATCTCGATGCGTGCTTTGTTCTCCGCTTGGTGACGTCCCGATGATTGCTCGTTTCAGCCTCAAAACCTGATACCATCCTCGTGGCACAAACTGCGTTTTCATTTCATCTTTAATTATCGTGCAATTTTTGGCCCTCGGGAATCTTTGAAAACGAAACGCGCGCCGCGCTATTTCAGAACGAGTAAAACAAGTTTTTTTTGAAAATAAACACCTTTTTTCACATACTTTTCGAACGAAACTTTTCGAACGAAAACAGTCGAGTTTGCGCGAAGATTGTTGTTTACGTTCATTGCATTCAAAAATTACAATACGAACGAAAAAAAGAAGATAAGGGAAAAAGCTGCGGGTTGACGCTGATAGGTGCAGAGAAAAGTGCACTGCAGCGAAACCAAGCTGCTTTCATAAATAAGAAAAAATAGAGAGGGGGGTTGAAACAAGAGCTGCCGCGACAGGTAATACTTATAAACCAGAGGCTTTTAATAAATTGTACAAAATATTGTTTTTCATGCACTGTATTAAATGCAATTATTGTTTGCACGGTGTATTTTGGTATGGTAAATGTGAAAAAAATGATAATTCATTTTATTCGCAACTTTTGGGCCGAGCAATGCGTGGAATCAGATGTGCAATCAGTTGTGAATTTTATGTACTCGAGACACCTACATTTTCATGTAAAGCGTCAAAATAAATACACACGACGAGAGTCGAGAAAAAAAAAGATCAGCGTGAAAATGAAATACGGCCGCGACCAGTTTATAAATTAAAGAAACGAATATGTGCAGCGACGATGATTAAAAGTTGGGCCAGTGGAATGTTCAAGGTGAGCCAAACGAGGATATACACTTTTATAAATTCAACGTTTCAGAACTGTTACACTGAATTACAAAACCAATCGCTTAGAAAATGTCCGCTGATAAATCGTCGGACGTCTTATAACCCAATCACATCTATTTCAGCGTTGCGCTTTTTTTTCTGCCCTCGCCTCGGTTAATCGATTCTTATTTTCGGAAAGTCGTCGACGAATATTTATTTCCGCGTCGAACGTTTTAATTTGAATGGCACAATTCAATTTAGAGAATTTAAATTTACAACGAGTTTAACATGAAACATGGCAAATTTGCCGTCGAATAAATGTCGATAAAAGTTATTTCTTCGGCTGGCAAAAGTACGGACCGTATGTTCTCACTGGAATGAATTCTCATGCAGTATCGATCAGCACAATGTCGTATCGTTACCATACGACAGTTACGTATAGCTTATTAATATTAATGAATTACCTCTGCTGAGATCTTTATGATTTATGTCGCCAACTTTTATGTCAATGCAAACTCGTTGCATTGCTATAAATCCTGTTGCGTGGCGGGTCAAAAGTGGTTTCGGTTCGTTATCTATATTTTTACCGGCTAAGCATTCTGCTCACCTTCACGCGTCCCAGACACTCGCCTCCCCCGATTAACCCACCACTGATGCTTTTTTTAGATTTTTTAATTCGTCCCTTTTCTTGCGTCATTTTCGCACTTGCACACGGTCCTTCTATCCCCGGGAAATCGCCCCGCGGATTTGCCACTCGATGCCTTTTTTATCCTTCTAATTTACATATTTCGATAATTAGTATTGTAATATATGCGCCGTTAATATTCATGACTCAAAAATGAAATGATCAACTTAGAAATAAAAGAGAAATATAAGCAACGTAGGTAAGTGTGGTTTGTGTGAAAAATAGTTATTCGGTTCGAACTCACTAAACAACGTCCAAAAGTTGGAACTATTAAAACATGTTTCGAATTCATCGAGGGCTTTTAAATTTGGCCAAGATTTCAAAAGATACTGGGACAGTTTACCGTCGTAAATCGTTAAATTGCGTGTAACTGAAATTTAAAAGTTGCTATCAACTGTTTTTATTTGAATACTGAAGTATGGAACAAAATTTACTATGCCGACAATTTTGTTGTAAATGTTCGATACAAATCTCTTTCGAGACTTTTTAAATTAAGAAATAAATATATTGACACGTTCAATCTACAGTGCGACGCGTATCAAGCGTCGCATCTTTTTTGGAATTGAATTATAATTTCATTTTGTAAAGAAACTCGTGTTAGTGAAATTCCTCGAATGAGCAAAAAGTGGCGAATACACAATGTCGAGATTAGATAGTCAAGCGATCGCTCAACCCGGAGACAGTCTTTTAATTCAATTTCAGATTTGAGGTGTCATAACGTCGGCACGGTATTCATAATTTAACTCGCAAATTTCACGTTTCATTGAAACGACGAGTTATGCGCGATAAGTTTATTCACACGTTCAAATTGCTACGGAGAGTTGAATTTTATAACATTTGTGAACCTTTGAAAAGTTTCATTTCTTTCAAACAAAAGACATCATTTATTTTTACTTCAATTCAAAGAATCAAATAGTTGAATTGCAGCGAATTTGTTGGATTGTATTTAGTTTTGTATTTTCGATGCTAATTTTATTTGAAAATCATTGAACTGCACAGACTCCAATGGGACGAAAATGGTTCGAACGCCAAAGACAACATTGTTTCGAAGAAAACAAACTCAATTGTCGTCAACGATTGGGGAACGTTTTTTTTTCTTCTAATTGCTCGTCGAGAGAGCTTCGAAAGGAGTTTCGCCATTCATGTGGAGCTTTTCGTCCGTCTAATTAAACAGCGCGTAGACAAGTTGATGCGCTGAAAAAATGATTGTCTCCGATAAACAAAGAAAGTTTCCGAATAGCAGCAGACAAAGCCATATGCCTTCGTCGTAGACAACAATTAGCTACGGCGGACCAACAGTCGCGTGCATTCGTCGACGCAAAGTTGCATCCCTCCAGCGAGTTTTTGTCTATCGCAGACAAACTGTTTTATCAACCCCTGTTTTGTCACTTTGTCCGTCTCTTTTTTTTCAGCGACAATACTTTGCTTACGTGAAACGTTTACACGAACGTCACATGCGACGCTTTCGCCCGCAGATGATTTCATAATTCCGCCAGGAAATGTGTCCGACGTTTCAGATCACGTTTTGCATAGTTTCCACGAAACAAACGGCTTTTTGTACTTTGTCTATCTGTGGCGTCGTGATGTATGTTCGTCGATAGTTACAGCACCAACTATACAAGTTCTTACATGCTGCAAACTTGAGACTATTCCCACAAGTAACCGCGACGGTGGCTGGCCCAGCCAAACCCACTAAATCATCTTGAGTTCTATCCAACATTACACAACACTAATACCTAATAGTACACATTATTGTCGATCTTGATTTGGGCTAAAATAATATCACGTCATCGAGTTATTATAGAATCATTAAAACTTTTGTCTTCAAAACAACTTCAAACTCGAGAAATGATTTTAAAAACTTAGTGCAGTTTATTGCAAAATAAAAAGTATAAAAAGACAGATAATAATGGGGAAAAAAGTTAAACCAATACTTTCTGCATTGTTTGTACAAATGAAAAAACTTTTGGTAGAAAAATTAATTCTGTAGACGAAAAATTACTTTTATTTGGAATTTCAACTATTGTGTCGTATAATTACAGAAATTGGCGGCAAATTGAAAAGAAAAATGATTCAACAATGACGGACAGCCGTGCCAGCGGAACTAATGAATGTGACAAAACGAAGCGTGAAAAAATTACAATGACTCGCGAAAATTGTAGCAATGATAAAACTAATTGGCACTTGATTTTAGGCCACCGAAAATGTCCGTCCAATGGTAATAATTTGTGCTAACCAACACTTCGTTCGACCAGTTGCATCGAATAATTTTTCAATGAACTAATTAACCAATTAAATGGCTCGATAAAATAATGAAGCTCCATAAACTCTTGGCAGAATCGCGCGAATAAATTGCAACCGTTCGTTCCGCCTAAAAGGCCGTATCCACACGTTTAACAAAATTTCTCTATGCGAGAGAAACAGCCAGAGAGTGAGAGAGAGACAGACAGAAAACACCAGTGTTCCCATTTGTCTTGAATTTTTTTTTCTCCCTCATCATTTTTGCAACTCCGTCCGGACTCAATTACCGGTGCATGTACAGCGGCAATTGCAAAAAAGCATGTCATTAACCCATTTTTAATCGTCTCGGGACTTATTGATGAACTCACGGGTACAGCTAAATGACCGCGCACGTCGACGAGTATGCGAGGCGCATTCCACACGTGAGCTTTTGTTGCAAGCCGGCTTTGTTCAAGCAGTTATACCACATAGGTACAGTTATAATCTACTCAGCATGGATTCCAGCTACCGCTTATTGCCATCGTGATATATGCAACTCCGATGTCGTTGAGTAGCCCATTAAGCTACGTGATTGCGAGCACGAAAGCGAACGAATCAAACTTCATTCAAAATGTCCGCACACTTGATCGGATCGCTGAAAGTTGAGTTAAAAGTTTGTTCGTGCCATTATTTTCGACGGTGCATTCATGTTTTTGTGATAATCGTAATGCATTTTCAGAGACGCTTCGAAAATAATGCGTCCCCGGCGTATTGTCGGCTTCATTCTCTCGACGTGGACAATATTTTTCTAATTGAATGCAAGTTCAATGAATGCTGATTCATTTCTCATTCAAGTTTAATTTATAGATTGCAATATTTTTTGATTTTTGTTTTTTGTTATTACCATGAACGAGATTTGATTTCGGCTGCAAATTTCGTCAGACTCATCTGAAACCTTCTCTAGATAAAAAACACGGTTTTTCGATTTCGCATATAAATAATGTACTTTAAAAAATGACATGCCGTGATTCCATCAGAAACCTCTCGATACATACTGGGTATCACATCAAAGACCTTTTATCCAAAAATACTCCAACTTATAGAGTCAACTATATAGTTTGACTGAATCAATACTCGGAAATAGCATTACAATCTCGATACTGTCTGCAAAAAAGTTGCTGCAGCGTGTTTCTTTTTAATTCATAAATAATACGACCATTCTGGTGCAACATTTGTAATTTGTTTTCTACCCCTGTGAACACGATGTTGAATTTTCACTTTGTTTCGTTTATTTTGCCCTCTCTAATGTTGTTTGTGCCAAATTGTTTCATCTGACACAACTTGTTTGCATTCACCTGTGCGATATTCAGCCATCGAGTCCTTTATAAACAAACAATTTCATTAGACGTCAAACAAAACAAACGAGGTTCAAATAATTTGTTCTTAATACAAACTATTAATGAAATGTTGACCGTCGCTTTTAAACTCGCGTCTCATTTTAGTAGAGATCACTGTTCGATTTAAGTGCATCGTTAGTGATTGTTTACTCGATTTCAACACAATTGCAGCTGACTTGCATTGTAATATTTGCCGAATTCTCATCTTGAATTTGCTGTCTAATTGATTTAACAATAAATGTCGTCATGAAAATTATAACCCTTTCGAAATATCTTCGAATAAAACAAACATTAAACTGTTTTTTCTCGCTGAAATTTTTTAATCGAGAATTTTAACGAAGGAAAGTACGTGATTAAAAACTGACTAAAATCCGAGAAAATAAATAGCATAAATTATTCTGGCAGTTTTTAATTTTTAAACGTTCCATAAATGAAAACAATTAACTTTTTTATGATAATCAAAAACGTAACAGGGTGAACAGATTCCATGCCATTTGTTAGTTTTGCATTTGAATGTACATATAGTTACAAGACTCTCAGCAATTTTGGACATTTAGTTTAGTATATAGGAAACAGTTGTTGCATTCAACTTCAAAATTTATCTGTGTCGGTTTTCTAAGCTTTCGCAATATAGTTGGTAGTTAATTTCCACCCCTAAGCAGAGATCGCCAACGGATTTAAGTAGATCATTAGTGGTTACTTAGCGGATCCAGTTGTCTCGTTATAAGATTTAGCAAATAAACTATCTAGGCAATGGACACTTTTATCGTCGAATAAACAGTACAGAAATATGTCTTGGCACACTGGCGAGAGAATCTGTACCACACAGTGAAAAGCCATCGGTGCTTTAGCATTCGACTCCGGTGGATTTCAATATTCTAATACTATTTCCCTCGAGCAGTGATTAGTATTGAGTGCATTACTTTACAGATATGGTTATTTCGCACAAAACGACTACTTCAATATTGGATTTCCTGCCATACAGTTTTAGACCAATCACCAAGTATTCCAATAACGGTTCGAACTTTATAGAAACTGTTCCACCAATGTGAGATTCGGAATTTGACAATGCGACCAGCATTAAATTCACAAAATCGAATTGATAGAAAAAAATCAAGAAATGTAACAAAATACCCAAAGATCTATTTGTTTTTCCCAGGACGAAAAAAAAACACGAAGAATCCAATCTTCGTCTGACGCTATTTCTCGCCATTTTCTCTGTTGATTCAATTATAAAATATCGTCAGTTCAAAATCACAGTATAACCGTTTGTTCGATTTTATTCAAATGCCATTATTACAAGTAAATCGAAGCTCTTTGCCGATGGTCACAGGCAACGAGATCTTGAGCTTTGCGAAAATGTAGTCGCCTGGAAGTTTCCCCTTGGGTGTTTGCCGATATCCCGGCGTCGCAGCGAAAAATGCTCCATACAATTGATACTTCAGCAGCGAAAAATATTTCGGCAAGAATCGCACAACGGATCTCGCTCTACCAGGGCGGCAACATTTTTCATGCAGATGATCACTGTCAAGAAAGACAACTCGCGCGACTCAGTGACGTCACCCCGCACGAGCACCGAACCATCAATCTTTTCCGTAACCCTGTGATGCTTCCTATTTTCTTCTGCGCCTCATTCTTTTTTTTCGCCAATGAAATGTATGCTGGAAATACCGGTGAGAGAACGCTTGCAAAAAATGCTAAGGAGGCATTTTGTACGCGGCATAAATTGAATCACACTGTTTACGGTTTGATTGAAGTCTACGTGATTTGTCAAGACTTTTTTTGTCACTCGCGTTTCCTTTTTTTTTTGTTTCTTTTCCGTTGACTTTCTTCAGTTTGGAGGAACAAAAGTTGATCGTTTGTTTAACATAAACATGAGAACAATATTTGCCACTTAACAGCGACTAGAATCTCGAAACTAATCGCATCGCACAACAGTTTAACAATTCAATTTCAACTTAATCCAACTAAGCCTTCTTAGCGATCCTCATGGAAGTAATTCACACAACACGAATTAAAACGCCTTTTTACTCTTATAAACTTTTAATCTTTCATTCGATTTTAAACGAGTGGAAAAAAAGGGAACGCTGAATCGATTCAACCAATAACGTTGATTTTTTTCTATAAAAGCTGATAAACGATTGTCAAACGTTGTTTCGTTATCAAGATTAGAGTTGCTCGCTTGAAATTTCCTTCCACCGAACTCGAAAACTACTATCAATTGTTTTTTACTTCTGTTTCAAATAACTAGTTATTCAAACTCTCTGTGACGTAAAGGAATTTAAAACTTCTCGTGCAATTTCCCGAAATTGCGGATTAGGAATTTTCAGCTCCAACTGCGAATTCATTACATTTGTTTAAACTTTGCTCACAATCATTTTTTTAAACTTTTATTCAAGCGTTGCAATTTTCTTAACCCGTACGAACAGCAGCATAATTTTGAAAGATAAAATTTCGGAATTAAGATGCGAATTCCAAGAGATAGTGGAGAGGTGCAGAAACTTGTTTTTTTTTTATTATTTTCATTTGAAAAGTTTCAGTGACAAAAATATTTGAATTAAAGGGTGGAAATAAAATTGTACCTTGTACAATTTGGTTGGATCGATCGAGCAGAATTCTTGTAGGCTATAGAATACAAATAAGAGAAGGTCCTGTTTGAATCTCAGTCGAATCATTTGTGTAAATTTTACGTAACAACGCGATAATGGAACGGTAACGAAATGTCACCGACGGCGCGACGTTACCAAGCAGAGATACTTGCTAACGTTCGTATCCTCCTCCCCGTTTCATTTTATATTATACAATCATGCATTTCTTGCTCACAAAGACGCGCGATACACTCAGAAAATTGAATGCCTCATAAAAAAAGACATGATGAAATATTCCTTACACAGAATCCACCGAGATTGTGTTTTTTTTTCTCCACTTTTTAAATAATGGCTACGACGCAAGAATATGTACTCGCGCGCCCATGATATGAAGAAATGAACACGCTCTGCGTCAAAATTATCTTTCATTTTCATTGCAATTTCATTCCGCCGATGTAGACGCTATTCTTCTCTTTATTTTTGTTTTCGTTTTCATTATTATAGGTTTTTTCTTGTAGTTGCGATTGATTCTAATTCGATCAGAATTCCAGTCAGCGAGGCATTTGGCCTAATTTTATTTTCAGTTGCAACAAGATACTCTCGATTACCGTAATTTATAATTCGAACGGCTTGATATGAAAAATATTGATAGCGTAACTCACGGTCTGAATGAACGCGAACGCACGACTGAGTATATTTGGTATTGAATTGTGTATAGGTATATCGGATATCAAATGAAATATCTGAAATTTATAAAACACATTTACGAACTATCATACGTTAAACCCATATGGAAGCATCAATAAAATTGAAAATCACTGTCTCCCTATAAAAGCTGTCGAAAAGTTAAAATGCATTATCTAACTTTTGTCCAAACAACAGACAAGTTTGGATAAAATACCACCGCGAGATAAACTTGATGATTACCATCGCATAAAAAATCATGACCTCCGCATAAAAAGCAACTTTGACGATATAATGTTGGGACGCACTATTTTTTCGTTTTATTTGTATTGCAAAATATTCGAAAAGTTCAATCCACTCGAGTGGATCGGGGAGTCGATCAAAAATTGTTCGCGTACTTATATATCGAGAAGAAGAGAAAAATTTGCGGAACAAAGATGATAACACACAAAGTAAAAAAGTAAAAATTTTATAAACAACTTCTTACAGATGGAAAAATTTGTTCGTGAAAAACTTTGCATGTAATGTATTAACAAAGCTGGGCATTGTAAAGATAAACATGCCACTAAATAAGAATATCGCACGATCGCAATTACAGGAAAAACGAGCTATTCCCCATGGCGTGTCTATAAACGATCGCTGAAATCTATTTTACAGCTCAAAACCGCGACGCGAATCGCAGAAAACAGAAAGCCGTAAAAAAGTAACACACTCGCACACACTCATCGCAGTATAAAGTATACCCGGGGGGATAGCACGTTAATTACGCAAACGAGTCGCGAATTGACACAGAAAAAAAACACGAACGAGAGGAAAAGTGCTGCTGGGACGTGACGAATGACGTATATAAATAAGTCTCATCACGCGGGGCTTCACGTTTTTTTAGCGTTCCTTAATGAATAATCCAGATGAGACATCAGAACAGGACACGTGATAAGGAATAAACAGGGACGGGAAAAAGACACGACTTCGAGGAGGGAAGAAATAAAGAGAGCGCGGTGTTTTGCTATCAGTAGCGACTAAATATCGCAATTTGATCGTTGCGCATGTAATTACCGCGCTGATATATACGGCGCATTTTTCAGCCGGTGTATATTTCTCGCAAGCGGCGGAAGGCGACCACGGCGTAAATTGAAAGAGGGCATGGCACTGTCTTGTTGTGTTTAAAAAGGCAATTGGCGGGCCTGAGATACGGCCTATATATTATATGAGAACAGTGGTGGTAGATGGTTAAGTCGATAGCGCCGCTAGCCGGCCTCGACTTACCTTTCGCGGGCGCGTAGCCCCCTCATCTGCAAATGCGTTTCTCGTGTAGCCAGCGGTGCGGTCTCCGAAACACGCGATTTACTTTGACGCACTTTTGCCTCCAAATATCGCGCGACTCGCAATCGCGCGCTCGCGTTTGTTTAAGGAATTTTAAGGGGATTTTCGGCGTTGAAAAAAAAACTCGCCGCCCGATCAATATAAACACTCTTCCCAACGATTTTTGTTTGTGCTTCAATTTTCAATGAACATTTTGTGTACGCTCGGGATTACTATGAATTCATCCATTTTGTTTGTCCAACTGCGAATGAAAGGTTTGTTTGTTTTTTTTTCTTTTTTTTATTTTCGAAACCGAAAATTTTTGGGAACCGAGTTTATTTACGAGCCAGCACTTTGGAAATCGCGTGCGTTTTAATTGTGTTTTACAATACTCATCTGGGGGAAGATTAATCGTAACAAATGAAGCGGCGTAAACTCTCGATAATTTGCATTGGCGATAAATTTCCTCCGGTCGCTTTTCTGGCCAATGAAATTAGCTGCTCTCGCCACGGTTTATTTCCATGGAGCTTAAAATCTCGACGAAACTTCAAGTCAGGTGGCTGCGAGCTAAGATTCTCGATTTTCGATTCTAAAGAATGTTCCACTCACTTCGAGAAATTTATTTTCTCGAACAAATCCGCCCCTGAAATCCTGCCCTGAAGTATATAACTATAAACCAACGAACGATTCGATATTTTATTTGTACAAGGAACGCGCGTAGAAAATATAGTATACCGAATTATATATCAAACTTTGATAGAGATAGTCATGAAAAAGTGTAGTTTTATTTTTTAACGCCAAACTTTTTATCCAAAACTTTTTGGCTGAAAACAAAACGAAACTGTCTAGTGTAAGCTTTATGAATATAGAGTTCGTTTTCCGATTAAAAACACTCTTAAATTCTTTACATACTATATGACTATTTCGTTTTCCATGTATTTGTGACATCTCCTGCCAGGGAAACAAACAAAAAGATAACCGTCTGACACGCGGCAAAACGTATTTTTTACTGTCTCGCTATTATCAATATGCTGAAAAAGTATATCTGTTATTATGACAGGCGTATTCTTCCACCTTTTGGAGCTTGACAAAATCATCAAAAAATAATCTGTCATTTCTACGCAACTTAACTTTCGCAACATGTACATCACACTTTTTTCGCATTTTAGTTAAATTCAAATTGTACGAAGAATGTTTTTTGCGCTAGCAGCAATTAATACCGGTTCATTTCTACTTCGTAAGCGATAAATAATGATGATAAGTTAAAGGACCGGCAAATTGTACGAAATATAAGAGAGTAAAAGATTTTTAAATCGCCAGGTGAAAGTCACGGTTTAAACACTGGGTTCATTAATAATGAACCCAGGAAGTTCGAGTTCAAAGATGTTCCAGGGAAAAATATTTTTTGGCGAGATGAAGTAAATGGTGGCGTTTGATTTTCTACTTTAAGGTGAATATGTGAAAAAGGCCAGACATTAATTTATAACTTTTAAAAAATGTTTGTTTACTTGTACAATTGAAACTAAATATTTAATGAAGATTCGACACCGATTTTGCATGACAATAACAATAAACGTTCTATTTACAAAATATCGTCAAGCAACGAGAGATTCACAACATTTTCGAGCTCCAAGAGGAACATAATTGAGTTAGTAGTCGGATCTTTAAAGATGAATGCGAATGGATGCAAATTTGTACTTAATTTATCATTTTAATATTTTACGACTAGAACTTTCAACAAACTCGTGCAAATGTACACAATTAAGATGTTACAACGAATCTACTTAACAATAACTTTTTAATTACAGTTCGAGCATTTCCAAGCTATTCAAAAATTTCAACCGCAGAGTCTTAAGAAGTTTCGAAGTAAAAATTTCGAATCTCTTGCAGAAAACCTGCTAATTAAGATATGAAAATTTCTCATTAATTATAATATTTTACGATACCATAAAGGTGGAACTTGTTTTTGTTTCTTTGTGCATAAATTACCGTTTAATCGAATGCCTGAATGTCAATATTCTAACACATTTAGCTTTACGTAGTCATATTAATCGGTACATCATCCATCACAATCTTTGCAGGTGATAATAACTTCATCTTTCAACGCACACTGACCGTTACGTGTCATAGTTTAATATATAGAGTCAAAATATTTTTGCCTTGGCATTGAAGAAATGCCAGATTGTGGAGACCTGTCTACATCTTTATTTTTATTCGACGAATTTTTTTGTCCTTTTATGTCATTTACGTTAAGCTGCTTGATTCCTTTAACGACAGTATGATCCATCACCATTACTGTACTTGAAACAGTATTTGCATTTTTACAATTGTTTGCATCACAGCGGATCAACGTCGACGTTTATTAAATTATTAATTATATCACACGCATGTGTGGAATTATTCATTAATTTGTAATATTTAATTAGTCGCTTACAACACATTGTACTACATTTAATTACTTCAAATTGCTAGTTAAGAGTGACATGCGATCGATAACGAGCATTCTTTCTTTTCTTCCCAAATGAACGTTGATTTGAAATAACTGAAATAAGGGACTTGATAAATAGAACATTGTTGCCAACTAGTGAACAAAAAATGAATCATTTTTTATCAACCATTTTCACCGAGTTTAGTATGAAATAATAAAAAACAATCTCGAAACTACTGTCTCGAATGAAAGAAACAGTTACGATTCCATGGTGGCACATTGAGAACAACTTTATTTCGCAGTGTTCAATTATTTTATTTTTCGTGAAGACAGACGACACGACACAATGGCGAGTAAAAAAATGACACTTTCCCGCGCTTACAATTTACCACGTTGTCACGCAAATTGTTATTTTCATTCCACATTGTCTTACATCCGCGACATCACTGGCCCTGTCAGGAATAGTTGATTCGCTGCGCGCGTAGCACAGCGATTCTTGACGCAAGTGTCGGTTCATCGCGCGCTATACACTTGACGAGCATATTTTGAATTCCAAACAGAGAGCATTAGAAATACGAGCGAGGGCTTATCCACGATTATTGAAAACCTAATGAATAACATTAACGACATTTTGCAGCTCCATCATACACATTATGGAAATCTTTTGGATTTCCATTTTAAGACATGCTTTATTTGCATAAATGATGCGACATAAAAAGGTTCTTGTTAGAGCACCACTCGTCTTGATTTAGGCAAGCATTTTTGTTGTAATACTTAAATTCCCCGTGAATGATGATCTTGCAGATTTTCGTACCTTTTTATATAATCGCAGCAAAAAATAATCCTGAAAAATGTTGCGTGAAAAACAGTATGTGTAATTACTTTTTAAACATTTACATTTTTTTAACGCTTTTATAAGCGGTACTTGAGCATGAGTATTTTTTAAATTCCTTGTTGCACTTTTTTTGTTGCAACTTTTTTTAGCCGCTAAAGCTGCTGTGATATTCACTACAGAATGAAGTATTATTCTAAACTGTAAAAAGGACAGTCATAAACGCGTTGATCCCACTAGATCTGTGCCATTCTTCAGCACATCAAGTTGGCGCAAAATCCACTTCCTATTTGTCGTTGGCAATAATACTTTGCCATCTACTTGAAAATAAGAGAGGAATGAAAGCCGCTTCGTCCCACGCTTATAACATGCTAATTATCCACTCCGAGGCGCGTCCACTTGAACAATTCAATAAAGCGCAGCAAATTCAATGAACTTTGACTACAATCTCGATTTGCTTAAAAAGACGGATGATTGATCGCTCGAGTCTCGCGGCGTGGAATAAAACGTTCCTCCGCAACACAGACGACGACATTCGTGTCATCCCAACGACTCGGATGTTAAATAACCTCTTTCGTCGACGTTTTACAAGGGCAATGACAGCTCGCAAGTTTTCCGTCAAGAATGCCATCTGTCACGGCATTTCGATTTCCTGCGGACAGCCGCGCAGATTAGCCCCGCGAAGGACGCAGGAATGAGTGCAAAAGAGTTTATATTTTCGCGGATTTTCTCGGCGCCCCAACATCGTTGTGACAATTGATCAAACATGTTTGTCTAAAAGCTGAGAGGAAAAAAGGAATTGAGGATAAGAAGTTGAAAATTGTACAGAAAAATATATCACTGGGGAAGTAAATTCACGGAATCCATAAGGTGTCAAGCGACTGATCACAGATTAAGCCATAAGTGCAAATTTATGGAGAAAAAGCATCAGACGAGGAAAGAATGCGGCATTAAGATGCGCGGAATATAAACTATTAAAGTGTACGCTAGGTGATGCATCACCCCATCATCCCACACTGAGAGAAATATTGCAACTTGGCGATGCTATATTATTCCGCTTGAAGACCGAGGTTCAAGTAGAAATAACTAGGTAATCTTAGCACCGGGAATAACTTTTAAGAATGTTTCGAAGGACTTTTTGTGTTGCACCGTGGGACGTGCAAATTGTTCAAATCAAATTCCGCTCGTGAAATGAAGATAAGATTTATAGGGCAAAAAATCGTTTTCTCGCGAAATAATCGTCGAGTTTTGTGTTTTGAATTGAACGAAAAAATCATTGGAAGTATGAACAGAGAAAGACGACAGCATTGAGAGGTTGGAAAGTTGTTGAATTTCACGAATAGTTGGTACTGAAATAATCGGAGTAAAAAAGTCTCATCTCTGATTTAACATGTTCAGTAACCGTGACGAAAGAAATTGAGTCAATCGAGAATTCCTGATGGGCAATTTAGTTAAACGACTGAGAAATAAGTGGAATAAAATAGCGAGCATCTGGGAAAAAAATGCTCATCGTCTTTCTCTCTCGTGGTCTCGAATTTGGCGAAAATTTGCGCGATTTTCGAGACAAACTCATTACCGGCTGGTGAATTTTCGCGCGCGGTTCGTTGAACCTGGTGTGGCGCGCGCGGAAGTTCCGAATACGCATTTGACTGTGGGCCGAGCGCGAGAGCCGTTGGGTTTCGACTCCCGTCGAGCGACAGAACGCCATAAGCAACCAATTTAAATGTAAATTGAAAAGCAGCGTGGCATACAAATTGTTCGACTCAGCGTCAAAATATACTGCGTGCCAAGATCAAACAGAAGAAGACGAGAGGGTGGCTTGAATGACTGGATGGCGGTCAGAGCAAAGGGACGACCCCAAAGCGACGCGCGATCCTCCCGCATTCTTCGCCAAATTCATTTGTCCTCGTTTTATCACGCCGCGACATATTACAAGCGACAAGTCTTATATAACGCATGGCGCTTTGTTTTCGGTATTGCGAGTATCCCGTCCCCCTCTTCACTCCGTCTCTCCGTCACTTTTCTTACAACTGGACCGGAACTTTTTGAGGGTGCTCCACTGGCCTTTCATCTTTAGCATGCCCAAATTCAAATATTTCTATTCTATAACGATTCGCTTGAAAGGGGTGTTTTCCGATACAAAAGGTGAACGATATAGTCAAGAGATAATCTTACTTGGGATAATTCATTTTTATACACGATAATAAATATATTTATAACAGCTCAATGTCGGGGGGTTCTTTGTAGAATCACGTTTGCTTAAACATAAATGCAAGCTATTCTTATTTATGGAATTTATGGAATATTTATAAAACGATACGGTGCTATGAAAATTCAATGTTAGATCTCTCAAGATATACGTTTGTTATGAATATAAAGTTGAGTTTGGAAATTCGGCGCTCTACTGCTTCATTTTAATTTTGTATCGTGACCATTCCGTTTGCGCAGAAACAAATTTGCAGCAAATGTTTTTTCATTTATATTTACAAAATGAAGTCAGCGAAATTTGTGTTCGACTTTTTTTTTTATTTGAATTTTCTTTTCCGACACTAATGATTTCCTGATGAGCAAATAAAAGTGATTTTGCCAGCATGACACTCAGTGTGATATGAATTTTATAGCTTGAATCTTGAATGAACCTCGGCCTTAATATAATTCATGCATTTTTCGATATTTTTTTATTCTTTCGCTCCGAACAAAAGACTGGAAATAAAAAATATTGTTTGCCACTTTGAATTGTAACAATTCCAAAGCAGTATACAACCGGGCGGTTATTTTTTATGGTGTTTACTATCGCGAGTCGCTCATATTATTCGAACAATATCTGCTCGCCGAGTATTTGTCGTCCAAAACATTTTGCCCGTATAATCTAATGCTTTGAACTTTCAAGTGATAAGTAGAGTTTTATTTTAGACGTTGAACCCATAAAGCTAGCACGTTTCGAAGCTATCAAGTAAACTGTATCAACCAATTTTTATGTTTCCCGATAAAAGTGCAATTTACTTAAAACTACATTTACTATTCTCCGGACAGAAAAAACAGCGAAAGAAGTGCGAGTAAAAGAAAAATCATTCGCCCTATAAAGTTGTGTGCAATATCAGAATTTGGCACTGGCTAACAAGATTCCTGTTTTTTGTCTCATCAATTTCTTATGTTATCAAAACAGAACTGTGGTCGAGAGTGCACATCGTGGAAGCTCTCGAACCAGAGTACCAACGGATGTACATCGAATAACAATCACAAATTTATGATCAACTAAACGAATTTCATATCTTAAATTGCCTAATTGAGTAGTATTGCGTGTAATCATACACTGCTACCCATATAATATCCGATTAGCGAAAATTTATCGTTCAATGCGATTCACAGTATTACTTTACACTACGTAATCATTTGTCATGCAAATACACCAGTGGCAATTAAATTTCACACTGATGGAATACCAAACAACAGACACACTGCAAAACACAGTTCTAGGACCTAACTAAAAACTCTTCCGCCAGACGTAAATGCTAATTGATTCATTTGATTACTAATTATTCATCGAGTCGAATGACTTATAATTTACCGATGGTTTTAATTTCCGTTTCAGACAGAGAGACGACAAAAGAATTCTTTTTCGATCAGGCAAATAGTTCATCAACGGCAGATTAAAAAAGATTAATGATTCAATTATTAAATTACGTAATATCAATATTGACCCGAAATTCCTAGGGAACGAGGCAGACGAATAAAAATGGAGGCATTAGAGTGGCAAGCACGTAGCTCGGATATAATGATACGGCAAAGGGAAAAATATTCTAGGATTAAATTTCACGATAATCCGAATTATCAAATTAATATTGTACGAAGGGGAACTTTTATCATTGCGTTCGCATCGTCCGCGGAGCTGATCGAAACCAAGTGCTCGATAATTTCAGCGGTGAAATTTTGTTGAAAAGAAAAGTTGCGCGTGATTTATGTGCAGGGGAGGGAGAGGATATGAGGCCGATATAAGTAAATTATTGCCGAAAACTTTGGAAAACATTGTTGTTCGAATAAGTTTCCACGAAGATGATATTCCGCGATATTAGAAATGTTCGTACAAATATTGGAGTTCGGTACCGCAAATACGGGACGGCGAATTAATGCATCTCGACGAAAGCCACTCGCTCCCGGGGAATGTTTATAAAAAAAACGAGAAACAACATTGTCAGTCAGAACGTCGCAACGACTCGCGAGTACTTGCGACGATAAAAGGTGAACATACGGCAGTAACGGAAATGTGTCGACGATATTTGAATAAATGTCGCGCGATTTGCAGTTCGTTTTTGCGGGATTTGCATTGTGAATCCGGGGAAGCGCGCGAAAGACGGACACATTTTTTTTCACGGAGATAAAGGGCATTATGGAGTGCGAATTTTCACTATTAGCAGTGTAACCCGCGCGACAGGAAATAACGTCGTTGACAGATTATAATTTGTTTGGAACGAACCAAAAAAGGGTCGACAGAAGAGAAGACAAAATGTGGACAGCAGAGTGAAACGAGACGCTCGTATTAATATCTGTGTCATTTCTACGTCGAAAACTTTTCTCGTTTTATTTCGTTCCGTTATTTTTTATGTTGTTTTTTTCCGCAAAAATTTACGTACAGCCGTGATTTATGTTTAGAATTCATAATTTCATTATCCACTGTCACGATCCATTTATTTGTCTTGGCGGCTTTCAGTTTGGCCTCACAACTTGCACGTTTTGAGCGATTATGCTATAATGTGCAGGATCATCTGCGAAACACAAAATACTGACCGTGCAGTGCGAACAATTAGTCTTTTATTCCCATCCGCCGTTGTTTCATAATTTTGAAGCTAAATATACAATACGGTTGAATTAACAACAAATGCGATGGTATATTGATGATACCATTGCGGCCTCTCAGTACACGCAAATTATGATTATTCGCGCTTTATCATGGCGATGTTACTAAAATTTAATTATATAAGCGTTTGGCGAAACTGCCAATTTTCATTATTACTCATTTTCCACGATTGATGATACCAATGCTAACAGTTTTTTCAGCGTTGTTTGATGATAATCATGTCATTTACTACCTCAACCATAAAAATAGAAAACATAAGTCGGAACAGTAAATTGTCAAATGAACAAAAAAAGTTCAAATTGGCTCATTGAAGAAGACAACAAAATGTAAATAACGTTCATAAATGGAATAAAATATGGAGTAGAGAAGTATCAAATAAGAGCAGATGCCTCGAGAAGAAGCACAGAAAAGAAATGTGGTAATAAAAATGTTGCAAATATTATGAAGGTAAGATGATAAAAGTTGAAAGAGACGTTTCTTTGAAAGGCATAATTTGAATAAACATTGCTGTTCCCTTTATTTTTGCAAGCACAGCTTCGTTGTTGCCGAAAAAGGAAAAAACGATTTTAAAATGAAACGAAAAGCTTGTTTTAATAATTACGACCGTTACTAATTGCGACAGAAACATAATCTATGCGATATTTGTTGTTTTGAGTTAGAAACTCGGTTGATGAAGTTGATAATCGAATGGGTGGCAAAATTTTGGCCCGCTATTAATCAGAGTTATTGAATGATTTATGATTGCAGTTCGGAATGGATATTCGTGCGTGCCTGTGGCCCTTTCGGAAGGCCTGGATATCCGGCTGAATATCGCGGCGAAAGCAGTGCGATACGGCCCTAATGGGGTCGAAGTATGGACAACACCTTCTCGCAGTCTTCACTCCAATCAGACCGTTTATAAAGCCGACGCCGTTCTCGTCACGCTTCCTCTTGGCGTGCTGAAAGCCTCCTTACCGCCTTCGGCAGTAACATTCAATCCACCTCTTCCTGACTGGAAAGCCCAAGCCATCCAGCGACTCGGTTTTGGCAATCTCAACAAGGTATCATTTTCTCTCCTTCCTCTATCTTTCTTTCTTTCTTTCTCTCTCTCTCGCTCTCACTTATTCTTCTCGTTCTATGCTTTCTCCCTTCGCATCTTACTTACTCACTTATACTTGCACTTGCACTTTACATTTCAATGTCTGTTCAATTCAAACCTCGAGCACGTATTCCGAATTATGAAGTATATTGTGTGTACTTTGAAAAATTATCCAACTTCACTTTTCAACGGGCGCGCCATTTTTGTTTACTTTTTCCTTCCAATTTGATTGTATATTGCACTCGGTGCTGAATCGTCGAGCAATTGTGTTCGGCCATCGAGCAAAATTAATTGTCTCTTTGATCCACCAAATTTCCGAGCTCGCCAATTGAAAAGACATTTTGTACTTATGTGTTGAATGCAATTGACGTCTCCGTCGATGTTGTTTCAAATAATATTTCCTTTCTAGAGTATAAAAGCTCAACATTACATCCCAGATGAAATTATATTTAGAAAAATATCGACTTGTGTATAGCTTTTAACGCTAAGAGTGTTGTCGTCCAGTAGTCATTTCCAACATTTTTTTCTCATCAAACGTCCGGTAAAGTCACTTTTCTGTCAATAAATAAGTTTTCAGTTTTATCGCATTTTTTTCGTATCTGAAATTTTGTTTTATAAATACAATTAAAAAACCTTTTTTGAGAGAGCGATTTTACACAAACGGATTACTGCAAGTTATTAGGGGGATACAAAAAAGGGATGGTTTTTATTCCCAACAGTTTCTCTTTGTTAACTTTGAGATCCACTCTTATAAAATGCAGAAAATAATTTAACGAAATTTACATCGCATAATAAATTTGCTTTGTGTGCGATGACTGTCATTCATGAATGTTGAGTAGTTGCAATTATTATCAATGGTATTTTTACAGTAAAAAAGATATCCGTCTCTCTTATCTAATACATCTTGCTCAGACCTTACATTAAAATGTCTTTTCAATTCAGACTTCGAACACGTATTTCGAATAATGAAGTGAATTTTGTACTTTGAAAAATTATCTCCTTTCCAACAAGAAAGTATTTCTCTGAATATAAACCAGCTTTTGTTACACACTATACCGAGCATTATCCTTCAATGTTATTACTTTTTTACAAGACACGAATTGTCGACTTGATATCTCAATGGTACAAATTTATCTGCCAAACAATACAAATTGAAATATCACTTTTATTACAAATAATGAGATTGAATTACAAGAATGACAATCCTTTTTTCATTCTCCCATCTTGCTGCGTGATGTATTCTTTTTTTTTGTATTGTGTCGGTTTGTTATTGACTTTTCGTAAAAATGTAGTTTGGAAATTGTCAGCAAATTTCATTCAAAATTGTTGACAGTTACTTGTTCCCGAGTAAAAAATAAAAGCAGGAAAACAACCGTCGTTTTAGTTTTATAAATCGAACCAAAAAAAAAGAGGCGAGGCAAAAAAACAATTACACAGTCTACGGAAAGCGTGTGCGCGAATTCGATGTATTTAATTTATTGGAGTAATCTCAATTTTCAGCACTACAGATTGTTACGGAATCAACACATGTTTGAATTTCCCACGCCGAAATTGATCTCATAAAATTGGATGCGCAGCTGTTTTTTGTTTCGCCTTTTTTTCAAATCGGCTTCGCATTGCAAATGCAAAAACTAACGCGCCGGCTCGGAATTTCGCTCGCGTTCTTAGTACAACTATTTTGCCCAAGCAGAGGTTAATGGTTGCTAATTTTAATGAAATCAATTTCGCGATGCTAATTAGCAAGTTCGGCAGATCATACCACTTGACGTCAAACAATCTAATTGGTTGGTGAACTATATACCTCTCGCCCCGCCGATGAATGTCCTACTCATTACTCAGCATCATTCCTCTTCTTGTTCTTGTTAACTGTTTGAAACCAGTCTTACACAGACGCAATTCACGCTACGCTAGTTTCGTCCTTAACTAGTTTCAATTTCAGTTTGACACTTTAATACTCGCATTTTAACTTTCATTCAATTTCACGTTATTGTTTTTCTATTGCTCTGCCAGTCAATAACTTTCGATTACGAAGATGCAACCCATTTTGTTAGCTTGCGGGGAAAGAATAAAATCTCCGAATCAAATTCATTCGATTGTCCAAATGTTATGTGCGAACAATTCATTTCTAGAAAATCGTGGAACGATTCTGCTTTTGTGCGAGATTATAAATTGACTGTTTATACTTTTAAGAAACTGTTATTTTATGATAAAAATTTTCATTGAAAATTTTGTAATGCAATCTTTTCAAACGTTTTTTCAAACGTAAAAAGGAAATTGTACGCGAAAGGGAATTAGCAAATTCTTTCGGTGATATAAACTTAACATGTTATTCGAGTAAAAAATATAATTTCCATTGTAACCAGCCGAGTGTTTTTCATAAATTTAAATAGTACAGTAGAGTTTTTATTCGGTCTTGAGAGGTGGGAAAGAAAATTAAATTCCAGTGTTTGTGCGGTGGTATCCGAAAGAACACGACAGGTGCATGTAATCGCGCGGAAATCATTACACAAATTTAAAAAAATATCCCATGACTGTATCGGACAACTGTTGCTAATGTGAATTAAACGTTCAAAATTCATACCATTGTAATGAACAATTTTAATTTAATTTTTTCCCATAGAAAGTTTTCTGAATAAATTAATTCATAACTGTTATTGCGCTAGCAGCACGTGGACACGATAAATACGACAACTGATTCGTTAATGAAATCAAATCGACTTGGCAAAGTGTCGACACATCTTTTATTACTCCTTTTTACGTTATGCCGCGAGAGTATCCCTCTAAGCTCTGCTGCAATTAAGTGACTTTTATCATCCACTTCTTTCAACTTTTGCGAAGAAAAATATTATCTCTGCTTCAGGTTTGAGAAGACCATTATACAAGATATCACGTGGAAAACTCATTTTTTATTAAAAGCGTTATTAATTCAGCGTGAAAAAAACGTAAAGACGAAATAATTTCAAGACCTTTTACAAAAAATCTCTGCACACACTTTGAAGCCGTCCTGTAAAAATTATGCAGCGAAAAAAATTTAATCTAAAACGAACAACAACTTGGGTCTGAGGTTTTTCCTTTTCATTCTATTCCTTCTTCTTTTAAGTGTCGCAAATTCATCATCGCAGTCGTTAGAACTTCAAGATTAAAAATTCTCGTTCATTACGCGCTCTCAATGCGAGCGTTACGTAAACACAATGCTCGAGTTGCATCTTTTTTTATTTATAAAATGCAGTTGCCAGTGTTTTTTAATCATAAAAAATGTTTTTCCCCTTGATTTAAAGATCGGTTTTTAGTTTGAAATATAAATTCGCTCACAATTCACGGGAATTAGCATACGTAATAAATTTCGAATCAAACTGTTGGTCTTCATTTTTCACGGTAGCCCGTGGAGGTTGGCTCAAAAAAAGTGTCAAGTTTTTGTTCAAAAGACAAATTTACCAGTCGTGGATGAAAAATCGACGCTTTTTGTTGTTGCAACAAACGCAGCCAGAACGAATAAACATATATCTTAACTGCGTCAGAGGAAAAAAAGACGAGAGTTCCAATTTTGAAACATCATAATTTGCAAAACGCAAACACATAATCGGTATTTATCGCTTGGATTCGAGGTGTCGCCTCGGTGTGTGTTCGATAAATTTCATCCGGTGCGGTTAATTTGCGTGGCCGTCACATCTCGATTCATTTCAATATCGTGATTCACCCACAAAAGTCCGTACAGGAGCCTAACAAGTTAACATTTCGAACAAAAAATCTCGGTCGTCATTTCGGGAGACGCTGGTGCGTCGAACAAAACAATAATGATTCATGGACATTTTTTGCATTTCGAATGTTTAAACTTGGGTGGAAGTGAAAAGTTGTACCCACCGTTTTTACGCAGCCGATAATTCACGAAGGACCTCTCGGCATCGTGTGCTCATAAATTACCGGCGTTTTATCTCTTTCCGATTGGCCGATTGGAAAAAGATAACAACTGATAATGCCTCCTCATAGCAAGGCAAAATTCCTTTAATTCGTTTGCACGACCGCAATGAAACGGTAATATTTTTGCCACGCAAAAGTACACCTTGGTACTCTTATCAGAAGGTGTTTCTTGGTCGCGCGAATATCAGAAGAAAATGTATAATGTCCTTTGTCGGGTTCCACGTGGCCCTCACGTACCAACCAACACTTCTCCACGCACATACGTAAAACGTGAAATCGATGCTAAGTACTTGTTTTTTTTTCTGTCCTCCGAAAAGAACAGGGGGAGGCATTTTTTAACCCCACAACTTCTCGCT
This sequence comes from Telenomus remus, assembly GCA_020615435.1. Lineage (NCBI taxonomy): Eukaryota > Metazoa > Arthropoda > Insecta > Hymenoptera > Scelionidae > Telenomus > Telenomus remus. The sequence continues at coordinate 12,490,386 of CM036337.1, forward strand.
TCTTTTTTTATCTCTGTTCATTTTTTTTCACTCTGTCCTTTTTCATGGCAAAGAGAATAGTTTATTTTTCCTCTGCTTACAGGTAGTACTATGCTTCGAGCGTATTTTTTGGGATCCGACTGCGAACCTGTTTGGCCACGTTGGAAGCACCACCGCATCTCGCGGCGAACTTTTCTTATTTTGGAATTTATACAAAGCACCCGTACTGCTGGCCCTTGTGGCTGGAGAAGCTGCTTGCGTTATGGAAAACGTCAGCGATGACGTAATCGTCGGACGCTGCATCGCTGTTTTAAAGGTATAAAACCACAACAAAGTTTGACAAGTGAATGAAATTCGATTTATATTTACTTTTTAATGTCATTTGTTCATTCTCGTTGAAAAGTAATTTTTGTGTGATTTCAATTCAATACTTGTTTGAATAGAGGAACTATTTGAAGCCATTTGCTTATGCATAATAATACTAAATCTTTGATAATAGGTCATTCTCTAATTCCACGTAAATCTCGTCAGCCCAACAAATCTGTAAACAGAATGAAACAGTTTTGTTTGTTGAAAGTTCGCGCTATCTCAGATAACTTATCTCATTTTGTATCAGATAGTGTATTCAAATTTTCAAACAGCCAAAATGATTTACATTCAAATTATAATTTCCTTTACTCGAACAAAAAAAAACTTAATTTAAAGTCTCCAAGTATCATCTCGGCTGGGATAAAACTAAATCAGGTTTTTATTAAGGGGATTCGCTCGTTTCCAAAAGCGGAGGTACTTTTTTTCATTTGACTAATCACGAAAAAAAAAGCTCCCAAGATATCCCAGCAGCATCCGATTGTTTCTACTTTGCATTCGTCGTACTCTACGCCGGATTCGATTTGGCCGGTCCGAGTTTTGCTTGTTTCCTCTTTTCAACGCACGCGGATGTCCACCAAATCGATACTAAATCCGGATTCGATGCATTTCAAGTACTGCCTTTTAACTGCCCATCTAACTCCATCCGGTCCGATTTGCGCTTGAAAGAATATACCATACGATTGATTTAGAGGGACGAATCAATCGACCAGTTATCGGGCGTTCATTTTACGACACATTTCGCACAATGTTGTTTAGTTGATTTTTTTTCGATCACTTTTCCCACGCGTTTCCTCAGTTTTGTCGCTTTTATTGAATAATGATACGATGGCGATTGAAGTGGCATTTAGATAGACTTGGCTTGAAAGTTATTGCAACGAAAAATGTGGTCAGAACTCGTCAGCGGTTTTTCTTCTCGAAACGAATTTTAACGGTAGTGAAAAAGCAATCCTGAACAATAAAAAACGGCCAGGAAATTTCGAATAAAGTTGTTCTGTTATGGCTTATAAGACGGCGAAAACTTTGCATTTTGATACCGTGAATTTGGATAGTCGAGTCGTTTGAATTCAGTTATCTGGATCTAGTTTCGGATCCAAACACTAATTTCAATTTAACAAGCCGTACGAATATTTGATTATACACCCCACAAAGACATTTCAAATTACTCTAGGACCACTTTTATTTGCCTACAAAATTGCTTCGGAGCTTCGGGAGATCCACTTTAAACCCTGTCGCTCGACTATTTTCTATTTTCCACTATAATGATCATGATCGTAGAGTAGAAAAAAAAAGAGCAAACTGGTTTTTTTGAAACATTTTGTAATAAAATTTATTGTTTTAAATCCGATTTTTATTTATCGTTTGACAATGAAAGTGAACAATGGGGCTCACGAAATGATTCGTAATGTTGAAATCGTATGTACAAATGAATGTTTTCTCACACGTGCAACGACATTTTTCGGTTGCGCAATCTGATTTTACACAATTCCACAATCAATGGTAATCCCATCTGGTAGACATACGTGTTTTCTTATTTCAAGTCGCAGACAATCTCTGGTGTTTTCAGCGGTACAGCCACGGATCAACACTGATAGTTTAATGTCCGTTCGTATACTACCGAGCTACAATACCGGTCTCAAAATAAAAATGACGAGATTTATCCGATGTGAACTTTGGTTATATTTGAGAAAAATATTACGCTTTTTTTCTTCAGCTTGATGTTTTGTATTTTATATTCTTTTTTTTTTGTATTCGCGGAATTCGATCTTGGAAAATTTCGTTCGCTGTGAAATCGCCGCGGTAAATAAATGTATAAGAAGCAGCTTAGGAACTATCGATGCAACAGAAACTGCCTGCCATTGTGTCTTTACAGCGAAACTTCTTTTAATACAGTTTCAATCGAATTTCGTCATGCTTCAATTTGTTTTAATGCGATTTCGTCTATCGAGTTCGTTATGTAAATAGGAAATGATGCTTTCGGTTTTTCACGTCGTAGTCAACTTTGAAAATTGCACTCTTGGAAACAAAGTTTGGAAAAAAGTTACACCACATTTCACGAGGAAATATACTTTCAAAATACAGCGAATTGCGAAATTGCGTCGTTCAAAATTGTCAATTACTTTTCACGAATAATTATATGTTTGTGCGATGCAATTTTGTGCTGCGTTTCGTCACCGGTGATATATTTTTTAAGTTGCACCCAGCGAACTTAGTTTCAAACTCCATTCGTTGTCCCACGTCGAAACTTGAATTTACGATTTCACATCTAACATTTACGCCCGAATCTTGAATCGGAGTCATAATACTTTGTCTCTCACAATTAAAACTTAAAGATTTGTTCCGTCGAGTTATTTCTCTTCCACGTCTGGGAATCCTGAAAGGACCGTTCTAAAAGAGACAAAAATGATCTCCACAGCGTGTAACAGAAAAAAGTCTCCGTCTTTATTTATTTTCATTCACAAACTCATGAAAAAGTTGAATTTTGCATATCTTGGCCCTTTATATCGGATGTCTATCATAAAAAAAACACACAATGGACGTGCGAAGAATCGTCGAGTTCTTTTTCATAGAAAAAAAAGTTAGGTTTCATCGAGTACATTTTGCAAACGAATTATAAATAACAAATACACAGAGAGTGCAGCCGATAAAATAAATTTTTAAGAAATGCCCCTATACGCGCACCAACGAAAGCACGAACAATTTTTTGCGCAAAATGTGCATTACTAAATTCACCTTGAATGTATCCGGACAACAGATATTGACTATTCAGTCTTACAACCCCTGTATAGTATGTCGCTTACGGGATATAAAGTCTTGCTGGAACCTGGTTTTTATATTTCTAAATATTTCGTGCGCTCTTTGCAACTTCATTTGAAGTATGCATAGTGGGATGGTTTTTTTTTCTTCTCTCCACCTTTCTGTGTGCGCGACCGAAGGAAGAGGTACGTCGTAAACAGATACACAGTTGACTTTCTTTGTGCCAAACCCAAGAACTTAAAGATTTCCGAAGGCGCACGACTTCGGACGGCGTATTGGAAATTTCCAACATAACTGTATTTATTGCTATCGTAGCATGAATTTGGAATGTAAATAGAGCTCGATATGAAATCTGATGGAACGATTAAATACAAACAGTATTGAACAGCTTGGCTGCGCCAATGTTAGAGCCTCTCTGAGTCTGATTGAATCCCATGTAAATTGAATTGCTATCGTCAATGTACCGCTTTATTTTAATTAGGATAATCATATTAATGCTACTGCGCATCAATTACTGTCCCCCTTTTTAGACACTGATTCTGACATGAAAATACACATTCAGGTCTTAATTGTTTTGCAGCTTACATCTCGGTTTGATCGACATGAAATTCAAGCTTATTCAATTCTCGTTTAAATTCAACTGAATAGTCATACTAATTATGATCCATTCAAGACAGTAATTAAATTTTTCCATCAAACATTATTTTTAAATCACATCTACGTTGTCTCTCTTATCAGTTCGGCAATTTTCAATATCAATTTTCTAACAAAATCATCCAGACGTTGCCTTAGACAGAAAAAAATGTGTTTCTTCAAATTGTGAATGATAATCCTAACCAGTTTCTGATCAATTTCAGATAAGTATTACAATCGATGACTTGATCAGACTCGCAGGGTTGCCTTTATCAGCACATCAGACAAGAGAAAAGGGAAACTTTTTCTGATCGATTTTCCCGCCTGAAAACGGCGGTCGTTTTTCTCGCCGAATGTTGGTCAATAACTGGAAAATGTTGGCGAAAATGAACGAACCAAAAAATTGCATCGCCCAAATTGAACGCTGTCCAATTATTTTAAACATTTGTAATGGAATGACCCGAATCGGAGAAGCGTTTATCAGAATTAGCCTGGGACTAAGATCGTATCTTAACATGTGGTTTAAGCAGAAAATATGAACTCGAAGGAGCAATAATGTAATTGAACCAAAGCAAAATAACCGAAACAAACATAACAATTTTTAGGGCAATTTTAATTTCACTACTCTTTCCGCTTTGGTGACATTTTCTCTGTCCCCCCCCCCCCACTACAGATAAATCAATATTTACTAACGTGAACAAGGATAAGGGGTTAATAATATATGATATATCATTATATTAAGTTTAAATATATCGAAGCTTTTGTTACTACCCTTTTCCAGATTGTTTAAAATTTCCCCCGAAGGGCATAGTGAATATACCATATCTCATCACTATTTTCTTTCATTTTTTTTAAGTACCAAGTAATGATGTTCGTTTGGGAATCGTGAATTCATATTAATTGGATGAGCTGGCAAGGTAATCAAAAAGTAAAGATTGTAAATCACACATAAATTACACGAAATTCGGGGTGAGGGAGAGAAAAATAATAATACCGTTGGGTTTGATAAAATCGTCGTCGATTGTGTATCCCTGATGGATCGCAAAAAAAATGTGCGACGGAATTTCTTGTTAATGACGAAAAACAAAGCGCCGTTACAGGCTGTGGATAAAATGAAAAAGAAGCTTCCGTCGGCAGGTCAATAATTAAAACAATAACTGTAATTTGTGTTAACAAGGGTATCTTTGGAAACCAAGTCGTGCCTCAGCCTCGCGAGAGCGTGGTAACGAGGTGGCGTGCCGATCCTTGGGCACGAGGCTCTTACAGCTTCGTCGCAGTAGGAAGTTCCGGAAGTGATTACGATCTCTTAGCGGCACCCGTAGCGCCACCGCCCCCGCCAAATCCAGCTCCGGGAGCACCGCCACCGCAGCCGCGAGTGTTTTTCGCCGGTAAGTACATGCTCGTGTAAACGAGAAGAGCTCTTCAAGCGCGATTTATGTCGCCGCACTTGAGCGCGTCCCCCCGTCCAACCATCCACAAATAAAACGTCAATTCTAAGCCGACACAGGTCACGTTTTCCATGCCAATCCCTCAAAAGGTCAAACAAATGAAGGCTCCTGCTAAGCACACTTGTGCGTTCATTCAACGAGCCTCTTTTTCTGCATAAATTAAATCAAAACTTACAGATGCGCACTTAGATGGCACAGATCTTTTATTTCCTTTCTTCATTCTCCATTCTTTTTATTAAATTTTAGAATGTTTGTTTTATGAAATATTGTATTCAATATAGTTTTGCACTAACATTTCATATGCCAGATGAGTTTTGCAATTTTTCATCTGACGCACATGTAAGAAATGGTTTTTGCACGTCATACTGAATTTACTGTGTTTCACTGCGGATACGATAATTTGTATGGTGTATAAATTGTTGCTAGATATTGCATCACGTGTTACGTTTCTATGCACACAAGCTAACCTGATCAGTATCACGCATTATCGCATATCGACATCGATTTAAAACCATCGGTTGAAGGTTCTTATCCACTGACAAGATTTCCCTCAAGATGTTTGAACAAGACTTATGGAATTTCAAATTTCAAAAAAGTATCAAATTCTAATAGTGCGATTAAACAATTATTCTTTTTTCGCCAACTCTATTTTATATCGAAGTTTGTTCCATGCCTCCAAACGATGTTATAACACAAAAACCAAAATTTCTAGGTCCCTATTTTTTACTACGGCATAATTTAATTTCTTTACTTGTGACAGTAATTAAATCATGACATTTAATTAAATTGCCAGAATAACTTTTTTCGTTTCAACGTAACGAAAGTTTTTTTGCGTTACACTTTTTAGTTTTTTTAATTCTACTTGATGTCCTCAAAGCTCGAGTTTACAGCGAGCACTCTTACACGAAAAAACTTTTGTTTGATTTGTTATGAAAAGAAATTGATTGAGTTGTCCATTATGCTCAAATATATGAAAAAATATCCTGAATGGAGCTTTAATCAGAATCGACCATAATGAAATGTTTGTTATCAGAGACTGATAAAGCATAATTTTTGATGTTCAATTCAATCCCTGTTGCGCCTCGCAATATCGGTTCATTACACTTTTGTTCATAATTTTCGTGCTCACATAAATGGCTACTTTTTGGTCAGTTTTTCTTCACGCATATGAAATTTATGAAAGCTTTTTAATTTAGTTGAATATTTCTATGATATTATGTCACACTTGGTCATTACATTTTATGTCACTTATTTCACATTTTATTCATCTCCTCGCTCTGAACTATCTGATTTAAAAGTCACAATTAAATAACCTATCACTTTAACATCATATAATTTTCTCATTTTTGTTATACTCTTCAAATAAAACTGACCTTTTTGTATGAAATTGTAATCTCCTTTTGTCAGTTATTCGAAAATAGTCTACTTCAAAAATGTATTTCAACGTTGACTTTAAATTCATTTTTACAATATGTAGGGCAAATGTCTGAATGCTCAGATGAAAAAAAAACTGTACCGAAGTACCCTTTTCACTCGCATGGGAAAATGTTTGATTTCTGTGCCAAAAAGTTGTTGAGTGCAGGAAATACACATTTGATTGATTTGAATTAATTAGAACACGCTCAAAACAGGTTTTAGACTGATCCATAGACGTTTCTTTTTCGCTGCAGAAAAAGAGCTCATTTCGATGTTTCCTATAGAAGTGCCTCGGGTGGAATAGCATATTAACGAGGCCTGTTTTTTTCATTTGCACCAAACATATCATGTCAAAATGTTAAAATCATCCAGCTTATCAAAAAGTTTATCACCGCTAGAATCTCTGGCATAAAAAAAAAACTAAACATGACAGGCATCGACAATTTTTCGACGCATCTGAAAATTGTGTTTCTCGTCCAGTTTTGTTTTTCCATTATTATTATTGTTAAAACGTGAAATGTCATTTAACCAAGCTGCAAAGTAGTCGTGACAAGCTGAAAATATAGTTGTGCGGATGCCTGTCAGCTGAGGCAGTAACGTTACAAAAGTTTATTATCAATTTTCCAATACTTCACATCTCCTTCTCACAAGTGTTAACTAATTATGATGTTGTTCACGGAAAAACATTGAAAACGACTTTTTTAATATGTCAAGAAAGTTTGGAGTTTTTTTTCGATCTGACAACTCAAATGTTAGCTGTAGTCTTTAAAAGAAACGAGCTTTTGATTGAGCGTAAACGAGCCGACTGTTGAATGGGTAGAAAAGTTATAAAAATAGATTATAATAAGCCAAGATGTTGGATTCAGATCACGAAAATGTCCGAAAATGTTTTACAGGTGAGCACACAATACGCAATTACCCGGCGACCGTCCACGGAGCGTTTCTGAGCGGCCTGCGCGAAGGCGGCCGTATCGCCGATCAACTCTGCGGAAGTCCTTACGCACCGCCAAACGTATCTACTACTGTCGCACCGTCAGCGACAATTCCCTCTGCAACAGCGACTTCAAGCATGCCACAGTAAAATGCAGATACACAACAGACAGAGAAAACTAAAAGTGGCAAGCTTCGAAGGACTTCGAAGTGCCCTCTCAACAGTTCCAATTATAAATCATCGATCAAATGTAAAAATGGGAAATAAAAACAAAATCGATTTTACCTCTTTTGCATCAACATAACAAATTTTCTCGTCTGGCGTACCAGTGAGTTTGCCTCACGTAAGCATGTGGATCTGCCGCTTGTATATTATGGAATTTAACTAAGTACACATTCCTTGCAGAATAAGAGGATCAGGCTCGTTTTACGAAACGTGTGTGTATAAATACGAAATATGCTTGAAAATGATAAAACGTTTAGATTTAAATGTTCAGTTTGTAGGTAAAAGAGAAACATTATTTCGCTTGGATTTGCGCGTAATGAAAACACAAAATCTGACCGAGGGAAAACAAATTATTAAAAATTTGAAGGACTTGTAGTCGTTTTGATTGCTCGCGCGTCCAATTTTTTTGTTACTTCGCCTTATCAGCGTCCGTTAACGGTGAGAAAATGTTCGCGCGCGCTTCTCCCTTTGAATCCTCATGACTAATTTAAAGTGATTCATCGCTTCATTAGCGCAATGCAAATTCGTTTTTTTGTCCGGCTCTCGCGCGAAACCAGTCGTGCGACAACGGAACACGAGATTTGATTCATCAAGTTATTTAAAAAAAACTCGCGTATCGCGCGCTTAATGACTGTGGAACACTACCGAATGAATGGCGCGACAAATGTTTTGTCTCCGGCTCGCTTCAGTTGTGAGTTCGTAATTTTGCAATTTTTGTTTTCTTTTTACGTAAACGTTGACATAATAGTTATTGATTTGTGCGACAACGTTTCACGTTCGAATACTCTCGCTATGAAGAATGCGACTCGAAAAAAGAATTAAAAAACGAATTAAAATAAAAACAAAACGAAACGTCAAAGTTTTAACGAGCGATGATGGAAAGTTGTTTCTGCACGACAAGTGTTAGTGTACATTCTATATAGGATAAGAATTAACCGTTGTACCGAACGAAAGTGATTAAAAGCAAGCGTCTTGTTACGAAGCTTGGACTTTTTGTGTGAGATTAGGTCAATAATGTTGACAATTTAGGGATAATTTTGTATCGATCCGATGAAATTTCCAGGTCTGTGAAAAAGTCCTGAAACTAGTGTTTGTAGTTGAACAAAACTCACAGCTAAAGTTTTAATTTTCTATTTATAAGATAGAAGAAGAATGTCCTCGAACATACTCATAATAGGCGCAATTTTCATGTACAAAGTGGCATAATTTCTTCCAGCTGCGAAACAATGCGAAAATGGAAACTTTTTTTTCTCGAATATAACTTCATCGACATACGTAGGTGATGTATACAAGCGTCAATTTCAGTTATCGATCATTATCTTTGCGCCGTAACAATCAATCTTCATTGTCGAACGATTCGGATCCGTAAAAGTTGATAAGCAATTGTAATATAATTGAGGGATCAATTTGTGATTGAACAATTTTGTTTAATAAAGAACAGTATGAATCTAGCCTAAGTTGGTTGTAATTTATTTGGTTCGCCAACTCTCCTCCATTTTCTTTTCATTCCCCTCATAAATATGGCATTCAACTTTTTGTCAACGTGGTGTAAGGCAAAGCCGCACTTATCACGCGCCAAAGTTATAGCATAACAATTTACAAGCGCGGTATCTTTGTTACACGACGAAACAAATGTTTTACATTTCCTACGCTTCTCCATCTTATTTTGCACGGATACACAATGCGCAGTTGTCTGTTCGCGCGAAACGAACAAAGCGCATATCTATTTTATATTGAAAAGCTCATTTCCGAAACGTCAAAACACAATCCAACGCAAAGATTAGCTTCGCAGCGAAAAGCGAGAAAGCGAAGCGTCAAAATGCCCCCCGCGAGACTACGAAAATAGTGATGGCAAACATATTTATTTCGTCCTTTCCTTTTTGTCCTCTGTGTCGCTCAATTCAAAAAATCAGCAGCAAATAATTTACATAAAAGGTCCTCCCCCCACCAGCTGAAAGCGTTGATTTCGTCCATCCCAATATAAATATGTATCACCGTCGATTACCAACGTATGTGTTAACGATAAGACTCGATTCGGAGCAAGAAAGTTATTAATTGAAACAAATCAAAGTAAATAAATTACGCCGGGTCCCGTTGATAGCGTATCTTTTATCTTAATTATTTTATACCAGGGACAAAATTTATGCCGGCTCATTTTGTTTATCGCGTGCGCCCGGCTTTTTTTTCAAACAAGTGTCCCCTCAGGACGGAGCTACCTGCCGAAAAGGTCGCGACTGTTGTGTACACGCACGGCGCAATCAACCGTTACGTTTTGATACGCCCGCAAAATCGGCCGAGTTAATAAATATAAATAGCGCCGCGGTGGTGCATAATTATCAGGCTCATTATCATTACTGCTCGCGAAAGCCAGCCGACTTATCAGCGCTCAGCCGGCGGTGCGTGCGCGTGCGTTGCGGTGCAATCAGCGTTCTACTATTTTTGCGAGGGTGGCGACAGCTTTGAGAATGTGTCTACGCGAAGAATGCAGCCGGTGGTTCCCTTTTATTCTTTTTTTTCTGTGAGTTTCGGTGGTGCGTTGTCCGGCTGTTTGTTTGCGACAAAGAGAGTAGCGTGTCCTTAAAAAAAATGCGATAGGCAGCCTTTTTAGAGTGTCGTCTTGGGGTAATGCCCTGAATATTGCGAGGGGAGTGAAATGTGAGCAGAGACGATGAGCCCGAAGGAGGTGGGGAAAAGAGAGCATGAAAGGAAGAAAAGAGCGGCATTCGGGATGGTGGTAGTGGTTGGGTGGCACGCATCGTGTAAGCGTGTATGTAGTAAAGCCCCAGGTCTCCCCTCTCCCTAGGGATGACGACGCCGTGGCGGTGGCGCCGTCAGTTGGAGTAGGAACGATTGGAGGATGCTGCCGCGTCGAGTTAGAGAGGTGGAGATCCCTCTCGTCAGTCGTGCATTGGCTGGTGATCGGGTCGCTTCACGCTGCGGGCGCTCGCACAAATGCACGCGCGCCTCTCTGGCTGCCTGCGAAGTCGAGTTATCGACCGTGCGTACGACGATTCCGCGCGCGCTAGAAATGATCCCCAAAGGACTAACGTGCTGGCGTGCCGCTGCTGCAGTCGCGTCAATTCGCCGCCAGCACCAGCGTCGCTAGAGCCGAGCGTCTAGGCGTTGTCACCTAGCATCAGCTACTGCGATGTCTTTGACTCGGTTCCCGTGACTTTTCTCTTCTACCCGAAACGACCGACGAAATCGCGAAAAAAACAAAGTTCAAAAGTTTTGAATCAAGGAAGCACGTTGTTTGTTCTCAGAGCCGGTGGCGTACGAGTGCCGGCGATGGTTGTGCGTGCGGTGTCATCGTCGTGGGGTACGTACGCGCCAGTGATGGATTGGAAACGCGCGCCCCGGCAAAGACATTGCGCATCGACGCACAGCAAAGAGCGCTGGCACTGCGGCGGTATCGCCGCAACGCGTTGCACGTCCTTTGGGCGGAACGACGCACTCGATTAGCCGCTGCCTCGTGCACCAGAGACTATTTTATGCGCGGCATGCCGCGCCATCAATGCCAAACTAGTTGCACAGTAGTACAAGTGAAGAACCGCGCGAGATAATACTCGCGGGCCCCTCGGTGCATCTGAGTGCGTCGCCGGTTTTTCTCCAACATGCGATCAACTGGGCCGCGAGCGTTCCTGCTTGTGCTGCTACTGATGGGCCGTCTCAGCCGCCACGTGGTGGCCGTGACGAGCGCCGGCCCGCCGCGATCGGACCCTTTCGAGTTGTGCGATTTGCGGAACGCCACCGCGCTTAGCTGCGAGGCCAACCGCACTCGGGAAAGCCCGCACTTTAACACCGACTCCGTCACGACTCTGATCGTCCAGTGCAACCAGAAGCAACCCGTTTTCGAGGCCGACGACCTCCTGCGACTCAAGCAACTGGCCACGATCGAGCTCACCAACTGTCAACTGCCCTCTTGGCCGATCAACTCGCTCGCCGGTCTGCGGCTTTTGACAAAACTTGTCATCCGAGCCGACGATCCGGACTTTCATTTCGAGATAAAGGACAATGGCTTCGACGCGATGCCGCAAGTCGAGCGCATCGATCTGTCTTGGAGCAACGTCTGGCAGATGCCCCAGGGTGTGTTGTGTCCGTTGTCGAATCTGGTTAGTCTTAACATTTCGTGGAACATGGTCCAGGACGTGGCGGAGTTGGGCTTGCATGACCCGCAGCGGGAGGAGCAGCGAACGACTTTAGCAACGGTGGCCGCGTGCTCGCCCAATGTCAGGACAGTGGACGTGTCGAACAACCGGATCGGCGCGCTGCCGGATTCCGGGTTCTCGATGTTGAAGCAACTCAGCACGCTGATTCTGTCGGGCAACGCGATCTCGATGGTGTCGGACGGGGCGTTTCGCAGTTTGAGGTCGTTGAGCATCCTCGATCTCTCGAACAACAAGATAGTCGCGCTGCCGGCACAAGTGTTCCGAGAGGCGGCGGCCTCGCTTAAAGAACTGAAACTTCAGAACAATTCGATTAGCGCGCTACCACCCGGACTCATAGCAAATATGAACCAACTTGTTGCGTTGGACTTGTCAAGAAACGTGCTGACGAGCGCGTGGCTCAAGTCTGACACGTTTCAGGGTCTCATACGTCTGGTGTTGCTCGATCTCTCTTTCAATCGGATCGAGGCTTTGGACCCGGACCTATTCAAGGACCTCAACACCCTGCAACTGTTAAACTTACGATACAACGAACTCGAGACAATCCCAGAGACCGCTTTTGCGCCGCTGAGCAATTTGCACACTTTGGAGTTGTCTCACAATAGGCTAAAGTACCTCGACGTGTTCTCGCTGAACGGTCTGTTCGCGCTGTCGTCGCTCTCGCTCGACTACAATTTGCTCGAGAAATTTCACGCGGACGTGTTCAAAAATTCGTCCACCATCCAGGACCTCTTTTTGTCCGGCAATCAGCTGCGATCGATACCCATCGCGCTCAAGGACATGCGGTCGCTGAGGACGCTCGATCTGGGCGAGAACCAGATCCGAAGCATCGAGGATCCCGCCTTCGAGGGTCTCTTAAATCTGTACGGGTTGCGATTGATGGGCAACGAGCTTGTTAATGTGACGCACGAAGCGCTTCGTGTGCTACCGACGCTGCAGCTTCTGAACCTGGCTAAGAACAAGATCAGTTACATCGAGGACGGGGCGTTCTCGTCGAACCAGAAGTTGCAGGCGATTCGGCTCGATTCGAATCAGCTGAGGCAGGTGCCGAGCGCGCTCGCCAGCGCCAAGAGCCTCGTCTGGCTGAACGTCTCGGACAACCTGATCGAGCACTTCGGCTACGAGTCGCTGCCCGATAAACTTCGTCTGATAGACCTGCACAAGAATGCCATCACAACGCTGGGCGTCGCGCCTCGAAGCTCGAAGCTCCACACGCTGGACCTGTCGTTCAACAAGCTGTCAAGCGTGCACGCCAAATCGATACCCGATTCGATCAATTTAATCTTTCTGAATGATAATCAGATAACGCTCGTCGAGCCGCACACCTTCTTTGCGAAGGAAAATCTGACCCGAGTCGACATGTACGCCAATCAGATAGTCCGCATGAACATCTCGGCGTTCCAAATATCTCAGATCCCGATCGGCCGGCCCCTGCCGGAATTTTATATCGGCGGCAATCCGTTCGTCTGCGACTGCACCACCGAGTGGCTGCAGCGCATCAACTCGTTGACCCTCAGGCAGCATCCCAAGGTCATGGACCTCGACTCGGTCTACTGCCGGCTACCCTACGACAGACGCCATTCTTTCATTCCCTTGATGCGCGCCAAACCATCGCAGTTCCTCTGCAGCTACACCATCCACTGTTTCGCCCTTTGTCACTGCTGCGACTTCGACGCCTGCGACTGCGAGATGACCTGCCCGATCAACTGCACCTGCTACCACGACGAGTCTTGGTCGGCGAACGTCGTCGACTGTTCCAGCTCCGGCTACACCACGTTGCCCGGTCGACTGCCCATGGACGCCACCGAGGTCTACCTCGACGGCAACGACTTCGGCCAACTCACCTCCCACTCCTTCATCGGACGCAAAAATTTAGAGATCCTCTATGCCAACAACAGTAACATTGTTGCCATCACAAACTACACCTTCAGTGGTCTCAGAAAGCTCCAAGTCCTCCACCTCGAAAACAACCGGATCACTCAACTTGATGGTCTGGAATTCGCGCCGCTCGAGGCTCTGAAGGAGCTCTATCTGCAGAACAATCTACTCTCTCATATAGACAACAACACATTGCTGCCTCTTCGGCACCTTGAGATTCTCAGACTAGACAACAACAAACTCGCGACCTACGCCGTCTGGCAGCTTGCCCGCAACGACTTTCTGGTTGACGTTAGTCTGTCAAGCAACCCCTGGAGCTGCGAGTGTGACTATCTTGAAAGAGCGCGGGACTGGATGACCAACAACAAACACAGGATCTCAGACTGGATGCACATCGATTGCGTCCTTGGAATCGCCCTGGTCGCCACTGCCAACGACTCTGTCAACTGTGCTGCCCTCACTGGCATCACTTCGACTGTGATGGTCAGGCCGCTTGAGGCCTACTTGCCACTTTTCCTAGCCACTGGTGTCCTCTTCTTTGTTCTGTTTGCCCTAATTTGTGGAGCTTTCAGGCACCGCTCGACCTTGAGGACCTGGGCCCTAAGTAGTTGTGGTCTGAGAGCGTGCTATAAAACTGCAGCGTTCGAGGACCGAGAGAAACCGTTTGATGCGTACATCTCGTACTCGGCTGTAGACGAGTCGTTTGTCTCCCGAGTGCTGCTGCCCAACCTAGAGACGTCTTACCGATTGTGCCTCCATTACCGGGACCTCTCGATGGGCACGAGCATCGCGGACGCAGTGGCCCAAGCTGCGGACTCGTCCAGGCGCACTATCCTTGTCCTATCAAAGCACTTCCTCCACGACGAGTGGGCGCGATTCGAATTCAGGATGGCCCTCAAAGAGGCACTCAAAGCCAAAGCACGCTCGGTCATACTACTTTTGATTGGGGGCGTGTGCATCCGGGACTTGGACGCCGAGCTTAGGAAATCATCGCACACCATCCTCGTCTGGGGCGACAAAATGTTTTGGCAAAAATTGCGATTTGTCATGCCGGACGTCACGCCCTCGATCCCAGTATTGGAACGGTCGCCGCCTTTGCCTCTTCCGCCACTGCCCCCGCAACATCCTTGTTGGGCGTAAAATGAACAAAAATAAACGGAAATCTTCGAGACTCAGCCAGGTATAAGCATTCGATTGCAGTTCTCGTCAATCAATCCTGCCCCTCTTGTTGACACCTATTATCAGAACAAAGTTATTGTTTACTATTGATATTTTGATTTTAAAAGTGTTACTAAAAATTACTAAACAGAGACTAATGTAATTTTTGTAACAAGATAATCGCTGGATTGATTGAATTTAAAATGATGGAAATGAATTTGCCCATTCATTTGAACATGCTATTAAACTTGAATACGCACTTTTATGAAAAAAATAAGAACGAATGAGCTTGTTTCACTGATGAATTCCACGCGCGAACATTGAACAATGCGTTAATGCAATTAGTTACGGTGAAATATAACTGCTCATGCGTCTTGATACAGTACACTGCCGCAATGATAACATTTTCTGATTTCATATTTAGACGAAAATTTTAATTAAAGATAATATAATATTTCTCTTTCTTGTCAGAATAAATGGTACAATTTATTTTTTCAATTATTCCTAAGCAGACATTTGCTGATACGGTTCAGTGAAGTTTTTTTCCTTACCTTTTTCTTTTATATTCCCAGTGCAATTTACATTGATCCATAACTTTAATTGAACATTCAGGTCATGGCGAATTGTTCATTTTGTTTTCAAAAGCACTTTTTCAACATTTAAAATGATACCGGTATAATAATAACTAAGATATTGTGTTATGTTATTTCGGATTAATTCAATGCGTCACTGCCTTTTGGTACGTGTCACAATAGATATGATGGAGTAGGAATTACATAAATACGATCACTCGTACATTATAATAATCCATAGTCATAGAATTCAATTACTGGAGCAAATTTGAGTAATTATATTTTTACTTCACATGACAAATTAAATTAAATCATTAATTGTTTTCGGGTAACTTTTGTGCAAAAATCTAAGCTCGGATTAAAAATGATTAGTTGATCGATATCAATGACATTAGTTATCTGATTAATAAATGCAAACGTGTAATCTGTGGATATTTGTTTGAACGAAAAAGAAATAATTACAGCGGTGGTAAATTTATGATTCGAGCAAACTTGCAATCTAATATTTCGTGAGATTAAAAATACGCCGGGAATGAAAAATGCTTACCATCTAACATTGTATTAGTTTTCAGATAAATCGTTAAATATTGCGTTTTATTCAGGCGAATAAAAAATGCGTCTTGTAGCAGATGGGAAACATTATTTGGATCAAATTAAAATCGATCGATATTTATTTGATTCATGCTTTCAATTAAATTGTGATTACGGATATGATACTCGGAGGGAAAATGTTCGCGATTGTTAATTTAACATAATTACAAATGGAAAGTCAGAGTAAAACATGTTCGTGATATGCACGGAAGTGCAATATCGAAAATCGTCAATAAATAAACATCGATTGCACTCATAAACCGTAAAATTAAAATTTCATTTGTCAAACAACTTTTTAACAATGGTAATGAAAAAGCTTGTTATTGGATTTGGTTGTTATTTGATCGTTTTATCTGAAATATAAAAATAAATATTTCACATCAAAGTTCACACGTAACAAAAACATGACGGAGAGATTTATCAGTTAAATAATTTCGCGACTATTATTTTAGTTATCATATTTTGCAGTTACCGCAAACAGCTGCCTGAACGTACTCACACACCGCCACCCTCTTCAACCGTGAATTGATCGAGCCGTGGCTTACCGTAGCTAACGAATTAATTCAAAAAATTTATCTCCAACACGACGAGATTTAAATGTATGGTCAATAGGATAAAAATCCCTGCACGCGATAACGGATTAAAATGTTCTTTGAATTCGATTTATTAGAACCAAAATAGAAAATGAAATAGTATTAAGTGTCACCGAACGTATTAATTACGTAATAAATTCATTTTTCAAACGTTGATCTCGAAATTGATTCAACATTTTTTAAATTTCAGTTTTACAAACCTACGTAAATGCAAGCACAGAACAAAAATTCAAAATTTATATCGGAAGCATCGAAAAATGTTATTCAAGAATTTAACCGAAAATTCCACATGAAATTAATCAAAAATTTCGCGTTCAATCTCATTTAAATTTTATGATTTTCGTCTTTCCGTTATTAAATGTAAAGTTTAAATAATTTTGTTTCCATTTCTCATTTAAAACTATCAAAGTTGAATTTCACATGTAGATTTAAAAACTGTTTCAGTTATAACTTGAATATTGCACTTCCAACTACAAATCAAATTCACATATTGTATGCTCGCGACAGTATTCATAATGACGGAAAATTTTGCCGTATGAAACTCTCTACTTGTCACTCGTAGAATATTTGTGAATATTGTTTACTATGCCATTTTGAAAAATTAATATCAAAGTTATTTAAGTTATTACATTTGTGCAAATGGTATCTTTCATCTTGAATGCTTTCTATGTAACATGAAAAGCGAAAAAAAGTAATTTCAAACTTGTTGCTACGCAGCTAAAAAGTTAATTCGAAATAATATCAAGTTTTTTCATTTGAAAACAAATAACGTTCGTAAACACAGAGAAAAAACGTTTTCCCGCCACCAACATTATGAACGTTCAATATTGTTCTATCAAAGTTTTTATTTACGTTTGTTTCATGTTAAATGCGAAGGACAAATTAAATTAGAGGCTAATTAAAAACTGAAAGACGTTTCTTCATTTGCATTGTTGATGGGCACGGAATTGTGAAAATGAAACGCAATCGTGCTTTAAAATCACAATTTTACCATTCATAAGCAATAGAAATTTAGCAGACATTAAACTCAAACAAATTAATCATACTAAGAACGTGATTATTGTTCTTCATAGCAGTTAAGCGGGTGGATTTCATACCTTAAAACGATAATCCTTACTGTTACGTTTAGCAGCATCTCTCTAATGAATTAGAAGGATAACGTTAAAAAATCTTCCAAATATTTTTAATCATGCAAATACGTTTTTAGATTTCTTTAACATTCTTTATTATCATTCTTGTGTCTCACATCGCAATAAAAATGACAACAAGAAATAAAAGTCCAAAAGGCGGGTTTATTTGTCCGTTTGTAGATGCAAAATGTATACAAGAGGGAGAATCTTTGTGATGAATGTAATTACGGTTTACTTTTGATGCAAATTGAAATAGGTAGAGCAAAGTGTCAGATAAGAGAGACCGAAATGGTGAACCGACATGAATTTCTTGTCGGTTTGGCTATGGCTGCAATGCTCAACCAACATGTTCAAGAAACAGCCTGCTGCCCTTTGTATACTGTTACATTTAATATGATTACCTTGTAGCCTCAATAGTTATTTATCCGTTGACTCAAGGTAATTTCTTCGCGAATACAAACTCTTTTCCAACAGAACCAATCAATATTTTATCAATGAATTACATTTCATACAGAACTCGCCCCGACTGCTCTATAAGAAGCACAAACTTTTTTACGAGCCAACCTTTTGTACTACACAAACGTTGGATGATAAAAGTCAAAAAAACGTAATATCGTAAATGAAATAATAAAAGTTAATGTAAAACCGATAAATCTATATCCACAGTCAACAATCGCACAAGCAAAAAACAGACTATAAAAAATAAGAAAGGTAATGAGAATGAAATTAAATTAAAAATATCGATGTTTAAAGGTACAAAAGTGCATTTGAATTCAAGATTGAAGGAAACAGAAGTCGCAAAGATTTATCTTCGATTCTTATCAAGGTGGCAATAAATTGAGATCCGTTCAACTGTTTTGTTATGGCAGAACAAGATTGGGATCGTTGTTATCTAACTGAAATGAATATCTAGTGAAGCTCAATTTCTTGCTCTTGATAGGGAGGGGTCGTATTAAACTCGGCGAAAAATCAATACAAAAAGCACATCAAAAACAATATCCCGGTGATGGTCGTGAGATCAGCTCCGGGCAGCCATAAATCGCCATCAGTGTGCTTTCATGACTGGCAAAATATTTGTAACACGAGCGGAGGCCGCGTTATCATCCCTTACACTCAACAAATCTTACTCCCCCGGACATAAAAAGCTTAAGCGCGGAAGAGTCTAACTATACGCAAGGGCAAGCGAGCATTGAAGAAGCCAACGAACTCGTTGGGCGCGCGTGGAGGGCAAAATAAGAAAATCCCCGCTGATCCGGGCATTTGATTCCGAATGAATTCATTGGTGAAAGCGTAAGCTATAAAGTCTAGATGGTGCGTCCCGTGACTAACCGTATACATGTTTCTTTAGATGACGAGAGACGCAGCCAGCCGCACGCTAATGAGCAACGCTAAACAGTTTTGAATCTAACGAAGAAGACGGAAGAAAAGGGCAAAAAATGTTCTCAGACTATATTGCAGCCGAGCGAGAGCCAACTGGGAAGAATATTTAATGCACGCCCATCGGGGTGTATGTGCAACCCGTATATATGTAAAGTGTACAGTCAAGTAGAAATGAGCATTGCGCACGCGCGTACTCCGAAATGAAGTTTATATTTACGACTGCCAACAAAAAACGAGGAAGGAGGAGAGAGAGAGGAAAAAAGGGACACGTACACCACAAATGCAAACAGGTATGGATACACAATTTTTGCAACGCAGCGCAGATATCTCGAGGGCTCCTCTCATCTCATCCAGTTCTCACGTCTTCGCCGCGGCTATCGCCACACAGTCCGCGCATATATCAATGGCTCGTCGATGCCACCAAATAAGCCTTTCGCGTAGCCGCTAAATTCAACGCGCCCCGAATGTACCACCAGACACCTCATCCGCTAGCCTCTGAATTTTGATCGCCAAACTTTAATCATAAATTTTTCCGTCCGACGCTTTAAATCTTCGCCCCACGAACCACTCCTAAATGCAATACCGTTCAAACTGGAATGCAACAAGTTTTTTTTCTCTCGCCCAATTCTTTTTTTTTTCAAGACTCCTTTCTGCAACAAGCTATTTATGTACTTTGTATCTGCAGTACTTTTAGGGTTCCAACTTTGTTTTATAGTTTTTCACCTTTTCGCTTTGTTTTTTTTCTTCTTGTTCTTTCTTTTCATCCCCCTGTTATAGGGGACGCTTTTTTTCGCGTTTAATTGCCCGGTTGCTCGTTTTCACGCAGTTTTAATTCATTTTGTGAAATTTGCGTTCCCATCCGAGATGAAAAGATAGGAGAAACTTTTTCACCGAGCCGAGAAATGATTTTTATAACTTCAACGCTACGACTTGGGTTCAGATTCTGCTTCGCGTTTTACATCGGCTATAGAAATTTTTTGTTATTACTGTTGCGGATGACTTTTTTTTCATATTGTCGTTTTTTATGCATGGCATAAACAATTTGTCGGTCGTGAAATGAAACAATCCGCTTTGGAGTAGGCGGAAAAAGTTGTGGCCCGATTCGTCTTTAGTTTTCTTGCAATTTAATTTTCATTTGTTATTTTAAAAGTTGTTTCATACTTTGATGCTTTCTGTTGCAAAACAAGAACACAGTGCGGTATTATATTTATTATTTTTCCTCCGTTCTTTCGGATTCACAAAAATGAATAACTCAGAGGCAAATTTTCCTTGAAATGAAATACATGTTCGTGTAAATCATGCTTGTAATACTTCACTCAGATATATTTTATTGATTTGACTATAACTTTATAAGAAAACTGGCATTCGCATTTTCAAAGAGCAAACTAGCATATTATAACATAAAATTGATGTATAAATGTAAAATATGACATGATTTTCTCGTTCGAATGGCATTTTTCTGTCGGTGAATTTTAATACTAAACTATAGCTATCGAAGGAAATAAAAAAAACGTACATCTAAAAGAGAAGTCATTCTAGTATTTCCACGTCTTATGTTTCTTCTCACTAATCTAAAATAATGTTAATACAAATTCTTTTTCACGACTTCTCAACCCATCTATTGAAAGTAACGAAATGAAACAAAATATTTCATCAACAATGAAAGCGAAGTTCAAAAAAATCTCGTTCAATAAACTTTTTTCAATAGTTTCGATACGAAATTTCTTTTCATTTGTAAAAAAACTTTTGTTTGCCGTCTCCATTGAATTACAGTATAATAGTCAATGAAAAATAAATAAAAGCTTCGGCTTTAATTAAAAATACTGTCAAATTTATTTGAGAAAGTTATTTTATTTACGAAACATTGATTCTTCGAAACAAATTGAACGACGGTAAAAAGATATGTAATAGAATGCAAATTTTGCAAATCCTGCAGCAGCGCATACGTTTTATTGTTAGTAGATAAAACGAGTATAAACTCAGAACTGCCTCGGAGTAGTAAAAAGTCAAACTGCAACAGAGAAAAAAACGCACACCGCGATTGCCACGATGGTAAATTTGTTGCTCGACGGTTTTGTCGTTTTGATTCTCGCGACGCGTCTTAGCGAATGTCTGGCGCTTGATGTCGACGATGAAACAAGAGAACGCGTCACAAGTCCCTCGGATTTGAATGAATCTTGGATGTTTTAAAGCATAAAACATGCGTACTTTCATGTCGACAATTCTTTCAGACCCGAGTGATGAATTCCCTACTCGAAACTCGTTCAACACTTCACGCTTTTTTTTTCATCGAAATGGGATTGAAGCGAGTCTCCAAGGGTAAAAAACGCCGCGGGCAAAAAATGTTGACTTGTAAATAATAAAGCGCGCGCCGTCAAAAGATTTGTCCCTTTTATTGCAAAATTTTGCAAAAAGTGTATGTGAATTTGAAAACATAAAAAGTTGGCAGCGACGCGCCAGACGCCTTTTCATCCTAGAAATTGTTTCCGAGTTCAAAAAGCAGTTGGCTTTTGTGGAACGAAATGAAACTTCTGCTTTTTTTTTCATTTTTTGAAAATTACTCATTGATAGATTCGGTCTTCTTCGATGAATTTTAAACGATGTTTTTTTTTATCAATTTGGGTGATATTTTTCTTCTTTTTTTGGGATGAATTTTTCATTTGATATCCTAGCGGATGAGTACAATCGAAACAAACGAAAATAAAAATTGGTTCATTTGATCTGTTTTTGACAAATTGCGATATTATGCCCGAGTATATCTGCGCTCTTCTGTTTCATGTGCAATGCTGATTCGATATTCGCCGCTGGTTCTTCATTTGCCTTTTATATTTTTCAACTAAATTTGCTCAAAGCGCAGTCAAATGATTTAGTTGTAGCATTTCGAGCGCCCACACAATGCAGCTCAACAAAATCACATGGGCCAAATTATAGGCCGCGCTTTTTCGAAGTGCGGACACGTTTTTGTGGCTCGTCCAAAGAGCGCACTAATTTTTTCACTCATTGAATTGTGTTCGAAAGCGCAGAGAAATATTTTTTTCATTCATTAACTCCCATGGACCGTGAATTTCAACAAATGACTCATGAATTGTTAAACCGAAAATACCAAACTCATTTTTAACAACAAAGAAATGTTTCAAACCATAAAAAAGAAGAACGAAATAAAAAGCGAATCTCGAATCACGCATGAATAACAAAACTATATTCTGAATTAGCAGTGCCGAGTGTTGGTTCACAATTTTATTAAAAAATCTTGTAATAGTAATAAGAGAAAAAAAGGTAACTTGCCAATTTTCATTTATTGATTCAAGTTTGGAATGGGACCCAGTAGGACTAATTAAAAGCAAAGTATTATTTAAGAGGGAGGGAGAAAAAAAGGTCCTTTTGTTCTTCGATATAAAGAAGGCAATTTTTTACTCGAGAAAACTAAACGCCGAGATAATCGCTATCTGGTTCTTGGCGCGGCGAGTATGCAAATCCCGGATACGTTAACATCCGGCAAATAGTGGCAATTACGCGCACTTTAACTCTTATCTTATTTAAAATACATATTTGACACAGATTTGAAACAATACTCGGCGCTGCCAATTAGACATGACAATTTTGCACCGCTAAAGTGTATAATAACATTTGCAGGACGGAAGAATGAAGCAGGACGATATCTTTGCAATTACGCCAGAAGTCGGAACATTGTTGGCAGCCGTGCTTGACGCAAAGCACGATACGAAAATTCCGCAGTCACAGTGCTTGCCAGTATTATGCCTTAAACATTATCATTATTATGGTTATGATTATTACTATCACCGTTGTCGTCACTGTTGTGCAGAACAGACTAGAACGAAAAAGAAAAAGAAGGAAAAATAGCAGAAGGAAAAAAAATCTGAAGGAAAGTGGTATTTAAAAAAAGGGTACGTCCAAGCGCATCACGTAATTTATCACCGGACGAAATGAGATTCGACAATTGACGCCGCGCGCCTTTATTTATCAACATCGAAGACAATAAGATTTTTCTTGATCTAGCAAAAGCAAATACAAGCCCGATGTTTTATCGTTGCTAATAAAAGACGCTCCACCGACATGAAAACACCAGTGTGATTTTCATTTAATCTTCGATTACGTTTTTTATGGTGCTTTCGTTCCTATTTCTTGTCTCCGTTGCTCTCCACCGATACAAGTCTTCGACAAATTTTGTACATACTATTGATAAATCATTTTAGATTATATAAATGAATTATATATAAATAAAACAAAAGAGCACTTTGATCAGTATTGTAAAGCTGAGATACAAAGGAAATATTTATAAAAAAAAGAACAAAAAGTTTCAATTAGTCATTATACATTTTTCGAACGAAAATCCTGTACAGTTTTTGACCAGTTATGCTGCGAAATTTTAAATAAATATACATTTCAAATGCACCGCGAATCAACTTTTCATTATACCCCCCTTCCTTCCAAAACCTCGAAATAATGAACGCAATCAATGCAAATGTGGCATCACGTCGTGCAATTTTAATGCGCCCAAATGCTTGCGAAATATTTTCAATTTATTATTTTAAATATTCAGGCAGAAAAGAAAGGCAAAAACATAATCCAGCAGTTATTAATTTATATCATAATTGGTTTTAATTTGATATTACATTTAATCTTTCAAGATCCTACCGCTCGGACTTATCAATAATTTAGCACAGACGGCTTAAATACCATTGGGGACGAATTGAAAGGTTTCGTATGATTGCCAATGGAATAATAAAATAAAGTATCCTTGATTAGTTTTAAGCTGATTCAATTAATTAGTTTCTGATATGGACACCGGCGTAACGACTCGGCCAATGTAATAATCGCGTCTAAAAGTATTTTCAAATCGTTTTTCAATGCTTCAATTTATCGTCAGGATAAAAGTAAAAAAAAACAGCGGGAACAGGCAGAGAGGTAAAATGTTAAGTGGCTGTGTCGCGTTTGAGAATTTATGTTAAGTAATTCTTATTGACAAACGGGATTGAGGCGAATCCGTGCTCTGCATCTTTATGTTCAAGTTTAGTTGCGAGGCTGATAATAATCGAGCGACGTAATTTACAGGCATCTTTTTTTGTCGTCATTGTGCGCTCCACATTTGTCAGTGGCGAGATTCATTTGATATAACCAGACGCGCTGAGGTCAACTGTTAGTCTTTTGGCAGGATCGAACAATGCTGATTCATGCGACTACCAGCTTCGTATTGAGTGTTATCGCGTGACGCCAATAAATATATCCTGATACTTTCCAATATAATAATTCTTACAAAAGTAATTCTTACGGATAGAAAATGATTTGTCGTTCGCGCTCGTGCGAATTGAATAAAAATATCAAATTCCGTGTAACAGATGGCTCGGCAAATAATTGTTCAACATTTTCACTTACAAAACGTCAGGGATGAAGACTGAGAAAACGATATTGTAAAAAAACCTATAATTTATGTCGTAAAAACTACAATCCTAAATGTTCTTTTCACAATCGTTTTACAATATCGTTGTTTCAGCTTTAAAAAAGAGGTATGAAAGATTGAGTTGTTTCTTAAAATCATATTTATTGAAATTTGACATCGCTCTGCTCCATTATAAAACTAACATATTCATATACAAACGACAAGTTCTCTGGGTCCGTGAAGCCGTTTCTTGTTTGGTTTTTGGTTCCCTTTTCGTTTGGAATCGTTACATTTCATTTTTACCTCCGATCAAATATTTTATGTAAAATATGTATTTGATACATCAGACGTGAAGAACTGTCCTTTTCTTGTTCATTACAATTTATAATATATTGTTTATGGTATGTGTAATATCAATTCTCGATGTCACGCGTGTGTTTCATGTTTCGCCAACGAGAACGTTATAAGGGCAGTATCTATCGAACGGGTCGGTACGATAGATTCGCATTAATGGGAGGATATTATTTAATGCCGCTCGCTAAACAACCGCTAAATTAGTCCAAACCCAAAGTAATAACACAAACAGCACAGCGGATCCTCAGTAATTATAATACTCCGCATAATTGATGGATTGTTCTGGATCAACAATTGCGTCGAGGGATCGTGCCTTTAGTCTACCTGTAAATGTAAATCAGACGACAAATCTAAACGAAAGACATTCTCTGTTTAGTTATCACAGACAAATAAAATATTTACACGCTTGAGCAAAAAACGAATTCCGTTAGAATCATTCAGAAATGGTTGTATAAAAATTTATAAAATTATCGTGACGTCAACTGTTAGAATTGAGCTAAGCGAGGATCTTGTAGTGAAAATCTTTGTCGAACGGAGCATGAGAGAACCGCCTCGTTCGGTGCAATAATGCCGCTCGACACCGCGGCTATAAAGTCAACAATAAGTCTTTGTGTCGACAATCAAATTCACTGTAAGAGGTAATCTTCATGTCCGTAATCAGTCCATGCTCAAAGTAAAAGATAAATTGTCGGCGTAAGTGGATTAGTGAATTCATAATAGATGACACAATCATAAAATTAGTTTACAAGTTATCGAGTTGCAACTTTGTTGACAGTTGATTGGCCGGTCTCCGCATTAACACTAATTGACGATTCGAAAATTATCCAACAAGTGGAACAAGACCGAATTAAAATCAGGCCAAAGAAAGCAGTAAGTGATAGTCAGATGACACGTCTGCGACAATCAAATCCTTGTCTTGCCAATCAGCCCTCTCACCTTTTTTTCTTTCTTTTCATCAAGGTGCAACTGCTTATTGGTAAGTTCTTTTTTCACGCGCCACAGTTACGTCACGCGTGCTATACAAATTTGTACCGATACAAAAAGACCTTTGTAACATACGTCACATAAATACCAATCACGTTGCCCGTCTTAAGCAATACGTTCTACTCTTTCGTGCAATTGTTGTTAAGAATACGTCTCAAATGAACTCGTATAGATTTACGGCTGCATTCTTCAAGTTTAGCGTAAATTACTGTCAATTGTTCAAACTAAGTGACACCCAGTGGTTTGCGGAAGAATTGCACATTTGTTGCATATTGACTCGGCTCTTATAAGCAAACATTTTTTTTCCTCTTTCTTTCTTTTAATAGGTCTAGAGTTTTTCATTCCACTCCCACGACCCTCGGTGTCATTCAACTTTCAAGAATGAGGGGTTGGACTAAAAAAAGCTATATCTATGCTTAGTTTTTCTTCATTAAAAAATCTTACTTGGCTAATTATCAATTATGTTCTTTCTTTTATTGAGTTTGTTATCCGTTTGTTTGTTATCCAATTGCAATCTAAAACCTTTGAAACGGTACAAAGTTATTCCAACAGGCGAATTTCGTGAACACTAATTTCTTTTGTTTTTGACATAACATTGTTCCTTTTGTTGTATTAATTTTAATCGGTTTGATTATCGTCTAAGATTGGTGTTCGTGTAGCTTCTAAGGATAGAAAAATTGTCTCTAAAAACGATTCAACTTTGAGGTTTCGAAGTGTAACGACAAAACTGGGTCGGTGTTAGATGGTCAAGCTATAGGACTTCAAGTTTCATCCATATAATTTTAATAACTGTTATTGGAAACTCGATAATCAAGAGGCGCAGATGTCCAGAGTTGGATGAAACACTCAAAACTTTTGCGAAAGCGAGATTGAAGAGAGGTAAAATTCTCATCAATCTGTCGAACAGTTGTCGGATTTTTGTTGTAACTCTGTTATAAAACAAGTGAATATAAATTATAAACAGCCTTACTTGTAACAGTTAGATAAGGAACTTGTACTAGAGCTTAATGAACAATTTCTTAGCGATGTTTCTTTGGTAATTTAAGTGCACGTTTCTTAACAACAATTTGCATCGAAGGGAAGAACTCGAGACAAATAAATTTTTCGATATTCGCCGAACAGTTATAACAATTTGTTTCTTTTTTATAACAGTGATATTATCAGTTGTAGGCCTACGCGTACAGTA
The DNA here is from genome assembly GCA_020615435.1 of Telenomus remus. Classification (NCBI taxonomy): domain Eukaryota; kingdom Metazoa; phylum Arthropoda; class Insecta; order Hymenoptera; family Scelionidae; genus Telenomus; species Telenomus remus. The sequence goes on from CM036337.1 coordinate 12,517,531, forward strand.
ACAAAAATTTGTGACATTCTGTTTTTCTTGTTATTACAAACTATCCACGTACAAAACAAACGCATCTTACAAATGTTTGTCTATCAATAGATTCAAATACAATGATGCGTCATTTAATTTGATATTTTTAATTTAACTTTCGTTTTAAAACTGCATCTTCGCTTAAGTTTTCAATGTATTTTAAAATTGCTCTCTCAATTCGTAAAACAATCAGTAGTTGTTTTTTGTCACGTTCAAACTTTTCTCTTGTAAGTTGAATTAAATTCTGCAACATTGCGTGCAATTACAAAACGATTCGAACGTATAATTGATCAAGCATTTTTTCTTCATCACTGTCGATTAATTTTATTTATATTTAATACTCTTATCACCTACATTGAAACGTTTATGCTTAGAATCATTTGTTTTTAGACATTCAATAATATAACAATTATTTTTGATTGTGTGTTTGTTTTTTATTTATGCAATTTTTTAATGCGAACAACAATTTCCTTCTTTTCTATGTAATAATTATTTCACGTCTTAGACAAACTATTTTATTTAACGTTTGTTTCTTTTAATTCATTACGTTTCACATTTAATGATTATTCCCGCGCTGTTTAATTTTCAATTTTTGGTTTTTTGGTTTTTTGTCTATTAACTCAACGTTTGTTATCAATTGTTGTTTTATCGTTACTTTGCGATTTCAAGTGACTAATTCACATATTTAACATCTCAAATATAATTATATACATCGGACAAAACTATTGAACGCCTTTCTACAGACGAAATAGTCACTTTTGTTTTATACCAACAATGTTAATTCTCTCATTGTCTTGTAAATAAAGCACAAATCATCACAATGTTAATCTTTCATCTCAAATTCGTCGTTTTCGTCCTCTGTTAAATACACGTTTGATTAGCAATAAAAAAATAAATTCCCAAACCAAACCTCCGTGTATGATTTAGCATGTCAAATTTCAGGTGCAAAATTGTGCTTCGTCCGGGTAACTCCAAACCTTGTTCACAGCTGTGATAAACGAACGTTAAAATTTCATCTTTTCCAACAGATATAAAATTTCGTGACTCGTATAAAATCAGGTAACATGGATACTTTGAATGATGTTTTGCAACATCGATATTGACCAGCTTTCTTGTATCTTCCACCTTCAATTTTGTACATTCAACAAAAACAAAAGAACAACTTTTCAATCAATCACTTTATGATCTATTTTATATCATTTTTTTATTTCATCGTTGTTGAATATGCAAAATCCTACGGTAACCGAGTGATTAATTTCATAGCTTGTGTGAAAAATGAAAGAAAGATTTGTGATTGTTTGTTGAACTAAACAATGAGATGGGATACGTCGGCAGTATAAGCAGCAGGCGACAAGCGAATGTCTTCCGGACGAGATAATGAGCGTTGACGAATATCACTGTCCCCGGGCCAAGCTCGTCCTGGGCTACGTGGCACCGGCGGCGATCTCGAGACCGTTTCCACTGCCAAACTCACCGTCGCCGGATCGTTCACACCGTTACTTTGTATCGACTGTTGCGTGACTATCGATGCACGCAATGCTTTTCGTTTCTGCAAACAAGCAAATCGTTGATTTTAGTTTACATTGGCATACCAAACCAAAATTATGCATATGACAATTACACCCTTCGAAGAAAACAAGTTCCACACCAACGAGACTTTCATTATTTCAACAAAAATACAAATTTGTTCCCGAAGATAAAAGACAAGAATCGGGAACACCTATGTAAATACGCTCTCATAAAACCGGGACGAAAAAAAGAGGAAGGAATGTTTTAGCCCCGCGCGATTTCTATTGTATTTGCTCGGGATTGTTTGCAAATGTATGTAAACACTTTACATCTTGTTGGGCTTGCTTTTTAAAGATATTACAACTTTATTTGAGCCATTATTATTTACCGTGGGCTCTTTTTATAGACAATTTCACCCATTATTGCTGATTCGCATCAGCCAACAATACATAAATTTTGCAGATAAATCAACTATTGAATTATTTTATAGCAATAAAGTAGAGGGAGAAAACTCGTGGATTATTAAAGTGGGTGTAGATTTTCATTCTTTTTCTTCTTTTTTTAACGAAACTCACCTCTATAGCTCCTCTCCATTTATCAGCTGCATGCCTCGCTAGCTCCAATTTCTTTTGTTTGCGTATCTGATGTTTCTTATACGCAACCTCTATTATTATCAAACCTATTCCCCCGACTATACCGGCCCCAACGAGGATGAAAACGCCCGCCATGTTTTTCAGCCCAAGTGTATTCGGAGTCTTCTCGAATTGTTCGCATTGTTGTATGTTTCCTTGTAAGATCCAGACGTTATCAAGGTTTTCCATAAAACCACCTTAACAAGAAATAAACACGAACAATTATTATTAAATACAAATGAACTTTTTTCATAATTCAGTTCTTCTGATTCTGACCCTTGTAAAATCCAAACATTATCAAGGTTTACCAAAAAATTGCCGTAACAAGAGTTAACAAAAAAGAATAATCTTGAGATAAAGAATGAACTTTTTTCAAAAAAAAAGCACTAAAAATGTTAATTTGGTTTTGAAGTATTCTGCAGACTTACTTTCATGAAAATCTAATATCGCTAGCGTAACCATATCGGCCCAAGGAGAGCCCTTTTGTAGGCCAATACCATATCCGGAACGACCAAAGAGCTCTCCTGCCGTGACCAATTCACAATCTTGAGCGGCTTCAAATTCCAAGCGGGAGCTGTCCCAGATAAACGCCATAAGTTTGCTGAAAACACGATATTGTACGAATAAAGACGAGTGTCCGGCGTCACTTGCAGACGATTTATTTAACAATAAATTTCGTCTCACCCGACTTTCACGTCGTGTATCGCGTCCTCGGCGGTGTTATAATTATTCGCTTCCATCGTGCGATACATGTTCGAGAGTTCCACCTGTCTCCTAAAATACATGTCCACGGATGAACCCTTCACGGTGGCGCACGTTAGGTTTTCCATCGTGTTTCTTAACTGCAAAATCAAGTCTTGATTAACGACTGCGCATTGCTTATAACACCCTCAGACAAGTCTTTTATCAAAACGCAAGCACACAGTACTTAAATATACAAATTGCCCCGCACCTACATCTCCGTCAATCTTGTCCTATTACAAAAATGACCTTTTTAAATATTAATTAAACATTCTAAATGTTACACGCGTTACGAAACCAAACATTCCCATCGGGGCATTGTTTGGTGCGCAACTTTTTCTGATTGTCAAAAACGATATCAAAAAACATTTTAAAAAACACATCGTTTTAAACGTTTTCTTTTGATTTCTTTTTTGTAGTCTCGTTCAAGATAGGAAACATGTGTGCAGATTGGAATTCGCTATTGGGAGAGACAATTCGATGATGTTTTACAAACTGAAATTGAACTCGTTCTGTGTGCTTGTGTATGAGAAGAAAATTGGTTTTTTCTATACCCGAGCATCGTTAATTCCCGTCAATTTCGTCTTGGGTCGTTCCAACACGAGGAACGCAGCCAGGTTGGCAGTGTACGAGGCCACGATTATCATCGCAAAGCCAGCCCAAACCATTCCCAGCACGCGAGCGGAGAAACTACGTGGCGTACCTTCGCACCAAAACATTTATTACAACTTTTTATTTACATTTCCAAGCGTCTCGTGTCTTTTTCAATCTGCCCTGATACAATCATTACACTAATTATCAAAAATTTCTAACAAATTAAACGCACTTTTTTTTCTTATGTCTGTTCTTGTTTCTTTGTTTTTAATCAGAAGTACAAGCTCATTAACAACAATCACTAAAAGAGAGATTAAAAGGGCTGACGTTGAATTGCGAATTAGCGCTATTGTGTTTTTTTGATGTTCACCTTCGCCGATGCCACTGTTGAGTAAAACTCCCCATGCAAACCAAATGGCACTTGACAAGTTGAGTGCGTCTTCCTCAGTGCCATCGTTGTTCGCAAGTTTAAATCTGCCGAAGGGCGAGAAACGATCCAGTAGGTACAATACCAAGGCAACCACGTGCACGGATATCATCACTAGAATCCACAGTGTGTTGCTGAACGGCTGCAAAAACGACACCAAAGTCGACGATCTCGAGGGCTAAAAAACACAACATGTTGTTTTGTTTAAACAAATCTAATTAACATTCATGTGCAAGCGTTATTTTTTTTAAGGTAGGTACAGATTGTTTGAATATTTTGTTAGGTGAAAAGAGAAAGAAAAGGGATGATTTATTCGTTGATAAAGATTGATTCAAGAGTCATAATAATGATTGGAGAAACATGAGCAAAATTAATTGCACTTAGAGGAGGAGGGAAGGATACTGTGCGATGTAAGGCGAGCATGAGTGATGTAAGATGAAAAGTCGGCGGTGATCAATGGATAATTTATTGAGCGGCAGCGTGATTAAGTCGCTGCCTTACTTTCTTCTCCAAGATCGTGATCCCCTGATATTTGAAAGGCTTGCTAAACTCGATGAACTCGGCGCGCTCGGGATTGATCGTGAGAGGCGCGACAATCATGTCAGCGCGTTCGTTAACCAGCTCGCCTATTAGTCCGGACCATTCCTTCTTACCGCCACCTGCAAAACAGACCGTAATCTTTACCACGTAACCATCCCGGTTCATTGTGCATGGGCGAGTGTTATTCATACCGTCCACTTTTTTTTTCACAACCTTTTTGCAACTTTCCAATTCTCGTGTGATAAAATTGTTCGACGCTCATACGAGGTATTTACTTATGATCATAAATGTTTTTGCCATTATTTATACCCAGCTTGTAATTGCACGGCTGGATTTTAGATGTGAGTTTGAGAGCTTACGTAACTTGCTCTAAAGGTCCTTCAGGACATGCAAGACGTGTTACGAAAGCCAGTACACGAAAAATTTTGTCTTGCAGATGTAAGTATTTATTGATGGCTGCTCAAATGTTATTTATTTTTCTGTTCTAACGATTTTTCAGTTCGGTACGGAATTCCAGTGTGAATCAAAGGTATGGATTTCATTTCTATTTTAAGTTTTTACAACAAGAACAAAATTAGGTCTTACCTGTACTATTTTTAATGACGTAGCTTCCAAACTGGCCATCAGGAGACAAAGCAAGACTGTACGTAAAATTAATCGTCTTTGACAATTCCTTCAGCAAGTCTATACAGTAGCCTCTGCAACAATATTTGCGCGAATCTGAAATCAAACGATTGAAAATATTTAAAATCGTACAAAATTCTGACCTAGTAATAAAAATTCAATTTAATATTGAAGTCAACTGACTTTCAATATCCGTAGTGTTGAAATGAGGACAGATAATTTCATCGGCATTGCATTCGCCGTCGGTCAATTCGCGAACGTAGACAAATGGTTTTTCTTCGATGGTCAATACTTTGAGATGAGTTGGAATCAAGAATCCCTCTGGTTTGTTAGAAGAGCCACCAGGCCAGATGATGTCTGAATCGTTCAAAACCAACTTCATCTTGCTGGCGTTCTAAAAATGAAAAGAAAAAACTTTTTCAATCTAACAATTATCGAATTTTCGATTCAACTTGTTAATGCAAGTTCCATGTGGTCCATTTTGAACTGCAAAAAAGATTACTCACTGCAGAGTAAACGTATTGTCCAACAGATACATTCTTCCTGTTATGTTTAATGTTAATAATATCGTATTCCGCATAGATACGATCGCCATTGTCATCAAAAGCGACCCTTCCAGTCTCCCCTTTCGTCATCACTTGAGTTCGGATGTACCTAAAAAATCAGGACCCATTTTTTCTCCATTATCTTCAAATCAATCGAACGAAACATTTTTATCTATAATTATAGATCAGTTACGTGAAAAGCTTTTTGCCGATTTCCCAGGGAGATTCGGAGTTGTCGCAATCTCTGGGCGCCGCTGTGATATTCTCTGTTCCATTCATCTCACGAAGGGCCGACACGAGAACGTACCTGAAGATTAATTGTCACCAGCTAATTAGTAGCAGACAAATTCCAGCGTTTCAAAAGCACAGATAATAATTGAATGAATTTCATAAAGTTATCAGAGTAATGCAATAAAGTTGGACCTAGTATATCCGAGTAATTATCGACTGACTTACAAGCTATCCTTGATGTGCGCGTTCTCTTGGGTAGCATTAATCAGTTTTAGTCCTAGAAGACCCTCGGGCGTGTTAGGCGCGTCCAGCGCTTGTTCCGTCACTATCCACACGTATCCGCTACCAGTCATATTCAAAGCTGCCGCGTCTCGGAATATTATCCTAGCATCTGTTTCTCTGTTTCATTCAAGATTAATTATAAACGTCTATTCATCCCAAAATTCTACCTGTTTCTCTACCATTCAATTTTAATCATACCACTCTATTCATAGCCAATTACACCAAATTCGAAAACCAGTGTTTTGGAATTATTTTGCAATATATTATCAACCCTTTTCCTCTCACACTGCTTTAAAGCAACGTGTTTCTTAGCGTTTAAAAAAGCACATAAAATGATGCAAGTTAAAATCGTTCTTATTAAAATGTTGCAAAAAGAATTATGGAAATTTCTTGCAGATAAGAGACAACTTAATTTTATCATTTTTCAACAAGTTTCTATTGAATTTTAGGAATATGAAAGGATTCAAACTTGATTGATATCGAACGAATCAAAATTTTAATATTTTAGTTGAAACTAAATTGGGTATGACTTTTTAAATGGGAAAAAATGAAAGTCAGCTAATTAGTCAAGGGTCCTTTGTATAATGAAGTACTTACGTTGCATACATAAGATAAACACGCGCCTGGGCGTTTTTCATCTCGATTAATTGTTCGGTAAAGTTTTCCAATCCGGGCTCGAATTCAATTATCGATTCCACCTATATAAAATAAATTACAATCAATCGACCGTCTATTTATGATTATAATCGTGTTTGAATAATTAATAGTTCCTAATAATTCAAACGAACATTGTAAACAAGTGAGTTTTATTCGAGTACTTCAATTTATGCTATGCAAAACATTATTATCAGCAACGTGTACACAATTGTTTTATACCGAATATATTTTCACCGTTCTTATTGTGACATTGTAACCCATCCGCAGCTTGTAAATTCTTAACGAAATATCAATTAATGTCTGTAACTCAGTTCGAACGAGCAGTAACATCGAAATTTATGATCTTCGTTTTGATGGGATCATTCACATTCGCCATCAATCTGCTGATAATGCATATCAAATTTACGATCGCCCAACATTTTTGCCACGAACCTACTCTTGTCAGTGAAATTGTAAAACTGATGAAAAATTTCGAATTTTTATCCTAATCTTCTTTCGCAATAAAGATAACGAAGAATTTCACAAATTTTTATTTGATTCTATCAACTTTTTGCTACAATATAAATATACGAGACATAAATCAACAATTTTTTGATGACAAGCACAAAAAGTTCTTAAAAGTGTACTCAATTGATTCAAATAGCAATTCAATAAACCGGAGTTTACAAAAATAATATAGAAACCAAAAAAAAACAACAAATTTTGTGTTTCAACTGGTAAAACGAGCTGAAATTTACTCGCATAAGAGTTCAGTTTAGCATGAAGTAATTGATGTTCGATTTCAATTACCATGCAGAGTGTACGTTTCTAGCAATGCGTACACAAAATTCATAAATAAACAGTCATTTGAACTGAAGCACCTCACTGCGGAATGAATACACCACGCAACTTTGGTTTGTTGTTTTTTCGCGGATGCAAGACCAGATACCAACGATCGATCGACATAATAAAAACCGAACAAGCCTTGTTTACCAATGGCAATTTAAATTTTATCGTTAATTTGTTTGCAATTTTTTAAGTGCTTCTTTTACAAAACCATATAATTTTTAAACTATTTTCAAACAACCATTATCATCTGGTAATTATTGAAGCATCATCTTTTAAAGTTAAAAATGTTTCGATTTGCAAAGTACAAATAGAAAAATTGTTAACGATGTAATAGTTTTGGGAAATGTTTTAATGGTGAAAATGAGTTGATCCGCAAGTAGCCAGTGGCGGATAATTCACCTGAACCTTGATCTCGACGTCATCCTCAAGACTTTGCGATGTTGTTTGAAAGCGACCGAGTAGCGCCCGGCCATCGGTATCCGAGCTGTGGATGAAGATGACTTTCATGTAGTTGAAATGTTTCAACAATTCAACCCACACGTCGGCCTGATGCGAGTACGGTGGAACTGTTCGCAGGAACGAGACGTGTATGTTCTGCAAGCGAGAAGACAAAAAAAAGTTCAAAAGAACGATCACTTATAATTTTATTACGCGTATAAATTAAGGCGATACAAGTAGCGCAATAACGTAACTTGTTCCCTCTTTGTTGCAACTTATTGCAACTGCTGCGCCCTAAACGCATTTTCAGTCATCGACACTTGCAACCCATTTCAATTTATTCTTTCAGCCAACAAGATTAAAATTCATTAGATTGAAAAAATCGTTCCATTATTTTATTTTGGTGTAAATTGATTTATGAATAGTAAATTACATTTTGCAATTTCTTTTATTCAGTGAAAATAAATTGTAAAGTCAGAATTTGAATTGAAAATATTCAAAACTGAAAGATCAAACTGCGGTTTAATTGCATCACATTGTTAATAATAATACGAATTGTAGAGGATATTTTGAATAGTCGAGCATATTTAAAAACATTGAACATCCCGGCTGTTTCAAATGAAATCTGATGCTGTGCAGTAAATGCGAATTATCTTTCAGGTACATTCCATGGAAATTTGATCTGATCATGTATACGTAGCTTACGTAGCTTAAGAAAAAGAGTCACGTGTAATAAAAGTATATGAAAAACGTCCGAAGCTTTTCCCTTTTTACTTTTCCTATTCCGAAACTGGACTATCAAGCTTCAAAGACAAAAGTTCAGAGACCAAATAAAATCTCGAAAGTACATTAGTTCAATGTTGATTTAGCCCAACTTTGTAAGAAAATAATAGTGACTTTTGAAACTCACTTTATCTGAAAAAGCTGAATCTCTGGATGAAATACCAATAACTGGGATGTGATAAAATCCGCTAGTGTATGAGACCGCCGCTGGAGATAGGTCTCCAGTTTGGGGATGTGAAACCACTATTGCATATACTTGCTCGCGAATCAGAGTTTTGCACACACTTAATGCGGTTTTAATTGGATTCGAATCCATTCGGACAACCACGTGCCCATAGGTGATCCCTTTTGAAACGTATTGCGAGGCGAAATTCAGGTGCTGCAAGAGAATGAGTAATTTGCTTTATAACAATTTTGATCCAAATTAAAAACTTGTTTTAAAAATAACAACGATTTTTAAAACCATTTCGAACAATTAGTTTGTTTGAAATATTGTTTATGATAATTACATCGATGGTTTGTCCGAAGAAAGTTTCGCTGTCATTGTTGGATAACACTCCACCGATATTAAAAAACGTGGGATTCTGAGTGTGACTGGGTTGTTTGGTTGCATGCACCTGATTCAGGTGCACATGCACCAATGCAAATATTAACGATAGAAATATTAGTATTCTAGCTCGCAGCATTTTTTTATTTTTTTACAAATGTACCTGTAACAATACAATATGACACTTTATCAATTTCTTTCGAAAAATAAAAAGAGTTTGAATTTTGCCAAAAAAATATAATCAGTATATAATGTGTTTATAATAATGAATAAATGATAATAATTAGTATTGAACTTATAATTTTGAGAAGAAATTAAGAAACCAAAATTTGGATCGTAAAATCAGAAATTAATTAAGAAGTAAGAGTTAAGAAGAGTCGAAGGGAGGAGTAGTATAAACATTACTTACGTGGTTAGGTAAAAACCCTTAATAATAATCGTTGACGCTTGCACTAATAGCAAAAGCCATTATTTGTGTATGTTTCCCTGATGAAACGACTATGTTTCACATAATTGGTGTGGTAGAGAAAATATAAAAATGATGCGTGCCCGAATTGTGCTACCGTTGCTGTCAGATGTGCTCTAGAAACTCATTGATCCAGTTGGATGCTGCGCGTTCGCGCCGCTCCACCCTTCGAGGCTTTTTAGATACAACTAATCGAACGGATAGTTCAGAATGATTATTTACCAACCACATTTTTTTAATCACATTCAATTAAGTTTAATAAACAATTACAAACATAGAAGTCAAAATTCTACCAAAAAAGTAACAACTTTTGCAATAATTTGCATTAGAAAATTTTTTGTCAAAAAATAACTTTTGTATACATTCAATAATATTATTCTTCTTTATAAAAAGATTGAATAAATATTTCAATTCAGCATTTTTCATTCAAAGTCTCATTATTTAAACAACGTGGTGCCATCTTGCGGCACACAAATGAAAAACACGGAAGAATATTTCAAGGCATCAAAAAACAAATGCAAATTTGCAAAAACAAATTTCAAAATTAAAATATATTTCACTCCATGGATACACGAATTTTGTTTGTACAATCGGATAAAAGAAGGGGTGTAAACAATTGTAAACAATTATATTAGCACTTTGTATCAACATAGACTTAAAGAATAACTTAAAAAACTGGACAAGTCTAACTTTTATTTTGTTTAACACGTTGACCGACAGGTTGAATCTCGCTCCAATCGGGTAGTGAAACAAAAGCTCTGTTACTCGTTTGTATTTTTTAAGAACAAAAACCGTGTGACGTACATGTCGTAACCTTAGTGATTTACTTTGACCGTTGGTTCATTCATTTTGCGATGAAACTTCGCAAACGATTCAACCGTTGCAAAATAATAATTAAAAACTAAACATTTGATTTTCCGGTGGTAATAACTGACCAATAACCGAATCAATATTAAACAGAAAACAGTGACTTGAACAGAACATATACCACATCCACCGAAATCATTTGACGCTGCAATATCGTTCATTAAACTAATCATGAACTTGGAGTCTTCTTTTTATATTTTAAGAATTCATCCAAGGTGGGACCGTTCCTGCCCAAAGGATCTTCGGGGAACATGACCATGCCCCTAGCAAACGTCGGTTGTAGGATCCTTTTCGATATTGTGTTTCTCCATTCGGGTTTCTCATCATATAAATCACGAAATTGATCGAGGGACACAACGATACCTTTTTTAGTTGTCGCATACTGCAATATATACCTAAAAATACAGCTCCACTTTAATAATTTGCTTGTGAAAAAAAAACGTAGAAAACTTGTTAGTGTAAAATTACCGATCATCATAAGAAGAGATTGTTTTCCCTCCGACTTTTCTGCTGGCTGTAAATACGACGATTCCTTCCTTGTGATACTTTTCTAACAAAGGTCTTTCTTGCGACCTTTTGTGCTGGGGTACAAAGACGGTTACCACATGGCCCCTTTTTTGGAAGTAATCCACCACAATCTGGATCCCTTTTTCATCAAATCCTTTGTTCTGGCTGAATCTGAAATGTTAACAAGTTTTCGTTATTAAACCTTGTAGAAAAACAACGTTTTACATTGAAATAACAAAAACCTTACGCTCTGGCTACGTTGCAACCGTCGACAATAATCTCTCTGAGGCCAGTTTCTTGATCACTCGATTGCGGTTCTGAATCTGACGAATCGCTATCTGAAGAAGGCGGAGGTGGAGGCAGCTTTGGTACTGGCTTTGGAACAGCTTTACGCTTTCTAGGCCTTTGTTTTTTTAACACTTTTCCTTGTTGAATTTTTCTTTTCTGTTGGTTTTGCTTTTTTATCAACGAAACCCACTCCAAACTTGGAGTACGATCTTCGTAAAAGAGCTGGGAATCAGCAGTTTCCCTATCTTTTTTTTTGCAATTGGTCCACACAATTGCTAAATCATCTTCAGCAGACTTAGAAGCAGTAGCTGAATAATAAACAAAAGAAAAAACGAATTTCTACCCTATTGACAGAAAGAAAAAAGTCCTACTTCAATCGAATGTTTATTCATCACTACTAACCCTTATCTGTGTCATCTATAATGATAACAGATTCATCGTTCTTTTGAACGTTTCTTGCTCGTGGGACGTTTTTCTTTTGAACGTCGGTAAGGCAAATGACTGATTCGTCAAGCATTGGCTTTGTCTGAGTTCTGAAATTTTGTAAGAAAAAAAAATAAATAATTTTGTAATAAAAATTAACAAATCATATTCTTCAACTCAACAAAGATACGGTTTTAATAAACGTTAGGTTTGAAATTTATTGCAAACGACAAAAAGTAATTTATTAGAAAGTAACTCATTGAACAAAAATGAACAAAAAATAATGAAGGGGCTGGAATAGTTATATAAAGCTTTGTTATTTATTAACGTATTAATCGTTTTCGTATGTAAAAAAAAATAAAAATAAATGATGGAAAACGATATACTTACCTGCTTTTGAACATATTTTAGGTGCGTAATGAAACCAAATTTAAAACCACCTTTTTCATTTTTGGTGGAACAAAACCAATTCAATAAATTCAACAATTTCAAAACTTTAATTTATGTTCTCATTGACTCTTATTGCCAAACAAAATTGAAAATCAAATCTCAAATGACAACAAAGGCACATTGATAACAGTTTGAATACAATTTAAATTTACCAACAATTTAGTTTCATTGCAACCGTTTAAGAGACTTTAGCTGAAAGAGAATTCAATAGATTATAACTAAAAAATGATAAATATGGATAGTGCCAACATTAACCTTACTTCCAATCAATATTTATCAAAAATTTTCATAACAGTTCCTGTCAACATTTGCAAAACATTTTTAGGAATTGACATTTGAACGCAAACTTTTTGTAAGTTGAAAAACTAAAAACAAAACAAGTGATGAAACAAAAAATTGGCTTAATCTCATACCTGGCCTTTAATGATTTTACTGGAATTGTGTTTTTGGGCCTCTTTCTTTCGAAAACCACTTGAGGACTTGTAATGACAACGTCATCATCATCGGACTCCTCGATTTTTCTTTTTATTGGTTTCGAAGCAACAATGCTGATTCCTCTGAAACGAAACAAGAAACGTGACGATAAGACAGCCAAACAAAGACACTCAAATAAACGTTAAAATCCTTTACTTTTTCTTGTCCAACGATCTTCTGTATGCGTTCTGCATCATTTTGCGTCGCAATCTTGGTGGAGTCATTTTGAACAGAATCGCAAATTTCTAGAATCAACAAATTTCCAATTAAAAACGTGGTTGCGACAATATGTTTTTCCACCTTCTCGCTTTTCAATTTCCAACAAGTCTGAACTTGCATAATAAAAGAACAACATGAAGTTTGCACAAATAAAAGCTGCCAGGTGTTCCACCTTAAAAACACAACTTACCTTATGTGTTCTTAAAACTTCTGTATGGAGTTGAGAAACGCAATTTTTTTAAGGGATTTGCAGCAGTGATGAACACATACACATATACAAAAAACACATGTGAGGTCAGATAACATAACCTATAAAATTGTTGAGTTTTGTGAACACTGACAGAGAGAGGAGAGAGAAAACAAGAAGAAGTGGGGTGTTTGGGACGTGCCCTACATCACCCTAAATGTTTCTTGGACGTGTTCACAACACTGAAACCCATTGATTTGTTCTGTTTTTTGATCAAATTCAAATAAACCAAAGGGCTGCAAATTTACAGATCACCATGTCAGCGATTGACGACGTTTTTGAAAGTTGGGAGGAGATGGAGGAGTCCGGGGTGAGTATAGATCGCAACTTTTGCCAATATTATTGAACGTAACCTCAACAATTAACCTAAAATGGGAAGGATGAAAAAAGATCGCGTTAGCTTTAGATATTACCTCATCGATCTCTTTTGCATCTATTTATCGTCTAGACTGTATCAAATTGCACTTGTTCTGATTCGCTGCATACTTGTTTAATCACAACACCGTGTTTACAGTATGAAAGTTGAACAATAGGCCGTTGATCAGATTTTGCAAAGATGTATAATTCAATTTTTGTGTTTTTATGATTCTTATTTGAGCTTGTGATCGATATTCTGTTATCGTTTTAGGCTCTGGATAAGCAGTTGAAATCGTTGGAAATTAATAACCTGGACAATATGGACGATATGGATTCCCCAAGGTACACTTGAATTAAAAATGAAAATTTGATTGTTTTCATGTAAGATGTAAAAATGTTAACAAAATCGTATTGGACTTTTTAGATTAACAAATCATAGCACAAATGCAAAAATGATAATTTTGAGAGATGACGGGATGTGTTCGCAGTTTGTAAATAGAGAACCGACAGTAAAGATATTAAAAAGACCGACAAGGAACACTCAGGACGGAGATGGGTCGCAGTTCAATGGAGATAAGCCAAAACAACCTATCAAATCATTGAAACAAGTAATAACAATTTCATTTTATGCAAATTTGTTTACATTTTGTCAATCTTTATAATTTTTCACCGTTGCGAACATTTTCATAGTTATCACTGAGTTACAGAGAATTCTAAAAGTAAATAACAAGTTTTACTATTAATTAATAACTTTTTAGAGGGAACGTGAATATGCTGAAGCGAGAAAGCGAATATTAGGAGAAGAAAAAAGTCCCGAAGAGCGCGCGTTGCAACAAATTAGTACAGTTCAAGCAAAATCGGCAAACTCAACCAATGCCAGCGTTAACTTGCCAAATAATGTGTTGCGTATGCCGAGCGGACCTGACGGAACCCGCGGGTTCAACGTGCGCAGGTAGCGAGTTGATAGACAATCGTTAAAACCCATGAAACCTCAAACGTTCCTGCATTGCCTTACCATAAGGGTAAAATCAGCTATGAAGCCGATCGTTGCAATGCATCGCACTCTCAGCGTCCACCGGAGGTTTGTCCGAACCCTCTGCTATCACGAGAAGTATCGACGACCCATGTACTGACAGTATTTTTCATAACTAAATACAGTTTTTGTAAATAACATTTTATTTCTAATTAGAGAGTTTTATACTAGACGTAACAAAGCTGTAAATGGTTACGATGAAACAAGAATTCAAAATATCGAGCTTAGATTTTTTCATATGAATTTACTGTGGTTAGCTTTAATACGTACATTTTATAAGTATTGTGCGAGTGTAAAAAAGAGTCAATATTTATTGAATGTGACAAGTGCAATTCTAATGAGACAAAGATTGTATATAGTTATGAAAATGGACAAATAAACGTACTGAAGCAATGACGAACAAATGAAAATATCATAAAGCGATACGAGTGCGTAAACAAATTATAACCCGATGTTTTTTCTTTTTTTTTTTGTTTTTTTGTTTTTATTTTTCTTACCCCTTCTATCGACTGAACAGATGATCAAAACTCGAGAGAAGTGAAATGAAAAAAATAAAAATCGTTAATTCGTTTTAATGGATTGGTTTGGTGGCAAAAAAGGGGCAGTGTTACACTGCCAAAGATGATTCATTTTCTGAATAGCACCAGACAAAGTTTTATCTGTATATTTTCTATTTTTTGCAATAACTATAACCAAATTGTGCTGTGTAAATACTCCGTATGTACATGTGAAAATATTTAAGTATTATTTGAGGTATTGATCTCCGATGAGTTTTTTATCACGTCATGCAATATTAATTTATTGTCGAAGAAAGTGTGATAAGACTTTATTTATTTCAAAGAATTTGATTGTTTCGTTTCTCATTGAACGATCGAATAATTTTCATTTCAAATTTAAAAATAAGAAAATTATATACTGCTTCAATACCTCAAATTTTGTAAATGGTTGTTTACAATAAACAATTTTCTGTTATAAATTTTACTCGTTTATTATTGCAAATCATTGCCTCTATCCATGTTTGTTTTAGTTTCCATTTTTTTTAGAAAATAGTTGTTCCAGATATTGCGTCACTTTTTCCAAAATCGTCTCAAAAAATACAAAAAAAATTCCGATACCGGGAATCGAACCCGAGCCTCCTGGGTGAGAGCCAGGTATCCTAGCCACTAGACCATATCGGATGTTAGCATACGATTTCGTAGTCGCCTTAAGATCGATTGTATCAAAAAAAACTGTTATATATGACAATTTTTAGGTCCAATCAATATAAAATTTGATAGAAAATCTCAAAATTATGAAATAATGTTCTGCAGGGTTGAATTCTTAATAGTAGCAAAGAATTAACCATCTCTTTTTCAAAATATATATTTATATGTATATACAATGAGAGCATTTGCACAAAATTCGAAGCTCACAATGTGTGGATAATTGTTAAACAATTCAACAACCAATAAATGAAGGTACAACTTCATGTATTTGTAACTTTCAAATTAATATATTATGTTTTGATTGCAAATAAAATTTAATTCATTCCAATTAACAAAAAATAGTCACTAATTAATTTGCAAACAATAACGTTCGAATTAATATTTGTGTATTGCATGTATGATATTAATTTATCAGTTAAGATTCATCGACGCTTAAAAATCTATGATTTAATCGAAGTTAATTCGATATGAGTTACAACTTCATCTTCTTTTTACACATATCACAATGTTACACGTTTTCATACAGAAACGTTGATCCGAGTTCAAATGTTAGTTGATGCGAGAATGATTCATTCACAATTTTCATTTAGTTTATTCAATTACTAAGAACCTAATTTTAATTTCTCTTTAAAACTGTTTTCAAATAATTTTCTAAATCAAAACTCATCTGTTATGAAAAAATCTGATAAATTTGAATTTTCCAACAACGAATTGCAAATAACAATGATTCAAATTTGCAAAAGTAAAAAAAAGAAAACATGAATGGAAAGATGACTTAAACCTAGTCTGGTAGACTGAGTATAAAACTGTATAGAAATCAAGTTTCTCTAATTTTACAAGTAATGCACAAACCTATACTTATCTAAATCACAAAGAGTTTTGTTTTCAACAAATAATAAAATAGACTTGTGAAAGAGATAACCAGTAATCAAATAGGCAGAACAAATGTTCCTTAGCACCATCTACAAGTACGTGTGTGTCATACGGCAGAACATTTGTGCCTCTTATTATTGATATAAGAAACGTTGCATCTCTCGCAGAATTGCTTTATCTTCACACCAGTCTCCTTTTGCAACCTAACTCCTCTGTCGAAATTTCCCGGCGCAACAATGCCCTGGTGTGATTTCGCCCTCCCTGACCTAAGACGCACCACCTGGCTTCGCATCAGTCGAGCAGCACAAAATGCCGGCTGGGCAACCTCCTCTTTGTTCTTCACTTTATTTATAACCCTCACATTGCTTTTAATCTTCACCTTACTTTTTGCCGCATCATCTTTCTTCAGTCGATTTTCCTTCGACTTATCCAACGGCAGTGTCGCAGCATTTAAAATTTCTTGAACTTCTTGTTTGATTGTAATTGACATTGGATTCTCTTTGAACCTTTTGGGGTTTCTGGCATCCATTTGCCGGGGTCGTTTAAGACTCGGTTTGAAAGAAGACACGTTGGTTTTTCGAGGTCTCAGAGCTCGTGAGTATTCCTTCACCTCTCCTGGTTCAGCTTCCAAAACTCTAGTCTCAGATTGCGTTCGCGAAGATCTGGAAACTTTTTTCTTGTTTTCCACAGTACCAACTGAGGTACCCCGAGACCGAAGATTTGGTTTTTGAAAACTGGCTGGATTTCGACTCAAAGGATTGCGTAACCTGCTCAAAATCGGTTCCTCGTTCAGTCTCAACTCGGTCTTGGACGAACTTTGTAGAGACACTTGCGTTGTCCTTGTCGGCACTTTTGAACCGGCTTTGTCCAGATTGACTATGTGGTTTCTTAATTCCATCGCTTTGGAATTGTCGGCTACTTTTTTGTTATGGATTTGCTTCTTTTGCGAGGCGCCAATTCGAACGCTTGGACACTCCTGACCGTGGTAACAATGACCACAATTCTGAGCTGCAAAAGTTTTAACTGCACTTTTGCCTCGACGAGTTTGTTTGATCTGAGCAAATTCTTCTAAACAGTCCGCGTCGACGGGTTCGTTTTTGATTTTGAAGTTGCCAAAGTGTACCATTGGGGCAACAATCTCGTCGACCTTTTTTTCTTTCCGCATCCATGATAGCTGGCTCTTCAAATTGTTGTCGGTTTTGATACACTGGAAGTAAAATTTGTGGAACTCTTCCAGTTTGTAACTGCACCTGTGACACATTTGTTTTGGCAGCACGTCCATCTCATGTACCTAAAATATAAAAAAAAATTACATTCATTTTCATTTATTAAAGTCAAATGAAAAGATAAATTGTTGATAACGTAATAATAATCAAATTGATAAAATCAAAAATAGTCTAAAATTAAGTGGATTGATAAACGTGTAAACTTTTTTTCGATTCAGTGAATTTGATTCAATTTATATAGTACAGATAGGGAATGGAAATCCTTTTGTCTCGTTTTATTTTGTTTCGTTAAGAAAGCATGTTCGGAATGTGCGCGGAGTTTTTATCAGCAACGTTCCATTAGAATATCTGCATGTAAATAATTTCGCTTGAACAAAGTTTAGATATATAACGTCAAATTGTATTTTCTGTTATTATGTTTCATGTCATTCGATGTTACAAACGGTTTTAAATTTGATGACAAAAACAGCGGAATCAACACACTGAAAACTACGTCACAATTATCATGATGACGTTGATTAGATTAAAGGTTCTACGTTTCAAATTCTGCAACCAACCAGATTTTATATCTTTATTTTCTTTTTCTTCAAAACATACCTTCATCAATTTTCATTTTACATTCTCAGTAAAAATCACTTAATACTCAATTAATAATGTAACGAATATCAAAGATTAAACTTCAATTATGTCTTAACATATCTACATTCATTTAAAGACTAGAAATTTATTTTCTAATTAACATTCCAATGAATCATCAAATTCGCAAGTTCAAAAAAATGGTTTCAAAAAAAACAATTGTTTTTCAAAATCTCTATAAATTAAATTCTATTTTGTTTATTTTTTATCTTGGTTATTTATGTTAAAATCGCATAATATATTCCACAGGAAAAAATACAGCTTTGAAGGTCATCAATGGAAGAATTGAAATGATAAAGAGAGAGACGCATCAACGCAAAAAGAAGTGTCATCGCAGGCTGGAACGACTGAGGTCGAAATCGGATAAAAAAAGGGGCCAAAGAGATCGCCGAGTTGAGCGGTGGGGTGGGCGAGGGGAGGGCTCAAGGGAAGGTTGCTGGTTGCAAATAAAAGCGACTCACCGAGATCGGTAGCACAGCATGGATCTTGTCGATGATGGCTGCCTTTTTGTCGAAAATGTTGATGGATATCTCGGAGTGGTTGCCGCACAATCGACAGATCCGAGAGGCTTCCAAAGTTTCCATTTCGATGGCGAGACCAGCCGCCCCAGGAGAGATTGCGCCGCGCTTTCCCTCCTTGATAATCTTTGTCAGACAGACTTTTCTGTCCGCGATCGTCGCGCCACGTTGCGTGCACGGTGCACTTCGCGCGCGCGAAACCCACACCTCCTCTTTGCCCGTAAAGCTCTCCGGACCCGAACTGTACCGTTTCATACATCCGACCTCATATTTTATTTTCTTCTTTTCCCGTCGCGCATTTTACCTTTCCTGCAATGAATGTTTCATTCTTCCAATCTTTATTTTAGACTTTCTATTTAATTATTGACATTTTCTACAATTTATCAGTTTTTATTTGTTTTTCTTTTGTTTTTATGATAAATTGAAAATCTTTATTGTTTTGTTTATTTGTTTGTTTATTTTACGTTAAATTCGGCGATAACGTTTAGCGATAAGATTTAATTCTTTTTTCTATACGTTGAATAGTAATGAATTGTTCGAGCGAGCGGTTTGGTTTGCGACGCGCGACGCGAACTTTTCAGCTAAACTACTTTCGTCTGACTAGTGGCACGAGAATCTCCTTATTCCTGTCGCGCAGTTATTCAGTTCCTTCTACCTATATAACACTGCGCATTAAAATTCTTCGCTATACTCGTCGGTAAAACAGAATGATAATGTTAATGTCTTATCATTTTGTTTGTTTATAAATCATCTAGCTCCTTAGATTTTTTACTAGCGTTTTACCGTCTTTTTACAACTATTTGTTTATCGAGATACAATCAAATTTATTAAAGAAATAAAACTGCTCTTTTTCAAAAATGTCTTTATTACTTTTTAACATTTTTAAATCTCTTTTTTATGATATAAAAATACTCCTCTCAATAATATAATAATATAATGTAACAAACGTTTTAAGTATACATCTAAAAAACCTATTCTAATTTTGTCCTCCACTTGATCAATTGCTAAACAAAAATAAAAATGATTTAAAAATACGACTCTGTACAAACACGATTAAAAATCATAACTAAATGTATTGTTGATAAATTTGTGCACATCGGATGTGCGCGAAAATTCTGCTATCGATTGACTTCGACGGTAGAAAACTGGACAATCTAGAGATTCACATTTGATTAATTCAGCTTGTCCCAAACAGGAATAGCAGAGCTGCAAACAAAATAATTTTTTTGTTTCTATGCTTAAAAATGTTGTTTTATCTTTATGAAAAACAATACTTTACTTGATTGATCAACTGGTTCACCCTTTCCATCTGTCTGATTTTTTCCGTCAAAACAACTATAGTCTCTCCGGGTTTTTTTGTACAATCTTCACAAATCCCTTTGTTAGAAGTTTGTTTCCCACAAGCTGCACACATCGCGTTATCGAAGTATTGCGAGATTGTTATTTTTTGCTTGTCTTCCGAATGAGCTACTGCTTTTTCCAAACACCTTTGACCCAGCCGATGAGGCATCTTGTTGAACCTGATAAAAGTAAAAATAACATTTCATATTTTGTACGTTTCGTTTGTTTTAAACAATATAAAAGTGTTGATAACAAAGTTGGGTACAAAAAATGTCGTACCACAAATTGGCATCAGCTCCAATAAGATTTAAACATCTATTCAAAGGCGGTATGATAACTCGTGTGATATAGTAGATGGCATTGAGCCTCAAGCCAGGATCTTTGATAACTTCCATCGGCGACTTGACGCAACGAATGAGAGCCTCGCTGGGAGCTCCAGCCACGACGACATACCTCACTCTTTCGTGATTGCGCGGAACAGCTCTGGGATCATGTTTCATGAGCCTCCGGGTCAATTCCAAAGCAGGTACGCAGGCAGTTGGTTTGTAACCTCGTAACCCTCGGAATTCTCTCGCGAAAGTTAAATCCTCGATCGAAACCTTGCCTTGCAAAATTTTGTCGAATTGTCGGGTAACGTACTCCTTGATCAGAGACACGTCTTTGGTTTCAAATAGGATTTTCAACGATTTAGTTAAGATCTGAAAGAAGGAAAAAATCTTATTTTTGCAAATATCTCGTTCGGTTCAAAATGTGTAACTTTGTATAGTAAAAAACCTTTGACACAGCTGGACATCCATCGCGACGAACAGTTTCTATCCCTTTGGCTAGATATACTGGTTTTTCGTCTTTCAAACTTTCATACATGTAACCACAGTACCTCTTTTTGGTCTAAAATCAAAGAATCAAGTTAGAAACTGGAGAAGATGAAATTTGAGTTCACATGAACAAACGAACGAACTTGTAAGATTGACGGTTGGAGAACTTTTTCAAATTTGAGTTTCACAGGTGGAGGATTAGCTTGGGTAACAACATCAGCCATTTCCTGGCCAATTTTGAAAGCATCCTCGCGAGTTTTTCCTTTCAAAAGGATAAATAACGAATCAGTATCTCCGTAAATAACTCGTGCGCCCCATTTTGGAGTCGATTCTACAATTCGAATTGCGCGTTCCAGAGTTTCTTTTCCTTTACTCACAACACTGTCTCCCACCTAAAACAACGAAAATTATACAAACAATTTTCAAATCTAAGATGTAAGAAAAAAGAATAGATAACAATAAGTAACAGATATATTTTGTACCTCAATACAAGGCATTCTGCCACTGAAATTAGCTGCCGTGTAACCATAAGTCACGTTGGCAATCAGCTTCAAACCCAACTGACGCGAATGCAAGGATCTCTGCAATGTTTTGTCACTTGACGGATGGTCCTTGATTGATTTCTTCACCATCAGTCTGCAGTTTAAAATTTCAGTCAACATCTGTGGTAACACACCCCTGCGAACTTCTGGCTTTACAAAAGCTACTCCGCAAGGCGAAAAGTTGACGCTGTCTTCAAGTTCACTGGCTGTTTTTGAAGTTACTTTTAACGTTGTACAACCAAACACAAATGGTTGTGACCTAATTAACCACATTAATTAATTTTATCAGATCTCACGCTCGAAATTTACTTGACTTTTATTCTGTTCGATTTATTTGTTTGCAAAAGTACTTACTGTCCAATATGCTCAACCCGACCTAAACAAGTAGAGAAACAATAGTTGTACGCAATAATAATACTGGGATATAAACTTTGAAAATCAAGAACAACCAAAGGGTCACTGTAAAACGATGATTCCGGCTCCATGATCAAAGGTAGAGCTTCTGGTGCTCGCATAGATGCTCGCTGATTATTCGAAGGTGAAACTGCGATGTAATTCAACGGTTTTGCCAATCTCAACATCATTGACTCGACTCGAAATTGTGAACCTCGTGAAAACACCTCGTAAAACTGCACGCCGTACAGTCGAGCAAATTCACTTGTACGACCTGAAATTATTTTGAATTCAATAAACTAGTAAATTCGAAGTAAACAGATCAATTTTGTCTACACTGTTTTTCACCTACCAATGATATCCAACTGTTCCAAAATTCTTAAAATTCCAATAACTCGTTTAACGTAATAATCGATGACTTTGCATCTTGATCTGTGACTAGGACTCTGCCAAAATTCAGTCAGAGTTTTGTAAGAATAGAAAGGAACTCTTTCATTCATCACGTGGTACATCATATTTTCGAAGGTATAGCTGTTGAGTGCTAAGAAAAGAAGAAACTTATCAAAAAGTATTAATAATTTTCTTATTATTGCACGTTTTCGTTTGGTACCTATTTCATGTCTCATGGTTTTCCAGATCTCCAAAACAATACGTCCCGGTAGTTTAAAATCAGCCAGTTCTTCAAAATCTAAAGCTTTTGGTTCCCAGCTATATTTAACCTTAGGAATTCTGGATATTCGACTAGAAAAGTTCAAGTTAAGAATAGCTGCTCGTTGAAAAAGGTAGCCCCATGAGAGGTTTTCAAGTTCCCAACCGACCAGAATCTCAGGATCGTACTTGACAACTAAACTTATCAACTCGTCTATCATTTGAGCTTCGCTACTAACATATCTCAAGTTGACGTAATTTTTTGGCACGTAACCTGCATTTTCGTCAAGTACAATCACTCCTGGAATATATTTTTCAAACGTTCAAAACAAAATCAAAACTTTGCCATTTTCAAAATCAGTTGATAAAAAACAAATGTTTACCATAATCTAGAGCTTTGATTGGTGACGTAGGAGGAACGTCATTTTGTATCGAGTAAAAAAGTGCTTTAATCGCATCTTTCTGAGGATCAGGTACAAAGTCTTGACGAGTGTCGATGTGAACTTCCACGCACATGATTGTGATGAACTGATTCTGTCTCAAAAAGTTTCAATTACCAACTCGTATTTGACTACAAATTAGAAAACTAAACTTGAAAAAAATATAGCTAACCTTGGCTAGCGTTTTTGAGTGCAAATTCTCCGCCTCGATATTGTCTCTTGTGCTATCAGACAGGAACTCAATCTGACCGCACGAAACTCCAAAATGGTTTGACGTAGCTGCACTTCGCATCAATTTTGTGTTATCCAACAACTGTTTAACCGAAGAATCAATTGAAGATGATTCTGCTGGACTCGGTTCTTCTGCTGGTTTCAAACTTTCTACTATCAAATTTTCAAAATTTGAAGATCCCTCTTCTTCTATCAGAGTATCCTCATTAGAACTGGGCGACTCGCAAATAGTCTTATCCTCATCCGAGTCCAACACGATAGAAATTTTATCCAAATTTGGAACTTTCCCTTTCTCTTTTTTCGATTCCTTTTGCTTCTTCCTCTGCAGATATTCCTTTGCCTTCAGCCAAGTTTCAACTCGTTTTCTACTAGGTGGTTCAATCAAAGGAGTTATCCTCACCGACGTGTGACCAGCAAAACTTTTTTTATCAGCTTTTTGTTTTTGTTTTTCAGTGTCAAAAATCTGAGATGATTCGAAAATCTGGACTTTAGCATTTCGCCAGTGGTCTATCCCATAAACATCTTCCAGAGACGAGACAAATTGTGGCAGACTGGAGATCCCTTTGGTAGAAACTTTGAGGATCTTATGAGCCATCTCTTTTTGACCGTCGACGTCTTCCTCGTTGTTGTAAAAGGGTTCCTGATAGCGACATTTAGGGATGTCGTATGTTTCCATGGTGGACTCTATGCGGTCCCTGGAAGGAGGATTGAATCTCGGACGGATCGATTGAAAATTGTCAAGCGATTTCGAGATTGATAACATGGTTGAGAACGAACTTTGCTGGTTGGAAGAACATTCGAGTCTGATGTCTTCAATCTCGGATAAATCTGCGCTCGATTCTGATACCACATCGAGATCTTCTTCTGCGGGAAGATGTTTTTTCTGAGAAAGTCCTTTGGAGAACTGAAGTTTCCTTGCCACGCTTCTATTTGAGTTCTTATACTTTTGTCGCGTGACAATTGGACTGTTACTGTCTCCTACAGAAATGATGGTTTTTGTACAGTTGTTTCTTCAATGAATACGCAGAATGGATGTTTTGATAAAATATATTATTTATTAGTTATTTATTATAAAAGAACAATTTCTGAGATCAACTTTTCTTTATAAATAATCTTATAAGCAAGGTTTATGCTTTGGTTTTCCTCACTCACCTCTTTGAGAATCATCGGAATCTTCGGCCAACACTTCGTCATCTAGAAAATCAAATATTTCAGCCTAGTTCATTTCATAAACTTGAAACAAATAAGAAACAATTTTACCTTCCAAATCAGGACGGACTTGGACTTTCTTGTGGATACTCCTAAGAACTTCAAGCTCCTTCCGCTTTTTTTCTAAGTCTATTTGTGGTTCGTGTACTTGGACTGGAGATTCCCTTCTCACCCTAGGTGACGTAACGATTTCAATTTTCAGAGGCGAATAATTCCTGGAGGAGCTTGGACTATTCAAAAAACGCGTTCTTGGAGACCGGATCGGAGTTTTGTGAATACTTTGAATTTTTCTTTTCTTGGATGTCGATCCGACTGTTGCACAATCTGGTCTTTTTCGTTTCGGTGTAGTGTTAATATCGTCGGCTGGATTGTAAGCACAGACTCGTTTTTCAACACATTCGAGTGTGAAATCTGCCTCCTGTTCAGAATCACTTGAGTCGCAAGGACCGTCAAAAGCAGGGATATTGAAATCCGACTTTTTCCGTGGTTCAGGAACAGAAAAGTCGTCCTCGAACATCTGCGAGGGAATGTTTTCTACAGGTGAATTTGGATTTTCGTTTGGACCTTCTGCGAATGGATCGATTTCCCAGTTAGTGAGATTAAGATCGGGAATTTCGTCATCCTCCTCGGTTTCTGATTCTTCCTCACTTTGGATAATGGTTTTTTGCGAACCCAAAATACTGTCCTCGTCCACAATTTGTGGATTTTCTGATTCTTCAGCTAAGTGTTCTAAGATTTCTAACAGTGACATGTCGCTGACCTGAGCTGAAATTGGCAAAAAGTATTTGAAAAAGTGGCAACAAATAAATATAAAATTGCAAAATAAAGTTCAAAAGTATCATATTTGTATTACAAAGTTGGTTCTGTTGGACAGATTCATTCAGAGTCTCATCGTGTCCTGACAGATGATTTTCTACATTCGATGCATTTGCCAAATCATCTTCTTCATCAACTGCTGCAGGATATGATTCGTTTGATTGTATTGACGATGTTTCACTCACTGAATTCTGCAAAAAATTACAAATATCACTCAACAAAATATGCAAATTTGAAGTTTCTTACAATGACAAAAAATCAAATACAAATCTTACTTGTGTAATACGTAACAATCTTTTAACATATCTTTCTTTTTGATAAACATCGTTGTCAGTCGGAGGTAATTCAATGTTCCTCTCGCAAGTCAAAGGACAGACCATGTCACAATCATCTGTAGGCATTCCAGCTAAGGACCTTCTCAACTTTTCTTCTTCCCAGATAGCTGCGATTCCTGGATTTATATCAACTCCATTTTCAATGGCTAATCTATTGATAATATCTTGAGCTGTGGCATCTACCTCCAAGCCACATGTGCTCTGTTTTGTAACAGAATTTGGCATGTACTTTTTCTCGTCTGGAGGAGGTGTACAGTCATCAAAAAACATTTCTCCGCTCAACGGCTGTGTTTCTCTTCTATAAAATACTTCTTTCAAGTCCACAAAACTCATCCCATAAATATTGTAATCCATCATGAATTGAAGTATAAACGGGATGTGAGCTTCGTGGGTTTGGAAAACTTGATTCATAATGGAACCATTCTGAAAGCAACAAAATTTAACATATTATTAAACTTCAATTCTTCATTAAACTTAAATATTACATATCTTGACCCCTTTTACCTGAAGTAGTTCAGTCGCCTTTTTCACCATTGCCGGATTATAAAAATAAATTTTGTAAAATTTATGCTTCTTCTTGTGGTATCCATAGAACGGTCTAAAAAAGGAGACACTTTATTTTATCTAGAAATTACAGTTTGAAGAATCCCAGGTATTCTTAATCAAATATGCTTACATTCCAGTGACACTTTGTATTTTAAAAACATGCTGTGTATTTGCCCTAGTAGACGCCAAAGTAATGTTTATAGCAGAGTCCAAAGCCGTAGCTAAGTGGTAAACAAAATTGTCCATCTCATTGTTTGTGCAGGGTATGTAAATGTATGGAAACACACCATGGATGTGCAAACATACTTTTTCACCTAAGAAAAGATTTTTCATACAATCAAAAAACAAACAAATAATTGAAACATATCATTTTGAACTTTTTTTACTTATTTACCTTTGGTTGTTGTTCCAAAAATACGTATCACAGGAACTTGCTTAATTTCCGATCCCCGAAATTCCGAATACGATGGATCTAACATGGGAATCGGGGTGCATTGATAACTATCTGCAGATACCAATCGTACAGACAGTTTCGGTTCTGAAATTCGGCTGATATTTGAAGCGTCTGATGTCATCTAAAATATTTTTTGTTTAAGTTTTAAATTTTTATGAAGGAGTTTTTCTCGAATTTCAAAAGTTGAATTTATTCCGAGGTTGTTATTGGATTGCGGATTTCAAAACAATCTTATAGGTTATACAATTTAGAACTTGCTCAAATAAACTGTCACTTACGGTTTATCGAAGAAAAATAAACTTGAGTGCTCACTAAGTTGTCCTCATGCAATTCGACCATATTTCACTATTCGAAAACTTCAATTAGGGAAGTAACATTGGTTGTGCAAAATGTAAACAGTGCAGTTTTTTGCTTCATAACATTTTTAAGCTCGTAACATCTGTACCGACTTAAGTCTCAGTCGGTATGAATATTTTTTTGTAAGATCGATGATTTTATATGAATATTTTATCTCGCAATACTCTTCTTGGATAAAAACTCAGTAAATAGATCAAATAGAAATTCAAATAACAAATTATATATTCATAGAATTCTGTTGTACTAGTTTTGTCATATGACATATTACAAATCTTAATTAACACTGCTTTTATATATCAACAAGAATCTAATTACAATAAACAATGTTTTAAAATACAGAATTTACATTTATGATTAGAAATAGTAACTACAATTTTTAATTTTGTTCTAATAACATTTTGCAATTTTTCTTCATCGCTTTTTCGCGCAGTTGCGATGAAACTTGCACTTTTGTTCACACCTTGTGACGTCTCAGATTTTGTTTCAGTTTCGCAGACTTTGTCAAAGTTTCATTTGGCATATTAAAAACAGCAGTTTTGTGAATGAATTCTTTTGGCTGGTTTGATCTAAAACAAACATAAAAAATTACAAGAGTTTTTGAATTTAAAAAACATCGTTTTCTCAAAAAACAAATTAAAAAATACCTTTTAGTAACGACAACAGGAGATTTAACACTTTCCAAACTTTTGCCCGCATTTTTAATGTCTTTAACATTCTTTTCGCTTGTTTTTGCTACCTTGGCCACATTCTTGAAAGAATTTTTCGAACGAGAAGAGTTTTCTTTCTTCTTCGATTCGTCTTTACTCAAACTATTTTGACGATAATCAGTTTTCTTTCTACCCAAACTTGTCTTCATGTCAAAAACATTTTCATACAGCTCATCTTTGCCTCTTGGACCATTAAAAACATTCGCATAAGTTGACACCTCATTATTTTTCATCCACGTTTTCTCATCTGCAGTATTCTTAGTTAATTTTCGAACTGGTTGCTCTAACTTTGATTTTTTCGTTATTTTTTTCACACTATAATCTTTTTCCACACTCGAAACTACAGGCTTGTGCAATTTCACTACGTTAGTCGATACTAATTTCTTTCCATCTGAGAGTAACACATTCTCGTGGTTTTTCTGTTGTTTCACAGCCAAATTCTCTGTCAAAACATCTTCAAAATCTGAAAAGAATCATTTCTGCATTTTAATAATTTGAACCTTAAAAATTATAGAACAAAAATGGAAAACTTACTTTTTAATTTATGATTTCTTGTTTGTACCAATTCAGAATCATTTTTCCTCTCAGTCACAAACTGACTTTTACTACTTGATGAGATTTCGTTCAATTTTTCCTCGTCAACTGTAGATTTAGTTTCGGATTGTTCGTAAAACAATGAATACAAATCTTCTAACTTTCTATTGCTATTCTCAACGACAGGATTAACATTCAGGATTAATCGAACAGATTTCAAAGACGAAAGTGGAAAATTTTTCAGATGCGGTATTTCCGGGTTTGTGAATGGAATATGTACCGTCATCTTCGTCGTCCGAGTCACCAAAGATTCTTTCTGGTCACCAACAGGCAAATTTTCGTTCAGTTTACTGTCATCAACTAAATTCAAAAACAAACAAAACAGAACGTTAATAATTAACAATACTCGTTCATATCAAGAATGATAAAAAATCGTCATTGGACGCTAATTAAGTCGCATAATTGAATTCAAATCACCTTGGACCGATCTCGTTGGCTCGTTGGTATCATCAGTAATGAAATTAATAGTAGTAATGTGTCCTCGATTTTTCAGCTCGTCTCTTTTCTTCTCGCTCGCTTCGCTGTGAGCGGTCTGCTGACTCACACTCGGTTCCTTTTCCTTGCCATTTTTATTCAAATCCGGATTCAACAAACCACCAAAAAAATACTTTTCAAACGAACTCTCAGCTCGATTTGCACCGGGACTACTCATTGGAAAATGTTTGTTGTTCTTGATATGGTTTCGTCGTCGTCTTCGAAATCTGTTTGTGGGCGGTGGTTTTCCGTCGGTTTCCACAATGTTCACTTTCCCAGTATCCGGTGCGAAATGAATCTCGGTTTTACTGAAACCGACTTTTTTACCCGGACGATTTTCTTCCTTTTCTTTTGATTTTTCTGGCGTAACTTCTTGGTTTTCTAGTTCAATCTTTTCCTCTAGAACTGCAAGAAATAAAGTTAATTAGACATCTATTCTTCTAAAATTATTGAGTTAAAAGATTTTGGATTATTATTAATACCTTGTGAACCCGACTGATCTTTAGACTTAAATTTTCGTTCGAGAGTACCTCTTTTTTCATCCTGATTATTCTTTCGAAACCGATACTTTACTTCTGCTGGTACAGATCGACGCGTCTTACAACTTCTATCAAACTTCGAATCTTCATGTTCAGATTCCTCTTCCAAATTTGCAATATCTTCAGTCGAGCAACTTTTTTTACTTGTGCTGAATAACGAATCTGAACTAGAACCAAGACGGTCAAAATCTTCAAAGTTACTGAAATTGTTCAGTTTCGCATGTAAATCGCGACATAATTTTGAGAGCTCGTCCAGCATCAAATTTTCATTTTTTGTATACCAATCTAAATCTCTGTTAAAATCATCAAAAGAAGAACTTTCCTGCGAAAAAAAACTTAGATTTAATGTTTTTCTTACTAAATTTGTACTTTTTTGAAATTCATATTGTTTACTTCAATTTCTTACCTCTTTGAACGTTGATTTTCGATGCTCCACAACGTCGGTTGGATTTTTGTTGTCGCTCGATGCCGGGATGACCAATTCCATCGCAAATTTTTAAATTCATAAAAACATCGGCCTGATAGTAAAATAGATCTTGTTAAATGAACAGTGTAGCTACCGAAAAAAATTGTTGAAAACAACAAATAATAAATAAGTAGTTATTTTACAAAATTAGGTTTAAAAATCGTTGAAAAAAGTTGACGAAACTGACACTCTAATAGCGAAGCTCACTGAAACGTTTCCTTTTTTAGAATATGTGTATGCGCATGAACAATGATCAATGAAAGGTAAGTCCACCTTGAAGAATCTCAATCAGCTGGTGGGATGCGCACATCAAATGCAGTCTCCATATAAAAACAAGTTCGCTCTTTCGCGAATTAAATCAGAGTGCATTCAAATGATACATTTAAATATTAATTCTATAATTTATCTTCCGTTTGAAAAAAGAAGAAAAATAACGTAAGAACATTCACTTTTCAATTTCAAAGCAACCAATTTGAAAAATATTCCCACAAAAAAGGTACAATGCAAGTATATATAATTTCGCCGACCGAACTTTTGCCCAATTAAAGTAGTTTCACTATATGGAAACTGGATGAGAAATTTCTCCGAGAAAGTGTGATATCAGTTTACCTTTTCACTCAACAGTCGCCGAACTCGACGCGAAATTAACCGAATTGTTCAACTTTTTTTATTTAAACAACGAATTAACAACAAATGATAAAGCTTCAAAAAAGAATGTTTAAGTTATAAAGTTTTTGATGAACGAAATTTTGAAAAAAAAATTGAATGATTGAGAGAAACATTATTCAAACAACAACTTACTGTTTGTTTAAAATTGTTATTGCAAAAAGGAAAATGTTGATAGAACAAATAAAACCGTGACGAATGAATGAATCGCACTGTTTATGCGTTCGTAGGTGCAGCCGTTCTACTCATTGAGAGCGCCGAGTCGTTACTGCTCACTGAAACAGCAGACAAATATTTTTGTGGGAGGAATCTCTCTGGTACCACACAGTTTGAATGTGGTAATCCGGTTTGGCTCGTTCAAGGCCTACTGAGGTAGACAATTTTCATCAACACCAAGGCGTGTGTTTAGCTATACGTGGGTAGAGAGAAAAAAATTCAAAGATAAAACACTTGTACACTTTTTTCTTTAATATTTTTATGCAAATTATGGAAATGGTGTTATGCAAAATACAACGTTTCAATTGATTTTCATCACAAAAGTTAAACTGTTTTTAGAGGATCGCTGTCGAACTCGGACACTCGGATATTAATCTGATCGTTGAGTCTTTCGGATAAGATGACAGCGAAATGTTTAAGGAAGCCTCGTTCGGAGTCCGAGTGGTTCGTCAGGATCACGTTGGAGCCGCGATGAACCGCGTCGAGGACGTCGTGGTGAAGCATCTCTCCGGTCAGGTACAGATCCGCTTCGATTCCCTTTAAAACCGACGATCCAGAACCGGCACAAACTGCTACGGTATTAATATCGATGTCTGGAAATACAAAAAAATGTTTATTTATTCAAACCAATCGCAAACTGTCGGATTTTGGTTGCGAAAAAATTGTGATTTATTACTGGTGGTGTTTCGAGCGCGAGCTAGTCTGAGGTACGGTAGATTTGTCAGCTTTTTCACCAGGTTGATCGCTTCTTCGATTGAGATAGGACATTTCAAAGTGCAAAATCTTCCCATTCCATTTTCAATATCTTTTTCTGATGGCTCAATTGGGACACAAGTTTGTAACTCTAAAAAGTTATAGTTTTTTCATGAAAAATGTTCTTAATCTTAATTTTGCCTTTTTTTGCAGAAAAAAATGAAATTAGCATACCAAATGCTGATGCAAGCCAATCATTAACGCCTCCTTTTATGGAATCAAAACAAGTGTGGGGCGAATATAGAGCTATTCTTTTTTCTATACATTTCAAAATGATGCGTTCCTATGAAACAATCAAAATTGAATACATCGATTTGAAATTTACATTTGTTAAATACTTTGTTTAAAATGCACCTTCCAATGATTGTTACTCAAAGACCTCAACGGACTGAAAATTGGAGGATGATAAGAAATGATGAGATCAACATTCAGCTCAATGGCTTCATCAGTTACGTCCTCGGTGAGATCATTAGTGAGCAATATGCTATTAATGTTTTTTTCCTCCGACGGCTCGAGCAGCAGCCCAACATTATCCCACGAGGCCGCGAGTTTCGGATCGGCGTAACAATGAAGTGCATCCACAACACTCTTCAAAGGAACTCCCGTTTTTGTAGCGGGAACGCTCATTGTATAGTCGCAGTATAATCGAGTTGCTGTTCTTTTAGCCGTGGCACTTTTCAATGCTCTACCCAAACTTCGCTGAACTATCCTAATCATCTAGAACTTAAAATTCGTACAGCCGCTGGTCAAAAATAACAATTCAACTTTTTGAAACTTACGCAAAAAACAACAATTCTAAAACTAAAATGAAAAATGCTGTTTGCAGACAAAGGTAGATCCAAATGGCGTTCAATTGAATAAATAAACAGTTACTAAAATAATCGGAACTTTATTTTCTCATCTTCGTATAACAAAATTATTTTAAACTATCTTGGTTGAAGGACCAAATTTTAATTTGTCCGTCGTCGCTACAGGACGCTAGTTGTCCTGTATTTACAGGGTTCCACTGGACACAATTGACGTCCTGCGTGTGAGCATTGTCCATTGCACAAACCATGCTGAAGGATGGCTCATGCCTGTCGCTTTGGGCATCTTCTTGAAACACTCGAACAATATCGTCGCCGCAGGCAGTTACAATTAGGCCAGTCTTCTTGCACCAATCGACGTCGTAAACGGCTCTGCTGTGAAATCCTGACAGTGTGCACACGCACTTCCAAACCGGTGTGTTGTCCGGTGTAGCCACACCTGTGCTGTTCCCTGGTTTGTACTCTTGCCAAATTTTGATGGTTTTGTCGTCACTGCAGGTGACTATCCGATCCCCATCAACGTTGAATGATAAGGACCAGACTGTAGAGGTGTGTGAGGATAAAGTGGCTACGCAACTCCAATCACTGTCCGCAACGTCTTCTTTGAAGATTTTTACTGTGTCGTCGTAACTTGCTGATGCTAAAATTTCTTCGTGTGGGTGCCATCGAACCTACAATGAAAAATTTAGTTTTGTATGAAAATTACTAAGGTTTCATTTGAGCATTATAAATTTCAATACAAACAAAATTGTGCAAAACAAAATTATAAAAATTAATGAATATTTCATTGAAATAATCTGCCCTCACCTTTTTAACATCTTGTGCATGGGCATTTATCACAGCAGCGCATTCGAATTCATCATCTTGTATTTCCCAAACCCAGACGGATTTGTCTCGACTGCAAGTAGCAAGGAGTTGCCCACTGGCGGACCAGCAGACGCTCTTCACTTCGTTCTCATGTCCTTCCAAAGTGGCATTGCACTCAAACTGTCCGGACTTTTTGTCCCAAATTGCAATGGTCGCGTCAAAACTCGCCGAGGCAATATAATTGCCACAAGGCGACCATGAAATTTCTCGGATCGTTCTGGTGTGACCTTCTGTTAGAATTGTTTTGATAACCCACTTGGATCCCTCTGATACCCATATTCTTATCGTTTTGTCCTCTCCACATGACGCGAGACAGGACCCCTTTGGATGCCAACAAACATTCCATACCCTCCCCCTGTGTCCGGTTAATGTTTGCTTAAGTTCCAGCGTACCCATCTCCACCTGAAATCACAACCAGTTAATCTTCATTCTTTTCATTTTTGTCCTCTAATTTTTTAATCTTTATAATTCTAAATGTTCTCAATGGACACAGGTGGAGATGAAATGTTTGTGAGCTTATGTCAGAAGCAAGTACACTTTTTTGGTAATTGCAATGATAGTTTCATCGCGTTTTTCGCAAACAGAATTTTCCATTTCTTGACACAAAAGTTTGTAAATAAAATTTCGATATTCAAAGTTTAGCTGGAAATTACTCACAATTATCATGAGGTTTGATCTATCACCACTATGTTATGTTTGGTTTATGTATTACTTATATTAATACGGGATTAGAATTATACTTTTCAAATCTGATATAAAATAATTAACCTCAAATGCAAACAGATATAATCATGTGTTTTAAATCGACACGAATATGAAATCTGTCATGATGAGAAAAAGAGTGTCAACTTCTATTATTGTCTCTCTCTTTCTTGAGATTAAACAAGGATAGAGATGTCTGTCTCAAGTCACGACATCTAGGTTGAATTCAATCAATGGCTCTTTGCTCACATTTAAACAGTACACATTATTTTGTGTACACGTGCGTTTCAGGAGTGTTTTTACAGTTTGTTCAATGTTGTTTAATATTGTTTTTACAAAATGAAGAGTGATTTAATTTTAAAACGGAAAGGCGGAGGGAGTATCATCGACCACCGTCCACTTTTTTCTCAAAGTGGAGAGTAAGTTAAAAGATTAAAAAAATAGTTAATCCATTTGTTGAATTGTTTGTTTATAGTGTATGCTAAAGTTAGTTTTCTGAGTTTTCTTATTACATGATGCATTTTTTCTTCTAGAACTTTGTACATAATTTGGAAACAAGACATCAGATCTTATAGTACTCACACTGCGGATTTCATTAGAGAATTTGAACGTGCAGAAGATAGGGTGATCAAAATTATAACATGTCCCAAAAATCCGGAAACTATTGTCGGCTGCACTGAACATGGCACTTTGGTCTTTTGGGACAGCAAAACTGGGAACATAAAGTACACTTTTGTAAGTTCTTAAATCTTTCATTTTTTCAATTTGAATCATAAATAAGAAATTGACTAAACAATGTATTTTGCATTCACTTTTTAGGATTTGAAACTGTCCAAAGATAGCGACAATGAGATTGTGGAAATAAAAACGTTCCACGTTGTAACGTATACACTGTCAAACCAAACGAGGGTTTATACTGTGCTTGTTAGTTATGTTTCAGAAAAGGATCAAATGATCCATCTGGAAACGTTTAATTATAATAATGGTACTTCAGTTCTGCAAAATACTTTCAGGTAAATAAAACTTGAAATACAATAAAAAAAACTCTAGATTTTGATAATCAGTAAAGCTTACAGTATTAAATTTGTTTATTGTTTGTTATTTATAGTAGACGAACAAAAAGAGACTTGGATGATAAGATCATTGTGAGGAAACGTAAAGGTGATTATCACCTAGACATTGTAGGAAACAATGGCAACAATTTGATTGTCCTGGGAGATGATATGAATTTATTAATTATAAATCCTCAAACATTGGTGAAGATACGGTAATATTTGAAAATCCAAACAACTGCAACTTTTCTTGCATAAACAAATAAAAAAACTACATTTTTACTGAACTTTAAATTACAGATTTGACAAAATAGGAAGGAACATAACGTGTGTAACCGGACATCCGATCGAGGAATGCGTTGCCGTCGGTGATGAGTCTGGACGTGTACTTTTACTACGAGACATCTCTTGCTCGCACAAGGAGTGGAACTTTTTGCCACAAACCACTTACCATTGGCATACATTGCCTGTTGAAGAGATTGCCTTCAGCCGATCTGGTAGTTTACTTAACTTTCTACCTTGGTTGAAATTTCAAAAAACATTATTTTTAATTTCAAAACATGTTCCTTGTCTTTCTGAATGTTTTAGTATCTTAAATTAAAAAAAACCTGTTTTATTCGTAGGTGGACACATGTATACTGGAGGTGGAGAATGTGTTCTAGTGAAATGGACTATTAGCAATGCCAACAACAAATCATTCTTACCTCGTTTACCTGCGCCAATAAAACATCTGACTATTGCTCCAGGAAACATTTTCGTTGCCATTTCCACTTATGATAATGGTAAATTAACACTAAACATTAATAAAAATGTCGTCGCAGTTGTTTCTTGTTTATTGTAAAAGTTTAAAAGATTGATTATTAAAAAAAATTGTTTCAGGTATTACGATTGTAGATCCACAGAAAAAATTGACGTCAGTGATACAGAACTTTGCATGGGGTGTAACGCCAGCGAACGTTAATCTGTTCCCAGCTGGTCTGATTGTCGACCCACGCACCAATTGTCTTGTTCTCAACAGTCGAACTGGACATATCCAATTTTACAATATACATACCAAAACGCTTTTGTACAATGTAATAATTCCCACAATCAACATCCACTTACATTATTTTTAACTTTTTACAGAAACTCATTAAAACATGTTTTGAAACATTCTTCCAGATTAATATCACAGCTCAAAATTTACTTACTCAAGAAAGACACACGGTGATTGTAAACACAGAAGTCACCAAGATTGCCATCAACTACAACGGTACGTGGATGGTAACTTTGGAGGAACGAGATGACAAAATTTCCAGTATTGAAATCAGGCTCAAGTTTTGGCAATTCGATTTGGAGAAACAAACGTTAGTTTAAATTTTGGATTTGCAATTTAAAAACCTGATTTGGTTTGAAGACAGAATACAAATTATTATTAATTTTTCGTTTCAGGTTTGTGTTAAACACTTCCATTGAACTTCCTCATGACGTCGGTGTGAATGCCCTACTTTTCCAACCTGGCGATCCGTTTGGGGAACAAATTCCGTTAGTGGTGACAACAGGAAAAGATGAAAGATTTAAATTGTGGAGCTTGATAGAACCAACTTCCGTATATAGTATGCAAATATTATCTCACAAAACTAGACCCAACCTTCATCAATTGCAAAATTGTAACAACTCAAACTAAATACAATAATCTGATTTAGAAAAAACACCACATTGGGGATGTGAAAGCATCGGATACTACCGCGATCTTCCAACGAACGACGCAGCGTTTTCTGAAGACGGATCTTTATTAGCAGTTGGTTTTGATTGCACCCTCACCCTATGGAACCCCGAAAGTATGGAATTCAAAAAAGCTCTTTCGTTTTTCAATAAGAGAGAGACTATCAAGTACGTACTTCAACAAACAAAACAAAACTCAATTTCAATTGTTGCGATCAATAAATAAATTTCAACTTGTTGTATCTTTTCAGGCAAATCGAATTTGGTAGACACGAAGCTAGGCACCTGGTGGTAGTAGGGCATCCCACAAGCCTCGTCGTTTGGGACATTTTAACGTTTCGCGTCAAATGGAATGTTCCTTTGAAACTGAGCACGTTGTCAGCTGACCCATTATCCTCCTACATGGCTGCGTTTACTACCGACAATACTCGTAAAGACCTCCTCATTTACTAGTTGCACTACAAAACATAAACGAGATCTTAAAATGTTAATGACTCTACTTTTTCAGTCTACGTTTTCAAACCAACGAAATCGAATTATGAATACACGAAAAAGAATGTGATTGAAAATAGTACGATCCTCTGTTCGTGCTTCGCTCCACAATCCCAGGAAAAAAGGGATTCTAGCTCGGCTTGGCAAAAGTATTCGCAGTTATTCTTTTTGGATAGTCATCAGGTAGAAATCCAAAAGTTTTCAAAAAATAGGTCAAGTTTGAACAATTTTTGATAACAAAATTTAACTTAACAAATTGTTTTGTAGGAATTATTAACTCTTGAACGAGAATCCGATTCGGAGTCGCTGCTTAGTAACTTGACATCGCCCGAAAATCTTCCTGCGACGGCATTCAGTCGTATGTTGGCGGCCGAAACTGTGTCGACACAGGAAAAAGTAACCCCATACATCCACGAGTACCTCGGTACTATAGGAAAAGAAATAGTGGATGAGGTCAGTAAAGAAACATCTCAACGCCCAATCACATTTATTATTCATTTATTTTGTCGCATTTTTTTGTTTCTTGTTTTATTTGCTGTTTTATTAACAATCGTTTATTTGACTAAATCTACACATACACAAAACGACGGTGCACCGTTGCATACCTCAGATAACATAAAAAGGTCAGAAACAACGTACGTACAATTCGTTCAACGTAAAAAAATGATTAATACTTTGGAATTAAGTCTTGTCATGTTATCGATCATTCGCGGTTATTTTGATGGCATCGTGTCTACAAGATTAATGAAATTATCATGTCTTGCTTGAAATTACATCCCAAAACAATTACATTAATCTATCTTTCAAACTTGCCCCGATTAATCCGGCACTAAGTTTGCAGTTTTTCAATTTCAAATCGTATGCATTAACAGTGAGAGATGAAGACTTTGAACGTTCAAACATCTTGTTTTCGTCCAATTACAATTTCAAATCAACGACAAAACCTAAGTTAGTTCCTTAGTTAACACCCAGTAACATTTCGCTTAACTAATTTTAGTTAACAGTAAAACATTTAAATGCTCCCAGTACTTTGGTATCAATAACACTAATAGTAAATCAATTTGGTATCATCTTGAGGGGGGAATTTAAAAAAATAATAAACGATTACAATGAGATACAGAGAAGGGGGGGGGTAATACTTAGGGGATAGATATGTAGTACATGTGATAAATATGCAGTCTATGGTTTATCCCGGAATGTAAGAGGATGCTTTGAGTACAGTTGGTGACTGATAAAGCATCTTGTAGGGCTGTCTAAGAACCAGGTTCAGTGACTGTCAGTGTTTCCGTCCGACCCGATAGTTTCGGCAGTGGCGAACAAGGCTGAACTTTCTGTAACGCAGACAGTGCCACTGTGGTATCAGCCTCATGTTCTCAATTGCCTGCAACAAAACAATCTTATTTTTGTTTTCTTCGGAAATCTTTAATCGCTGTTTTCGTGGACATGAAAGTCTTATTTTGATGAAACAAATCTTATTATCTTCGCGTCTCGTGATTTTCTATTGAAAATTGAGTCTGAACCAGTTACGCAGCCAGTAACAACTGGTTCAAGTTGTTCTTTCAAGCAGTATCTTTCTATTGCTCTCGTCATTCGCTTTTCAAATTAATCACTTTACGAGGTGTTATAATTATTATCATCCGACACAAAGACGGTTTAACCGAATTACATCAGCTCAGATGAGGGGTCGCTTAAACGTTGCATGACACTCGATTGTCTTTCTTGTTGCTCTTTAATTCTCGCTTTTGAATCATTTTCGATTGGATATGAGAAAGATCGCAAAAATAGAACAACAGTCAATCACTTTTGGTTGCCAAATTGGTGGGTTTGTTTGCTGATTGAAAAAGCGTGTCAACGTGAAATTCAATTGATTAGAAAGAAAGCAATTCAATAATCGGGGTGTCGCACCATGGCGGTTTATAGGCAGCTTCCAAACTAGGAAGTGCTGAGAGGGAAATCCGTTCCCACGATTATTTTTCAGGTCGCGTTTTGTATGTTACAACATAATGATAATAATAATCAGTGTTTATTTATTTATAGGACTGAAACTTTTAACAGGTCGTGTCGGCAAATTTGAATTGATGGCAAATAATAATTATTGATTCATTCCAGTTAGAAGTTTTCAATCATCAAATGAAGCGCAACCCACTCAATCATGATACGCGAAAACAATGGAATTCGGTTTTATGTTACCTCCATCAAGTTTATTAACAACTTCCCACCAAAAAAAAACTCATCGGAAAACTTTTTCCGTTAATCAAGCAATTTAATAAATAGAAATTTTGGCTGGACTTTCGTTCCATCTTCTTTTTCGTCCAGGTTCACGATTGATTTAGGTTTCGGACATTTGAGAACAACAAAAGAGAATCTTATCAAATAGTTTAATGTCGCTCGATAAACTTGTAGTGAGGCTGTAGCATGGATTGTTAGCAGCGAATAACATTAATATGTAAAACGAATGACCCAGTTTGTCCAAGTTGTACTCGACGCTCGACTTGCCGGTCATCTACTTATCAAACGCGCACGACTATTTCACAAACAAATCTTCCACACGTTTCTTATTATCTTATTTTTCGTTCGGTCATTCTGTCCCATTGAGATCGGATCTCTGAATTGAAACGACATTTCAAACTAACAAACTAATTTTTGTAACTCAAAATTAACGAACTCAAAATTTGTAAAAGAATAAAGAAGGTTGAAAAGAAAAACTGTAACTTACTGCCTCGGGATCTCCGGCGGGATGTGCAGCAGAAAAGTGAACGACCGAAATCAGCAAAACTGTCAGGCACAATATCCAACTTAAGACGCTCAGCTTCATTGATGGCAAAAACGAGGTACAGGCAATCACACACAAGAACCTCTGATGGTCAGTCAAAAAAATGGCTCAATATGCTCCTCAACGGCCAATAAAAGACTGAGTTTGAGTAGTCCGGTTCATGTTCTAATATAGAGAGCACACTCCCACCCCGTGCTGCTTTTCCATAGCAGCTCTCACAGGATGTTTTTTCTTTATTCGATGATGTGCAATCTTCGGCGCCCCCTTGAAGCCTTCAAAGCGAAACTTGAATGAAAACTTTGACATTAGTTGTATTGTTCGATTTCTCAAATTGTGCAAAGCCTGTTGCTGAGAAACTTTTGCGATTGTTCAACTCTACAACGGATGCGCATTCACGTTCTGTTATCAATATAGCAGATTCTTCTACCCGAGTATCGTTAATTCTTTCGATCTTCTGTCTTATTTGACAGCTGATTTTTTATCGACTTGCGATCATCGATTAACACTTGCCTATTTTCGGTATAAATTTTATTCTTTTTTATATCTTTTTTTTTTGGTTTCTTTGTTTTCTAAATTTTCTATATTTCATACAACATTTTTACAAGAGATTTGATTACGAAAAAGTTTTAGTTTATAACGAACTATTGATATTGAAAAATCGTAGGTTCCCAATCGTGCACCACTTCAAATTTTATTTCGAATATCAGATTGTTATTTTTTTGGACTCTTTTTTAGTATATTTTTTCATGCCAACGAAATTTGCGTTGAATCAATGCTTCATATCAGTTCGTTAATAAATGGAAACGTAATTTTTCGCCTCCAAATTCAAAAAGCTATTTATAAACGCGACTAAATATTGTTAGAGCACACAAAAGAAGGTTACTGTAACTGTCTGGAATTTTATTGCGTTTAATCCTATTGTTCTTCGCAATCTAATTAATTGATGCTAAATTTATTAAAGAGACTATGAAATTTACTTTTCACTGACATCGCACAGATAACGTTTGGTTACTTGTTTCTTGATTCTTCTAGATCTTTATTATCAAGTTTCGCTAGAAGACGTAACAGTTGAAAAAATAGTTAATAATATATATGTAAAGATGAGTCAATGAAGATGTAAATTAAATTGCTGGTTGTCAATATGAATCATTTTCTTCATACTCCAAAAGCAAACTCATTTATATGATTCACTAATTTTTGATTGAAATGAGCATGAATGACGTTGGTGACTGAATTGGTATTTTTCATTTCACTTTAATCAGCATTCGCAACTGAATTGTACGTACAAGTTTCGAGCTTTTTACAAAAGTCTCAAACAAGAAAACAAAATTTCCTGACTAAACAATGTATTTAATCTGATCTATTTGTTCGGCAGCTTATCGCGGTCCCCGCTCACACGTTGCCGCCAATGTCACTGCTTTGCAGCTCGTTCCTTTTGTCTCTGAGCACGAAACCAGCCGAAAAGCAACCTATCAAAAGGTAAAGCAACACAAGTTCGAAATTAATTTGAAAGTGATAATGTTTTGTTCGTTACTTTCATTCTTTTCATTGAATCCTTTTCAGTTCCAGCGACCATGGACAAACTTTGACCGCCGATTCGGACGACGATTACATTAAAGAAGAGAAAGACGACAAGCAGCAAACCAATTTGAAGGTCGAAAAAGAAGCGCCGCGAAGCTCCAAACTCGACGCCTACGATTGGAGTTTCCTGTCAGCCGTGGTACCAATCAGCGAAACCATCTAAACTTTGAAATCAAACAAAAGCCAACCTTTTTATTCTTTCTGTATCGTATATTTTTGTTTCTTACTGTTTACAAAACTCAGCTGACAATTTGTACAGAATAAAATCCATTGTTACCAATAACAAACGCGTCATCAGACATTTTTATACACAAAATAATTACATAATGCAGTCTGTTCTAACTGCTGACTCCGAAATCAGTTTCGGCAGTGTTTGACAGTGTCTTTAAAAACAAAACTCAAGTCGGCACAGGATATTGATCCAACTTGAACGACACCTCCACAAGTTCTTGGACGGATTCCAGGAGCCTGTCTGCGTACTCCTTGTCCTGTTTAATCAGCTCGAGCACCATCGCTCGTCTGTCAACGTACATGAATTTTGACAGCGTGTCAGGATCGGCAAACATTGTAGCACTGGTCTCGCCATCGATCAGCACCGATGGGAAGTACAACGCAGCAATTGAAACAGCACACGGTGTATTTTCCTCTACACCCTCCAGAAGTTCTTGCCAACTTGGCGCCTCGGCATTATTTATCCTCATTGTCTGAACGAGAACGTTGTAATAATGTTCCAACATTTGTTTCTGGTGAGACTGTCTGAACGACCGATTAGTGCAGAGGTGTAAAAACACAATCACGTCCTGGGATATTGGACAGTACCTGGACATCTGAAAATCGACCAGAACACTTCTAGGCGGATCGCTCCTATCGAACATGATGTTGTTGCTCCAAAGATCGGAGTGTGTTATAGCGTTTTGTTTAGTTTTCGACGGTTTGATCGACGAGATCCAAGTTTCGCAACAGTCCTTCACTTTGCTGCTGTCCAGACCTAGATACTCAGCCAGGAAGACCAACAAATCAATGCCCGTTTTGAACCACCTTGTTCTTGGATTATCAGTGTAGTAACTGAACAAAGTGAAAGCTTCAGGATAGGCGTCGCATAACATCCTCTTCAGTTTGCGTTCACCTAGGATTGAAGCTGCGTGCATCCTGGCGATTGTTCCTAAAGCTGAAACGGTTTCTTCCATGGTTAAAAGTTTGCTTCGCATTGAAAAGTGGTTCGATCGAAGGTCCTCTAGCACCAGTGATTCTGGCGTTATGAGGTAACAGCTGGCGAACCAGCGGTCTCCCTTGTAACACTGCTCGAGCAGAGGAATGACTTCGCCGTAAAAAGCAACTTCCTGCTCGAAAACTCGTAGCTCCTGCATTGATCGAGTCAACGATGCGTCGTGACGGGGAAAACATTTCACAAAGAAACTTTTTGTCTCGGTGGTGGTTGCACTTTTGTTGTAGACGCTGATCTTGAGGCATTTGTGAAGGCCTAGGTAACCGACTTTTTCTCTCGAATAGGACTCGATCTCGAAGTGTGCGACTTGAACTTGTTGCTGCCAGGCGCGGGTTGCGATTG
The DNA here is from genome assembly GCA_020615435.1 of Telenomus remus. Lineage (NCBI taxonomy): Eukaryota > Metazoa > Arthropoda > Insecta > Hymenoptera > Scelionidae > Telenomus > Telenomus remus. Next base: position 12,560,805 of record CM036337.1, read on the forward strand.
TTTCGATTTGGGAACGTGATAAGGTTTGAGATTCGTCGAGATCCAGCCGAGACACCACCGAGGGGACCACGATCGCGGCCGCACGCTCTGTTAACGTTTCGCCTTCCATTATTGCAAAGTAACTCTTAGCTGTTGCTGCTTTTGAAGCTTTGTCATCAAACGTAAAAATGCACTAATCTCCCTTGAATGATTTATTTGAGGTGATAACATACAGAGGGTAATAAATGGTGATAAATTCATAATGACATTGGCAAACAGTTGCGTTGATAGTGCAAGTGAGAATACGAGAAAATAATTTTCAATTGAAGGGTTTAGGAAATAAACGTGACATCGTGTGTACAAATGTGTCATTAAGTTTTGTTTTATTACCATTGCTATTTCTTTTTTCGAATTGTTTTTTGTGAAAAATATTGTTCTTCTGACAATGTTTCACAGAGACGGACTTTGTTTGATGATGACAAGCAAATTTTTGTATGTCAGGGTACAAGTTCTCGTTTTTTGTTGTTTGTATATACCATTTGAAGAGCTTAGAGCGATAGAAAGAAGCGGATTGAGTTTATTTGAGAAAACTAAGTTTCATTTACTTTTCAAAGTGAACTATCGGTTTTAAATTTGTTAGAATTGTTTTGTAATTTTACGTACCTAAGATAATCTTTTTAAAGATCATCCAATAAATTAATTAGGCAGCTTTGAATTCACATTTAAATCACAAATAGATCACAAAAAAGTGCCAAAGCAGTTTACAACTAAGAACACATAACGGCTGAGATAAAGTTCGTCAATTAGTTTACTTAACGTTTAATGCAAAAAAGCTTTGCAAAGAATTGAATGAATTAAAAATGTTTAAATCGTTGATTTCACATTTTTCTCATTTCGTGAACAGTCTTTCATTGATTTCCACACCATCTCCTTGTCGTGCTTACAGATAAATTACTAAAGCTAAGAATGAACCATATCCAACATTCAATCAACCAACGTTATAATTACAATCTAAACTCTAAAAATATTCGCACTTTGTCGTCACTTTTATGACTTCATTTAGGCAAGTGAAAATGACAGCTCTACATTGTACAACGGATGACTCAATTTGTCCCATTCGATGGAACAGTGAATATAAATATAAAAAGTTTACGAAATTGAAAATCGTTCAAGCGCTCAACACTATCTCACAATCACAAGTATCGAACATACACAATTCTCGCGTTCAAAATCTTCTATAGAAAGAAAAATGTCAAAACGGTATAGTAGGTAGTTTAACTTGTTGTTAGTTCTCCGGACATGAATATCTCACGCAGGTCAAGTGAGTTGCTGGACAGGGTACATCAATGCTGCTCCTGTTCAACGCGTTGTCACTGGTCAGACAAATTTCAGCTATCCGGTAGCCGTTCTGATCGACCGGTACAGTACTTTTTCCCGGTTTCCTTTTTTTCTTCTCGTTTGGCCCGCAGATGCTCAGAATGACTGGTAGAAATATCAGGCCGTGCCACAAACCAAACACCACGACCGCAGTGAACAGCTAAAATGAACATTTTTTAAATTCAAAGTTGTTTCAAATGATAACATTTTAAATCAAATTTTAAACATTGATGTCGAATATTTTATCTTACCTTGAAAAATGTTGTTGAAAGGTAAGAGTTACTTCCACCCAACATAACAAACGCTAGGAAGGTACTAAAACCACCGTTTAAAACTGCTGGGCCAATGATATCTAACGTTGCAATCAACCTTTCTGAAAATGTGAATTTTTCGAATTAGAATGTGAATAGTTTTGATAGTTACATTTTTGTGTTAGCGGCTTTACCATTTTTCTTGCCCTTTGATTTGATAAATTGGAGACCAACATGAGCAGCATAATCGACAGCTAGACCAGCGCATAATAAAATCATGATCCCAGTTGAGATCTCGATTGTCAGACCGACGAAATGCATAGAGCCTAACAGATCTATGAGAGTAAAAATGACACAGCAGATGACCCAAAATGAGGTGCGCAAATTGCGAATCAGCGTCACCGTTATTATTGCAACGGCTAAAATTTCTAGACACAAATTTCGCATCAGTTCCTCCCCGGTGAGCTAAAAATTTTTATTTCCAAAATGTTTGTTATTAAGTAAATTGAATGTTTTAATACTGTAATAAGGAAATAAAATAAACATACTTTATTGGCTGTCCAAGCAATATAATCCAGGGAAAAAAGTACAACATCGCTGGAATCATTTTGGAACTGAATAAAAGTGACCAAATCGCGCACTGATTCCATCGCTTTAATCTGGTTCGTCGTTGTGTTTATAATGTTATGTTGAATCTGAACCTGCGAAGCCTGAAAGTAAAACGAACAAAAAATAAAACTTGTTGCACAAACAATTATTGCATTTCATCGATTTTTACTTACTGTGATAGTATAGTTGCCCACTGGCAAACTATCAAACTTGATATCCTTGACGTACGATTGACCTTCCTTAGTCAACAGTAGAAACTCTGTTAGATAAGCGTAGTACTCCGCCCTATCTTCCGGTTCTGCAATCACAAATCAAAAATAAACCAAACCAAATATACCAAACCAAATAAACCAAACCGATAAACTAAACCAAAAAAAAACTATTCAACTTTGCCAACCCTCACCATAATTCTGTGACTGCAACCATTGTTCATAGGCCGCAAACCAGGGATCGAAAGTCGCGTTATTTACATAGAGGTTCTGCTGCAGCATGCAAACCAGCCTCATCAGAGGTTCTCTCTCATTATAGTAATCCACTCCCTTGAAATAAATCACCGCCCTCTTGCCATACTGCGGAAAGTACTGTTTCAGTTTCTCATTGAACTTGACCGGGTACGAGGTCTGGTCCAAGTACCAAAGTGGGTCAAAGTCCTGTCTGAGTTGCAGGATTCCCCAGATGTTAATCGACACCAAGACGCAAGTGAAAATAATCACTACAATCTTCACAGAAGTATTGGTCAAAAATGGGCCCACATAACTCGACAGGATCTTTCTCTGGAAACTCCTCTGACTACAGGCGTTGGGTCTCCAATGAGCCTGTGGCTGACAACAAAAACCGTCCTTGGCCTGTTCCACCCTTCTCTCATCAATGGTCAAACAACTGACGAAAAAGGTGATCTCAAAGATGTACAAAAAGAGGATGCCTGTAGTTGCAAAAACGCAAAACGATTTGAGGAACGGCATGTCAGTACTAATTCCGATCGCGAAGGCCATCATGTTGGTCGTGGAAGTGACTGTGATGCTCGAACCGGACTGCTGCAGTGCCAGAGCGATTCGTTTGGAGATCGGTAAGGTGCGGTCGCTCTCGCTGAGGTTTTCCAAACTCTGCATCACCACGAACGTGTCGTCCACTCCGATTCCCAGTAACAAAAATGGCAGGATGGGGTGAATGGGACCGTAGAAATAGCCCATGAAAAAACAGAGCCCGTACGAAGCCCCGATTGCTTGGCCAACCACCGAGATCCCCATGAGGGACAGGTAGATCCTCTGCTGCACCAGGTTACACTTGCTTATCATCGTCATCACGTAGACCACTAGAAGGGAGAGACCACAAAGTAGTACCATCATGTTGCTCTCTAATACTTGGTCGAAAAAGTCGTCGTAGCTCCGAGTTGCAATCACGTAGATCGCCATGCCGTTTGGAAGAGTGCGGGTTTTGTTCATCACCCGGTCGATGAACTCGAGTTCCCAGTCGGCCGAGGAACTGTGCGATTTTTTTAACATCCAGTTCATGAGGGTTGCACTGGCTCGGACTGGTCGACCGGATTTGTCTAGTACTAGGCCGGATAAGAGTGGTAGTACGTCCGTTAGGATACTTTGTTTTCTGAAATTCAGAACAAATGTAATCCTTTAACTTACGAAGTTACTTTACTTTGAACTTTTTTGAACTCTTTGATTTGTCTTCACATTTGTCTTACACATTTTTTATTGCAGCGCCCAAATCATCGAGTACTTTGTCCCTAGTGAAATTATCGCTCCGGATTTCTGCAGGATCCCAAATCTTAAGAATTGACTGATAGATGCAACCGTGTAGCAAAAGTGTGCCGTTCATCTCGTCCATGATTGCTTGCCAAACTGGCTCGAGTTTGTTTTGCTTTGATTTGTTCGCGTTAGTACCGTCGTTAAACCATGTCAAGTACCTGAAAATCATCATTGATTCAACTTTGGCAGCGAAGTCAAGAAAGTTAACAAAAACATGCTCTATGATCTCACAGCTCGTGCCCATTCAAAACATTTCTGTCATGATATTAAAAAAACACTAATTCTATTTCACCACAGTTGCGACATGATTTATGAGAAAACGATTTGATAATTCATCATGATACTTGACTTTGACTGTTTTTGAAATTTATTTCGATATTTATTGTTCGATTTGATCATGCGATTCATCTACTGTTCAAAACTGCGTGGTATTAATTTGTATTAATTACCCAGCGCAAACATCTTGCCAGGTAGCATTATTAACGACGATGCTTTTAATTTCCTCCTCAATATCGTTTATCTGAATTGAAATCAAAACAGAAAATATTAATGTTGAGAAGAGTAGGGAACACGCGGTCAAGTGCTAGACGTACCACTTGGAGGACTTGTGGGTCGAGGATGTTCGGTGCAGTTATGAGGATCGACTCGTACCGAAGATCGTCCTGGAAATTTGCCTTCACCCAGGCGGCGTCTCGCCTTATGATCGAGTCTTTTGGCATGAGCAGCTTGACGTTGTCCAGCTCTTCCTTCCAACACAGCATGCCCATCGAAAAGGCACCTGCTACGCTCACCGAAACTGCCAGCCATATCCAGGGACTTTTTCCTATACTCAAACCTATCCTGAAATCAAAAAATGATTTCGTTAATTTTCTTTTTCTGCGTGTTTTATAACAGTTTAAACATTTTTGCAAGGTTTGTACTGTGAATTTGATCAAATTATTCTTCCAGATCAGAAGTGTAAAAATAAAAACCTAATTTTATGAATAAAGTTTGAAAAGATTACTATTGAGCTTTTGCGTGGAAATAAATAAATGGAGATGACAAAATAGAAAGTTTTGTAATTAAAATTGTTACACTTTTGAACTACATTTCTTCGGTTTTAAAGAATGAATGAATCACAGGTCAGGGACAACACTTTGCAAACATCTAAATCTTCTTGTGGCGTGTCGATGATCATTTATTCAAACTTATCAATTACAAATTTGACCATGCAAGATTTTCTATCAGGTTTAGAATCAAAATTTTAGTTTTCAGTTGAATTTGCGGTTGATAGTGTGACTGTGATAATGAAAAATAGTGTTAAAAACAGGAGCAGGTTGGTTTGAATTTGCATCTGATAAGGACTGGAAATTTGTGCAAGTCATTTTCTCGGGCTTTGGTTTTCATCATCCATCGATTCGAGAGCATATTTACATCGGCTTATTTGTCGACAATCAATAAAGACTTGCACAATATAGAGACCAACTTTCATTCCACAATGAAAACATTACATTTATTATGTCACTTTTTTCGTGTCAACTCGTATTAAGCTCCGGAGAAGGACTTTCTTTTCGGGGTTCTTAAATGTCTAAAAATAATTCATTAGTTTTGCATTGTTCGCATTATCATCTTGATCTCTGTTACTTTCAAGGAAGCTCGTCGTTGGAGCTATAGATATGTAGATTCAAGTTTCTATAACCCGCGAATCCTTAGGAATTATGTACTTAAATGGAAACATTGTTGCAATCAATATCTTTTGTTTGTAACGTGTGCCGATACAGATTTGATCATTTATTCATTTCAAGTGTCTTCTTGATGTATATAATTTGTAATCCAATTCATACAATAATCAGAAGCCATATTTTCGTGAGAAAATTTTGCAAGCAAATTTAAATGTGCAAGACGTGTTTTCGCAATTATTTTGTAATTAAAAATAGATTTTATAGAATACATATCATGTGATCGATCTTTTACACATTTTAGGTCTTGAAGCAAGCGGTTTACTTGAACAATGGAGTATTATTTGAAAAATGTTGGCGATGCGAAAGGATTACGGCTTCTTGACCCCAAAATGGATGAATTGTGATGAAATCAGAAAAATGAGCCAACGAAAACTCTCATTCTGATGCACTTTGCAAATTTAAAAGAAATTTTCATTGACTGCTCAAAGGTGTAATGAAATTTTTATTTCATAAAAAAATATCGAAGACAATTGATGAAATTTTTTGTTCGTTCCATTTGTGAACACCTGTACATGCAAAATCATATCAAATAGGGTTCAATCTGAAGTACAACTGCACTCGGCGAAAGAGTGCTTTAGAACTAAGTATATAGCTATACACCAAGCGGCATAGTAAGTTATTTTTATATAACAATAGTTTGTAAATTTATAGACAAACTTTTTTTGACGTGTAAATCATTGTCGTTTTTAGCAAAAAGGATCATAATTTTATTTTATATTAATTTTGATAAACTAGTGTTCAATTTCAAATTTCTACCTTTTTTGAAAAATGAACTATTTAATTTTGTCTCTAACGTCAAAACCCGTCACTTTTATTCAGAAGATAACTATTTTTTGACTAATTAAACAAAAACTTTTGATTTGAGCTGAATATTCAACGAAATTGAAAATACACTTGCGGTTACGACCCTTATAACTTGCAGTGACAAAAATAGAACCTAATTTATTCGATTAAAATGAATTTTATATCAGGACCATCTAATTGACATCTGGAGAAAATCTTTTTTTTATTTAAAATGACGCATTGTGATAGTGCACTTGGCTCAACATCCTACAGAGAGCATATTCCATAACGGTTCACTGAACAACTTGATAATCACCGTTGTCTTTCATCCTAAATTGTAAAAAAATATAAACAAAGTCAAAAGTTATGATATTTCTCGAGATGAGTTCTAATAATAAGTTAATAGTGACCTCTTTGAACTTACATTTTGACAAATTATTGAAAAAAATTGTATTTTTGTATGATTTTTTTTGTTTTGGTTATTCAACCAAATACATTTTTTGAAAAAAAAAATAATATGAATCTGAATGAAATGAGATTTTAACTTCGATAAGAGAAATCAGAGATTCCAATTGCAAAGAAATTTTTGTCGAAAAATTGATGTTAAGTAAAAGTGCCTGCATAATAAATTTCATAGTCAAAATATATTCGACAAGTCATTTGTAGAAATTTCGTTTCACTGAGGATGACTCCAAAATTTGTATTGACAATTACCAAGAGCACACTTTTTCTATGCAAAGCAGACGAATTTAAAATTTAAAACAAATTCGAACGTCAAATTTGTTAAATTGAAATGAAAAATTTTCAAAATTCATCTTCATCATTGCCAATCGTTAACCGAAAGGATTGCGTCTCTTCATTGATGGCACAGTTCGAAACCAAAACAATCAAGACTCACTGGTAAAACAATTTTTCCGAATTGAAATACGACAAGAGCCACGACGTTCTGTTGCGTTTTCGTTCCATCGCTTAGATCCGCCGAGCGTCGACTGATGGCCAGTAGACCGCGATTGCGAGCACCAAGCGACGATCATCCGTGAATTTGAAAGAATTTATTTCGCTGTTTTGCACCGCAACACATCCGTCCGAAACGCCGAGCGCGTCATTTTTGGCACGCAAGCTGTCATACCGCATGCATGGCGGAAGATGCACCGCTCGCAATCATGCGCAAACCAATATACTCTGATACACCTCGCGCCGAACGTTTAAACAAAATCCAGTTTTATGTACTCTTTTCCATTTTCCGCTTCTACTTCTAAGACTTGTCTAAAACATTTACTTATCACCGTTTTTTGCATAATTTGGCTTAACCATTAAAGTCACAAAAATTTGCATTACATTTTTTGCAGAAATGTTTACATTTCAACAGGGAAAGGGTTGAGATCTTTTTATTATTTCGAATTCAAATAATCATTGAAATACAAATTTAGTCAGCAACCCCCACCGAAGATCGAGAAACTATTCAAAACGTATCCAAAAATGTTATCTTACCGAGAAAAAATTTACATCAAAGGCATGGAATAAGGAGAGAAGAATATCCTGAAATATTTTAAAGATAAAAAGTCATTTGCATTAGCCAAATATATCTGACGTTTTTTTTATAAAAATCAATCATCGTTTTCAAATTTTGAGAATATCACCTATTGTCCATTATGCGTTGATTATTCTTGTAACAGATTAGAATGACAATTTGTATCTGCGTGGGTGTGGCAAAGTTTTTTTCCTTACATTTGTATGAATAATTTTATCGATTTGCGGTCGGAGTGGTTAGAGCGTTGATCTCTGACATAACTCCACTCGGTTGAGATCAAATTTAAGTATGACTTATCTGAACAAAAATCCAATAATTTGGGGTTTCCCAAATAAGCAAAATTTTGTCAAAAAAACAACCTTTCCTATTTATTAAGAAAATTAGAATCCAATGTTTTAAGGACTTAGATAATTACTTATACTGATCGCGCTACTACTGATTGGCACGTTTAATTTATTGTGTTTACAAGGGCAAGGGTTAAATAAGGTTAACGTGTCTTATCTTACCATTCAATGCGCTCTTGATCTAGTTATTGGTTTTATTTTTTTCAAACGACGTGATGAAATCTCAATCTGTCAATAATTTTTCAATTCCTTTCTTCATCTGATATGGTTACCTTTAATTTTGTTGCTTGACACTTCTCGATCACTTTTGTTGTTTTATTTTTGTTTCAATCTTTCAATACCGGCGATCAAAGTCTGTCGGATTATTTTTATTTTATCAATTTTATGGGACGTGTCTTTTTTTATTGCTCCAAAAGTGCGTGGAACCAGAGGTGAATGTAATCCACAGAATGGTTGATGACATAAAAACCATTTGTCTTCAACATAAACGTGGGTGACGGATTAAAACCAGTACCCAACACCTGCGTTTTTTTTTAACAAAAATAAAAATACAACTCTATTGGCGATGATTAACATTTCTGACGATAATCGGTTTTACATTCTGTTATTTATTTTTTCTACATAAATCAAATTAACATACTCTGCAATTGCAGAACGAGGCAATCAAGCGATTTTCCAAAATTTATTATCCATTTTCCAAAAGGTACTTTCTGTTTGCAAAGTGGTAAATCATTGGGACACAAACCGTGCCGATGTTTCAACAATGCCATCATCTTCGGCCACTTTATTTCGTTGCTAAATTTTATGGTTTCTCGAAAATCTGAAAAACATCACTTTGTCTAATGAGAAAAAGTATAAATTTTTAGAGAAAGTATTCAACGTTGCTTCAACGGCTTCGACGCATCTATGCTAACAAAAACAATTAACGAAAATTCTTTTGCTGCAGGTGCTCAATTTCGAATTTAAAATAGAATAAAAATTCTACAACCCAATTTGTTAAAAAGCTGCAAATTTTATTATGTAATTATTGTACTATTATTTTTAGTCGCGTTTTATGGTTCAATTTTCAGTTTCACAGAAAGAAACATTTGGGATGTAAATAAAAATGAATCGGTAAAGAAAATGACAGCGAATTATACTTTCTACATTTGAGTGTAAGTTGGCCAGAGATTGAAAACAACAAGAACAATCGAAACCGCAAAATTTCGGACGAGCAAAAGAACGATGCATAAAAAGCGATCGAGCATCCTGGTTCGCGAGAGACATTGTGTCGTCAAAAAAGAGCGAATTAGAAATTGATGGGGCTCTACTGAAATTCAGCGCACGTAAGTGGAGGTAAAAGCGTGTAGTCGGAAATAGCGCGATTTAATGCCAAGGTATGGTCAAGGTAGGGAGATTAAGAAGCAAATACCTTTCTCGCCGAAGAAGCCGCCAGTATTTCTGGTTCCTCCTGACTCAATGGATGCGTTTCCTCTGTTGGCTCATCGCGAACGACTATATCCGTACACGCGATTGTCCATTCGTTTTTTTTGATTACTCTTATTAAACATTGTAAGTACACTTTGTCGTATCCGCTTTTACTTCCGATTTGTTAACAATGTTTTATCATTTTTATTCCATTTTTTTATTTTAAATTGATCCTTCACATTTTTGATAACAAACCAAAATAACTTTGAAGTATTTTCAATGTTGAATTTTCAATTAAAATTCAATAACATTTCCTGAACGTTTGTAAAATGATTGTGATTAAATGTTGTAAAAAATTAGTGTTTTAATAAATGAACATTTTATGTGATGGATTACAAAATGATTGCTTAACTGTTTTTGAATTAACAAGAAAATTATTCGATCATCTAAAATGGTTATCGTAACAAACGTTAGATTGGTATTGTCTAGTATATACAGTTATTAGTATTTTTCTATGAAATTAAGCAGCCGATGACTTGCGGTATTTCGTGAACACAACTTTTGAAACGTTATGTTTGATTAGACGTTGAAACCCATAAAACTTGTTCCACTTGAGGTAGGCTCGACAAACCATTCACGACATTTACCATAAACAATTTAAATTATTCCCATTCAAATGACAATGGTAACATTTATCACTTTACTTTGGAGTATTCTTAAGTCTGTGAAAATTGTCTACAACTTTTGTACTTTTATGTACACTTCTCACCTCAGTTGACACTTATATAAATTTTATTCTTAGTTTATTATTTTTTAAAATAAATTTGCGGTTCTAATTATCAAAGTATGCATTGGAATTAAAATGATCAAGGGTGTAACAATAATGAGATTAAATTCTGCTTAATTAAGGCTGGTCAGATTTTAATTAAAATAGCTTGTGATCATCGTCCTGAAGATGACCTTAAACCAAAAGACAATTCATCAGCAAGTGTCTGTGGCGTCCTACTTTTTAACTTTTTCATTTCACCTTCCGTAAAGGTTTCTGGTCAATGGACCTTACATACCATTTCAATTCAGATGCTACTGTGAAATTAATCTTACATTTTTTTGTACTATATCATTAATATAAACAATAAATCATGTTATTTGACAAAAATAGAGACATTCAATTATTGTAAGTTTATTATTCTGCATTTTTCGATCATCAACTGAAACTGAAATTGAAAACGATAGAACAAATAAGAATCTGAACGTTAAAACAAAGACTAAAAGAGGAAGATTTCGGTCGCACATTGAATTTTAATGAACATTAACGGTTTTTAGAAAGGTATTGGTCAACGTCAAGGCGCTTTTTCCTTTTAGCAGTTCAAGTTCAAAACTTATCTTTATTATCCCCTCATAAATTACTTGACAAGTTTTTGCAACGCGAAAATTCATAACGTTTCAAGTTCCCATTCTAAACATCCCACTCAATCACCGTTTTACAATTCTAAAGAATGCTTCTAAATGTCCAATTGTGTCAATTCTATGCACTCCAATTGCAAACTTATTTGCTACTTTGTAAGAAATTTAAACCCAATATTTTTTTAAACACTGATGAATGAGTTTGCACACGATGTACTAAAGGTAATCATTACGTAACAAAGGCGTAATAAAAAGCAAAAATAATCAAGTCATAATTAACGGGTTCTAAACCGCACAAGAGTATTGAAAAAGAAACGATGGGTATCGCCTTAAATGTTTGTAATTTTTTCCTTAACTGATTTATTCTACGGTCTGGCGATGGACCGTAGAATAAAGAGCGCTCTTAAACAGGCCAGCATAAATTTCATCTCAATTGCGATACACAACCCAGACAATCCCAAGCTAACAATTACAAATTGTCATTACAAAACAATCAAATTAACAAATTAGAGAATTTAATACATTTTTATTCTCCTAACTAAACTCCCCATGACGTAATCTAACGACTGATCTTGATCAAATTGCACTTTCCTTTTTTTCTGGGACACAGTTTGTTACATCCACGTAGTTACAATTTGAAGCAATTAATTTGTCTTGTTGTTTTGATGGTTGCATTACAGAATAATGGGCTTCACGATCGCGACCTTGGCATTGCTTCTCCTCTTCTCGGCTGTGCCATCAAACGCTCAACTGAACTACGAGGGAAATCCTCTGACCGAGAATACCGAGTACACGGCCGAGGAAACTCACTCGGTGGAGCGCAATTCTCGCACGAGCCAACTGCAAAACGCCGACACGGTTCTCGTCAACAATGTCCCGCAAAAACTCTACCCGGTTTATGCCAAAGATGCGGCCCAACCTGAGATGAGAACTTTGAACATCAACAACTCCACCTACGGCTACCAACAATCCATCGAACAGGACCCCAAACAACTCCAAACAAGGACCTTCGAAACCCAAAATCCACAAGACAACACCATCTACAATACAGAACTTATGAAAACTAACTACATTCAACCGCAAAGTTACATGTCGGATTATGCACTCAATTCGTTTTTGCACTCTAAGACACCAGAGGAATCGAAACTCGCCTTGGAATATTACTTAAAGAGTACCTCGAATCAGGACCAGGTTCAAACGCAGCCGCAAGTTGTGAATAATGAGTTGGTCCAACAGAGTTTACCGTACCAAACAGCCGGTGGTGATTTTCAACAGAATAGTCTTTCTTATAATCAGGTGGGGAGTTATCAGCAGAGTTCTGGATTAGAGATCCAGAATCAACAGAATCCGTCGGTTCAGCCGAGTTATTTCAGTGACAACTTTCAGTCTGGGTCTAGTGGGAATATTCAGTCAAGTTCTGGTTTGAACATCCAACCAACTGTGAGCCCAGTTTATCAACCTGCTGGTCAGAGTTATCAACCTGCTCAGTACCCATCGAATGTGCAGAACCTGCAACCAAGCTTGCAAAATAATTTTCAGTCGTTGCAACCAAATTTTCAAGAAAGCTTACAACCAAACTTGCAACCAAATTTGCAACCAAATTTGCAACCAAACTTGCAACCAAACTTGCAACAAAATTTACAACCAAACTTACAGCAAAGTTTACAACCGAACTTGCAACCAAACGTGCAGCAACCTGTTCAGCCAAGTTATCAATTCGAACCAAAACCAGTAAGAAACCACATGCCACCCTACCAAAACTACCCAAATTCAGGCGATCCAATGCCAGGGATGTTCCAACAACCAAGAGTTCCCCTAAAGTATGGACCTGGTAGATACGGAAGGTTCCCAGCAAGGCCCAGATTACGAAACAAAATTCCCCAGCAAAGAATTGGACCAGCTGTGATGTACAAAAGTCCTGGTCCGATGGGACCGCCAAATTTTCCCAGTTCACCCGTTCTAAGCAAGCCTCCGAAAGGGGTGGAACTGATCTACACGAAACCTCCTGGGTACAGACAACCGATCAGACACAGTCCACCAGGTCCTTACGAACAGGCCAGCTCCTGGTACCCGGAGATGGGTCGCCTTCCAGCAGCTTCGCAAAAGGATATTTACTGGTCGCAGTTGTACCAACAGTCGTACGATCCACATTACTATAACTATATTGCTAAAACTGGCAAAATTAAGCCTCATCTGTACGGGAAACTCGGTGAGCGCGGCGAGGACGAGGGTATCCTGAGCGACATGATCAAAGGTTTCAAAAAACACGGCCTGAAAAACATCATGAATCCGGGCTTTCTCCTGGGCATGACCATCCCGGCTTTAACTCTCATGTTGACCGCTCTCGTGCAGAAGCGGTCATTAGGAAGAGCAGATTTCGGTCCGCCGATGCTTGACCAGCAGAAACTCGACGAGTACATGGCGAACTTGCAGAAGGCACTGAGAGCACATGAAGAGGACAGTAAAAAAACGACGACCAAGTTGAGACGTAGACGACGGTGAGAGTGAAGTGAACTTTTTGAAAAAAAGACAAAAATTTTGAACGTTTTTGTGTTCTACACTCAGAAAAAATCAACGGATCTTGTTTTCTCAGAGAAGGTCGAGTCTGTTCAAAATAACTAAATCTGATATTTTTAGCTTTTCTTGTTCGAAAAACAAAATTTATCGTTCAATAAAGCAGGATCTGCTAAACGAGATAGTAAGCCGAAAGGTCGGGTTTTTCTGAGTGTATGTTTTGTTCGTCTTCAAAGTCCCAAGTGGGAGGGGTTGAATTTTGATTATTTTTAAAGGTTGTTTATATGTGCATCTTGTTTGAATTGATAATTTGGTAGAATGAAGTTTGTTATGCACTTTTTCTTATGCTAAACATCAGCCACTTTCGAAATAATGTCTGCCCTTCATTGTCTGTCTTTGAGATTTGCAATCACAGTTGTTAAGTTGGAATTTCGTATTGTTGTGGAGTGTAATTTGGCGGATCTTTGTGTCGGATCATTTTCTGTTGGATGAAACTATAGAAGGCTGTGGGTCAGGGTACTTTTTATCCAATGTAAATAGTTGTTACTGATAAGACTAGCTGGATAATTATTTTTAATGCAAATTGTTTGATACTTCCAATGTCGAGTTTCTTCCAACAAAAAATGGCGGGTTTTGGTCAGTGAGGAGGATATTGTTGGGTTATTTTTAAATTGATAAACAGGATGAAGTACGTTTTTTGAAACAAAGAGAATTCGAAGAATTTGAATGGCTTTCGAATAGTATGAAAATGTTGGAAGTTATACTAAATAAATTAAAGTGGTTTCGGACTGGTTTTCTTGCCAAAACAACACGTTTTTGTGTAGCTTAATTGAACCGTAAAGTTGATGTTTTATTATCCTTAATAACATGCGTCAAATCAAAACGTGAAACTCGATAAATTAGTTCGATGACGTATTGCCATAATTTTAAGACGTCGTTGAATTTTATTTAATGAACTTCATTTTACTTCATACTAAATTAACTAAAAGAATGTTGAACAAAAAATTTGTATTCCCTATAAAAATGTTTGTGTTTTTATGCAAAATATGTTCTGATGCACTTATAAACAATCGGTAAAAATTAAGTTTAAAACGTTGAATATTCAAAGTAGAAAGTTTTTTTTATGATAGTCTACTTATAACTTAGTTAGCGCTATTGTAGTTTTGAATAACCACGTTGTAAAAAAATCACACGTACGAACTATTAATTTATTGAAACCATTGTTGATGCTTACATTCAATCCTAGATGATAACACGGTACATCAATTTCATATCACGAGACTGCCTATATTGGCTGCAATTTACGTTTGCCTATTTCAAATGTGTTTACGCTTGCAGTTGATCCATGCAATTTTCAATTTCAACGTAGAAAATTCATTTTGGAAATTGCCTGGCGTAATACGTCGTATTAATAAATTGATAATCCGAAAACAAATACTCAGACTCGTTCATAAGACTGTATCTGCATTTATGTTTAACTATACTAAAGTCTGATAACGAAAAAAACCAGGTGCGACGATTCCAAATAAAACTGAACCTTGAAATAAAATTTGTGAAAAAAAGAATTGGCGCAGATTTGTAATTCTTTTTTATTTCTTTTAATGCCAAAGGTCAACAGGAGTTTCTCGTCGATATTAAAAATGTTTGATAACGATCGAACGTTTTGTAAGATAAACAAATAATACCGCATTAATTATGATTCAATTAGGAAATAATTTGTTTAGCAAGTTAAGTGTGCGAATGATGGAATTAACATTTTTGTACGACTGAACGTTTGTGAAGAAAACATTTTGATGTAGAATAACATTTTGTTCTACTGAATAAAGAAAAATGTCGAAAAGTTCAAAATTCATCGTCGTTGAGTTTTAGCGATGAGCGCAGTACCGCTCGGTGATAGTGAAATTGTTTGGACAACGAGATCTCTCGAGTTTGTCGCGGAAATAAACGGTCACTCACCCTTGACCTTATTCGTACGTTCCATTTTGGAAGACTTCAAACTAGTATTTTCGTTCCAAAATTGAAGAAAAACATTGCAATTAAAAGATAATATTTAATTTTCCAATTTTGTATAATTGATTTTCATCTGTGATTTGGTATTGTTTTATTTCTCACTGGTTAATGAATTGACCCCGGCAGGAAATGAATCAGTAATCAATAAATACATCTATTAGAGCTATCACGTTGAAGTAGTGAAAAAAGGAAACAAACTTAGAGTACAACCAGTGATTTGTTAATAAATAGCACACACGGTTAGCCACTATATCGCGTGATGCAATGAGCCAGAAGAATCACTGAAACCAGTCCTGATGATCTGGTTACTTCTGTAATGCGTTAACTATGAATGCGGTCATCGTTCAAAATCTAGCACGAAATTGTCATAAAAAAATAAAACGTCCCCTCCGGCAGTTCGATATCTGGGTATTGCTCCGGATTGATACGTTTTTGAACTTTTATTTGTCTCTGCCACGATGTTGATCTTTTAGAATCATCTGAAACTGAAAACTAATGAAATACCATCAAAGTTAAAATAATCTTTGTTAGCAAAAAGATTCAAATTTTATCACACATCAAATTTTCGAAAACTGCAAATTTCTGATGGTAAAAATTTGAATTGTTCAAGTTTTTATTGTGAATATTGAACGAAACAATTCATAGAAACAATTTATTTACTGTTACAAATCATAAAATGACGGTAATCGGTAAACACGAGTAAATAAGCTGGTTGTGAATTTGACGCTGGCGCGTACGTGCAAAATATCCAAGTGACTGAGTGACATACTTATCCTCTCAACAATTTTCATTAACCATTTTGTAATAATTTTTCGCATAGTTGGGATTCATATTTCCATTTATCATTAATTTTGTATCTCATCATTTTTTCTTTTGTTCTTCAAAATTAATATATATACGATATCAAAATAATTATAATACAACACGATCAAAACTTTCATGTTTTTTACTTCATCTCTTTTTGGATTTGTCACAATTGAATTTCATTTTTTACATTTACAAGGATCGAAAAATGAAAGTAGTATCATTTGATACCGAGATCGAAGAAAAAAGAGTTCATTATGAATCATAAAAAGAATGACGTACGAGAAGAATTTCTCATGAATGAAAAAAAGAGGAGAAAACGATAGCAGCAACCGACAACAAGTCGGAGAAAGACACGAGATCAGAGTCGACTACCTGATGCTGAGCTGCGAAGCCACCTGTTTTGTTGGTAGTACTGAAACTAACGTAAACGTTGAGCGAACGTGAGGGGGACGCCATGAAGATGGCTTGGACTTGAAGTTTCAGTGAATAAGGCCGATTTATCATTTGGTTACTTACGTTTTATCGGACTTTTATCGGAGATAACAGGTAACTGATTTAATACGCTACTTGTCAATCATCTGATTAACTTATCTCACCAATCAGATGTCATGAATTGGTTCATTGTTTACATCTTGTCAAGCCACACCCAACGTTCACATTCTCTCAAACTAATATAATTTGCTCCGAAGTATCAATTGCCCAAATAAATTATGAACAAAAAACTAAAAAATTTTAAACTAACACAAAACCTAATGCAGTTGTAATCAAATTTGAGCTAGAAAGAGGAGCAAGAAATTTGCATGACTCATTTTATGTGTCATGCCAGGATGTATCAACAACAACCTTACCTTCATTTATGTATTCATTTATTTATTTGTGTATCTTATTTAAAAAAATAATATAGCAGATACATAAGTTTTACTATAAATTAGAGTACATTTTCGTTTTAGAAAAATTATATTCTGTTATTCTATATTTAAAACCTTTTCTTTGTTTACAGGATATCCAACAACTAAAGATGTCTCGAATCCTGTCACTAATTTTCTTATCAATTCTCTGGTCCCAAAGCAACGGTCAACAAAACCAATTCTACAGGGACTATGAATACAAATGTCCCCAGTTTTGGATCCGATTCCAGGACTCCTGCTACAGACTGATCAAAAGTCCAGCAAAACCTCGAGAAGAAGCTCGTCAAATCTGTCATGCCTCGCAGAGCGAATTGGTCGGGATCAACTCCGTGGACGAACATGCCTTCATTGTAAAACAGTTACAGTGGCAGGACCACCAGCACAGAAAGTGGTACACGGGTGTGAAATCGGTCGCGGGGTACTGGACAAACGAAGCCGACGGTTTGCAACTTGCAAACTTAGAAAACGCGTTTTTGCCCGAAGCAAACGATAGCATCTATGGGAAAGATTATCTAGTTTACGCCTACAGCGAGGGGTTGAAACGATGGGGCCTAGAAAAAGTGAATGGTTGGGACAACCATCTGTATATTTGCGAGGCTCCGATCTCGTTGCTGCGCAACTTGGTCGAGGACGAGCGCACTTATGAGTACGGAATTGAGATTAGTGACCCGTTGAAGATACCCCGGGGGCCTTACTTTATCACCCAGCCGGTGAATACTGTTTTTGATACCATGGAGACCAACGTCAAGGATGTTTATCTTAAGTGCTACGCTGGAGGGTACCCGACTCCCACTTATGAATGGTTCCTGGAGAATTACGACAATGATAAATATTTTTATAAGAAGATCGATCCGCTTACTAACAGACGGTACACTGTTAGTGGTGGAGTTCTCATTATAAACAATCCAAGACAGGTGATTGTTCATGTTAAGAATAGTGTTTAAAATATTTTTGAGTATTTTAACCCTCTAATCTTGCTGAAATTAATTAAATTTCAGGACAGTGATGGAGGATATTATCACTGCAGAGCAACTAACAAATATGGAACAATTAAGTCAGAGTCTGTACATCTGACTTTCGGTTACATCCGCGAATTTAATACGAACAGAGCTCCGGAATCTGGTAGACAACACTGGGGAATGGCAGTGCATTGCGATCCACCACAATATTTCCCCACGATCTCCTATTACTGGTTCCGTGAAAGGTTTAAGGACATGCTCCAAGAGGACTCAAGAATTTTCGTCTCTCATGACGGAACGCTTTATTTTTCGTCATTGGAAATGATTGATCAGGGACATTATTCGTGTCAGGTTAATGGCATGTCTAGCATGTCTGGAAGAATTGGACCTTTGTTCAGTATTAACGTAGAACAGAAATGTAAGTTTTTGTTTGAAAGAAATTGTTTATAAGTGCAAAAAAGCAAGTTTGATAGTAATATAACGAATTTTTCGTTTTCAGCAACTGCACAAGAGTTGAAATTTGCAAACGAGTTTCCTAAAGCTTTCCCCAAAGCTCCAAAAGCTGGAGATACCGTTCGACTTGAATGTGTCGTTTTTGGATAGTAAGTTAAAAAACTAGAGAGTAGATACAAAACTACAAACAATTTCAGTGATTAATCTAAATTTTCAATTCTAGTCCTGTAGCTTCATACAACTGGACTCGTAAAAACAACACTCCTCTTCCCAGAGGTTCCAAACTACAAAGTTTCAACCGCGTGCTATTGATTCCAAACGTACAAGTTGAGGACCAAGGGAATTACGAATGCTTAGCATACAACGAACGATCTTCAGTTCGAAACTCGGTTTACCTGACCATCCAAGCCGAGCCAAACTTTACGATCCCGTTGATGGACAAACACATGGACCGCGACGGTGAACTTATCTGGACTTGCGAAGCGTTCGGAATACCTGATGTTACCTACAACTGGCTCAGAAACGGTGAGCCCTTAAATCTCTGGACCCTGCCTGAGGAAGACCACAGTCGCTACACGATTCAGGACAATGTTTTGAAGATAAAACAACTGAACGAAGAGCGCGACGCTGGCATGTACCAATGTAGTGCAACAAATCAACTAACAACCAAATATTCGTCCGCGCAGTTGAGAGTTTTGTGTAAGAAAAACAGTTGTTCAATTTACTATTCTTCTTCTATCGTAAATTTGACGCTGAAAATGTTTTTTTAATCTTTTCTAGCTCTGAAACCGAATTTCAAAAAACGACCAATGGAGTCAGAAACGTATGCTGCGGAGGGTGGAAATGTGACGATTGTTTGTAACCCGGAAGCGGCGCCGAGACCAAAGTTCACCTGGAGGAAAGATGGCGCAATGTTAGGAAATGGTGGAAGACTAACTATGTTGGAAAATGGAAACCTTATTATAAGTCCAGTTTCTCGTGCTGACGAGGGAACTTACGTTTGCACAGCGAACAATTTCCACGGAAGTGACGAGTCTAGAGGCAGATTAATCGTTCTTCGTAAGTAATCAAAATTTTTCACAACATTTAAAAATAATTAAAAACAATTTCCAAGACAAAAAATATTGATTTATAATTGTATTTTTAGGTGGTCCTCGATTTTTGGAACAGCTTCCTCGCAGAATAAGAACAGCAGTGAATTACAACCAGACTCTACGTTGTCGCGCGGACGTCGAAGACCTGGTGGACATAGCATACATCTGGAAACACAACGGAAGAGAGATTCGTGATAAGGACATGATCAGCAACCCAAGACTTGTTTTCCACGAAGGCGTGTTGGACATTATTAACATCACATTCGCCGAGGCTGGAGACTACGAGTGTATCATCAAAAGTTCAGTCGGCAGGATATCAACTCGAACAGAAGTTATTGTTGAAGGGCCACCAGGTCCTCCAGGAGGTTTGCAGGTGGTCGACAAGGAAAAAAGATCGGCAACCATCCGGTGGATCGACGGCGCCTATAATGGCAAACCAATCACTCATTATAAAGTCAGTGCCAGAACTATCTGGAATGATACGTGGTTTACCGTCGTTTCTGGTAAGATAAATCAAAATTTAAAATTCATTCAAGTTAAAAAAGTTGAAATTTTAAATGACAAATGTTGTGTTTTTGTAGGAATTCAAGCTATTGAGATAGACCGATACACGGGTCGCAAGGAGCTTCGGTTGGAAAATTTACTGAACCCATACACAACGTACGAGTTTCGAGTTCAGGCTTGGAACGAACTGGGATACGGAAGACCGTCACTGCCTTCGCCACAGCACTCGACGTTGCCCGACAGACCTACGAAACCAGTGTCTAATGTTGGCGGCGGTGGCGGAAAAGTGGGTGACTTGACCATCACCTGGGAGCCTCTTTCACGATCAGAACAGTTCGGCCCGGGCATCTATTACAAGATCTTCTGGCGAAAGAAGGGCTCAGATACTGAATTCACCTTCCAGAATCTTTCGGAGTATGGAAACATCGGCAGATATTCTAAACAGTTACCTGATAAGAAGAATTATTACACTGAGTATGAAGTCAAGGTTCAGGCATGGAACCAGCTGGGTAAGCACTCGAACTACTTTTTTAAATAAAGTCAAATCTAACAAAAAAATAGCGTTAGACTTTAATTGTACAAACTTTTGTAGGTTCCGGTCCGGAGTCGGAAATAAAGACCATTTTCAGCGCCGAAGATATGCCCCAGATTGCGCCCCAGGAAGTGCATTCGGTTGGTTACAACAGCACTGCGTTGAACGTGAGTTGGATCCCTGTGGATCAAAGTCGCGAGAGGATGCGCGGTAAACTCATCGGCCACAGGATCAAATACTGGCTGGACGACAAACCGGAGGAGACTGCGGTTTATTATCTGTCACGACATACTCGGCCTTGGTCTTTGGTCGTTGGTTTGCAGCCGGATACTTATTACAATGTCAAAGTCATGGCTTATAATAACGCGGGAGAAGGCCCTGAAAGTGAACGGTTCCGAGAAAGAACGTACAGGAAAGCACCACAGAAACCACCATCGTCCGTTGCTGTTTATGCTGTAAATCCTTCGACTGTGCGGGTTGTTTGGCGTTACGTTCAACCTAGCACGGAGGAAGAACCTCTGCAGGGTTACAAGATTCGCGTTTGGGAAGTCGACCAGGATATGAGCCAGGCTAATGACACTATTGTTCCAAGTAAAAATGATTTTATATTTAGAGAACTGCTCACTATTGAAATGAAAGTTGTAACTTTTAGGGATATTAATATTTTTAAATTGTATTTTTAGGTGGTCACAAATTGGAAGCTTATATTAACAATCTCGTTCCTGGAAAAGCGTATCATCTTCGAGTTCTAGCCTACAGTTATGGAGGAGACGGTCGAATGTCAAGTCCAGCTCACACGTTCCAGATGGGAGACACCGCTGAGTTCAGTAGGAGTGGAGCTGCTAAGATTATCTTCGATGCGATTCTCAGTCTCTGTGTTTTAATTGCCTTGGGTGCATTCCAACGCGTAAATCAGTAGCTAAATTAAGTAATTGAAAGTTCATATTTTGATATTCCAATTTCATCACGCAGATGTACATATGTATAGATGTATCTGAGAAAAAGTTGAAATGTTGTTCAACTTTTGAGAATTTATTGATTAATGTGAAAGAGCGTTTTTCTTTCTAGTAAAGAAAAAATTCAAAGAGAAAATTCAAAGGAAATTGAATTTTCGAAGCTTGAACAAGTATTTGAACAATATTTATAACAAGCGAACAATGTAAAGTACAAAGTAATCCTTCGAAAGTGTTATTACTTTGTATTTTATTTAGTTCAGAATTTTCGATTTGCAATTTAAGCATGAACGTATAATAGCAATTCGTACGAACATATCATATATTTTTTTAAATCTTGAAACATGTTCTAAACTGCGACACTAAAGTTGGCACAATTTTTGATACTAGAGAAACAAAATGAAACTGCCACTAACTTTTTTTAAT
Source organism: Telenomus remus (assembly GCA_020615435.1). Classification (NCBI taxonomy): domain Eukaryota; kingdom Metazoa; phylum Arthropoda; class Insecta; order Hymenoptera; family Scelionidae; genus Telenomus; species Telenomus remus. Next base: position 12,583,131 of record CM036337.1, read on the forward strand.
TAAGATGGACACAATACTTATTGTGTCGATTCATTTAGCTTGTTAGATTAAGTTAAATTGACGTACAGTGCTTTGCTTCAATTTACTGCTACAATTTATAATTGAACTTTACCATTGAATCTCAGTGCTATGCAATAGCACAGTATTCCGTCCAAGTGTGCCCAGGTAACCACTTTCAACGTACAAAACAAGTGACTTAAAAAGCGCTTTACGTTTCAAAGAAATGAGTGTTGCAAGATATTATAACTGGGTATTGAACAAGTATTGTGACATAAATAATATATAATGCAAATAGTATACTAATTTTATATGAAAAATTTGAAAGTGATAAGAGAAAAAGAAAAATAACGCGTGAATCTCAAAAGCGAAACTCAATTTTACACAAATTTGATTAAATTGTACTATCATTTTTATGTACTTTTTTCCACTCGTTTATACAGTTGCAAAACGACTCGCAAGATGAATTTTTTGATATTTTTTTCTATTAAGATTTGTATGTTATAAAATAAATTGTCTATTAAGAAATCCAAACACTTCTTTTATTAACTCTCGAGTGTACAAAAATATTTTGTTCATCAATAAATAGATTTAAGGTTTATAAATCAGCATTTATGAAACTCTTTCAATGATAGTTTCCAGATCCGTATTGGTGGGTTGTATTTGAGTTTTTGTTTTATCTTTGTTGATTTTCCTTTCGTACCATTGAACTTCTGCTTGTTCATAATTTCTTTTCCTGGAATAAAAAGTTTTATTAGTTTTAAATTCACTTCTTTGTAAACATTGGTTAATTCTTTTTTATTTCATTTAGTACTTACACTTCAAAATCAGTGTTCTGTGGTTTTCTAACAGGGTTCCAGCCTGAAACTGGGTTTGTATTCGCAACCATAACGCCCCGAACACAGAGAGACAGTATCACAGAATTTAACGCTGAATCCTGAAAGAAATTAGTGAATTACAAAATGACTTGAAGTTAAGAACAAAATATTTCACGTGAAAATACACGATTTGACTCTCACTTTCCATTCACCGTTTAACAAATCAGCTACGCTCAACATATCAGCTGCCAATTCAACTTGTTCTATAGATCTCATTGTGTTCATGTAATTCTCATGTAAAAAGTAGGAAAACGTTCTCGCTTGTGACCGAAAGTACGTTGCCATTTCATCCGGATCGTGGACAAATTTCCAAGTGGTTCCCTCATTTGTTCCTGAATAAAAAAGTGAACATAAAAAGTCTGATTTTCAAATGAATAACAAAGTTATGGTTTGTTTTCTTTTTACTTTTTGGATTGATGACTCTGCCTATGGCATGCAATAATCCTAGAGTATCTTCTCTTGAACTGCACTCAGATTTTGCATTTTTCAATTTAGGAACTGAAACAAAATGAACATTAATTGAATATGAACAAATAGCAAGAAACAAATAAAAATCAATCGGAACACTCTTGTACCTTTCAGTGAGCAAAATATTAAGTTTAAAAGTGCACTTCGAATATCTCCAATATTGTTAACCAATACTTCCTCAATACGAGACTGTGTGATGTTCAAAAAGTCCCCTCCTTTAGAATTTAAAATGCTCGTGACTCGCTTCAACATATTTTTCATTGCTGTTGGAGTTGTTGCATTTATACTAAAAAGATATTTAATATTTCAAAATTTTAATTGATAAAAATAATTTGATTATTTGATACTAACTTACTTTATATGGTCTATGTGGTATTTATCTCTTACACTTTGTGCAAATAAGGTGGTCATCAATCGTGAACTCGAACCGTCAGTGCAAACAAACACCAGTGGATCTTTTCCCATTTCATTATACTTTCTGAAAATCAAAATTAAAAAAAACGTTAATAAAATGAAAAGTAGTTTTCTAGTAGAATTTACAAAAGCAACTACAGACAGTAAACTTACTCTAGTGCTACGAAAAAAGTTTTCTGATCACTGACAAAAATGTTAGGCAGATCTTTGACTAGTAAAAGCCGCCTGGAATGTGCATTGAACACATCACCGTACCTTGTGGCTCGCAACAAAAAATCTAAAAATCTATCCAATTGTTTTACCGTCCTGCCTAGAAAATCAAAACGATCAAGAATGAGTAATTGACTCTGTTTAATATTGAAAAGAAAGGTTTCAAATTTCATAAATTTACCATTTTCATCTACAGCCTGATCAATGGGTGTCAACCATTCAGTGACCCCAAATCCACGTTCCTCAGCTAAGACTTTAAAAGCCAAAGTTTTTCCACACCCCGCAGGACCAGAAATCAACAAAATAGACGGCGTTTTTGTACGTCGACAACTTGTCAGCCAGTTTGCAATTTCATTTTGTTTCTGCTTACTAAGTGCAAGTTCAGAGGCAACTTTTGGTTCACATGATTTGATCAACTTTGACAGGTTGAAAGACGTTGTTGAATCATCTTCCCAATCGTTATCATCGCAAAATTCAACGATGGTTTCCTCATGTTGTTTTTCACCTTTTTCAACAATGTCAACAGCGATGTCAAAGAAAATATCATCGTCGTCCTCTAGCTGGTGATTGATTTGTCTTTTCTCTGGCTTTTTTGGCCTGGCTGGACCTTCGTCGAACGACGGCACACACCATCCTGAATTCACACTTCGTCTCTGCAAAATTCGAATTATTTAAATGCCAAAAAGTCGCGCGGTTGCTTTGTTTACGTTATGGTGAACGAAATATAACCTCCTAAAGAGAACCACTAAATTGTTCACTAACCTTGGACATTTTGTGATGTTTCTTAACAATTTACAAACAACTTTTTTTTAAAATTAAAAACATTTATATTGTTTCAGATTTGTTTCCTCTTAAAATATTGTTTTGATTGGTGCATGCTTCTTGTCAGAGCTATGAGCAAATTATTCATTTTTTCCATGTTGGAACACTGTAAGTGATCAGAGTTACCATCCGAGTCACATTGGTGCAAAATTTGAATTGAGTTAGAATCACCGTTAGTCATCGCAAAACGGTCAGAGTGCAAGCACACAAGAAAACCAAAAGTAAACATTTTTAAGACAATTCAAATAACATTTAAGTCAACAAAATGACGTTGTCAAAATGTGTGCAAACCAAGTCTCTAGACCAGTTCAACCTAATGAACTCTGACAAGTGGGCAAAACACTTTTCAACTGTGATCGAGAAGAGTCCGGAATTGGCTCAGAAAACCTGGCGAGAACAAGCATATTGCAATTTCGAAGAACTCGAGAAAGCCTTCTTCGATGCTTTGGATAGTCTGAACTTGCGAGGTCAGTAAAAAAATCTTCAAAAAACTTCAATCTGAACTCTAATAAGAACTTCAACCTTACGAATGTTTGCATTTTCTTGTTCATTTTGACTTTTGCAGACCAAATCAAAATCATCAACCGTCACAGAAATTCAATGCAGACTGTGATTCAAAGGTTCATCAAATTCAAGGCAGATATCAATTCCGGAGCTCTGATCAAATTTGTCGACATTTCACAATTCGAATCGCAGCTCTACCAGGGCATTTGGTTACTCAAATCGTAAGTCACTTAGTCCTTTTGAAATTTCAAATTTGTATACAAACGGAATTAAAATATGCCAACAAAATAGTACAATTGAATGTTTTTGTTTTGTATTTTGCAAGATATGAACAACATTTTGGGTTCCCGTTCGTCATGAAGCCAACGGACATCAACTTTGAGGACTTCTACATGGCCTTGAAACTGCGCTGCAACAACACCCTCGAGCAGGAAGTGAAAACGGCGATAGAAGAGATCAAAAAGTTTGCCAGTGAAAAGTTACATTCCGCTGTTAATTCATCCGCCCAGCACAGCATATTTAAAAGCTAAATTGACTTTGAAAAAAGTTACAATGAAAATTGTAAGATTAGTTGCGATCTGTTTGTTTTTAAATTTGTACATGTGTGAGTCTATGATTCTGTCAGAGTTCTTGAAAACGTATTTATTTGTGTATATTTATATTTTGAGCGATGAGAATAATTTAAATTCCCATTATTGTAATCTGGCTAAGGAAAAGTAATAAGGTACACACATTCTGTTTGTTTCCATGTAATGTTTTGATTTGACTTTCAAATCTTTGTAGCCGGTTTTATTTATTAATATTAAGTGAATGAAGTTTGTAAGGCCACTTGACGTAAAAATTGTATAGTTATTTAATGGTATTTTATATTAATGTAAATATTAATAATTGATTAGTTAATTAAGATGTATAAGGATAGTAAACAAGACTTGGAATAAATACTTTTAGAATAAATACTGACTTAATTTTATTTCATTTTATCATTGAGAACAATAATTTTATGGTTACACATTCAACCGTTGTAAAATTATAAAAAATTGCATGCGTAGCATTATTTACAAAAACAGGTACATTTTCAGCATCAGTGATTTCAAAGTTTTTCGTAAGTGTGCACAAACCCACACGTTTTGCACTTCTGCGAATAGTTATCGTCGCTTTCGTTGTAACGCTCTGGGCCATACTCATGTGTGTGCGACGATTTTGTGGTTTTATCGAATAGCGAGCTCCTGACTTCCATCCGCAATTTTTTAATCTGAAAATCAAGATAACATTAGTACAACAAAGTAAACAGTGAAACATAAAATCGTAATTGGCTAGTCGTACTAACTTTTCGATTATAATTTTTCAATTTATTTTCCTCTCTCATCATATCCCTCTTTTCCTTTTCTTCGATGATTTTTTCCTCTGAGCCCCAAACCAGCAGAGCACGCTCCTCAACTTGTAGTTGCAAAAAAAGTTTCATCTCTCCCCAACGTGGATTGTGTGGATTCTTTCTTACGATGAACTTCAATGGTGGTTCTCTTTGATCGAAATCATGATCTTTTAATAGATACTCTTCTTTTGCTTCGGTTTTGGTTATTAATGCGTGTTTATCTTCGTTATCTCTACAAAATAGAAATTATATTAAAACCAAAGATTATATAATGAAAAAAAATGTTAATTAGACATTTAATATTATGAAAATTGTATGAGTAATTACCTGCAACTGTCACAGACCGGATAATCAAACTTTTGCAACAAAAATGAATCTTTGAATTCTTTTTTGCATTCTTCACAAATAGGCATACCACTTAATATTGGAGCAGGTGCATCTTCTGCTATTTTTTTCTTCAAAGCAAAAAAAAATTATACGTTTTTGAACCTCGACTTACAGATAAGTACTATATATCAATACTTTTTCTTTTTAGTTTACCATTTCCTCTTCAAAATCATCCTCCTCGATAAGAAAACCGGCTCCACTGTCAATGACATTTTTCCCTTGAACTTTGACACCTCTCCCGGAAACTCCATCTGAGTTGTCACTAAAAAATGCAATTATTTAAATATTGAAAAGATAAAAATTTGGAGTAGATTTTGTTTCTGTATACAGGATAAGGAATGGGAGAGGTTATGCTTTGTTTACAAACATTGTGCAACTTACGAATTGGCATTTCGGTTGGCCACAATCTTTGATTGTTTCAAAAGCAAAGCCTTCTGCCGATTCCTTTCGATCCGGTCTTTGATCTCTTGAGATAACTCTTCTTTCTCTGACATTTTAAATGATAATAAGTTTTGCGAAATTTAATTTTTGTGTTGTTGATTATTTTGTGACTTGCGCATGCGCCATCGAATAGTGGCGCCGTTAATGGCTGAAAGTTTAACTATCAAGAACAATTACAAATTCAAAAACAAAATTTAACAAAAGGTACAAGCTATAATACAAGTGCGTGATGAAAAGTAATTACAAATATTCTGTCACTGACAAACATTGTATACTTTCAGCAGGCTTTATTGTATGTAAAAATTAAGTAAGTAAGTAAGTAAGTAAGTAAGTAAGTAAGTAAGTAAGTAAGTAATGTACGTATAAATAAAAACAAACAATTTGTTATTTGTGGTTGATTCACCATTCTAAAATTGCAAAGTAATAGAAAGAGTTTAAAAAACACCAACAAAATTCAAATTTGGGTTCCAGTTTTTATCAAACTCCTCCATATTCGACTTGTACATTTACATCTACAAATAAACAATACTTTCTATACAAATTAAGATTCTCTTAAAAATAAAGTACACTCTATAAATATGTATAATCAATTCGTGGATCTCTGCTGTCGCAATTGCATTGGAGTAAAACCGTTTTGCTCGTCGCCCCGTTCGTTTTTCGATATATCAATATTCGCGGTTGATGTTCGTGAGGAACTATTTCCCGAGAAGGTTTCGTAGGCTTTGACGTATTCAGGTGATTTTGTCGGTTTCCTACCTCGCGTAGTCATTGGGATTGGATAAATTGCTCGACCGTTTGGCATGTCGCCGCTCCCCAGCTCTGAATTCAGATCTGATAACGAGCTCCATTCACTTTTGTCGCCTGGATCAAATGATTCGTCTGGTTCTCCAACTAAGATTCTAAATAACATTGCCAAATGATAGTTCACGAAATATTTCTGATTATATGACTTTGTTTTAAAAAATAAACGTTTTCATAAAATATATAAATTATGACTGGACTGAAGTTATTTAAAATTACATGAATGTAAGATTTTTGAAATTTTTATTCACTTGTTAAGAATTGCAGCAATCCAGTACCCATGATGAGCATTGCCAAGACTTTCAAGAGCACATCCAGTGGACAATATTAGGTAGTTTTTGATGTGACTAACAGAGAAAGCACAGACAAGCAGCGTCGATGAAAAAACCATACAGATCAGCCAGCTGAGAAAACTCGATGACAAAATTGGAGGATTCAGGGATTCAGGAAAATAAGGGTACCAAACTTGCTGCCACCAGGGTAGTTTAATGTCACGATATTCCGATTCCTGAATGAAGTTCACTCGTAAAATGGTTTCTTATTAATTTGTTTACCTTTTTTTCTTATGAAACTCCTAATCATGATACTTGACAAGTGTCAAGTTACCTGGCTCCAATAGATCCACATGTTACAATACACGATCTGCTGGAACACCAACCACAGCCACACGAAAGTGCTTATGAAAATCCAGCTGGTCGATATCTTGATAACAAATCAATCTTTGAGTAATGGTTTATATGTAATCTAATCTGATAAGCGTAATAATCTTTAGAAAGCGTAAGCATTGAGTCATTTTTTTGCAGTAGACATTCGTCCAGATAGACGGATGAAGTTACAGTGCCAAGCAATATCTGCTGATCAGATCTGACAACTCACCTGGATGGCTTTTTTGAAGAGAGAAATTTTTGTCACTTGAACCGCTGGTGGGTTTTTCCAAAACATGACGATCGTCGACCAGAATATTAGGATTGTCGGAAAAGTGTGGATGAAGTCTTGACTCACAGCTATTTTTGCGTACTCAATGTACACATTGTGTTTTAAAAGAAGAATGTCCTGGGGCATCGAGAAAACCGCGTACATTTGCTGGGGCAACGCGCTGAAGCAAGACATTGTATGCATTGGGATCATCGATTAAAAACGACTATATCTGAGTGACTCCATAAAAAAAGGTTTTAAAAAACACTTTCAATGACTTTGACTGAAAGATACAGTGTGAAGTTAGGTGGAGCGACTGTTGACAGCGGTTTTTCAATTGTTCGAAAAATGTAATTCAAAAATTACTTTCAATTTCAGGAAACAGAAAAAGAAAATAAGAAATTTTGTATCAATATCTTTAATATCGCAATTCAAAATATACCTAGTTACAATTTGACTATGTACAAATATTTACAAGAATTGATTATTCTGACTTCTTTTTTTAAATCAGGAAATAATCAGGACCAACAAAAGATCCACACTTGGGGAAATCGGACGGCGGTTGGGACATGTCGCTAACTTCACCAACTTTTAGGATCAGGTCCAATCCACGAGTCCATTCCTGAGCGTGTTCGTCGCGCAGCAGCCAGTATCCTAAATGGTAGAAAAAAACGAGTTTCAATAAGGCACAACAAACAAATCGGACGGTGGAGATCTGATAAAGTGGAGCGGAAGAACAGTATACCTGGGTTATTAGCTTTGAATCTAATAGCTACGGCGCTGTGTTTCGCTACTATAACCGTGTCTTTCAATGGAGCGCACTCCAAGTTTCTCGTGAACAGTAAATCTTGTTTATCGAGATCTTCGATTTCCTTCAGACTCATGCTGCGGTCAAATTGGCGTGCTCCCACTACGTAGAAACTGTACCCGTGCAAATGGTACACTAGGTCGTCAATTCCAGCTGTGTAATCAAATTCAACATATCAAATTCAAGTTTTTTTAATCAAAAAAGTCAGAATTGAATGGTTTTCAAACAAAAACTAATAGATCATAAGATAAAGATTCTTTCGATACAATTTTTGCCAAAAAAACGTTAAATTTTGTTACTTCAAATTTACCTTGATCCAAAAGAACGATCTCCACAGTAGCTCCAAGAGGGACCTCTCTAACATGCACACAATCACAGTGATTATCCTTTGTCCGTTGGCAAACATCCGGAGCGATTCTATAAGGTGGAGGAACTCGATTATCGTTGTCCCCGGCGCAGATCATGCTCATCTCAACGTCATCGTTCTGAGTCAACAACGGCGACGAGGGGAAAGTAAAAGTCGTGTTGTCCAGCGTCCACATTTGCCTCTCCACGCGATTGTTGCTACCTGCAATTGACCAACACTTTCATTCAAACCATCTGCCACCTACAAATCAACTTCTCCCGTGCAAAATTTACCCAGAAACGTTGTTTTCCTCGTGCTGAAGTTGATCGGAAGGTACATCTTAACGTCGACCTTTGGACTCGCGAGTTCGACTGGCATCTTGTTCAGCGACTGAATTTCAGTCAGACAAAGATTGTCCGGACTCTCGCACTGGTCCGTGGGATTCGACGTGAGAACTATGTCATCGGGTTCAACTGCGTTTGTGTACTTGTCCTCGCCGATCTTTTCGATCACCGTCGGACCGTTGTCCATGCTATGTTTGTACTGAATAATTGCTGCCCTTGAAGTCGCGCTGGCACGGCAACTCTCGGTTGACCGGAGTCTGATCCAGTGGATGGATTTGGTATCCTGGTTGCTCGCTTTCAATACGAAATCCGCTCTTTCACCTGACGAGTTTTTAATTTCGATGATTAATTTTGAAGAAAGTCGAACCGAGCTGGCGATGAAAGGCTGACTAATGCGCAAATTCGATTTGGCCATTATAGAAAGCGACAGTGAAAAAAGAGTCTGCAAGTTTTTTTCCTTTATTTGGATGAACGATGATGTGTCAAAAAATGCTGATTTTCGTCTACAGAGTGATGTGAAATTAGAGTTGTTACGACCAATTGATGTAATTTAGGTATTCTGATGTATGATAAATTTCTTGTTTGTTCTTACGAGAGAAAGTGTTTTGGAAAATGTATTGTTGAGTCAGACTGTTATTTCGCTGTTAAATTACACGCGTAAAGCAACAATCAAATGTATCATCAATTAAAAAAAATTTTATACTCAAGTCTATAATCTAGTCGAACGAATGATCGCACACGTTATGCAAATCGCTTTTTTCGATCATAAACTTTTATTTGTCTCAGTAAAGTTAACTTTTTGCTATAATAAAATAACAAAGTATCGAATTAAACTAAATACCAAAGATTTTCATTTCAGATTACCTTTTCCAAGGATCACCGAAGTCACGACTCGAGGATTTATCGGATGCCCATCGAGAGCGATGAGAACGAGATTATGGTTGTCAACTGAAAGAACCATCGGACACGATCCTGCTCCAGCTGCATTAATAACTCGGAACCTGTGACGTCTGCCTGGTCGAACGTGAAACGACAGAACTTTGGCCGCATTTTCAGCCTCATTTGATTTGACTCCCTGTTTTCCGTTGATTAGCATCACGACCTTTCCTGGATCCTGACTTGTTGGATCTTGTAACTGTGTGAGCATCAGCACATGATTCGGCTCGTCGACATCGTACAGCGACCTATGGGGATCGCGAATATCAGCCTGCTTGACTATCAGGGACCCGAAAATACCGTTCTTCATATCAGCGCCTGCAAGAATAGCAACAAACGGTTACATAAGATTGCAACATCAAAATAGACACGTAATCGTCAATTATGTTCGTAGGGCGATTTGCGCAGAGTAGTAAATTTATGTAATCCCTTACGATGTTATATAACTTTCTATTTGCAATTCGGCACATTTTGTTAAAAAAAAAACATTCATTTTTTTGTCTGTAGAATGTCAAAATGATAGTTCAAGTGATGCGAAATTTACTGCAACTATTTTGTTGCGCAAATCAGAGAGGTTTGATGAGAGACTTGAATGCTCGAAGAGGACAATATTTTCCATTCACCCATGGCGGTTACGAAATTTGTATTAGTTTGTGCCAGATTTTGCAAGTGAGGTTTTTCGTTGCGCGCTGCCCGGAGGGTTTCTTGCGATAGACCGATTTATAATTAGAGCCCCCTTTCTCTGTCGCGATGCAGAGATACGGTCTCTTTTCATGCACACGTTATAGCAATTTTTATTTCTATCACTGCGCATACAATTTGTTAACATTTACGTTTGGACGATTACGAGCTTCGCTGATGTTTAATTAACTGATTGCTGATTAGACAATCTGAGCAGATTGTTAATTATTTATTTGCAAAATAAATGTAGTAAAGTAATTTAAAATTGTTATTATTTTGTTTTTATTGCAAAATTTGAATTGATTAGTTAGAAGTTGTTAGATAGAGTATTTAATTCTGTTTTGGTATTTCAGGTGTTTTACCTGCGTGTGCGTGCCACATGTGAGTTCCAGCAACATTGGCTCGGAATTTGTACTGAAATGTAGTGTAACTTGGGATTGGGCATTGCGTTACCAAAGGTACTCCATCCATGTAAGGAGTATCGCTTTGCAATTGACCCCGCCAGTGCACCGCTGCAGCTTTCCCAGGAAGACGATTTATAACATCGACCACGAGGATGTCATTTTCACATACCTGCAACACAAAAGTCATATGATTTATCATCTTTGTTTCTACTCTAAATGATCATTTTAATGTATTCATAATTCAAACGAAAGCTGAATGCAGTTTTAGCCAGGTTTTAGCATCCCTGCTGAATGCTAATTCCCATACAACAAAACAGCAAGTTTACAGATTTATTTTAATGTTTGTTATTTCCTATTAAATTAAAATTATAATTGTGTACCTGAATGCTAGGACCAGGAATTTGTCGATTGGCTAGTAGATACTGGGTTTGTTTAGTGTTAACGTTACAATGTTGCGTTGAACATTCAGTGTCGTTTGAGGAACATTTGCATAGCCTGTAACAAGCAAACCAGTTTATAAATTTTTTTGTCGGTCGTTAGAACTGATTAACTAATTTGAGTCACGTTTTTGCTAGGGTTGTGGGGTTATCGAGCACTCACGTGTTTGGAGAGTTGTATTCCTCCAAGACCAGTTTGATTCGACAAATCATAGGCCAGTCCAGGTGATGGCAAGGTCTATCACATGATAAAAATACTTGCTCTGAAACAGAAAAATTAAGTCTTTCAGGACGTGTTTCTCCTATTCGAGGAAATTGCTTCTTTCCCGCCAATTAAGTGTAATCATCACTACTCATATCAAGAATCCATTTTCCTATGTGATTCCAAGCTGATTATCAACTTGACAAAACAAAAAAAAAACAAAAACTGACACCTTCAAATGATTTGCCTATTTTTTAAATTTTTCGTTTTTTGTTATTTTCATAAAAGCTACCAATTTATATGATCTTCCTAGTTTCTCTTATCGATTTCACTTCAATTTTTTTATCTTTGGTTATTACTTTTTGGCAGTTTCTTATGGCACTTTCTTTTTATTAATTTTTTGTAATATTTTTTAATTATAATTTTTTGTGACTTCCGAGTAGGAGTTTTATGATTGTTGTATCGACATAATAAGTAGACTAAGAAAGAAAGGAATGTGTAACAAAAAAAGGACAGACACTTTAATATATAGATAATGAAGACTATCTGGTAGCACTAGCTACCAGATAGGCATTCGTAATTGACGAGGAATAAAATCTAGCGAAGTCTTATTAGTCGCGCTCTCACTCTATCCATCGGTGTGAATTGTAATTCACTATAATACTTTCGTTCCGAAGATTGGTTGAAAAAGTGTAAATATAATTTATTAAATACTAAGTGCTCGAGGATTTGATAAAAAGAGCCGGCTCAATTAGGTCCTGCGTTAAACATTTAGAACATGGACGTATTTTCATCACCAATGTATTCATATAAGAACAACTGACAGATTAATAATACACCTGTTTTAACTATGGAGAAATTGACTAAACGTCGTCATTAAAAGTTAGAGTGTCCATCAGGGAAGAAAACTGTGCAGAATTCTTAGTCACAATGCTATTTTGGGTTAAAGCAGTTATAATTTATGATTCTTTTACTACACTTTCTCATAAATCAAAGTTATGGTAGTTAATCACTTCTGGAATTTCTTTGTGCAGAAAAACCAAGTGTGGACGAACAGATAGTAGGAGGAAAAGAATTTTCATAAAATATTTAAAGATGTAAAAAAGTTGGTAAAAAATGAGTTTAATATTCTTAATACTAACAGTGTTTAGTACTGATGAGTTGAAAACAGATTATTAGTGAACCATTTGAAACATTTTTGACATCAGAAAACTGGGACATTTTCGCATCAACAGTTATAATGGCGACGTTCGTTCGGTTCGAATTTGGAAAAATGCATCGAACGGAAATTTAGATGATAACGCGAACCGATAAATTATTTGAAGCGGAATGGCAAGTATTGATTGCTAATTATTATACAAAACCGGAAACTCATTAGGATTGAAGTTACAGATGAAAGTTAAAAAATGATATTTATTTTCAAGTGTATTCAGAAATGTGACTTGTTTTTCAACCAATTAAATTTTATTCGCCAGTTTCTAATGTCAATAGTAATCGAGCTTGAGACTTATGATCACTCTACTTTTGAGCTTATTTCAAGAAAAATATTCACATTTTCAAAGCCATATCAAGCGCAAAGGAATCGTTACACTTTTTACTTATGATTCAAAGTTGCCCAACTTGGAAACATCTAATTTCACTGTGACAATTTCTTTTAAATGAAACAAAAATCACTTTTGAAACTAAACAATGCCACTGATGTAACAAATTTTAGGTTTTCTAATCATGTGAGACAACCAAGCAGAATAATTGAATAATTCAAAACGTTTTTTTTACACTTTGATTTCATAAGATCGTCTTAAAATGTTTCATATTATGCAACAAACATGATAAAAATTACATTGCATAATAGATAACATTACATTAATCATTTTGTAATAATAATTAGTTTGGTGTCAACGGAGATTTATTCAGATGATAAATATCAAAATCTTTAATCTTAGAGACCTAAAAATTGACCCCTTCTATATAATTTCTGATTATTATTACGATTACAGCTTTGGAAACCATGTCTAATGATTGTTTATTTATCCGATTACATGAAACATTTGAATGTAAACACCTAAGTAAAAGTTGCTGTCAACGTGAAAACATAACGTTGCAAAACAATGTTTAGTATTAGTATAACAAATTACAATAATATTTGTTACACTATAACATTCATTATATGTTATAAGCCAAATTTACGTAATTATAGGATCGTTAATGAGTATCTTTGATTTCTATCTTTCATTTGAAATTGAAATTCAACATGCCTGGCATAAAAGTCGGAAACGGGATAATGATAATAAAGGTAAAAGTGTGTGCGCAAACAGGTGCTGCACTTTTTATTCGAGCACAATTAAAAGACTGGCACTGAATAAAAATTGCACCTCGACCAAGTGACTTGGAACGAAACTTTGAAATTCATAAGCTGATATGAAACAAAAACTCGTCCATTAAACTTGGACTGGAATTTCAACGTTGAAGTTGAGAACAGTCAAGTTGAAAATGGAAAATTCAAAGATCATGTTATTGAACTTTCTAAGAGTTGTTTTGAGCCTAGACGACGCATAAAATTAAGGTTTCGTAGGCGACACAGATAACTCGCATGAAAAACGCTTTCTGGTCAATGTACAAATCGAGTTACGTAAGGTCGAAATAAAAGGAAACTTACTGGGCATGATACTGTTCAAGTGTAAAAATGTTGCTGCTGCGGCGGTCATTAATACGATAATTGTGATCCGCAGTAGATACGGCGCAGGCGATACTGGACGGTGTGCGAATCTTGACGGCTTGTTCATCTTCTATCCTCTGTCCTCTATCGCTCGAATTTTGAAACCGAAATAAGCGCAAACGCAATGGCATACCTTTTGAAATCTTTGTCTAAAAAAATCCCATCAATGGCAAAACGGATATTAATCAATTGCAACGCGCACATGTTCACACGCGAATCGAGAAAGTTTTCATCGCAATCAATTATTAGCAATTATCAAGATAATCGCACGCATAAATTCTGATTGGACGAATTCTAATTTAGATCGATTATTGAAAGAAGTCAAATAAATAGACATTTTGTTTAGTTTGTTTCTTTGGTTTTACCTTTAGTTTGACATTTTTGACTGCAATCTGAATGAGCCAATTTTTGTAGCGCAAAATTAAGCGCCTGCTAACTTTACATTCCGGGACGATTATTTCCTCTTACATAGCTAATCACAGATTTATGGCTGTGAATGTAAAACCTAATGGAAAATCGATCTGCAAACGAAAGGCGACATTAATTTTCCGAAACACGTTGCTTGAATTGCGAAACGAAGATTTTATAATCCCGTGAAAGGTGTGGGTTCAAAATCGAAAACGAAAGTCACGAAAACGGCTCATCAATTTTCTTGCCATCTGACCCACTATGGCGCTTCAATTTGGTTTCACTGTGCGGATCTTTTAAACTGGACACACGAAATTGTTGACTGTTTTTTTTTCTTTTATAAGTCGGTTATTAAATTTCCTTTTTCTCCGAGATAATAAATGTGAATTGCTTTTTTTTGATTTTGTATAAACCAGATCTCTTGAAATGTTAATTGTTGGACAAATTAAAAATTGGCGATGAATTTTGTAAACAGCAATTGAGATTTTCCAACTAAACAATTTACCACATTGTTAAATCAGTTATTAATTAAAGGTTCAAAGAAAAAGCAATCGCGTTCTTCACAATACTTTTCTGATAATTAATCATGCAAAATTAGCAAATATTCAATCCGAGAAATGGAAACCGCTTGACACAATTGCACACCATTACAAAACGTAAATGTCCATGTAATGACTGTGTTAATAAAACGTTTAGCATGTTCATTGGTGTCAATAAAACCCGAAAAAATGATACGATACTCATAATCTGACAAGTTAATTATGTCTTCGCTTGTTTTATGCGATGGCAAAAGTGAGTTACGGCAAAGCTGTTCATGAAATTGAATCGACTTATAAGCAAGAAAATAAAAAGTCCACATTCATTTACAATTCCAAAATCAATACAAATAAATTAATCTTTACAAAACGTTTCACCGAGACTTTTGATTAAAAATCAATACTAATTATAGTTGAAACGTTTCAGATCAAAAAGTAGCAATAGGAAGCAAAACAAAAATCACGGAAGTTCAACTAAATCATCGACTTGAAAACCAGATCAGGGACACAAATCAAGTTGTGCGATAAAAGTAAAAAGAGGAAAAACAAAGAAGTCACTAGCACCAAGATCGGAAGTGCACTCCACGTGCGCCTACGAGGGGACATAGGCGGCTCTATGACCGATCACTCTCACTTGCGAATTCCAACTAATGACTTGGAGCAGCTGACAAAAGCAGCGTTCGGGTGGCGATGACCGGCGGAGGGGAGTTTGATAGAACGGGGTGCACGACCCCTTCCCCGTCGGGTCGAAACAACGGAGTCCGGGTAAACCGATTGGCCGATCGAACAACGAGCGCCAGGCAAAGTAGTGAAAGTTGTCGGTCGCGATCAACGCATCCGTGAGTCGACGCACACACGCCAATTCACTTTCGATGAAGGCTTTCGACCTTCTCCTTCCCCACGTACCCCTGCGGGTCCAGTCGGCTTTTTATCTCGCCTTCCATCATCGCAATTGGATCTGCCCGACGCACGCCAGTTTTCGCTTTCGCTGCAAGCTTCCTCAAGGAGATCGTCTCTTTCTGGTTTCGATTCTTCTCGTATATGGGACAAGGTTCTCTTTCAAGGATCAAGTACAAGGATAATGATTTTTGAAGAGGAATATG
Source organism: Telenomus remus (assembly GCA_020615435.1). NCBI lineage: Eukaryota > Metazoa > Arthropoda > Insecta > Hymenoptera > Scelionidae > Telenomus > Telenomus remus. The sequence goes on from CM036337.1 coordinate 12,599,261, forward strand.
TTTTTCATATCATTAGACAACTTTTGATTAACTAAAATAAACAAATTAGAAACCAGCTTGTTGTTTTGATACAAATTGCGAAAGATTGAAAATAACATTGTTAACTGAATTTGGGGTTATTATGAGTTTGCAACTCAATCACATTATGTTACTTAGTTTGAAAAGTACAAAATCTATGATTGTTGAAGTTTGTTTAGTATTGCAATTCATTACTTCATATTGTTATCAGTCCAAACTGATTGAAAGTTTAAATTTCAATTTAAGCTTGATTCAATTTTCAGACCATACATTTTTTTCCATTTGAGACTGTAATAATAATTAGTTTGAAAAAATTTATGAAGTGAAAAGAAACGTGTCCTTTTGGCACAGCACATGAAACATTTCGGATGAAGTTACTTGAGAGAAAATGGTCCAATCAAAATACCTGAGGTATTGAGAAAAAGTTTCGATACTTTAAATGTGGAATAAAATAGCCGTTTATCTTACAAGCAAAATTTTTAAGGACATGTTTCAGATAATTGGATGTCATAAAACAAGACTCCATTGGAAAACATTTTTTCCTTAAAACATTTTTTCCGTCTTGCTTGTTTTATAAGGGAGCGTCGTTGTGGTTAAAATAAAATATTGTATTATCAAGATGTAATCAGTGTTGGAAAGTGGCTCATACGTTCGTACATAATATAATATAAATCAACGCTTAATCTTTGTTTCCGATCAGCCAAATTTTTCGATGAAACGAAAATTGAAAGTGCTGCAATGTTAAAATAACCACCTTGTTAAATAATTGGCCATGCAGTTTCCAATACCTAGTTTCTGCTTAGTAATAGTTATTTTGTATTTGGAAAAAATAAATTTTCACATAATAAGAATCGAATTGTTACCGGGTGTAACATCATGTGTTATGAAAATGAATTATGAAATATAATTATGAAAATATAATTATGAAAATGAATATTACAATGTTATAATGTTACAATTTTTTCCACCAAAAATGTTAATGTGAAACAATTTATAACTGACTTTTCTTTTTGTTACAGACAGTTTCAATTTAAGTGTCGTAACAATGTCTTTTAACGAAAAATATGCAAAAGAAAATGGTTACGTTGAATTAGTCTGAACTGAAGTAGAAAATAAACTCAGAACTGGATGTTCAGCGGGGAATTCGCGTTTTTATAAATTGTTAAACAGCACGATGATATATCGTGTAAACCGATATTTTTGCAATCATCAACTTTCAGCTCGTGTGATCGCCTCTGTGAGGAATAGTGGAGTAGAAAAATTGATCGGTCTATTAAATTTATGAGTTGTTGTTGTTTATATTTGAATTATAGGTGCACTTCTGTCAGGGAAACATATCGTTCTTGCTGTAATAAAATGTCTCATTGTCGAGTTTTTGCGATGATTTAAATTCTCATTCTTGCATAGTTTATTACACATTTGTTACTAAAAATACTTTCAATCCCTATTCAATTTTTCACTTCAACATTTTTTCATCTCTTTTCAATCAACAATTTTCAATTGAGAGAAATAAGAATTCTAAAATGTCGTCTAGTCTTAGAGATACAATTTTTCTGACTATTTCTTAGTTTTCAAAGATAATAGACTCATCAAAAGAAAGACTTTGTGACTACCATGACCGATTTAATTAAAGTAAGAACTTAATCATCGTTAATGATACATTTCAACTTTTACAAATGAGAATTATTATTTAATCCTGTTAAACATAGATTACAAAGTGCCTCCATCATGTAAACAAACTTCAATCCTGTCTATTTAAGAAAGTCAAAACATCCCATCTATATCAAATCAATTGCAATTTATAATTATCGAGATTGATTAATAATGTCGGCAAGTGGCAATGAAAGTGCGCTTAGGCGCGATGTTCCGACGACAATGTCGTGTCATTAATTGGCTCTTGACGTTTTCGAAAGCAAAAAAAAGTTCAACGACGGAAGTGCGACAGGATTTTACGGATTGTGCAACACTTATATTAACCGATCGACGTATCATCGCGTAACGTCGAAAGCGAAAGGCTGGATGATATTTATGAATTTCGGCGCCGTCATCCGTCGCGAAATTAGTTGGCCTACATTTATCATCGAATTAAGTCGTTATTGATTGCTTTATGACGGATTAGTGTTTTTTCAATTCGGAAGTTTTTGTTACTACCTCGGCGATCGCCGATTGATGCGTGCCGATTTGCAATTTTAAAAACTCAATTCCTCACTTTTTCATTAATTCGTATGTTTGCTATCGCCTTAATGACGATGCGTGACTATTAACACTTTTTTTACGATTTCAATTTTGCATGACCATTTAATTCCGTTTTAGAAAACGGATCTCAGCGAGAGATCACAGGAAACATGCGAAATCGCTTTATTGACTATTTTGATGTAACTTCATTTTGTTCGATGAATTTATTGATTTTCGTGGTTCTTTTCTTCAGATAATCTTTATTTTGAAAACGAGTGATTTACGTTTCAAAAAACCAGCTAACTCTGACTAGTTATTGAATCAACAATTTGTTTAGGAAATTTCAGTGATCAAAAAAGCTTTTGAGTTTAGTAATCACGTTGGTTTTATAAAATTATAAAAAAGATATAATGATTAAGATGTCATTATGGAATTATTGTCATTACTTAATTTTAAAATAACCTTTGACTGCTATGACAATCATTAAGATTTCGACGTACGATCGTTTGCATGATTTACAGTACACATAAGATGCAATTTTTTCAAATTATGTGAACGACGCGTCGGCCAATTTATTTCGCACGAGTGGTGTGTTCAACTTTTACCTGGAACAATATCCTGGCTTTCACAATTATTAACTAATTTTATCGACAGATGTTGTGCTTCCTTTTTCGAAATGCACAAGTTGTTTTTTGCGAGACAACTTTCTTTTAAAAAATACGATCATCAAAAGGTATTAAGAAAGTTTTGTTTCAACGTTATTTTGAAACGGTCGAATGTTTTTTATTAATTTTTTTTTCACTATTTATTTGCATGGATCAGTTGACATGAATTTGAATTCTTTTTTCTGACATGTGGCAATCATAATTTTTTGCAAGTCAAAAGAAATGGTCCGGCGTGAGATGCGTATTATATTGGGTCCGAGATGATGCAAGTTTTTTTGCGCTCAGTTGGTGAGCGAACACAATGCCGAATGTCGCCTAATATCAAAAGAAATGCTCAACTTTCTCTCAATGATTAGGAATTCATTGGTACGGTATTATGTAAAGCGTGGCGCATTCGACGGTTTCGGATGTGCTACGGTGATGTAAACTAGGTCGTAAAGAAATCAATTTATTATTTATCGTCCATTCATTCGGATGCAAAGTGCCGGATAAACATGCTGATCTTGACATTTTTTTGGCAATAATGAAAAGACAATATTGCCAGTCGGTTTGTTAAAAAATCAATAAAACTTCTGTGTCCATCGTTTTACAAGATTGAAAAGTACCACTCAGCTCGTAATTCATAAAAAATCGCGTTATTAACGGAAACAAATCCGTATGTTTACGATTTTTAATATCCAAATTTGCATAATCAAAATTTATCGACATCACCTGATCTAGCGTGCTACCATCGTACGACTTGCACAATCATTTGCACCCTTTATGACCGTTGCAATACGGATTGAAGAATTTTAATCTGTAAATACTGTTTTTGTTACATAAATATGACACTTTCCAATAAAGGAATTTGAAAAAAATCAAAAAAGTACCAATTATTCCAAGGCATGGAATCAAGACTGTGTAGACAGAAAAAAGATAGAAAAAATAGGCGACACTACGCGATTTACGTAAAAATTTAATAGAACTTTGCGAAATTGTACGAAATTGAGGCGCAATTGCGAAAACGTTAATCAACATAACGTTTGTAATGTTCTGCAAAAATGTCATCATATGTTTTTGAAAATGTTGTATTAAATTTAAATGAAAGGATTCATTTCACCGGTTGATTATTGAGAGTGAATGTAATTGTTAGTTTAGATGGTGGTTTCATTACTTGTTTTGCATTGTAACTTCACCAACTATGTTGCAATGAAATTTCGCTACGAGACATTAAAACTACTGATTCATAACTAACCATTTATAATAGCAGGATTGTCTCACTGAAGTGAGTACTCTATAAAGCAAGCACTAATGCATATCAAATTTTTGCAAAAATGGTTTCATTCAGGTTAACTTTTTTAGGAGAGAAATACTTTTCCTGGACAATTAGATATGTCTTGCTAAATTTGTAACCATTCATTACAAAAGCAGTAATTGGGTTTCCGGGTCATGGAAAATAAGTAATTATTCAATTTTGACTAGCACTTTCTTGCACAGGTGTCATTAGTTAAGTCAAAGACACTACTTTTTGTACTAACGATATTTATCATCATAACAATGTAAAAAAAATAATATGTGAAAATTCGTAATGTAAAATTGATACATACAATTCAATTAATTTACACATTTTGAATAAAATGTTTGAATTAATTGTTTACATAAACCGGAAGAAGTTAAATTTTATGCTCGTCATGGATCCGTGTGATTTGCAACTTTTACCACCACATGGATGCTTTCGAAAGTGGGGGGTGCGCATTCACTTTTCATTTAAAGACATGAAGATTCCTTTATAACAGTACACAAGGTTCAGTTGAAGATGAAACTACTATCTAATTCAACTACGATCTGAAAAATCTCTTTTTCTTAACGTTCTTTTTATTTTCACAAGAACGATTTTGCAAATTGAGTCGAACTTGCACACATGCAAACATTCATTATTTTAACAGTACAAACTACTTAAATGTTTGTTATTTTTTTATCTAAAATAATAACTTTAGAAATATTACTTATATAACTATAGTATACGTCACATGATCGAATAGTTAAAACACTTTTTATTTGCAAAATAACAAAAAAAAAATGTTTCCGAAAATCGTAATGTAAGAGAGGATTTAAGCAAGGATTATCAACCTTAATTAAAACTGCAACAGAAAGTAAAATTAAATATTTTATTCAACAGCTTTCTACAACTACGAGGATCGAAGAAAAATTGACGGTTCCAACTGGACGATCGGAAACAAAGTGTTGAATTTAACTATCACATCTCGTTTGAACGCAGTTTATCGACCCTTCACTTCCACTCGAACCTATCAATGATTGCGCTTAAACTGGTATAACCGGAAGTGTCACTTTTCCGGAAGCAAAATCTGCGCTTTTTTCACTTGCACTACGTTCCTTTTTTTCATCAACACTTTTCACCACCTCATTTTTCGAAATTTATAAACAATCGCAACTTTTAGATGCTGAGTTTTTTCATAGCAAATACTTACCTTGTAAAACGCGAGTTTATTTTTTTTTCAATTGAACATTTCCAATTGAGAACAAAAGTTTAAAGTTGAAATTCAATTTTGAGTAGAGTGAATGAAATGTTGTTTTGAATACCTGGTACAGGTGTGAGATAAATAATGGTGGCGACAACAGTGCCAAGTCCAATGAAGATGGCCAAACGGAAGAACATGTTTCGTCACAAAGACGATTCTCTAGTCGGACGTTAGGGAAAGTGTTTAAATGTATATTCAACTTGGGCTCCTCGGCGCGCGGCGACCGAGCAGGATCGTAGTCGCGGATATACTAGTATCGTCTCTCTTGGATACTCAGATCTCCCAAGTTCATTGCCAGGGAGAGAGTCGAGAGTTCTGCATTCGTCGTACACATTTCCCAGCTTCCTGATAACGTTTGATACTGACCATTTTCATTACAAAATTAATTATTATTAACAAAATAATAACAACTTATAAAACAGTAAATAAATAATATAATTAGTAGGGTGAATTAACGACTAATTAAGTTGAACTAACTTCAATCTTGAATCAATTCTTAAATCAATTTCCAGTTGTTTTTATTGATTTCAAACACAATGAACAGTTACAGTTTTTTTCTACCGTAAAACAGTTAGATGGAAATGAAAAAACTTTATGCTCATTACAATCACGAAGTCAAAAATTTAAAATGACTTAGTACAAGTAAAATTTTAAGTTAACTATTAAATTTATAATTATATTTCTAGTTTAATTAGTAAGTTTTGGTTAAAATTCACATGGACGGACTAGAACAAACTTTGTAGCTTAGTTTTTAGGGGAAATCTTCATAACCCTTTGTAATCAAACTAAAAGTACAAGAAATGGTACATTAAATCGTGAGATGAAAATGAGTTTTGGAACTTGAGATACAGTTGAAATGAGTTTTGATGTAAGGTTTTAGTTAACTGTTAAATGTTCAATGGTCTCTAGTTGGTTCATCTCAATTTTTTTCAACGAGTCGTATTGAACCCTCAGTCGTTCCAGCTCCATTGACTTTTCCAAGATTAGAGCCTGCAATTGAAAAATTTTTGTCACCAGTTAAACTTTCTACGTTGAATTTATTTTATTAGTTTTCAAAGTTATTTAGAAAACGCTGTTTATGGGCATGAAAAACTCAAAAAACGAATTTAAAGTCGATAATAAAAATTGCATTTATCGATGGCACATTTTATTGTGCGGGTTTCGTGACTTGACTTATTGGAGAAAGACTTGTGGGTTCTTTTATACCGGCAGACAATGTCAAAAGGGTATGAGGTCATGCAGGGAATAACTTTCTAAGAATCAACACTTGGGTTCTAAGTACAACCAGTAAAGTATTTATATAAGCTTATGTTGGAGATGATCGAAGTAATATTTATTATAAATATTGTGTTACAAAACGAATCCTGTCAGTTAGTTTTGATGAATTGACAAGACGAGATGAGAATTTTTTGCGTTTGCAAAATAAATTGATTTTAGATTGATTCAAATATACATTGCTTTGAAAATGCTTTAAATTAAAATGTTTTTTCGGAAAAAAGATTTACAAAGTTTTGAAAACCACATTTTTAGAAAACATTTTTTGGTAACTCATTTTGTACATTGAACAAATTTTTATAATTAAAAGTAGTTTTCATTTTTCAGTTTTCCATTGTATGCTCTGTAGACACAATGTAAAGCCTTACCTGTATTTGTTGTTTTTGTGCCTCCCGTTGCTTAGCAGTAGTACGCAGCAAATTTTTCGCACCGATAGTTTTCATTTTTTCTCTTTCCACTTCTTTTGCCAACTTATCAATTACTGTTATTATCTGCTCTGAATTTTTTTGAAATGTGGCTGTCACTGTAACATAAAATATATTAAAAATTTTTGGCTTTTACTAAACCTAATAGTACTTTTAAGAGGCCTTTAATCTCTGGACCAAGTAGTATTGAAACTGTAGTTCAAAATTAATGCAAAAATAGAATTTCAATTTCTGTTTTAAACATTCGACTATTGTAATTTGCAAAAAAATGTTTTTCATGCTTTTTTGTACTTACTTGTAACAAAATTTTGACACTCATCCTTGAGTTTAATCGTTTGATTAGAAACATCCGGTTCCAAAACTCGAATCTTGCTAAGATCATCAATAAAAATTCCAAACTTTGCAAGTGAATCTGTCATTTTTCACTTTTTTCAATCAGCTCTTTTCCACGCTTGAAATCCGATAAAGTCGATTAGAAACTGATCTGTCAAATTGCAAAACAAACGCGACTTGTGAACTCGGCTTTACTCGGCTCGAAAACCTTGAATGAAATGTACCAAGCAGTTCTCCGATTGGTCTGCTGGGAAGATGCGTAGTGACAGAGATCAACCTGTTGTATTGAACTTATCAACACCATGCTCTGAATGACTGGTTCTTGATATCGACCAGTGTCATTCATAAAACTCCAATCTAATTCACGAATTTTACTATTGGCAAAGTAACAATTGTACCATCATATTTTTTTATAGTGAAAGTTCTATTTCATAGTTGTACAATGAACTGTACAACGATGCTCGCCCACAAATTCGAAGTGTTAGTTAATTGATTTACAATTCATTGTTTTGGTGGTAAACAAAAATGGATATATACTCTAACTTGCAGAATGGAACTCAGAAAAAGTTAGACAAAAGGCAAGTAGTCATTCTAAACTAAAGATTAAAGCCACAAAAATGTTTTGCACAAATTGTTAAAAGTAAAAGTATTTGTTTGTTTCATTTACAGGGAAATTTAAACATTAAACACAAATGTTAAGATAAGAAGAAAGTTGCATTTTAAAATTTATTAAAGGTATTGAATAATGGATAAGATGTCTACAGCAGAATGTTTGACGTTGGATTTTGGTCCATTTGAGACAGTTCACAGATGGAAACGTATGCCAGAATGCGACGAGTTCGTAGGAGCAAGGTATTGAATTTTGTTATAACAAAAATTTGCTTCTAAATAGACGTTGTTTCAAACAAAAATTCTTCTTGACTTTATTGATCATTAAAATTTTAATTTTCCAGACGAAGCAAGCACACAGTAGTTGCGTACAAAGACGCCTTATATGTCTTCGGCGGAGACAATGGAAAGCGAATGTTGAATGATTTATTAAGATTTGACGTCAAAGAAAAGTCATGGGGACGTGCATTTTCTACTGGTACGCCTCCAGCTCCACGGTACCATCACTCTGCTGTTGTTTATGAGTCTTCCATGTTCGTCTTCGGAGGATACACTGGGGACATACACTCGAATTCAAATTTAACTAATAAAAATGATTTGTTTGAGTACAAATTCAAATCCGGACAATGGATTGAGTGGAAATTCGTTGGAAAGTAGGAAACAATTAAAAGTGACATTTATCTCAGAGTATAAACGAGTTTGTTGCAAAATGCATATTTTGATGTTATTTTTTAGAACTCCAGTTGCGAGATCCGCTCATGGAGCTGCAGTTTACGATAATAAACTGTGGATTTTTGCTGGATATGATGGAAATGCCAGATTGAACGACATGTTTACCATATCTTTATTGGTACATCATAATTATTAAACTTTACTACTTTATTTATAGAGTTATAAACTATTGGTATAACTACAAAAGTTTTTATTTATTTTGCAAAATTCATTTTTCAGCCTGTTGGAGTAAAGATCTGGGAAGAAGTAGAACAGTCAGGAGACTGTCCGCCAACTTGTTGCAACTTCCCTGTAGCAGTGGCTAGAGAGTCCATGTTTGTTTTCAGTGGTCAGAGTGGAGCTAAAATCACAAACAGTTTGTTCCAGTTCCATTTCAAAGAGAGAAGGTAAACTTTCTAACATTCTTCCTTGTTTCATCGAGGGCTTCATTTTCAAACTACGTTCGTATGCTTTTAGATGGACTCGAATTTCAACAGAACATATTTTACGTGGAGCACCACCTCCTCCAGCTCGAAGGTACGGTCATACTATGGTCAGTTATGACAGACACCTCTACGTCTTTGGAGGAACTGCTGACATCACTTTACCAAACGATCTTCATTGCTATGATCTTGATACTCAAACTTGGAGTATTATATCACCTTCGCCTGATAGCCAGGTGGAGAGAAAAATGAAATTCAATTCGATAGATTTGTGGAAATTAAAATTCCTTAGTTGTACTAACAATTGTGTTTTTTAAGGTTCCATCAGGTCGGTTGTTTCATGCAGCAGCAGTGATTAGCGAAGCAATGTATATCTTTGGAGGAACAGTTGACAACAACGTTCGGTCAGGAGAAACCTATCGGTTTCAGTTTTCATCCTATCCTAAATGTACTCTCCACGATGACTTTGGTCGACTTTTGAACAGCACTTTGTTTTGTGATGTCGAGTTTATAGTAGGTGATCCAGAGACGAAAATTCCAGCGCACATCGCAATTGTAGCTGCGCGATCACAGTTTTTAAGAACACGTATCAGAGAGGCTTTCGAGCTCAAAGAGAAACAACTTGAGGAAATGGAAAATGATGGTGAAGGTCCTAAAGAAAAAACTACGTCTATGTTGGAAGTAATTAAACTATCTTTATCAGTTCATTTCAGAAAAGTATTTTCGTAGAGTGGGAATTCTGATTTATTGTAAATTTGCAGGTGAAATTGAAAGATGCAGTTCCCGAAGCGTTCGAGATGGTTTTAAATTACATCTACACAGACCGAATAGACCCAACGAAGAAAATCGAAGACCCGACAAGTAATCGAATTGTCCTGCTAATGATGGACGTCTATCGACTGGCGGTTCAGTTCAATATGACCAGACTTGAAAAATTGTGCGTCCATTATTTAGAGACGACAATCAACCACTCGAATGTACTGAAGGCTTTGCACAATGCCGCTGTTCTCAAACTGTTTTACATCAAGGAATTTTGTCTGAGTTTCGTTGTCAAGGAGAGCAATTACAGCCAAATCGTCATGAGCAAAGAGTTCGATACTTTAGACCAGCCTCTAATGGTCGAAATTATTCGCAGAAAACAGATGCCTATAAGCAGGTGTTTTACGAAACATTTTGAGACTGATATAGGTGAGACAAGAGAAGTTTCAGATTCGCACTTATTTTTTTTTAATGTTTGTGGATCGAGGTTTTGTAAAACGGATGAAATTTTAGGTACAACTTTGGAGCAAGACATGGAGGCTTTTCTAAAAACTACCGGCCGTGAATTTTGTGATATAACTCTAATTTTAGACGGCCAGCCGATTCCTGCGCACAAAGCCATTCTTGCAGCTAGATGTGGTTACTTCGAAGCCATGTTCCGTTCATTTATGCCAAAAAATAATACTGTTAATGTAAGTGAATTTAAAAATCATACAAATTTCGAATTTTTGTTGCAACTGTTTATGATTTCAATTTCTTGTTTATTTACAGATTCAAATTGGCGAGACAGTTCCTTCGCCAGAATCGTTCAATTCGTTAATGAGATATATTTATTACGCAGATGTTTCAATGCCTCCTGAGGATTCTCTGTATCTGTTTACAGCGCCTGTATTTTATGGTTTCACGAACAACCGACTACAAGCGTTCTGCAAACAGAATCTTGAGATGAACGTTACTTTTGAAAATGTCATTGAAATTTTAGAAGCAGCTGACAAGATGCAAGCTGTTGATATGAAGAAATATGCTCTTAATTTGATAGTTCGTAAGTTCACAAAGGTAAGGAGAACAAACAACGACCAAATTTTCGTGTAATTATTGCTTTAATAACAGATGTTAATTTTGGGTTGAACATAATTTTGCAGGTTGCACGATTGCCAAGACTGAAACAGTTGAGCCGAAATCTCTTGTTGGACATCATCGAAGCTTTGGCTGACGAACGCAGCGAGGCGCGAACTTGTCAAGATATGAAGAGTGACTGTTGAACGTGAAAACTTAATGTTAATTGTATCGATTTTTAGAATTTATTTTTACTGGTGTTAAAATTTGTATGAAAATTATAAGAAAAAGTAATAAAGTGCTTTGCTGTTCAGTTTATGTTTCTTGTTCTTTCAGTAGCACACTTTTGATGACAATGAAAAAAGAAAAAAAGTTTCTATTGTGTGTCTGGAATATATTGTAAATGGATATTTACATATGTATAATAAATATGTTCATTATATATATACACATACATATTTGTCTTAAAATACAAAACATTTATATATTTCAATCGTGTTACTGTTAACCAGTCGTACATCTCACACGGCTGCACACTTTTGTTTCGGTTATTTGCTATAAGTAACTAACAATTTGTTTCCAAACGTTCAATATTTGAACCGTCGTTTCTTCAAAATTTCATAGTATTGGGAAAATCGAAATGTACATGTCTTCAATCACATTTCTATGCAACTAATTGCCATATGATTACCCTAAAAACATGTAATATAAAAAGTACAAAAAGATATTGAACTACCAGCTTTAAACTACCTCACATATGCTTTTTATGAAGCTTGTTTTTAAGATTTAAAACAAGAAATCTCTCCGGTATATACGAATTTAAAAGATCAATTTGTTCAACTCATTAAAAGCAATTACATAGATGAAAAAAAGTCCTACGGTATGGTGAAAATGCAAAAATTGAACTTATAGTGGCAAGATTTGTTCACGTTCGAGGGTAATCATAGTTTCAACGATTTGTTGAGTATTGGTATACAAATTCATTAAAGAAAACATGCATAAACGGTTTGCTAACTGTTATAAATTTACAAAATGTAAGTTCATTTTGTGTCGAGTCCGTTTATTTGTTAAAGTTCATACTCCGCACGTCTATCTCCGACATGGACATGCGCATGTGGTTGTCGATTATTTGGAACAACTCCAGAGGTTGTGGTATTCTACCAGTCTCCAATTTTGACCATACTGGAACATCTAAGACAATCAAACGTTATCATAAGTCGTTATTTACTTATTCACAATTCATTTGCAAATAAACTCTGACTATAAAGTTGCATCTGATTTCGTCAGAAAACGAATATGTGTTTACAAGATTACCATTTAATAGGATTTCAAATGCGCCAGAAGATACAAGGTGGCCTTCAATGAGGTTACACAAAAAGAAAATCATCAGACAAGCATAGAGACGATTTTCAATGCACCATTGCCACCAGGCCGGTGGTGTTTGTCCAATCCGTTGAAAAATGTTGTACCGGCTCAAAATGAAGATGATCACTGTAATTTTTGTCGCACCCTAGAATCAATATGACAAACATTAATTAGAACAAACTGATGTAAGCAGTTTAGAATTAATAAAATATAGAAATTTTGTTTGTTTATTTACCAGAATTTTTGATATCAGCATGTTGTAACCTGGCGGATTGTAATGGTCGCCATCAACCTTGATTTCGGGATACTTTTCTCTCAAAATTCCAACATACTCCTCGAATACTTTTTTATAACCACAAGAATAACTGCAAAACAAATAAACAAACATGAATTGAATTATTGATCAAGAAAAACGATTTTAAATCCATATTCAATGTCGTATAAAAGTTGTGTCAAGAACAATCGTTTGACAGTGATGATGAATTGACAAATTTCATAAATGGTTCCTTACCAGTATAAAAATTTTAGAGTCGGGCCAGAATTTGAGCCGAGTTTGGTTAAGGGGATATCGTCCTCTGATGCGTAAATAGACGGTAAGTGTACGTAAAGTATGCACAAAATTAGCACTGAACTAAGTCGTAAACGAGACATCTTGAACATTTCATTTATAAATTGTCCCTAACGTGTTTAGTAATTGATACACGATTTTTAACAAGATGAAATCAGGTGACTTTCATGAAAAAAATTGCACCGTGTTATCGTTAGTTATTGTGTTCGGCCACGAATATCATTCGAGGCGACAATTTTTAATTCCTTATGCTGAATTCACACGTTATACACAACACCTAATCTGATTGGTTGTCGTCATTTACTCGTTAATTTATCAGTCTTTCATGTAACTAAGAAAATTAATTTACATTCTCAATTAATTTCAGAACAACTAATCTAATCAATGTTTATGTTTATTCAATTTTTTTCATATATGATTTTTCTTGTCAAATTTTGAGGTTACAGGTTTATTGTCCGCCATCTTGGATCTTCTACAATTTAAATGTTGGCGGGTTTTTTCATTGCAAAATAATTTAATCATTAAAAAAAGTTTTGCTAAGTTTATTTTCGTAAACAGTTGAATAAACGGGATCTGTTTACTCATTGAGAAATAATTTTTTCTAATTAGTTTTTGAAAAACTTGCAGGAGCAAATTGTAAACATAACCTCATAAATATGAAAACAGAGTCGCAATTTGGCTGCAAGTGGCTGCAAGTGCAGCGATCGTTGGGTCAAAGTTTTGTTTACTAAAGCATTTGATGCCGAATTAAGTTAAATAGACTGCACAGTATTTTGAATAAGTTGTTGTAATTATCAAGTGACCTTTATTAATTGCAACTATGCCGGATATTAAAATAACACCGCTGGGAGCGGGTCAGGACGTCGGCAGAAGTTGTATCCTGGTCTCGATGGGAGGAAAAAATATCATGCTGGATTGTGGGATGCACATGGGTTTCAATGATGAAAGGAGGTTTCCAGATTTCAGTTACATCGTGCCCGAAGGTCCCACAACCAGCCACATTGACTGTGTTATTATTTCACATTTTCATTTGGACCATTGTGGTGCCTTGCCATACTTCACAGAAATGGTGAATATGTCATTCAAAACTTCGTCGTTTTTGAAAATGTTGTTACTTCTTAAACTTAAAACAAAATTTTCGTTTACAGGTTGGTTATAACGGGCCAATTTACATGACACATCCAACAAAAGCCATAGCTCCAATTTTGTTAGAGGACATGCGAAAAGTAGCAGTCGAACGTAAGGGAGAGAGCAACTTTTTCACATCCCAAATGATCAAAGATTGTATGAAAAAAGTCGTTGCTGTGACATTGCACCAGTCTGTAATGGTCGATTCTGAATTGGAAATCAAAGCGTATTACGCCGGACACGTCCTGGGAGCTGCTATGTTTTGGGTTCGAGTAGGATCACAGTCAATTGTTTACACAGGTGATTACAACATGACTCCGGACAGACATCTCGGTGCTGCTTGGATAGACAAGTGCAGGCCGGATTTACTTATCACTGAATCCACCTATGCAACCACTATCCGAGACTCAAAAAGGTGCAGGGAAAGAGACTTTTTGAAGAAGGTATAAACATTACTCCAAACTTGCTTTTGTTCCAAGTTTACAAACACCTTTTAAACTTTTCCAATGTTTTCATTTCAGGTTCACGAATGCATAGATCGAGGTGGAAAAGTGTTAATTCCGGTATTCGCCTTGGGTCGAGCTCAAGAACTTTGTATCTTGTTAGAAACTTACTGGGAACGTATGAACCTTAAAGCTCCGGTTTATTTTGCTCTCGGTCTCACGGAGAAGGCGAACAATTATTACAAGATGTTCATTACCTGGACGAACCAAAAGATCAAAAAGACATTCGTCCAAAGAAACATGTTCGACTTCAAACACATCAAGCCGTTTGACAAGTCGTACATTGACAACCCCGGTGCCATGGTTGTTTTTGCAACACCAGGAATGTTGCACGCTGGACTGTCGCTGCAAATTTTCAAAAAGTGGGCTCCAAACGAACTGAATATGGTTATCATGCCTGGTTTTTGCGTGCAGGGTACCGTGGGACACAAAGTGCTGAACGGATCGAAGAGGATTGAGTTTGAAAACAGACAGGTCGTCGAAGTCAAGATGGCAGTTGAGTATATGTCGTTTTCGGCTCACGCTGACGCGAAGGGTATCATGCAACTGATAGAGAATTGCGAGCCAAAAAATGTGATGCTCGTTCATGGCGAGTATGCGAAGATGGAATTTCTAAAGGACAAAATCAAGCAGGAGTTTGGGATCAATTGTTATAATCCGGCTAACGGCGAAACTTGTATTATATCGACGACGGCCAAAGTTCCAGTGGATGCTTCCTTGGCACTTTTGAAAGCAGAAGCTAAGCGATACTCGGCCCTGCCACCTGATCCAAAACGAAAACGATTGCTGCATAGTGTTTTGATGATCAAGGACGATGGAATTTGTTTGGTTGACGCTGACGAGGTAGTATTGAATATTGAATGGATCTTAATTAATTTTGCAAACACGATAAGACGGATTTATTGAGAAAAATTGGTTTTATTTAGGTTGCAAAAGTTGCTGGAATAACAAAACACGTGATCCGATTCACATCGACGATAAAAGTGCGAGACCCCAGTCCTGCGCAGGCAACTACACTGAAATTGCTACAGCCTTTGAAAGAGAAGTTATCACCTGGAGGTTGGACCGTTCAATTAACGGATGGAAATATTTCAGTCGAGTCTGTGCTGGTTAAGGTGGAGGATGACGAAGACGATAAGAAGAAAGTTTATGTCTCGTGGACAAATCAGGATGAGGATATTGGAAGTTATATTTATGACTTTTTGCAAACTTTGCTAAACGACTGAACGAAACTCTCGACTGCAAAGTCATTGAATGTGATGAAAAATTAATGAGATTTACTTTTGTATAAAATGTTTTGAAAGCATAATTTATACTTGGACTTTGTGTATAGACGCTAAAATTAGAATAAAACTTGTTAAGTACAAGAAAATGAGTTGTGTTTTGAAAAGTTTAATCAGACGGGATAAAGTTGGGGAAGAAAAAAGTCGGCTGATACAATGAATCATGACTTTATTTTATTATATAATAATATCTACAATAAAAATACCACATCGTTTTAAAAACAATTTTCCATTAAAGTTATGAAGTAATTTTATATAATAATATAATATTTAGGTTTTTCTTCTCAAATAAGATATAGTGATGAACATTCACCTTCTCAGTAGGAGTGAGAAAATACTTTTATTATTTTGTAAATTTTATATTGATTTTTTCACTCGTTTATTTTTTTTTACGCAATTGTTTTTAGCGCACACTCGAAGCGATTCTGATAACATCTTATGCTTATTTGAAAAAAAGGTTCCGCACAAAGGGATGCAATCAAACTATCGTTTCGAGCGTGATGGCTATATTTGACATTCGTCTGTAATGAGCACCGACTTTATATACTCAAGATCCATAGAAATATGGATTAGATAAAGTTTATCTCAGTTTACATTTTGAATATTTACTTACCTAAAATACTATTAGTTTCATAGTATTATAATATCATCTCAGCATACCTGCATATACGTACAAACGTCTATACATGAATATAAACAGACGTACGTATATACAAGGTACCGAACTCTAAATCCGACCACTTCATAGGTTTGTGGATGACAAAATTTGATTCGCATAGAAATTTGTAATTTTCAACAAGCCGTTCACCCAAGCACGGACCGAATCGTATCATATTTATTCTTTTGATTAAAAAGGAGGACATGTGTATCGTCATCATTCGTACACGGTCGGATTCAGAATCGAGTACTTTTTATACGTAAGTTCATATATATGTGTGTACACATATATATTATTATATTAGTCACCATAATATATAGAAAATACATGTAACAATTATTTAAATGACTTATGACAGATCTGTGTTTTTTTCTTTATCATGTTGAATGTATATATAAACATATATGGTCATTGATATATGTATATATATGCACATGTACTAACCATAAATAATTACATGATATTACTTTTTTGTTTTTACATTCGACGTAGAGAGAAAAAGAGAGAAAGAGGAAAGGAAAGGGTGTGTGCTTGTATGCGCGCAAAGAGACACAGTGCCAGGATTCGCAGCAGGCATTTTCGCTTTTCAGGAACGAGGAACAAGGAGAGCTGAAACGTTTTTTTCATTTTTCGTACATTTATATAATATCTACGTCGTACTGCTAACTATACAAGATCCAAGTGAACTTTACCAGGAATCAAAAACATAATTATATTATAAAAGTCGATTTTAACTTGTACTGTTATACACATCTGGCTCTAAGGATGGGATAGTTTTCTTTCAAATCCTTCAGCTTGCTCCGATCCGTCACCGAAAAGTGTTCCCTCTTTCGGCACAGCTGTCGAGTTCCCACTCGGCGACGCATCGGAATCCGTTAAAAACTCTTTTTCTTTCGTTTTCTTTTCACAGCTTGATACGATTTTGTTACACGGAGCTTCTCTGGAGAACTTTGTTGGCTTTTTCATTCGTTCAAAATAGGTCTAAGTTGAAACAACTAAAGGTCAAGGATTAACATGGATTTGCGAGGACCTTGGACTCATTTGCTTCTTTTTTCAAACTTAATTAACCCAAAGTTGGTTGTTCCTTTTTTTCTTCATCTCTCTTGTACAAATTTCTGATTTTTTAAAAAATTAAACAAACTCAACAGCAATGATGGAGAAACAGGTAAAGTCGAATGTCAGGCATTGGAAAATTTGATAAATGTATGGTAATTTTGTGTCTTTCGTCATATTTAAAAACTCGTTTTTGTATTTTCTTCTTCAGTTAGTTACTATATCTAGTCATTGCTAGGTTCTAATAGTTTTTTTGTTTAGTTTTGTTTCTCTGCTTCAGAACTTTCAACTCGTTCGTTTCTCCTGTTAAAACTTTCCAAAAGACTGTATTATTATCCCGTATTGAGCGGAAAAGTATTGCTGTAGTTTTTGTTAGAAAACTGGGTTAATTTCTTTGTTTTTGTTTCATTTCATATTTTTTTGTATTGATATGTCACGCACATTTTCTTCGATTTCTGAATCCAGTTTCAGCAAACGAAGGGCATTTGTCCTTTCCCTCTCGAATGTTTTTGGCCTTTGTTTTGTTTTACATTTTTTATATTTTTGGTTTTTTCCTAGTCATCGAACGACCGGAATAATGCATTTTTATCAAAATAGCTTTAAACTATGAAAGTAGAATCATTTGAAAAAGATTTGAAAAAGAAACGTACAGCTAGCAACAGTATCGCATGATATATACGATGTATATATAATATAATATATATCATCTTAATCTAACTTGAAGTGTTTCTTTTAAGATAAAACGTCATCTTTATATTAATTTTTATCCGTTCTGCTTGTTTCGGGGGGGCTGGACAGACGTTTTGCGGTGATTAAAAATGTTGTAATGTTTTATTTTTGTTTGTTTTTTGGTTTGAAAAAATGCGCAGAGAGCTCGAAACTACGTAGTAACGCGACAGACATACTTCATGGCGCAACATCGAACAATTAACATCCATTTTTTGTTTTTTTTTTCTATATATATTTGTTATCTTATATAAATTTTTTATATAAGTTTATTTCTGTACTCACAGATGCAACGGCAATCCTAACATTACACAAAAATATATATCATATATATTTATGCATTTTTATATACCTCTTTGTTCAACATACAATATTTACAGGGAAGGAATGTACACAAAGTGTCTTTCTTTTTCGTCGTCGTCTTCTTTCTTTCTTTCTTTCATTTTTCCTTTCGTTTTGTCAATTAGCCAGCAATTTTTCTCCACTCCCCAATCTCTCATCTCGCGATAAGAAAATACTGTCCAACCCCTTAAATTTTCACACCCCCTGGATCCCCAATTTCAAATTGTTTTCACTGATGGGTCTTCATTTTGTTTTAGTTCGTTGGTTCACTCGTTCGTTTTCTTTTCTTCTCACCAAACAACTCCCTCTTTTAACGTTCGTTATTTAATACTGTTCATCTTGATTAGCATTTAATGCAAAATACCACCAGACCGTAACATTTTCGTATAATCTTTTCTATCATAAACGTCACGCTTATACAATTCTCTGACTAGACCGCAATTTCTTTTCTGTCTTTTTCTTTTCGTCTCCCCTCGTCGTATTACGTTAAAACGCGTAACACACTTGTCTCGCTGATTCTCTTCTGATCTTTGATTTTACGATCGCGCGAACATGTCCTCCATGCAGTACACTTTGATTTCTGGTTCCTTTTTTGTCGGTTCTTAAACATTTTGCAAAAAATATACACGTATTCGTTCGGTTACATTTTGTTTGGCCTGTGCATTATCTTTGTTCAGTGGATGACAACAAAAAAACAACCCCAAAGACTTTGTACTCTTCGTCGGGAGTTAAAAAGTCAAAACAAAAAACGGAATACGCAAGTACGTTGGAATAAAATAAGCGACAGTGAAGTTGGTAACCGTTCCATTAGGCGAGTTTGCAGCAAAAACCGTACGAGATATTTGCTTACTATAACAAGTTAGTTTTTTTTTTAAGTTGACTCTCGGAAGTATGGAAAATTGGAAAAATATGAATGGCTTTGACATCGATTCGCTGAGTTAGTGTACGTATCTGAATTGGTTTGCCGAGGAGCAAAATCGTGGCCGCGACGTTTGATTTGTCATCGGCTTGTCGCCGCGTGATTGTCGTCGTACGTGCTGTGCTCTCAGCTGAAAGTGGGTCGACGGGCGAATAATGTACATCGATTCATATTCCTAAACGTAGATTATCGTAATAGGCTTACGCCGTGTCCGTACCGTGTTCTCGAGTACCCGCTGTCCAGTATAATCTCGATTAAGTGCGCTTCGTTAATACGGAGTGTTTGAAACTTTTTTTTTCTTCTTCGTCTTCTTTTCCCCCTCACTTTATTTCTTTCTTTTGCTGTTACGTATCGTTTATTTAATGCTCGTGCATTGGATTGATGCGAGTGTGTGGGCCGCGTGCGATTACACTTTTCTCGTTTGCTGAATCACGCTTGTGCGATCGCGGATGATCCCACATTAATGGCTTTGTTGATTGGCTCGTTCCATCGGATTAACGCATGAAGAAGCTTGCTTTGCGCCTGATTTGTCAATCTCGTTTTGATTTTCGTTTTGATCAGTTTCACATTAGTTGCCCGATCGGGTTAAAAATGAGTTCGTCATTCCGAGCTGGTCTCGATTTTGGTCCGCTCAAACCAGGCCGAGCTGGACACGGTGCGTCGTCTTGTACATCTCCTCGGAATAGCAACAGTCAACTCAAAAATATTGTAAATTTTTTTTTGTTTCCTTATGAAAATATAAATCTGGAAAAATATGGCTTTGTTTAAAACTACGTTAGGCCATCTCTAAAGTACCAAATGTATCGTGACCCTTTGCAATGGGCTGGGGTTCGAGCGAGACCAAAATCGAGGCCGACCGTAACCATTTCCGTCCACTTCTCTCGAGTTGCTCGGTAACTATAGTTTCTTAACCATTTAACCATCAGGCGGAACTTGAACGCGACAATTATGTTAACAGTTATGCGCACTAGTCGTTCTCAAAATGATCTCGAATTGCGATATACACAGACTGGGCAAAATCGAAGACAATGAAAACTCTTGCCCTAACTTCGTAGAGTCTGACACACACTTGGATTAAAATTGATGTGTAGTTTAATACGAACACTGATATTTAATGCTTATGAGCTCACGGATTGGTTATACAAATAGACAGAAAGTATGTCGTACAAATGGTTACTTTCACACCTGCATGCAAAAAACACGTATGCCAATTATAGTTTTTTTTATTAGTTTTGTTTTGTCGAAGACTCATTTTTGCTTGAAAGCTCTTGGAAGTGATACCGCGAATGGTACCGAGTCAAAAATTAACCCTCCCAATGTCTTACGTCAGACGTGAAAGAAAAGATCTTCGCAAAAGCAGTTTTTTTGGTTTTATTCTTATACGGATGTTCTTTGATTCGAAGTTTGCCTTTTTGTACAAGTATCATTTGGCACGTAATTATCTGGATCGGATCGTCGACAGTGTAAACAAAGAAGAAATCCGTGTTAATCAAAGTTTTGCGAAATCAAAGAGAAGTTTTGCGAAAGCTGCGACACGTCTGCGCAGACACTGGGGAAAAAGTTTTTAATGATTTGCACATACACTAGAAATGTCTAAAACATGTTTCTATAAATTGTGCAAGTGTATCGATTGAGCGTTTTCGGTTGTATTGTTTAGCAGCGCTCAAGTAGACCGTCGTCAGTAAAACCGCATCGTTGAGAAAAAAAATGCACTCCTTTTCGTTTATTTTGCTTTTGGCAACTTTCTAGCTCGTCTCATCTGTCTCCTCGTGGTTTTTTCCCTTTTCCTCTCCGATTTTTCATAGTTTATTTTAGAACGTCAAAAGTCAACGCTTAGTCATTAGAACATAAGGCACTTGGCTTACACATAATATCGTATTTTTTTGTTGTTTCCTCAGCCCAATAGATCGACAAACATTTGACTGCGTCAGATGTGTCAGCCTCTCGATAACTTGAGAATTCGATCGTCCTGCCGACGTGAGGAAATTGGCCAAAATCTTGTACAGCAGTCTGTCTTATGTTTTTTTTTTCAGTTTGTTTTTCATTAGTTAGTGAAAAAGAACAGTTGTTATAAAGCTTGTTTTACAAACATTGACACGTTACATACAAAGTGGATCTGACGAGCGGGTTTCAGACTAGTTGAGCAACTGTAGTTGAGTATTAGTGATAATTTAGAATAACATTTATCGAAACCGATTTCAATTCTAATACTGATACGCTTTTTTTGGCACGTTCGTTGGCATGCTTGCTCGAGTTCGGGGATGAACTGTTTAATTTCGACTGATCCTGGATCAGATGCACCTGGTATGCACTCGGCTGGTCGGAAAGCAACTGCGGAACATTGAATTTAAATAGAAACAGCGGATGTACCTTCGTTGAAAGTCAATCGTATTCAAGTACAGCGAACTACTTGGCAACATATTGGTTTCTGCAATTGAAATTATCATGCATCATTCATGACGCCCAATAAAATATCTAGAGTGGAGTATTCATTTGACTACTTGCAACAATAAAATAAAAGTACGTCACAATCAACACATGATGAGACAGCTTGTTGACTTTGTTACACAAATTGTATTTACGTTCGATTATGAATTATGTCGTATATACATATGACACGATATATACACACTTAAAAAGTTACAATACGCATAAGAATTAAGTTATCTCTTAAGCATTTCTTTTTTAATACTGATGTGTATACAATTGTTCTCTTCTAGCTCCGGATGGCTGCATTTTGCACTCGCTGATTGAAGGGCCTCGATTGAACACTTTCAAATTCTGCGATTTGGGTAGTAGTCATGGTAATTGTTCTTTGTTGTTCGTTCTCTTTCTTTGTCACTCTTCATAGGGGAGTTGGATTTGTCATTTTCAGTGTCAGGGTTTCAGGCACCTCCAAGGGCCTCGGGTCAGGTTTGTTCCTTGTCTTCGTTAGTGACTCTACTCGGTTCTTTGATGTAAACCTTTGGTGTTGTTGTTCGTTATTGTGTCACGTCTTTGAGAATTGACTAGGGGTTAAGTCTCTAGCGTTGCTTGTCATATCCAAGTCGGACTATCGTCATTGTTAATCATCTTGTTAATCTTGATTAGTGGAGGATCAAGACCGGAGTCACTCTGCGAAAACTGTGAGAAGTTGTAAACGTTGATGAGCTGGTGCTGAGAGCTCGTTAGTCCTGGATTTTTATGTATACGCAAAGAATGATGTTTGAAATTGAACGTGCAATCAAACTCGTGTAAGATAAAGAAATCTTGAGCCAGCTGTAGTCTAACGTCGCCTCGTGTTTTGATATTGTCCATATTGCTTTTATGGTATCCAACATGTTTGAGCGATCGAGGTCTGATGCTCGAACGAGTTTGCGTTAGCGATTGAGCAACGTGATCTCGTGTCTTAGAACGATAGTGTGCACTAATAGCTTTACTTTAATTTTCAAAGTCGTAACTACTAATTGAGCAGATAAGTATAAAACAATGATGATGTGCTATTCATCACTAAGTTCCAAGGGATTTTCTTTTTGATTTTCCAGTTTTGCTTCAATCAAATCAGGTACAAACTGACAAACAATTGTAGACCGGTAAACACCCTAACTAATAGCACCGTGATCAGTGATTTTTTGTCCATTTTTTTGATTGCAGTCAATGGTTATTATTATGCTTGAGGGAAGATTGCGATTTTGTTGGCATCTCGTTGGCTAAGCAAACTTTGAGTATCATCTTAGAGCCTAGCGTTTGCAAAAAACATTTGGAAGCGAGTTTGATTTTCAATTGAATAATAACTGAGTTGTTAGAAGTTTCGATTGTTAACAATATTTGCTTAGTGGAAGATATCTTTGGTATATTGCAAGTAATTTTGATTGGTTGATTATAGAGAGTGAGTTGATATTGCATTACAGCTGGCCAAGATTCATGTTTCATATACACATACATGTGTACTCACACGCAGTAGCGTGCGTACACAAACATATTTATTTGAGATAAACTTATGTATGTACATAATATTGATAATATGTGTATCAAAGTAGCATTGCAATAGGTAATGCATTATATCAAATAGAAGAATAGAAAGAACCATGCGCATGTATACAAAGATGTACAATAATGTGGATGAATAGAGGTATGAGGACAATAGATTACAATATAAATTATTCGTAATAAGTTTTTTTTTTCATTCGTTGAGAGTAATTTAGCACAAATGTTGTCGATTGTTTTAGTAAACGTTTCTTTTGTAATACAGTATTTTGAGCACATTCCTCAGGTGTATAACCACGCTACACTTTCTTTATAGAGTTGTACCAATACTTGGATTTCATTTAACTTATTCGAACATGCATAACAAATACAATTTGATTGTAATTAAATCTTGATTTAACAAAACCATGCCGCAATTAAATAACCAAACTCAACGTAATTAAATAGTATCATAAATTGGACAACTAACCGTAGAAAAAAAACGTAACTAATGTAAAGTCAACAATTTTGCATCGACGTTTGGGCAGTATAGGTACAACTCACTAGTTGATGGCACGGGTCTGCCTATATACAAATCCATACATTATACCACAAACCATTAGAATACATCACGTAGTTTAAAAATTTTGCAACCAGATTGTCTCGTCGAACATATTTTGTTCGCTGCGATCTTATTCTTGTCTCGATCGATCTTAAGTGTCTCATCACACTTCATCATTCTCCGGACTGCAAAAAACGTAATCATTTTCTTGGCAGAAACAAGCCTGAATATACAGCGTATTCTACACAACTGTGATCGTGTATTTCCGTGTTTTATAATGGACTCATCAATTTCGTTAAACGTGAAACAAATTTGAAAATTAAGTTACAACTCGAATTGCATAAGAATTGCAATTCTCTAGACGAAAAATGGCCATACCTTATACCCTTTTCCTTTGATTTATACATTTTTTTACAATCGTCACCGTTCATCTTTTTTTAAATCTTTAAGTTTTCATTATAAAATCACTGAAAATGCATGAAGACTATCACGAGAAAGACTCTGTATATGTACAGATACATGTATAATTCACGTCACGTGGAGGGATTCGTTTGTACATGCATAACTTCGATACGAATTCATTGTTTCGTTGACATAGTCCTTCTCCACTTTCATTGGCCCAAAGTCCTCAGCGCTTTCAACTTGATCCAGCCGAAGGAGAACACAATTCATTATTTTTTCTTTCATTTCATTCCCGTGTTTGAATGTACATGGTAATTGCATGAAAATTGTGAACGATGACCCTGCAACAATTGAGACGAAAGCATCGTGCCTCGCTAGCAAATTAATTGCCTAAACGACTCGAAAATATAAATTATCACTATGTTAAACGCATACATGCGAACACGATGCTTCCCTGTTTATCCCCCGTGTCATCGATTGTGTTGTTAATTTTCTTTATGTTTAATTTTAAACTTAACTATATCGTACACAGTAGATAGTAGTAATAGTAATTATAATATTAGTAGAAACCGTGTTTCCGTAACGAATGTATTGTCACAAATGATATGTATGCTAATTTCGTACCACTTTTTTGTCCCTACTATCCGTTCACTAACAATTATGCTTTTAAGTCTCTAAAAATTAAGATTTATGAAATAGTTTAGATTATCGAGTCGAGAATTTGCTACGACTAAAGTTTAGTGCTTACAATTTTTTGGTTCAGCGCTGAAGACTTTTCTGGCTGGTTCTCGTTATGATTCATATTAGGTGAGTGCATCACGATGAGAAAAGAAAATTTTACTAAAAACTGATCATAACGTTGAACGAAACGTCGTCACTCTCTGGACGACAAACAAACATGATCGTTAGACATTTTGTTACATGTATTTTCCTATGTTCTGTGTCCTTTTTTTTACACTATAAGCACGATTTCGTGTACCCTACAACGTCAAAAAGTTGTAAAAGAAATGAAATAACCAGTAGCAATCGGATAATATATCTTGCAATTTTTCTTTCCTTCTCATTACACTTTTTGCTTTCATATCGCCAAACCGCAACAAGATAAATCAATTGAATTTTCACTTGGCCGGATCGTTACATTGTTAGATTGCTTTCCTCTTTTTTCAAAGTCCACTGTATTACAGTAAAAAATGTTAACCCGAACGACGACTAATTTTTATTCCGAGATTCGAGTCACTTTGTCCTGCTAAAAACAAACGAGCGAGACTGTTTCATTCAAAAAAAAACATTGTTACATCTGTTAAAAATATATTAGTTGATGTGAAATCGAAGCGTTTGTGTTGATGTGAGTACGAGAGTCTTAACAAACTAGGTAGAATGACTAGTATCACAAGATATCAATTCAAATAAATTAACAACCGCACGAAACAAAAAGAAAAATAAAACGATTATAGGATTGAACGGAAACAAGTGGGCGCTTACTTTGTGTGCGCTCGAATCTAGAACAACGCGCTGATAAGTTAATGTAGTTAAATAGTCGAAAGTTGATAAAAACGGGAAAGCTTCAACAATTCTTAACAATATACTCAAAGTACAATATTTTGGCATCTATAACTCACAAATTTCGCGAGCAACCATTTAGAGTTTCATTTAACGAAACTTTGTGTGTCTTGTTTGTATGTGTGTATGTGTGTTAGTATTGACTTGTGTGTCTGTGCGTGTGTGTAAATAAATATATAATAGATATTCAATTTAAAATTGAGCTAACTTGATGAACGCGAGGAAGGGTCCTTGGGTCGCGTCGCAAAGGAGTATAGGCCTTCTCATTAATCTGATACATACGCGACTGAAGCCATAACTTAGATCAAACATACAATTCTTGTTTTCCAAGCGATAATACTTTACGACGAGTGTCTGTAAATCGCATACAACACCGCGGCAAGTCATGGAAGAAGTTATTTTGTCAAATAAATACATGCGACTAGTGTATATATAATGCTGCTGCTTTCCACAAGAGTCTCGATCGTCGCTCGTTGGCTCTTATCTGCAAACAGAAGTTGCACGAGTGGAGCCAAACAAGTTCAACTTAGACGGCTAGACTAATAGAGATACTTCTTGGAACAATTCAAAAGTTAATCTAGGCGCTGTCAAGGTCGAACCGGTAAACGAGATTTCATAATGGCTCTTCGATCAGGAATTCAATTTCAAAAGGTCTACATTACAAATCTTACTTGATAGTTTTTTTATGTACAAACATTTGTTTTAGCTACAAGTACAAAATATTATAGCAAAGCTTCTGTAACCTGACGGTTCCGTTTGATTTTGGTTTTTGTTGTTGAAAAATCGAATGAAATTGTTATGCGCAAATTGAACGGCCAAAACATCTACTAAAAGAGATATCAAAATGATGTTTACGCGTGTACCATTTTTTTATAAATCAATGACATTTGTAAAGAATGTCCCTTCACGTGTGGTTGAAAATTTGTTTGTTTTTTTTTGATCATGTACGATTTTGCGAAAGAAGATATGTAATGTAGTTATAAATTTCGAGTTCTTACACCTTTGAATGCTTGCACTTGAATCAACGTATTTCAACAATGTTGTTTTTGAAATATCAATTTTAATCTTCAAAATAGTTGTTAGATTCAATTTTGTATTGTCTATTCGTTCTTTTTTATCTCTTTCTTCATAATGACAATCTATAGATAGAGGAACTTGATTTTTCTAGTTTGAATATGGATAACAATGGTCCAATATAATTTCATAAATTCAATTTCTTGATTTGCTTCAAATGAACCGTTTGAAAAGTGTAAGCTCATAACAAGACATTTACAAATGAATAAACTGCTGAATAATTGAATCGTAACGTCGTTTACCAGTAAGTTAGACAATTACGCGGAATCTTATATTTACAGTCATGTACGTACACTTTACAAGTTGACGTATCTCAACAGGTTTGAGTGACACTTTGACTGCACTTGACACCAACCGCCTTTTACAACATAGCCGTTCACAAAGATCAAAAATTTTTATATTACACGTTCGTCTGATGGCACACAGTTGACCCGGTACCGTAACTTGAACAACATCATCTTTTTTGCCCCTTCCTTCTATTACGCCCGTCAACTTAAATCTTGATATATTATTTATCTATACCTTGGTACGTTTTATATGTATTATACTCAAATATTCATATACGCCGGTAAACACATTCACAACGCATTGTATAATACACATAAAATCAAAGGCTTATCCCAATAAATTATTTGAATATTACATCAAGTTTCTTTTTTGTTTATTTATACACACATGTACGCGTACACATTGTATTTACACATAGATTTTCTGTATCTATATTAAAATCGACTGTTCATTAAATGTCATCGGTAGAATATTAAATAAAAAGATTGATAAACGGCAACCAAATAAGTACCAGCAATCGAACGATCAATGAAATCATAACACCTAGTTGTGCGCCGTCCCAATTACAACCAAACAATACTTGTAATTAGAACTTGTCACTTAGTTTCTTTTGATTTGATGTCGATATTAAACATAGTAAATATCCATCGAACAGTTTCGCTGTTTTCTTTATATTAATTAAGTGTTATGATCAAACCATGTCTGACTGTTAGTCTGACAAAACGTCGCGTTTTTGTCGCATTCGCTCTTATTTCTCAGTGACAAATAATCTCTGTCTATCAGGTATACTTTTGTTTTCTTCAGAGTACAAGAGTGTAACAGCAATTTTTAAAAACTAACCTTGGATCGCAGATACTGAGTGGCTGATCGTGAGCTGTGCGATGATCACACCCAAAGGAAGACAACTCAGAGCCAAAGGTAGAAAAAAACACACAATACAACAACGTCTAGGAAGATCCGACTGACTGAGAATAAAAATTGTCTCTTCGTTCATCTTTGTTAGGCCCTTAGGTTTCAAGCAAGTTTTTTGGGGTCAAAGGTCCGTGTGAGCGTTCGGAAGAATCGATTGAGTTGAGTCTTTTTTCGCAGCGGCCGCGAAATAATTGTTTAAAATGATACAAAACTATTGAAAAATCTCAAAATCTCTTTTGCGAAATGCAGATTAATAAATGATCAGGTAGACCTTTAACTCGAGTGCTCTCCCGATTAGAGCATTCTCTTATTTTTGTTTGTACCCGAGACTTTTGCGCACGATCACACCGAGTTACTTATTGTGCTTATATGATAAGTATGTTGTATGAGTATGAAACGCAGAGTCCGAAGTTAATGGTATTTGCTTTATTTTGTTTTGTTTTTGATTAGAACTGTATAGTTTGTGCTCTTGCTTTGCAAAGTATTTCTTTTTTTTCTTCTTTCATTCTTATATATTTCGTATCCCTTTTCTCATACTTATTTTTGGATTTTTGTAAGTGTTTTCATTTTTGTTTTGTATTTTGATTGGACGAGCAGTTCAGACTTAACGAAGTCGTACGACGTGTAGATATAGGCTCTTAAATTGCATTATTAAAACTCTCCTAATAGTAGAGCAAATCACATTACAGCCATTATTAAAATAACTTAGGTTCTACCACATTTGGCTCTTCTCCCTATGGCGGCTTGCTGAGTTTTGTCGTTCTCGGCCAAGTGTAGGTGTTGTTTGAAGCGCCTGAGTCGCTCACAAATGTTGCCTGACGTTCGTGAGTCGGTTGCGGAACAGTGTTGCATTGCTGCTGAGATTGTCCGTTTGAATTTTGAGTTGAAGCTTGCTGCTGCTGCGTCGTCGGCCTCTTAGATTCTTGAGCCGTTGAATCGGGCGAGGGAATTGGCCGATGGGATTTCATGTGAGCGCTTCTGCTTTTCACTTTGTTGAAAACTCTGCAAAATAATTGGACAAACAAACGGACACATTAATCCAAACGTCACATCTCAATTTTGTTATCTAGACAGAAAAATATGCAAATACGTCAAAGTTTATCGAACACACAAACAGGTTTCGTTAGAAAAAGATAATTATAATGCAAGATAGTAAACAGTTCTTCAGACGAATCTTTTTCGTTTAAATTATCATGAAATCTCTGTTTTATGCGTGCTGTTGTTTAATTCATTGATTTACATATTTAATTTACTTTTTTTTCAAACAAGATCTCTTTTATTTAGAATACGTGATTTACATACATATTGCACTCATGGGATGAATTGTTAGTTACATAGTGTTGCGTGCATAATAGTATCGCGCCGCTTGGGAAAATATGATCATAACACTTAAAGTATAATTTTCGCATAAAGTTAACCATAATCATTGCCGGAAAGTTACTTCTTTTTTTCTCTCTCGTATCGCAATAATTTTCCCAAGTGATGTATCGATAATATTTATTGATAAAATTTTTATATATTTTGATGATTTTTAAAAAAACTGTGATTATTAAAAGCATTCATAAAATTCGAATGATTATCTACTAATTTTAATAAACTGGAAAACAAATCGTCACTCTGATCAGTGAAGCTGATTTGAATTCACAATTATCGAGTAAGAAAGTACATCGAAAAATAATATGAATAATATATTAGCAAATCAAATAAAGCGTACACAAATGAGCAAACTGTTAAAATAATACATCCTGAAATCAATACATTAATCACGTGCTGGACAATGATCAAGTGTAATGAGCGTGTTCGTAGAAAGCGTATATTAAATATAAACATTTTTATATAATTTGTTCAAACTTAATTAGAAGGCTTGTTTTTTAACGATGATAAATTAAAAATTAAAAAGAAACAGTAACCAAATGAAAATGTAATTTTTCAACTGTGATAAAATGATGAAAATTTGAAATATCATAATTGATTTCTCATGCAACTGTATTGTGGCTGTTCTACACTATGGATAAAATAGCTACTGAATGGAACAAATATATCGTAGGGATTGAAACTAATTGCAAGATCAAATAAACTGGTAATAACGTAGGTTCAGAAGTGTATACATCGACAGACAAAAGTTGTTCGACATATTATTCAAACAGATTGCTTTTGCAACTTTCAAAAGTGTTTTGCTTATAGTTATATTCGGAAACGGGTGATTTAAATTAGAGATTAGAGACTTACTTCCCGCAAATCTTGCAGGGGTAGTGAAGTAGGGTGGGCACGGGTAGTTGCTCAGAACTAGTGTGAGTTTGTGAGTTGGTGTTGACTGTGGCGTGGCTGGTTTTGCCAGTTTGGCCGTTTTTGGTGCTGCCGGCCATCGTTACTGTTACACTTCCGCTAAAGCTCTGACAACACAAAGAAAACACAAAGCCAAAATAAACAACACAAACAAACCTCATCAACGACAACGAATTAAAGGCAATGTCACACAACGCACAAATAAATCTGTTCAGTGAAATAAGCGTGTGGAAAGACGACAGAGACATGCGACATTAAAATGTTTACATGTACAGGGTATCTGTATATTAAATTAAGCAACAAGGCTCGACAGTTATCGAGTTATTCAATTGCAGTACTGAATTCAGGTCACGTCTTTCGCAGATGCTTGATTTTCATTATCATTACATTATTCTTACAATTGTCGTACATCATTTTAAAGCTTACACAAATCAGATACATTGATCTCATCAGAAAGGTACTAATATAGTCAGAGATTAGTTTTAGTCTTGTTCTTTTAACTCACATCATTGCAGTCGTATGCGTAGAGTCTTAATTCACCTTCGCTAGTTGTCAAAGTGGCAGAATTTTCTCGTTCATTTGTCTGTAACTAATTTATCATTCATTCATTTTCACTCTCCTAATCAACTCAACGTCGTCTGAAACTCATCTTACGACAAATAAATTCGACGATAATCAATAATAATTATAATTATGTTCAGCTTACTAAGGTCCTGTGAAGTATCGACTTGTCATCGCTGAAGTCGACATTGGCGACAGATGCGATTGCTTCGCGCAGTTCTTTTGTATCCTTCGAGTCCTTGTCTTTGTACTCGCTCTTGACTTTCGGCTTGCCATAGTGAGATTGCAATCTTGCGTACTCATCTGGACAGAGCCTCTTCCAGAGGTAGTAGAATTGCACGCATTGTTTAGCGGACTTGGTACCAATATCCCTAGATATGCTGGGGAAGTCTTTGTTGTACTTTAACAGGCTCTGATAAAAAGCGTTTATTTCGTTCGTCGTCCAGCGATCTGATTCATGGTACTCATACGTCAGCAGCGGATGATTCGCTGACAATGCTGGCGTTGGCTTTATGAGTTGCAACATAGCTTCCTGCAGAAAACAAAATTTGCATTCCATATTACACCAATCAACTCATTTCATATATTCTTGAAATAACTTTAAAACAAAACAAATCATCAAACTTACTCTAATGTTCCCTTTACACATACGCAAAAGGTGAAACGCGTACTCTTTGCTTCTCCCACCACCAGGGATTCCGGCACAACATGCAAATTGCAGGTACATTTCAACTGTAAAAGATAACAGTAAATTATTAAAAACACAGCTCGTTTTATTTTACTTTACTAAGTGAACCAAAGTTTATTTCTTTTCTACATACGTTCATTGTTGGTAAGAGTATCACAGATTCCCGGATCCCAAAGCAGGTTATCAGTTTCCGGGTCGCCCCTGCCTCGGTCGCCAAGACACCCAAGTTGTGGTATCGTGGCCTGGTATCGGTTTCCAATGTTTATCCTGGGCGGTGGCACATCATTTCCTTGCGAGTCATCGGAACTGAAATCCGAGTCTCGTTCAAACTGATGTAGCCTCGCATAGAGTCCAGGTCCAGGTCGAGAGGGGTTTAGAATAGGGGGTGGCGTATAACTGCTATCCCAGTGTCTGTCACAGGCCCGTCTCAGTCTCGAAGGGTACGGACGCGAGCTGTTCAATCCATGAGAATCCAAGCGAGGCTTCTTTCTGCAGTGTTTCGCCGGACTCCCACTCGCAGGTATGCTGCTAGGACTCAGAAAAATATCCTGTTCGTCCAGCAATTCCTCTTTGATCTGTTCGATGGGTATTGGCAGGTTGCATTTACCCGCAGGTTTGTGTTTCAGTACATGGTTGTTGTTATGCACCGTCTGGTTGGCCTGGATCAGAAACTTGGTCGGATTGATAGCCTGCTGCATCTGGTTCTGCTGAAAGTGTTGTCTAGGATCTTGTTGATTAATCACCACGTTCGTGTCCGACTCGACTTTAGGCGTGGCGAGACGAATTTCCTTGCGAAAGGTGAGGTTCGCCGGGTTTAAAGTATTCGCGGTTGTCTGCACGAAGACATTCTTTGGCAATCCAGCGGCAGACTGGGTTTGAATGAGCTTCAACTCTCCGTTGTTGTCAACAACGATTCCAGCTAGTTGTCCGTTGCCTAGACTAAAGTCCACAAGATTTTGACTCGTAATCAGTTTGTACGATTGGAACTCAAATCTCCGTCGGCCGGTTGCAAAGTCCTTCGGACTGGATGAAAGCAGAGGGTCCTCGGAGTTTGGCATCATCTGGTTCTGCAGCGTCTGGTGAGGAGACACTGGAAACGTCGCGGTGGAAAAGTTACCTGGCCCAGGCGACGACACGGAAGACGGCGGCAGGGACGACAGCGGAGACGGAGCTGGTGTAGCAGAAAGGGGACTCGGAAGTGGAGAGTGACCGTTCGGAGAAGCTGAGCCGTATAGATCAGCGGTGTCTGCGTCACTCTCGCCCGGAAGAACTTCGCTCAGAGCTTCCTCCACAGCTGCCGCGGAAGACATTGTGGTTGTATAAAAAGCGGCTGATATCGGCGACGAGACCGGTCTCAATGGCTCGGTGTCGTCCTGGGGACTCAGCAGCGGAAGATTTCCGGATAGCAGGCCTTCCTGACTGGCTGGAGGCGTTGGATAGGTGAAGCTTGGACTGTCGTGTCGGGTTAGGGGCGAAGCCAACGGTGACTGAGTTGCTATTGTGTGCGGACTCTCGGTGTATTGAGCACCGTAGGTACTAAATTCCGCCAAGGAATCCGGTAGAGGTGAATTCACTAGAGCTTGAAGGTCGGGGTTGACTGTGTGTTGAGTGGTGTAACGATCCTCCAGAGCCATATCTTGTAGCTGTTCAGTTGAAGTCTGCTCTTGACCCAAAAGACTGGTTGTCTGAAACTATTAAATTAGGTAAGGTGTTTGGATGAGTTGTTCAGAACTGAGTTTAATCTTCGAGAGTAAGGTTTTGTAAAGGAGGTGCGCTGAAGGAGAACCACTTGACTGAACAAAGTTCGTTGGATGATTTGATTATGAGATTGTAATTTCAAGTTACTAAAAAAGAGGAAATACAAACCTGGATGGTATCAAGCTGCGCGGTGTGAAGCAACACCCCATCAGGCATAGCAGTAACTTGTTGAAACACGTCGTCCTGCAGGCTGGGACTGAAGTACCCACCATCTTCAGAATATCCTGTCATGGTGAAGTTCTCAGTTACAGCTGCCGACTGTTGCATCGGGCTTTGATTGTGAGTTTGAGATTGTTGCTGAGCATTTTGCTGCTGCACCGGAGTTTGGTAAGTCAGCTGCAGTTTTTGTCCATTGTCAGATGGTCGTTTCACAGCCATTTTTGTCGTACCCTAAAAAACCAATCAATTATCAATTCAATCAACAAAACTTGAGAACATTCAAGAAGTAAAAAATCATTTCAACACGTTAGTCTACCTTTAATATCAAATCCGCCAAAGCTTGAGCTTGGGCTTGTGTTTGAGCTTCTTGCAATTGCTTTTGAACAGATGCAGTGCCGGTGATGGTGACATTGGGTTGTCGAAAGTGTTCATTATCCTGGATGCGCCGAATTTTGTCCCCCGACGAGAGGGGCGGCGGTGCGGGCACAGCAAAACTAGTTTTACCAATGACGTGAGCCGCTCCATCATTCTGCCCTGTCAGCGTGTTCGTGTTTGTTCTGGACTGCGTTGTATTTGCATCGGCAGCTGAGGGGACAGACAAGCAAAATAAAAAAAACGAAATTCGTAGATCAATCGCAAACGAGATGACGGTCATTGCAATGTTTCGTTTGCTTACCAGTGGTGCGCTTCTGGATTATTTTTTCCTCGATCAAAGCTCTGACACTGACCGACGCTGTCTGCAGGGGCGGGCCGACCACTTCTTTTTTCTCTGTTTTCTTGTTTTCAGCATCCTGGAACAAACAAAATCAGTGGTTAGATTGTTTCGATGAGTTTTGATCTGATTATTTGTTGTACTAGAAAAAAGTATCCAAAAGTTGAGAAAGTGTTGGGTATTAGCTATCCGAAATGGAGAAGCCAGACTGGTGCCTCTAGGCGCGCCTAATTGAAGTGCTATTCAATTACCCGATGACGCAACCTTTGGCGAACGGGATACTTTGGAGTGAGCGTTGATCATGGTGTAACTGGATTTCACGATCGTATGACTGATTGCGGCCGGTTTCTAACACGAGAGAATCACCGATCAAATAGGGGGGAGAAGGATAGTGCAATGCGTTTCACGTCTCGGGTCTAAACAAATTGTTCGGGCTAAAGGATTGTTCTTCGTCCGAGATTGAAGAGCCAAGCAAAGATGAAGAACAGCTCGAGTGGCGCTTCGCAAAACGTGAATGCTCGTCCCAATTGTCACGACCAAGACCCGAGTATAGCCAGTCAGATTCAATCTACATAATGGAGAAAGCTCCGAACAATGTTTGCGCGGCAGTTTCTATCTGTGAATGAGTCTAGCATTCAGCACCCAGGAGAAAGTGATTGTTAATGGATTCGATTCAACGGACCTGTCACATCTATTTCCACCCTTCAAACTCAAGTCCGGATTATTTTTCACGAAAATTCGTACTTTTAGTTTTCTTTCCGTTCCTTCATTCTTTCTTCGAGGGGGTTCAAACTCGTTGGTCTCACCTTTCTATAGTATCCGCCATGCAGCCTCATGTGCCCATTCAGAGCTGGGATGTTTTTGAATTTACGGTGACAGAGGTTGCATTCGACGGGTTTCGGCTCGCTCAAAGATTTGTTGTTGGTCGAGGCGACCGCACCTGGCGACGAAGAATTAGCTGGACTTGGACTGCCCTTGTTGGCATTTCCGTTTCCTGGTGAATTGACCTGTTGCTGTTGCGCCTGTTGCTGTGCCTGTTGCTGGCTTTGTTGCTGCTGTTGTTGCTGAAAAAATGAAACAAATATTTTTTTTCATCAGTTCTCAATTTACAAAAAGCTGTACATTTTGTTTTAGAAAAGTTTCGTGTTATAAAAGTGTATCGAAAGTTTGAGTCTTTAATTCTTTTGTGGAGGGAAACGACTGATGCGTGTCTTTTAAGTCAAGTTACCGCGGCTTCTACTTTAAAACAGTGCAACCTCTCATTCAGTCAGCACACCCTCGACGAAATTACTCTTCGAAACTCACGAGCGATAATAATATGGAGAAATGGAATGTGAATTTCCAGCTGGCACAGGCAGGGAAATCTTCGCACAGCCGAAGGGGGATGATAAGAAAGCTCCGAGGCTGAGGGGAGGGGAGGGGGCAGGAAGATTGGCAGATATTGTGCGAGCGAAACTAGAACTTCATTGAAGAGAAATTACTAACTGCATAAGACGAGTCATAATTCGCTTGTAAACGACGAGGAAAAGTCTTTGGTAAGTTTTTTTTCAGAAAAAAGTTTTCGCGCTGCGAATGAAATTGGGACTTCTGGCAATGCGAAAGCAAAGTCGTGGGATATAGAAGTAAGGGATCAGCAAGCGAAAAGCTATTTTATTATCGTCGCTTTGTAGCTGCGGGTATTAATCGATTGCGCTTTGTTGCAGTGCAACAATTCCGAAAATTGAAGTCCTGTAGCCCGAGTTTTAATTAACGATTGTTAATTAATTACCCGTGGATAACAATGCGGTCAAATGTGCCGTCATTATGATATTCGTCAAAGGCTTTGTATTCGGGTGCGCGTTCGGCCGTATTTCATTCTTACGGCCCGTAGTTTATGCAAAGTGCCTGTCCC
The DNA here is from genome assembly GCA_020615435.1 of Telenomus remus. Taxonomy (NCBI): domain Eukaryota; kingdom Metazoa; phylum Arthropoda; class Insecta; order Hymenoptera; family Scelionidae; genus Telenomus; species Telenomus remus. The sequence continues at coordinate 12,635,592 of CM036337.1, forward strand.
AGGGGATCGCCGATAAAGCGCCAACATTGCCGGCGCAGTCGCAAGACGTCGATCTCGGCTACGAATTTCGGCGGCATATCGTTATGGCTCAGCTAAAAGTTATGGCACACCTCCACGATTCAATTAGGGCAATGTTTGCGCGCATCCTTTCCGTCGTGCCCGTCTCGCGCGTGTGTACATTCAATCTTGTAATTTCATCACTTTGCGTTCACTCGGATCAAATATTTAATTCGCCCTGATTGGCCGTTGATTTCCTGATTGAAAATCTCACTTACCGATAAACACTCAGAAAATCAAAACAAAACGAAAAGCAATGGCGACGAAATGTGGTTGCAATAATAATGGTGATGGTGAAAATAAAATTAGGAATTGTCGTGGACAAGAAAATTGACAAATCAATTAACACGTAAGTTGCAAATTGGCAGCGCTTGGACGTTCGCAATCAACGAAATGGTTCGATGATTGGGAATTCCGGTGTCATTGTGTCAGTTGAAAGATGAATTGACGTCCGAGGGTAGTTTGTCGCCTTGGCGATGAAACTGGTAATGGCATCGAGAGGTGGGACAGTTGCACAAGTTGTTCGCGTAATTGCGAATAATTGCATTGTCTTGGAGTCGTTCGCAAGTCGCTTCAGTCGTCGTAACTAGGCCTCAGGGGAGACGAGTACTCGGAGTTTCAGAAGGTTCTGAACACGTATCGGCGAAAATGATTGACAAAGCACACCCTCAATTGTGAGAATGTTTAATTATCAATCGAACACGGGCAATAAAGATATGAAATCCAAGAAAAAAAAGTATAATTTGGCGTTGGTTTGACGCGTGCATGCGTTGCGGTGAATTTTATTAATGTGACGCGGGTGAAGGGAGTAAAAAAATGTTGGGGCGTTATCAGTGTGCGACGGCTGAAAAGACAGCAGGGGTCGCAACAACCTCGCGCTGTTTCGGATTTACGCTTGACTGATTACCACGCAAGGAAACACAGACTTCGGGCTTAGATAAGAGAAATGTGCCGGAACTGTCTACCGTCTGACAATTGTACTAATTGCACAGCTGCGGACGCACAGCGCCTCTCGGCCCTCTTCATTATCCCGACTATTTCTGCTTTGCTTTTTGACAGATCTCGTGCTTTTTAATTGTTTCAGCGCCGACGGCTGTAAAATGGAATTCAATTTTCTTGGACCTAGCCCATTAATTTGCTCGCTCATTTTTTGATTGTCACATGCAAACGATGCGCGAACTCTTTTGGATTCTTCTTTTTTTTTCTTTTTCCTTAGCGCGACTAATGGTTGTAAGTAACAGTTTATGACAGTTAGTGTGCAGTCCTTTAACGCTTGCTGTCAATACGATGGTGGGTTGCACCCCTTCGAGCGAATTTCGGCACTCAGTCAACACATAAATTTCGTCAGCACATGGCACTGGGATTATGAACAATAACCCAGCGCCACTTTTCTCGTACGAGTCCTAGCTCTCTTGCTTGAGTAATTACCCATTTGTTCTGCACACATAACCTTTTCTACTAAAATGAACGAAATGGACTGTACGACTAACTGACCTTCAACTTCATTCCGAATTATGAAACATTTGCAAGGAAAAATGTTTTAGAGGGAAAAGTTTTTTTCTGAAAAACATTTTGAATGCATAAATTGGACTCTTTTCACGACTGTTTTTCTTTCAGGATTTGCTGTGATCCAAAATATGAATATGTTTCGTTATTTCATATATGAAAGAGATTTTTTTTCTGTTCCTCCCAAATTTCAGAGAATTTGAAAACCTGTTTGGCAACGTTTATCAAAGTCGATGGAATTTTAATCTGGAGTATCGAACTGGATTCCACATCCTGCAACAGTTTCAAACGAAGAATTTTGATTGAAGTGCAACACAAGCTCGATTTTCGGATACAAATAACAAAAATAGACACAAACGATTCGAAACGAATAGAGGAAAAAAAGGCATTCCGTTTGCACTTTTGATTTTCATTTCGGGGATTCTTGCAAGTGTCGAGTTATCGTCGCGCTGGTATGGAAATTTTGAATGCGCGCTACTGTCGAGTTTACATGTTTTCGGTTGCCTGGAAACGAGGCTTGGTTATTACGTGCTGCAAGACAATAAAGTGATGAGCATGACTTGTTCCATTCTAGTTCGTCAAGTTGTTTTACGTTAATTAAAATTTTTGGCTCGTTTCATATTCAATTTTGTTATCGTTGCACTAACAACATACCATTACCAATTTCGGTTCTGAAATAGTCTATGTCTTTGTTACTACATCAATTTGTTCGCACAAATTGTAATGATTAATTTATTGTTCAATTTGCCAAAAAAAAATGGGCAGCCGAGCAATCTGATAAATTAGTCTGAACGTTAGCTCAGCGGGTGCGATAAATTTGGTTGCATATCGCTTATACAGCGGATCATAGGTCGGATTCGTGTCATTATAAATTGGATTAGCGAAGATGAGTGTCCAGGTCGTAAGTCCAAGCGGCGCCGATATTCGGCTATCATTCTCCAGTTCCTAAGATTATGCGAAATTGAAAATCCGCTTATCCCGCGAGCTCACTCGGGCCCTTATTTATCGGCGCAATTTCATTATCATTACTAATCTCTAAGGCGAAAATTTTTTCATCTATCTAACCACCCTTACTTCCAGAATAAAATAACAGCTGTCTTAACGAATTTCTAAAATTTTTCATTAAAGAACGTTTTTTCACAATATCTAATTTTAAGTCTTTTCCATGAGTTAGAAAAAATTTGTTTGATGTCAAATTGAACTGCTCAAAGTAACTAGACAAAAAATGAACAAAATTACCTGCAGTGAAAATCTGTAAAGGTAATCAGATGACTGATACTGCGGGTAGTGTTGATTTTCATGTTGCACGTGATGGTTATAGTGGTGATATTGATGATAATGTTGTTGGGGCTGCTGCAGGTACCAGGCTTGATTGTACCCGGCCATGGCTATTATGTCTCTCTAAGCCCGCAAACGCGCTTCGCGAGTAATGGCAAAAACAACATTTTTACAACGTCCATATGGGATTATTCACTGTGCGCCGACGATCCCGAGCTCTATCGACTAGAAAGAAATGGTTCGCGAGCAATTAATACAACCACGTCTGCTAGCAATTACATACACTCGTTGTGCAAAAATTTTTCACGCTAATGCAAATAAGGCTCTCGTGATTATGAATCAGTGTTTACGTGCAACTGCGGTTCGGTCACGATCGACGAAATAATGTCGCTTGATTATTTGGCCACTGTATTATCCCGTTATTTAAACCAGCCACCGCGATATTACACTGCGCTAGATTGCATTCACGCTTCACAAATTAGCGACATTGCGTTTCGTTTAATTTGAGTTGATATCGCGCTTCAAAGACGCGATTACAGTCGAGCGAATCGTTTTTTTTGTTCGTTTCACTGCTATCTTCCGGTGTATCTTTGGCGAATAAACGTTCTCTCCCCCCGCGTCCCTCCTCTCTCGGTCTATGCGCGATTGTTCCGATTTGTCGTGAATTTTCAAGCCTAAACGTTCTCCCCCGTTGGATGCGAAAATTTGCAGCGAACTCACATGATAACACACCGATGATGCCACGCAAATAACTCGGCAAAGTTTATTTGAGATATTAATTTTTACAATATTTATTCTGCTGATATAAAGCAAACACGAGACACGAGAAGTTTGATTACATTTCGAAATACGACTGCGATTTTGTTCGCAATATTTGTTTAATGATATTTATTTAATATATTGGCTGGTTAAACAAATGTCGGAACAGCGTTGCACGATATTCTTCACCGGATATTCGTTTATTAATTTGCTTTCAATAAGATTTGCTTTTTTTGCAAGGAAATGAAAACGTTGCAACGACCATAGAAAGAAACAATAAATGCGATATTAAATTTTCGGTCAGATGAAATTCAATTTTTTCCATTCAGTTCGGTAGCTTTTCAACGTTGTAAAAAATGTATACGAAAATGTACGTTGGAAGTCATTTTTGCAGTTGATTTTTGCATGTGCTCTCGCGTCCCGTCGAATCGATACGTCAGAAATCCGACACGAATATTTTATGAGCTTGAATAAAAAAGGAACGCGAACACCAGCACGCGGTTATTTTTAATTAAATGATAATTTTTTCATATCTGGCCGGCTCGTATTTGCATGCGAAATCTTTGCGAATTATGTCTGTCAATACTATTCAAACGTGATTGATAATCGCTTCGGAAATGGCGTCACGAGTTCATCACTGTCGTAACAAGTCACTTGAAACGTTTAGCACTGCGAAGACACCGTATTGCACAAGATGACGGAGAATCAGTGACTAAATACTTTTCCGAAATGCGTTCAAGTTCGCGGTGGTCCATCATCCCCACTCGCTACTCACCGGGATGGTTTTTAACTGTCCTTTAAGTCCGGACCGGTTGGCCATTTAATTTCTCTCGAGGAGATCTCAGAAGGGTGAAGGGCAAAGGGCGAAGAAACTTTTCACGATGATCTTGATCCAGTGAGAATCGAGCAAAGGAAGTTGTTCGTCCGGATCATTTAATCTGGGTTAAATGCAATTAAGTGAAAAAGTCGTGAAATTTGATTGCTTATTTTTTTTCATTCGTCTAATTTTTTTTCTACTAAACAAATCTCTTTTCTCGAATGTTTGTAAAGACCAAGCGAAGTGGAATAAATTATCAGTTTGTGAAATTTATTATTAAAACTGGGGTTCGGGGGAAGTTTCTTTTTCGTACAATTTCGCTTTGAGACAAGCGCGGACATTTCGAGGCGCAAAAAAAATGAGTACGGCGAAAAATTTCATTTCCGCGCTGTAAAAGATTTAATGAAACCGGCTAATTTTCTTTGATCAATCTCGCTGCTATTTTTTCATAATCATTTTTGTTTGTGCGCGTTTTATTTTCAACTTTGATACGCAAATAAATGAGTCGAGGCGTTTTTATGAATGACGCAAAGCAATTCGGTTCGATTCCAGTTACATGTCATTTTATTTTGAATTACACATTTCAAGCGCCTCAATTAATCATCGACATCGAGTGGAGTGGCAATGATTGCACGATGACGCTTGAACATAAATTGTATGAATTAAAAATTCGAAAACGAAAAAAGAAAAGCATCAATTTTGATATTACTTGTATTATCGACATCAGTCAGTCGCGGGTTGACATCGATACATTAATTCATTGAATAATTCATTTGTCCTACTAATTCGCGGATTCGTATTTATACAACTAGACAGATTGCAACATCGAGGCAATTATCATCTTGTATGTACTTTGCTAGCAATCCCTATTGAACGTTTGTATTACACAGCAACCTCGTCTCAATGTAATAAATGCCTTGTGTACCTTTGTGGACATCCCCGGTTTCAATCTGTCTAAACTAAAACTAGAAATTGCAAAACTCGAAATAGGATTTTTTTTCATAATATCCAAAAACTATTTCTATTTTGATTGCAAAATAACTTATACGTGAAAACCAACTATAATAAACGAGATCTAGTTGGTTTAACAAGTTCATAAAGCGACTTTGCATCAGGCGGATTTATCGATTCTTTATTTGCAGAACGGCGTTTTTTATCTGACCAATCTTCTGTTAATCCCGCTTTGAATAAATATGAATCTCCGAGTCCGCGCGCACTCCCTTTGCCACTTTCTCCCCCGTTGTGTTTGCGCGATATGTTCTTTCAAACGATACTTTCCAATTCCATCGCAGCGCCGGATTTCTCTCTGTAAAATGATAACCGCGTAATTTACGACCGAGTGGTGTATCAAAACGGTGCTCGGGCTTCGCAAAGTAGAAAAAAAAACGGAGAAAAGTCTGCGTTCATTTTTGTTTGCAATTAGAATCGCAATTACGCGAAACCACCACGCGCCAAGTTTTGTGCAGTGATTAGCCGAATTATTGGATTTCCATTTGAACAATGATTTGAGATAACGCGAAGACGCATCCGCGCTGCTATACCTAATGTCTTGAATATATGTAATGGTCCGTGGCAAGATAAATGATTCGGAATTGATTTGTTCAATATTCAAAAATATATCGCGACGTTTAATGGCCTCTGCGCGCAACACTGTTTCTTGCACATTACACGCGAGATAAAGACGTTACGAGGTTGAGATTTACTCAAAAATCGAGTGGGGGTGGGAAAGAGGCATGAAAAACACTCTCGAAGATAAAGCGAGAGAAAAGTGGGAAGCAAAGAAAAAGGTCGGAAAAAAAGTTTGAACGTCTCTGTTGCGGCACTCACGGATGAATAATTCTCGTGCGATGAACTCCGCGTGGTCCGCGCAATCGAACGAAAGAGCGCTTGTCGGTTGCCATGCCAACGAAATATTAGCCAATTTTTGGCCGGCCAAGTTTATTATTATTACAAGAGCCGGGCGATATTTTGCGCCCTTACGAACGCGATGGTAATACGCTGAAGCGGGCGAATGAAAATTGCACGCTGCAGCGCGCGACTGGCAAACGCATGCACGCTGAATCGAGGCGTATTTTGCATGTTTGATGCTAAAGCGCGGGCACGCATCCACCGGCTGTAAAACGCGACCTGACAACCAACTTTATGCCGTGGGGATTATAACACGGACAGTAAATTCTTGCAATAACTCTCTCGCCTATCGCAAAAGCAAACTTGGCTCGATTCGATGCTCCCAACGGTCAGTATCCGCCGCCTCGGATTGCCAACTATTTTCTAATTACGTACATCTTATGTTAACTATTGTCTTGTTGCATTCTTGCACGGATAAATCTATCTCTTACAATGTAGAACATTCTTTTCAACATTTTTCAAATTCATCTTCGCAATCCTCAACTGCCCACTTGACAGAATAAATCAAAAACGTACAAATGGGTGTGACAGAGGCAGAATGTTCTTAGAGCTCTATTAAAATTGAAATTTCCATATTGCACAATAAATTTTTTTAGAACATATTCTTAATTTTTGGCACAATCCGTTGAAAAAACTGTCTAATAAAAATCGTGAGAATAGGTTAGAGAATTTGACCGCGGTTCTGTTATAGTTTAGATAACGGTCTTCGTGACCTAGAATGAAGACGACGAGTCAGGAAGCGTAAGTCTTAGCCCTTTAAAGGTCATCGCGTAGAAACTAACGTACAAACGGAATAAACAAAATGAGCAGAGCGAAAGGGGCAAAAGAAGAGCCGCGAACAAAGGGTCGCGATCGCGGTTAACAGCTGCGTTCGGTTCCGCATTCAGGGTTTTTGACGAGCGAGATATAAAATTCGCGCGAGAAGGAGAATAATAGAAAAAATAGAGAGGACGAGCAGTTGAAAAGTGTCGAGGACACTGTGTGTGTGAGAAAATGGCTCAGGATTGGCGTGCGAGAAGCAATTTGGATCCCGGAAATTCCGGGTCAGAGATGCGCGATTGGTCATTTCAAAGAGTTTGTCTATTCGCTGGGGGTCCTGCTTTTGGTCTAGGGGGTCCTTTGTTGGGGGTCGAGTCAGTGTCCACGGAAGGGTGTAAGCCGTCGGTGGTTTGACGACTTTACTGTGAGAAGATACGTTGTGCAGTCCCCAGCATCGGGACCTGTTTCGGACCCCTGCGAACAACCGGCTTGCACCACCTTGCTTAACCCCTTTTCTTCTTTCTTACACATGCTAGCATCTTTGAGCCGACATTAAATACGTCTTCTCTTCCGGAGAAAACCTTTTACACCAATCACATTTTTTACTTCTTGGTATATTAAAAGAAAAAAAAGAAGATTTTTAACAATCAATTCCATAACAATTTTTAGATGCAATTGAACGATACTGCTTTACAAAGATGAAATAAAATGGTTAAAGGAACTACGTTTTGTAAAATTTGAAACGAAAAAAAAACTATTCATTATTGTGTAAAAAAATACACAGCTCTTTACTTGATTAAAAATATTTTCAATTAATAACGTGGAAACATAAAAGTACGTCAATATTGAAATACCTTATTGGATTTTTGTTGAATTTTTGTTCATGTACAATGGTTGAGAGAGCAGTTATAATTAATTTATTATAAAAAATTCAACAGTCATTTTTTCATCTGCAATTTCGTTTTAAAACTTTTTGAAGAGCAAAAAAATCTGTACGATCGATAAAAGCTATGCAATCAGAAGTGGATATAGAAGTGGACTCTTGAAACTAAAAGGAAACGCGCTATTTTGATACGAACGAACATTGATGTCTTTTATTCGTGTATAACGAGTTTTCATTATTCGCCTAAGACAGCGATTTCAAACATGTATGTGTCAATTCATCAGAACTTGTTCTTTTATATTCAAACAGTTTCGAGATGTGATTTCTAGCATTATCAAATTTTCAGCTCAATGATAAAATAATTAATTTGATGCTGATTACAAAGTGCAATATTTTAAGGACCATTGAAATGATTTAATGATAGGAATTAAACGGAAAAATTGATTTTAGTTCCTAGTTTAATTCGCGATTTTTATTTATAACCGTATCTCAGTCAGAAAAACAATGGATTATGTTGACTTTTAAATTTGTTTGGCAAAGATACAGTAATAAAAGATGTTAAAGAGTAGTGAATGTTTGCACTGCTTTCCAGAACTTTTTATTTTATTGAAAACAAAAGAATTTTCCATTAAAATGTGCATTACTACTGACTTTGTTTTATAACATTATTCGAAAACGTTGTTTTTTCTATTCACTGAAAGTAATCCGTCTACATGTTTTATAAAAAACACGTTTCATTGCTTTCGATAATATTATTTGATGCAGAAAGGAAAAAAGCGGATGTTCCATCTACATTTAGTGAAAAATAAAATGTAATAACTTTGTCCGTAGTTTTAATTGAAACACTACCAAATAATAATAAATTTTGTTGCCTCGAAACTCTAGTTTTTAATTACTCTGAAACTTCTGGATAATATTAATCAATAATCCGAATTTATAAACTAACTAACTGCAGATTATTGTTACATCCAACATTTCAAACTAATTCTCAAAACCGAGAAAACTTTTTATTACGATTATCGTTCTAATAACGACCGAGAACACTGATTCTGATGCAATCGATTTCTCTATAATTAATTATTCCGTAATGTCAAATTTTAATTAAGCAAAAACATATTTGCTCAATATAATGTTACATACTTTGATTTACTATATGTTGTTTCACGTTGGTCAGTATCTGTTTATTCCGAATAATTATGTACAGAAAAAGTTAGTAAAATAATCAGTGCATCAACATTTCAATGTAAATTCAATATCCGTTCATTAATTTTCACCGTCAAATATTGCAACATCAAACACCACTAATTCAACGAAAAATATTCAAATAATTAAAAAACAGAAAAACATGACACTAAAAAATCAAGAACGAAGAACGTACAGCATAAATTACAGACAAAGTGTACGAGATAGACACCACGTCAATTTTCTGTAAAGTGTGATTTTAATCCAGAGGTACGTCGGTACCGAATGTCATACATATTTATAACACCGGGGACCATCGATTTTTTTTCCCAACTAGCTCTAGCATTCGGCTTCTTATTCTGTTTAGACGGCACGGTGGAACATAAGTTCTTTGACGCTCGTAGTTGTTATTATGCCATTAATGCAACGAAGTTTGATCCGGAAGACGCGCGGAAGAGCGAGGGTGTGCTCGGTGAACAGAGGCTAGCGGGAAAGTGAGAGAAGGACCGGGTCGTCTGCCGAGAACTTAAGACAAGAATGACGGGAATGTAAAACGGAGTACAAAGCTGATTAAACCTACCGCGGTGAGAACCGGCGCATACTTGCGACGTTTAATTAATGCTGCTCCGGATACTGGCACGGCACCGTTTGCGGCGAGCGAGTTTGAAATTTCACGTAACCACGCGAAACGACGATAAGAAACATCCGAAATGCAAGCTATCAAGTGACACACTTGATTCGACCGATCTTTAAAAGCCGCCTTTCTTGTACATTCGAGATAACTCCCTCGAGAGCGATTGTACAAAACCAGAAGGTTGCTTCCCCGTTTAATGTAAACATTTCAAGAGCTAGTTTCAAATTCGCATGTTTTTTTATCCCTTTTTGAATGTTCGTTTATGAATTGCGCGACTATTTTAGGGGGTGATTTTTAAGTGACTGTAATGGCGTAATTTGCAACATTCAGTCGAGTGAATCGTGAGCGAAATTAAGCGATCGAAACGGCAACGACGTGCACATCGCAGTAAAAGGAATTTTGACGAAGACATTTCTCGTTGCTCATAAATATTTATCTCGCATGCAAAACGCACTCAATACTACCTCTCAGGCTTCTGTGGCATGGAAAAGAACGTCTTGCGACGTACCCGTAAATTGTTTTTTTTTTCCTCGTTTTGCACTTTTAATTCGATCTTCTAACATGTCGCGATCTCTAATTGGATCAGTTTTTCGGACGGTAGCAACATCAAAGCAAATTAGCTATGTTTCTCTTCTCTTAAGAAAAAGAAAAAAATTTTAAAATCCGTGATCGTACATTATTAATCGTGAACGGGCTTTACAATCGTTTATTCTCAAGTCTATTATTATTATCATTTATAAAATGTGTTTAAAAAGATAAGAAATTCGCTGAGTTTGCTTCTTTAATCTTCTTACTGCAGTTACAATTCACAGTCTTGTCGTTTCGAGCTCGCAACCTAGACTCCTGAGAGATTCTTAATCAAATAAAGGAGATCACAGGTACGTTTCGTCGCGAAGGATACCAAACGAAGGACTCTCTTTGAGACGCGAGTTTCACGATCAAGATTTAATAACTTTGCTTCTTCGCTTATTAGCTTTATACGTTTTACTGCAGTTAACAATTTACTAACTGTATTTTTGCAAAAAAAATAACATTTAAATTAAATTTTGCTTCTCTGAAAAAAATTACGTTTATATTTTTCCTGCTTTTTTCTTTTTTATAAACATTTTTTCTTAGAAGTGCGGGCTTGTTGATTTAATGACGCTTTACAAAATTTGTTTGTTAGATGTCGTATTTAAAGCTCCATACACAGTTGATTATTGAAATACGGTTGCTTGTTAATATTTCTTTGTGATTAAAACGCTATTAAAACTTATATTCAAACGGTTTTTAATACTTATTTTTAATGGCTTTCTGTTCGCCTATTTTTAAATCAACTTTAAACGATCGTTTTTAGTTTAATTTAGACGATAAAATTGTGCAAAAAAGTTTGATCAGGGATTTTGTACGTCGAGCACAGGCGCTTGTATTGTCCGTGTCGTGAAAAATCAATTGTTATTTAACATGCATCAGTCGAGTTTCCAATAATGGTTCTTAATAAAAAATTGATTGAATTTCAATACCGCACTCGAAATTCCTTTGAAATATGGAAAAAAACCAAAGACTGTAATGCTCGCGAATTAATGTTTGATTTGCACAAAATTTGTATTACTTCAACTTGAATAATTCGTAGAAATACATCATAAAATGATACGCCCGTTAACGTAACAAAATTTGGCCAATTATTCCGTTATATGAATTTTATATTTAAAAATTAATTGGCAAAGCAATTTATTTTTAATCGAATGAAATATTCAAATCTGTTGCATGTTTCAGCCATTTAAAATGTAAATCACTCGCTACCATTGAAACGAGAGATTGTCAGAATTAAGTATTAATTAAATTCGGTCGTTGAAATCAGGACAAATGTTTGAGACAGGATTGTTTCGTGTTGCGAATTAGCGAAAACAGTGCTAATTTGTAATTAAAATGTCGACTCACCTGCGAGTGGCTCCAGACCTTCGGTTTCGGACTCGACCTTGCACTGTTGCTCGTGTTTTCCGGACTCGAAACTGCGCCCGACGAGACCGCAACTTTTGCGGATGGTTTCGACGTCTTCTGCGACGGACTGCTGATACTGTTAGTCGTGTGTTGCTGCTGTTGCTGCTGCGGCGTCGACGTTTGCGTTTGTTGTTGCTGCGTTTGTTGCATAATCTGCTGGATAAGCTCGAGCTGCTGTTTCGTCAATCCGTCATTGTTCGCGGATGCCGTTGTTGCGTTCTACAAAAATATAAACAACCACCTTACATTCCACGAAATTGCACAAGACATATTTCTTCTTTGCGGTTTGCTTCGCTCGCTTTATTTCCACCCTCCGCCCATGTCACGTTTATTTATCACAAGAATTTGCGGCATCTTCGAGACGACGAAAACGCGAAAACGAAAATAAAGCATAAATTAGACTTGTTTTTGTGATCTCCACTCGGTCGAATTTACCGTTCGACTTGGTCTTTTCGCGAGCAACCACGCATGATGAATTATCTGTTTTCGTAGACGCTGCAAGTCGTCGGCGCTAATTCATTTCTGCTGGTCATGGAAATTGTCAGACAGAATCGCGAAATAAACGCCCCGAAAAGGATTTGACGAAACGAAAAGCATACATGCGCCGTGATAAAAAACGAGCACAGACAGTCGCGGCTGTGCGCTCGCAGACATCAGTTTTTCCACGTGAACGAACTTCACTTCCATTTCTATCACATGCAGATTCACGAACGGAGAAATAGTTCGTTGAGGAACGTGGTTTAGAACTCTTCGACACTTGCGGAAACGTGAAACCATGCATGCGTTTTTCGCTTTCTTCATATCCGCACCATTATTTTTTACAGTAGTTTGCTTTTGACTTTCTCTGTGAAATATTATTCTCGATTTCACGTTTCAAGTTGAAGAAACAAAATTCCTAATAAAACAGACTCTATATTTATCATACGAAAATGATCAAAGATGTATAGATATTGTCATCCTATGATTATTTTTGTTACGAATGTTTAAGCTTGAAACAACCAAAAGTTAGTTAGACTCAGATCAAAGTAGTCCGCTTAAAAATCGTCGAAGTTGCAAGGTAAAATGTGTGCAGGTTTTACAAAAAAGATAAATTTTATGTTGCCCACACGCGAATGTAGTTTGTACACACAGACTGTAAGATAAATTAGCCTAACTGTCTCGACATCCGTTGCGTTTACACACTCGCGGGGCGACGCATTCTTCATATTCCTGGCGTGTATATTTTCATCAAGTGGACGTATCATGGCTGCAACGTGAATATCCCAGGTACATTTTTTTTCCAACCGCATTTCTAGCTCGGCTTTCGTATATGAATTGGATTTTTTTCTACTGAACGTCAAAAATACTTTCATTCTTTTCTCTCCTTTTGTTTCAACTATTCTGACGTTGAATCCTTGGCAAAAGTTGCTGTTAAGTATGCGGGTTGAGGGCTGAAGAATCAGCAATAAAACTGTAACGTTTTATTACCGCTGTAAAAAGACGTTTTGTTCCCAACAGCCCTGCTTAGAGGTAAACAAATAATCCCGAGATTTTTTTTAGCGTCGCACGTTTGGTTGCAAAATTTTGAGTACATCGTAACAATTGCGCGCATTAAAATATACAGCGCCAGTGTGCGTCGCAAAATTACCAAGATGCATCTCTTATTTGTCTGGCACAGTGAAATATGCTGTTTTGTTAGCAATTTGGTTATCTGCGCTGAATACACCGGGCTATTTATTCAAGACGTAATTGTGTTGCGAAGCGCGACTTATTTATATTGTATTTGCCATTCGAATTTCAACGACGACCTGTTGTTATAACTTATATTTATACCAGACGGAAATTATACATTATACGCCGACGAAGCTCGAACCAACGATAGCGAATTGTGTTTAAAGATGTTTTCGCTGCTATTCAAACGCTCGGCTTTTCATCTCTTGTGTGCGCGCCTCAATTTGCCGGTTAATTATTATTACAGTGTATAATTGTGTTAAAATTAATTATTCTAAACGCTGCAAAAGATATTTCTAGCCATCTATCAACTGCTTTGACAATCGTTGCTATTATATTCACTGAATTCAGCCAGACAATGTAACAACAAACCATACAGAGAACGAAACAAAATATAACAATTTTTTCAGCAACAAAAGAAAATCAAATATAAAAGCTTTTCAAAACAAAAACGTCTATGCAATTTCGTGAATTAGACAATTTCAAAGGCACTAGTTTGGTCGCTGAAATACATGTTCGTCGCTTTAAATTCCGTTTGGCCGGAGCATCCGAACACAAACGAATTTTGTTTAATTAAATATACTTGTTATTGTGCAGCTTGTTAATTAATCAAACAAACGAAGACAACGATTTTGCCAACCGTTTGTGTGCGCAGTTACACACTGCGAGCAACGTAATTGTAATTGATGCCTACGATAATGAATTGCTCAGAATTATTTGCTTTCTGTCGGATTTATTATATGCCATTACTACTTGCTTTGAATTCAATAGACGTCGATTGGTAGCACACGCTTTTGTAGGTGTCAAATCAATCCCGCTGTTATTACCACCCGTATTGCCATTACAGACAAAAAAACGACCTTGCCTTTCAAGTACATAAAATCTCAATAAATTAGAGAAAAATGATTACGCCAAAGAATTTATGCTGATGAAAATTTAGTTGGCCGATTGCGTTAACGCTCGACTCGGCAAAAATCTCGATTTGATTACCACTCGATCTAATTCCCGACGATAAAGCAAAGTCGATGTTAAATCGCGTTTTATCTGGCTCGCCCTCGTATCTGTCGGCGGGCCGATCATGCGTTTTCTTGCCGTTCGCTTTTTCGTCCCCCTTTTCCGAGCCGTGATATATATTTGAGAGTATTATGTTCGCGAGCATTGTTCTCTCCAAGTTGGACGTTATCTCGTAGAACTCGTGTTGACAAATTACCGTACTGCTCATTCGAGATGGCTTGACTACACAAATCTGCGCGACTGAGCGCCCGCCTGTCATGAAACTTTTAGTGTGTAGTCGCGGATAATTAATGTCGACTTTGGCCGACAGAATCAATCGTAGGCTTTACATTCTTAAGAATTTTTTCGCAAAATTTCAATAGCTCAAAAAGTCATGTACGCTTATCTTTAAGTGGAGAACGAAAAATTTGAAAAAATATTCAATCCTGCGTTTTTGAAACGAATAAATTTAAACGTAAAGTTGTAAAAGTTGAATGTTCGAGAAAAAATGAGTTTTTCTTTAAATTTGTTAATTTTTGTTGTGTGTGTTTCAAAGGACCGTAGGTGAATTGTTTGGTCATAGTTGGTACTGTGTTGCGGATCCGGTCGAGTGGGTTCATTTGATGTAGAGCTAATTAGAGATCGAAATCTCGGGCTATCGCTGATTGGACGACGCCGGGCTTCGTAGACGACGCTATTTTGAAGCGGGCAGTCTGACCGGGTTGCCTACAAAATATCGAAAGCCATAGGAAAGGCACGAAAACAATGCGCGAACAATGCCGTTTACCTAGAAATTGCTTATCAGAATTCTACAACGAATTATTGGCTTCAATTTTCACGAAAAGTTCCAATCAAAGGCATTTCGCCTTGTTGCTGCCAAGAAATTATAATGTGAATTCATCGAGCTTCTTCGCTTCGTAAACGTTTGATCAATTATTAAGATATTTCAGCATAATTTGCATGAAATATTTAAGAGCATTTTGCATTTATTCTACAAAGCCGATGGATCAAAGCTGCATTTCATAATTGACGGGGCAAATAAGAATTCATTATTGGTTCTAAACAAAATAATAGAAATTTCATCGAAATATTAACAGGACAAAAAACTACCGGACGTTTTCCGTTATAAACGAGTTCATATAGTTTGCACTCAAATACCAAAATTCACATTTAGTGATAATCACGTTTGATAACAATGTATCTGTTATTAAAGCCCAAAACAACGCGTAAAATGTTTCCATAGAAGTCAGTGTTGAATTTATGTAAGCGCGCACATGAGAATGAAAAGCTCGGAGAGACCTTGGGGAGACCTTGTGTAGCCTGTAATGTTTGATTACAAGCGGTCCAAGGTAGACGCGTTTTTTAATCGAGAATTGCAGTTTTAATTAACGATTCTGAATTTTCGAGCTAATATTATTCAAACTATAATTATTAGTGTAAATAGGTTTAATAATTAATATGATCAAATAGAACAACATTACATTGGTGCAATAGATGTTGCAGTATGATAAACTCACGTAAATGTCAAACAATATTGTTTTGTTATCATTCGTGACGGTTGTTTTGATTGAACGAAGCAAAATCATCTTTGAATATTATGAGAGAAAATGCGCCAATTAATTGCACTGTGAAGATTAACCCGCATCGACACGAGTAAACAGTTTTATATAATTTAAAATAATTGACGGACAGAGATTGGAGCCGGTCAATTTTCGTTGGAAAATCCAGCGACGGACCAATATAGCAAAGACATTTTTCAATCTTGATTTCAAACTTGATCTCAAATTAAAGCTGATATTACCATCGTATCTATAATGACACGGTTTTAGCAAAAGCAGCGAGCTCTCTGATCGCCGTGATTATGCTACTTACAATGATTTCCCTTCGTTCGTCGATATCACACTTGCGCGACGTTAGTGCTCCCAATACGAGCACATTTCCAGCAGCTGCTTTTACTCGGACATAAACTAAACTTTACGCAAATTGGGATCCTGCTGTGCCAGACTAACAATGAAGAATAATTTAAACACGATCATCGGAAACCACATCTTCGAACAGCATATTAATGATTAACATAGTTAGGCAACTTTATGAACAGTTGACTGTTCAAAAAAGTGATAAAATGTGAGTATGAAAATCACCAAAAAAGCAAGTGACAAATGTTTGACAATAATTTTAACCGAATTATCGACTTGTTGATGAAGAGCTTTTTTATTTTTTGAATTTTATGTGAAAAGTAACCACGAATATATTTATCCGTGAATGATCGTGCGGTGAAAGATAAAAGTCGCCGTTAAAATGTTAACGCGAGGGCATTAATAATGCATTCGAGTTGGAGGGGGGGGGTATAAAATGTTCGTGAACGCGCAAGACTATCGAGCGCAGTAATTAAAATGTAATTTCATTTGGGCGCTTGCATAAAACAAAGGCGTTTAACAGTGCGCCGAATTTAATTTTAGGTGGCACAACTAAATGCACACACAAGTTCGCGAAATTTGAGCGTATAACGAGTAGTTGGACTAATTGACCAAAATTATGTTCGACGTGCGATTCAGGGTCTCGTCACTGTGTCATTCACTAAGCTGCAATTCGTTCTTCTCGTGAAAAATTAATTTCAACGTTTCAACGATCGTCTTGAAATTAAGGATCCATGTCTAAAAAACGATTCAATTCAAATTATAGTCTAATTTTTCTTTTGTCAAATTTGAAAGAGAATAAATTGCAAAACAAATGGTAACGAATATAAAAACACTTCGATAATTGAGTTTTGAATATAATGCGATTAAAAAATGAGCGGTTTACTTTAGATCTGCAAAGGATTCCCGTTTGAATGTCTGATAATCGCATATGCTCTGAAGCACTCGGTAGTGAGCTTTGCCGTCAAAAGACGGTCAATCTCTCTTTGTGACTATTCACTTGTTGTACCAAGGCATTAAATATTAAATCTCTCATTACATCTCTGTTGTAACGAGGAGAGATAGAGCTTCAATATTGCTTCATCTTGTGCCTCTGTCAGTCGATATTTTGATTTAATGAGAACACCTATACCAGCGAACACGTTGCCATCATAATCTGACTAAGTAGTCGCAGAAAAAGAGAAAAAAACGAGCAGAAAGAAAAAACAGCAACTAAATCTGATTCAAGTTATCGGCGAAAGTTCGAGTTTATTTTTGTGCGATACAGATTATAAATAAGTACGTAAGAAGAAAAGCATCCGACTTAATTAAGAGCAAACTAATTGGACGTCAAAATGTTGTGCAACTGATTCTGTAGTTATCCTGTTGAATCCAAGTCAATCGGATTGGTCGCGAAGATGCGCCAACTTTTGTGGGTGCAATCTAAATTAATTGCGTCTCAGGATGATCGATCGGCGCGGTATCGGCGAACGGTTGCTGTTCCATTTGTCTCGCTCAAATCGGGACGCGCAATTTTCATTGTACCCCGTTGCTCTATCGCATTATATTCATATCGAGCCGTCTGAAGTGCTCCTTGGATGAATCCTCGGGCCGCTGGCTGCTCGTGATCCTCTTTTATGACAACGAAAAACTGGTATCGCCACGACTCGATAAAGCATGACAACGTAAATTGCAGCTTTGGGTTGTGTCTGAAAAGTTTTCATAGCCGACCGTCAGAACCCGCTGCTTTCGCGCCCATTCATTGCAGCGTGCGCTGCTGAGTTCCCGTGGCCCCAGACATAACGAAGTTTTTGGTCATGAAATTTTATTATCTGCACTTTAGCCTATCTTCCGTCTAACTCAATATCACGGTTCCGTAGTCGTGACTTAAGTATCGCGCAAGCCATACTCTCTAAATTGTTTCAATCTTTTCATATAAGACTTTTCGAGTTGTTCGACCAACTATCCCTCTTGTATACGTAAAATGAAACTTATATTTTGATAGACCTTTCTATCGGCGGATTAACTTCTGTCCCGGTGTTTTATTAAGTACTTTCGAAATCAATAAAACAAGATCACGTCAAAATTCATTTCCAATACGTTTCTTCCTTTTATTCGTCAAACGCTTTGCAACCAAATTCGAATTCGAAAGTTGTGTTTCCACTTTCATCCCAATACTCGAGTCAAACTCAATTTCGTTTCATTCGTCGAAATTAGAAGACGTTGAGCAGAATCGTGTAACTCGTCAAGTGCCGCTGTAAAAAAAGCTCCGTCCCAAATGTTTCGACCATAAAAAATCGCGTATTTATGAAGCTGAAATAATTTTCTATTCTCTTTCATCCGCCTTTTACAACTCGACCTTTTCTACGCTTCGTTGAAGACTTTGATGAACTTGGGACATTTTAGTATTACTAGAAATACAGCTTGGAAACTTATTTCGCCAATTTTTTTCTCCTAATCACTATTTTCCCATCTAATTCAAAGCCGAAATTCCAAACAAGATTAAAAATAGCATTCTTGTTTGTGATTACTTATAATTTCGTCATTTGAGTATACAAAGAAACCACAAATTCATTAGAGCAAGCCAAAAGCAAACAATTTCCAAAATTGTTACAGGAATCAAGCCGTATAAGCGGGTGTCTCCATGGAGATTTGTTCATCAGAGCTTAATCAACGTGATTGTCGTAAGGTGGTTGGAAAAGCTTACCTTATGCTGTTGGGTTTGCGTTGGTTCTGTGGCGAGTAGTTGCTTTAATGCGGTGTGAGCGTGTCCGTTCTGCGTGGACGTTGGCCCGGGTGTGCTCGGGGTGCTTGGGTTGCTTCCAGGGGTGTTGGGCGTGTGTGGACCTGTTGTCGGACTGCTGGGACTTACGCTCTCGTTGACTTTGCTGCCCGCGTGATGATTTTCCGTGTGCCTCCTCAAGCTCCTGGCATCACAGTACGACTTTCCACAGCCTTCCGCTTTGCACTCGTAAGGCTTTTTGTTTCGATGCGTCAGCATGTGACCGTTCCTAAAATGTGCGAATCAAATTTTAATCAAACGAAAAACAACAACAACGGACAGGAGCAATTTCACTTCGTTGAGATGAAACATGAATGTTTGCAATCATTTAAATTGAATTTTGTTCGTCCTGTCCAATCGAACTGAGTAAAAATGATGAAACGGCGAAATCGAAAGGCAGTTTTCTTGTTGATTGGTGGTCAATACGGAATGCAAAAACAGAAATCACTTGGCGTCGAACCGAAAGTGCTTGACTTTGCATCCAAGAGATGAACCGATTTGAATGCATTCGACGCAAAAAACGACCCTAATACGTAACGAGGAAAAAAAATTGAAGCGAATTTTCGAGACGCTCGGACCAAATTTATTCCACCTGCGCGGGAGAATTCGGTTCACAGAGTGTTTCGTGATCAGCACGTGAATCGAATCGCAAACTCGGATCAGTTAATGAGACCGGCGAAAAAATTTGTCTTGAATTGAAAAATTCAGCGAGAGCGACGAAAAAAAAAAGAGAAACGCGATCAAATGACATAAAAGATGAAGGTTGGACGTTTTTTCTTTCGTAACTTCCATTTTCGAGCGCGTGCATTGAGTAATTGATTTATGACAGGGCACATAAATAAATACTCTATCAAAGAATCGCGTACTAAACCTATTCGTCGCTTATTCGATTGGTACCGGAAAAAATAATTTTAATGCGTTTTTTAAACTCAATTTCCGGTCGACGAGCCCGGTTTTCGTATTAGCTCACGTCACTAACGGCGTTACGTTTGAACCCTTTCCATAAACTCGCGATGCAACGCGTTTTTAATTCCACGACAATCGCGTTACCGACTTGTTTTCGCACAAAAACGAATTTCGGCTTTGAACCCACGAGCCTTAATCAAACGAGACGAACGCAAAACGAAAACAAGATGATAAAAACAAACCCTGCAACGCCGCGTTCAAAAGCCAAACCGATCAGACGTAATTATCGGTCGCAAAGTTCGGCTGAGCCGAGAAGGCATACGACAGGATCCCGCGCTGGGGATTTGGTAACGCGAAAATAAGCGAACTCTAACAACAAGTCGACTTGGCCGTCTAACCTGCTCTATTGATCGGCCTTCATTCTTTTTCCTATTCGCGAGAAAGAATTGAATCCTTAGTCGCTCCGCAGTTTGCTCGTCCAACTTTGCCGCCTAGTTCCCTCTCTTTTTTGTCATTTTTTCGATCGCTTGTTTTCTTATTTCGTCTTTTCCCTGACCCTTCCGTAATAGATTTTCGATCACCCAGTCGGATCAATTAAACTTTGCCAATCCCCAAAGTATCCGAAAAAGGAAACTAATCTTGAAAAAGAACAAAGAAGAACGAAAATCGCGGTATCATCATCGAGAAATTTACTGCGTGTTCGAATCAATAACTTTCTAAACTGTTTGGCAACGTATTAATTAATCGACAACTGGAGTGAAACCGTGCGTGTTGCCAAAACGATCAGTGGAAGTCGAAAAAATAAAATGGCTCGTATTCGTCGGTGCTGAATGATGAAAAGCTTTCAAGTTTCGTCACGATTTTTAGTTTTGAGCTGACAAATGGTTGGGAGCTGTTTTTGTATGCTTCGCGTGATTATAATTTAATAAACTTTGTACTTACAAATGGTCTTGTCGCTTGAACGCTTTACCGCACATAGTGCAAACGTATTTCCGCTCGTCGCTGTGTGTCAGCTTGTGCTTCGTGAGCGCAGATGCGTTGTTAAATACTTTGCCGCATACCTGAAACAAAACCGGATGCAACAAATTAACATTTCAATAAGTAGACAAACTCAGCGTATCGACGACAGTAAAACCTACGCTTTTTCCATTTACAAAATGGAAACACCCTCTTTTTTATTGAAATAAGTGGAGTCGGCTGGTTCAATTAATTTTGCAATAGACGCTTATGTCCGACTAAAGTCAACATTACAACGACGCTATGTAGATGTTGTTGCGGTATGCACATGCATGTTGCACTGTGTCAACGTTTTTGTTAATTAAAGTATGAATGTGCAGTGTGGTCTGGTATTGCATATATATTTTATGTTCGCACTTGAGCTATTAGTGCAAATGGAAAAATCATTAACTTTAGCAAACTTTCGAACAAACATTAATTCTGTACCCTGAGGAAAAAATGGACCCATTCAAATGGATAAAGTTGGTTTGATGAACTTTGGAAAATGGTGAAAAAAAAGCTAAGACATTTCATACCTAATTGGTATTTGGAAGAGTTGATGCGCCCTTAGCGAATAACGATTCGAAAGATTCGGTCGTTAAATAAGATGAATGTCAAAGGACAGACGAAAAAGAAGCTCGAAGTAAGAAAGAAGGAAGGTAATGGGACGGCCGAGTTGAGTGGAGGGGCGCGTGCAGGCCATACTTTTGCTCGTAAGTAGAAAATTTAATTTGCGTAGCTCAGCAGTTAAGGAGTTCCAGATGCACGGACGTTGGCACAAGATGAGTTTCAATTTACGCGAGGTGCAGCGTCTCCTATGCCTGGCACTTGTCGTGAAAGTCTAGGTCCTTTGCCGAGTTGCCGAGCCCGACATCCCTCAGCCATCATCATTTTCGTGCCAAAACTCGAGGCTCTTCTGTTCCTACGTGCACACGCCCTGCGTCCCTCGAGAGCTAAATAAACATCATTACTCCACTCGCTCTTTGCTGTTTCAACACTACGTATATTTGATTGTACCCCTGCACGCG
The DNA here is from genome assembly GCA_020615435.1 of Telenomus remus. Classification (NCBI taxonomy): domain Eukaryota; kingdom Metazoa; phylum Arthropoda; class Insecta; order Hymenoptera; family Scelionidae; genus Telenomus; species Telenomus remus. The sequence goes on from CM036337.1 coordinate 12,657,665, forward strand.
CACCTTTTTTTTCGCCCTCTCGCATCGACGTTGAATTAACTCCATAATTAGCTAATCAAGTCGTTTTGACTTTCATTCAAGGTTTGTTACGTGCAAGTGAAACGAATTTCAAATCAACCCGCGTCAAAACTGAAACTTCAAATTGGGAAGGATAAACGTTAACAGTCGAGGAATGTCAGTTATCAATGCGTCAAATTCACCGTGAAAAGCATCAGAAAAAAATAGGATACATCCCGATGAATTGGCCAGACAAAATTTAAATTAACTTTTTCATGAATAACAATGAGCGTTCCTGACGCAAAACCGATCATAATCGTCTGGAACGCGGTTTGCCCGCAAATTGATGGTATTTAATTTCGCGCGCGAATTTTTTCGTCGAAAATGTTGCGTTATTAGTATTTCACCAAGTAAGCAGCGTTCATAAACTGATGAATGCATTCGTTTGCGGTGTTGCATTTAAAAAATATTCAGTGCGTTGTACTATTCATCAATTTGCAGTGTCATTTTCAATGAAAATTATACGCCAATTTGTATAATGCCACCGATTCAAAATTCAACGACTATTATCTTGAGACAAAAGCCGTTTTATAATGACAACTTTGTATCGACAACTTGAATGCGAACAAAAATGTTCAATTAAATCATATTTCCAATCGTGACACTCTTTTGAATAAATTGAATAACGACGTTTTTCATATCTTTCTTATACTGCATTATGTGCGTTTTTAAACGAGTATTTAGCGCGGCTTTTGTCCATTATTTTCCAATCCAAACAAGTTCTTTTGAAGAGAGAAAATAACTTTTAGTTACAAACATATTTTATTCCACGAAACAACGGTTTGTTCAATATTTTAATTAAAGCATGTGTTGAGTTATATTTCCTTGTTTTATTGTTGTAAAAAATACGAATAATATTTTCCTTTTTAGTTCAGAAGAAATGTAATATTAAACAACGTGGAATTTAAATGTGGAAAGTCATATGTTAGACAGTCAGAAGTTTATATTTAAAGTTAGAGATAATGAAAGAAACTTACGGTTATTTCTGTTTACATTGAAACCACGTTGAATTGTGTAAAGTTCATTATGATTGATATTAAAATATTTCAAATATATTTCATGTAGGTCACTGATATAGAATTACTTCATGTATATGATCGGAGCAAACATTCATTTATAAAATATTACTTCGAAAGGTTTCCCCAAAAACGATGTTGAAATTGTACAGTATTAATCTTCTCCAAATGGAATATATAAATTTTGCTAAAGTCAAGTTCAATTAAGCAATAACATATTTGTTTTACAACTCTGGAACGTTTTCTCTGACAGATTAACGTTTTCTGAATGTTGATGATTTTCGATGTTATAATCTATTAAGTTGAGATTAAAATTAAAAATAAAAAAGGTTAGGTTTTGCATCATTTTTTTTCGTCAGTTGCTTTTGCATGGGTTCGAATTGAGCTTTAGGAACTGCAGAAACCAATCAAAGCACTTTATATGCATGCAGATTTTGCAGATTCCGATTCAGTGATCTGAACACGATGCACGCTATCATCAGACGGAATTGGTATAAGTTTTAGGATCGACTAGCCAACAAAAATTTAACAAGAGCTAAAAATCACGTACGTACTATCAAACGAAAACTAGATGACGATTCGAAAATAAAGATTGTTCCACACAATTTATCTTGTAATTCGTGATTATTTTCAAAGACTATTGCAAACACAAAAGTTTAGAAAGAAAAAGAAAAACAAAGAGTTGAAAATTTGGTATGATTGTCGACAAAATCAGCGCAATTTAATTTGATGCAATTGCAAACAGCTCTTGTAGACACTATGTTTGAGAGAAATTACTGCGCGTTGCAATTTATTGAACGGCTGCGTTCTGTGTGTAAGTCGGTTGTGATATTTGCCGAATGGGTATACACATCGCGAGAGACCAAACCCGGCAACTCCTCCCTTGCAGATTGTGCACATTTACAACGCGTGAGTGTTTCGTAGCCGATGACGACGACGTATTGCCCGCCTCATCGTAATGTCAGGGACATTCAAACTGATCGCTCGCGTCCTGCTCGTTAATTCAATTAATTGACGAGGGTGGAGCGGCTTTTGCGTCCTTTCATTCACAACTGTCAAAAGAAAAGCAGACTCGCTCAGACAGAGGCAAGAGAGAAAGACTAGAAGACGTTCCTTTGTCACCCGAGCACTGTCACTAGTTGTTAATTAAGGAGACCCTTCTATGAAAAACGAAGAAAAATTGACTTTTCCTTCAAAAAATGCTTCCTTGCAGTTTTCTATACATTGTACCCTTGTTTTGAACGCGCTGGAGTTCAATTTTTAATAGAATGTATCAAAATATGAAAATTCTTACTGCTTTGTAACCCTGTACCATAACTTTTCAACTTCTAATGATATTTCATTTATGAATTCTCTACTTTCACAATGCGGCCCTAAACAAAAGCTAGCATTGAAACGAAATTCAATTAAATTTAATTCATTATAAAGTATTATACAACTTAATTCAATCAAGTATATTTACAATTCATAAATTATAATTAATCCGAATTTGTAGAGCATACGCTCTGAATATTCATTTCGAAATGATACTAAAGAGGTATATAAAAATATGGAGATTTGCAAAAAGAAGTTGTCGAAATAGAGAAACATCAAACAACAGTAGAATGAGGTTGCTGCTAAGGTTACAGTGCAAAGTTTAGTATCAATTGACGGAATGGGAGTTGAAGTGATTGCGTTATAATGTGATGTTGAATCGCAGAATTATTGGCACATGGTACATTTAGGACTTCGATAAAGTCTTGACGTCAGAATTTTTTGTCAATTATTTAGATGACGAATATGCTGGCTGGCTGTTTTGTCGACGCTCGAGTTAATTCGGAACAATTGTATTGTCAGGAATAGACAATTGCAGCGTCCTTCTGCTGCTAATTGCAATGTGTCCGTGCAGCACGACCCTTCGCCCTCTAATTTAGACGAGCATTGTCTAATTTGAATCAACCTTTTTCTCGGCTAACAAGTTTAAGGAAACAATTTTCCGCTGAAGAAGGCGAGCCATTATGTACACTGGATATACAATTTCATTTAAATTTTATAATAATCAAACTTTCCTCGAAATGATGAGCTGAATGAATTTGCAAATTCATTGTAAACGAACATTGAAGGAATGAATAATTTTAATGCCAAAATAGATGTGTGGCTGATTTTAAATTCGCATTATATTTCATGCAAAATAGCCGAATCTAAATATTAAAACATAGAATCTAAAAATCTATGAATATTCAAGCCATTTTTTCGTTTGGCCGTTGGTTTTGCGTTCGGTCGTGGTTCATCACAAATTTTGATAGTTGATGCTAAATAAATATTTATGTGGCAGACTTTTTCTGACAAACTTAAAGCTTTGAACTTAACAAATTGTGATTTTTAACTGAACAATTTTCGCATTTAGATTGATAATTGTGTCATGCTATACTTTGCAGCATGACACAATATTTTACAAAACATTTTATCGAACAGCAAAATCGTTGAGATGTAGTAACAAATTAGAGTGTAAATACGATCAAACTATCGTCTTTTCAAACCACTGAATTATCGTGCAAAAATTGAATCCTCGGCCAATTTTCAATCATCATATTTGCCAAGAAAGAAAATGAAGGCTCAAACTCCGTTCTTCATCTCGCAAACATGGTCAAGAAAATTATCGATCTAATAAATCATCTACCAAATCAAATAGTCGGTAAATAAAGTCTGTCAAATTTGATGGTTAAATGTCAATGTGATTTTCCAAAGTTAAATAACAAAGTTAAAAGGCTCGACTTTCAATTTTCTAGAATGAAAAAAAAGCGAATAAATGTCGATAATAAAATTAATCATTGATGCTCTAGATATCAGATTAGTTTTAATTGTATTCCGACGGTGTTTTTGTGTTGATTCGAGTGTTTATCGATATTGGCTAGTGTTAATAAAGGTTTTAATTTATAGTCGACCCACTGGTGCGGATAATTGAAAATCACTTTTCAATCAGAATTAATTGTTGTGCATTCGGAGAACCGAGATAGATTGAAAAAAACACAATGGAAATATGTATGAACACATTTCTTTTCAATTGTTAAAACTTTTTTTTTTCATTTTAGAGTGACTAAATTAAGATTAAAATGATAAGAGTGAAATCATATCAAGCTAATCAAAGTGTCGTTTGATGTGAGTGAAATCAAGTTAGAGTTAGGAAATTCTGAATGTCAGGCTTATGATGTTATTAGCGATGATTACATAACAAATTAATTACATCTATTGTCAAAGGAGTACATGTGTCACAATTAAGATTTTGAATACTCGCGGGTTTCCTTTTACAAACAGTAAGTATGCGTGACATATTGCATCAAGTAGTACAGCTTCATAATTAAAGATATGCCATTCAAACATATTCATTATTCCGTGTAGATTATATTTCTGTAATTACAGGTACCCACGTACATTATAACAAAACGACAGCAAGACCTGTAATGAATTTATTATAAACCACGTCCATCAACATTACCTCCATTATAAACACCGCACGAAAAATGAATTGCGCATCAAAGTTTGAAACTGCATAATAAACAAATCATTATCCAACAAAGTATCCAAATTAAATGTATTGAACAACTCGTTCATAACAACGTAAAAAAAAGTTGCCAACCCTGATTCTCCATTGACAATAAAAAATTGTACGAAAAAGCAGCGACGAAAAAAGATTAACGAGGAAGCATAACCGGGAACAATTGCTGGGCAACTTTGACAAGGCTCATTATAACTCCATCAACGAAAAAAAAAGTCGAGCAAAAAATAGAAAAGTGTGAGCAGCAAACAGCGGAACATTTGCACAGCATAATCTCGACATCAACTGTGTCTAAAAAAATGATCCATCATTTTGGGGCGAAGGACTGCATCAAATGGGGGGTGCGTTGAAAAGAGTGTCGAATCATTGCGGACAAAAACTCGCATAAAATGACAGAAAGAGTCGCATAGAGAAAGAGTGAGCGAGAGAGAAAGTAAACAGGAGCAAAAGCTGATACACGGACAAGTGCGGGCGTTGACGAGGTGGATAGATCATCATTTAATTACAGCAGACGACAAGGCTCAGAGAATGGGTGCGGTCCTGTCGTCCTAAACGATACAGGCCGGGCGGTGGGTTGTTGGCGGAAGGAGGTTATCACGTAATCGGTGAGAGGTGGATGAGGAGCAGTCTCTAAACATTAGCACGAGGGTGGTTGGCGCCCTGCACGTCTCCACACAACGACGCCGAATTAGTCGCGTTCCTGACGGAGCGCTCAAGGGTCGTCGGCTGAATATTCAACAGCTTCGGTTCAAGAACACACGTACACGCGACGTTACTGTGTCTATCAACGCCATTTCAATTTCTACCTCGCATTTTTGTTCACGTAATACGACCTCACGTGTAAATCAAAATTGCTCACACCTACCAATTCCGACTGTCTCAGATTCGAAAATTTACGATCTTAACATTAGCAGTCAATCAACGTCGGTTCCTCAAACCGAATAGCCAATCACAATCAATACTCTCTTTGCTAACTGCGTTCCACTTCTCTAGCCACAGTTTCTGAACCTAACACTAAGGTAACTTCACAAAAATTGCAAGAATCATTTAACAATGAAAACCTAACTAATTAACTGGCAGTTTTTTCCATGGTACTAGCTCTAGCAGAGATGCAATTAAAATGAAATTTACTCGCATATCTTTTCAACCAAGTCCGTCGTTCTTAGAGAGCATCCGTTGCTTTTTTTTCACAGGTAAAAACTTTCGAGATATATTCATCTGCTTATACTTTGAAATTCGCCCGACAGCATTTGTTTGTTTATTTGCATGTTTCTCTAAGCACTCGGTGCTCTTAGTTGTGAATTTATCCGTGTGGATGTAAGTGTGAATGCGCGCGCACACTCAAAGACAGCTTACACGTGGGCGCCCGTAGACGATGCTCTCGAGAGATGCATTGTTCGCGAAAGTAGGTCACGATCAGCCGTGCGTCGCTCGGCTTCCGACGTGCGTACAACTTTTGTGAGCGCCTAAGCACTCAACTTGTTTCGTCCTCTTCGCACAGAGACCGGGTTTCTGTTGAGCTTTTTGTTCCCACGTCTTTCACATGACGCCGCGCAACTGAATGCATCTCGCAGAGCGTTAATCCACCTAGCAACGTGTGTGACCCGCGAATGAATTTTCGCTCGGACACTTGCATTGTTGCGTTATGAAATAGAATTTTTGTAATGCGATTTCTTTAAATGCCTCGGATTAGATGAAATATTCACGCGCGTACTTTTCGTTCCCTTTTTCCGCACTGTACAAGTGACGGGACTCTTTCTTTTTTTTCACAAATGTGCCGCCAGGGTTTTAGTTCGTTTGAATTAATTTAAGGATTTGGGTTGATTAAATAATTGAGCTCGACGACAGGCGCAACTTTTTTCCTCCTGCTTGCCACTTTATCCGCACTCTGGATCTTGAAAGAGATTAAAGTTAAGCGAGATGTAGTTTCGATGCATTTTTCGGCATTAATAAATTGTAAAATTTGAATTTTTCTACATGACTCTATTGTTACCGTAACTGAAAAACTGAAAAATGTATCTGTTCATATTCTTTATTTTGTCAGTTGATGAGAAGGTTTTGTTTCATTTGCAAAAAACATGTTAGTAACTTGGAATTTACTATTCAAAAGATCTTTTGCGAGAAAATATTCCCATTCATACAAGTGAACTTTTTATTTTCAAAGAAACATCCTTTAGAAAATTTAATAACGGTTTTTTCACTGCAAATGCAATTGGACTGTTTCAAACGAGCAAAAATATTAGACGACCCATTTTCTATTTACGCGGTTGAAAACTTGTCACGGTTTAAAGCGACCCAAAAAAGCCGCCGAGTGTTTTAAATTGAAATTGTTAATGCTCCAGTGTTTACATGGGAGCAACCAAACCGCACGTGCACAACGAATAATTAAATAAGATTTAGTAACTACACGTGACCCTGTTAGAACGTTAAATCCAACGATTCACTCTCGCGTCAAGATTATTTTTATATTTCATTAAACATTTTAACGACGGTGCAATCGAAAACCATTAACGTTAAATTGAAAACAAAAACTTTCCTACTATGCTTTATTCAATTGATCAAAACGATTCTTTTACTTTTAGAAATCAGCGAATTAGCTCGTCATCAGGTAATAGCAAACGAACGAAAATAAACACGAAAATTCGCACAAGCGTAAAAGTGTCTAAATAAAAATAACGAAATCATGAGAGCGAACAGTGCATTGTCAATAATGAAGCAGGGATTGCTTTCCTGACGACGTAATTTTGATTCGGAGCAGTGCAAACTCCACATTGCTGACGTCACTTCTGTTTGTATTTGACGATCGATGGATGTCATATGCATTTCTCGCGTGTAATCAAAGGGCCCCGCATGACGACGAGAGATGCTTTATTGAAATAAGTGTGTCGACGCGCCCGTAAAGTAGGTCTCGCTTGTTAGCATTTCATGGTCTTGCCGTTTCTTTAAACTGCGAAATCTGTTACAAATTCTGTCGTTCTCTATGGCAATTTTTCAGCTACGTGATTATCTTTCTTTACCTGACATTGTTGTGGGCCCTGCCTGTTTGGAGATGAAGCTTTCGGTCTTGGTTTTTTTATTCCGAGTTTTCCAGGATCGCTGACACCTGTTCTTGATTCTTCACTGCTCCCTGAAATCCAAAAAATTACGTTCCATGTAAATCTACCATTTTATATAATTTAATAAGTGTATAAAAAATTGCTTCTTATCAAAAACGAACTAGTTATATCATTGCAAATATACATGGAAAAATAATTTTCCAAAAATTTTGATTGAAATGAAAAAGTCAAAGGGTGAATAAGTTTTATCAGCAATTCTAGATTGATATAATACGTGATAATCGCTGGCAAGAACTTGTCGTCGATCTGAGTCAAGTTGCTCGAGGCTTTAAGCAATGCACTGAAGTGTCAACCGCAAGGATTAGGATCGTAAATGCATTTCTAATATAATTACGACATAAACGATTTGGAGTACGCGGTGCATATTGTACGTTTAATAAAGCATGTTCACTCGAGCTCCATTGTCGTCGGTTAGCGCTCCCCTCGCGTCCCCCGAACGTTAACACACACGAACGTCTTATTATTTAATTTCCAAAACTTTCTCACTTGCGATTTCAGTGGTTTCAGAAACCTACAGAATGTTCAGATTAATTTCACGTCCTTTGATTTTCACAACGTATCGGAAATGCACAAATGAAACATTTTTGTGAACTGCAAAATGTACATCATTTTGAAGTCAACAATTAAAACAATTGAATATTAAATAAGAATCAGTGGAACGAAAAGACGACTGACGTTGAGAGAGTCAAATTGTTTGAAATGGTAATTACAAACAATGATAATATCTTGATTGTTAACGGCGAATTAGCGGTAAAGTCCAATTATGTGGAATTATCGTTATATCTGATCAATGACGGACAGTTGTCTTTGTCGAGATGCATTTATGTGTGCACTTATGCCGCGTGATTGCGTGGCGTACAAGTAATTCCGCTGCGGTGTAATCAGATTGGCCAAATAAATGGTCAACAACTGTTTAACTTAATTGAATTTATGAGGGACCTCGGCGTCAAGATTTATTGAACGCGGAATAATTCAGCCCTAATTCCGTTGCGTCTCGCAAAAGTTCGCTTGCTCTTCGGATTCACGAGAACGGTGCATTCGGTGGAAACGAGATCATGAGATTAGACCAAGAGGATTGTCGACTCCGAAAAGCATTAGGCAAATCAGAAGAGGACTCTTTTTCGAATTAGGTCACAATATAAATACCATTTTTGTATCGAATTCCCGACGTTTTTAATCCTATTTTTGTCTGGATACGAATCTCGAATTAAGCTTCAAAGCATTGGTTACAAGCTCCCTATTTTTCTTTTTTACATTTCAGACTGCCTTTAACATTTTCTATCTTATAATAAATTCGTTTGAGAGATAATTCTAGAGATTCATTCATCTGGCATAAATAATGCACGTCCAAATATTGTCTCGGAGTTGTAAATGAAATATTAAACGGCAAATAGTCGTACAACATGATTTCATCGCTAAATCGAATTCAATGTAAACTTTTTTTTCAGACGGTTTTAATTTGATACAAAGCTTTGATTAAAAAACCTGAGCTCGTACTCGCAGATTCGTTGTCGTACGATACGAGTAGTTACGCAAGCATTCTAGAGTATCCGTAATGCGAGAGTTCTAGGCAAAACAGACGGTGATCGTTGCACGCCGAAACAAGAATAAGCGGACAGCTTTTTGTCGACGTGACGAGAATACTTGAAGCTTGACACTTGTGTGATGACCGTTAGATCGTCGTGTCCGGTAATTGAGAGGCCGAGTCACTTGCAATAGCACAGGTCAGGCTGTGCATTTTCATTACGTCGATATCGAGTGCAATTTTTTCGATTCTTTGTAATCGTCTATCATAGCACGCAACTTGGATTGCCTTCAACCGATCACAAAGATCAAAACAAGATTTTTTCTGCAAAAAATGATTTCAACTTTTCTCTGTTCAGTCTCCCGAGATCGAGTGAATTTTAATGAGATACGGTTTTAATTTTCCTGTGAAATTGAAATTTGAGTTTACTTTTGTCGTTATTAAAATATGTTGATCGTATGAAAGCAAAATTTGAAGGCAAGTTTTTGTATCGGTTAATCGCATTAAGGCAATACATATCAGTTTATACGTGCAGTTTCCTTATACATAGTAATGTCGAGATTATTCAAATATTATGTATATACCCGTACATGGTGTCTATTAATGCGATGATTAGGACAAGAGTAAACCATTATTTAGACAGAATGTATAAGTTCGTAATAATAATTTTAATTAAGTTAAATGAAATTCAATATTGCCATAAAATCATGTTTAAAAAATCGTTTTGTTTGACATTTCCAATATCAATGTTTCCGTGTTTGTATTAGAAACAAACTTTGTTATAACGCGAGAAATCGCAACGATCAAGTACATTTCAGCGGACGTGAAATTACCGCAGAAATTAATAAACGTACCATCAAGTTTTAATACTTGAAAGAAGCGCTGAAGGGAGCATGGAAACGGCACGACGTGAAGCGCGTTAAACACGCATATAATTGGATTCCGATTCTTCCATTGTGCTACTTTTGCGCATTGTTGTGCGCTTGTCTGTTTGCTGTAATAATTTTTAACGAGCACTGATATTGGGATTCCCAGACACATTGTCTAGGACGCCATTATGGTCAGAGTCCATTCATAATGCTCAACGAGTTATTTCTGAATCGTACGCGGGAGCATGCGATTTCTAGCTCGCCGCTCTTGAATATTACAGTCAAAGAAAGTTTTGTAGTCGAAAAGTTTCATCCTACCCGGAATCGCAGATGTACGATGTGACATTTCATTTTCAATGAGATTGGTTAGCTAACGAAATATGATTCTCAAGATTCCATATAACTGATCTAACAGTTTTCTGAGTATTATTCAGCAAAGAATTGTTGTAAACGATTTCATATAACAAACGTACAAGTAGTTTATTGAACTTTTACAAAAAGAAGAAATGATAAAAGTGTATAAATGAAAAAAAGATAGGAGTTTAATCATTTCGGAGCTTTATGTTTGGAAGGATGGACTATCAATAACAAAGATGAATACGACCATGAAACCGGCGTTGCTTAATAAAACACTGCGCAACGTGCGAGGGACTCCGTTGTTGGAATCGCTTTAACTGCCATCAACCGATTTATAGCGGAATCTAGGATAAATTGCGCGCAAAACAAAAGAAAGCGGACGTAAAAAGGGAGGTCGAAGGAGAATCGTTTGGTTATCAGTTTTGGTTCATTCGATCGAACGACCGCGAGGCTTGGCACAGCCTCCGGATAATGTTAAGCAATATTCATTCGAAACAGTCGATCGATAATAGAAAATTTATGAATGGAAGCCAACGTACTGGCAGTCTCGATTTATGTTATAAGCAAAAGTTAAATAATTATATAATTCAGCTGAAATGACCGAAAGCGATTATCAAGTTCGATTTGTTGTTTTTGATGTTCGTGCATTTTCATTGATTCATTTTGTATTCATCGTGTGATTATCGTAATGCGATAATTTATTTAGCCATCTGCAATTAAGTAACGTAAATGGATTACCTCATCATGCAAATTAAATTTTCAATTTCATATGAAAATGGAATGCTGAAAGATTATTATTTCAAATAATAATCCATCTCGTTCTTTCGCAACGTTTGTTCAAAGAATTTCAGTTGAGATTACTGTCGATGTTTTAAACAATTTTCGCAAAATTGTACGTAACAATTTTTTTGCTATCAGCCTTGGCCACGACTTTTTTCATTTCAGCCGCAGATAATATTGATCTGTACCACTTCCAATTTAGAACTGCCTGTACGTCGAACAGTTTATTTACTCAATTAACAAGAAAATCTGTTTTAACCTTTTTTCGTTCCAACTATCATCCCACCTATCACATTTTTTCCAGAAAACTATCATCCCACCTATCACATTTTTTCCAGAAATTGTTATTAGCAGCTCAAAGTTTATATTTTTCTAGTCATTATATGGAACAATATACTTACATTGCAATACTTACATTGCTTAGTCACACATATTGATAGTACCAAAGATATTTTACAGAAAACAATGGATGTTAAAACAATCATCGACATAAGCGGAATTTTCGCAATGACTCGTTATTTTTCACGACAGAGAAAACGCATTTCTGTATGTTACTAGGGGCTTACACGTGATCCCAGGGAAATGAATTTGACGGAAGAACATATACAAGCGCACACAATGCCATTGGCAGACTCGGATGCGGACCGGCCGAGTTAATAAAGCGCGCTCTTGCACAAAAGTAGCACAATGGGCAGTAACAAATAAGATTCCATGGAATAATGAGAGGGCGCGCTAATTGACGCGCGCAAACAAATACTCAATATTTGTTTTAGACAAATGGGGTTCGGGCGCGTTCATTTAAATATCCCGCGCATTAATTAGTGTCAGTTTTTAGCGGACTTTTTGAGTGTAATTATACAGCGCGAAAGATTATCGCTCCCTCTTTGTTATTGGATTATTATATACTTATTAGCAAGCTCTTAGTACGAGAGAAATCTACCATCTCAACAATAATCCAGTTTAATATGAATCGTTATTTTAATCAAACACTCTTGAACTGTTATTCGAGAACTCTACGCATTCCTACAGCCAGAAAAAAACAAGCATCACTGCTAGCTTAAATATCTCGATGTGTCAAATCGAAAAAAAGCTTCATTCATTGCCAGATGTTCGAACGCACCTTTTTTCCTTCCTTGCTGTTTCTTTTGCGACAATAATGTCTTTAGTCCTAAACACTTTAATTAAAAACTTGTCACATTTGCACCTCTCAGCCTATGCTTTGGTTTCAATTACGACCTACCGTCTACCTGGATTAAAGTCTTCTTTATTTGGCTTGTTACGTGTGTTCGCGAAGAAGAAGTCCAGGTTATTTACGAATTCACAGGTTATGTCAGGAACGGGAATATCTATTTCGCCGGGTGAAGTGAAAAAAGCAATAAAGTTAAATTACGCTCGAGTGTTTCGGTCCTTTTTTGTGCGTTCACGCATGTTTTCGTTTCAACATTTTGAGATTTTCGCGTGCTTGATAAAAGGTCTAGACGCCCGGAGAGAAACTATTTCAATTTCCGCGCCGGTAATAAATATGAAACGAAGAAGCGTTGATTTTTTCATTAAAAGAAACAGGGCGTCGAAATTGAGTCGCAAGTTGGGCGGATTCATTAAAAGGCGCAACGATGCAAACGAGCCGATACGTCGCGTCTTATTCCTCGCTGTCGTAAGCTTTTTTGCCTTCCAGTTGCTCGAGCAAGAGCAGCGGCGTAATAGCGAAATTGATTGCGGCCGCAGTTGTCGCGGGTTCGATCAAATTTGACGAAACGGTTTTAATTAAACTTTGTCTAACTGTATCCGGCGGGCGCGCGTTCATGTGAATTTCAGATCCGAACGAACATATTAATTTATGCCAGCGTATTATATGCCAAGGCTTTCGGGATATAGTCGAGCGCTTAGCGACGTCCCATTTGGCGTAATTGCATCTGCGTGGGGGTCAGGTGTAGTTCAAGCTGAAACGTCATCTTGTGTGTCTTCCGCGTTAACGCGTCTTGTGGATTCGCTCGTTCGAGATGTCGAAAGCCAAAACCGTGAGCGGAAGCGTATTAAGGAGAAACTGCATTAGGATGTCATCTTTTCGCTCACACACGCGCTCTCGCTAACACATCAACCCGCACGCTGTCATGACAATGACGCGACTCTTCATCATGCGCATCCGCCACGTATCTAATACGTGCCGTCAACCGTAAACTTGCATTTCCCTGTCACGTTTATTCTGAAATTTCAACGAATGTTATCGAATTTTTACAACAAAAAAACCGTTACCATGCTTGTTGCACGCTTGACAAAAAAATCAAACTTTATCTACAAGCGAGTTTTGCATAAACAAATATATTCTATTATGTTTACAATTTTAACATGGGTTTCGGATTTTTTTCACTAAACATTTTTCCTACGAAATTTATTTCCTTTTCACTGCAGTCGCTGCATAACCGAGTTAGTCTATATACCAGTTCTGAATACTATACACATTTTCAAATTACCGGCAAAAAATCGTTCACAATAACCAGCCGCAAAACGCTTTCAGAACGAACCGCAGCAGCCATTATCTATCATTAATCACAATTACTCGTGACCGTGGAGGTACGAATCTAAAATGCTTTATATGAAAGGAAAAAAAAAACAGCAGTGGTCGATAATCATCGTATTTGTTCTTTTCATAACGATGGTGTTAATTAAGGCAGAGAGCTTAGTAGTAAGAGTAAATTGAAAGAGTGGATGAGATAAATGGATTAAAATGGATCAAATTTCATAGACGATCTAAGAAGGAGCCGTCGACAGGGATCAACAAGTACACTTGCGCGAAACGATACCAATCGGCTCGTGTTTCCGATGAGTCGGATACAGTTTGTCTGTACACGTGTTTGGATGGATCTATTAGTTTGCCCGTGGTATTGGTAAATTTGAGCTCTTCCAAAGCGGGTTGCGAGTACGCGGTCGAGAGATACGAGATGTCGTCTCAAAGAGAATAAGCGATCGATACTCGATGGTCCTTTGTCGCAGGATTAGTTCGCCGCTCGACGAGGGATGTTGCGCGATAAGAGGGTCGGTCCCTGAGAATGTTACACTGGGTATAACTAATGCCGCGCGCACACAAGAGCCGCCGCGGGAATTACGAAATGAGTTCGAATCGTAATCGCGTGTTACACCAATATTTGAAGTCGGGATGTTGTTTGCTATTAGATTCGCAGATACTGCATCTACACTCATGTACCAACGTCAAAAGCATTCTCCAAATGAAAACGGATATTGCGAATTTTGAATTAATCATTTATGGTGTGTTTGAGCAGCTGCAATTGACAAGTCAGCCAGTAATTTCAAGAATCATTTTCGAATATTCAGAGAAAGAATCTGGGGAGTTTTGGAGACAACTTTTGTTTTGAACATTACTTAGAATGTTGTCAACGATGAGGGTATCACGGTCGTTAAATACTGACTACAGAACATCATCAAAGTGAACGTCATTAGAAGCACGGCGTTAAAAATTTTTTATTTATTTAAACATCGCGCGAGTTGTACGAGTGCAAACTTGCTGAACGTGGAGTTCACGTTAATATCCGCGAAACTTGCTTTCCACTTTTTCAAAGTTACTTCGAAAACGATGCTTCTTTTACGAGCCATGCTTACTTGATAAATTTATTTCGGTCGTATTCACATCACGAAGGAAATATTCGCGAAATCGTTATTCGTTTTCCATCACTATTTCCATGCAAGGCGGAGTTGAACAAATAAAATAGACTGTAACCAGCACTTTTTGAGCAGCGTTTTGACTTAATCACGTTACCTCCAATCTCGTGCAGTTTAATTTTTCATGAAAACGCATTTGTATCTGTGCACAGTCAGATTATCGTTACTAAAAATTATTATGCTGAATTCACAATAATTTTTTTCTTCAGACTGAAATTGTTGGTATAGTTTAAACAATGTTTAAATAAAATTATTCTTAAGGAGAGAAGGAGAAAACTGAAGCCAAGACAGAGTTTGGAGTTGGGACAAAGTTGTAATTGAATAGTGAAAAATTATGTGCGAAAAATTTGGCGCTAGGTTTGTGTGTAAATTGAATAACATTTCATGTTTGATTAAGTACAGTTCGCCCATGTGTCGCTGTTCCACGTAAAAATAAAGATGGAAAGTTTCTTTTTTGGCGCGCGTTGTTGAAACTGAAGAAAGTGCACGAACGTCAATGTATGTAAGTGCACTTACGTCCTGTACGTGGAGCGTTAAGAAGAGATGAGTAGAGGAGCCTCTGCGTCTGACGCGAAAAGCCGTTAGCATGGAGAAATAGTCTCTTCTCTTAAACAGAGTGGCCCATCGTCGGGTTTGTCTTTTGTCAGAGTATCATTGACTTGAAGCATTGAATCGTTCAAGAATTAGCGCACCAAACTGGTTCGCAACAACTAACAAACATTCCAAATAATCAAATCATAAATAAAAACATAATCAAATCAATTTTGCGGAATTTCGATTCTTCTACGGAGGATTTTCATTGTTAACATAAGATCCCAACGATTCGACACATCTAAACCAGTAGCATTATAATCACAGAACCAGGCAGTCATTAACAAAATTACACCAATTGACCGACGTGTAATAATTATAACCCCAACAGCAATTTCGTCGCCCAATCCGGTTACAGTGCTCGTTACGTAATCATGAGTGCAATTGACTACCGTCTTGGCATAATCAACGCGTATTTGGTTGTTCTATGAACGTTACAATACAGGTTCATTTTGTCTGTCCAATGGCAACAGTCGTTTTTCGAGCTCTCCACCACTTATCCGAAAGTGCGCGATAAAATTTCTTCCGAGTAATACGGAACGCTGGCAAAGCTTGACCTCTTGGCAGAGGCAGGTGCGCGCCGGCGAATTTAATCCACGGATCTCGTATAAAAGTCGAAACGAGCCAGCCCGATTAAACCAAGAGGCGAAAACGACCGAATACATCTAGTTCAGAAAGCGATCGGTCGAAGATCGGTGGCCGTTTTAGAGATCGTTTCAACGGGCTGTTCGATTGTCCGTGTCATTATTTGGCATTAATACACCCGCTGCCTCTCACCCCTCAGCACGTCACAGTGATTGAATCGGTGCGATTGTTCGGGTGGATTTTTGTCGTACGTCATTTTGTCATTCGAACGGAAAAAGCTCCGCTGATCGATACATTTATATGTTAAAGCTTCTGGATTTGACTCTTAAAAGTGCACTCAGGTTAATTTCGAATGTATGGAAACATTTTGCTGTCCTCGAGGGAAATATCGGCCGGCCGTTCTTCACTGCAAAGTCCACAGGAGCTCTCTCGTCGTTTTGATTCTATCGTATTTGCAATAAAGGCGCGATCAAACCGAAAATCCGATCAGCGCTTGGTCTTGTTTTTGGGGTTGAAAAAACAGGAGAAAACAAAAACTAAAACGAGGGAATGTTGATTTAATTCTGCGACGTAAATGTTATTGAATTTGAATCCGAGTGTAAATAATTGATGGCTCAAAGGGGAGAAAAATCGATTTTCGTTCAGAATGAGTTATTGGTTGCACGGGTTCATCGACTTTTGTCTATTATTGATTAGAATTGGGAGTAATGTGCGCGTTTCAGCGCGCACATCCGCTCGGACGTTGCATCCATTCCACGAATTGTGATTATTCGTCGTGTCTTTCGTTTATTGTCCCCGTTGCCGGTTAATGAAAATGTCACAAAGATTTGCGCCGACAGCGTTGCGGTGTGCAATCAATTTTCCGCGAAACGCGAAGCTCAATTACCTTTTTCGCTGCATAAAACGCACGTGAAATGTTGGCAGCTCCTCTGACACGTTATTTCGAAGTTTTATCTTTGAATCGTTCGCACGAACGAGGTCGCGAGGCTCGAAGAAAGCCACGCTTTTCAACGCGATTTCCACGGTACGAAAAAAAACTTTTACACTTGTTCACTCTCAACCCAACGAGATAATTTTTTTCATTCTCTCTGGGTCCTTGAGATGTTAACATATGCGTGCACGAGTGCACTTTGTTGCGAACATGTTGTTTATATGTTTTGGTTGCGGGAAACAGCGCGGAATGCAGCGCTATATTTAATATTAATGTTGCTCAAAGGAACTTTAAGCTGCAGCGTCGTGACCTCCACTGTACGTAATCGAGAACGCGTTCGTTGTGTGCTTCTTGTTGCTCCTTTTTGGACATTTTAATTTCGCTGAAGAGACGGAAAATTGCCGCGGCGAGAAAAAAATTAAATCCCGTAATTACGAAATCGTCTGTGTAGATCACGAATAATCCCACCGGCGAGGCAAGTTCAGTTCGAAATGTATGAACGAGTGTCTAGGAATTATTTTAATCAGTTGAACGATTCGACTGGTTTTTATCCATTTGAAATGGATTTCGCAGAGAAAGTTGTTGTTTTTTCGAGCTTCAAGTTTCATTTGTCCTAATTATATGTGCCTCTGACAAGTCGGAAAAAAGAGAGAAAAAATGTAGAGCACAACGTTCGAAGCGGAAAAATTTGCAAAAGTTTTCGTGACTTTGTGTTTCACGTCATATTCGTATATCTGGAAAACGCCGACGGTTACTTTTGCTCGAGGCTGTTTTGCAGTTATAAAGTTTAATACCGTTACGGAGCGGCCTCGAGTGGCTTTTCACATTTGAACGTTGTGCACGGAACAATCGCAAAAGGAGACACAGCATTCTTATCGATTTTATCGCCTCGCAAGCTCGGCAAATGAGATTAACCGATGAATGCACAATTCAAAGTCCAAATTTTGTTTCTAAGTAGATTTTCATTGAATCTGAAACTTTTCGTACGAATCGGTTAATCAATCGATTGTATTTTTACTAAGTTTAACGAGAAAGAAAAAGAGGCAAAAAAAAATAAAAATTCAAAACGGAAGCATTGAAGTAAAATTGTAAAACGAAATAAAGTATTGTTCCAGACTGAATTCAAACTTTTTCTTAGCCATTAAATTCCGGAATAGATATAGAATATCAAGTATTTGGAAGTTTTAAAATTATAAAAAAGATAATTGAAAAGGCTACATTAGTAATGCACTTTGACAAGTTCTTCCAAGTAGAAAACTATAAGTTATATTATGTTTACAATAAATAATGTTCGAACGTTCTCAAATGCTCGGTGTATAGACTGATTTCATAAACATTATAATATTATATTCTGCACATTACGCGGTTTGCAGTAACCTAAATTATATTGCCATGGGAACAATTTCATGGTACACAGTAAGCTGGAAAATTTTCATACAGTATATTTGATCGGATTTTCTACTTATAATAATCTGATTTGCCTAACAAGTAGCGCGCATGTTTTATTTTGCGTTTTACCAGCGTATGTACGATTGTTAGAAATTCTAACAAATTTTGATTAAACAAAATTTACATCTCTATTAAGTTTGCTTCAAATATGCGATTAAAGTTGTGTATCTGAATAACTATGAAACATAAATATAGGTGACCCGAATTTCACTAGCGAAAGATAAAGATAAAAGTTCATCCTTACACGCACTACTGTGAGATCTTCTTGATATTTATTCAATTTAAGTTTCACGGACTATGCAAACAGAAGGTTTTGTGCTCATAAAAAGCATATGGATAGATCTTGAAACCAATTTTAAATAAAGAAACTCATCACCCGTACAAGAATGCAAAACAACAATTGTAAAATGTGACTGCTAAAGTACAATTACTATAACATAATAAGTTCACAGCTAAAATATTTACAAAGGACATATTTCAAAATGTGGATGAATATTTTAAACTCGAAATATCGTGTTATAACACGAATATATACGAATTTAGAAAATGAATATTCGTCCCAAAAAGCAGGTTATTCAGGAATAACTTTTTTAGCGTTTCATTCAAGGACTGATTCGAATTCCGGCGTGTGCAACTGCACAAAGTGAGGAAACAAGTTCACGTCTTCAAGTCCGCTACTGAAAATGCGCGAGAACGTTATGTGCAGAAAAATGTTGTCTGTGCACGTTCATACATGCAGACTGTCTGACTAATGGTAATCGCAGGGGAGAAGGCGTCGGTGGGTACGCACACAGACGCATATATTAAACTTGCAGAAAAAGGGATCGGCTAAATAAAAGGACGAAACGGCCTCTCTCGGGAGAGAGGCCGCACATGAATTCACGTTGCACACGTGTGTGTCGGAAGAGGTGGCGGCGGTTTGGATGGCACAGTGAAATCGTATTACCAGTGCATTGTGGCAGCTGAATAGCCCGTATTAGAGCCAACGAGGTTGTACCACTGTCCCTAGTCTCCGCGCTAACATTTTCCACCCTTTTTTTCCGACGTTCCCCGTTGTTTACGTTGCGCTAAGTTCGCGCGAGTACCTCAATGGAAAATTATAAAAACACGACATTTTTTCAATCAATTTTTCCACTAGTTCTTTTAACGTTTTGGTTTGATTTTTCTCATTGTTGTCGTTTAAATTTGTTTTAAAATGAAAGCAAAACTCAATAAGGTTCAAGGAAAAAAGATAAAAATGGAATGATTTTAAACTTAAAAATGTTCCGAGATTTGCGAGTATTTTTAAGACGGAATAGCAAATGGAGATATGAACGAGCATCGTTACGATAATCAAGCGTTTAATTAGATGCTACATAAATGAAGATTACAGTAGGCACTATCCTGAAGATCCAAGAATGAATATTTAAAGAACTGCCAGACGATGTAACGTCAAAGGAGCGCAGGAGATAACCTGTTAAACATATACGAGAAACTGTATACACCCTCACGTTTTCGCATGTTATCGGATTACAGCCAAGCGCATTTTAATTATTTCCAGTTATAACGAATCATGTTTGAAAGAGAGTTTTCAGCGCGTAATAAGTATTTAGCGTATTTGTTTTTTTACGTTCCATACCAGCCAGTTCCATAATTTCCTCTAGCAAAATCAATTGTTAATGAATGGATAAATAGAAATTCCGTCAATCATAAATTGTACATATTTTTGGAAGAAAAAGTACAACTCGCGTACTAAATTCATTGAAAAACTTGAACAATGTTTGCCGAGGGAAAGCTGATCTACATACTGTGAAAATATTCCTATTCAGTAGTATAGGTACGGATTGAGTGAAGGTGGAAAATCTGCGACTGGTTTTTTACACGGTCTAACACGCTGCAGCGATAAAGTAGTTTGCAAGATTGGATAAAACACCTATAATAAGCTGCGCGGAGTATAATTCTGTCGGATGTTGAAAGATTCGGCTAAAGTGATTTCCGTTGAGGGGAGTAATATCCAGGGAGTCGATATAGTTAGAAATCGACCAATCAGAAAGCTTCAGAGTATCAGCGTCGAGGCAATGAAAAAGGGAAGCTTTTTGATTCACCACGCCGAGGCGTTATTTGCGAAAGGCTGCGCTTACCTTGTGAATGGACGGGGTTGTAAACATTCGAGTTACGACTCACCAGGTACTAATGGAACAGCGCTCGTAATACCGAAATTATGCATAACTACGCGCAATCGTTACTTCGGTATTACTTCCACGTTACAGATTCAAGGCGAACTCGCTTTATGCATCACACCTGCGCGTTTATACATAAAAACTTATGATCGCCATGTGCGGTCTTTGCTTTCTCAGCCCTTCCTGACTTCGTGACGCAGATGTACCTTGTACAAACGTGCAACGTTGCTTTCACTTTTTCTGTCATTCTCATTTTCCATTCTTGAGATGAAATTGAAGATCTGATTTGTGTACTTTGAAACTTTACTTCACGATGAATTAGGTGAATAATTTAATAGAGGGGTTTACTTGAATAATATCTGATGTTTCACGATAACAATACACTCATTCGTCCTTGTTATGAAAACAACGACATGAACAGTACGATTGTAATCCTCTTGGTTTCGTGTGTTGCAGAATTGAGTATCAACGGTTGCAATGGCAACATGAAGAACCAAGGTTGATCTAAATTTCATTATTATCAAAGGTTAACAAGGAATTACAATTCATTTGAACTCTAATTTGTGTAATGTAAATATTAATCCAGAATGTATGATCATGGTTATCAACACGAATTGTCTACTATAAATGAGACGGAATATATAATTACATATTTTATAATATCCATCATAAACCACCGAATACAAGCAATGTTAATGGATATAATAACTTTATACTCAATTAACATTAGATTTAATTAATAATTCGAATATAAATATCATTCGTTTTCTGTTTTAAGACTCATTATGAAGTATGATAATTGTATCATTAACAAAAGTGACAACGTACACAAAATTAAAACATGTTACATTAAAAAACAATTGTTCCATGAAGATTTTGAAAAAATTTTTTCGAACTCTTGTCGAGTAATATGTAGAAAAAGTACTTTTGTATAAGACTTGTAACAATGTAGGATATTATTTTATCTCACAAAGGATGTTTCAAGATGACACTTTTCGGTTAGATATTGCGGAAGAATTGTATTGAAATGTCCTATGGATATTGTTATGAAAGAGCTGTAAAAATTGATGTGAAAAAAGCCCAGACTGTTGCCATTAGAGCAGCACTCTCTGTTTCTGTAAGTGACATGTTCAAGAGTTCTGGCAGTGCTTGCAGCGCGCTCTCGAGAACCGGCGAGTGTGCAGAGAAAGCGAGAATAAGAGGAAAACAGAGAAAACGAGAAGTATCTTAGCGAGCTAGATTGATATTTCACAGTCATTAAAGCCGAACAAGAGTAAATCGTCGCGTTCGTTGTTGTCGTTTAAAAGGGCGAGGACGTTGCAATCAGATTAAACGGACGATCATTTTGTGCCAATTTTTCCAAGGGGTGTTCTAAAATAAAGAATTATTTCCTATCAATATTTCAAATTAATGAAAAACATGCACGACTCTGTTCAGTTCGATTGATTTTGAAAGAATTGTATGATTTTAGTTGAATGAGTGTTTGTCCATTATCGTCATTGAAATGATTTAATTTGAATAAAACGAGAAACGTCGAGTTGATCTGTTAATGTACATTTTGATTTTCTGCGCTGCATTGAAAGTTCGATTGACAAACAGTGTAATAAGAAATCCTTTGTCTGCAAAAAGACAAACAAGTTTTGTAAAGCAGTGCTGTACGGGATGAAATCGTCTTTTTCCAATTGACAAAGTTTTATTGATGGAACAACTTTTTTCAGATAACAGAGAATATATATCTATATTGTTTCTGTTTTAACGAAAACAATTTATACAATTGAAAAAAATTGTGAAAGGGTGAATGAATACGAACGAATATAAATGTAAAGGAAAATTTTTCAATCAACTGAATGAATAAAAATAGACTTTTGTTTCTGTCTCCTCTAGTTTTTAACAAATTTGTGACAAATTAAATCTTTGTCATTTTTCTGTATTGTTAGAGACCAAAAATGTTTTCTACAACAATGAAATTTGTTGATCGAAACTATAAAATGTGCGATGTTTTTTGTTCTGTAGAATGAAAACGTAACGAAAACAGAATGAAAAGAGGAAGTGGAATCGAAAGAATGCAACTTCTCGCTGATGCCTCTAGTGTACTCTCAGCGGCTCGTCTGCTCTTGTGTAAAAATGGAAAGTCAATACGCTGAACTGTCTGTAATTGCTTAGACCCAAGAATGTAACGTTCCTTATCGGAGTGAATTCTATTATTGTCTTTATTATTTCTCTTACAACGCTCGGAAAGTCATTGTGTCAGCTCCATTATTTCCTGCCCCGGCACCTTTTACGAAAATAAGGCAAGTTGTGCGTGCATTCACCCGGCGATTGTTTCTTGAATCAAGTTTTTTTCATTATCCAAACTGATGCTACGACGTACAAAAGAAAATAATATGATAGGCTTGTACTTTTAACTCCGAAGCGTTCATTGGAAAAGATCTGGAAGCGAATCATTAAGTCTGATTGACTGGAAGATTATAAACATAAGAAGGGTAATAGGTAATATAAAAATGACCGCGAGAATAGAGTTTTAGGAACGAAAACAAAAAATTGAATCAATTAAATGATAAAGGAACGAGCAAATCTGAAAGTTGAATGAAAAATATGAATATGAATTTTTCATTATCGCGCGACTACGGAGCGACAACGCAATTACCTCTGACCGGCGATACGCTTTTCATAAATCATAACAGTTCGATCGATCGGCGCTACCAATGTTGCTCTATTATTCTATGCCATGCCTTGGTGCGATATGCAAATTGGCGTGAAATTTATTCATACCTGTATGTATGAATTTCGTCGCGAATTCGCCCGAGGCGGGCTCTTCCGAAATTATGATAAAGTGTTACGAGTTAAGTTGCACACACACACTCGCTTGCAGCGCCTCGATGATGTCCAGTCTGCTGAACTTTCTTTCAATCTAATGTGCATTCATTTTCAGATATACCCGCGCCGCTTACAGAATCGCGCTCGTCCAAACGAATTAAAATTTTCGGCGCATGCAAATTATTATTGCGGCGTAATCCAATTCGTCCCGGAATAATGAATTTAGCGTGCGCAGGATAATTTCTCTTTTTGCTACTTTAGTCGGTGTGTTTTTGAATTGCTCGCGGTCCCGTCATTACCATTTTGCACTTCCAAAAATTAGTTGTCATGTTTCGTAATGTTTATTTACACAAATGTCAACAAGAATTTTTGTTCATGCATTTACGTGCACTCACGTTTTCAGACTTGACTCCTGAATCGATTTTCCGTTTTTAGTTTGTATTTATGTTTGTGTGAATCTTGAATATGTAGGTCAAAAATTAGAATACGACTTTACAATAGTGAGTTTCCAGTGTAATTCGATTAGCATCAAGGATTCAATTGGTTTCCATGGTTGCCAGTGGATTGTTTTACTCGACGCATCCCGACTTTTCATAGAAAACTTGCCTAACAATGAATTTAATGGCATTACAATAGATTTTAACCGAAATTAACAAACTAACTTCTTCGCTAATGAGCCGCTGTACGCAGCTTTTCCGTGAACCTGCATAAATCCGCGCGGCTTTATAGTTATCAAGCTCAGAATGGGAATTAATTTTCGCAAAGAGCGCTCTGAATATTTTTTAGTTGAGCAATTAGAATTTACAATGGATAGTCGGAAATCAAATTTCATTCTACTCACCCGTGTCGTTGTCACCTGGAACACCCAAACTATCGCTATTGTCATTGATAAAGGCTTCGGCTGTTGACGTGAACGTTTGAGGCGATAGTGTTAGGTCCGGCCCGCTTTCACTATCGAACAGCTCCAAATTTCCACTTCCTGAAACAACCAACAAAAATCGTCCGTTTATTTTGAATCCATCAATCTCGATAAACGCCTGGACAAACATCAGGTCTGACGAAACTCTGTTAATACTACTGAATTCCGACCTGCTCATTCGGCGTGTACAAAAATAAAGCCCTATCCAGACATCTTGATTCTACTTAAAATTGTTTGTCTTGAAACCGTCTTTTTTCTCTCTCTGACATATCGTGCGTCCGGTCGGGATATTGTGTTAGTGGGTAGAATTGTTCATCCTCAACTGGTCGTAATGCTGATTCCCAGCAAACCTTCCGTCTTATCAGGCGTCGGCATTTTATTACGCCAGTTTGTTATTGGACCGATGAGCTGGTGCGCTTTCCCTTGCAAATGCCGGCGCGAATCGTCGAGAGAAAATCTCCATTTTAATTTCTCCGTCGACGGAAGTTCGTCGAAATATTGAAGCGTGTGGCACTCGGACGTTTAATTGTGCCGACTTTGCGGATGAACTTTGTTGCTCATTGGCGAGAGGCTTTGAGAAGATTTGCATAAATAAATCGTATAACGACTGATTGGCAAAAGGGTCGGCACTCCTTTGGCATATCTTCGTTACGCCAAGTCCTCCTGATCGTCAAATCCAATTTTAATCCGCTTTGACGACACCGACGGCTCCGCAATATTTGGCAAGCGAGACGGTTGCAGATGGACGTGCGATTCCTCCATTTCTGTTGCCGAGAACTGCCGAGGCATTAATGCTATTTCAATATGCGTAGATAGTGCTCGATGTTCTCGTTCTGCGACGTAAAATCGCGTGAACATGTGCGCCCTGAAACGCGCATAATTCAAGGCAACATGCACACTCTCTTCTCGGCTGGATTAATATATTCCAGATTATCTGCGTGTGTTCGCGCTAATGGCCTCGCGATGACAGTGCCGTTAGGTTTGTTAAATATGTAAATAACAGCGAGTGTGTCAGCGCCAAATAGCATTGCGCGCACGGTCTCTCTGCTACGTTACGTCCGAATCTTGCCGTTTTTGTGTGGCGCAGACGGTCGCCAAACGAGCCTTGCGAAGTAGTTTGCCTCGCACCAGATCAATTAGTGCACGTTGCAAACTACTGTCGTTGCAACCAAACCCGGACTTTTATCGCGCGTTTTATATGATGCTTTTTTCTAGTATATTTTTTGACTAATATCCAGAACCGAAATAGCTCGATATTGTTTTACAAACATTGACAAATTCTGTTTGGTGGAATTTTTTTATTGCAACTGTTATTTCGTTCGGTTGATGAAACAACGCCGAAGCGAGATTTACGCAGATGGAAATAATATTTTTCAAATTACCTCATCTTTCGAGTATACCGTTTTATTCCAAGCTGACGGCCGAGCGTTTGGCGTGGCATTCATCAGAGCTTACATTACGACGGAGAAAAATGTAAGCTCGGAGGCGGATGATGCAAAGTGGTTGAGATGTCATCTTGAGATATGAAATGTATTGCGTATAAGAACGATCGTATTAAATTTCGTATTTAATTTGAAATCAACTTTCCCGTAGTTATTTGATTTTTAGATTTATTTAGAAAACATTCTAACGAACAATTTTCACATAAATACGTGTCTAATTTCGGTGTAAATCTCCATTTCAAATGTATGTTTAGAGGTAAAAGTCAGTGAAATAGAAATTCAATATTGAATAATTATAGAGGAATATATAGATATCTAGTTCAGATATTCTTCGAAACAGTTTTCATCTCATGCAAAATCTGCGACTCGTTGGAGATATTATGCGACACGTATTACACGCAATTAGTTTTTCTATTATTAGCGAGAATGAAAACGAAACGTGTGTGCTGAATTAATATTAGTATTCTCTGACCGCAGTTTCGATTCGCAGTGCAAAATGTATCCATATCATATTCCGACTGCGAAGAAATGAGCAATTCATTTTTTGCGGATAATTATGTTTCCGTCTAATTAAATTGAAGCAGCTTTTTTACCTCAAGACCAATATCGGTTTGCGCGTAATAGCGAATCATTTTAATTATCATATTTGGACCTATGGCATTTCCTTGAATGAAACGCTGTAGGTTGTGCAATTCTTGAAATTTTTGATACTTCAAAAAACAAAAATTTTCCGCGAATGGAATTTTATAAAACGGCGAAGAAATTTAATTTCTAAATTGGAGTGTGGGTATAAGTAAGAAAGAAAAAAAAAGTAGTAAAAACACTAAATGGTCGGACTTTTTTCCTGTAAGTCCGCTTCAACTGGTCATTAAATTATGGCGGAAAGGAGACATGCGAGGCGACAAACCAAGTTATTCACTGTTCGAACGAACTCGTGATATTAATTTTGTCGATGTATATGGATGAGTACCGACCGGTCTAGGTCTGCCCATTAACTCATGAAAGAGGAAGAGGCAAAAGTTCGTGCGACAGTTTAGATAGAGATGCGCATCCACGAATACAAAAGTGATCACTGTAGCAGATGAATGGTTGAGAAAGATTATGAATCAAAACGATATACTCTCTCATCTTATGAGTATCTTCTGAAATTCGCTGTATATTTTCTTGTATTTTCGTTTTAGTTTTGAGCATTTACGTCAGAGTGGAGGACAAAACATAACTTATACTACTGAGAATTTTTGCTTTAGTATTTCAATAAAATGAGAGACGTACGAATTCAGATATAATTTTTCAATGATGATTCACTGGAAAATCGTTCACGTAATTTTGTAATGTGAAATGATGAAAACAAGTTCTGAACGATTTCATGGTACGATATTATGACTTCACCTTGCCTATCTTGTATCTCTCCAGTAAAAGAATAATATTTCCAGTTCATCTCGAGCTAATATCGGAGAAGGGTGGGGACATCAATATACACTCCTCGTTGTAAGTGAAAACAGATGGCTTTTCCTCGTGATAACGAACGTACCAGCTTATATATACGTGCACACATTCGCCCGCTCTATTTGTCTTATTTTCGTATTTGTTACACTCATCGATTGATAACGAATATTACGACTTCCACGTAATTCTACTTTTTCTATTCTCTGATAAAAAGCTTGAAACGTTGTTGTTTTATTTGCTTATCGAAACCGACGAGCTTGAGAGAAGAGTTGTTTTTTAAAGTTAACGTATTTCAAATATAACAAATATCTTTTTTCAAACTTTTTATAATCATTTCAATTGATTCGAAAAAACTATAATTAAAATGCTGCAGAAATGTGTTTGTAGATATGGACGAACGTGGCATTAGAATCGCAAGTGTTTTACTGACGATAAAGTCGAGATTACAACCGACCAAACCGAGACGTCGTCAGCTGCCTATCGGTTTACGTTATGTGTAAGGAAACAAAACTTTACTAATTAATTGGCGAATCGATAAAGACCATGGTGTACCGACAGTCTGAGCACTCGCCGAACAAAGATAATGTAATCGCTACGGTAAAGATGATCTATAAAACGTTCGATTATTTATATCATGTTGCAAAAAAGTCTCATTAAATGTTAATTAGTTCATACTGCCGGTTTGATTGTTACATTTTTTCGTAGCGAAAAGCACAGTCTGTTCGACGTACGGATAGACAGTGGCGTGGTCCTGTAATTTTGACAGCAAAGTCAATTTGCAATCAGCAAAATGGTCTCGCCTACATTCCTATGTTTCACTCTCGAACAAATGTAGTCTGTATTTACCATAATTCGAGAAGACGCGAATTGTATCGTGCATGCCAATGAGTTTCATCCATCCGACAACCCCACCACTTTGCATTATTCAGACCTGCAGATTTGCGACGTCTTCAAACATTTACAGCATTTAATTCGCATTTTCATTCCAAAGTATTTATTCATTACCTTTCGCTCTCCTTCCTCTATTCACTTTTAATTCCAAAATAAATAACACGGCTAGAAGAAAATCTATAATTCGTAGCAAATGTAGACTTTATTCCATTATATAAATCGAAATTTTATGTCAGAATTGAAAAATGTCAAATGCACGAGAGCGGTTCGACCAAGTTCGTTTTTTTTCGTGTGTCGACAATATTTCAACTGAAATCGGATTTCAATGAAAATAATTCCATTCATTATATGATGTTGAATTCCTAAAGGATCGCATATTCCAATAAATAAGTCAAGTCGAATTAGCAATTGAATTTCTTGCCAAGAATCACACTGCGCTCTCTCGCCCTTATCAAGTTAATTGCATGGCATGTGAATACGTAGAACGGCATTCCATTGAATAATTAACGTTTATAAGTTAACTATGCGTACAAAATAAATAAGATTCTTATGTAATTGCCAAGCATGTGCAATATGACATTTTATTCGCATGCCGACGCGAATAGTTTCCGCTCTGAATGCGACGTGTAATTTAAGTTTCAACAATGCGCAGCTTATTGAAATAGTTTACGAGATCAACAAACAGAACGACGAATCCACTTCAATTATTTAATAAACATTCCCCGTCTTTTGTCAGATTCAACAACATTTTTGCACTCCTGCTTTCACTGCTCTTGTACTATGCTGACGTCAACGATCGATATGAGTTATCTTTCGTAATGCATTTAAATTTATTTTGCACAAACTTTCGCGCAGGCAATTTATCTCATCGCAAATTGATATCGTTTCATTTATGCAAGACAAATGTGATTTGTTGCTTTTCAACCAAAAATGTCTGTCAGCGATATCGAGGCTTGCAACTTGATGGGACGTCTATAAATTTTCATTAACGAATGTTATGTGCGCGACACACATACACGGCGACGTGAAAAGTCGCGTATCCCTTTTTATGCACACTCGTATATTTTGCAGAGTCTTTTCTTCCCGCTGTTTGCCTCACAAGCGATCCATATATTCATTGCATCTGCGATCGTGACCAAGTCCGGATCCACTTTTATGGTTCCGCATTACATGGAAAAATGGTTATATTATTTATCGCGGCAATGAATAGATTTCCATATTTTGCACGTGCCAATTTTTACTGACCGAGACGATGTCATAAATAATTATTATTCGACGCTTGAAATTAATATCAGAAATGACCGCCGTGAGCATTGCAAAAAAGCCACGTTGTAATATGATTCCCTGTTTGTTTCGCGTTATGTAAATTTGAATTGTTTTGCTCTTTCGTTTTGAACAACTCGTTTGAAATGCGATACGATTTTTTGGACAGTCAATGTTAAATTCTAATATTGTGCGAGTCATGTATGATTCATGAATATTGATAAGCCCGGCGTGATTTCTATATGGAATCGTCAGAATCGTCATTTGTGTATGGATGATCTGAATGTTTCATCGGATTCTAATTTTGATGCCAAAGGTCAAACTCGATGCACGTTCTACAAACTGATTTTATGGGCACGTTATGAGAATAAAATCGAAACATAAATCTTCTCTATTCTTCTACATCTATCATACATTTCGTATTCCGTTCTCAAAATAAAACGGTAAATTCTAGCTTTGATGTATTTCAAATCGGATTCAACATCACAAAAATATAAAACATTTTAAACGTTCATCTTTAGTTTAAAATTTATGTGAACAATTACTCTAGTTCTTGCTTCTTTGCATCGATAAAAAAGTTGTTATCCAATGAGAAATAAAAATTGTTATGATTAATCGATCGGGTCTGGCAATGGGTGTTATGGCAAAGAAGATGAGAGTTATAAGGCGCAACTCGGGAAGATCGGGTGGATGGTGGCATTCAATATCAAGATTGCACAAACAGATATAGTAATCTCCCGTTTTATCATGCAGCTTTCAATATTGACTCGGCAGCAGGTCGTCTAATACCTCGCTGCAACTAGTTCAACTGGTTTCATCAAATCAAGGAAACGCCAGATCCACTTGAGGAGGCGTTCGTAATCTTTCACGCAAATTTAAACTTATTTAGATTAATGCTCTTTTTCAAGTCGCGCTTCACGTGACTCGATGCATTTAGTTCGCTCGTTCCCTTTGTCTGGAGAAACGTAATTTCAAACAGCGAAACGAGGAGAAAATAAAGTTGGAAACTGTAAAAGATAAAAAAAACTTAATTTTTCGGATTAATTTGAACGGCTGTAAAATGTGCAGTCCATTTTCCTCGAGTCGTTCGGCGCACTTTTATTTTGAACACTTTCATTTATATAGGAAAATACAGCGAACGGAGTTAGCACATTATTGTGTGCATTTACGAGCAGAGAAAAGGACCGAAAGAAAAGGGACGGGGTAATGGCGGCCAGCGAAGTTGCCCGAAGCCGGCAAAGTGTAGGTGATTTCTGAAAGGTGCAGTTGCTTCTTTATAGATCTTAACGATTCTTCTCCAAGTCACGAAGCCTCTGACAGTCTTTGTTGTCATAGTACAATGGAAAATGTGTTTTCTCATTTACCGATGTAAGAGACGCTTCAAAGTATCCCATGATAAATCAATTTTTTCGAGTCGGCAACGTTGCGCCATTCTCGTTGAATCAACGATACGCCGATTGCTTTTTTTCCTTCCGCGCCATCCCAGTAGTCGGAAATCATTTGACAATTGATCTTGGGCGATGACACTGTACTTGCAAGTAAAAATAATGATGCCTCTTTTCGGAGGCATAAAATTATGACACAGTTGAAATCACACTGCAGCTCAATAGGAACTGACAAAAGAGAAGAAACAGAGCGAGAGAGAGAGAAAAAGGTGGAAAAGCTAAGCAGCAGATAGTGGCGGGAACGCTTGCGAGAACAATGGGCGGCACTGAAACAGTCGTAATGAGAAAAACACGAGGAAGTGTTCGAAATGGGACGGAACTGAGAGAAACCTTGACAGGGAAATCTCTTAAATTTGCGGGTGCGCATGATGACTCGCAGCTGTGACGACAGCATTTTACGAGCGATATAAAAATTCGAGCATTTCTACCCAATCTGCGGTGCGACTTTGACGTGACACACGTGCGTTTAGCGTTCGCTCGAGCATAATTGGATAACCGAATCTATGGCAAAGATTTCGTTTGCAACTCCTCGAATTTCAACTCGAGACTTGGCTTTGCGCTGCAAACGATTGGCAACCCCCTCTGGCAGCGCTGCTTTTCCATCTGACAAATTTGCATCATTAAAATGTATCACCCATGTCTGAGATGAATTTCTAAGAGAGTATTTTTGAATTCTTTGGAAATGAATTTTCGGGATGAAATTCGTCTACTTTCCGATGATAACGTGTTACAACAATGTTTTGATTAAATAAGAGAGTATGATATTGCGATGGCAAAAGAAAAGAGGAAGTCAATTTTGCATAACAAATGTTTGATGGAAAACTGCCAAGTTACGCTGCTGAAGGGTATCATGTAAGCAATAAACAGTGCCAGCGGATGTGATTTGAATTATCTCTTTACGTTATGCGTCGAACGTTCGAGTCAATAAAGTAATACCAATAGCGCTGAATAAGGTTACACGATACTGACACGACATCGTGTTTGATGCGAAGGTAGTTTTACATAAAGATTATGTTCCGGAATGTAGTACGCATCAACCTCTACACACGAACAATGTGAGTCCAATGTACGAGGATGTTCTTGCCGGATAAATTTACAAGACTTTTTAAGATTCGGTATCAAACACGACCGCTCGTTATTCGGCTTTACGTTGACAGTGACAATTTTGTTGTCACAAGTATCTATTTAAGAAAATCAATCTTGGAAAACAAACAAGAATCGTGAAGTTTATCGAACAAATCCGCGTAAAATATGAAATTACAAAACATAGCTTGCCACAAATTATGAAAAATATATGACGGAAGGAAAGAGCGCTAAACGAATTCTGCAATTTTTAAAATAGTCTGCTAATGAAATATTGAATAATGTGATTATAAAAAGCGTAACGGAGTTATAACGCTGTTGCAACTGTTTATTAGAAAATATATTCAGAAGATTTCCATGAAGACTACGCTCCAGATAAAACTCGACTGAGGATACAATGAAGCAATAAAAGTTTGTTGACTTTTTGCAGAAGTTTTTTTGCAAGTTAAGCGCTTAAAACAATGTGCTCGCAAAATTAATCTCTGTGCAAAGTGTAACAAGATTAATTTTATGAATTCTTCACGATCTTTAACGTATCACTTATATTCGTCGCGTGTGTAACGTATTGTTAATACAATTTTTTTGTCCGTTTAAAAATAAAACTTTAATTTCTGTCTTGTCATTAACATTGTTTCGTCAAATCTTCATTCAGTGAATTGATGTTTTTATTATGAGTAATAAACGTTGAAACGTACAAGCTGTAAGATCCAATTTTTCCTGACAGTATAACATTTCACAGTGATATGATGCACCTAGGAAAAAACTGTCTGCAGCAATAAAAAAATGCCTCTAATCTTTTATTTCGATGAGAATATAGAAGAAAAAAGACTTTAGCAGGTATCTGTGAAGACTAAATACAAGAAACCGAACGACTTAGCAGCGGGGCGATTTGCTCTCGGCGGATCAAAGAGACGAGCAATTAAAAGTTTTTTAACGACGCAGTGAAGCACCCTCCCAGATGAGAAGGTAGAGACGCCCTTTAGCAGTAACGACTCTCGGCATAAACAGACAGCCATCGAAAAAGCTTATCGCTTCTGGGGGCTTTCATCCTTCGATGAGAATTCATCCTCTCTGGTCATATAGTATTCGGTTATGGGGTGTAGCTGGCACCAAATCAAACAGCGTTCATAATTCACGTAGTTATGTCACTAGCCCTGACCGAACCCACACAGTGATCGAAAAATGCGGCAATACACACGGATTCAATCGACAGAGAGGGTCCCCTCTGAGAGCTGTTTTTCCAACTACGCGTTTCCGTCCTTGTTGCACGCGCGCGCACGTGCAGACGCGTTGTTTTTGCACGTTCCCTCGAGCACTGGAATTATGAATTCAAGCCGAAGCTCCGTGCCAACGCCAGATCGACGACTGTTTGGAAAACACCGCGATTTATGGTACACAGAAACAATGATGCATTTCGCTAACTGTTTTCCCCGATGTATTTCGTTTTCTCACTGCCACTTTAAAGTTTTCTCTTAATTGTGTCCCTGCACTTACGGTAATCGAACATTTACATACGCGCCTCATTGATTTTTCATCTCCTATTTTGCTACTGTTTAATCAAGAAACACAGTTTCAAAAGTCAATATTTACCACATTTCACTTATAAACCTTAAAATTAATTGATTGACTGGGTGGAAGTCATATTTAACCATTCAAATCAAACTGAAATGCAAACAGTTTTTTCGAATCAAAGAGGGAAATTCAGGGTTGTTTAATTTGAAGAGGATTGTATTTATAGCTGAAAATCAAACTGTGTAGTTGTTAAAATAAATGACGCCGAGATCATATATCGGATAATTTCATTGAGCGTTTTTCTAGCAGTAAAGCACTTTGAACGTGACATGTTTTATCGTGTCACTTGAAACGCCATAACAGTCCTGCGCTCGTGGTTATTTTCCTTCCTTTCATACATCCTCGTAACTTAATGAAACAATTAGATTATCATCTTGGTCTTCATCCACTTTAGCAGCGCTCCAGTTTCAACTACCAATGAAGACAAATTAACTTACCCAGATTTTTCATCTAATTTCTCACTAACCAAAAAATCACCTCATTGTTATCGAAGATAATCACATAAACTTTTCCATCGGAAAATTACCTCGGTCATAATTTCATAAGAAGTGTTCTTTATCTAAAATAATTCTCCGAATAGAATGTAATTGCATCAGAGAGTTTGAAGTTGAATCAAAATGAATCTGCAAAAGCAAGATCAGGGGGCTTGGAGGAATGCTTCTGGGTCCGGATTTTAAAAGAGTGTTCGGTCGGGAAGCTCTCGAGTTACACGTGTGCCGTAACCGAGTCTTAAATACGTGACGTGAGGATAATGGCGCGCTGCTGAAAATCCACTGTAAACCGAAGTAGCGCGGGCATAGATAATCTAGTACGTATACGTGCTTAGTTTACGTACACGTAGCGCGCCACCTTATTACACACTCAAATAAAGCAAGCTGATAAAGTTATTCCCAACAACGCTACTTCATTTTACTTTCAGTTATTACGACAGTCGCTGATACAATGGAGTTACGGGACAATGAATTGCGCGTGCAGATAGCCTAAAATGGAAGATTACTTTATTATGAACTAGTCGGTTTAATGAACGTCCCAACCATTATCGCGAATACGATATAAGTGAGATTTGCTAGGTTTTCCGATGTTAATGTTTCCATTTTCATTACGTTTGTAATCGCAAATTGTCCTTAAGTAGAGCCTCGGTTGCAATTAATTTGCGTCAAAGTACGTGACGATTAAGGAACTCTAAACGTATTACGTTGAACGATATTCTTATATGAAAATTTCACTCGAAAAACCGAAATTCAAAGCACGGATGAACTTTTTTTGTTTGCACTTTTATTCTTGTTTTCAAGTTGAACTGTGCATACAAGACAATGATAAAACAATTCTGACGCAGATCGACGAGCTTCTTGTTGCAGAATGAACGAGGTCAAGTACGCTACATTCAACTATTTACCTTTAATCTTCTTAAAAATTATGACGTCCGTGTGGATATACACAATTTGTGTTTTGTGTAACACAAAACGATAAATTTTATCGTACAGAAAGAAAATTTAGATGAGATTATGTTCGCAATCAACGTGAATAGTGTTATTAGAGAGTACATTGTTTTGAGAAATTTAAAGAAAATTTTTCGAGCAATTTGAATTATGTGGATTCGAATACAACAATTCGTTTATAGAATGTTGCATATTTTCTCGGTAACTCAAATTTTTTGTAACAGCAATATGAATATAAAATGAATAATTATGCAAAATATGAGTACATGCGCTATTTGCGAACTTTTCGAACATCATCAAAAGAGAATTATTTTCCATATTCGAAAATTGATTAATTCTTGGATATTCATCTTTTTCGTTTGTGTACTTTGTGGCTTTTCAATACCGGGCCATACCCCGATAATGGTAAATTATTTTGCGTCTCTTTATTTTCATTTCAATGAGATTTGAACCATCTATATAAAATTTGAAAAGCATTTACATGGTGACGTCAATAGCAAGATATTTTTCATTAAAGTGAAAAAATAATGGTTCCAGGAAAACTGCAATCAGTCCAAACAGTACTTCTTAGAAAAACTTTTCGTTTTGTGTACGTTGTTTATTATTTCACAATCGATTAACTTTATTCCCATCCGGATTATTCATGCTTATAATTCTCTTAAAAAACCTAACACATTTGAAATCTAAAGTCGAGCTCGAGCGTTCAATTTTTTTCTAATAGCAGAGGAAACTTCAATTTGCAATTACACTTAAGTCTACCTGAGACTTTTATCTCAACAACGATCCTGGCATTTGTTGAATTGGCCACGGTCCTGAAGCCCCGTTTGCCGTGGCTTATTTCGTGAGTTTTTTTTGCAGCATCAAGATAATGTGAGAATTTCGATTGAAAAAATTGTTCGCTCAAAATTAATCGACGATTCGCAATGCCAACGATCTAGACGACGAGCTAAAGCAAAAGGTAAGGACGACGTGACTGCGTCGCCCAACAAAAACGAGCTAGTCTGTGTGGACGCTCTGCGATTGAGTTTCTCATTGAAGTTATAACGAGAATTGTACGCCATAAAGTTCTGGACCAACTTTCTCACATTTTCCTCCGTTCTGTTTTGCCTCGCTTGTTTTTCTCCCTTGCAGTGCGGTTCACTTTGTGCCTTATATTTTATCCATTAAATGCAGTTAATTTTCCCTCGAGCGAAAGCTTTTTAGTTTCTTCTAATATGGTAAGAAATAAATTTAAAAAATGTATAAACAAATTTTAAAAAATCTCTTTGCCGATAAAATCCTTTTGATTGGCTTTGACGTGGCATTGTGCGTAAATTTTAAAGACAAATTGTCTTAGCAAAATATCTCTTTGATTTTGAAGCCTACCCCATGAGCCAATTTCTGGGTTTCAAATTCTTTTAGAGCGATCTTTCATTAATGGCGCTGCGTATAACGTGAAACAGCAGCATTAACGAAGCGTGGGACAGAGTGGATGACATCTTATAGCGGTGCTTCGCCGGCACAAACGATCCTCTTAATCATCAGTCGGAACCTTTGTCACGACCCTTGATTATCGCCGGCTTCCTGGAGCGTTCTTACGGCTGACTTAAATTTACCTCCATTTTTTAAGACGCGATTTAATACTTTTGTCCAGACGGACAACAATGGTACGTTTGGTCGGTGCTTTAATTATAAGCGACCTTTTTTCACGTTGCAAACGTTTGTCCGTCTTTTCATCTATCGCATTAATATCAATTAAAAAAAATGAAACTGAAAAATTTTAATTCGCCATTCAACGAATAAAAACGACAGGAAAAGAGAGAAAAGCGCGGATAAATAACTGCGCGAAGTTAGGTGCTTGGTAATGCTGGAAATTTATCGCAGTCGAGTGTTGCGGCGCGAGTGCAGATATAACAAATCGCCCGGAAGTTTACGCTCGATCGTCTCTGGAAATGTTTGAAATATTCGCGCATTCTTCGCGATTTTCAAGAACACTGTAAGCGGTGACACACGCTCTACCCCAAACAATTCTCCACATTTTCCCTTTTTTCAACAAATCTCCACATTGCATTTGTTTTTACTTCTCTCATGTTCCGACGTTCTCGGTACAAAAGAAGAAATATTTCAATAAAATATTTTGAAAAAATGGTATAAACGTACCTGTACCAGCAGCTCCGAGTCTGAGAACAGCGTCGCCTTGGAGAGAAATGGAAAGGGTGGCCGTGTCCTCGAGGCGAGCGAGCACTTCTTCCGGTATGTCCTCAGGTTCGCGGAGGCGGAGAGTTACTTCACCCCCGCCTCCGCCACCTTGACCACCGCCACCCCCGGGGCTTGTTGAGGCCGAATACATGAACACTGAGCCGTACCCATGCAGGGACTGCAGGGGCAGCCTCACGCCACCGACTTCTCCAACAGGACCCTGCGCATTCAAATTTTATGTTTATGTTAATACAGCTTATACTTTACCCTAGAACATTTGCTTGAATGTTTTGCCATGTATCGGTTATAAGTATTCCACAAGGTATGTCGGTTATACCAATGAAAAACTTTTTTCGTTACTTTACAACAATTTTTTTGCTAAAACGGTATTAAATTATTTAAATTATTAAAATGAAACTTCATAACCATTCCCTTTGAGCGAAAATCGTAAACTAGTCAGTATCAAATTCGCATGGATTGATGTAACTTTATGAGAAGGAATTTAACATTGGTATTGATCGAATCATCTGCGCGATCGGAAACGGTCGGTCGCGTGCGTGACGGCAGTTGTAAACGGAATAACGAATAAAAAGTAATGGCCGGCAATACAGTTGTTTGAAGCGCACTCGCCAGTCTAATGACGAATAATGGGACGACGAATTTCATTCGCATTTTACCAGTAACAAACTACAGTGAAGTGGTACTGTTCGATGTGCAACTGGCCTTACAACAGTGGTGATCACGAAAAAGTTCGGAAATTAGCGAGAGCTCTCTGCCTACCAAAACTGTTGATTGTGTTGTCGAGCAAAAATAATCCGTTCCTAACACGAGTTTTAATTGTGAAATATTTTTAAACTGACAAACGGAAATTTGTTTTTGATAGGCACAAATCAATAACCACAAACTTTCTGAGAGCCGAATGGAAGCGAAATAATCCTGATTGAATTATTGCCTGCGCCACTCAAAAATGCAAATTAACGGCAATCTCGAATAATGCAACAAAAAATGAAAAACAGGTCAATCCCATTAAAGCGTGATCATGCGTAAAAATGCGTGAGCATTGATTATGCCACGGCGTAATGATTTATATCGGCTAAAGCAACGTGCATAATTACAAAAGGTGGCGTGTGCGTTAGCTCGTTTGCAAAAAAAACGTCGCGGTCGAGTTAACACGCGACGATTTGTGGGCAGTGATTTCTTGTTGGTAGTGAGAGCATTTCCGCGACATTATTTCACTGATTGGTTCGTGTTGGTAACTATTTTAGTGCGGGGCGTCTCTACGCTAGCGGGTCACCTAATGCGCACGGTCTATTTTGCCGATCATTTTGGCATAACTGGTACATTTCTGCATTCCATCCATAGCCCTTGAATGGGTCGCGTTATTTATGTCGAGTTGTATAAGCGAATGGTACCGTCCAGAAATAGTTTTGTGGTGCTTACCACAAAACATTGATGTCCTTTGCACTAACTTTTGTTCGGTAATTGCGAATGCCTGATCCGTGTGAGATGTTGGGTCACGAATGGTACATTTGATCATGAATCAAATTCAATGATGTATGATTATCAAGAAAAAATGTGATGAAACAGACGGACGTTTCCCAGTCGTGATTTTAAAGCAACAAAAAGCTTTTTATAAATGTACGATTTTGCAGTTGTATAAATAGAGGGTGTATTTTAATTATCTTTATTGATAGCGAATTAAAAAAAGTACACGTTGGATGGTTATTCTGCAAGCAATAGGAGGAAATTAATGGCATTGCTGTAGCAAGCTTTAATTATACTAGAGCCCAAACGATTTTGCAGCCACCGATAACATTTGTTCACGAGAGAAAAAAATAAATCTTCGGCAAGTGTTGTCGAATTGATCCTGTTTAATTATCGTAAGATACACATGGCGCACGGCGGGTGCAGTTATAAGCGAATTTCCCATTAAATTACATCGTAAATGCACTCGTACTGTGCGTTCGCTAAGTACCACGGACCGTCAGTTTTTTTGCTGACCGTTAAATTGTTGCATGTCGGTTTACGACTCTCGACTGTTGACGTCAGTCTTGCATTGCAACATTTTAAGGAGTTCGAAATTGCATCTCTCAGGAAAAATATCTAAGCGTCATACTGCAACTATATGATTTTCGATCGTAGTAAAAAAAAGCCGACGCACAAATTAGAGCAGAAGCAAGTATCCGTGGAAACATTCTGACTCGGTCGTAAAAATTTATATTGATTCCGCACACAATTTACGACCATCGAAATATATTACACTCGGATTAGAAATACCAACGATAGTGTAATTATATGCCCTGCGATTGACGTTTATTCGAGTCTACTTTACTCGTTTTGCTACCGATTGCAACAAAGAGAACATTACGGCTTTTCATTATTGAGTTTTCTGATCTTACTTTCGTCATCAATTGTATATACTTTGTGCACTGAGTTTGTAATTGAATGAAAGATGTTGAAGTAAGTTGAATTTTGAGTAATTGATTAATGATATGATTTAATGTAATCAACGTCCGATAAATCAATTTCTTGGCAATTATCACGTCAGCTAATAAAATTGGAATTCAAAATTTTTTCAAGATTATTTTTATGTGACAATCAAATTAATAAATGTTTTATGTGCTTGCATTTCCAACGTAAGTCTGTTGCATAAGGAAAAGTCAATTTTTTTTGCTACTTATTCTTAGCATAGTGATATTCACGAAAAATGCATCCGAAATCGGCGTTAATTTATCATGCTGCATATATATAGAACCGCGGCAGTTTAAAAATGAGCCTTTCATAAAGTTAGCACAAAATGGGTCAGAAAGTTTGGTTCCAATCAGATTCATAATAAATTTATAGTTTTAAAAGACAATGTGAGTTTCGATCGCAATAAAATATGACACGGATGGGACATTTTCATTTATATAAAAATTTATGTGAACTGTCGGCAATGCTCAGGATGTCCTCGAATCATAGCAGCCAAAAGGTCCTTGGAGCCGTGTACAGGAACAAGAATTATTGCCTTAATGCAAGCTCAAGGACACAATGATCGCAGGGATTTAGGTATATATGTTACTGCGATGGCGCACGGTAAACATTTTTCGATAAACTAAGCTGACTTTCTTCAAATATTTTACATTGCATTACGCGAATACAGTAGCTTGCCAGTTGAAAGGATTAAAATTTTAATACCGTCCAAAATCTATTGAATCATCGAAATACGGCTCGAATTTTCATTGCCTCATCAGTTGCACGACTGACGAGCTAAAAATTAAAAAAGATCGCATTCGAGGGTATTCGGGGAATTAATATTCCTGTCGTTGCACGAAAAAGGGGAGAAAATTGTCAATGTCGGGCAACATTCTATCGATCAGTCCGTAGTTGCCAGTCATGCCGAGTCTGACGGACGGATCAGAGGGACTCGGAAAAATTGCATTACCAAGGGCATGCGTAAGCATTTTTGTAACGGAATTTCGTCTAATCAAAACTTGCATTTTTAAACGGCGAGAGTTAATACCTGCTGCGTTCGTTTCGGTTTATCATTACGACCCCTTTTAATGAAAACGTCAGCTATTATTGTTTGAGATCCTAAGCTTTTCTCTAAATTAGCATTAGGAGTTTGCTTTTTCAACGAGCAGTTCTAACTTTCAGTGCTATTTGGTTAGACTTGGTTTCTGAGCACTGGAACATTTACTCTCGCAGTCGGTATATACTCACAAAGGAAAATTAAGCTGTCCAAATCGGACTTAATTAAATTTAATTTTGTACAAAAAAGATCCTTGCGCTAAAACTATCGAATGATGTAGATTATATACTTGTAACAGAAATCCACCTAATAAGTGCTTTGGTTCGAGCAAGCAAATGTGATTTCAATGAGATTACTAATTATGCACTTGCTATTTTTGACGAAATGGAGAGAAAATAGTAGCGTAAGACTTTTGTCGACGGACTGTAAATTTTCTCAAGAAGCCTACCTATGTAGGTATCTGTGCTGTTGCACCTTTCTACGTCGTCGTTTCTCATTTGCATTTTCACGCCTTCGTCATTTACAACGCGAACTCAGCCGGATTAAGGCTGCGCCCTGCAGGTGTTCTTGCATACAGGCTACAGAGGCTATATCCAAAATATTCTGCCATGGAAGATACGTGGTACGTACGCGAGCTTATAAACTAGTTGCTCTCGTAAGACGATACCTTCTACTTTTGAAATGTTGCGAAAAAACGAAATTGTATTGCATACTAAGTTTGATAATCGCGCTTTACGCGGTCTTAAGTGGTTGCATAAGATTGCTTTTGAAGAATTGTCCGAATGATTCGATAAAAATTTATTTGTTCTAATAAGAAGTAAAATTTTCTGAACAGAAATGAAAAATAAAATGAAATAACGTCATATAAGCGACCAAGTTGGTAATGTGGAATTTTAGAAAATGAGATAATTTTTTGCATGCAAGATTCACTGGAAAGTATGTGGTCCGCACAATAATTGCATAAAACGTTCCCCTGTGGGAAGTCCACGTTCACTCTGCAGCGTTGAATGCTAAATTTCAAACATTACAATAATGTCGGAATTAGCGACCGCATTTTATGCGCCAACCAAATTTCCACATGTCAAATGTCAAATCACTACCTCAACGTCGCTTTTACTCGCAGCGATAATAAAACCGCCACAACATTCCGCTCGAATGAAAGCAGAATTTTCAATCAATACAAAATTTGACACTCAGGCCGGAGCTTTCTTTTTTCAGTGCACGAATTCAGTGAAAGATTTTTGAAACAAAAAATAAAGTTGAAAGTATACAGTGGTAGAAGTAGACGAAGTGCGATACGTAGCCAGCCACAAAACATTTTTCATGTGAATAAAACATCGCAGGCTATTTGCGAGGCAACGTGAGTGCAGTGCGAAAACGTCCGGTACGTAAAACACGGCGCGATGAATCATTACTGCCGAGAAGACAAATTTATACGTGAAAAAAAGGAGTCGGGGATAAACGACAAATTCGCCTCTATAGGCGGCTTTCTCGGATCCCGTAACATGTATTGTTTGCTTCAGCGGTGCGATTAGTGGTGACACAAATTTTACGGCGGACGCAATAGACAACTTTTATACGACTCAATTTGTCATGCCAGGGCGACACAAAACGCGTCACGCCGAGCGATCATTGCACTAGCGGAGAAAAACATGTCGCCCGACTATACGTCGACTCGTACTACTGTCCGCGGCAACACAAGCTTAAGCGACCTGTAAGCGAGCACACAAAAAAAGATTTTGGATTTGTGGCTCATTCTTGTTACAATGCTCTAAATAAACGTGATAGGTTTGTTTGAAAGGATTGATTGAACGATTCAAGTTATTTAACCTTGTTAGTTTTTTTACCAACATTCATTTTTATAGATTCAGCGGATTGATAACGAATCGACAGAATAATAATGGCAGAATAATGGCAGAATAATAACGAAGACGTGAAAAATAAACAAATATACTCCGTTTCTGTATATAAAGAAGATTTTGAACATCAAACCTAATAAATGACATTCGCAAAAATGACAAATAGATGGATCGAGCATGTGAAAATTTACGTTAGATTTCACGACCAACACACACTTAACACACAACAAAAGCGCGTCTGTGAAGTACGAGATTGAACATACAAGAAACAATCTATCATTTGCACTCTCAGGCAAAATGTAGGGAGTTCGAAAATTGAGTTATCGTACGGCAACCTCGGCTTTTAATTTCGCCGGCTGTATCGCTTTACGAGCACCTGGAGGATCGTTTTCGTGTAAGAATTTTTACACGAAGATAAATCAAGTGCAGTATATACTCCCGGCCGATGTTTGCCTCGATGTAAACAAAACAGTGAGGTGAAAATAAAAAGCCCGAGCCGATAATTCGGAAGTATGCCGAGAAACGGGTGAGAAAGGAAAAAAAGAAGGCGAGTTCAAACAAAAACACAAACGCGCAGGTACCAGGTATTGCTCAGTAGAATCGTGCCCTTAAACAGGTAGTTCCTTAAACATTTAATGTCTCTAATGCACCGGCATCATGCACGTTAATAAATAAGTTAATGCATTTCTCTCGCACACCATGAGTTTAACGACCGGATACATTTTTTATGACAACGCCGATGAGCCTTTAAGATGGCGCGTTTTCGGGCAATTCCAGCATTTAAGTTGCACTTTAATCGCGTGATTTTTAGATGACGCTACCGTTCAAGATTTCGAAGTACGCCCGCGGCGAATAAACCGCCGCGGGGTGTTTTATTAATTATCCAATTGCAGCAAAATATGATCGGCGAGAAACCGCACACATTCTCGTCTCAAACGCGCGGCTATATAACGCTGAATCACGATAGTTAATCGTTCATAAAGGAAATCTCGAGGCATCTTCTCTGAGCGCGGAAGCAGCGAATTCGAGTCATCTCGCTAGAATTGCAAGATGTATTTTGAATTGAAATACTGGCAGCGCCTGGTTCGCGATTTTAATTAGCGTTAAAGCACGTTCAACAGTGTTCTCTAGTGTTTCAAGACAACGAAAAACGGAGCGTACGAAAGCAAAAAAATTGGATGCATGAAGGCGAAGGCACCTTTCGTCGTGACAAATCGAATTAATTCGGCGTCACCCGAGACAGGCATAAACATTTCGATCAATTAAAGGACGACATTCATCGGGTTGGCGCGCGTTTGTTTGACTTTCTGGAGAGACATTTTTGCCGCATGTTACAAGCTTGCGTTGTGTTCCGTGCAAGGTTCTTCAGGTGAAAATAATTGCACTCGATTCAAACAGTTGGGGAATTTTATTAATTCCCGGCAATTAGCACGAGGACAAGTCTAATGAGTCTGGCTGCTCGTTCTTTCCGCGCTGTTGAGTCGGTGAAATTTGCGTCGGCGTGACTCGTTTCGAATGTTTGCACGCGTGACGCAAATACGTGCAAAGGGGTCTGAACAATTAACCGGCCTATCATGGCGCGCTTTAGTTTTTTTATGGCACCCTGCGTAAGCCACTTTTATGGCCCGTATTTTGCCCGTGCTCGTCTTCACGGGTAATTGATTTAGTTTCGTAATTCCTACCACCGAAAAAGAACGAGCACAAGTCGACAGATTTATGCCCGGAGCTTCTGCCGTGCCGAAGAAAACGCGGGTCAAAAAGTTGGAGCACGGATTATCGATGAGTAACGGCCGCGTCACGGCCAGTTTTGTCGTGCGATTAAATAAAAGATCCTGTCAACGAACTAATTAGAGCGCGCTTCGTTTCCGTCGCGACTTTCCGCTCTGGACGCGGCGAGGTTATTAAGTTAGAAGTCCGAACTTTGTGGCCTAGATTTTTTATCAACTCGGTTGGCCCACAGACATGGGAATCGCTTTCAGTCGATGACGAATGGCTCTGTAATCTACGAAGCTAGATTGGATAGCGTAAGTTGCAAGCTCGAAATTTTTCTCAAACTGGGTTGATATTTTTGCCGCAATTTGTGTTAAGTAGTACGTGGAGATCTCGTGGAAAAGTTTTCGCGTCAGTTACACACTGCGAATGCTAGGCAACTGTTGAAAATGTTGTCCATCAAAAACCGGTTATTTCACATTCTTAACTTTAACAATATAATTGCTTAACAACAGTATTCGTAAAAAAGTAGAAATTTGTAACTCATTTCAGGTGATAATTGTTATTTCTAACTTTACGAAATTGAGATTGATGAAGAAGTTGGCCATCACGCGGTTAGTGAGGCAAAATAAGGTTTAATAGGTTAAAAATCCACAGAAAAGTACAAAATCATTGTCTAGCGGAAGATCGGTCGATAGGCAAGAGAGTTCGTGAGAACGCAGTGTATGGTCGCGCGAGGCAGTTCGGTATGGGTGAGCGGCTAAG
Organism: Telenomus remus; assembly: GCA_020615435.1. NCBI lineage: Eukaryota > Metazoa > Arthropoda > Insecta > Hymenoptera > Scelionidae > Telenomus > Telenomus remus. Next base: position 12,702,650 of record CM036337.1, read on the forward strand.
TAGGTAGGGTCAAGTGGCAAATATTAGTACGAAAACCGGCGATGCCGAGCCGGTTCAAGCACCGCGACGAAAGCTGCTTAAATGCTCGGCTCCGGGATCGTAAAACCCACCCTTTCGCTCAACAACTCCCGGTTCTGCTCTGTTAGTCCACCTTATAACATAATTCCGAGAGCGGTGTTGCCGAGTAGCGCGGCGTTGCCGGTTTATCGGGCCAACGTACGACGCGCCGTAGAAATTGTCGACGAATCGAAAGCCCCGCGCGTTTTATTGTAGTTACAGTGATTTAACTTAATGCAAACTAATTACCGGCCGAGTTAAAAGTGCAGACACGCCGTTGCCGGACACTGTAACCACGCAAGCTCGCTCGAATAATTCTGCAGGAATTAGAGTTCCGGCGTGCTTGTGCGGTCGCCGTACATTACAACTACGGCCACGTAAACTTGCAAACTGTACACGGTCAGCGCCGACGTGGCCGTCTTCTTTTCGCTGCTTTTCTTTTTGCATTTCCCCCTGGCTTAATGTTATTATTATTGCCTATCAGTATTTCTTCCAAGGATTACCCGCTTTGTCGACCATCGCTCGACAAAACTAGCGTTTTTTCTTGGGTTATAATCTTTAACGACTTCAACCGAGTGAAACAAAGCAGATTAAGCCCGCCAAGTATTATGGTTTGACCAAAAGTTGACCTATTCACGGAATTTCATTCCATTTCATTTCCTTGTCGGAATTAAATGAAGTCGAAACTACAAAATAACAAGAATCCTACGAATAAAAATGTTGGCATAATGTTCATTACATAAACTTGAACTTGCAATTAGCTTTTTCTGAAAACAACCTTCAACTTTCAACAAATTTTAGCATACGAAACTCAAGTCAGTCGTTGTTCATCTTCAACATCTTAAGTAACATTTTTTAAAACGTATCTTATCTTTTAGACAACATTTCAAACTGTACTTCAGAAACATTCGTAATTTTTAAATACGAACACGGAAATGACCAAAAATTTTGTTTAATAACAAACCTACGCGAAAGAAAAAAATGTTTTATGATTAAAAAATTGCACTATCATAAAGTTCGTCATTGTCAGCGGTGAAGCGCGACTCGTCCGTGAGCACTTAATATTGTTCAAGTTCATTTAACGTTTTTATTGCTTTCGTAAATATTTGCAAGTACGTCTGAAACGGTTTAAAAATGAATTACGCCGTGGATTTATCATCGTGTGCGCGCGTAACCATTTTCGAGACGACCGTAAACCGCCCAGAGGAAAGAGAATGAGCCAAGCGCAGCGTAACTTTTTCATTTCCGTCTCGTTTCCGGCTCATGTCAAGCGAGCGCCGTGTTAGCTCGCCGCTCGCTTTTCTCAGTCTGTGAGGGTCGCGAGAAATCTTGAGTCCGCCCCCTTTTTTGCGTTGAATATCTCTTGTACGTGAGACTCTTGAATAAACATGCGGTCTTAGGTACGACGCAAAACTAAGTACGCCGCCAGAGAACCCGCTTGTTAACTGTAAACGATGAAAAATGTATCCAAGAACAAAGAACCAAGACGCCAGTCTGAGAGTCTGCGTGAAAAATATTTTTAACTTAATTACTATCTTCGCGATTTATACTCTTGCAAATGTTTACCAGAGATAGTTTTATTGGCAGATCATTAAATCTCGGCAAACTTCAATTTCTGGTATATAATATAAATTATATAATCAAATAACTCATTCATATTATGTCACTTTCAATTTATGACGGAAAAGATACATCTCCTTTCTACTACGAATTGTACTTTATTTTAAAAAAGTTAAAGTGCTTCAAATTACAGTCGAGGTAATTGTAGGAATGTGATTTTCCAAGCAGCAAGACGCGGGCAGGTCAAAAACACGAGGATTAAAATGACCCTTTGATCTCACCCTTGACACTTTCAATTTGATGGGCCTGTAACTATTTCGTTCTGAATGAGCTATTTCAACGCTTTAGCCAACTGCGCCGCCCTTATCCGACAAAATAATATATAACAAGTAGGGTTAACGCATTGTGCTCGAGTTTTAATCTGCACGAGACGCAATAATTGGCACAAAGGCCTGAGCAAAATTTGTGAATGATGTAAAATAGTTCACGTCAAAGGATCTAATTTTAGACGCCTGATTGGGCGGAATGTTTGGTCGTACTTCCGAGGTTTCTCAACTAAGAACCCTAAACGGTTGGAAACAAATTGTTTATACCACTCTCAATTATTCTATCAGTCTTTGACGATCAAATTCAGAACTCAATCTCTTTTATTATTATTAATCATTCATTTACACTTTTGAAAAATAGCAAAAGAAGCGAAATGACGGAAACATCAGTTATCTTCAAAGAATGAATGGGGGCGGGGGAGTGAAAGAATTGAAATAACAAATATAAACGTTGGCAGCGAGCCGAGGCTCTGTTCATCGTTGGTCGGAGTCTTCAAAAGTTCATTTGCATAATAATGCATGGAGCATATGTCGGTGGGATAATTTAGTTTGACACTAACGGCAAATTTAATATTGTAAAACTTGGCTCGTAAATAATCGAAACAATATCAAGACTTTTTTAAGTTTGATCGAGTGTCGGACGCAATTGTGTCGCGGCGTTTTCTCATTGCGGTGTCGCGCCCCGATGAATTATCTTGCCTGCGGTAGCAGTAAATTTTTTCGTCCAAGATTTATAAAGATTCCTCCCAACTATCCAGCGTCGAGTCTCGCCGCGGCATAATCGGGGCATAAACTACAGCTGTTTTCGCCAAACCCGATGTTTTCCTCTTTCATTGAGCCGCGCGAGGATGTGCGGATGAATCGTCGGCGCGCAAACAAAGTTCTATTATTAGTTTGCTAAACAAACGATCGAAGCGAGCTGAAAGTCGGTTCGGAAATTTAAGGATCCTTATATCATGCTTTTATCGTCTTTTCAATAACGTTTCAAATTAACGCACACACGTACACTCGCGACAATTGGTGAATGCCGGCCGAACGTCAGTCATCTTTAAATTTAACCCGGTTCGAAACTACATCGATTACGTCAATGCATAATTGGCTCTTAAGCGCGCCATTTGGGCGGCCGGTAACTTAGCGAGTTGTCAAACCACTGACTGACACACATCTCGCGGAGTCAATCACAATCGGCTTCACGAGGTAGGAAAATAAAAGCCGAGTGTTCGGCTGATTCGACGCATGACAAAGCTCGTAAATCAGCGTTATCGCTGCTTCTACAAGGTGACTCGTTGAATTGTGCATCAGCCGTTTTAGGGCGACGCTCGGGGAATCACTATAAATGGTAATGAAGGTTGACACGGCTTTTCCTTCGACTGTGTCGCCGGAAAAAAGTACAAAGGAAACCCTCGAAGCAAAGGAGTCGCTCGCTCGAAAATGTAATATTTCTTCGCGCAAATAAAGCACTCACTATGCGACCTTTGTTTCGCGATTTGACACCTAGCCGTTTCTCATTATCATTTCTCGCGGCAAATCTTACATCAAACGGCAAGTTCGCGCGCGGGATATTCTCTCACGGCAACATCACAAACTCCGTCGTTGAGTTTCGGCGAGAGCGAGAGATGGGTTGAGAGAAGTGCTACAGACTCGAATTCAAATTGCAGAACATACTTAGGATTCTATTAACGATCCACCAAGTACAAGCCAGCCCTGCCCGCCGCTCGTCCCGCGAAATGAAATTCAACCGCCGCGCTTCCACAATTCATTCCCAGTTTTGTTCTGCGTGCGGCTTGAGTGAATTAAGTATGCCAGACTGGGGCAAACAAAAATGGCCGCGAGAGAGGGATCCGCTTTGCATTTCAGTCGCGCGCGATTTGTTTGCGCATTTTTTAATTGCGCCTTGTTTGTTCGTTTGTTTATTTGTTTATTGGCCTAGTGTTACGAAATTTGCGCGAGGATTTTCTTCTGTGGAGTCACGTTTGTTCAATTTGTTTTTTATTGGTTTGTTTTTTTGTTCTGTCTAACCTTCTTTATGCTTTCAAGTATATTTCAAACGCGTTGAACGTTCCGCCAGTTTTGTGGTGAGATAATAATTGTGCGATGATTAAAACGTACCTGAAACAAACGAAAGGAAAATAATGAGCACCAACTTTTTATAGACAGATTATATTTGAAGGTTGAAGTCAATGATTGGATAATCATTCACTTTATGGTTCGTTTTGTTCTATTTTCTGATAAATGCCGAGGATTGTCAAGAATAATAATTATTCGTTGATGCATAAAAAACATCGACAGACATATTCCTCGATTTTTTGCGATACAATAAATCGATAATGACCTTTCGCTGTGGGAAATAAAATTCGCACAACGCGGGAAAGTTCAATTCGGTTTACACGTTTCGCGGCTACAATCTCGCTCACATTTCATTGTCTTCGGAAAGCGTTTGAGCGTGATAAAAATTGCTGTGTCATCCTCAAAATTGTTTTCTATCGAAACCAGGTGAAACTTCATTCCGAAGACATTGGAAATCAGAATGTATACCTACTGTCGAGTGAGGTTTGAAATACGACATCGAAAACCTCGACAAGGAATCTCCTTACGATTAACGTGCAACGACGATTGCAAAAACCTCGAGTTGCAAGGCAGTTGAATCGGTTTGAGTTATTTCTATTACAGCGTCAATGCATCACGTAGAGTATCAAAGTTGCGTGCGAGCAAAACGCCGACATCAATTTCATCGGATTCGAGAATACATCAAAAATGAGATACCAAGGTTTTTTTTTCATCTTTTTTATTATCGTCTCGATTTTGTTACGTTGTTGTTGGTGGTAAATTTTTCTTTTGAACAACTGTTTCATTCTCACAGGTACTTAGGGATTCAGACACGCGTACGAAAGGCTGCAGACGTGGGTTGCGGGACAAAGTTGCGAAACGAAAAAGACAACTTGGCGAATGCATATCAATATCGTATTCTCAAAGCTTGCGGAAGAGAAGACGACGAATAAGAAGCGAAAGAAAAAAGCAGTCTGTAGGGGTAGAACGGGCAGAAATAAATTCGCGAGACGTGCCTCGAATGCTGCGGCCGCGACTGCCCGTAGCACAATGATTTAACTAGTTGGTAGTTCCGCGATGATGAAAACGACTGTCCCGATGGGACTCGAGCGCACTTCGCGTTGAACTATAGCCAGTTTTGCTGTTTCTACGGGAATCTACGAATTATACGATAAAACCGAGACAAGATAAACGCGCGTATTTGCCGCCAGCGACAGTTGGAACAAAACAGCTCCGAAGACAGGCGATGTATTTCGACAAACACCGCCAGAACATATTTTTATCGCGATTTGACTTATTTTTACTGCAATCATGTTTGTTTTAATCGTGATCTTCAATTTTACAAGAACCAGAGATGTTTTGAGAAGTTTTTTAAAGGTTTCAATCGAATAACTAATAGTTTATTCAACTACTCGGGTACAGAGTCGTTCGCGTATAATGAATGTCCGCTTCCGCGTGCTTTTAGTTACTCTCCGCCTCTGAAGCTTGTGAATGCCAAAAACTAGCGAAACTAAACATTAATGACTCTCGGCAAGTTTGTTTTGTGGCTTGGAAACAAGTTGCAATATTTTCTTGCGCGATTTGGTTTTTATTTGGATCTCATTTATTTATAACTGGACTCATTCAGACAACAGAAAAACTAAAGCTATTTGAATAAATCAAGCCGACTAAACTTGAATTAAAGAATCAAAAAGTTATGATTGATATCATTTCATTTCTTGCAATTGTCTGAAGAAATGTTTTACTTTTTTGACGTACATAAACAAGTATGTCTATTTCGAAAAATTTTAGAGCATGAAACATAATACGTTCGAAACGAGTGGGATCATTCAAGCTCGCGTCAAAAGACAGTCGGAAAATAAATATCAAGTGTCAAGAAAATGACGGAATAAATGTGTCGCGCGAAATAGCTCGCGTATATAAGTTTGAGTATCCGAGACGTTTTATTTTGCAGCAGTGACTCATGCCGAATGAGCGTTGCGGCATTCTTACCCGTAAAGTAGATGAAGCGCATTTCTTCTGGAAATGACAAGAAATTCAATAATCCTTGAAACGAGAGCTAGTTGCAACGTCGGAAAGAAATTTTGTACAGATGGAATTTTGTAAGGTTGGAATAGGGCGGTACGATTTACGGAACAAGACGTGGTGTCAGTCATCAATAAAGTGGCTCAAAACTAGAGTGTAACATGCAATGCTGAAAAAATTCTCATTACTTTCTATTTTCGCAGAAAAAATCTCTTCAATCACGTGTACTATTTGATCCTCGTTTTTTAATATTGTGCGCTACGACGAAATGATTTTGCGATCGGAATATAACAACGAAACAAAAAAGCAAAAGTTAAGGAACATTTTGTAACGGTAATCTCGGTTGAAAGTCAAGTATCCTGTATGGATGAGCAGTGCACTGGCTTGATATATATCTGAGATTCCCGTCGAGAGCGATTTAAAATGGGGCATTGGAAGGTGGGTTGATATCCATCTACCCAGATTCTTAGAGACACCGCCGGTCCTAGAAGAGAAAAAACCCTATCGAATATTTTTATATGCATGAGCCTTGTTATTCTTTTGCTACGTGCTCTCCTTTCAAGCTCGTAACGAACAAACTTCTCGAATAATCTCCGTTGACCAACAAAGAAAGAATGTTACTCAATTATACTCTGCAAAAAATCTGATTATAAAAGTGACCTAAGCTCTGTGTCAAGTGTAAAATAGCCGTCACCTTTTGTATGAAATGAAACAACTTTTTCTTTTACTTTTTTTGGGCTCTCTATGGATTATTGCGAATTTGTAGGATAAAAGATATCGCCGCTAATAGGTCAAAATATGAAGACGAAAGGAAACAATCGACGGGATTGTTTTAGTTTCAGCTCGGGTTGGGAGAAATCAATCTGGCAGACAGATTGCAAACTGCAAAGTCGGCAAGTAACGGCTATTATTGGTCGTGTACGTCGGCAGGGGATGAAAAATTTCGAACGGGCATCACGTGTTGGTGGCGTGGCGTAGTTAATGGCTTCTATTATGAGCCAGGCGATAATGTCGGGGCCGAAAGAAATCTAGCACGCTGCGACCGATAGATAACCAATTTCGTCTGTTAATCTTCACCTCACTCCCCACGGCGTCTTCTTTTCTCTCGTTCTTTCTTTTTTTTCTTTTTTTCCTCTTTTTTTGCTCCTTCTTCTTCCGCGAACTCGCAGCCGCGCGTTCCGACAGATTTGTGGATCGATCGATTACGACCAAACGCTTCGCGAAATACGAAATTATCACACTTATCTGCTCCGGACAATCGAAATCCAACAATGAAGTTACAGTTTACGCTTTACGATCAATATAACGCCGCATATTTGCGACACAATGTTATTGAGTCTGTAAAACGTATTGTGTTTCCCTTCGTTTATGATTTTTATGGCAACGCCTCTTTTTTATTTCCGTTTCATTATTTGCACTGTTTATTAGCCGCGTCAATAAATCCTTTGCACGATTTGTCAACCGTCGACAATGATAAAACCTAGAAATCAATTGTTACCGAGTTTATTGAAAATCAATCTTGACATTTTTTCAACAGCATGAGAGGAAAACTAATAATTTTTTCCTTTTTGGTGCTTTTTTGTGTAGGACAAAATTTGTATTGATTTTAAACTGACAGTTTTGAAACTTTTGAATGATTATGCATAAAAATAGACGTCATTGTTGTTTCCATTGTCGATCGATGACACTGCTTCATAAAACCGTGTAATCGCAAGATTAATCGTGAAGCAAATATCAGCAGTAAAAAAAGTAATATACGCAAAGTGTAATTTTATGATAAAAAAGCAATACAACAATGCGGAGAAAAAAGTAGGCACCACAAATTGTGATAGCAGCGCCGCAAAGAGTCAAATTTTTACTCATTTATGTGCTTTCAGTTTCGACGAATAGCCAAGAAGTTATCGAGCTGTAAAATTATAACGCGCAGTTTCTGTCACACGTGAAGAAAAAAAATTTTTTATTTGGAAACAATGTCAACGCGCATTTAGGTGGCGTAACGATATGCTCGCAAAAGATACGTGCGTGGACCAGCTGGCTAGTGACATATTGTATGTCACGACGGGGGCGCACGAGCATGGAAAATCATAAAGTATGCAAAATGTGAATGCAAATACAGGCAATATGCATGAAAATGGGCAAAATGTATGAATAAAACGTACATAAAATATGCGTGCAAACTATAACGAGCTGCGACTGTGTTTTCGCTCGCGTCGCCCAATCTTTGACATTTTTCACGCCTAATTATCATACAATGTTTGTTTTGTTTTCCACTATCTCGCTCTGATTAGTTAAATACATGCTAAATAATGCACGAGTTTTAATTTTTTCTGCAGGGCTTTCGCGTGCTTTTTCATCAAATCGAAAATACAGCGATGTAAGGGCAATGTTTCCTTGTTGTAAAGTAATATTCAAACTAGCGTTATAAAATGAAGCCTGTGAATTATGTGAAAATTGGCCTTTCGAAAGGATCTCGAGGAGCGAATAAAAGTAGCAAAACAACAGCGGCAAAGTTAGCTTATTAACGAATGATCTTTGAGTGCTTCTTTGACACACGAAAAGCTTCCGTTCAACAGCGTGCCACGCTACAAAGTGTTGATTAATTCAGCTTGTAATAAACGCGTGTACTTGCAATTATTTACGGCTTGTACACTCGATGTTGAGCTCGTTCGCGCATATTAGAGTCGCTTGACGTTTGGAAATTACGTGCAACTAATTATGCATGATAAAAGAGTTCGTCTGTCGGTGTCGCAAACAAAAAATATTTTTTTTTTACCCAACACTGAAATATGCATCAAAATGTGCAGCAACGTGAGGGATATGCGAATCAGCATCTGCCTAAATTAGAATAACGCTGTGTGGAATCGCGGAATTATGACAGCTTTTTTTACCCTGAACGACGAGTTGAAAATAAATGAGTCGTTTTTGATATTCCACCAGGGAAATAACATTTTGAAGGCAAATACATTTCAAATACAATTTTTTCCCAGCAAACGTCATAAGAGGAAACAAAATGATGAAAATTCTTTCACGTTGCAAAATAATGCTGACCGTAACAGTTTGCCGGATTATTTTAGGCATGCGAGATAAAATGTTTGTTTTTGAAGTTTTAGGGTTACCGACGGTTTTTTATCGTCAAGCTCCAACAGGAACGGAAAAAATAAAAACAAAAATGCTGTTACTGTGCAGTTACAAGGATTGCCAACAATTTTCCGATTCAAACAGTTCGCTAAATTTGTATGGAACATTGTTCAGAAAACGACTCGTTATACTCACGTGCAACATTTGTCAAATATTTAATCGAATTATACCACGCAAAAAAATGCATTTACAAGCGTACGCGCACGGATTCAAGATTTACAGCGACCGTGAGAGAATGCTTTGTAATGGAATAAAAATTAACGAGTGAACAAATTTTGCATGCCCTAGTTTGTTCGAAATTGAATTTACTTATTTCTTTGCAAATTAGTTCCAATTACCTAACATCCCCGGGATTAAAAAAGATTCACGATTTTCAGATTCATGTTGAAATGCAAAACTTTTTCCTCCCGCTTGGAGATTCCAACTGGAGTGAGTTAATAAACGTTCGGTATGTTGCATTTTTAATAACAGGATATACTCCCGGCGGAATTACAAGATATATAATAATTCGTAATGCTGCTAATTGCTTCGCTAGTTACTACACAGCAATCAGTGTGAGAATTGTGATTCAGCGTTCGAAGCTGAAGCACAGACCAAAGAACACTGATGAGAATATTCAACTGGTTGAGAGAAGAGCATTATCAAATGCCTAGCTAGCTAAAAGTCATGTGAGCTGGGAGCCAGCCAGCGAGTTATTCAGAACATTTGGTCAGTTGCGAGTCACTTAGTTGTAAGAATGTAAATTGACGTTCTGATAACCCTTTGTATTCTTGACATAAGAATGCTGCAACGGCTGCTTTTCTTCCGACCGTACGTAACATCGATCTCATACATATTTTTCGCAATGTTGCAACCATCAAACCTTTTTTATTTGTTCAGCAGTTCACTTATTGACAAATTTCGAGCTTCATAGATTGTTCTTTAATCGTTTAGCAAACATGGTCTGGCAAACATCAACTTTGTCTGACTATATCGTTGTTTGATTCCCTGGAGAGAATCACAATACAACGTATAATACATAAAATGACAGACTGCACTCGTTTGTCGAATTAAGTAAATTTAGAATTAACAAACCGATGGAGTGGATTCGCGGTGATGTATATCACCGCGCTATTCAAAAAGTTCTGACTTGATATGATTCACGGTGTTGTTTCAACTTGTTTTATAGTTCAAGTTTATATAGCAACGTGATGTATTAATGACACTCTTGGCCGTGAGCAGCGATGATTGTAATAATTGGATGAACCAAATTTTGCGCTCTAGCGCCGACGTTCGAGTTTTTTGGCAGATGTTAAGACAAACACATTTGAGTTTGTCAACTGTGAAAAATGCATGCCAAAAGAAAGAACTTTTATTAATGTCGGAAAACAGAATAAAACAGAATAATCAATCTCAAATTGAACGAAAAACACTAAGAAATAAAAGCAACCCAACAAAAACTAAAACAGAAAAAGAGTACCAAGACCGAAAGATTGATGAAAAATGTGTACCTTTTGCGCGTGATCAATGCTTAAACATGTCGGGGAATGCGGAAACTCGAGTATTCGGTTTGCACAACGTTAGCTCAGCCGACAAAGCGAAAACCGAGAAGGGAGAGGTCTAAGTGCAAGGGTCGAACGGAGTAATCGGTCGATCGCGTCGGCTGCCCATTGTTCGTCAAAATTCCGGGAGCGTGTTCCATTCGAGACAAGTGGAAAGTGACTTACCGTGTCGGACGGTCGTGAAAGCGGCACGAGAGTCCTGCCGCGATTCGGATAATGAATCCTCAAAAACGCGCGCCTATGTATCTAGCGGCACAATGCGATCGAACAATGTTTAAATTCTGCCCGAATTCCGCAGACTTGTAATAAGTCCGATGCCGCGAGCAGTGCCGCCGGTCGTTCATATGAAATTCTAAGACTCCACCTAGCTCGTATTTCTCCCTTCGTTCAGACATCTCAACAATGTTATTATTTCTTCGAAAATTCCCTAATGATTTACAGTGCGTGCTCGAGAGAAAATTCAAACTTCGAATTTCGCTCCTCTCAAGATCTCTCTCGTTTCTTTCGGAACAATTAATTCTTTAACTCCTTTTCTATTCTTTTTTTTTTCACTTTACTAATGTTTAAAGCGATCATAATTTTTGTTCCGAAGTCGTGTGCTTGAAACGATTTAACTCGGGGGCACAAATCTAGATGTTTTTACAGTCGAGAATTATCTGTGCCGTTAAATCGCCCGGCGCCGAAATTTACGACGGGAGCGCGAATCTTCAGAGAGCCACGTCCGGCATAATCTCGCAATAATCCATCGCTTAATATAAAACACAGATTAATAACGACAATTATCCTGCGAGCTTAATCCCGTGCTAGTAGTAGGAGAGAGTGGAGGGGTGCTGGGAGGCAAGAGCCAATAACGATTTAGGGCGGCCGTAAAAAGCGGATGTTTATACTCGAAACAAAAGAGAAAGAAAAAACGGAGGGAGAGAGGAAGGGCGAAAAGAAAGAGGCAACGAACTTGCACTTAATAAGAGAAAGTTAAATTCAGCGGGACAAAGGGAAGCAGTGGCGCGACCCCTCCGACACCGACTCGGGTCGTTTAAACTTTCGGAAAAGGCTGTCTTGCTCGCTCGCGCTTGAAAAACTTTCGCAACGTAATGGCCGAAATTCGCGAAAGGAAACGACCTGGATTTCACGCCACTTGAATATATATAGATATAGTTGTCGAAGATCTTAACGTATCAGTTCGCTTTTCGTTCGCCCCGAAAGAACGACTTAAGAACGAAACGCAAATCTACACGTTGAAATGAATAACGCTTTAGCGGTGTAATAAAGTTGGTCGGCTGTCGTCGCGAGAGGCAAAGAGAAAGGGCACGAAAACCCTTTCAGAAGTCTCGATCAGAAATTGGGCCAATGGGATACGACGAGCACGAAAAATAGCAAAGAAAGCGAATAACGGCCGGAGAGGACGAGCGACGCCGGAGGCGAAGGTTATTTTCCGGACGGACGACCTCGCCGCTTGGCCGACTCTGGGGTTTGATCCCCTGCGCACCTCGGCGCCCGCCATTACCATCCAACTCGACATCTATTAGATAAACATTTGCGATTTCAATCACTCGAGATCAACAAAACGACTTTCATCTTTTCAACTTTTGCTTCCTTTATTTCGCACTCAAACGCTCGGATGTAAAATTTTTCTCTTTTCCGGTCGTTCGAACTTGGCGCTGCACAGTTTTCCGTGTGAAAGGATTCATCAAAGATGAGTCTGATGGGATTGTAACTGATTGTGTCTTTACGCCGAGCTTCGAGCCATTCGCTGAATAAATATTCCAAATAATTTGAATTCACGCGGATGAATAATTCCGGTGAACGATTCACGTAATGATGGACTGTTATAATGAATGACGGTCGGTCGAGATCCGACGTGGAGGGGATTTTCCAACATCGCCAGACAAATATTGGAGCGAGGAAGTTGACACAATTGAGATGAACGATGAAAATCAGACCAAAACGTCTGATCAATGTCAAATTACGAAGTGGGGTAGTTTTACTGATTACTTTTGCTGATGAATGAGGGATTACAGTGAAACTTCACCAAGTCATCAAAAATCTCTTTTATTCTAATCAAACACTTCTGATCTATCCTTTTATTGCTTCCATTATCGTTTCTAATAATCGCTTTTGCGAAAGTATAATTTTTTCATGAAGATGTACGGATCACATGAAAGCACGATTGAATGTCTCTCATTCTCGTTGTAGCTTCTCATTAACATCGTACGATTTTGAATGCCAAGCTTATGAATTGATTGTCTATTATGGGAGCGAATTGATTTTGTTGTTACATTGCACGAAGCAGCGTCGAATTGTTCATGTCATTAAAAAGCTGACGTGGTAGAATAATGATTTGTGCGAAAACCGTTGGAACGATCGTTTTCGTATCGAGCGCACGCCGAAGAATATCGTTGTAACGAGGTGAGGCAATTTGATACATCGCACACACCACGACTGTATTTATTAGATATAATAAACTCGCGCGTATAAGCCATTCGCTGTTATTGTCCGGGAATTAATGTACCATTGATAGCATTCAATTTGTAAGTTACATTAATTAAACGATCTTTTGGCATATAACAACATTGTAAACTTCGAATAACAATTCATCATTCGTCACTGAGTATTGTTCCAATTTCAATAATTAAAACTGGAAAATACACCGACACACATGTATCGTTAACATATTATTCTTCTGAGTTGGAAAATTTCAATTGCACACAAATTGATCGTTAAAAGTAAAAAAACGTGGGCTGCATATGGATATTTTCTCATTTGTCACATTTTGTTTTATACTCGAACGAGGCGTCCTTGACGGGGATAAGAGAACGCACATTTCCGCGGTGGTTGTATATATTTTAGTCACCGGAGAAGTGACCCACTACAGGTATTTTGGATCCATGCAGCAAGTCGTATGTTTGAGCAGTCCCACTTTAACAGCGATGACGACAGATTAAAAAATAGCCAACGCCTACGCCGAGGCCATTACCATCGTGCGAACTCCTGTTGATCGTGTCGTAGATATTCGACATTCATAACAATGTTTATGTCAATGATCGCAGATAAATTTTTCTTCATTTCGAAAAAAAAAAGAAAACATCACTCTGCAACCAGACACGAATCGGAAAGAAGTAAAAAATTGTGATTAAAAGCGGGAGGTCTGGAGGTACAAGTTTTCAGTTGGAGTAATTCAAAATCCATGTCTGATCAATGATTAAAAACTCGCCCTTAAAAAAGTTCTTGCTGAGCGTAATAAAAAAGAAATGAGATTCTGTCGAAGCTATAACTTGAAGATGCACTATAAAAGAGCGTAATCAATGGAAATGTATCGAAATGTGGGAAGACAAAAGGAAGAGCTTCAAAGAGCGATGAAAACTCGAAACTTATCGGGGTGGAAGCGGCGGAGACATTATCGCCGCGTCGCACTTTGAATAATTAACGAATTAAGTTCTCTGCGACGCGAGCGGGATAAAAAAGAGGCGTGTGCGCCGGGAGCACGGCGCGGTTCATATCGCAGTCGCCGGGAGAGAGAAAGCCATTAACATTGTTCGAAACAGGTCGTGGATTCGTCGAACGGCTGAATGCTGCTGAGAGACTACTCGTGTTTGACAAAAATTATTTCAAGCATCCCGCGCGAAGATGAATTCGAGGAGAGAAAAGTGCAGGACAAAAAGAACATTAGGGGTAGCGCGCTTCGTCGGGCGCAAATAGGATTTTAAATTGACGATTAGAATGCCGGGCCGATCATTTGTCCCCGTCTGATCGTGATCATTTGTGCGTCCATCACAGTCATTATTCGCGCTCGTTTGTCGACCGATCGTAAAAAGGATTTAAGTAAGTACGACGAGAATACTCGTCGACAATAATTGGACAACAAAACGACGACGCGCTTGTCTGCGATGGGCACAAGTGTTGCCTACCAATATTATGATTTACTCGAAAATATGCTATGCATGAGTTGGTTCTCTGACTTTTCTCCTAAATATTACCGTTGGTTACTGCGCAATTGGTGAAACTGTAACGAGCAAAACTTGCCTCGAAACTGTTTTCAGTAATTACTTTTAATGACGAGAGATCGCTGAAAAACAACTTCACCGAGTGATGAATGAACGTTTCACAGCGTAAATAAGAATATTAGATTCAAATATTATACGTCGAAAAAATTTTTCTTAAATTTTTCAACATCGCTTAACTCTGATTTTCTAGTTTAATTTTTTGCAAAGTGGATGCTTTCCATTTGAAAGGTGCGCAGTTATAAAAAACTAATAATTAGTCCAACTCCATTTCCACAAGAAAACAAATGAAACGTTTTCTACTGTTGAAAAAGTTGAAACACAAATAGAGAAGAAAAAACTTGATTCAGATTGATATCAGAGCGAGCTGGTGGCGCGTCTCGTCGATGCAGTTCGACTGATTTTATACTTTGTCAACAGCCATTATCGTTGAATTACAGTACGCAGCGCGCGATGGCCGCGTTTCGCAGCATCGGCATTTTCCCGCCGAGCCTATTTTACGGATTCGACACGTTACGGCCATTACTCTATCATCGTTTTATCAAACGGATGTTCGCTGATGCAAGCTTTTATCAAGCGGTCAAGACTTGTGGACCGTGCGTAGCGTCAACGCTTTGCATTATCTACATTCTGTCGGCTTGGCGATTTCGCATTCTGTTATCTTCACAAATAAGGTTCAACAGCGAGCTGCGCTGTTGAATTTTCGACTACTTTTCAGTCAGCTCTTTCTTTTCCACTTTTGTTAGCCGGCTCCGATCTCCGGCAATAAAATGCCCAAAGTGGAGCGCCGCGTCTAAACAGGTCAACTGGACGCTTTTGTACTGCGACCACTTTTCACTGGCTATTGGGTTCGGTGTAATTTAATCCGCGGGTAATCGAGATTGTCCGGGATCTGATAATTTCACGGGCATCCGATTTTTTTTATTGTCCTCGGCGTGCAATCAGGTTCTTTCATTCGGCTGCATTTTCTTTATGAAAAGATAACTTTCGTTTTATTACAGATCGTTATCGTTCTTCAGTTCAATGCCAAATGAAATGATAAGACACATTTTGGATTTCTGGTTATTAGCGTCGGTCGTTGAATTACAACTTGATCCGATTACTTTCCTTCCTTATTTATAACGTCAAAAAAAGTTTCTTTTGGGGGTTTTTATCTTTCCAGTGAATTTCCATTTAACTTCGAGGTCGTAAAAAAAAACGCAGCAAACAAACAGAAAACAAAAGAAAAGGGAAGTGACTGTGTTGGCAGTGGCAAACTCGAGTCAAAGTAAGATCTTGTTTCGAGATCTGGCGTGAGTGTCGATTATAATTATTCTGCAGGCGCTATATCGATGGAGATCACGAGTTGAAATTGCGACTTCGGCGCGGTATCTCGGGTGCGATCTCCAGTGCGGAAGCAATTTCGCGAGAAATCGATAGCGCCTGTGAGTCGGGCTATCTCCGAATTCGCAGCATCGCGTAAAGTTCACGGCACGTTTCGGCCCCAAGGTAGAAGAACGAATAGTGATAACTATGGACCGCATAAAAAGCACGCCACCTCGAGATGTTTTTTATATAAACTCCGTCGTGAGCGGAATCCAACGATGGAGACACATTTCTCAAGGACAGTCACTTATTAAAGAATATAAGAGGCCGGGAGTAAAAGGCTCCTTTGACTTTATCTCATCGCCAGTATATCGTATACCTATTCACTGCCAACAACTGCAACGAACGTGAACTCGATTTCGATTTCATTTTATTAGAATTTCAGAGCCCGTTTGTGATACCGAGGCCATATTAAACGACCGATTGAACAAGTATCGAGAATAAAGTGGTCAATGCTTTTGTTCTCTTTATTACTTTTTTTCAACTCCGTTTCGAACTTTAATTTAAGTGGCTTTCAAGTAATTGTTGAATCGGTTGAATTTATAATAGATAAAAATATAATCCGAATAAAACAAGAACCCGTACAAGGTTTTCTTGAAGTTTGCATCTGAAAAATGTTCCAAATAAAAGTAAACTTTTTTGTCTCCTCAGACGCGAATGAAATTTAGAACGCGTGACCTTGGATAAACAATGTTTGTCTTTGGTGAACATAGAGAATCATTTGAAAGATCTGCAGGGCGTGATTGTTTACGCTCTTAGAAGAGATAAAAGTGAAAAACACGTCTACCCGATCGTGCAGCAACACGAGAGCGTTCGCGTTCGCGTAGACAAATATTTACATCCTCGCTGAAATGTTCGCCGCCATATCTTATTACGTAATCTTCAAACGCGAGAAGACAAAGAGCCGAGCGCAACGGCAATTAGTCGTGGCTGACGCGCTGACTCGCTTGTTTGCCTGTCCGCCTGTTTGTGTTTTTCATTTAGCATAAACATGGAAAGACGACGTGTGCGCTTGATCGCCGAAATCCGACGATGCTCAAAGCTCCGCGAGTGCTATCAAAGCTCAGCCGCCGCTTGCGTAACACGGCCTGTTACACCGACTGACCCACATAGACAGTCTTTATTTAAACCGGTTTCCTCTTCAACTTCGGGACGGCTTTTAATTTCGACTTTCGACCCAACCTCTGCTGATACTATATCACACTCGACTTTTCTTTTTCGCCATACTCAACTTCCGATGAAAAGAAGAAGCCCGCTCAGGTTTCCTTTTTTCGCCGTTTTCTTATGCTCGGCAAATTATTTTATGATGCCAAACTTTTGCTTTATAAGTCAAAGAACGACGCGTGATGGATTAGAGTTGAACAGTGAATGAAAGTTATAAGAACTGTTTATGTATACAGTTTGAAGCTTGTTCTCGCTTTGAGTGTGAACTTGAAAATTGTCCATCACTTTTTATTTTATCATCCTCCTAGCGTCTTTAGGTACTGCTGATATCGACGGCTTTTTTCCATAGTTAATGAAAATTAGTTTAGTCGTGCAGCTGAAATTTTCGAGAGAGAAACAAAGTTTTTGACTCGGAGTAAATTTGTACTTGTCGAGAAGGAACTATTTTTTGCTGTTTACATTTGCAAGTCACTGAAATGATCTCAAATATTTTGCTAAATGATTCGTTCAACTTGGGTATATTGGTTGTGCCAACGACATTTGTTTCTTGGTATGACACATAAATATCAACTGCGACTCTGCAGATTCGCCATCTGCTCGAAAGTGGGTTCGAAAAATCTTTGACACCTGTGCACGTTCTTGCTAATTCGTTTAAATTCCAACAAGGAAAAATCGCTTCGAATAAATTTGTTCTAATTTAGGACGAAACAGAAATACAAGTTTATTTGAAACTGAATCATTACTTTTTCATCTTGTTCTGTGAATTTCAAACTTGGACGATGGTAAAAAAACTGAGCCATAAATAAACTCGACTTTTCACTTGAATAAACAATAATTGCAATGAACTTTAACGACACTTGAAATTGAAATCAAGTTTGGAACACCCGCCAAATTCGAGGAAAAAAAAATTTAAGGCCGATAGGTAATTTGAAAAATTTACTGGTCCATAAAAACGAAAGTAAACATTATCAATTGATGTCGACTAATTTTAGATTGCGAAATCAATGAACCCCGATTGTAATTCGACAGAAGAAAAACTACAAAGTCTGGAACGTCGAATTAAACGACGATAAATAAGACACAAATAATGCAAACGTACAAGAACAACGACTCCGAGGAAAGGAGGAATTTTTCATGCGCGTTGGCACGCGCTGAACATTCGCGTCACAATATTCAATTTATGTAAAAATAAATAAGAGAAAGAGTTATTACGAATAGCTCGGCGCAACGTTTACGATAATGCTTGGGAATGAACAAAATATCGCAGCCAGTCGGAAGTACCTCGACGATAACAGCAGCGTGCCAAAATCGTAACAAATGATATTACATGGGCGTTGGATGAGCTTCGCAGGAATCTCATCAGCCAGTCGAAGTCAACAAGCGAGCGCTGCTGATAAAGCGAACTATGCACAACATTTGAAACGCAACATACTTTTCTCACCCATTGACAGCTGACAGAAATTCGAAATATTTTTCATCTTCATCCCGGCTGCAGATAATTAAAAATTGTCCGTAAGCGAATATTTTGCAATAACAAAGTAGACTAAAGTGGGTTAACAGAGTAAAAAACGATAAAATAGAAATGAGTTTGGAATTTCGTGCAAGTTTATTATTTGGTTCGACTTCGTTTTGTTTGGGCATCGAGTTTTGTGAAGTACGCGAAATCTGTCTGAGTACTCATATATAATGAACGTCGTAACTAAACTGTAAGTTGCAGCGATGCGTATAGTGAAGCAAGAGAGGATAGCAGAGAACATAACAGAAGTTAAAGCGAAGGATGTAAGAATAGGCGAGAGTGAGAGAGCGAGAATTCGACATCTGACGAGGCACATTGCATTCTTGCTTATTCTATAGAAATTCCTCGTTTCGACGTGTAGGTACATCTTGGGAACCAAGCTCCTATGGGCAATGCCGGGTGGTAAAGAGGCGGACGTCGGCGAAGCATTCATGATTCTCACGCTGAAACACAGTTTTGCAGTCCTTCGGGAGTCAGGAATTCGTGTTTGCCTGGTGATGCAAGATCAATGAAAATCTAACTCTCCATCGGTGGAGCTCGTTTATCAAGCCTCAACAAAATGTTGACACGAATAATTACTTTTCACGTAAGCAAAACCCGCGCGACTTTGATGTGCGAAAATCAATGCTTAACAACCTGGCAGAGAAGTAAAGAGAACAAAGAGTCACTTGTTACCCGAGAATGTGCAAGATTTTTTTTCTTTTTGATTTTAATTTCAAACGCTATATTCGAAATTAAATTTTGCTACGAGTTTACATAAACATTTGCTCGCAACCTGGATTTAAGAAACACCCATACCAGCGCAAAAATAACCAGACCGAGATGAAATGTCACTAATACTCGAACAATTCTGTGTTGCTCGTACAAACTTAAGTAACACGAAGAAAGCACGTGAATAAAGGGTAAGGATGTTCGCACTACGGCGGAGCTGTTTTCACGCTCGTTTCATTTTGTTTCGTCACGGTTCTCATTTTCTTTTTTTCAATTTGCACGCTGAGATTTGACTACGTTTATTGGATGCACTGTCATCCTACCTAATTATAAAATCGCTACGAATATAGAAGAACATCCTCCAACATTTTCGAAAAACAATCACGAATATCCTAATCTTACTAGACTCGGAATTCTCCTCAAAATTTCAATAAAAGTGTTTGAAAATAAAAGAAAAAGAAAGCAGACCATATTGAAATATAACGAGACGAAAATTAAAAGTAAAAATATAAACTGAAATTCATATAATTGATATTGACATGTCATCTCTTGTGCAGAGATTTGGTTAAAAGGTGTGTAGATTGAGCCGGAGTAAAACGTCCCCTTGCATTAATTTTGCAATCTAGTTTACTTATTTGCCCCAGCGGTGCATTTTTGCGAGCACTATATAGACTCGTAACGACAGCGATTACTTCGAAATATTTGATGGCATGCTCGCATAAGGCGTGACGACGACGCATTATCGTCGTCACGTTCATCCCCCTCGTGCCGCATTAAGCGCATAGGCGTACCTTGAATCAATGCTTCGGCCGATCAAAAAATATATCACCTATTCTGTTTGACAGAGAGAAAAAATTTTTCTCTGCAATAAAAAGTATTGAATCAAATTACTCTGCCAACAAATTTTCCCGTTTGTTTTTACAACTCGGAATGTTTTCCATCTCATAAAGATGACTTCAATTTGAAAACAAAAAGCCTTTGAAAAAGCAGAAATTTCATTCTCGACGGACGTAAATACAACAGCGCTGCACAGCGAGTCATTTTTTCTGTTTCGTTTTGCTTGCAATTGAAAATTGAAAAGTTTGATTGTAAAGCGGATATAACAAATCACTTAATGCACCGTGTAAAAAGGTTTTGTGTGTAATGCCCGAGCGACGTCAATGTTGCTTCTCAAAACAATAAATAATGCTGGATTCTTGTTGTTCGAACTGAGCAACTGAATTAAAAGTAATTACTGAAACACAACTTCGACCTGTACTTTTCACCCAGTTGAAAATTCCCGTCGAGCTAATTGAATTTTTGTTCGAACGAAAATTCAATAAACATCCCGCGGATCCGTCAAAAGCGAACACAAATGTATCGCAACTTTTTTTTGCCTTCTTCTATAGCGCCAAAGTCACTAAATCTTTGTCCGTCCCTCTCCGCGCAGAATAATGTTCGCAACTCGATTTCTTTTCTGCCATTTGATCGAAACGAGAGTTGGACCACGAATAAGAGTCTGCGAGATTGACGCTGATTAAAAAAGGGGGACGTAATTCATCGCGGGTGCAAAGTTTCGGGTTGTTTTCGAATCAAAAGCATAATATATATTTCGAGAGTCGCCCTCAATCATCGCACCGACGTATATACGACTTTGACGCTTTTGAACGTGCTTTTCGACGCGGCCCCGGGGTCGCACTCACTCATACAAGCACATACACACAAACACAAACTCTCCGCATCGATCTTACTGCTTCATCGGTCGCTGCTTGAAATTCACGCGGTGTTCGCGCGCACGTCGCAAAACTCACTTGCGACGGGATCGAAATTTCGAACAGAGACGCGCCAGCAGACCGCAATCTGCGAATATAATGCCGGGGCTTGACTCACCGAGTTAATGGCTGTCATTCTGCTAACTGGACTCGGATCTACGTCCACTAACCCGCCGTCGCTCTGAAACATACAAAAGTCATGCACATTTTAGACGACATTTTCGACTCAGGCCGGTGTGTATCGTGTTACAGAAGTTTTTACCCAAAAGAAACTGGCGCCACGCATGACTCGAATAACAGACGAGTGAAAATAAGTGCCGACAGGATTGGGTTAAATGAGTGAGCGTTGATTTTCGCGAGAATAGTTCTCGCGCTTGTTTCTCAAACTTTTTGCTTTGCACTCAAGAGCCGCTCTGCTCGGCTTTTCATCTTTTGGCAAAGTCGTTGAACATGCTAGATTTGTCGTAAATTGGAACACACTTTTTCATCTGATTATTCTCTCCAATGTGGAAACAAAACAGGAAAAAATGATTCTTGTGTGTTTTTTTTTCGGTTGTGTAAACTGTGACAACACAGAAATAATCGATGCTTCTCTATCTAGTGTGGTGAAATTATTCGCGTGGAAATGATAAATAAACGATCAAATCGAGGCTTATTGTAAATTCGAAAATTATGCATTTGTTGAATAAAGTTTATCTTGAACTGGAATAAATCCATAATTTTTTACTAATTGATTCAGTGCTTTTAATTAACGGCTTGGCACTGTGGAATATTTATGTACGGTAAATTGAACTATAGAAATCATTATCAGAATGTTCAAATTATGAGAAATAATTGGTACGTTTATAATTGAAAGTACAAAATTTATTAAATGTTATAAATAGACGTAATTAACACTGCGAGTGTCAGATTTTGCATATTTGAGTGGCATTATTCAGAAGTGAGTTAGATCTTATCGGATGGCACAGCACCTCCTAATCTCTTTGAAATCGCTTGTTTCGATCCAGAACATTACAAACGAGAGACATACAATCATCGTTATGCAAACATCAGTCTGATATGTCTCGTTATCTTCAGCTAGGTTGTTTTCGTGTGCACTATAATATCCGGCTTAAACGATATACATCTCTAATATCCGCAATCGTGATATCTTTGATGAATCATCGATGAATTCTCCAACGCTGCAATGATTGGTTTCGCCAACCATTCCCTCAATTTCACAAACAGGCCTTTACAAAAACCTCAAGCCAAAACCCCCTACCCCGCAAAAATAATCGGTCATTCATAAACGCGTCTGAAATTTCCAAGCAAGTTTTTATAATTTTGCACTTTTAAACTTTCGCGAAACTTTTGATTTGTGCGACGCGGATGATTTGTGCGAGTCAAACTTTTCGGTCAGAAAGAAACGTGTAAGAAAATCGTTGTCGGACGCTCATGATATACTCGTTCAATTATCAAAAATATCGTTGGTATGAATTATCGGAGACTTGAAATATTGGCAATTGATAAGCCAAGCAACTACGGACGTTTGGAGCTGATTTGGATCGTGCATAAATGTAAATAATAGGTTGGCCTGACAGGATTAGAGAAGGTCGGGTCCCGAGACGAAAGAAGAAGGAGCGAGAGGTGCAAATGTCGTTGCAAACTTTGATCGTAAAACAGCGCGGACAAGGAAAGTGGCTTCGAAGGTAGAAGTTAGCGGCGGAAGCGAGAGACGCCGGGGGTGCGAGCGTCCGTCTTGAACGTCTGCCAAATCGGTTATGCACGAATAAATTTTCGTGTCAAACTTCGGCAAAACGGACGAGCGACCGCCCGCTGGTGCAAACGGCCGCGCCACCGGCAGAGCTCTAATTTCTAATCAATGCAACCGTGTCAATGCACCAAATCAATTATTTTAACTAACACGCGCGCTCGCATCAATCAGTCCAACTGGACAAACTGCCCCGGCCTCAATACGTTTCGCTTCAATTTATTTCTTCTTGTTAACGTTGCGTATTGTTTCGTCCCTTCACACGCCGGAATTTACTATTTAAATCTGAATTGATTCGTTTGCATTATCATTTTTAATTTGATCCACGCAATTGCGCGGGACAAAAAGTTGCTGACTTGGTAAGAGTGAGGGCTCGAATGCGAAACAATTTTTCTTCCATTTAGACCCGACACAATGGATGAAAGTGCATAAAGCAACTTCTGTCGGCGTTCACTTTACATAATAGGTGTCGTAACTCAGCACGGCCCAGCGAAACGCAATATTAAACGCCAAGTATCGGCAATGGACGTTGGCCTTTTTTTACTCCACGGCAAATACACCATCAGCGCCTTTTTTCCACAAACAAATGAGAAATCGGGGTGAGCATTCAAGTTGAGCTTTTCTTTTGCTAGCTGAAAATTTTCGAATCAATAGCGGAACGATCCGAAAAAATATGCACCGTAATTGTTATATTCTTTTTCAGTTCGAGCTGTAAGAGAATGTCTTGATGACTTCTTTATACAAACACAGTAAAATGTTACACGGAAAAGCTTTCGGCTTGAGCGACTGATCCACCAAGTTTTGATAAGAAGGTTAACAAAATAGCAAAGTCGGATCTTTTAAATCAATTTTTGACTGAACGTCAGAACCGAAGATGATTGATAATGACAAATTTTTGGCAATGGTTCATGAGATTTTTCTGAGAAGACATTCGACTTGGAGAGATTAATTGGACGTATAAAGAAATTCATTGGATCTGAAATGCTGAAAAGTGAGTCGATTTTTCTAGAACTTTTTGCGTTTCAAAAACGTTTTATATGATAATTATTCGAATATTATCCGAAGCGAGAAAACGGCGAATAGTTTATTTTCGGTTTGCGAGTAATTTTTAAAAGTCAATGTCTTTTAGTTGTACACACACGACAATGTCATTGTTGAGAATGACTTATTCGTACGCGCCCTCGAGTGATTGCTGAACTTGTTGATTTATCGTCTTCGCAACATTTACCAACAAATAATTCATAGCAGCATATATCATTTAGTATAAAAATAACACAACGTTTGAGGTGCTTTGTAGCTGTAAATAATAAATAGCAATATTCAAGTCAAGATGCACAGAAAGCCAAAATTAAACAAAAACAAAAACTTTAAAAATAATCTTTTCGAATTTCGGTTTTGAAAATTGTTCATTAGATGTTTTTATTCGACAATTTTCAAAATTTGAATAATGTACTTGGATCAGAATAGAAAAAAAGCGTATGAAAAGTGTTATCGTTCTAATGAACCTTTGTTTTGATTGAACACCACCCTTATTGGCACAAGTATCGTCGGTGACTGTCGAGTCTGGCGCGCTTGCGTGCAGACAAATCGCAAACGCACAGTTGATTCATTGAATGGTAATTTGTCAGAGGCGGGGCGTCCTTCTGGGCGCACAAAAATGCTCCGCGTTCGGCGCATCATGTGCTCAAAAATATAATGCAATTCGATCACAAAATAGCGCAGTTGTAATTACGGTCGAACGGTGTCTCGCGTCTTTCGCGACGTATGGCTCGGTTTCAAGAATGTCAACACAATGTACGAGTATCTGTACCTGCGTGACTACGTCTGATCTACGAACACATTGTCTTGAGACTCAAAGGCCAAGCGCAGACAGCAGACGTCGTCGCGTATCACGAAAATGACGAGCTTTGTCAAATCAGCGCCAATCTCAGCCACTAACGACTCTCATTAAAACGAAAAAAGTACCATCCGCATTAGAAGCACACAAATATCACACTTTGACTGTTACATAACGATGAATCAGTCGCGTGATTGCGAAATTGGGTTATAGCATTTTAAATCATTTCATGCCTCTGAATGTTGATACAATTTTTCCAACATTTTCAGTATGAAAAAATCGTTTTTCAGATTGGCGAAAAAAAAAGTAATTTGGATTACACAAACACTAGATATTTTTGTCACAAGACATGCCGCGAAACTATGTGTGAAATCACGACAATTTTTCAACGCACCTCAGTGTCGTTTCGCGGTGCATGCCGTATGGTTAATGTAGGGTTAAATTAGAACTAAAATATCAGCGCTGGTATGCGACGTATTTATACATGTTATTCATTGTCCTATGAACGAAAATGATTTCGCGGAACGGTCTAATTTTGATTACAATTGCAGTCCGCATTCTCTGATCAGGAATAATACAATGGACGACGAATGTTCACCCTCCAAATGCAAGCCAAATAAAAAAAAACAGAACAAATTGAGTGTTTGATTGCGTTTGACAACGTAGGTGAATAATTCATGGTCGGTAAACTTCAAAAGCAATGACGTCGAAAACAATTGTAACAACCGTGTTTCATTCACAGATTTTTTGTCGGATGTTTGCCGCGTCGGGCGACGTCGCGAGACGACGACACATTTTCGCAAGTTGCAAAGTGTGCAAACCACAGCAATATAAAAATAATACGAATTCTAAATTCCACTCCTTTTAAAAGCCGGCAATAATTCACGGTGACTTATTTTCGGTGACGGTAAACAGAGCGGAATATTTTGCAGACGTCTGATTCAAGGTTTGCTCGAGCATTGTTTGTCATCGCGTGTGCGGGATTCGGTAGTTCAACGCGGAAATTGTAGAAGCCGCCTGTGGGAATATCCGCGTCTTTACAGCGTCGCGTAAACATTTTATGATTCCTTCGGTTTGCAGCGATAAGCTTTTTCTCGTCGTTTGTCGTGTAATTAGCCGAATCGGGACAAACGCCGAGGCATTCGCGACATCAAAGCAATCCCCCGAGCGGGTCACATCACGCACGAGTGCATATATAAACATGATTATTATCGTCTTGCATCTCCCGAGGACTCGTACTGGTCGTTTTGTTTTGGGTATCTCCCAGTCTTATTCCTACAGGAGTTGCGAGTGCAAAGTAAACAGTTATGCAAACCACGCAAATGTTTTCTGGTGCCCGGTTGGTGTTGTATATTTTTCCATTCTAAAAAACATTCTCCGCTTTTGAGTTCAATATTTATTTTACTGGCAGCTAATCAGAACTTTTTAATCATGTTGTGAGTTATAATTCAAGTTTTAGGTTATCTGTTTAGATAGCAAGAAAAGTTATTCTGCAAAATTCAAAACTGTTTATTGTCGAACCTTCCATTTGAGAAACATTATAACGAATTATGAAGTTTGTATAATGATGATAATGTTTGAAAACAAAATGGCTCGTACAACAGATCCAGAAATTTTAGTTTATGTTTGAATATAAAACGATAGCTTTGAGGATAATTCAAATAAGCTACCGTGCGTGCGACTATCAAGAAGCTCGGTCTGGGTTCCTTCAATTTATGGAAAAATGTCAGGGCTCGAATTTTATTATCCGCCGTCCTCATTCTTCGGACTAGTTTCATCTAATCTCTAACATAAACTACAAGACCAAACGTAGTTTGGTCTCTCTCTCTTGGCTTATTACGTATTCATTGGGATTATATCTGCGCTTGCATGCGCTTCTCGTTCGGCACATCCAACAAGAAGTGAAAGACAAAACAATACAAAAGAGTCGCGTATAAATAACTAGATTAACTTGGACATGTCCGGGATATTTTGAGTGCGCACGTTGTAGCGCAAGTTTAACCAGCCCGTCATTCGCGCACATCGAATGTGTTTCACGGAAATTACACGCAGACAAAGTGCGGATTTACATTTCGTTCGCGACCGTAAAAATGTTAGATTAAGGCACAGCTGGTATTGACGCGGGATTAAGGCGCGAGGAGAGCTACTGGTTCGATGAAACTAACAAGAAAAAAAAATTTTTTTTCTTCATCTTTCCAGCCTCGCAGTCGAACATCGATGCATGACGGCATTTTTGCGGCATAAATTCAACCAGTCTCGGAAATTCAAGATTAAGGATATCTTTCCGGCCAAGGTACTTGGGGCTCGAAAAAGTTTCATGGTATAATCCGGGGAAAGTTATAACGCGGAATAATTCCAACACGCCTGCCTGTGATAACGCCTCCAACTTACTTTTTCACTTGTCGCGGCGGTGCGGTGCAACTATTTCATTGCACCGTGCAAAAGGACCGGCATCAATTTTACTTTATCTACAATAAAATGTAAAACTTGTATACGCGAGTGCTATCAACAACCTTGTCCTAGTTTCTTTGGCATTATGAATTCATCCGGAGGAATTAGAGGCTGTTGCCTGAGTCTGACGCCAAGATGCGAGATACCACCCGAAAATGGAGTACAGCCTCTCTGTGTTTTTCGATTGTCGAACGCGAGATGACGCCTAATGTTGCGTGGCACACGTCATCAAAGTTACGAGAATAAATCTCCCCGCTTGCGCACGTGTTTGGCGAGTTAAATTTAACAACGTTCCGAGATGACGAGGCGCAAGGTATCCGACGTCGTCAGTGGCACTTGTCAAGCAACAACTATAATTCGTAGAAAAATCTCGTCCCGGAAATCCTCTCAGTTAGCGGCAACTTTGAATGGAACAAATTTCATTCGAAAATCACGAAATACTTTTGATCATTTGTTGATTTTTTTAATCTGTCAAAGGTAAGGCAAGACGTGTGAAATTGGAACAGCGTTACTATCGGAGTAAATAAAAAAAATAAAAACTATATGAATTGCCCATTAAGTAGTCCGTCTAAGCCGCAAAACTTAAGATGGAGTGTCGCTACATGAAATTCACGATATCATTTAGTTCATTCGTTACGCGTCGTGTAATTATTTTCTAAATAGTCCCCGCAAATGACGTTTGATGTTTAAAGTTAGATGACAACCAGTAACGAAGCTTTATGATGCGTGCTATATAAATTATTGTCACATGATGTTTGCCCCCTCCGTTGTTTCAACTGCACGCTTGACCAGGCGTCAAACCGTCAAGTGATGAATCAAATAATAAAAGCAGTGTCATCCCGAGGATATTCGCAGACATAAAATAATACCTGTTTAGCCGTAATAAACTGTCCATTAACTGACTTTGGGGTTCCGCGTAGCTAAATTTGTTTTAAATATATCAAGGCTTATTGGGCAAAGCGAAGACTTCGCGAGCTTCTTCGAGCTCGTTTCGATCCATCCTCGGCTTGTCAAAAAGCACTTAGCAGTGATACGTCACTCGAATAAGAAAAAAGTCTTCCATTGACATTGCTCGGAAATGCGAAGATTGAATCCCGAATTAATGCCGATTTAGATGTGTCAGACTTCAGCGTCGATTTGGATTTGTCCGCCGCAAAGACGAGTTCGCTGATTGCACAGTTATTCGCAGAAATTGGATCGACAATTTTACGCCAGCTGACTTGTTGCACAAAAGCGTTGACAAAAATTTTCAATTAATTAGAAGGAACGTTTTTTGGTTCGTTCGGAAAGCCATGTCTCGTAAGCGCAAACGAAACCTGTTTGATTTACATCGCAGGGATATAAGTGCGTTCGATCATTGCACTAACCAGCCAATAATTCTATATGCGATGCCATTAGATTTGAATCGAGCGAGCTCTTACGGCTTTGGTACGTCAGGCGTGAGACCTCACATACGATTGGCTCGTTCTACATGTAAATCGACAAGTTCAATTGTTAAAAATATCAATAACTTGATGTTTTCGCTGTTTTCAAGTGGGTATTGACTAAAATCGAAAAAGAATACTTTCCAGGAAAACATACAAATCAGTAAAGGCAGAAAATAACAATGCATATGACTTTTAGTACACCGATTATTGATAAAACAATAAAAAAGTAATAAAACAATAAAAGCGCAATTACACGTTTTGTATGTGATGTTCAATTTGAAATCATATGACATATCGAGAAATACTTTGAAATCAAATTGTTGAACCCTTTCAATTAACGTTGAAATTTTTTAGAGCTTCATGAGATACTTATGTTCAATTTGCGAAACAAGAAATTAAAATGCCCAAAAGGCCGTGAAAATTCAGAACGCCGCAATTTTGCGAGGAAAAAAATATCAAGTTCAACAATAAAAAACGAACAGAGACATCGTCAGGATCAAATGAAATTCAGAATCAATCGAACAGGATACTTGTTTCGTCGATAGCCCAGTGATTTGATAAATCATGAAACTAGTCGTTACAATTAAATCCACTGCCGGTGAATTGTTCGTATGGACTCTGACTGAGAGAGCAATTCATTAAATAAAAATGAATTCGGACGACACATTTTCGCAGTTTTGCACAGGGATTGAATAACGTACTCGTTTTTAATAAGTCTCTTCGTCTGATCTTCAACTGATAAAAGCGAATATTGTTCATTGAAATTTTTCCAAGAACCTTATAAGTTCTGGATTAAGTTCTGAAAAAAAATGATCAGACAAACAATTTTTTGTTACAGAGATTTTAAAAAATGCGGCCGCTTATACAAAATTAGATAACAAGCCGTGACCTCGAACAAGAAGCGCGCCGCAAGCATGAAATAAATGTCGTGAGCATCGGCGCAACGCGAGACGAGAATTTTCGGTGAAACACCAAGGGACTCTGATATTTCATAATCGAGTTCAAGTCGCGGGAGCAACTCGCAACAAATGATTCGGCGGTCAGTTTGGAGGGGGGTCGCGGAAAGAATCGCGAGTACGCAGAACGCACACACCGACTCCAGCAAGTGGTATTTATACAAGTTTGGAGAGACGCCAAAACGCTGCAGTCCGAGCCTATCTATCACAGAAAACAGCGGCAAAGAAGAAACAGATGAAAAACAGAAAACACGCGATAGATATACGACAGATTATGTGCTTAACCTTACACATTTTTCATTAGCCCTGTAAAATGTTCGCTTTAGGAGTTAAGTTATTCAACTTATATGTGGTTTGCAACCGAAATCGGAATAGCAAATTCTGGAGCCACTTGGCAGTCGACCTGTAAACCTGCCGTCATTTCAAATGTCACTGCGATGTCACACCGGTATATAAATCGATTGACACCGAGAACACTCTCGTTAGACGAATTGCTGTTTTTCAGAGTGACGTTTTAATTCTCGGGCGTTATTGTGCTTTCAGAGCGATTTCATTCGGCGGGTCAACTTCAATCATTTGTCTTTTCGTCATGATCGTACTTTTCTCCGCATATTTTGCGATTTCATAATTCCATTTAGATAAATGGAGAATTACTGTTATAAAATTAACTACATAGTTTATTATAACTTTTTCAGTTTAGTTGGATAGAAATTTTGACGAAACAAACAGGGAAATAAGCAAATACTGCCGATACATAATATATTCATATTTCAAACCTGACATGAAAAATATTTACTATCTATTTTGATTTCTACATCTATCATCATGAGTAGAATACCACGCTGGATTTGCCCCGGGGATTTCCTTCGATTTGCATATTGCATTTAAATTACAAAGTTGCGTAGGATTCGATGTTTACCTACAGCATTCGTCATGCAGCAGAGATTCCGGTCGAAGTATGGTTTTTTTCGCGGAAAGATACCTCCGGTAATTGATGGAAAGTGCTTTCAATATTTGCGAAACTTATTTCCATTCGACCAAATTAAACGCGGTTTTATTGTTCAAAATGTATGGTTTTTGTATCTGCACTGAATCATTGAAATGAAACATTGAAGTTTGTCATTTAGTGATTATAGACTTATACGTCACGACAGAAGAAACGAACGAAATAAAACAATTCATCTACTTCAGTTTGTAAAGAAAATGAAAAATACAGGAAATAAAACGAACCAAAACGTGCGTCACAGATTTTGTGTGCAATCTGATTAAAATCGTTACATTAAGTTTGAAAAGCCTTCGGTTCGAACAACAGTCTCTTTGAAAGAGTCTTTTTCGTCGAAGTGAAAAGCTTGCTTTCGTCCGGAGAGTGGGGTCGCGTGCGGGGAGCGTCCCGCTCTGCGTCATCAATTAGCGTAATGGACCGCGAATCAATACTTCCGTGTGATTGAAGTCGTAAGTTAAGGCGTTCGACGGAATCGCGAACTATCAAACGTGCGGGAAAAATTGACGTTCCTATAGAGTGTTGGATGAAGAGACGTCCGAGTCAGCTGAGAGTGACGTCGCGCAAGGAGGTCGACACAGAAAAGAGGCAAGGATTCGGAATTGTAAAAAAAAAGAACCCGAAAGAAAGAGAGAGTAAGAGAGATAGAACGAGAAAAAAGAGAGCGACTTTTCTTCGTCGCGTGAACGCAAACCCTTATTTCCTACGAGTTACACGTCATCCGTTTTGTAGCGATGTCTGTGTGTGGGTGGTACGCGGCGAGATTCTGTGCTCGGTGAAAAGAAATTGTCGTCGGCGCTGCGGTTGAATGGAGGCGAAAAGAATCGCTGTCCGATTGGGGAAGAAGCGCGCGGCTCGTCATTCTTCCATCGCCTTGGCAACGGTAAGACGCTTTTAATAAGGTAGACACCAAGTTCTCATTTCTGCCGCGGTATTCACGGAAAATGGGGACTACCTATTCTCGTCAACGCATACTCTCCGCGCGACTCGCAATAACACGGCGGAGTTACGAAATTTCGCCAACTACCTTCGAGAACGCATCTGGAAATTTTCAACAAACTCAGAAGTCAAGTTTCTTTCCCTGCTTATTTCTGCACGTCATTGACAAACCGGAAATGAACATTTCATTACCTGTCGACAAGAGTTGAATCAGTTTGATTAATGAGTTGGTTGAGTTTTATTATCAATCAGTATTATTATCTTTACAAAACAATGCGACATTTTACGAAAGCAGGATTCAATTGTGTTGATAAATTATTATACTAATTATTGACTACGTTAATTATTGACTAGGCAAACTATCTATTTAATTATCAATCAGTGATCTGTAAATTTATATCAATGTTTGTAGATTGTGATTTCATTTAGAAGTTCCAGATATGAAAGTTCGTGGAATCACAGGCTCCCTGCCTGAATATAATGGACTTTTAATATGACAATCCAAATGTAATGAAACTGAACATCATCGGGCGGAATTAGCGAATTAATTATCAGTTCGAAAAGATAATTCCTGGTTAATGAATTTTCAAATAGATGAAAATCGAATCTAATAATCGTCATAAACAACGTTTTCGAATAGTGAAATGATTTACAAAATCATTACTATGTGAAATTTAATTAATGTCAGATTACGACGTAATATATAATTGCTCTGAAATATCTTCGGATGGAGGTAGAAACCAAGAGAGAACAATATATTACTTAAACAAATAGATATTATTGCGCATATACTATATACACGAGCTATTCATCGTTCACTAATCACCTTATAATGGGATCTATTTTAATAATCTCTGATTAATTGATGATTCAATAATGATCTTCAATTGTAATCATGAGTTTATAATGGCTGTACACTCTCTGTATACCCAGATGTATTTAGGAGATTCGCAATTCAGAGTACTCTTTGTCTTAGAATTTATCTACCAATCAAATTTAATTGCTCCAAGGAAATTTTATTTCTACAGTCATAAACGAAATTGCATTGTCCAATTCATTAACTTTTCGAACAATCAACAAAATTAGATCCTGTTTTTTTTCATTACAATTTTTTACATTTCGCAGAATAATAATTGACAAGCAATATAGAGCTTGAGTTGGGCGGTTTTCGACTTGAAAAACACGTTCTATTGCATCGAACGTTTGGACTCTGCACTACTGGCGGGAGTATAAAATATACATGTAAAGTGGGTCAATCCTTCCTTTCGCATCATTATTGCACGCCAGAGCCGTTCTTTGTCGCAATACATGTTTCCTCCGTCGATTTCGCTATTTAAGTGTTTGCGCGAAAAATCGTCCCGCGTTGCTTTGTGCTCGAACGAGCACAAGAGCACGAAAATAAGACTGCGCTCACGAAGCGCCTCAAAAGCAATTAGAATTCTCGTCCATTAGCGGTATATTTTTGGTTGCGACGATAAATTTTGCGCCGAATGCGGTCAAAATTACCATCTCGGCTTGTGCGCGCCTAACAACTAATTGATTTTGCAACGAAGACAAAATAAAACAATGTCATAATTGCGTAATCCGAATTGAATTGATACTACCGTTTTTTGGAAGCGAACAAACTCACATTCGCATCAATAACAATTCGACGAAACGGGATGCACTCGTTCTCGAGAGTGCGTGCCAAGAAGGTGTGTGTGTGTATGTGTGTGTCGGTGTCTGTGGTCTGTTGATCGCATATGTGTCCTGTATACTAAATAACCCGACTCCTTTTGCCAAATCGGCGAATTCGTAATTTCGCGACATCATTTTTTCTCGTGCTTGCAAAATTATGCTTTCCAATTTCATCTGCCACTGATATTGTTCGAATGATCAAAAAAAGATATCGTTTAAGAAATCATATGGTCTAGAGAACGAAATCGAATAGGCCGGGAAGATAAAATTGAACGAACTAATTTATTTTTCTCAACCACCCGCCTGATTATACATCAAAGTGAAGTGAAAAAATTTAAAGACGTCAGGGTCCTTTCTCTTCTCTTGTATTTCTTGGATAAACAGTCTGAGTTTAAAAACACACACGAGCGTAAATGTTCGAAAGAGAAAAAAACTCAATTGCAAGGGGCAAGATCGAGAGACAAGTGCATGAGTTATCGGGGTAGGCACACGGAAATGTACTGCGTTGTGTCGTGATTCAGCCTTGTCTACGGGATGTTGATTAAAAGCCCGACTATATTTTAGTATAATTATATTTTGGCTGGCGTGTACACAATAAATAGCACGGCGGGCACGTCGGGGATGGGCAAACGTACAATGTGCATCACAATAAATCTGTCTGATATCGCATTTAAATGCGATATAATCGATAGCGCTAGTTGGTCTCGTCAGCGATGCTACGAAATAGCGAGCGCGTGTTGTATGTTCAGAAATGCGCGAAACGCGTCTCGTTAGCGGCGGATTGACCCAATTACAGAAGGCAGACTCTGCTGCAGGCCATTGGTCTTTTTGAGTTGCACTCGTTTGCTACGAATCATTGTTCTCGTTTTGAGTCGCCAATTTTCGCGCAGACAAAGGCGATTTTTCGATGCGCCCTTCAATTTTTTTCGCAATTTCAACTCGACCAGATCATTATTCTCATTTTGAGACAAATATTTCTGTTCAAAAGTTCTTGCCAAGTGGGGAGAGCGATTGATGGAAAAAATTCTTGTCTAAAACATTTCTATCATTTCTACAAACTATCACATTCAATAAAATCTGGGAAAATTGTTTATAAAATGACCGATTTTATCTTTCATGTCTTGACAATTTGCGAAATGGTTTTTCCAATGTTTTTGTAAATATTTTTTCCAATTATAACGAGTACACAGCGCTGTGAAATGCTGAAGAAAAACAAGGAACATTTTTTAAAGAAAAGAGGTATATGTTGGTTCGTAATAGCTTGTTTTCAAATGAAATGAATTTCACAAGTATTAACCTCGACCTCCAACTTCATGGTATTTTGAAAAAAGAAATATTTAAATAATTAAGAGAATAAAAATGTTTAATATGGGCTAGAAATTAATATATAACATCATTGGATTATTTATAAATTGCATAAGACTTTGCAAAACATTAGTGCTCGTTGAAAATGTAATCTCCAGTGACTATGAGGTGAAATATACTCTCGAATGTAAAAAAAAACATTCCATCGAACGGAATAACATGACGATGTATCTCTAAAATCAACACTCTTATAAAACTAAATTTTCAAGGCCCATACTTTTTATGCACCCTCTTTGTTTTTAAAACAATTATTTTTCGTTTGCGTATGGAGTCGATAAAACAACCCGTTACGAGTGGAACGTGAAAAAATATTTAAATCGTTATTCTTCACGGGCAAACACCTACTGGAAAAAAACAAACGAACGATTCGCTCGTGGCTTAGAAATAGCACGCGGGAGTATGTTTTTTCGGCCGTAACTCTTTCTATTGGTGTTTTTATTCACTCGTTAAAATCTTGACAACGTCAACAAAGTAATACCGAGTGTGACTCGGCCAGCACGCGCAGTCGGAAACACGACCACGTTCTTCACGCAACAATATCCAATTCGATCTGTAAACATGAATTTCCTGTGACACCGCGCGTCTTTAAATAACTTTTGCTTGTAACTTTAAAACGTGCGTAGTTATGGTTTCAGTTTATCAACCACATGAAATCTTAATTACCTAATTTTCTTAAATCACGAAACTCAATTCAAAACTCTTTTTTTGGAATCGGATACATTTTCATTCCACCGATTTATTTGTTACCTATTTTGATATAGTTAAAACACATTCTCAAATTTAAAAAAAGAATTCAATAAATCGAAATTTAATTCCTGAAATGACGTTTAGGAAAGTACATTGGACAAATTCATCCATAAGAAATTCGAATCAATAATGAAAAGTTTGAGTAAATATTACTCTCACAAACGATGGATTTGATTCTTTTGAACGACAAAATTGCAATATTTATCAAAGATCAATACATACTTTGAGCGATGGAATGAACCATATATACCACATACGAGTAAAATTCAATATTATAAAATGTTTTATATCACATTACAGTGAGTAGCAACTGACAGGAATTCGGGTATTTGAACTATTTATTCACTTTGATAAGTCCAAATGTATATGTTGGACGAATAACGTAATGATGCGAAATCGTGACAGTATTTATAGCAGATTCGTTCCTACCAAAATAAATAGATAATTAATTGATACACATTTCCAATAGATATACAGTTGATTTAACATCCAACATCGAACATTCCTGTACTGCTAATACTTAATTAAAAATCTAATGAAATTTCAATTCAAAGAAGATGAAAAAATGACGTTCTCATACTAATTTATAGCAAATCTAACATCAAAATTCAAATATGAATACTAAATAAGGTTTCCTTTATATTTTTAAAACTTTGTTATTAAAAAAAAAACAAAGTTTTTTGTTTCTAATAAACTGTATCCGGCAAAGAACTAATTTAATATGATTAACTTATAAAAACTCCTATTGGAAAGCAGTGAATATTATATTTATAAGCAAAATCAACATTGCTAGTAAGATTTTATTTAAGAACATCTGTGCTAGAATTAACAAGTAATTTTTTTCGATCATTTGTTCTTATGAAGAAAGAAATATTGATTTATTTTCAATTAAAATCAGCACGCTAAATATGTTTATTACACAACAATTTTATTCTGCATTCTAGGATGTTTTTTCAGACACTCATTTTTTACTTTTACACTACGAGAAGAAGAAGTCAAACGAATGAAAAAAGTAAGAAGCGCGTCTTTTCCAGGAACTATTTTTATAATACGAAAGATGTTTATATTATGGAAAAATAAGCTCGCATTAAAGCCATTGCTTTCACGTCATTTACAAGTCGTCTCTGTTAAAACGAATTTAATTCGAAATAGAAAGAGCAACATTTTTTGCATTTTAAAATAGTTTTTTAAATGTCAAAAGTTAATAACAAATTAAACTAGACACTTGGTAAATGTTGTAAACATTTTACAAGCACGTGTCACATGGGTCCTAATCAAATAGAAACGATGTGTCAGAGAGTCACATCAAGTTGTAACTAAATTTAGCATCGTTTTTCAATACGCCTTCTAAATATAATTCCTAGTCCAAATGACATTTCCTAAAACTCGAATCGAGTTCCGTACATGGTTCACGACTGCATTCGGCGTCGTACCAACGCGACGTTAATGAATTATCCGTAACCAATTAATCAAATCCTCTCGAGCCGAATCACTATCTTTAATCCAATCCCTTCTCCACTTGCGATCAGACAAACCCACAATCCTTTTTTTTTTCATAACTGCAGAGAAATTTGCGGAAATGAATATCTACCTTGACATTATCCGGCAGGGAAAAAGAGTTATCCTTAACCTTGGGCTCCTCGGCAAGGCCCGACGAAGTCTCATCCGGCCTTGACCAATAAAAACTCGTGCTAAAAATCTCGGAGGCTCACTTCAGCCGACATTTGTTTGCGCGAAAACGCGCTGTCGCATCGCGGCTAGCCGCAGTCACTGCTACACACGCACACGTTTCTGCAAACGAGCGTTCTTTTTTTGGTCACAAATTTCACAGCGCGGTTAGCATGTCACTGTTGGCATGCGATTGCGCACCAAACACCGGTAAGTCACTCGCGCTTCCGACATGCCGACGCACCGTCATAACTCATGTTCACGACCAAAAAACGAAACGAAAAAATTAAACAAGCGAACAAATTTGTTCCGAGACAGAACTTTCAATTGTGCGATTGTTTAGGGTTGTGAAGGAGAGAGCTTTTATTGGCATTGATTGCACGTGAGGGAAACGAGAAGACACGCGACATAAACGCGACCGAGCCTGGGCTGCCGGACGGAAAAGCTCTCTCGACGTGCGGGAAAGACAAACTGACGACCTCGGTCCGCTCGGCGTTTCTTCGACGCCGATAGTTGTTTGTCGCGTCGTGGTGGCGCTCGGCGTCGGGACGCCCACCACCTGTGGTATCGTCGACGTCGTCGCACTGTGCGCACCGACGTGCTTGTGCGCTTTTTTATTAATGCTGCGCTAGACTTTTCGTCGGTATATCACGAACTCAAAAACACGAACCAATTTGTTTACTATCAACCATGTGCTATTTCTTCCTACTCGCACGAAAAATTAGACTTTAATAAATTGGAAACATTGAAACAATTTTAAAAATTCTTTTTATATGAAATTTTGCTTCTCTGACAAATTACTCAAAATTTTATGTTAACAGTTCTGGTTATTGATTTTATATATTTTTAAAAAAAGTGCTTTTTGGCATTTGTTTTTAGATTATTCCAATAGATGGCATTAGATCCCAGGTTGATGAACAATTTTGACAATTTCGTTTATAACTTGGATACTCCGATAAACAAAATAGT
The DNA here is from genome assembly GCA_020615435.1 of Telenomus remus. NCBI lineage: Eukaryota > Metazoa > Arthropoda > Insecta > Hymenoptera > Scelionidae > Telenomus > Telenomus remus. The sequence goes on from CM036337.1 coordinate 12,740,634, forward strand.
GTTGGAAGTAAACAAAATTAAAATTCATCCGAAATCTGTCGTTCCATTTCGTTACAAATTTATAGCACAAGTCTCTCGGCTAAAGTTATGCTTTCAACAGATTGTTCGTCCATGCAACTTTTCATATTTTATGATCTGGTTTTTTCGTAGACAGAACTTATAGTGTATACGATTTCATTCCACTCGTTTCTCTTCTGTCGGTTTCCCGAGGTCACATGGGAACTTTACGGAAACGGGACAGAAGTAGAAAAAACGCCGGGCGATATTTTTAGCCACAATGGCTTGGAGTTTCGAAAGCGATGTTTTCATATGACAGGATATTTCATATTTTTTGAGTGGTTGCTGTTAGAAAGGGGCTTCAATAGTTAGGCTCAAAGAACAGGTGCTCTACTTGTATTTCTTTGATTTCAATGAAAGTTAACTTTTTTTAACGAGTTATAAACCATAGAAAAGATTCTGGTAATAGATGAAAATTCTTTCTGCTTTCAAAGAAGTTTTATCGGAACACAAAAAACGGGTTTACTCGATTCTTAAAGAACCTTACAACGAAAATCATAATTTAGATTATGCAAGACTGAATACAGCAGTCGGGGAACCAGATCCTACTTGGGTTTCTACAAATTATGTTCGTCATTAAGACACTTTTTCAGGTTAAAAACCTCCTTGAAAATGAGAAAAACGATGAAGGCTCCAGAATTATACGCACAACGATTCACACAATTATTTTTAAGGTTGGTTCAAAAAGTACAATTTATTTCGCCACCTACATGTCCTATATAAAAATATCTCAGAGACAGAATCTCATCATTATGAATTACTATTGGAACTCATTAAAAAGTGATTTGCTTCGAACGTGGAGGAATAAAATGACAAGGAGTTTTTAGAAAACCTTAAAGATTGACATCAAGTTAGTTTTGCGCTCTATTTTATGTGGATTTGTCCATAACTTGTCATAACAAGATGAAAAACGAACTTTCAACTAAACAGTATAGTTTTTTCTTTGTGGTGCACTATTTTTATGTTTCGAAAGAATTTTCAGTTTTTGACAGACTAAAGTTTAAATTCAAACATTTTAATAAATTTACAACACTGTTAGAGATCATTTTTTTTGGATCGTATCGTTTTTTGTTCGAGTAAGAAAAGTCATTGCTAATGTGCGCGCGTTAATTTTATTTGTACAGAAACAAAAACGTCCAATTGTCCTCGGCTATTCGTCAAGCACGTTTATTTCTAGAAAATGTCACCAGTATTGTTCATCCGTCGTGAAACACTGGCTTCAGTCCAACGAAGAAATGATCCGTTTGTCAAGTTTGAGACATCACTTATGGTCTACACCTTTCATTCATCTTTAGACTTTTTTTTAAGAACTCATCAAGTAACTTTCGTTATTTGTTATTTTTGAAGTGATGTCTTAATCCATCAATTCGATAAACGACTTTTACTTAGTAACAAGATCATATTTTTATAACATATTGAAAACTTACCCCTGTTAGCTACTGATGTATTACTCAAAAAACACTCACCTGTAACAAAAAGAAAGTATGTTTTTAGTACACATTTCAACAATGATATTCGATAAATTTATTGAATGAATAAAAAATTTCAATCTATTCAATTCGTAAAAAACGATAAAAAGGATTTTTTGGTCATTAAATTTCGAAGATAGTCATAATTTGTGATTAAAAAATATCTTTCAACGAAGATGAAGACAATATTTTACTTTTTTATGCGGGCACTAAAACATCCGAAGTAATAAAAAATTTCAGCACACGCTCCAGCGTTGATTGCAATGAGCACCTTGGTTCATATACGAGTTACAAAACGCCCTTGAAAGGGCGTAGGGAGGTGCTCTTAAAACTTGCATCACGTTTTCGAATTCATCGTCATACTTACGACGCAAGCACAAACTTATACTCCGCTTGCGTTGTAACAAAAGTTTTTACAACTTTCGCACGAGATCGCCGAAACACATCTACACGGCGAAAACGTACCGCTATTTCGTTTGACAGTAAAATGTAGATTGCGTAGGTGCGCTAGGTAAGCACCATAATCTTTTTTTATCACTGTCCTAATTAAAATTGTTCCTAAACTATCAACTGCTTTTTTTACTTTTGCAGAATTTTTAATTTAATCAAGCATTCAGTTTTACATGAAAACACAATTCAGTTGTTAGCTCAATTGTGTGTGCAACTGAAAAAGACGAGGACGCCCATTCAAAAAAACTTGTTGAAAGAAGAACATGAATAATTTTCCAAACAAAAGAATCACTAACAATAGTTGACATTTCGTACACCGGTCTTGCGAAACAAGAATTATACCAAGCAATAAGTCACTGCGTTGTTTATTTCTATGCCGATAATGATCAGTATATATTATACAAGCCGACCCAATTACGAGTAAATATATTTCATTTTGGTCTATCATCTGTGACGTGAAAGGATGTTTGTTTTGTTTCAATGCATGTCGTGCGTAATTAGCAAATTTGAAAATTGCGAAAATTGCATCCTGACCGACGTAGATAGCAATTGCCAACAACATACCAAAATGCACCGCTGATTTTAATGTGCACTAACTTGTACTGCTGATTAATTGTTCATAAGTAACTCTATTACCACTTGAAAAGTAAGTTTTCAACTATGTCTAAAAAATAACAGTTTTCGTTCAAGTCTGTAGTTTGTGAATTGCTTGTTGGTCATTATTTCTAGTATTTTCAGAATAAGTGGAAAAAATGTTTAGAATAATTACATTAGAGACTAATCACGGACTTAATTATTTGTGAATAATCATAACAGACCCACCTGTGCAAAGCGAATGTGAAAACAAATCAAGTGAAAAGTGATAGTCCAGATTATTTATTACAAGCCAGCAAACAGCAGCTTCAACTGAATCCGGCAAGATTCTTTGACATCTCGAACCCTTCAACTCGGACCCCTTCGAATTATTCATTCACCCTCGCTTTGATTAATAAACGCTCGACATTTCTGCATTCCCCCTTTTTGAATTTCGTCTAAACAAGCCTTCCACCGCCCCCTTCATAATTGACTATTAAAAGTCGTCCAGCGGAAGACGCGTCCGCCAAGGAAATCAAATCACTGGCAAAAAAACGTCAAAATTTCCGGAACAGTGTGTTGTAGTGGGACGATCAAAAGTTTACTTTACGAGGTACCGAAATAATAATCGCGAGGGGCGGGTTGTCAAGGAGAATCGATTTTACGAGGGGTACGGCTATCCGTTTGCCGAAGGGGATGGCCTCGGGGGAGTGATCTCAGGCGCGTCACAGTAGCGACGTGCAACATCTCGCGCCAACTCGATCAAATTAATGCCTGTCCCTCGCTGTAACTTATCCGCCGTGCGGTACATTATGGCTCGCGATCGTGCCACGTCCCCTGCTGACGAATGGCTTCACATTTTCCAAGAACAACGCCGCCGTTTCTCCAAGACCAACGCTCTCCCATCAAACCTGATTACCGATAACAAGCTCGACCTATCACTGACAAAGCAAATGACGCCGAACGGAAAAATTATTTCATTCTCCTTCCTGAAAATGTACTTACAGTCTGACACTGTTTACTCAACACTGACAATCATTAAATTCGACTTTAAAAAGTTTAACAGAATAACCACTAATTACTAAAACACTAGTAATAACAACAAATTTGTCAGTGCATGAACTTGTCGAAAAACCTTAAACCTTTTAAGCTTTTGAAATAGGTTCAAAAACTTATTTAATCCAATGTTAGATTAACTAACTGATGTAACAATAACAAGTAAGTGAATGCTTCATAAATAAGACTTTACTATAGCAAAATTTGCAATGTACATAATAAAACCACGCGTTGTGTTGGCTTTTAATTTTAAAACACTTCGGATTTTCGAGCGTTGATAAACTGTTGGTTCGCCAGGCGCAGAGAATGGGGTACGCTGAGACGCGCAAATTAGGCGCATTTTATATTCGCGCGTCATTAACGGTCGGGTGTTATGTGCTGCTGAAGTAACAACGACGGAGATATTGCGCATTACCACGAGATTGCGATGGGGCATTAAACATGGGCAAATGTCTCTCGCGTGATCGTACAATAACACGCAGCCTTGCAGAATTCAAGACGAACGGACCATGCTAATAAATGGCCGGATAATTATGCCGATAATCGTAACCGCAACGACTGTGCCGGTGACCAAACGACTTATGTGTATTGCACTTGATACCGTCTTCGCCTTCCCTATCTTATTGACATGCAAAATGCATCCAACCAACGTACAACCCAGTGACCTACGAATGTTCGCCCGTTTATGAGTAACTGCGGCTTTTGGAATTATACTGTCAACTCTTCCATGAATAATAATTCATAACTTGCATGAATATTTCAGCAATAATTCAATTCGTTGTTATAAATTTTAGTTGAACTTGACAAAGAAATAGTTTGAAAATTTGAAATCATAAAGTAATGGAATTAATCATTATTATTTGAAACAATTGGACTATGACGAATTTCCTTGAAACTTAAATGACGACGTTTCTCTGAAATCAGTTTAAGAAATCATTTGAACTTGTTTAAAGTTGTATCTTTTTCAACCGCGACTCGAAAAAGTTCTGTTCGGAATGAGAAAACTTCTGCGAAGGAAATAAAATAAATGACCATGATTTTACTCATTCATTTGATGCTCGTGCTCTGGTTGCCACAATTTGCAACGAATGATTTCTAGCGCAATAGTTTCGAAATAACGCTCGAATCAAAATGACACTGAAACATGAAACCCGAAAAGTCTCGTCTGCTAACTTGTTGTTCAATTTCTCATGTAAACAGACACTTGAAAAATTAAAAACATTCTCCGGTACTCGCATAAACTTTTACCAGTCGACACAAATGCACCGAGCAAATGAAAATAAAATGTACATTGCGCCGACTGTATGGTAAGTTCACTCTGGACAATGAGTTTCGTTCGAATAACAGCGTAACAATAACAAAAGTCAAGAGAATTAATCGCAAAGAGCTACTTAAAAAACAGCGAACGATATTACATCGTGGCAAATAGTCGCGGTAAATACTCTAACTTACACATTTACTTTTTGCGTGCAAATATGAGGCCCTCCAGCAGACAGTGCTTAAGACAATATTGTAACGCGAAACACGATGAGATTCGCAAAACGCACGCTCCAATGAATAATGGGTAATGGATTTTGGATAATGAACTGTGGATCATAAACTATGAATGGTCACCTATGGACAATGGATAACGAACTTTGCATAATGGACTATGAATAATGGACCACCACGATGAAACACGGCCTATGAATTATGCACGATGGATTGTGGGAAATGGACTTTCTTTAATGGACCATCTATAAAAAGATGTCACACAAGTCAACTTTGTCTACACCTAACTCGCATCTAAAATCGCATCGTTTTTTAGTAGCTCGAGTCACTGAAGACAACATAATAACATCAGTTTTTAATATCAAATCCCAATATTTCATGCCCTAGATTGTTAATCATTGCCACAATATTGTGAGCCAACATTTTAACGTTTTTCCCTCGATTTTATTCGAGTTTTCCTTATTAAAAACCTTTTTTTCTGGTTGGATTATTTTTGATTTCCAACAGTTCTCGACCGAATGAAATTGGACAGCTTGAACTCATCTAAACATGATTCAGGCTGACGGTTTGTGCAGCTTACTTCTTCGGTAACATTGTGGCGATAGGTCTCGCGCATCGAGAGCGTCTGCATTCCTTGGCCGTTTGCCCGTGGCCGTTCGGAAATCTGATTCAACGCCTTAAGATTCGGCTGGTGACCACGTCTCGTGACTCCAAATAATCATTCATTTTCCATGTCAATTATTTATTCGCGGAAACGCATCAATAACGCGAACCATTTGGTGCGACGAGTTATTTGTCTTCGGCCTTCTCGTTCGCAGATGCACTTTTCGAGAGCCAGCCACATTTCACTTGAGCCAAATTGGTTTAAAAACCGTTTGGACTGTTTTAATAAATAACGTTCTCGGAGCCCATCGATCGCTGTGCTCAGCCGGTCAGATGAGACTTTTCCGTTTGCAAGACCGTGGGTGAATTCATTTACCGAGATTGAAAAGAAAATTCGCGGCAGAAAATTTCAGCCAGTGCCATTTGAGGGAGATAATTGCTGTGGTTAAGCGAGGGAGGGGAGATTATTAACGTTTTAATGCTTGAAACAATTGCTCATTATTGTAACAAAAGCTCGTGAATTTTGACTGAGTGGCAAGTTGGGTCATTGAATAGACGACGCGAATGTAATGGGGCTTGTACCTACACCTAATCCGCAACGTTGAATGGTTAAAGAAATATCATAACTTTGAATGCGACGCTGCTGCTGATTCATTTGGAATTAAATTCTTACGCAGATTAACATGTATTATTGAATGTAATAGTGAAGTATAATGCATTCATTAGAGCGCGTCGTTCATATCGCCACGGTGAAAAATCATCGGGGAATTGGCGGTCGGAACCGTTTCGCTCCATTGAAAGACTCGGCCGAATTGTCAGCTCGTTTGTCGTTCTAGTCGCTTTGATCTGAACCAGTCCGATAACGGTTTTGCAACGCAAATGATTAAAATTGTGTGAATCATAAAACCAAATTTCAAATTACTCTAATCGATTCGGGGCGCTCTCATACAAGATACCCCCACAACGCTTTTTTTCGCGTTTTCAATCAAGCATTTATGCGCTCTTGAATCCTTTGAAGCGTTACTTTTGCATGAGTCCGAATGAAAATAATAGTTTTATTCGTATTAACGAGCGAGCGAGAAAAAACAGATGGAATATTTTTTCAATATTTGACGTTATCAAAATGTGTACGCACGGGGGCTGTTTGATGCAGTCGCAGAGAAAGGATTGGCGTCGGAGTGTGTATGTGTGCGTGTCACTCCGGGATAATAAAAAATATAATATAATCAACGGGCTCGTATTTCACTTTTGAAAAAGTACTTTTAAAACAAGAAGATCCTTTTGAAGCAATTTAATTTCTTCCGAGTGAAAAGAATTTCTATTGGATTTAAGGGAATGCCGTTTCAATAAAAAGAAACTTGTTTTCCGGCAGAGAAAGGGTCGCTCATTTCGTTCAGAGTTGAAATTTAAAAAAATCTTTGTCTCGTGTAAAGTAAGTGATTTTTAGACGTCGTCAATTTCTCTTCTCAATGAGACTAGAGCAATTGCATCGCGCTCAAATCCCTTTTTGAATGGAACTAAAATTTCGTAATCTCGAGACGTTATTCCATAATTTGACGGATAATTTGCATACGGGTAGAGAGAACCGATGATCATAAATGCAGCAGCGTCAAAAACATGATTAATTATTGCAGCCGAGTGCAAATAACTTATTCGAGGTCGCGTTTATCATTCGCGGAGTCTTCAGGGGTAGACAGTTGCAGCGGCGCACGTAGCGCAATTATCTACTTGGTAAACGTGGATCAAATCGTATAACCTCGGGACATAAGACGCCGTCGGTCCCTGGTCGCCAGTAAATACATCAACTCTTGCTCGGCGCGCTGCAGTGCAAGCGCCTAGCCAGGGACCAGGGGTGCGACGGACGAAAATCCCGCTGCGGAGACTGCGAATCCTCTCGGGGAAAAGCGCGGACAAAAGGTTTCGGGGTGGCCTATAATTCAGGCTTGATGGCTGGATGGACGAAAGGGGAAAGGAGAATTACGAGGTCACTTCCTGTGGCGCCTGTACGAGCTTCCGGTTCCGGTCGCGTTGCTACACCGTTTCTCTCCCCGTTGACCTTTCTGCTTTATCTACACACGAGGCAGCGCCACGGGCGCTTCATTTTCCATCTCGCTTTTGCCGTCGTTTGTCTCGCTCTGTTGCGCTTGCATCCCAGATGTCTGTCTCTCTTGTTGAAGAAACTTTGCACAATGGCGTAACTTGGCCATTAGAGAGCCAAGCTGCGCGCGTCTTACACTTTAAAGGGCCCGGCGTTTCGGTCAGCACCGGCCACCACGCTTAGCAACTTTGACTATATACAGTGCGCAGGTGATTTCCTACCGAAGATGTTCAGTTTCATGCTTATTTAATGACCCTTGTTTCCAACATTATCGCACAAAAATGTAGACAACTTAGGTTTTAAGACTTAAGTACTCAAAGAATCGTTTAATTATTACAGTACGGCATTATCTGTTTTATCCCGTCTGTTAATGGGCGATGAGACTCTGAATGTTGCGAAAAAATGAACAACTCGAGGGTGAAATGAAAGTTGCAAAAATATTTTTGTAAACTTTACTTTTAATGTAGCGAAGATTATCTTTTCATTTAATGATTATAGTTCCATGACTATCAAGCTAGAATATGTTTTTTGTTGTCATAATATTATTGGGGTTATTCCGGTGTTATGTAAAGAATTCAATAAACACTCTGTTTTAGTTCGAGTAGAGTTTAAATATGAGATGATTTAGTAGCGATACACGCAATATATCGTATGCAATCAAAAACACTAAGAGCTATTATTCATTAGCACGACTCGCGAAATCCCAATATTTATAGGAAATCGTTGTAAAACATTTGCGTTTTTTATTAACTTCGTAAATCGCAGTGTACTCAATTCTCGTTTTAAAATATGTTCTTCATTCGTGCACCGGAATAGATGAATTCGCCTTCTTACATGATTTATCTAAAATACAATTTCGACGCCGAGGACTAAATCATCGATCCAGCTGCATGACGGGAGTTGAAAGCTTATTGTTTAACGAATTCGCATGATTTATATTTCCGCGAATGAAAATTATAGACATTCAAAGTTATCAAGTAAAACGAAACAAAAATTTCAACGCCAATCGAAATGGATGAAAATTTCTTAAGATGTACAGTGTGTATGAATTTTTAATCTTAAAAACCGTCGAAAAATACTGTGAGTATAACAAAAATTAGGAAGCACGTTTTCCTGGGACGCATTTTACGTGAAAATTACGATAAAATAATTCGCATTCTGATTATTTTTGCCTCTTTTTTGCGCCTGTTAGTGTGACTGACGTGACAGAAAAAATACGTCCAGACAACACAAAGGCCGGCCGGAATTTATTTAGGACTTGTGGATCTACTTTGCTCTTTATTTTGCGCCGTAGGAATGAAACTATAGAAAAACTAGAAAGACTTCGATAAGGATGGCGAGCCAAAGTTCTGCAAAGTTTTTACAATCTTCGCTACTTTACGGAATATTACAAGTTAGAAAGCCGAATAGCTTTTTTTCTGCACTTCATCGCAAGAAGGAGCCGCGCGATGTAGCGGGTAAAACAGCTGAAGGACTTAAGGTAAGATGCAAAACTTAGGTCAAATCTTTTTTTCATGAAAAATCATCAGCGTTTATTCGGCAAAAAAATAAAATCATGGATTTACTACGATTCTCAAACGTTCGAGTGTATTTTATGTCGCTCGTCGTTTTCGAATTGAGAGCCGGAAATTCAAGGTGATGTTCTTGAATTGCTTGTTTTCCCCTCTCTCTCTCACTCTCTTCGCTCTCGCCAAATTGCATTCAAATTCTCGCGAATTCTGAGCCATTTATTTCGCGCGCGTGAAAACAAAAATGTGTGTCTGCTGTAACTGATGCTCGTAAATGTCAACGATTTCAATTTTGCTGGGATTTACACGGAATAGTTGGCAACATCGCGTCTCCAACATCGAAACAGAAGAATGTTTAAAAAGTGGAATAAACGCCGGCTAATTTGCGTTAATTGCTACAATGACAAAAAATAGCATCAGATGAAACAACTTCACAGACACAGAAGTGACTTTTTAACTGCGCTTTTGCATATTTTAAGACGCGATCTTGATGAGTTTTATTGATTTTAGGGCATACAGATGCTAATATCCGGATCGAGAGGTACTAAAAAATTGTTTCGCCATTGTTGTGTATCATTTATTTTTGCGGGCAAAGACCTTTCGATCCGAAAATCCGATTGAAATAAAGAGGTCAAACTGGTTGAAATAAAACTAAACAAAACAATACGGGCGAATGAAAAAGAATAAAACGCTACGAAAAAAGCGAGAATAAATTCGACCGTATTAAACTGATCAAGACAAAAGTTTACAGTCCGACCGAAACACTTAGTTTGAAGTTTTATTGTTTTAAATTTTATATCCTCTGAGACGTTTTCGTATTGGAATGAATGTTTATCTATTTTTTCGTAAAAGTTTATTGAAACCGATGCTAATTGAAAGGGATTCTAAGTTAAGCATTTTACATTCACCAGTTGACGTTGTAATCTAGGTTACAGATGTTCGGATGATTATAACTATAATTTTTGTAATAGACGTCAACATTTGGCAAATGTTTCGTTGTTATTGATACATGAAATTTAATTAATTGAAACAGAGTAGAAAGTTTACATCTGTACACGTTTGGGAATGATGATTATTAGAATGTGTTGTTATGTTTCTGCGATATCAGTGCTTGCCACTTAAGGCTGCTTTCAGAATACAACAGTGTTGTCTATAGAAATAGTTGAACGAAGAAAAAGCAATTCGACACGTGAAATGAAGGCAGAAAGCAGGCTAAACGGTGGCAATTCTGAACACTCTGTACCATGATTGCATTTAATTACAAGCCCTTGGTTAGCTAACGTCTGCGATTGATATAGAAAGTGAGTTTCCATAGCGCATACGAGATATTCATCTTATGCTTTGAATTCCTTTGGCCATCGATACAAAATTGATTCTCTTTTCACGTAGACCCTCGACATTCCGAGCTATCCATAATTACGACTGATTCAAAAGTGAGTACATCGCATTGTGCTCCAAAACGTACACACGTTTGAGCATCGTTTTATCCAAAACGAGAAAGTGAAGCACTTTTTATTCCGTCCTACTTTTGATTTAAACCAGTCTGAAACGATAAACGATTTTCCACGCATTTTTCTCTCTCGACTTGTAATTTTGCAATTACGTGTAAATATGATTAAAATTCCAGTTGGTAACGCGCGCGGCTACGAGTGCTTTTTTGTATGCACGACTCAAATGGAAGACCCATTTAAAAAGTTAAGCTCAGTTTTAGTCTTGTGCTTCTCAAATGAAAAAATATGTGATTCAAAAAATATTCAGCGAAATTCAATTTTGCAGACACAATTTGGTGTTTAACAATTAAAATAATGTCGAGTATTTAATCGTGAATTATTTCGAGTATTCTCTTGTTTTAAAATACAACGAAAATTCAATCAACGATCTCGTAGGAATTCCTCTTTTTTTCTTATTAGCAGGTTGTATTCTTGATTCGACGATGCGTAAAAGCAAGCCTCAACCACTGGAAGCTCTAAAAACTTTGGTTATTAATTTGTACTAGTAATTGAATGTAAATGAAGACTCGATATCGATGGGAGTAAGAAACGGGTGCAATCGCGAGATAAAAACTAAGGGAAATAGTAGTGCTTCCTCGGGCGGGAGAAAATGATTCCCTGAAAAGAGGCCGGGGAGGGTGAGAAGAAGCTTGATCCTGACGTAAGAAACAGCGCCTGAGTTGGTACGAGAGATGAAATAGCGATGTCATAATCGCAAAAGGGGAATCGCAAAGAGCCGCCACTAGTTTTGAAGGTAAATTGCCAATTTAACAAATTTGCAAAGTTGTCGTACGAAAACTTGAGCGTCGCGATGCAAACTTCACGCACTCGCCTGGTAAACAAAATAAAATGTACTCCTTGCTAATGCAGCGCCAGTTTTAACAGTCAGCGTGGATTGCAAAAATTATATAATTGAAATTTCCATCAAACAACACTTTTAACAAAACTAAGATAAACAAAGGTTGCTTCGCTCGTTCAGTCTCGTCGGTTGTTGACAATTTTTGAACCACGCGCACAAACAATGCGCATAAAGTAGAGAAAAGCGGAGAAACTCGTTAGTCGCAAGCCACCATTTGGTTGACATTTATCGTTGGTCAGCCAGGCTTATAATTTGTCCGGAAACAAAGGGTTTTACTAATTCATACCGAACGGTTTAATCGGCGCCTGAAATTCAGCGCCAGTCAAGCGTGTGTCCCAATTGTCAGGGCGCATACACGTCGTGGCGCCGCATGCAACAGAAAAAAAGTTACTCAAACAAAGCAGAAAAAAATGTAGACGGTGACTTTAAAACTGGAAAAGTTTATTGACAAGTTAAATATTGTACACTTGGAAAAGAGTAATGAGGTCTTGTTGTGCTCGAAAAACACGGAATGTAAAATTTTTAGCACGAAAACGACGAATTTGCTGACGCTCTAATTTGGCGAGTACAAATCTAGAACTTGAAGATAACATCGTGGATCTCAGTGACCAGACGATTCGGCGAGGCTGACTCGATATAAATGAACGTTTAACGTGACCGCGTCGCGAGCGCAGCTGCCGTGCATACGTCTTGATGGAAGAATAATGCGCACGCTTTTACGTAAGCCTCATTGGGAAATCACGCACAATTTGAGTGTGAATTGAAAAGTCTTTGTTTTACACCAATTACCAGTTTCAACGGAATCTGGTGTAATGGGTTAAAAATTTCTTTTTTCTCTCTTTGCTAATCGTGTAATCAGATATCTTGCGCTGAGGAATTTGAAATTATAAGAAGAAAGCGGGTACGAAACGAAACTGAAAAGAAACTGAATGGCATGATAGAGTCGTTTCATCAGTGACGTGAAAATTTAGCGAATGATTAATACAAGTCGGGGAATTTTCATTTTTCGCGCGTACACTTTTTTGTTGGCTCGTATCAGTTTAAAAGTCGACTTTCTGCAACGCGTTGCAAAGTGATGAGAAAGAAACAGAAAACACATCCATCTTCCTTGGCAGTACCTTTTTGCATCTCCCGTTGGCCGACATATGCTCCCACGCTCTGACTCCCTGATCTGCGATTTATCATGCGCCGATTAATTTGCTCCGGGACTTTGCTTCAGCCGAGAGACGTAACGTGCGCGCATTTTCACCCTGCACGCGAGACTCAAGTTGTGACACCAAATATTATTAATGCACATCATTTTATCAACGCACCTGATGGCAAATGTATGGTACAACCTATCTTCCCTTAATTGTAAACCCACGATTCGTCTGATTAATCACTTCATAGCCAGAGTTGAAACTTCACAAAAATAAGTCGAACCTAAAATGCTAGATGAACGAATCATAACCAAAATCTCCTAGAAGGACTGAAAAGCTCAAATTCTGTATTGGATATGTTTATATTCACATTAACCGACAAAGCTTAGATTTGTTTGTTATTTCAAAGAGTAATTTACTTTGTTTACTGTTTGAAATTCGTGTCACGAAAGTACCTCGTTCTCCTTTTCAATAAAATGGCTAAGCCTCAAGCAGTAAATCTTGGTCGCGCACAAATACCGCGGTTCTACAGTGATCTGTACAACATGCGCGATAAATTTGCGTGCTCGTTAATTCTCAATAGCCATCGAAATCATTTCGATAGTCAGCGGGACCCAACACGTGAGTGACGGTAATGGACAAATCTTCGATTAGAAGCTCGGCGGGAAACGCGCGTATCAAAGGGCATTGGACGAGTGGAAAACACGCTGACCGTAATACAAAGAGCTAATTAGGTGCGTGCTTTTCGTGGTCGCCTGAGCAAAAGGCCGGTACGATTGGCAGGCTCGCGACTTCGAAAAGTGAGTTTCAGCACCGAAAAGTGGACGAGTTGCCTTGGCGGCTCTCCGTCCAATTAACGTGGCGCTGTGGGGATGAAGAAAAACTCGCACAGTTGACAAAAAAAGGTGACTTTTGACGTTTGTAAGCACCTTTTTTATGTCAACATTAAACTCAAAGTCGAACTGTAATTGTGCAACTTTTTTTTGGTGTTTAGACCTGGTAGGTCCAATTGTGTTATAAGATGCTAAATTTTTTATGAACAAACGTGTAACGAGTCACATTTGCAAGCTCATAATTCGTAAACTGGTGTACGTACGTTGTGTTTAGCTTAAAACGTTGTCCGAGATTTTCAGAGAATTTAAGAGATAAACATTTTCTCATCTCGTCTGATATGATTCGTGCATGCGTTCTTGGAAATAATAATTTCACCGGAAATTTTCTGTATGAAGAAACGATATGTGAAATGCTTTTTTCAGGGATAGAACGAAGAGTAAAACGTATAGAAGATTTTATTCCATGAGAATAAATATGAGATATGAAAAAACTAAAACCTTGAATTTGTCTGGAAAACTATTTAAAAAAAGCATCACAAGATACACCGACAACAAACGCTGACAAAAATTAAACTCTGTGTAGCCAGTTAGGTGTTTTACAAAAATGTTCTCATTCACACATTCCGTCGTATCTTTATATTGCGCGTGATAAAAAAACTTTCCATTTATTATGTGCACTGTGTCAAAATCCGTTCGAAAAAGTTGGACAAAAATTGTCAAAATAAAATGAGAGGGAGACATGTAAATTGCTGAGTAAATGAAAGGGTTCAACTCGAGTAATTACAAATTCGTAGCGAATCGTTTGAAAAATGTTAAGGCAAGGTGAAAAAAGTTATGAATTCGTAAAACGCAAGCGCGCTTGTAAAAAAAGCGTGTCTCAAAATCTGACATGAATGAAAAACGGAAAAAGCCGGACAAAAAACTATGCGAGCAAACTCGATACATTTTTACGCTGTTTTTTTTTCGCTCGCTTGTGTAGAGCGAGTGATTAGTGTGACCCGCGTCAAAAAGTCAAGCATCGCTTTTAAATTAAACATTCACGATGTGAAAACGCGAGCCGTCGATCAATTTACAATTTTACATTATTATATTTGAATTTTTACGTGGACTTTACATGCAAAATGATGGAATTTTGAATTTTTATTAGAACTAATTGTTCGAATGTAAAGCAGATGACTTCATAATATGTTAATATTTTGTTCGTTATTTAAAAGTAATAGTATAAAAATTAAATGGTTAGCATTAAAATTATCTATCAGAAGTGCAAGTGTCAAGGGAAACAAAGTTGAAGTTTGCATCATGGAAACCGCGTGTCTACCACTTTGATCATATCAACATTAATTAGGTTAGAATGTTTGCGACGATGCTACATTGTTGTCAAAATGGATTCGGAATTCGCACATCAGGCGAAGCGATAATAAAACTTTGCACATATTATGCAATTTGCCATCAGTTGCCACGCATAAGGGGACAATTCAATATAAATAGTCCGACAGTGATAATTACTTTTCAGGAAATATTTCATAGTCTAGTGTCATAATTAATTAATATTTAATTATGAAATTCGTTAAATAACAACTTTCAAACAAGAAACGGTGAAGTATGCGTCGAATTATTTATAGTATGCGACAATTTGAAAACTGATCGTCATGAAAAGTGGTTTTTTTTTGTTCAAAAATGTTGACATCAAACATAAATAAAAAAAGGATATCGCAACAAAATCGAAGTACGAGCGTACAACTGGCATGCAACCTACTTCTGAAGCACTCGTATGAATGCAAAAAAGAGAACGAGAGTTGAAAAGAATGTTTGCTTAAAACTAATTTTGTGGGCCAAATGTTTTTGAGTGTTTTTTTAGATTGAAATTATCAAATGAAAAGTGCGCGCGTCACGGCTGCTTGCACAAACAGATCGCAATATTCGGGTCGAACATTTAAGTTTCAAGTGTATAATGTTATTACCGTTTTGAGGGATGCTATATTCGACTTAGTTTGCACTAGGGCTCTTTGAATGAATCACTTCGAATGATGATCAGCTTGCGTTTCAAAACATGGCATAGATGTATTGATCGACCAAGATGGAAATACATTTTACTAAATCATTTAATCCGATTGTCAACATATTTGATGTACTTTCTTTCCGTCAATACAGAAATCCATTAGCATTTATACACAAATATATATTATTTGTAATATGAATCTTTGACCGAAAGTAAAATTCCTGATTTCCTCTATGAATGAAACTCAAATTTTATCGATTAAACAAATATTTAGGTTTGAAAAATTAGACTGTAACGTATGTGAATAATGGAGTTGATACATTTTCATCGAACAAAAACGGTGGTTGAAAAGAAAAACTTATAAAACGGAGCAGTTGTGATTAGCCATGAACAGAATTGTTGTACTCATTATAATAAACAATAAAGTGAATGAAAAGCAATTAAACTGAACACAATTGGAAGTTAAAAGAAGAAATTGATATGGAAGAATGATTAATGCGACAAAAGGACGAGGGGTTTTTCGCAAAGTGTTATGAAATATGGTCTGTGGGTTGTTCTTAATGCCGAGAGAGGAGACAGATAAGAACGTTACGGTACCGGTGGTGAATGGTAGGGATAACCCTATAACTCGCTGACGAGATTATAATCAGGCAACTGGGATTAAAGCCGTTGTGGTCGCGTTCCGACTCCGGACAGCGGAGGCGCACAGCTTTTGGGCGTTATCATTCAATGAATTACTTGTTTCCGCGTTCTTGAGACTCGTGCTTTTACCAACACTGTCAATCCATCAGCCTTTGAGCCTTCTTAAAACGTGCTTTCACTTAACTAACCCTTTTTCGTATCTCAGTTATATTCTGTCCATTTGAAAAATTGAAAAACAACAATTCAATTCATTTTTTCACAGTCTAAAGAATTATCGAACTTGCGCATTCGTGAATTTTGAAATAAAAGTCAGGATTCCAGTCAAGGTGGATGAAATGAATATTATGAAAGAGGTACTGAGAAAAGACAGTAAGTCGACAAGTATGGACGGGGTTTTAATTAAAAAAATGTTGGTTTCACTTTGGTAAGTTGGGTTGTCGGTGTGACAGTGCGACGACTGGAGCTAGTTACGTTGTTCGGAAGCACAGCAAAATTGCAAAGCGCTGAGCGTTAAACCTCGCAGAAACTTGACTGTCGTGTCTTAGAACGTGTTTACGTATGCAGTTTAAATGCGCAAAGGCAGTTCTTGTTTTTGGACTTTTAAACGTGCGTGCGGGTGCATACATATGACAGCATATAATGAGTGCGGATCAGAGACCTAAGGCTTTTAGCTCACGCAGAACAGACGGCGCTTTCTTCTGAGACAACAAGCGAGTTTGTTTGCGCACCAGCTTTCTAAGATTTGACATTTTCACTATTGTGACGTTGGAAAACATCACGAATTGTACTGAATAATCATTGTTTACCATTGGCAAGTGTTTTAGTTTGAATTCCAATTTAATTAAGTATGGAGATTATATTTTTTCATAAAACGAATGAATTTGGTCATGTTATAAATTAGTTTATCAGCAGTACATAATTAATAATGAAAGTTAATTTATGACCGAGATTGTTATTGGTTATCAACGCTTGAATTTAATACCGACCGCCAGCCGTAAACACTATGGTCACTTGGGACATAAAAAACTTGGCCAGTGTAGGTGAATTATGCTCTAAAATAAGAGCGAAATACAAAATTTGTTAGTTCAAGATTATGAGTTAAGTTATTTCATTCTTCGGAGAAAGTATTTCAGTTTTCATTTCTCAATGGAGTTTCTTTATAGTCTGAAAAAATGTAGGTACATGGATTTTCATTTCTTCTGAAAATGTAATTTTCGTTCAATTTCGTTAAAAAACCTGTATCGTTGTTGGCGAGAAAAAATTGAAAAAAGGAAAGGAAGCTGTTGTCACATAATTTGAGCATTTATGATAAAGAAAATTTATATTGCAATAGCGAACTGGCGTATGCATTATTTATTCAGTGTAAAATTGCTTTCTTCGGAGGCATTTTCACCTTCGCTCGAAGACCCAAAAATAAATCGAACCAAAGTGTATTCCGACGGTCGCGCCAATATCTAGACTTCAGTGACGTTGAAAATAACATATTCGCGACAGAAGATACCCGTAAAAACGTAATAACAATACAATATCCTCGCATCGCGTTTTCTCATCCGAGGAATCATCTTTCGGGCTACTTTTCGTGGCAAAAGGACATTCGCAGAGGAGATTTAGTTGCTGTAAACACCATCGATATTTAAATTTCATCTCTCATAACAGCGTTATTGAAAAATTCGAATCGAAAAATGTAAATGGAAATTCAATGTGAAATCTGCCATATAGCATCTCGTCTTCAGCGTCGAAAATAATAACAACAACAACAATAACGCGAAACAAAAAGTTCGAGAAAGTTGAGATTTTGTTATAATAGAAATTTCATAAGTTGCAGACGGATGTGCTCGAGAGCTAAGACCGACTAACAAATTGGAAATACGTTGGCGGCAAAACAAAGACGGATCGCAGCCGAGTTTCAGGTAAGGCAATACATCAAAATGTAGCGCGAATCTTGAAATTCGGCGCAGACAAGATCCGCTGAGATCTTTCAATTTCGCGTCTCGAAAAGATTTGTTGCCGGTGCATGTGCGAGTGTGCGCGGATTTGCGTCACGCATTGGTTTCAATATCGGATGAATAAAAATTGCACCCCGACACGTTTTGTTGCATTCACACTTGCATACGTCATTTTATTGATTCAAACTCTCTTTGATAGACCCGGAAATTCGAAAATATAGCCTTGAACAAAACCTCTTGATCTGTCAACTCTCCATTCGCCTTACATTTTTTTAAATGCAATTTTCAACGCGACTTTAAATTTTAGAAATAAAATTTAGGTCGAGGCTTTTACATTACACACAGTTTTCGCAGTATTTGAAAAGTTGAGCTTTTTCAATTTCGCATTTTAACGAGAACAAATTATACTCGTTCCGAATGAGACTTGTAAAGGAGATGCCTTTGCACCGAGTTATTAAAAGTAAATGAGAAAGAGCGACTTGTGTATTGACTGTATTGATTTTTGCAAAGCGATTAAGTAAATTGAAAAAAAACTTAAGAAAAAAAATGCCGAAGCCAAGTGCATTGATTGGTGTGGTCGTTGCGTCGAAAGTTTATTTGATGGGTGCTTTATATCGACATCGAAGATAAAAGGCGCTTTGACGCGTCAGGTGAACCGCGAGTCGAGCGAAAAAGAGGAGAGTCAAAGGTAGACGCATTGCATTTTCCGCAGAGGCTCTCGAAGAAAGGAAGCAAGGGGAGGGGGTGGGTCTTAGTTGCAAAATAAAAATAATCATCGGGAGGAAATCTTTACGATCGCACTCGGTAGACAAAGAGTTGACGACTGCGCTCGCCGCTTCGAAGAAGGAGCTATCGATTTCTCGTCGAGGCGAAAATCTCGTTCGGGAAAGTAATAAGATTCAGGACACATTACTGACCATATCGATTCAAAGGCACGACAAACAGATGGGAATTGAGATAAGAAAGACAACATTCTTCGACGTGTAAACACACCGAATTCTCGACTATTTTTGTCGTTCTTTATTTTCCTTCCGCGACGTGGTACTCTTATTGCTTTATTATTTATCGACTTGGCTGAAATTTGAAATTGATATTTGAGTTAAAGTATAGATAAGATAACACACAACATAATGGGAAAAATGTGAAATGAATTTCAACTTGGACATTTTTTAATAATAAAACTAAAATTTTCAATTTTTTGTTAAGTAAGTAACTCTGTAGATGTATGGAATTCATTCGTTAACTGATGATGTTTAATATCTCAGGGGCAAAAAATAATATAACGGAAAGTACGACTGTAATTTCAAAGCACACATTCCGGTACTTTATTTTGCCCGGCAAAGTAATACAACAAACAAGAGGAGCAAAAAATTGTTTAATGTTTGAGTTAGAGTTCGTTCGGGATATCCTATTATGAAACTAATTTCAAACAGAAATAAACAAGCCAACGTCAACAGTGGATCGAATGACCAGTGCCTCGAAACAAGAGAGCGCCGTCCAAGTCTCAATTGTCCTCGATTTCCGCATGTACAGATGACAAAATTACCAATGTCGTTGCACGAAGAAACCGATTTCAAAACCGCAGTTATTGATACACCTAATCAAGTCGTCGTCCGAACCTCTCCGACTTTGTCAATTACACTAAATGTACTTTCATGTACTCCAAAACTTTTCCCACTTAGGCTGCTAGACTTCGAATTCACCAAGTCAGCAAAGGATAAGGAAAAAATTATCAATCAGGAGTTTATGAAGATGATGAACAATTTGAAAAAGAAAAGTAACGAAGGACGTTAAAGGAGACATCTTATTTTAAACCGCGCAGAAAACTTGGAATAATTCAAGCTTCAAAATTGAAGATGTAAGGGAAACTGTTGACCCGAATGAAACAATGTTATTTTTGGATTTTAAAATTCAGCGGTAGACGTTGCTCATCTTTATTTTTCCGGGCGCTGATGGAAGTAGGGTGGTACAAGGTCGTTGACACTACGGCGCAGTGTTAAAAGAAGAAGGTACATTTAATTCCGCAATTCGCGACGAAGGGGTTTTTTTAATTAACAAAAAAGGGAGGCTGAATGGGTCTAATTGGTAAATCTAAGTCGGACAAAGATCAAACAAGAGTGTGCGCAAAATCATTAGCACGTAACCCAGATTGTAGTGCGTCTAGACGAGTCGCCATAACTGTTTGGTAAGGTCAACGCGTCTGACCTACGGTGGCCGAAATATTTATAAATAATACGCCCCTCGGCTGGAGAGTTCTAGCGGCGATTGAATTAGGAAAACGGTCAGAGAGCTGGGTATCTCTCGGTGGGGCGAAAAAATTCCGGCCGAACGTGCCCCGGTGTCTTATCAGGTATGACACGTGACGTAAATTATAAGCACAAATTGCTCGGGGCGTCTTTTTCAAGATTCGATTCATCGGGTTGGAAGGGATGTACGTGACTCTATTACCAGAGTTATCGATTCTCGAGGAAATAAAATTAAAGCAGCCTCCGTCGTTGATATTAAGCGTGTATTTCCGGTACAATTCTGCGCCAACGAGAGAAATCGAACTGACGCGGAAAAGACGAATTGACGGAGAAGTCGCGGCCGATCGATCAATCGATCATCGTCGAGTGTTACACACCGCCGCGAGAGAGACTAACAAGAACGAGTGGACGTTGGCTGGAGACAACTTGAAGGATGAAGGTGTCCTCTTAAGTTTTCTATAAACCGGTGGAAACGCTCGTGAGAGGAACATTTAATCAATGATTTTTTCGACTCGACATTGAGAACCCTTCACCTCCAACGAGGCCGTATTACTTTCAACGAAGGTCGTTTTTTAATTTTAATACTTGATCTCATAATTCAATCAAATCAGCTAAAATCATCTGAAAAATCCTGACTTCGTTTTTTTTTTCATTTACAACTTTCTCTCTACTTTTTCATTTGCAGCTCTGATGGACGTGGAAAACGAAAATTGGAATCGTTTGTAACAATTGAATAAACGAATAATCCCACAGAAAAAACAAGGAATCATTCGAACAAAAGCAATCAATGAATTCTACTTTACCAGGCATAATGAAATAAAAATGAATTTGCACTTTACAAAAGGCTGTTCGTATCTATATTATATTTACGCGATATTCGATTTCATTAAGCATCGTTGAACAAATGTGAGATATGAAAAATCACGTACAAACGCCGGCGAGATAGTGTGCGGGTGAATTGCAAACCTCTATAACGTACGTGCACGGTTACAACAAAATATGAAAACTAGTATACGAAATACAAAACCAATTTAATAGAAGCATAAAATTTGCTCAAAATTCCGAATTCCGATGAAGCGTACTAGAGAGTGAATTTACATGTAAAATTTCACCCGCCATCAATTAATGAATCCCGGTGAAATTCAATCCCTACGACTTTAAACATAATATCTGAATTTGGCCTCATCGTTATCTAAATCAACTAAAAATGTAGCTAACAACAAAGGATTTTTCAGAAATCCAGCAACATCATAATCTACAAATTTGATATCTAACAGTTCGAATCTCCAAAAACTTTAGTTACACATGAAAGCTTGGAGTGGATGTACAATTGTTTACGTGTCTCAAGCATGAAACTCAACTCCAAATGTACTTGTTCAGTGGCGTGGAAAAGTCCTGCCCGTAGCCATTTACAAAGTGACACAAGTCAAAAAATGAAGAAACAAAAAAAAAGTGAAACCGCCAAAAAAAGCGAAAAACAAGCTAGGATCAATACTCGTAGAAAAATAGAAGAAACAAACACCGCATCTGCGAGGTCATCTTGGCCGTTTGAGAATGACGTGGAAACACTGGCCGACGTCCATTCGCTCGGGTGTCAAATGGTTTTTATTGAAATGCAATCCCTCGGCGACCTTAGAACGATACAGAGACCGAACGACGGTTGAACGTCGCTGAAATTCTCGGCGCGTGCGTAAACATCGGTGTAACGTACACAGGGCGGGGCATGCAATGGACGTCCTATGATTTCGACGCTGCCGCGAGATGAATAGATTTGTTCGCATATAAATGACGCGACCGAAACAAACATTGTTGGCGTCCTCGTCGCACGCAGGGGCCGATCTTCGGTGGGATTTTTTATCGCTCGCGCGAAGCCTCCGACGGTCGGCGTGAACATCGTTTTTCAATTACGGAACGATTCTTCGCGTATCGAGCGTCGCTCATAATTCGCAATCGCGCGAACGGCGAGAATTCGGTTACGCCATTACGCTGCTGCATTGTTTTGTAGCGGCTCATGTCTAATTCAGCGTCGCGTTGTTTGTACCTCGGATTCAATCAACTTTTATTTCGCTCAACTTTTGCTTACTCTTGTTCGAAATTTTTTGTTTTCTTTTCGATTCGCCGATATTGTTAATCGACTTACGTACGAAGCGCGGCGAACAATGCCGCGCGTTCAATGAGTCGGCAAATGATTTTCACGAGCACAAAGCCCGTAAACAAGTAGTCTCCGGCGATCGCGCCAGATAAGCAAACTCCGGTCGCCGTTCGATTAATCAAACTTTCGTTTGTACGAGGAAAAGCGATTTTGCTACAACTCAAACTCAAACAGAGAGGCTTTTCCGTACCTTGAGACGAAAAAGCAAGATTCGCTCTTCATTTCGTTGCTTGCCACTAATGTTTTGGGTCACGTCACTCACGCGAGTCGCATGTCAACGAGGCGGTATCGTCGGCTCCATCACCGCACTCACATAACACCGTGCGAGTTCACCTCCGTTGGATCAGTTCGCGCCGGTGAAAAAGTAATCGAATAGAGTTGCCGGCACACAACGTGTCATCTCCAAGCTCAGTCCGAGAGTCCCCGGCTTTCCGACACTCTACGACCGGTCGCCAAACACCATTCTCGCCGCTGAGTTTCAACGTCAACATTCAAACACCGTCGGCCGGTTTAATTATCCTCGCTCGTATCACACAATCCAGAAGAGTCCGGTCGTTGACGCTGAGACGAAAAAGCGGCGCACTCAAGCTGACTAATCAAGCGCGAGTGGAGCAGCGCTGAACTGTCGACGGCACCTCGGCTGCGACGGCACATCGAATACTCCGCGAGGAACAAAAAAAATGACGCACTCGACGTCAACGTCGCCGACAACCTGTTAGTAGCGCTTGCTTTGCGCCGAATCGCTGTCATTCGCTGGCTGCATCCCTGTCATTGCGCGAAAAACTCAACAACAACTTGCAAACACGTGAATAAGTTTTGATTTTTTTTCTACTATTTGTTATTTGGCTTTTGTTTTGTTATTTGGTTCAGAGATTGGTTTGATTTTTCGACACCGACGATTTTTGCACGCGCGAACCGATGGTACAGACCGGATGGTACAGGTGGCTGTGTCCGCTCGATGTGCCGGAGTGCGGGCTTACGGCGGAATGAGAGGAAAGCTCGGCTTAGGAGGGCTACAGCGTGGCATCGCCGACTGCGATGAGCGAGAGAGTTGCGCGTTATCGACCCATCCACAAAGCGACTACGATACGTGTACGCCGAGCGCACGCACGGTCGTACGCGCAGCCACGCACTCGTCCTTGCGAATCGTAAAAAAACATCAGCCCCCTGTCGTTATTTCCCGTCAAATAGCCCTTTTTTGATTTTCACTTCAAAATCGTCGAAAATTTTAAGAAATGATAAGAATTTGTGTCGTGAAATTTGATTTTTTCAAGAATGCAAATTACTGAATATTTCATCCAAAGTGTGAAAAGGGATGGGAAATATGAGATATTTTATGTGCTTAAAACCTGGATAGTAAAATGTTTTTCGGCGCCATAGTAAATCAGAGTTGGGAAGCATCCATTTCATTAGAAAGTTTTCGTGATGAGCCACACACACTTTGGCGGGTTTTTAATTTAGTTGGATCCGTCGTTAGAATTTCGACTAGCGTGTTTTTAATGATAATGCATTATTCTGTGCGTTAACGCTGCGCACCAATTATGAAAATCACAGAGCTAAACTATTAAAACATTCGTATCAATGGTTTTCCTAATTTAAAGTTTTAACCTTCAAATACTTGTTCATTAAAAAAAATGGTCTCGGCTGTCGAAAGAGCGAAAGAGAAAAGAGCGAGAGAGAAAATTTCAGTACTACAGTCGACGACTTGAACAAGCGACTTTTGTTTAGTTCTTCATTGCAGAAACTTTCAACTTTATAATTTCGCTTATTATTTTTCCCAATGAAATTGGAGCGAAATAGAATCTAATAAACGAAACGAGTGTTTTTGCTTCAAAATCTTTTTCATGCGGATTGTTTCATTTTTTTAGCTTTTGATTCGAGCGAATGAAATGATTGAAAAAATAAATAAAATTGAGATTGATGAAATTTCAAATTAAAACAATTCAAAAAAATCAATTGAATGTTTTCATACCCGTTTCAAAATACGATTTCATTTCAAAGTACAAGAGTAATTGGCCGGCCATTATAGATGCAATGTTCGCCAACTCCTACAATGTAATCACAAATACACTCGTTAGAGTGAATATATGAAACGCATTTTCACAATGTAAACATTGTTTTGTATATTTAGAGGTACGGCAACCTGATTTAATAGAATCCAGAAATACTCATTTGTAATTCCTTTTTTTTACAAAATATTTGACCTATCAAAAATACATTCTATTTCGAGTACGTAATTATATTGAAAAACGTCAAAGCTTATATTTTCTAAAAAATACTTTTTTCGATCAACTTGACATCAATCGTGCGCGTTTGCAATTGGATTTGTTTTTCTTTTGTAAAACTGCTATTTGAATTTAACCTGACACCACTGACAGATGAAAAATTGATTTGGTTTCAAAATAAACTTTAATTTCACGCAACTTTTGTACTTTTTAACCGCTCAAAAACAATTGTAAATCTTGGTTCAACAAGTAAACCATTTCACTTTACTCGGAAAGCCGCGATTTTTGTTTCAAGATGAATGTTCCTAGCGGAATGTATAAGATAAAATTTACGACTTTGTCGAGCAATTTCGTCGTCATTTGAACGATTAAAATAGCTTTATATAAATCATAACATTTTTAAATGCACAGAGTAATTTCATACTAAGAAATGATTTATCAACTTCTTTTTTATAATTCAAAATTTCTCGTCTGAATTATTATTTTGCCTTGGTCCAAGTTATACCTAGTGTTAAGTAGTTACACTTTTGATTCAGAATCATAAAAAGTGCGCAACAATGTATATTTTATGTTTACGAGGCATCCTGAAAATTCAAACTGCGAAGCACAATCGTATCAGACCAGTAATTTCAGTCGAGCAACGAATAATTGCGTCCATACGTACACACGACTCTGCCTGGCAGTGTGCTGTGACCGAGAATAAAGCGAAATACGAAATTAAATTTGTTGCACTTGCACGCAATTGCAAGACCTCTTTTGTGGCTTTCATTGTTTTACACGTTATTTAACGCATCTTTTTGCACACTTTTTATACCAAACAACAGTTTGCTTTGAAGGTACTCAAGCTCGAGCATAACTCATTTTGAGTTGACAACGAACAAAAATATTCCTCAAAAATTTCTGCAAATTAATATTAGTTCAAAAATACAGATTCATTTTTAAACCCCGACAGATATTAGTAGATGTATATTATTGGGATTTTCCTCCGTACTTTTAACGACATGATTCCGAGGCATTTTAGCAGGAAAAAAATGTTATGGATGTTAATTTTAATAGAAAAAAAGGCACGTACTGATTAGTGGGATTATCTCCCCTCGTATGTTTCGCCCCAGCGCATCTTGGAGCCGGTGGCGTTTGAACCCTTCATCTCAAACAGTATCAGTTTTTTGCATCGAATTTCTGCGCTCTTAATTAACTAATTGAATCACAAAAGATAACGGGCGACGATCAGAGCGGCGGGTGTAGGATCGGAGCGTGCGGGCGAGCGTCGCGTATCGGGAATGATAAAGCGGTTCCGGGGATAAAACGCATAGCTCATGAATAAATACATTCCGCGAGGCATTTCTAGGGCTACGTGCCGAGCGAGACAGAACGAATCGAAACGAAACGAGACATAAAAGGGACGATGGCCGGCGCTCCGCCCGTCCGATAGAGGACGTTCAGTCAACGGGAGACGAAGCGACGCCAGCCAGCAGTGGGAATGAAAATCCAATGTTTGCCAGCGGAGAAATTAAACTGAAGCTTGTGTCAATATCGCGTCGGCTTTTCGCCACTGTTTCCGAGTCCGTATTACCTTTTTGTTTGGCGTTCGCCTAGTGCCGATTTCGCGTTTCACGCCCACGAGTGCTTTTCTTTTTTTCGCTCTCTCTGTCTTCTTTTTTTTCATTTTCGACAACCGCACAGACGCCCGAAATCGGCTCGCCACCCTGAACAATAGCTCGCAAAGTGTTTATTGATTAATGTCACACGTTTGAGTGTTAATTCGTCCTCACGTTCCGTCGCGTCTTCTGTGATCTATACCGCCGCGTCCTATTTCGTTCGCTGCACTTGGTTTCGCGCTGATGATATTATTCATTCCCCGTTTCCTTTTCACACCGACCGATTATTTATTAGCGTTTGGATTATCCTTGCGTGAAATAAAATGTTTCAATGACACAGGAGGCGACGAGCTTTTTTAGTCGCTTTGTTTTATGATTTATTGGCCCTGACAATGCCGGCAATAGTTTTTGTACTTGATATTCAAAACACTCAATTTGCGACTAAATTTACTTACCCAGAGAGAAGATCATGACATGATTGACAAGTTGCAAACACACTCACCTGAAACAAAAATGAAAAAATCAATTTAAAAATGCAATCTAAAATACAAGTTTCTTAAAAAGTATTTTTTCATCTGTAAAACTTCGATCAGAAGTTTCGTCGTTCTTTTTTGCCCGCGTTCGTTTTTCCATCACTTTAATTACGCGACCTCGTCTGGTTCGATGGATGACAAACGTGTGACTTTGAGTCAGCGTCACGCCGTCGAAACAAATTCAGTTGTAAGAGCGTATGAACTTTTGCACAGGGCGCATTTTAATCTTCCGCGAACGAAAATGCGATGGTGGAATATTCGCGATTAAATTTGCAGCGGTGCGCTGATGATGCCTTTGTAAAAGGGACTCGTTACAATCTCCAGGGGCTATTGTGTTGCATCGATAATCGATGTCCCGCTATTTAATTGACGCACCGAGTATAGGTGGACCGAGCCTTGTATTTTGCTTTCAACTGAAACATGTGTACATTGTTCAGTCACCGCTTTGTCACGGTTTTTCCTCTTTTTCGTCCTCCCCACCGCTTTTTGCTCCTTCCCTCCGCCCCTTCATCCGACAATCTTCAAATTATGCGAGCCTATCAATTATTATGGCCGCGCTCGAATCACCCAACAATAGTGATTTTCGGCGTCAAAAAACTTTGCAAAATTAGAAGCAATTGTGACCGCAACTATTCTAGACAATTATTGCAAATGTTTTTGTTCGACGTAATTAAAAGTAAACAGCGTTCGAAGATATGTTTTTGTTAAAAATTTCACACCGTTCAAGCACCCTATATTAATGGATACGAATACGTTCACCGGTAAATTTCAAGCATGTTTTTTTCAGAATTGTTAGCACGTTTCCGTCCGTTCATTATTTATATTTATAAATTAACATATGCATCGACATTTTCGAACAACGACAGGACGAACAAAAAATTTTTTTTTCGTTCGATCGGAATTCCGGGTTTTGTCCCGTGCTACTTTGATGCATTGTGTGTACTTTTATCTGTATAAATAATATTGCATCTGCTCCCTGGATATACACGCTTTATGTTTTTATAGTCCGATAATGTATTCAGCGAACAGATTATTTATTATTCTCTGAAGATTTCGTTCGCGTTTAATTTCGCTATCCGAGACGAGCTCTTGGAAAATATCTTTTTTCATCATTCTACATCAGATCGTTAATATCCGGTCGAGGCATACGCTACGAAACAGAACATAAATATCCTAGCCCAGGGCCTCAAACAGTCAATATTCAGGTTCAATTCAAAGCTCGATTAAAAATGCATATGTATTTTCAATCGGTCAAAAAATTTCAGAAAAACGTATGTGAAATGTAAAAATGAAGGGTGATGTTTTGCGATCAATTTGTTGTCGGTTTATTTGGTTCGGTAATATCTCGACATCCCCTAACGTGCAATCACTCGCTGTGTCATGGCTACGGGACAAATCCCCATCAATTCCGGGATGACTCCATCATCAAAATCCAGGCACCCCCGTGCGGCCCATAAAAATTCTATGGCACAAAACGGCGTCGACGAAAGATGCAGCATCATCAAATGCAAATAGCGTTGATGCGTCGTGGAGGTAAAAAAAAGAGCAACGTCGTTTAAACTGAAACAATCCGCGTCATAAATTCTCGTCTGGTGTGTTTTGTGTTGCGATTGTGAATGTGCGCGCAAGCGAAATCCGATGCACGGGTTAACATCTGTGAAATTTCGAGCGCTTCCTCTTCGTTTGGGCGCTTCTTTCTCGTCGCTGAGTAATGTCCCCGGCGTTGTCTGCTTAGCGCAAAATATATATCACGAATATCATTTTCAGAAAGAGACGGCTGGTCGTTCAAAGGAAAGGGGAGGAAGTTACAAATGGCGGCGTGGCGCCTACGTCGTGCCAAATAAAATCGCTTTTTCAAATCCACCAACTGTAATACGTTTTTAAAGGACGAATATACTTCAGGCACGAGTGTCGTCGTGAATGATACGCCACTTGGTGCGGACCAAACGCTGACCCTCACTCCTGGCTTGCAAATCGACCAGCGTCTCCTCGACATATTTTTCGCAATGGAAAAGAAATTCAGTAGAACGAGTCGAGTTTGATCGGACGTAAGGATGAAAAAGTAATCGTGATGAAATTTAATTTTGATGAAGCGTCGCGATCCTCGGCACGAAACTCATCCCGCTCAGCAGGACGGCCCAAATTCCGTGCGGTAAATCAAACTGCACGGGCCATTAGGGGTGGCTATAATTCGCCGATATCTCGAGGACCGGCAGCTTATTATAACCTACATATATAATTTTGCCGAGGTCCGTGGGCGCGCCACGTGTTTCTTGTTACTCAGCATGAGTTACCGTAGTGAGGGAGCTTTATCTTGCGCTCTCGACCAACGCTCAAGAAAGTCCAGGCGACGTTGCAGGCACACCGTAGAGTTTGTGCAGTAACCGCTCGGCTGCGTCCTAACGGATGTCACGTTTCGTGCAAAGGCGATTACAGTTATGTCTGACTCGCCCCAGGCGACACCCCTGACCCTTTTGCAATATAGTCCGACTCGAAACTACCAGGCGATTGGGAAATTTTCGAGTTCTCGCCTGGGTCATCGTTGAAACGTTCGAAATTGCTTGTGCAAATGATGATTGCTTGACAACTTTTTTTTTCATTTCCTAGCTTCACATTTTTCCTCTAATTACATTCAAACTTTTTCACATTTTCTTCTCCTTCTACTTTATTTTGCGAATTAAAATTTAACCCAACATACTAAAGAGGTAATTATTCTCAAATTTAAGTGTGAACTAGTCAACGAAATTATTCACCGCAAAATTAAAAAGGGTGTCGTAGTGTTCATTGACCACGCTGGTTCGTCGAGGAAGGTAATTTTTGAAAAATAAGTATTTTGTATGATAAAATCATTGACTTTCAAAGAGAGGCTCATTACTTTGCGCAGACACATCCGAGGACGTTTCTCATAGCCTGCAGTCGAAAAACAATGTTCTCACGAAGCTGAACCCGAGTCGGGGCACGTTGAGCAGCAATTTAAAATTTTGCAGACGGGACTTATTTCTGACATCGTTCCCTCTCCTTGCCGTTTGGTACTTGCGCTTTTATCGTCCGTCCTCCTAAACGAGAGACGGCACGATAAAGTCGACATGCTCCATATTCCTCCGACGAAGTTTGAGGCGTAATGGTACTTCCAAAGTAAAAACACTAATCGCTTTAACGCGGGACGTTGGTTCGTACATTTGAAAAAATACAAAATGTTGGCCGAGAAAAATGTCATTCGTGAATTATCTAGTGTTCCGTAGTTTCTGATTAGCCAACTCGAGAATTTGAATATTTGCAGCAAGTGAGAAGACGAGAGAAAAAGGAGCTATTCTTCTGTATCTTTTTCGCGAGAAACTAAATAATTATTCAAATTGAATCAAGTTAGAAAATAACACAGCGAGTAATCAGAATGATGAATGTGTAAATGAAACAGTTCGGCGGTATATAGGTTGACTTTAATCAAATCCGCATACAAAGAATATTTTGCTAGTGGGTGAACTTCGCCGCTCGAATGTTAAGCGTGATTATACAAACGCGAAGCTCCAACGCTATTATTTTCTTTGAGCACATAGCAGTCACTCGAAAATATTCGTAACGAACGTAACGGTAATCACTTGCGCATTAATATTTACGGGCGCTAATTCTGCGTTGCACATCGAGTTTTGAGGTTCAAAACCGATGGACGCGCTAGTAATAATAGCCGCGGATAGCCGGCAACGAGCGACGCCGTGGAATAACACAAAATGATGTAAATATTGAAATGTGCCATTTGCACGGACAACTGGAGCTTCGAGTATTTTGCGAAACGATTACGCAAACTTTTATGAGACATATTTTTCTATAGACAAAAATGAAACGCTAACGAAGGGTCACGCACTGCTCGGCCACTCCAATTCGACGTCCGCTTGTTACAGTTGCCGGTAAGCGCCTCTTAACTACCTTGCGGGCGAAAATTGTCGTTTCAACGAAACGACAAGCAGTTGCACGCTGAGTTGCTGCGGGGTTTTAACTCGCTGTGCGAATTTTACGCATGTGCTTTTTCACATTAGTTTGTCCAAATAAATTTAAAACGTTAATCCGAAATTTTGAGAGTGCCGGAAATTCGCGCATCTCCTTGCAACATTTTTCTTCTCAACTTCTATTTTTCAAGCTTTAAAAGCCTGACGTTTACGGAACTGAGTTTCAACGTTTCGCGTTTGAATAAAGTACGAAGCATACAATTTGATGAATTGTCAAAAAACGTCATCTTCCAGTTTTGTTTGTCAGATTTCAATTTTGATGTTAGTTATTAAGTTGTTAATTCAAACAACGCCTTCTGAGTCCAGTAATAATGGAAGGTTTAAATTTGTCAATTTTTTTCACTTCGCTGAAATCAATGGAGCGTTTGAGCGTCCGACCGACTTGTCAGAAGCAGATTATTTGACTAAGCGGATCGACGTTCGAATCCGGCAGTCATAATTTGTAATATTGACAAAACAAGTTTGAACCATGGCCGTGCCAAAATTGGTACGCGCCGAACAGTCAGGTCTACTAAGCGGGACAGCCGAAGACGGATGGACCGACTCGCACTCGATTATGTATACGGCAGACCGCCGAACGGCTTTTAAAAATAGAACCGTCGCGTATTATCTTCTCTAACTAGGTTAATTCCATCTTTCTTCGTCTCAGCCTTGCCTTCGATTTGACGGCTTTTTCTTCTTCTGCTAGAAAATATGTTTCACGTTTAATTGCAATTTTATTATCCAAACGTCGATACAGACTTTTTTATCCCACTATGTTTTTTTATTCAAAAGAAAGTATTCTCAGCAAAATGTTTTACGTTTTAATAAGTCATTCAATTTCATTCAGAAAGTAGTTTTCATTTGATTGTTTACTTTTTATCGAGAATTTTGTTGACTTTGAGATTATAGAAAATGAAAAAATTTTCTTTCTAGGAAAATACATGGAAACGAGTACTTTATATAAATCGCGAATATTAAAAAATATGAAATGTAAATACCATATTTTTTGCAAGAAAAACCAGCAGATATTCTGGATTAGACGACTGTTTTAGAACTCCTAATTAATGAAGAACAACTGTCTCTCGCTCTATTTCGTCCGATAAGTATTTTTATTTCATGATTGTTTATCAATATTTTATCGTCTTTTCAAAGTGTACGAAGTAAGTTATCAGATCGTTAAAATTAAAAAAATTTGGAAACATAATGGATTTATTCGCGTTTCAGTGGGTCGATTGTGCAGTATCAAGATCGTTTTAAATTTCAAACCCGGTATATCCGTCGGGATAAATCACCGGCGATAAATAACAAACCAGTGCAAGCATCGTGGATCATCGATCGCGACGCCAACCGGTTACCGGTTTTTGTTGTGAAAC
Source organism: Telenomus remus (assembly GCA_020615435.1). Classification (NCBI taxonomy): domain Eukaryota; kingdom Metazoa; phylum Arthropoda; class Insecta; order Hymenoptera; family Scelionidae; genus Telenomus; species Telenomus remus. The sequence goes on from CM036337.1 coordinate 12,772,957, forward strand.
GTGGAATTGCGACAGCATAAATTGACTCAAGTTGAAAAGCAGAAAGCACCGATTGCAATTCGGCGAAATAAAACCTCGTCGATTGTTATTCGCGACTAAGCTTGTTTTCCGATTCGCCGAAGCGACAAAGCAGTTTCGCAAATCAACTTAGAAGCTTATTCTTGTCCTCGGCGTGTTGTAAACTTGCGGCCGAGTTCAATCGAAAATAATTAAATTTGAAGCAATAAATCAGGGCGATGCGCGCGACCTTTAAAAAAGAAAGATACAAAAAGAGAGTAAAAGAGCGAGAGAGGGATAGAAAAAAAAGAAAGAACGCAAAAGGAACAAATGGAACAAGGAAGTCTGTATATCTTGGTCCATTGTATCCGTAATGTCGAAACAAGGACGAGAAATTGTGCCAGAGCAGGACGCAAAAGGTCGGACACACGGGCACAAAGAAATCCTTTTACTACAATTACTTCTCCGTTTGGCTCTGTGTCTTTCTTTCTGTCTATTTACGAAGCGCAGAACCGCCGCCATCGGAGAAGCAGCGGCCGCGCAAAAGTTGCGAGCAAAAGAAGGTGTGTGCGACGAGAAAGGACTTTCTTTCGTTAGTTTTTCATCTTGGTTCCTCTTTTTGCTGCTCTATAGCTGAGTTGAAAAGAGAGTGGCGCGGCCAACTAGCAGATTCGAAACGTGACGACGCATACGACACGTACGCCAGCCGCTGCCAAATGGACATTGAATTTCTATTCGACCGCTGTGTCTGTGTGTGTCGATTTACCGATGACACATCGCGCAGTGCGTTGGCATGCAAATGCAAAGATTCGTCCGCGCGGCAATACGCGAAAATGAAATAAAGTATTGAACGCGATAAAAGGGATCAGAGAGATCGGCTCGTTTGCAATGAATGTCCCGAGTCAAGCGACCTTAAGTGTGCAACTTGTTTTTTAACGGGGTGACCGTTTAGTATTCCGTGCGACTTACACGCGAGCTTGCGCGGTTAAGCTAACGGTCGATAATATTTCATCTCCACCTCGAGAGATGGCACTAAAGATAAGTGAAAAAGATCTTCGCCGAAATACGAAACTGGTGATGTAAGTATCCGTTCATTTTCGAGCGACCAACTTCCTTTTTTTTTTGCTCTTCTGCGAATACTCTTTTTGATTATTTTTCTCGGTTCGCCAGCTTTCGCGTCCTTTGTGAACTTTCTTTGCCGAAAATTCTTTTCAGTGTTTGTCCAATATTAGACGTACGATAAGATAAACATTTCACAAGTTTTTATCTACAATATTTCTGAAGGAGATGGCGTTTTTGGATACGATGAAACTGTCCGTCTTCTGTTCCGACGATAATGGTAACTGCATGAAAAATGCGCATTGTGCAAGGAATTTCGGCCAGGGCCAATGAATTGCAGCAGACCGCGCTCGAGCATTCTCAGAGACTTTTTTCACTGCTCGAACCAACTTTTTGTTCGCGGATAAGAGAAATGGTATAGCGTCGTGAGACATTCAGCATGTCGACTAACGCGCTCAGCTATCAAGCATTCTGACGTCACGCGCGCGCGAGTTGCCATCAGCGTCGATCGGCGGAACGATTATGAGCGAATAAAAAGCTCACCGCACTCGACATAAACAGTCGAAACGGCGGTTCGAAATTCGCAAACCGTTTGCGCCAGTTCTTATTTTCCAAACTGCTATGCTAATCGCGTCAATTTGCATCGTAACTGTGCCCGTTTCAATTATGATTCTTCGAGCTTGACATCTGTTGATGGACGAATCGATCTTTTTTCAATCTTCAAAAAGTTCGCGAGCATGCAAATTGCGCTCGCAAAACTGTTCTTTGCAAATCTGTTAGCGTCGCTTTGACAGGATTATAAATATCAATAACGTTGTTGTCCCAAAGTAAAATAAATGATCGCGCCAAGAGTTCGCTTTGCGCACAACACCTTTTCTCTATGATTTCACGCCTCGTCACTCGATTTAATTCTCTTCTTCCTTTTTATTCCAACGTTATTATTATTCGACGATCGCCAGACGTCCTGTATTTTACAATCATTTAATGGACTCGACTTTTTCCCTTCCTTTCTCTTTTTTCTCTTTTTTAAAACAAATCAATTTTGATTATACAAAAATCGTTCAGTCATAAACCACTTGTCACTTTTTATTGCAAGCATATAATTTGATTGAATTATACGAGACAGACAAACTCTTTCTGAAACGATTTCGTTTCGTTTCTAGATGCTCCACATTAGGAATCAATCAAATTTTAATGCCAGAAGGAATGAAGAATTCATTCCCCTCATGCGTAGTGTTTGTTTCCTTTTGTCCTAACATGCGATCTTTTCGAAATTTAATGTGCACCTCCATGATGGAGCGAAACCGTCTCACATGAGTTTTGATGACATCAGTCTCACGAGCGGAACAGTTGACGTACAGTACAATAGGCCTTTCAGTTCGCACATCAGAACAAACTCTCATTACCCGCCGTTACCTCTCATCTGCATACGCAAGCATTCTTGCGATGTCGTACTCAAGAAAAGCTACGAACTTGTATTTGTAAAAGATACATTCAACAATTAAACGTACAACATAGTTCGTCGTCATCAATTTTTTCGTTAGAACTGTTTTTAACTAAAAACCAAAAACCGATTTTTTCAAATGATAGCATGTTTATTCTTTTTTTGATAAAATCTTTGAAAATCAGACTTTCCAAAAATATTGAAGGATGTACATACATTAACAGATTGTAAAAGCGATAGTGAAGAATGAAATTGATAACTTGGCAGTTAATTGAATACGAGCTTAAGTGAGAGACCTAAGCCGGTCTAACGAACGATTCATCACCGGCTGCATAAAAAATGCTCAATCATTTGTGAAGTAATGCTCGCGGTACGGTAAAAGAAAGCGAGCGAGTCTTTGTAGAGACGCAGCGTAATCAGGGAAGTTGCATTTTTGCAGCAAACTTGGATATGCAAATGGCGCAAAAAGTTGGGTAAAAAGCAATTGCTTCATTCGTATTCATCAGGCTCGATCGTACCGCGGTTTCCGAACCGAGTATAAAAAACGAATCCTACTAGTTTCGCTTCTCTCCTTTATACCACGTTTTCACGTCAAACTTTCAGTGATACATAACCTAAATATTACGACGCGCAGGAAGGGAAAAATTTCTCTGTTAATGCCGGCATTAAGGGACGCCATCTGAGGTCAGTTGAAAAGTTCATCTTCATTTTGCGATTCCAAAAGTTTTTCTCTCCCTTTGATAGACGTCGGAAAATTGGCGCCTCTTTATTAAATCCGAAACATTTTCTTTACCGCATTCATGAAAACTTTGTATCTTTTGATTTTGCAAAAGTTAGCATTCGATCGATGTGTATGATTTTCTAGAGCAGCCAAAATGTCGAATGTCAGGACAACAGGAGATATCATATTATTAACACACGAAAGTGCTCGAACACACTCACACACACACACACACATGTTGTTTTATATATGCTCGTATAATAACTGTATCCGTACATTATCTCTCGCGTTCATACACGCCAGTACATACCACGAAACTCGACCCATACGTGACCAAAATATGTGTGCCGAGGACTACGTTGACCACTGCCGGGTGTCAATAATGTATGGCTTTTCCGTAAGAGTCGCGTTATACCTCCTGATATTACGGTATACAGGCGCCGATTAATGTTGCACGAAATTCGTATCGACGAAATGTGTTACGAAATAATCGGCCCGACCAAACTTTCCTACCCACCACTTTCCTAATCGTCATCAAGAAACATACTCGTTTCAACTAACGTTACCAAGTTTTCTGGTCCTGCAAAACGTTTCACCGTTTTGATACAATTTCAACTGTAATTCTCATCTGAAATCTAGTCGAAGAAATCATCGGAGGTTAGATTGTGCAAGAGCGGAAACTTTTCATAAACTTTCCACCTTGTTTTCGGCAATGGAGATAAAAATATTTCAAACTTTCGACTGCAAAGCTGAAGTTTTTGAAACAAAACAAAAAAAGGCAACTTTGCAACTCGCTCTTGTAACACAAAACAATCCGCTATTATCCATGCATTGTCCAACTGGTCCAAGTTCTTCGTTGTTCGAGCAAAGATATGATCGGTTGAAACGGAAATGTAAAGAACTGAGAACAACGATTGGAACCTAAATTAAACATTTGTTTGTATTTTTTGGGTATGGTAAATCAGAGCGTTTACATGATCAGAAACGCTTTGACATCGGTTGTTGGTGCAAATTTCATACTCGCCTTTGAAACGAACGCTCGATAAAGAAGTAATAGTGAAAAAAGGAGTTGAAACGTAATGTGAACCCGCGAGGCAAGATGTTTGTTTCGTAGTCATGAAAACGTTCATATTACGATGTGCGAGCGAACCTGAAACACGGTCACGTTTTATAGAAAAAAAGGGAGGCGATAAAATTGTGATAAATAGACACGATATGGCATCTTCTTGCCTTTGTTCTTTAGATTCTCATGCAAATTTCAAAAGATGAAAACTTGCCGCAACACGCCGAAAACACCCTTAACAGTTTCATATTAGATTCTATCCACGCTGGCAGAGCTTTAATCTTCGCTCTTTGGACCGCTTAAACGATTTTCTGGAAGCCACGTCTGCATGTAACCTGGTTAAATTTCCCTAGGCTACCATCCGTCTAATCTCGCGTCCTGCGAGAGAATTCCGCAAGCATACACAAAACCCCGGCCGTGACGCTAAAACGAGCGGGTCCCTCGCATCGCTATATCCGAACTCGCGTTGTCACGAGTCGGCAAGTCGCAATTCCGACGCAGCCAACTTCCGTTCCATTATCACCATCGGACTTTTGTCACGTCGTCCGCGACAAAAAAGTTCGCAGCAAAACAAACGCTGCCACTTTCAACGAACAGCTACTTTATTCAGCTGACCTAACTTGCGAGATGGATCTCCAAGTGCTCTTCGTTTGCACTTTCTGTGTCTATTTTTTCCTATTGTTGTTTTTTTTCGTCACCCCAATGAAACGAAGACCGTGTAGGAGCAAAAAATTTTTTTGACACTGAAAATCACTGGAAAAACTTGAACCAGTCGAACTCGTGCCTGGCATCGCGCCACGATCTCACAGCAAAGTAAATATTACCGAATAAAAGTTGTCTGACTCTAAGGTTGCCATCGAGTCGACTTGTTTATCAAAATATTTATTTCGAAGTTTTGACGCCTCGAACAAAATCAAAGCACGTTATTGAGTTTGTTAAAGTGGAATTGAAATGATGGACAAGTTTAATTATCGATCGTGATGATCTACTTAATTAGATATTCAAGTTGTGATTTGAATAAAATGTCCGGGATATTATAATTCCACTATCTGTGGAACAAAAGGAGTAAAAATATTCCGTAACGGAATACCTTACGTGTTTCGTGGAATATTAAATTGTATTTAGGTGAGTTGGCTCGTCTGTGAATTATGCCTCGCATTTATATTGTGACCGCTATTCTTGCCAAGCTGACTAATTTGATATCAATTTTGATTAACGACGATTTGAAATGCAGATATGGAATTGATGTATACCTCAAATCTCTAGAAAAATAAGCAGGTGCAATTCGAACAAAGTGTTCCCTATCCATAGAAGGTGAGGACGCAAACCAAAAAGTTCATAATCAATGATCATAATATTTCATAGTTAATAATGTATGATTTTATTGCAATGAATTCATTTTGTCCTAAAATAATAATATTTTTCAGTAGGAGTGATTTTCGGAGTACGCTGACTATTTTCAGGAGTATATTAGACTTCAGAATATCGATCGGTTGGGAAATTAACAAACGAGTGAGGCGAAACCACACATGATTCGAAAACGGTCAATGTAGTTTGCAACGAAACGAGTCGAATATGCCAAAGGAAGGTCCTCGACGAGATACGATATCGTTGGTGTTCCAAGTCAAACAAGAACAAGTAGCGCGCGTTCGCATCGCACACTAACGTATTCCTCGGGACGTGAAAAGGTCGGAGATTGGAAGGCGGGGAGTTTGAGAGTCAACGAAGGTAAAAAATGTATTTGCCGTTCCAATGTATTTGCTTCGGTCGGTATGGCGAAAGCTCTTCCGTAAATCCAGCTTAAAGCAGCTGTGTAAACGTTGACCTATATTACAATCACGGCACCTGAGTACCCAGTACGACTGCAAAATAAGTGGCGTACGCGCGGATCTCCTACCTGTGTGCTCGACTTGCGACTCATAACGTCAATTGGTTTTTTTATTCTATAATTATCCTATACCGCCAATTTCTGTCCCGAACTAAAAAAATTATGATAATCTCAGTTGAACATATTTTTTTAGTACGAACATGATTTGTCCGAAACAAAATTACATTTCTGTTGTTATTTTTTACTGTATTTACATACGTCTGCGAATGAGAATTTCAACAGAGAATAATTAAATCACGATTTCGAGTTGCAGCTTCCTTATAAATCAATATGTGTAATATAGAAAATTAGTAACTGTATTAGTTCGTATCAATAATGAACGCAAAACTTGAAGCTCGCGAGGTCGATGGTAATTTATGAATTGTGAAACTACATTTGCATGCACACACTGCAACTCTACGATTTACATTCAAATCTCAAAATATGTGCATTGACCTAACGATAATATGGAAATAGAAATTGAATTCACTCGATGCATTCATTGATACGAAATAGAAGCTTCGACCTTTTTTTGTCACGCGGTTTTTCTCTACACACCAATGAAAAGAAAAATGTCAAATTTTCAAAAAAAACTATTCGAACTTACGTAAACGAATTACAGAATCAACCTGTTTTCGAGGTCAGAACGGCGTTGCATGTTACGGCGTTCTCAGTGCGCAATTTCTATTTGGACTTTATTAGTTAATCAGAGTGCGTAGGAGAGAAAGGGCCAACGATAATAACCTTATTAGAGTCCAATCGCGATTTTCAGCAAAGACAATTTTTCCGTACTGAAATCGCGTTGACATTCGAACCAAGTTGGATTGAAAGTTGCGTCGAGAAGCAACGTTGATCCACGTGCGAATCATTTTTAATGGTGAGTTTAATCCTTTATGACGTCACTCAGACCAGGCATCAAGCATTACACGTTCAAATCATTGTTGTACGAATTTATGCTCTACAACTTTGCGGCTCTGACTGACAGCAATTAAAATAGTTCTATGAACAAAATAACATGCATTATATCGAACATGACATTGTAGAATTCTGTGTAACAGGATCTTCGGTGTAAGCTGCAATTGAAATTTCCATTTTAACCTGGCACGGAAGCAAAATCATTTCGCTATTCGTTGGAGAATTTGTCGAAAATTTGACAAACTTCGATGCAATGGCACCGATGTACTTGACGCTTGGGAAAAGAAAAACAGATTACGTGTCGGATGATACGATTATGTAGGGACAAACATTTCCGGTGCGCTGGGAAAGGCGTGCACGAGGGCATTACACGTTCACCTTTCAGCGCAATATTTCATTTTGCGCGAATCATTCGTGTGCGCGAATTTGCCAGCACTTGTGTAACATTTAGGACAAGTTTGTTGGGGGTTGTATTTTGAGCGGTGCTAGCGTGGAGTATCATGCAATTTTAATGTTCGATTTTCAAGAGATATTATGCCCTGTTGAAAACAAATTTATGTAGACGATACATCCATATGAAAATGTGAATTCGTGTATGATAAAGTATCATCTAATGCTTGTAAATGTTTTCGTTCCCAAAATTGTGTGCCTCGTTGAAAGCAATCGCATACGAACCAACTGAACAGCATGATCGAGAGTATTTTACATTCAAACGATATTTTATTTGATGGTGAAAATTGTGACCCGTCGATATCCGCTTTTTAGACCTGCATGTGTATTATCATAAACAGGTTTCGTTTGCATGGCAATAAAATATAGTTCAAAATATAAATAGTCATTGGTTAGCGATCTCAATATACCATTATTCTAATAATTTTTGATCGGTGAAATCGTTCAATGGACGGTCACATTTTTCAATATTCAGTTCGTCACAAACGCAAATATATTGGAACGGTTTCGAGCCAATATGGTAATGAGAATTTCGCCTTAGGTTGTATGTGTGTTAATTCAATTTATCGCCCCTGCGAATTTATTTGCATTACTGTGAAATTAAGTATACAGTGTTATAAGAATTGGAAGAGAAAACTAATCACCGTTTGAATTATTGCGTGCAATTCTACCGTGTACTTTGTTTCCATGCCGTATATCCGAACCAAGAAAATGCGCATCGATCTTTTATCCTGAATAACGAAGTGAAACTCGTTCGGTCAATATTTTCCAGTTCAAAACATTAAGCAGCTTCTTCATTCTCAAAGATCAATTTCATCATCCAAGAGAAACATTTTTAAGACCGAAAAAAATACTTCAAATGAAAAGCTGCATTGTAAAGAAGTGTTTCAAATTAAATTAAATTAAAAACTGTTTATCTTTTTGTCTCACTCGTTGTCTAATCTGTTTGAATATCACGTTGATAGTAATCGGATATATGGTAATGTCTGTTCTAGACGACATATCTCGCGATGTTTATACACGACTTACTCCTCAAAGATAAGTGTTATTTGATGTTCAGTACTGATAGTATAAAGCACTCATTAGCTTGAAGTATCACTATTATCAGCGCGCATTCATCGTAAAGTAAGTAGATGATACATTTGTGATATCCTATTTGAGTAGTTACGGGAGACGGATAGTGCGAGTGAAGGGGAAGTCATGACAAGTTGCGTCAAGTCGTCGTCGTTGAAAAGTTGACGTTCACGGGGTCTCGAGACAGGGGTCGTATTAATTACCAGCGAGGTCTCAGCAAAATCTGACGAATGGAAATGTCCGACTATTAAGTCAAAGGATCCCTTGCTTTTATCTACATCTCCTAAATGAATAACTAAACTATAAAACTGTACGTTCATTTTGTACAATGACGCACCTAAACGAATCTTGAAGAATCATTTCCGGGATTGCACATGACACAAGCAAATATTTGCAGTGATGAAATGACGCCTACGTTATCATACATGGCACTTCGTACTCTATGTGACTACTTATTATCACATCTTACACAGAAGGCAGAAATCCCGCCCAAAAAGCGCACGAATAGAACGAAAATTAATTTTACGTTGACAAAACTGATTAATTTTTGTTCTTTCACGATTATTTTTAATTTAATATGATTGCGTCGTTAATAAGGTTTAGTTTTAACGCCTTAAATTATCTGTTGTTAATGGACCCATTGAAAATTATTTTAAAATGTCATAAACCATGAAAACTAACAGCAAAATAACTTTATCCTATGTTAAAAGTAATTGTGACCGAAACGTCATTGAAACTAAGTGTTACTTTCACAGCCTGACTATAACCATACCTATTCCACTTCGCGCTGTAATGTTATTTTCAAGACCATTTGATGCGTACATTTACCTCACAACAGTAACGAGAAAAAACTGAAGCAACGTACTTCCGAATTCCAATTAATATTTGACATACCATTCCAACAAACAATTTCATTTCGACTTTTAAATAATTAAGAGATTCACGATGTAAGCAACAACGAATTATTACCTGATTGGTCTTTCTCACAGGAATTATTCAGCGAGTTTGTCAATAAAACACTCAGACATCAGACATTACTATTTCAAATTGACATAAGAAAAAAACTACAAAAGAATTGGATATGACCACAGGCTGACTTGTTTCACTGACTTTTCCAGGCCACGTGAGTTCCTCTCTGCGGAGTCTTAATTTCACCGTCACTCGATTTAGTAGGGCTCTGTGAACACGTCGGACGCGACGAGCAGAAAGTACCATTTTTCTTTGGCCGCGTCCAGTGTAGCAGTGTAACGGACTCTCCTCTTAAAAGATTAGACGATAGTCATCTCCATGATGGAGGCAGAGAAAGTACCAAGCTTGGCTTTGCGAATTCTCGCAAGCGTTGAACGACCGGCCGTTAAGACGATGAAAAGGTTTGATATGAATCTCGCTCTACACTCTGACTCACCTCTTTGAACGCACGCCGCTCAGGAGCAGCCGCGAGGGGCGTTATTTCGAGCGCGCGGCCTGCAAAGCACGGCCATATTCGATACCTCCGCGGGGTTAGGTTAATGCTGCTATGCTTAATTTGATACGCTCAGATACGAAAATGTAATTAAGGTGACGACGGCCCTACTCTTTTTATCTACACTGCTGTCTCCCAAGCCACGATACGTGAATGAAAACTGCAATCTTATTAGAGTAATTTTTTTGTCAACCCCTCACTTTTAAAGTAAGAATGAATCGGTGTTATAATAATGAAATATATGATATAATAATGAAAACAGATGATTAAACGAGTAAAAAAAATCTACTCAAATCAAAATTTTAACTACAGGAATTTGTGTGTTAAAATCGTTCTACTTTTTTTTTATACTCAAAGTTACGGATTACAGAACGACCGAGCATGTAGAATGGAGGAGACATTTTACAACCTAATCACGCTCATCTTGGAAAATTAGAGCAACCTAATCAGGATCGTACCATAGCCGTAATTCAATTTCTCTTTGATTCATCATTGTTTGTCATCTACAACTAGTACGAAGTCATTGTCAAAGTAACATTTTTTCGAGACGTTCAATCAATTTATTCGATAATTTATCTAACAAAAACTATTGATTAAAATTGTAGAGAATTCTATTTTCACATCTCAACTCTATTTCAAATTGGTAGCTCTTTTTTAGTATGAAAGCTTTAAGCTAGGTGCGTGACATGTTTTATTCAAAGTATGAAATTCATCAATGCGTATGAATAAAAGCTTATTGTGCTTACGTAATGAGACGAAAAACACATGTGAGCTACATGCTTTTTATGCGACCAATCGAACGAATTCCCTCTCGTTTGAATTCCGCATGACCGAAGTGGTGGTATTTAGGATTACGTTAATGCATCTCCAGGGTATTTCCGAAAATCGTCGACGCGTTTATTTTGCTCCGAATGTGGTTGGGTGCGCTTTAGGGTTTATCCGGACTGTAAAGCCGGTGCTGGTATAGCACGTGGGAAGGGGTAAGACGCAGAATCAGGCAGAATCCAATGCGATCCACACGACCAGGCTAGTTGCACGGGGCTTACACAAAGAGTGACGAGAGACAAAGCATTTTCTGTTTTCTAAAACCAATCAGATCACTCTTAACGTTAAGATTCCAATCCAACTAATATTTTTCTTCCTAAGAAAACAATGTCAAAAATCTTAATTCCGGACCCACTTTCGTAATAGGTAAAACGGAAGTGTTATGCATTAGAAAACTCGAAAGGACATTTGTAATCAGTTAGCAGATCGAGTATATTGAATTGTTTGCGACTTCTTTAACATGTAAATAAAAGTTTTCGAGAACTTAATTTCAAGAAGTTGACAGCAAAGGTCGCGCAAATTTTTCGTGCGACTCTCTGAGACCTAATTGGAGAGTTGTTAACAGAGGGTAAAAAGTCGATCTGAAGTTGTAACGAAATGAAATCGAGGTTAGAAATTGCGACGAGGTGTTTACTTGAAAAAGTCGATAGTCCGCACTGGAATTGTCAATACTGTCAGTTGATTTTGGAACGCAGTCCTTTGTGTGCAGTGCGCCTATTCAGCGCTGGCGGTCTTACCAACGATCGGCACTGCGGAACGTGACCACTGTACCTGCTGTGATTCTGATATCGATTAGAAGCACGATCGCACGGAAACCGAACGAGTGATTATGGACCAAAAGGGACCGGCGACGAACCCTTTGACACAAAATTCTTAATTGATGACCATGAGTAACGCGGACAAAGAACCTCGTTACTTCTTTGATCGAATTCGAATCCCTTGTCAAAGCCCGATCGAATGCCAAGGACTCTTTTTAAGATCTCAACCGGAAACGGTGCTTCTGCCGAACGAACGAGGCATTTTGAATTCTTCGGTTGCCGAGACCTTAATTCATGCCGATGCGGGGACAATTCGTTCACAGCCATATTTTCTTTGATCCCATCCTAAAATTCACCACAAAAGAAAGCAATTATTTTGGTGCACGGATGCATTGTGACGGTTGTGCCTCTGTAACCCCTACCCTTATCTCGCACACACCAACTCGTAAGCGCCAATTACGATGCATGAAGTTTCCACCTCCTTGAATACATCTTCCCCTTTTATGTTACGTACGCTATACTTTTTATTTCAACTTGCAACTGAGATAGAATGCTTAGAACTTCTATTTTTTTAATTCCTACAGAAGCGCTTTGATACTTGCATCTAATTGTAAATGCTGTTTACTACGCTATGTATAATGCGAACATCATTATGTTTTGTAAACAACGTTGTTGTTAATCCTTACAACACAAACATTCCTTTTTGTTTTTTTTTGTTTTCAATCCTGACTTTTTTAAACTATAAAAGGTGAGATCTAACTTTGTATTGCAAGCAAAAATGATTCTTTCAAAAAAAAGTTTCATTTCTCTTTGAGATACAGTTGAGAGAACACAAGCGAGCGGCTCTTATGTGAAACTTATCTGTGCGATGTTAACCCTGTGTCACGACACAGCAACAACTCATCCACTAGTTTCTGGCTTGGCCATTAGCCTAATTATGGACAATGCAATGTGTCGCGAAATAAATAGATAAGCTATGGATAGGAGATAGTGCAGGTAAAAGGATAATAGCAGAGAGATCGATGACGATTAACGTTACCCTTAGGTTGAACGAGATATTCAGGTCGAATAAGGTGGGACGGAGAGAAACAAGGGAGTAAAAGATGCCGGTAGTGGCGATAAAACCAATAACTATTAATTCGAGCTGCACCGCACATTTGGTAGAGTCCACGGGATGGATGCTGGCAGACTCCCCAAGCCGATATTGTCTAGTAACGAGCGCCCGTCTATCACGTCGTCTGCCTTTGCGTTTGCTTTTCCTTCGATGCTTTTCCCATTATCGTTAGGCAGCGAAGCCGTCCGCTTGCGTCGCCCGCTTCATCCATCCGAATATATATATCTTGAAGAGGTATTTGTACAACTTTTGCGTCGGCCTCCTCAAAATTCAGATGCAGCTTCTGTCGGAGATAACGTTGTCGACGCAATCAGTCATTCATTATGAATTCAGCTTATCAGTTTACGTTGGTGCCGTTCGAGTGCGATGCCATTATCGATGCATTCGTACGCCAGTAATTGGACGTTAACTATTCAACGTCAGGGATTAATTGATAATGACTGCTGCGAAAGGCTCGGCCACTTAGGTTTCTTCGCCTCCGAAAATACGATACTCGGATATAATTATCGCTCTTCAACATTAGCGTACCGGTTTTCGAGTTCTATTAAGCCGCTGAATTTTGGCTAATTCACGTGGCGTGTAACAAACGTGTTCGATATTCCAACAAAATATGAATACGCACACATCGAACATTATATGAATCGTATTAATTTGTCTACAAAAACTTTTTGCACAGTAACTTCATCAATGAAACATTGTAGCTAATTTTCATGATTTTTTATACGATAATGTTTGCATCAAAACATCGCTAACTATTGGGAAATTAATCCGTGATATTTTGGAACGAGCTTTGCGCTGCACTTTGTTGTTGAGAAAACATTTCATTTTTGCATTACACAACTGCCGGGTCGAATAATAACTTCCACCCGAACGACTAAATAAAAGCCCCGAGTGCCAAAATTGCAAGTATCGCATGACAAATTGAAGCTCGCGACAAAACTCGAACGGTTCTCTCCGCGGAGTTCAATTAAAATCGGCGACGACGCGAAAGCTAAACTTGGAAACAAACTGTAATCAAATTTTGAAAGCCGAAGCGGAATAATGCCGGGGCGAAAGTCAAATGAAAAAAACAAACACGGGCGCGGGTCGTTAAATTTGCACACGTTGTCTCATCATATATAAATGGCAAAAACATTTATCGTTGTAAAAAGCGCGCAGCGATACCGCACGTAGGGTCGTAAAAAATGCACATAATATTAGAACAAAAAGCGCTGAAAGTGGAGAAGCGCGAACCGAAAAAAATAATAAAAAACCAACGAGTCGATTCATTTTTTGAGCGAAATGAGGGCTGATAATTTATGGAGCGTGCAAAAACCGGGAGTGATATAAAACCGACGTCAAAAAACGCCAGGGATGCTTCCAAAATATACGGGTATCCAGAAAGGGCGGTCTGTAAACCGCCCGGACGGTGCCGGACACCGTCCGAGGAATGGTTGCCAAAGTGCGGGCGGAGTAGGACGCAAGAAAATGGCCGACGAGAAGTGGTAAAAACCGAACAAAAAGTCGCACACATTTTTTAGGTCACGTCGCAATTCTGCCAATCCGAAAAAGGTGCAATGCGTCGTGTATGAAAATGAGAGTCACATACCTTCGTTGCCATGAAGCGAAACTTAGAAGCGCCTCGGATAGCGGTGGCCGCGATTCCACTGAGCCAGTCATTGCCTAACGACGATTACACTTTTGCCCTGCAACATTCTGCAACAGACAAAATGAGACCATTGGATTTAATGCATGAACAGAATGGTTTTATTTCATTTAAATTTATTCAACCAGATGATCGGTGTTCCAAGTCAAATCAGTGTCGCGAGAATAATCAGCTGCCAAATCCGCGACTAATCAGCGTTTAATTTAATCAGCCAATTACGTTTCGCCTCGGAAGGTGTTAAATGTTCGTTCGTACTCGGTGAGTTCAGTATTATCGCATCTCGCCGCATTTTTCTCGGTCGATTATGTATGACACAGACTAGTGCGGCTGAACCGCTCCTATGATAAGCATATCCTCAATATGTATAATTTGTGCTAAAGTGATTTTAAATTCAACACGTCGGAAACAAAGAGCACGCTCGCGGTGCGCCAGCCAGCGGTGTTGCAGCGAACGTAATAGTGAATTAATTGAAAATAAATTCGCTCAACGTAATTGCACATTTTAATTTGAAAGCTGCGTTCTTCTTCGTCGCACTTTTGCGCTTGGTCGTCTTTTTTCCTTGAAAATAATTTTAATTTTGTCTTATTAAATTAAAACTTGGGAGTGGAAGTCTAATAAATAAGGTTATATGATCAGACTCTGTTACAGCCGAGTCTGATTAAAGAAACTTATTGAACGAAATTGAAGGAAACATATAGTGAGGCGAACTTTAACAGCATGCGAATATTAATTAATCGATCAGCTATGAAAGGACGGTTACGTAAGATAAATAAAACAGCATTGTGTCTCCTTTATTGGCCCTGCTCGTTAAGCTCATAATTTACTTGAGACTATCCGAAGTTTCGAGTTTGAGTCGCAGTTTAGTGAAAACGACAGCGTCATTCTATTGCGGAGGCGCGGGGTCGAAACACGACGACGAACCGAACTTCTATATGACCAAAACTTGATACCTTAACCCAGCCAATCAAACTTTGAGTTTTGGTAAACCCGACGCCAAATATACACTTTGCACGTTATAGATTATGATAAGACGAGGCTCGTTTCCTCGAGTTTCAGCAGGGCTAATCCTAAAGTTGTAAGGAACCGATGATGGGAGCTAGGCGCACGCAAAAGCCTCGTTCCTTCGGTAACGCGTGAATATCGGCCCTTCGCAACTGTTCATTCTCGTTTGAAATCCGCAAAAATCGATGATCGTCAAATCCCATTTTCATTTTTGTTCGACATTCGAGCCAAATCCTGCGTGTCGTAATTCGAATCGGATTTCACAGTATCCGCTAAGAGATAGATCATCATACAGCATTGGACCAGATCCTCCTGGAATATTGAATGCTAATAAATTTCAACAAGTCTGCGGAACGTTTAATAAATTTTAAAACGAATTGCAAATGAGGCCTTAAAACCGAACCCGAGCATTGTCGAGCCATCCAAACCAGCGCCCAAACTCCTCCTAAATCACATTTCGCTGCGTCGATATAGCCCCAACCTCTCTTTCAGCTGCTGTTTCAGTTTCAAGGTGTCTGCAAATTGTTCAATTTAGGATCCCGGAATTCGCAACCACAACAGATCACGCAAACTTAAGACTGAGCGATTTCCAATCTCCAAATAGCTTTATTTATCATCACCTATTTTTGCAACATCAACTTTCTATTCTTTTAATTTTTTATTTCCTCTCATGTACTTTGGTTAGGAGTTCAGGTTTGGAAGCTCAAATGGTCTTGTGCGTTTTTCGTCGTCGGACAGATGTGTAGGTAGTCTAAAATGGGATCGTAGAGTGGTACCTCCGGTCTTTCCTGCGGCTGCATCGACTACCTCTACATCTCTTGGTGCTCCATCCTCGACATTTGGTTACATACATATGCAAATATATTCGACTTGCCACAGTATATGTCCACCCATAACTCCCGCCTATATCTCACGTACGTGTGTGCGCGACTCTGCTTCGGCGTCCCTTTCCGGGTTTGGTCAGGACAGGAGAGAGAAGGAAGCACTGGGCCATAAATTAAATGATGTAAATGCCGCGACCACCCTCCGACGATGCAGTGGTTCAGACCGGGCAGTCTCTACTGACTCGATCTCTGCACTTTAGCTTGCTCGCGTTTCTCCCTTATCCAAGCAGTTATTATTAATATCGACTTCTCTTTGTCTCGCCCCAAACTGACGAGCTCGCATTATACGCCAAAGTGAATGCTAAATAGCGTCTGAACAAACATTTTTCTTCACTTACAATAATCATTCTTTTTCCAATTTAAAGCGTTACCGCTAAAATCGTTCATTTTTTACACAAGAACTTTCAAACGATTCAGGAAATTATTCTAGTTCAAATTTGTTCGAAAATTGGATACCTTCGCTATACTATTGTATATCAGCTAACCATACCACTTTTCATGGAACCATAAACCAAAGACCAAATGAGAAAAATTTTAGATCAACGTTTCTCTTTTTGTTCTCTAATTCTGAATTCGGTTTTTTTCTTTGATGGGGAAAACCAAAGTCGACACACGGCAGGAGGGGTTCGATAGCATTCACCGTTCGTATATTTGGCATGAAATGCTGAGCTCGGTGTGCTCGTTGACGAGGATTCGCACTGTGCGACCACTTTCGCGTGAAAACCCATTACACGCACACATCACGGGCACCGAGCGTTACGCATCCCGCGAGCGTGTGGTTAGTACTCCACGCGTAACGTAATGAAACTCATTCGACCATTTTGATCGTCCGATCGCACACGAAGAACGCACCAGCGGTCCTGTCCAGCTGCTCCGACGTGTCCAGTTATACGTACGTGCATGCATGTGTTCACTGCCGCTGCCCATTTTTCGCCCCTCCCACCCACGCCTTCTTCACTCATCCTATCAGCTTTTTATTAAATGTACAATTTAACGTCCAAAAAAACTCTAAAATGAA
The DNA here is from genome assembly GCA_020615435.1 of Telenomus remus. Lineage (NCBI taxonomy): Eukaryota > Metazoa > Arthropoda > Insecta > Hymenoptera > Scelionidae > Telenomus > Telenomus remus. Next base: position 12,790,255 of record CM036337.1, read on the forward strand.
AAACTAACAAAAATGAACAAATTATTTCATTTTTTGATTCCCAGAAGACGAAGAACCAGTTTGAAACAATGTGATAAACTTTTAATACTTTGAAACAATATTGTAAATGAATTCGCCGAAGATGGAAATGAAAATGATGTGCCAGAGTATTTGAATACATAATTGTAATTGTGCGAAACACATTCGACCTACTTCTAGAAAATGAAATTGAAAAAATGCATTCACCGTAAAGCAACGGTTTTACGTTTGTTTCATTTTTGCAAATTCTCCGTGTGGAAAGATGTAACTTACATGACACAATTTTGATGTGTGTCATCGCGCATTAGATCTGCGAATAACGTCGAAAGCAGAGCCAATCAAGACGAAACGTGAGTCGCTGATAAATTATGAAATAAAAAGACGGACTAAAAGAGAAATGGAAATGGAGTAGACCGATCGTAAATAACATTGCTCACGTATCAGACGTGGTCAGTACCTCGGATAAAATCAATTTGACCTCGTTTCGAAAAATGCCCCGCGAGATCTGGACCTATGGTTTGCCTTCTCTGTTCTCATCGATCGAATTAACGTGACGCAAATTGTACGATATCTTTCTCCACAAAATTGGAATTAACATCAAAAAGTTTATTCGGTCAAGCAACTTTTGAGAGATAACTTTGAAAAGACTTGAAATTTCAAAATAGAGTAGACAACACGAAAAATTATTAATACATTCAAAATGTTCAACATTGCAAAGGGACATAAAGTTGCACATATATAAAAAGCAGTTTCATTAGCCGTTAAACAAACAAGTAGTAAAACTTGTTATGCCCATGAAACTTGAGAGCTATCTTGAGAGCGAACGTGCATAATCTCGCGCTGCGACAATAATTCGTAACACACTTGGTTTCGCGAAAGTTTCTCTGCCGGCTAAATTCCAACAAACGCCGCGCGACTGTCGGAAGAAATTAATACTCGTTTAATATAACATGTCTCGGGCATACATCTTTCACGTTTACGACGATACGTTACAAGCAAAATATAGCGACTGGGTATAAAGCCACCAACTGCACGTCGAGGACGCGCAATCTTTTTATAAATCTCGGAAAATGCATCGTGCCTCTGACAATTACATTCATCGTTCATCTTTAAATGACGATTAATGCGTCGCAGCTAAGAACAATCCTAATAACTTGAATAATAAATCACCACTGTTTTCTCGACGAATCGCGGTAAGTACATTGCATAGAACGCGGGCAAACACATCGTCCTGCTTCTTTATCTTCTTTCTTTTTTTTTCGCTATTCCGCAGTGACAAACGTCTTCGATTCGACACCTCCTTTACTTGAATTTATACTCATGTTTGGCGAGCGCTGCTTCGAACTGCTTCTCTGCCAACCCGCTTATAAATAAAAGTATGAGAGAAATGTTTCCTACGCTTTTTAATATGAGAAAGATCTTATACAGTTTTAAATTACATTCTAAAGATATTTCCCCGGAACGGAAAAATGTCATTTTTCTTGCAACATACTTAAAGTTGAATTTACGAAATTAAATTATTCTACGCATATTAAATTTGTTTCACTTGCCGGCGCTCTTTCTTTCTCTCGTTTCTCGCGGGCATTTCCCTCACGAAATTATCCTCGATATTCCGACAGAAAAAAAAACGAATCAAGAGCCTCTTCTGAATATAATAACTAATAAACAAGTTGTTTCGCTGCCAAAAACAACTCGCGTGAAAAAAGCGACGATGAAGAAATAAAGTCGGAGAGAAAAGAGAAAGGCACGTGCATGTTGAAAATGCGAGCTTCCCTTTCGCGCCGCCCTCGATCGTCAGTCTCCTTGGCAAGTCGTCAAGTTGATTTTTCACTTTCTCGAAGTGAACTCGCCTTGGCTCTCATTTTTCTATTATTTTGGAGTCAACGTACAAGCGCCGTGCCTCGATTCCATTAACCGGCGATCCAGTTCGCTGAGTTTCTACCAAAAATTTTTACCCAAACATCCTACAAAAAGAATTCAATCAATTTTCAATTCGTAATTTATATTTGAAACCTGTTACCGAAAGAAAAATTAGCGGACTCGAGAGGAATGAAAATTGTATCGATTTATCCCCGGTGTTTGTTGTTGTTTTATTAATTGGAGCAAATCAGTTCGAAACTATATAACGTTAATATTCGTTCAGTTCGATTAAGCTCGAACTTGAATATGCTTGAATATTTCGCAACTACGAAATAATTTAAGAATACATAGCTTTTCTCTTTATGACGCAAGTGCAACGCGTTATTCAGAGAGCAGTCGACGGGGACGAAGGAGAATCGTAAATTTCCGCGTCGTCATCATACGTCTACGCCAACGACGATATTGTGGCAATGGTTCTGAGGCAGGACGATAATACAAAAAATGGTAGAAGAAAGTGCTCGTGGGAAAAGAAAAAAAAACGAAAAAATGAAATCGAGTAAAATGTGTCAGATGCGGGCAGAAAAAAGTTAAATGCATTATTAAGTTTTATTATCTCTAATTTGGTTTGGTGTTGGAAATTCTCAGATTGATCATGATTCAATTGCAATCAACTCTTTTTTCGTTCCAAATGAAAAAAAAGATAGAAAAATCTCACTTTATGGTTTTCACATCGTATAACGAAAATCTCAGTTGTAAAATATGTAATAAAATTTATGAACCTTTTAGGAAAAAGTTAAAAAATAAGAAGAGATACACTAATTTGTTTACATACAAAGCAACGAAATCAGACAAGACCACTTGGATCTGAGATGATGAATTTTATTGGGATACGGTGATTTTGTAAATCTCGTATTTCGATTAGGATTCGTATAGCGAGGCTGCGATCGCGTCGAACGAATCGGACTGTACGAATGCGAGCCGCATCATAGAAATGCAGCTCCAATATTTATATGTCGGATTGCCAGCTGCCTTGGGCAGCTGAATCAGCCAGACACGATGAGAATGGCACGGGTTGGGGGCTTGCAAAGTATGCGGAGGATCGAGTGAAATTGGGCGACGTATTATTGAACACCGAGTGAACGCGATAAAAAGCGACCCAACCAAGAGGGGACAATCCCGTCGGACCATTCGCGGACTAAACTACTTCTAGTGCTCCGAAATGACCAACTCGATTGTATTATTGAAATGGATAAACATTCTTATTTTCCATAAAAGAGCTTACGGGAAAACGACTATCTCACAGTGGAACGAGATTGAAAACGTCTCGAAATTTCGGATTACTTACAAAAATCACATCACTGAATGGTCCAAAATTAGACCAAGCATTTAGTCTGATTTCGTACAAGATTTTGATATTTTTTTCCGTCAGATAAATGTGTTTGCCCATTTATGATTATACACGCGAATAGATTTTTTTGCAAAGCTCTCGCGAATAGTTTTCCGATAAAGTTTCGGACGCTCGAGTTTGAATGAAACCAAGTTGTTTGTAGATACATCGCTTTTTTCCACTAAGATAAAACAAGTCTCGCGCCAAGTTCGGTTCTAATGAAAACCAAAGAATTTATGTTGGACTTGAAAGATGGTTCAATAAGTTTAAAGAAAACGCGAACTGTTCATTGTTTCACTCAGCTGACTTTTTTTCCTAAAAAAAGTTTTCAACTTTCGACTGAAAAAAAATTAAAAACCTGAAGTTTTTGATAGTTTAAGCGTAGGGCTTGGCGAACGGTCCAAGATTATGGCACGCAATTGGAGTGACGGACATTCGGTGGTCTGTGACACGGCCACCTGACATTCTTGTCTGATCGGGTTGACATGCCCCTGGGATCATACGTTCGAATTTGCGCTAGCGTAGCAAACGGTCTAACGATGCGGTATCATCTAGCAGATGCACTAAATGACACAACGTACCACTACTTGGACCGCACATTAAATTGATTAAGCTCGGTAAGGCTCGAACCGATGCGCATACGTGCGCTTCGCAAAAACACATTCTGATTAATCTTTAATTAACTACATTTTGTCCACATTTGTAACTGTTGCATTTGCGGCTAATTCGACTTGAATGCACTTGCAGGTAATTTATATTTATCGCCGCTTGGGATTAACTTTGCGACAGAAATTTCGTAGCTCTTCTTCTTAGCCTCGGGGCAGCTTCGTGTAAAACGTGCGACTCCGAATGGATCGACTTAGTTGTTCGCCCGCGATTTTTGTTCCGTAGACATTATGCAACGAATGATGCTACCTTTTAGTCCCGTTGAATTGTTAAGAACTAGGTTAAGTAAATTACATCTGCGTAGAATGAAAATAATCATTAGCGAAAACCGTGTAGAAACTTTTTTCACAACTTCGGTTGGAAATTTTCATCCGCTTTTTTCGACCTGTTTCTAGATTTTCGTTTATTTTAATTTCTGCAAACGAATTTTTTCGTTGATGGCCAAAGTTGTGAAATAAATAATGATTCGAGCATCAAAAACATCAACAAAGTTTTACGAAACGAGTGGGGTGCACAAAATAGCAAACCAAACAAAGCTAAACGAAAATGTATATCTACACAGCTATTTATTTCCAAGTGCTTTTATGTTTTATTTATTTGCGGAAACATTAATCCAGACCGTAGGGCAAAAAAAAGAAATAATTAAAAGAAAAATTCGCGCAACGGAATCCAAATTCCAGAGTGGAAAAAATGTAGTTGCATTAAGCTTAGAGTCGGGAAGGAAGACGGTGAAAGAGGACGCGCAAATGGGAATGGCTACTTAGGACGTATCCTAAAGTTTGTCTCCGAGAACGCAATAGATCTCGACGTTACTCGCTCGAACAAGCTCGTAATTAAAAATGCTAACACTATACTCGGTTACCGAGGTAACATCTGCGCGACGATTTTTCATTCTCCAATTCAAAAGGAAATAAAGACGTCTCGCTGCGCATCGACGTGTTTCAGACAAGTACCATTTTTTTTAAAGTATGATTACAAAAAATAATCCGAGGAAGACGCGAAATTGCATGCGTTGAATAAGAATACAAAATGGTTTACACATTTTCAACGGTAATGAAAATATAATCCGTTACTTAGTTTGAAGGTATTTTTGATTAAATTTTCGATTGGTTAAATAGTTTCTGCAATGTATAAAGCAGGATAACGAAAATAATTGCAGAATACCATATCTGATTTCAATACTGGTTGTTGTTGCGTTGATCATTATCGCACAAGGACATTTTTTGAATTTACAAACAAAATGCTTATCAACTGACAAATAAAATGAAAAATTGTTTTGTTGCATTTGAGCAAACATTTCGACAGTCCATCAACATTCAAACGTTACCTTTATAAAAGTGCCTAGTAATCTGATACAATCGGAATTCATAAACCGGGTAGACAAAATTCGAATAATTGTTCGCTTAGAACGAGAGTTGGCTTTCTCTCAGCAGGCACTTTTCAGAAACGCACTTCTAATTCGTTAATTAATGATTTTTAATCTCAAATTAACAAGGGAAACAAAACTTGTTGAAGTCTTGTAATTAGTAGCTGTTTTTGTGATCCAAGTCAATTCCGTTTTGAACATTTAATTAATTCATCTTATTTACAATTATCCCATCACAACCGGATATAATGTTTCCGCGTAATTAAATTCGTTAACTAATTTGACTCGCGTTTCGTCTGCGAAGCGGCTCAGGTATTTAAAAATGTATCCGACAATTAATCTTTTTCATCAGCTAATTAAATTATCTCGGGATATTTCATTCCCGATAATTCTGATCAACATCGAGGGGCAGCGCCGTTGAATTGCCTTAATTCAAAACTGGGATGGGATAACAAAAACGCGAGCCACGATATCAGTGCAATGCATTATCAATATCGGGCGCATTCAAGGCCGTAAATTACAAAAACCCCCTGACCTAGCGAAATTTCGATCGGCTAATCCCAGCGGCGCAACACCATCAAACAAATGATCAACTGGCAACTCTCGTCGGAAACAGCATCGACCATCTAACACTGCTGCGACAAATCATCCTCCGTCAGTGGTTGATCATTGTCATTTAGCTCCTGCAGTTTTGCGATCCCTCTTTTTTTGTCTCGTTCATTCCACTTCTCTGAAAGTCCGTAGTTTCATTTTACACTTGCGATATCGATTCGATTGTGGAGTAAAAGCGAGTGTTCCTATAACTGGAATGACGAGGCGGGTAAAATCGAGCACGCTCGTATATTTCAGCGTAAGAGCGGCAGCCGTGCATGTACGCCGAAATGAAACACGGGTCGGCCGGCGAAGCTCCTCTCCGTTCCCCTGAAATCGGATGCGAGACTTGTCATGCTATTGGCAGATACTCGCTACGATGCAGCAACCTAATTTATGGATCGGCTATGGGCTACGTGATGTTACGCAGAAAGATGAAGTAGTCATAATACGTACCGCAGCCTCTGGCAACGCATCTTTTACCTCATCAATACGGCAAAAAATAACAGTTTCCATTTTGGTCTCGCAGGAATAAACAGTCATATTTATTTCCTCCAATCGACACACTTTACTTAAAATCCCCGATCCTCATAAAAATCAAACGCAATCCAGCGGAGATCAACAATTTTTGAAGCAATATTTTTTTCTAATCCTCTTAGAACCACGTCAAACGATCTCCGAGCATGATGGAAACTCATGAAAGCTTGCAAGTTTAAAAAGGGACGCTTTTAAGGACGTGCATAAGGGGTTTAATATTTTATTTTGTAGAAAATATATCTTTCATATCAGACGAGATATTGAGCCAGTTGTTAATGAATCGTTTTAGTAGTTTGTGCTCAGAAGGTTAAATCGAAAGTAGCTTGCGAATCAAAAAATAGCGTCTAATCAAAAAGAGAAGAGCGTATTTGTTGAAAAAAAAAGGTGAAAGAGAAAGAGGGGTGGCAACGAGGAAAAAGAGTTGTTCCGTTCCTTGTAACCAATCATCGTGGGATCCTCCCCTTTCTTGTTTAATCGTCTCAGTGCAAGCCATTCCATTCGAGACGGTAACGAATATACGAGAGCCGCTTTGGTACAATCAATCAGCACAGAGAAGTCTGTTGCATGAAAAGTTAAATAGAGATCGAGGGGAAGGAGAGAAAGCGAGAAAGAAAAAAAAAGATAAAAAATGAGCTTAAAAAAGTGACGCAGGTAGAGTTAGTTTCGCCACGAAAAATGAAAGTTGCGGATTTGTCGAAATTTACGGCACCCGATCGACGATTACCCAAATCCGGAGTAATCTCGAACGACTCGCTACGTGACCTCGACTTTAGCGCGACTACAAACTTTCAGCCATTTCTCGTTTTCTTTTTTCCCTTCGTTTGCCTCTCTCGCTCTTTTTCTTCGTCGCTTATTCAGAGCCACACCCAATTGAACTTCTTCATTCGTTTTGACATCTCTCTCTTTCGCCCTTGCACATGCAGTTTCCACGTGAATTTCATTCCGATGAAGGTTCAAAAAAAGGCAAGAGAGAAAGACCGAAAGAGCTAACAAAAAAGTACTTGATTTTGTTTTTTCAAGTTCGAATTAAAATCACGAAACAGTTTCACCGGGGCGGGCGAAAAAAACGCGAAGTAACTTTTAAACAACGTTCTTCGTGCAAACAAATGACAGATCGAAACTACTTCTTTCCTCAAAATAGATTACTCCAAGAAATGCAACAGTCAACTGAGACGTATTTACGTAGTTGAACAACTTCTGTCATAAATTCCAGCGCGGGCTCCTGTGTGTGGGTTTTCAAATGTATCCGACGGGTTTCTCTCTCTCCCTTCAACTTTAAACCCAATTCCAAGGGGCACTTGTATTTTGCGCGAAAACGTTGAAGCACACAATGAGCAGGCAAAATTTGTTGTAAAATATACGCCTCGACGTTGGTTTAATTTTGCAACCTTATTGGAAAATAATGAAAACACGATGGAATTCCAAGAGTTAAACGGAATGGAATTTCGCGCGGTTATTTAAAGTTTGCTGATGATGCGAATGGTCCACTTTATTTCGACATCAATATTTATCTAATTTCCATTGAAGCACCTCGCGGAAGCCAAAGTCCTAATTATACTCTAGAAACCTACCTTTAGACAACTTATACTGCCATTAAATGCACTCGCGGCTCCGAAACGTGTTCGCCATTTCGCTCGCTGAACTTTGCTCGCCGCAGTGAGCGAGAGCTTTTTATTGCGATGGCAGCGCTATTTTTTCTAGCCGCGAGACTGAATCGATTAATTCGAATTAATTGCCGGCAACGATAAGTTCGGAAATCGTTTTTTTTTCTCAAACGCCAAAGGAACTTGGTTGGAAGGGCTGAAATTACGTGATCTATCGTTACGCTTCATCCCCGCCTCGTGTGTTCCGGCTAAGCCGACATGGCCGCGCGCACAACTGGCAACACAACTAGATGTATACGCGTAGTAACAATGATATACGACTCAGAATCGCAACTATTTGCTGGCAAGTTTGTTCCAGAAGTGCGCGCTAACTCGAACGACATCCGGTTGGCCGCCAAATTGTTTCGTTTACCATAATTCATTAGTCATTCTTAAACATCGCAAATCGCAGCTTACACACATTTAAACCATAATTTAGTTCATTTAGACAACATTTTTTCTCTCTCACACGATTCAACTAACAATGTTGCATTTCACTTTGCATTTATAATTTTAATGTTGATAGAATAAACAATCGTTGAAATATCGCCGAGGTAGAAACAATAATTCAATAGCAACATTCATTTGCATTTGTGTTTACGCGAAATTGCATTCTTGTTGTTAACAATTATAACAAATAAATGTTGCGGGCATTAAAAACGTTCGACATGGACTCGCGCACGGGGTTTACAATACAATTTACATTCGCTGCGCAGTCTGCCGACCGTACGATTATTCCGGTAGCCGGTGTTTCGTAAACATCAATAGATCGTGTCAAATTTCTTCCATAGAATTATAACAGGATCTTCCTGGTCGAATTTCATTTTATCCGACCATCGCTATTATTATTCGAAACAATACTGAATGCACTTCGCCGAGTTTCGGCCAATGTTAACTATCTTGTAAACAATGGTATTCGCGATGACCTGGATAAGTCCAACTGTCTAACTCGTTTTACGTCAATCGCAAATTTTAAGTTCCAAGAAAAAACAACAACTAGTTGCAAAACAAACTGATTAGAATAGAAATAAGTTAAATCGAATGTTAATATCAGTAACTAATTCGAATTAGTTGCAGCGAAGATACGATTGTACATTCATTCTGACCCAAGAAACAAGCCTTATAATTCAAGGGAGTTGTAGGATAACCTACATAAGTTTCCAGATAGCTCGTTGGGGTTTCATGATATATATACGTTCGAATCTCCCAGAGAGAAAGCTATATAGGGAATTCGCTCAAACAATACACGGCCGGAATCGTCATTAAATTACATCGACGATTTTGCATGTCAACAAAGCGAAAAACTCGCTCACAGGCTGCGCGTTACAGCTCGACGACTTTTTAACGAATTCGCCAAACAGCGATATCCCCGAGTCGGCAAGATTTTGTCGTCGCGCTGAATTATTTGTTTTAAAACTATTGAGATTTATCGGCATATAAAGCACTTCGCGCAAGAATCCCCGCCATTTTTACGTTCGAACAAAAAGTGTGCCGATGTTTCTGTGTCAGTACAGAGTTTCGAAGAGTTCAATTCTGCGAATCAAAAATTTAGCAAGATGTGGAAAACAAGTTCGACGAGCGAAAAAGATCAGCTCGGCGAATCTAATTGGGATGGTGATCAAAAGATGGTGGAATAAAGATGATTCCCCTTGACAGTGATATTGTGTTTCAGGTTTGATATAAAGGCGTCATAAGTGAAAACCACGCGAATTCGATATGTCTCGAAGTTTGCGAGCGACGGCGTATTATGTAGCCACAAATTAAATAATGCAAACAAGCGGCAAGCGCCTTACCACGTAAAACCGGGAACATTGTGGCAAGTAATTAAAATAATGATGAGCTTCCAATATCAATTTCCGTGGGGCGTCTGCGGAGATGGAACTCGTTCCCTCAGGATAACTGTGAGTATCACCTTTACGCAAACTGACGACCAAGCGACTGATGCATTCGCTTTTGTCATTGACACAGTGTATTGTCTAACTATCCTTCGCGCAATACTGACCCTCCTGTATATCACCAACAAAATGTATGCTCCATAAGCCACAAAACATTTGAACAAAAAGTAGTCAGTGTTTTTATAGGTTTTCATGAAATTTCGCTTCTGAGTCTTAGAAACCGGTCACGACGATGACAAAGGTGTTCCAGGACTGAACCAATTGGAGTATTGCATAAAAGTGCGGCAATCTCTGTAGGTGAACACATTATCTATCTTGACTGCTCTGTCTCGACACACGTATCGGCTTAATATTCTCCGTAGAAACTCTGCGAAACTACATTTAACTCATTCTGCATCGATCTTCATTGTAATTGCTCGACAATGCCCAAACCAAATTTGACGGAGTTGCATCTAACGTTGTTGAACTCATTCGGAACATTTTATTGGATTGTAATTAACGATGATAAGATTCGCTAATGGGAATTACAGAGTTTCCAAACGAATCATTATGATTGTTAAACGTCGATAAAATAATATCATCCGCGAGTTTCTCCAAGTCCCACATTGATAAGTCAGTACCTCAAAAACAGAAACTAAAAAGCACGAAATGTAACGTCCAACCGAGCTGAGTTACTAACCGAAAAAAGCAGGACTGGAAAATTAATTAATCGGGTCAAAAAATATGGAGCGCGAGGTTTTTGCGTGCTCTGATGAAAAAAAACGTCAAATCCATTTATGCGTCAAGGAGTTGACATTCGGCGGTGTCAGAAATAATTTCTGTCACAAAGTTGCGACTGAGAGGAAAAAAAATTGAATTCGATGGTGGCTGAATCAGCTACCACAACATACTACGATATGAGTTGTTCCGTTTAATCTCATAGTCTCACTCAAATTTATTCATAGTACGGTTAACTCGGTTACAGCGTTCCACCAACCGAGACGTTCGGGATAAGAGTCGTTTCTCATCGAAATGCCTCTAACTTTGGGCGATTTTTCAAAGGCACAACCGCCAGCTCTTTCGGTCTTCTCCGTTTCAATCGTACCCGAGTTCTTCATTGCACATTTTGCATTTGACTTATGCATCCCAAAAAAAAAAAATTCCGTTCATTTGTCAATTTGATTGAAAGTCAAAATTCGAGCCCAACTTATGAAATTGGCAAACATTTTCATAAATCTGACTTTTTATCATTAGGAATTTCTGACTCAGGAGAAAAACAAAGGATTCGAGGCAAAGTTTAATTAATACATCAAAGAATAAAACACTCACCGTGAAGAAATCACATTAATCACGTCCGTTGTATCAGTTTTTATGCGCGTCAACAGGCAACATCTGCAACAAAATATGAAGTTCAATAAATGCATGGCCGAAAAAGTGTTGATCATTCATCATGAACGATGAAAAAAAGTGTTATTTTTGCATCGCATAACTTATTGCCAACTGATGTAGCAATTATGTCTATTGACAAAACGCGGGATATTAATCAGACGGTTAAAATTTAATTTCATTATTGATAAACAGCGTGCGGATTTGCACAGCGGCGGACAATGAAAGTTAGCCATTTCGTATTCAAATGACGGGGCCGTTGCAATTATTAGCATAAATTTGTATCAGCAATGAATTAGTCCGCGACAATTCCAACTCTGCTTTGCAACTACAACGCTTTCATTAACATTTTTTCGCTCACAAAAGAATGTACCCCAAATAAACATTACCGGACAAAAACGAAACTTTTAATTTTTATTGCGACAAGGAGAGTTTCGGCAAACTCAAGTGTTCGCAAACTTTTTCTATCAACAAAAAGGTCTATTAAGAGGAGTTCAATGTAAACTATTTGGTCGTTCAAAATAATCGACGAGAGACTTTTTTTCCGAAATAGCAACGGTAAGTGAACCGAGATATGACAGTTTACGCGAAAGTGTAGATAAACGAGGGTGAATTCGGCTGTGACACAAAACTCAAGAAGAACGAGGTTACGACGCAGCAGGATGCCGGTCGTGCAGTCAAGCCAGTCTGTGCTGGAAAGGTCGCGGTACAACAACGAGTAAAAGGGGAGCCAAGGGGGCGTGTTGGCCCGTGTCTCTGCGTATACTTCCTGCAACAGACATGTATTATTCAGGCTGACGCTCGCTCGCGCAAAGGCTAAGGCAATGGACGGATGGACCGACGGATGCAGCCCATCCACACAGTGCCAAATGCCGCGAAAATAAAAAGCCACAAGACGCCAAACAAAAACTACGACGAGAAAGCGAACCATTTTTAAAAGCCTTGTGATTTATTATTTTTGGCAAATTCTTCAACTTTGTATTCACTCTTTTTATTTGACTCAACACAATTCATTTTAGTTTACAGTTTTTAAATACAAATTAATATATGTTGTCTATGACTGAGTCATTGTTTAAAATACTACTCAATTAAAAAAATTGTGCATCAAATTGGGAGATTGGAGTTTGGTTTCAGCCTTTTGATCGGATCTATGTCGTCCTCAACGGACTAATGCACCATCAAAAATCATCGAATGTTAACGACAAAGTTTGTTCAAGCCAATCAAATATGCTTTTGCATTTTCATTAACAGCAGAGCAGACTTTCTCTGACCAGCATTCTGTTCATGTTTATTCTATGAGGTGAGTTTAAAACTCGAAACCTTCCAAATCGAGAACATAAATCATTTCTGAAAATGATTATCAATGAAAGCGAACTGCAATGTTAATAATAATGATAACTCAACAGTTAGAAGAACGAGTTATTCATAACAATAACAAAAGTACATAATTTAACTTAGTTACTGCTGTGAAATACGATCCTAGGTATATTTTACATCTTTTCATATTGCACAACATGATTATCCATGCAAACATTTTTTGCTCGCAATGCGCGCAGCGAGCCGAGTTTTTCTTCCGTCTGTTTCAATTTTGTTTCTCTCGTCAATGGCAATTTGACTTTTGACAAGAGGTTTTTTTATTGCATGCAAGCGAAAAAACAGTAATTTGACGTTGTGAAATCGTTTTCATCATCTCAGAGGCAACAATTTGATAAATTTATTTTAACCGATTTCCCAGAATCGCATCGACAAAGTGAACCCCGGCTTATAAGTTGCAAAGTGCCCCCGCTGTATGTAGGCTAATCCTATGCAAAGTTGATGGGACCGGCTTTCATTTTATTATTCATTATTGACGATTATGAAACATTTCGAGTGCGCCTGATAAAATTAAAGTTAGCTAAATTTACGTATTCAAACAAAAACTTGTAAATAAACAAAACACAAATCGAGATTCTAGAATCAATTTTTTAAGGTTTAGTCGAAAACGCATTTTGTCACTTTTCGTTGCCAAACAAATGGGCAAAGTCCGTGCTTCATGTCAGATAAACAGAATCGCACAAGATGCCAAAAGAACTTTTCACCGCGCGATTTCAAAGTTGGAAAAGTCGGGGAAATAACGTGTAAGAGATAGGCAATCTCGAACAAAATGTTGTAATTCTATATTTTCGTTGAGTCGTCTGATCAGCGCGATCACATTTTCCCATCCAACTTTCAACTTCGGTATCCGTCTCATTTTTCAAACTCTGTAACTTTTTTGACTTTTCAATGCAGTAATTCGCCGACGAGAAACAAATTTTCCTCTAAGCTAATCGCATTCATCTTTTCATCACTCTGCGCGGCATCAGTGTCTGTCAATTATTTATTAAAATCGTTGAAAACAAGTTTTTACAAACCTTCAAAATCCCTTTGACGAAAATCGAAAAACCAACGGCAGTACAAAATTGTCTACTGGTAAGAAAGATAGCAAAGAATGAAAGAAAAATGTATAAGAATGAAGAAAAATGCAAGTGATTTACGAACTTTTTAGCAACAAACACTTTATTATCCGAACAACTTCATCGCATAAGCAATCGCAGGTTCTGCGAGGTGGCAAGTAAGATAGATGAAGGTGGGAGAAGTAAGAGCTTATGGCAGCCATATGTGAAATATTAGCAAACAGATATTGGATATCGACCGTGGCTCGACTGCGGGTTATCTCGCAAAATAGAAAATATGTGCGATACAAGTCGAGGAGCACATTCGACCGAGTCTAACTACGCTACGCGACTCTCGTTTTTTTGCCCCGATTCCTCTATAACAGTCGAAAAGATAATAACCATTCACACGAAAGTACCACGTCGATTACGGGCGTTATGTACGGTCGCAGGAAATTTCGTTAAATAAATGCCTCGCTTGTTTCGTCAACGTTTCGCTTACTGCGGTGCCAAATGGTTTCGACGCATGACATAAAAAGAATGCAGCGAGAGATTTTTCAGTATCGAAATAAACTGGATATAATGAATCGGTTGGAATTGAAAAGTGAAAAACTAAAACCTGAGAAATCAAGCTGCTGGAGTTGAATAATTCGATTGTTGATTCGCGAGGGGTTCGTTAAGTAATGGGAAACAGATGAGGCTGCTACAATAATGGTGCCATACAAATGCAAAGACGGGAAGCAGAGAGATGCCGGGTAGAGAGAAGTTGGCCATTTCTTGAGAGACCCCTATTTAACCGGCTGGAAGAAAGTTAGTTAACAGTGCCAGAGGGGCACGAGTAAATAACAAGAGCAAAGCATCGAGGCAAGCAACAAGAGATATAGTTGTGTGGCGGACTAATTAAAACCGGCAGGTAGTTACTCGGATAAGAATAAGGGCCGGGGTTTGTCTCCGACTAGCTATCTTTACACGTCGTCTATCCACGCGACTATCGTTCGTTCTCTTCCGTTTCATTCAATTTTAAAACCACGCCGTCAACAACTGATTCTCGCTGCTCCACTTTCGCGCGATCTCGAAGTCCAACGACCGAATTCCCGCAACCAATTCTTGTCACGTTTCATTTTGCTGCTATGAAAATGAATATCGCCGATAAAACAAAGGTGTCATTCGAACTCCTATCGCTTCTGCAGTAAAATGCACCTCGTTTCGAAGACAATGTCGTCGCTTTGTTCAAGTTCTTACTTTTTATCCCGAACTACTAAAACACTTTTCTTAGATTAAAAATTTCTATTCCCTCCTTTTTTCCTTTTATTTCTCAGTTTTAGTTTAATTTTGATTTGGTAGCGCATTTTAGATAATTTGCCACGTTCCCAGAGGAGTCCAAAATAAATATTCCAAATGATGGAGGGATCAAATTTGTTTACTTTAAGACCGAGGTTGCAAACGCTACATTAGTTTCATATTTAATTAAGAAACGCAGGAATCGGCAGAAACGACTCGAGAGGGTTAACCCGTTGTACACAGAGGGTCGAGTAATTTTGCGAGATGTGCCGGAAAGATGATATAGTGTACAAGTCGAAGCCCAGCGGAATAACAAAAACGAATCGAAAAGAAGATCGAGAAACAATTGGAGCTTGGCCATCGCGGTGAGCGACAGCGCAAATGCAGCAAAAATATTCACAATTACGTTGCTCGACACTGTCGTGTGAATAATAGATTCTCCTTTGGACTTCGACGAACAACAGTGCTGAAATTGGCACAAGGTTCCAATCACTGTCTTTTGTCTCAAAAAATGCCCCTTTTTATATTCCAACAAACTATTCAAGACAAACGAATTAAAATTCAATCGAATTGACGATGTTTATTTTGATCGTAATATTGTAAACTGAAAGATTGTTTCAAAAATATGTAAAAATAGTAGATTTTATTCTTGATAAGAGAAAGCAATGTTTGAAGTATTTTAATTCGGATTATTTGAGAATGTATAGATGAGGAAAGAAGTTATTGTGAGTTGGACCGTCTATACATGCATGTGCTCGAATAGTATGTTTATTACATTATGGAGGATGGATAGATAACAGGCAAATTCCTTGAGCAATAGATTTCTCTCGGATATAGCCGTGGAAAAAAGTGGAACAGCAAACTATAAGCCGCTGGTATAATACTTATCGGAATATTTAGATTCGAATAAAACCCGGTTCTTGAATAGCTTGTATGTATACGAAAAGCGCTGTAATATGGATATTCAAGAAACCTCTCCAATCATAAACCGAGAGCGCCATGGTCAATCAACTTTTGGGCCGTTGCAACTTTTTTTGTGCGAGCCAACAAACGGTCCAATCGAATTATGAGAACCGATTCATATTCTGCGTCGGTTTCGGTAAACGCCAGACGGTTCCCGTTAATTACAAACAAATCTCGTTTTACCGGAAACTTCGAAGTGAATACCGCACTTAGGCGGAAGCGTATACACATTTCCGCAGTTCGCAGACGAGATTCAAGTTTGCCCCGGCTCAATATACTGTTTACAACAATGCGCGCAGATTGTTGTAAACAAGATACCGCGTAACCAAGAAATATCACGTCAAATTCACCTGCACATCCGCGCTAACTGCTACTTCCGCGAAAATAATAGCAAATCAATTTTTTTCTCTGATGTCTGCAAGTAATCGCTAGTTGGCTTGAACATGTGATGAACGAATTATATTTCTATCACTAGATCATTGGATCATTGGTCACTTATGTATACACATTGCACGAAAAATGTATCGGTAGTATATTGTTATTCGAACAGAATGGATTTTTTACGTTACGTTCTTTAAGACACAATTGTATTTTGACTATAAAAATGTAGGGAATGCAATAATGTGGAGCTATATATGATAGGAATCAATATCATTTGAATGGAGAAACGTCGTGTTCTTGTGAAAAGCAGTTGAATGGGCTGACCATTTTGCATTACAAAAGTACCAATTTCAAAAGTTTGTTTTAAAAAGTATTCCGACCACGTAAAGCTCGTTATTCAGCGATACATGAACACAGGCTGTACTGGGAGCGCAGAATTTAGCATGTACGATGCGGTAGAGGCGACTTCGAAGGCCGATCACGCTGCGGAAGGGCGACACGAGAATTCGCAGCGGGAACAGCGAGAGGAGGTGCACCTATTATCGGGAAACACTCGTTTTAAAATACCGAGCTCTCGGCATTTGCAATTCCAACGAGGCCGAGTTTGCATTTGAGTGTGGGCGCCACCGCTGGTCAAGTATCGGCGGGGCTTTCGACGCGCCAAGTCGCATAAATATTGCCAAAGACATGTATCATCGGCAACCGCGCAACGCACCCCCGATAAGCGCGCGGCCAATTTCAGCGGCCGCTTTGTTGTCGCACCACCGGAAATACGGTTACGCGCACTTTATGGCGCGCTTGAAGAATTTATATATTTGCGTTCGCCCACGCTCCGGCCGCTCCCAATAGAAATTGGACGTTCGATTTTTATCCAGAATAGGCCATGCGCGCGAGAGAGTGCCTCGAACAAAATTTTTTTTTTCATCTCCTTTCTTGTTTTACCCCCGTTTGTTTGTTTGCTGAGTGTTGGTCAATTTTTCGTTAGTTCGCTATTTTATTTTGAATACTTCACTGCGGTTTGACGATTCGCAGCTGAATTTAGAAATATTTTTCCCCGCTATTGGAGAAAAGCGAATCGTGGAAACGTTCAATTAAGCCGATCCGATTACAAATTTGGACTTCGGTGTAATTGAAAACAAAGTTTTGGATCCATTAGACATATCCTTGTAAATAATAGTATTGGCGTATGATCAAAATACATAGTCGGGTTTCAGAGCAGCAAAATAAAAGAAAACAATAAAACATCGTTCTCTCGGCTGACTAATAATTTATTATCTTTTTCAGTTACTCGTGAGACAGAAACCGCATTATAATTCGGTTAATATCAGACACAATACACCGGTGTATTTCATATTGGAGTATTGATTAAGCTATGTTTCATTTGCAGAACACTCAATATTACAAACCCTTCAGTATCTACTTTAAATTGTTGCTATCCCAGCTCGATTCTTATAATCCCTTTTTAATCTGTATCGTTTCAAATGCAATTCGAAATATCCCATATTTTAGGATTTTAGCAACATAAAATGAAAAGTGAGCTTTCCTCCCAACGAAATCTCAAAAAAGGTATGATTCAATTTAACACGAACGAGACGCAGCTTGGAAGCGTATTCGAGCTGAGAATTTTTCTTTTAGTGTAAAATTTTCGCACCAAAACACGTGTTGCAAAGGCGCACTACGTCGATGAAGTATTAATACGGCGAATAATAAACGCGAACGACGCAGATTGCGAATCGCAATGCAGATATTCTGCAGAAAAAAGCCCGGCTGGCACATAATTTTCCGTCCGCCTGTCGTTATCTTTTCTTTCAGCGGAGAGTCAAAACAATTGAACTGCCTTCTGAATAGCTGCTGCGAAAATTCCACGAACTTTGTACACGGCAAGCGAGAGTCGTGCGAACGGTACAAAAAAGTCCGATAGAGGACGCTCTCGCAGACTGCAAGGAGGACGCAAAAATATCTCGATGCCGATTTCCTAATTTTTTAAGCTAGGCGCTTGATGTCCCGCTACTAATTGAACGCCTGAACTTTAGTCAACGCGAAGAACGCAAAAAAATACTTTTTAAAGTGTAGATTATCTTATCTTCACATTCCACGTGATTTTTTAAAATTGTTTATTTCAATATTGAAGTTACATTATTGTATTTTCATTCTGATGTACTTTTTGCAACATTTTTTTGTCTCAACAACCTTTCTCAATGATATAGCAAAAAAATGGTGTAACTTTTCATAAATTTCAGAAATAATTTAATTTTCTGAATCACTTTAAAAATCTGCATCCAAAAGTTTTCAATTCCGATTTCGTTCGATGAAGCATAGAGAAAAGGTACGAAAAAGAAAAACAATATACTGAAAATTTACATAAATACCCTCCGTGCCTTAAGTCGGGGAATTCCTATTAGCTTAGGGAAAAAAACGTCAGTGTTCGAGTTGAAAAACACATCATTTCGTCGACTAACCCCATTCCACTTGATCCTCAAAACCGCTTATCATCCCGGTGCATCTCATCCGGCCGTATTCAAATCAAATAAGATTTGCGCTTTCGCGCGAAATTTTCTGTTTGGCATTACAAATCATCAGCCGTGCGAACGCTCCACACGTCTAAGGAAGATTGAAATCTTTGTTTGGGAAATAGTGCAACGTCCATAAACTCCTCCACTCCGTTGAAGATGTGGGATAAAAGTTTGCGCCCGGGCTTTGATAGTGTATTCGCGCGTGTTTTCTCCTCGAGTGTGAAAAGGTGCAGGACTCCGATACGTGCACCACACGAGACAAAAGTTTTGTTCGTTCGAAGGGGGTTGGGGGCGGGGGCAAGCACTGTCATATCGACGAGCCGGAAAGCCAACTGCGCCAATGATACGACGTCGGCTAGAGTATAATGCGAGTATTTCCATACAGGACGAGAGAGCGCAGTCTTATGGCAGTTTCGCGTTTGGCAGCAGACACGTATACAACACCGCACAGTGTCTTTAAGTAGCACCTGTTACCCTCGTTGCCGTGCGCCCTGGGTACTTGCCATACGTTCAACAATCTTCCTCGCGTTATCGTTAGCTTGAACTTGCTCTAACGAACTTATGAGAATTAAACTTCGCTACACTTTTGTTCTTCTACTTTTTGTCCTTTGTTTTCTATCTTTTCTCGGTTATGAAGAGCTTTTCCAGCTCTCGCATGCCTACACTTTTAACAAATAATCAATGTTTGCGATGTTATTTGCTGCGTGCATTTAAATTATAACCAACACACATTACGACGTGAAAATTGCGAATATATTAAATAACGTTTTAATCGTTTGAGTTTCATTTTCGAAAATTAGATTGCAATTGTATCATTTCGATTGTAACGTTTGCAATTTTGCAACGGGAGATTATAGGAGTAGTTGAAAAAAGACCTGCATGAGCCTTTGATGTATCGTGTGCTCTCTTAATTGTAGTGAAATTAGTTATTTGGAACGAGTTTCGCTTAGGGAATAATAAATTTTGCAGTTAGATGGACTAGTACGCGTTTTTGATAAGTTTTAAGACAGATCAAATAGGTTTTCTTTTTAAGGGTGGTGAAAAAGTAAATTAATTACATGTCGGAAAGTTTTGAATAAGAATGATTATGATCTTTTGAATTTGCACAACCTTCACTGATGATTTCTCGAACTACAAAAGAAACTAGTTGGAAACTTTCAATGATGTAATTACTTAGAATTCTGACTCCCATTTCTGAACGTTTGAGATATAGCGAGTTACATATACTTTTAGACGTAAACTTTTTGCGCAAAAGCTCTCTGATTTTTCGATTACAACGCTTTTCATTTCGGCTTTAAAATAGAGCGACAGACGTACCATCGAGAAACATTTATCATTTTGTACTTTCGACACTCGGAAATCGTTTTGAAAAATCGACTATGAAGTCGCTACAAATATACCAAAAACTCAACTCGCCTCTTGTTTAAGTTATCTCGAAAGCAAAAATCTGCTTTCTATATTATCATCAAACTGAAATGACATATTTGCAGAAAAATGCGTTTGAAATTGTTCACTCAATTCCAAGGTCCGTTGCATTTAGTAATGAAAATGTTATAAAATTAAAAAAGAATAAAAAAAATGTAATAAAAATATACAGAATTCAACATTGTCGACCAAATGAAATGTAACGTTTATATAAAGCTCGCAGAAAAATATGTAATAAAGAATTTTTGTTCGGAAAACGTTTGACTAAAATTCTACATTAAATTTCTCGGTATCAAAATTGTTCATGAAATAGCTTGAATAATTTATCGTGAATTTTGCCGTTCCGGAAGGTTTTATACAGTAATATACAATCTGTATCAAGGCGCGCACCTTGATGATGCACCGCGCGGACCACGCTATCTTTCAAATTCTCGACCGTGCGTATAAAACACGAAGCTTTACGACCACGTACGTACTGCGAACGTGGCGAATCGATATTCGACCCCCATCTCGGCGTTCCGTTTCAATACATTCCGCAACCATGGCATTTAGAACTTGTCTCAGACTATTAGCGAAACGAAAGAAGACCGATCGCGCGCAACTAAATCAAACCGACTACAAATTCATATTGCGGTTTTATTCTGATCAAACATGCGAAACTGTTCATCCGCAATGCTGCGACAAACATGTAACAAACTCTTACATTACGAAATCGAACAGATTAGAAATGAAACAAGTTTGAAACATTGTTCCGTCGAGCATGAAAAGTGCTACACGAATCAGACTTATTTTACAAGCAAATTTCGAATCTTATCAAAATTGTCGATCTATTTGTGCAGCTTATAGAGTCAGCAAATTCTCAATGCAAAAACATAGATGGTTTCATCCAAAAACACTCTTTTACGAGAATTCAATCATTTTTTTTCGGATTAAATAAAAGTTTTTGTGGAATAACAAGCGTGTAATCAATAATTTCGTTCAATGAAAAACTCGTTGAAAAAAATTATTTGAATCATTTTTTACTCGCATGGTAAACATCGTAAGTTTTTTGAAGCGCGTAATTGAATACCAGTTTGAACAAAAAATGTGTATCAAACTCTCGACTCGAACATTACAAGAACAAATTTACAATTGAGTGAATCGATTGCGTATTTAACAATAAAATAATCAATGATGAGGGAATATTTAAATTAATACAATATCACATTTTAATCAAACAAAACTTTTGATTCTGATTAAAAGTGAATTAACTTTGGGCCAATCATGCTTATTATCTCATCAGCTTGAAACAATACCAACTACGAAAACTAACTAAAGATCATTCAGGAAGTTTTTGCGCAAACTCATGTATAGCTCGTTGGAAGAAAATCCGCCGATCGAATTGTTTTGCCACGGAGTCTTTGAGCCCGAAAACGAATCGCGATCGAGACTCAGCTAATGTCCACTAATCAGCTCGATGCGGCGGTAAATTCGCTGTTCGTGGTTGGCCAAATTTCTTTTTCCCCCGTCGATAAAACAACTGAAAAAAGCTGTAGTTGGAGCGCTCATAAATCATCTGGGATTACCGGAATGGCCCACTAAATCAAATCCAAAAAAACGGGAAGAATTCTAACACCATTATTTTGTTTAATTTTTTTTCCCTTTTCCCCCTTTTTTGCCTAATTGTTTTCGTCTTTAAATCTCTTTTTTAAACATTCTTCATTCTGAATGGAATTATTTTCAAGTGGATCAAACTTCGAAAGTGAAATAATTGGCAAAACCCTCGAAAGGGCACTGAAAACAAGTGGCCATAAGTACTCAAATTCAATGTTGAATCGGACGTTTGAATGTTATGTCTTACTGTACTTTGAAACTCGATCTGTAATACTCGGACTGTATCCGGCACAAGTTTTTCCGTATAGTTTGTCTGCGCCCCAGGCTATTTCGGGTATAACGCGTAGGGGCTGGTCAGATGCAGACGCAATAGGGGATTTATATAAAAAACCATTGCCTCAGATCTTTGATATGAAAGGAGATAAAATAATATATCAGATTCCAATAACAAACCCTTCATGATGCTTCTGAACATTATGACGCAATAATTGAAATCAATTTTCTTCAACTTTTTCTAAGAAAAATTGTTTACATCATTTTAAATTTAAACTATTCAATTGAATGATTTGTTATCAAAATAAACTGTATTTTCGATCATTACAATGTAATCATGCAAGAGCAAACCAATTCCCTTAAAATTAGGGGGTTAAAGATGGTAAAAAGGTGGAAAGGGTAGGAGGGGGCTGACAAAAAAATGAAGGCAGCGTTATCAGCGGCATATCATCTAGAACGCGGCCGTAAAACCGAGTTGTACGAGTGGCGCTATACTCTACAGCGGGATGGCTAAAGCGAATACGTGTTTGGTGTGGTTATGCTCCAATGGAAAAGCTGGATACGTTCGGTGCGATTGCAGCCGTGTGTTATCTCAACTACACGGCAGCGCAGGAAACTCGCTCTAATACGTGCAACTGTATGGGTGGCCGTTAATATGTGCTCTGGGTGTGTGTTATGTCGCGTCTCTAACATATGCGACCCACCGTACGGTTATTCGGCACACGTACCAAACCTGTACTTAACTATCCATTAAATACGAGCGACTTTCACCCCCGCTACTATTTTCCAAGCTCAATTGGAGATGACCCCCCCCCCCCTCCGACCACAACCGTACGAATTCTTATCGAATGCATTTCGAAGGTAATCGGCCGACCTCGAGTAGGCCATCTAGAACCACAAAAGAAGCCAAACGAAGAAAAACTAAACAAAACAAGAGATGCGAACGGATTTAATTTATCTAACGTGACCCCGAACTAATTATTATGGTGAATATTTTGCA
This sequence comes from Telenomus remus, assembly GCA_020615435.1. NCBI lineage: Eukaryota > Metazoa > Arthropoda > Insecta > Hymenoptera > Scelionidae > Telenomus > Telenomus remus. Next base: position 12,813,423 of record CM036337.1, read on the forward strand.
GGAAAAGTAAGTTACTATAATTAAAACGGACAAGAGGTGAATTAGATTTTCATGTATAAATAATGTGATTTAAAACAAGTATTTATCGGTGGAATAATAATTGCATGAAGTAACCAATTTATTTGCAAGGCTACAAATTTATTGAATGAATTTAACTAGGTTTAGAAAAGTTGGTGAGCGAGATAAAGTCAATTCGCGAAAGACTTAAGTAATCCAAGAGCAAATAAATAAGTTTTGCGTTTGATTGCTAGTTTGGGTTGCACCTGTACGCGATTGGTAATGTTGTCCGGTGGAATTTACTTCGTATTGACATCCTTAAAGTATACGCACAAGTTTGCGTTTGAATAAACTATGAATTGCGGTAAATGCATTTACTCGCGCTGAAGAAACGGAAACCAATCGGTCGAGCTGATTATGCACTGTATCTGATTTCAAGTTCCGCTTGGTTTATCGACTTATCAAATTTGAATCTGTGAATATTTATCAATATTGATTCCCTAACAAATGATTACAAAACTTCCTGCCCCAATTGAGGCTAAAAATATTGGAATTGAGGAACAATTAACACAATCCTCAATCGTAATATCGATTCTGAATCACACTTTTAACATACCGGAATTCGAATTCAATTCGAATCATTCGAACTTTTATAGAAATAATTACGATTCTGCTTTCCGATATATTAATTTTACATCTAATGCTCAGAGTAATTTCAACTAATGTAATCAAAGTCATCATAGAAATGACCGCAATTTGGAATGACAATATTGATTTTACAATTGCTCACAAAAAGCGCCGCAATTTAAACCGAAATTATTGGCTGTACAAACTTACCGCAATTCAATGACTACATTTTTGATTGAAGAATTTCAACCAGACACCTTAAAATTCGTGATAAAATAATTCTCTTCGTGTATTTTAGTTACAATGCAAGTACAGTTGGTAACCGATGAGTGCTACCTGGCAAAATTAGCATAAACGAGGTTAAATTTAGATGCGAATGCGTATCTTTGAACGGAAGATAGTAGAGGATTGTGTCATTGTTTGTTGACTCTCTGGTATGGTTAGAGCTGACACGCACGCAAGAGAAACAGTCGGTCGTTTGTGTCTCTATATAGTGTCGTCATCGACACGCCGAGAGCGTTTGCTTTACGCTCTCAGCGAATGCATAACATTGTCGAAATGTAGCATATACCCGTGCAACTCTTGGTACTCGTTTGCCACGCATCAGCCAAGTTGCGTGCATTATGGCTATCTGGCAAATGGCGCGTCGGCCAAACGCTTATAAATGTTGGCTTATTGCGCATCAAGCGTGCACGCAACATTTGACCCACGCAGAGAGTATACACTACGACGACGAAAGCCGACACAAAAACACACTCGCGCAAAACCCAACACACACAACGAAAACGAATAAATTCAGTTTCGACCGAACAAGAGCTTGCTCCGAATTATTTCACGTTACGCTAACTCGAGTGGCAGGTAATGTAACGGAACAGTAGTTACTACCCCTGTAATTACAATTACAGCCGCCGAATTATTCACCTCAAATTGAACCTTTTATTTATTAATTGGGCGTTTAAAAATGGCCGACTACATTCTTTCCGGTGTGCAATCGAAATTTTCATTTCGTTAGAGATTTTGTTTTACTCAACTCAGCAAAGAAAAAAGCTTGAATCATCCGTTAACGTGAAGTCGAGGTGTGTTTGAAATACACGATGTTGTTATTTTGCGAAGTGCGTATCAATTTTGTGTCATCGTTCATAGGAAACACAAACATTCGTATCTATAAGTTTTGAGTTTCTGAAAAGAACTTTGACAATTTCTAAAAAATGTTTTGAAATAATCATGATGCGAATCTGCACAAACTTTAGTATATAAAACGCGTTACATAAAACGAGCCAAGTTTTAGTGAAGACGTGTATTCTAGTACTTCAACGCAGGTAAGTATATGTTAAACCATAATGCGATCACACTTTCGCAACATCGCTCCATAATTTAAAATAAACTTCCGCCCGAGTTTCTCAATTGAGATAATAAATTGCAAGTATCGTTAATGTCCCCATTAAATAGCGTTTTTTCTTTCAAACTTACATATTGGTTTACTCAGCACAGTGGACTTTAACAGATGTCAAACAAAAAATTTCCTGCTCAATTTTAACAAAATCTCTAGAGAGATTTTTAATAACCTCTAATAATTTTTGTTTAAAGTTTTATCATTAACGTTTGAATGAGTTACTGTTTCATCTTCTCGATGAATCAAGTATATTAAGTTGAAAATCAGTACTAAAACTGAATAATTATAATTTTGTCCGGAATGAGTTGGCTGTTAGAGGTCCAGTGATTCTAACAAAGAGACAAATTTTTGCATCAAGATTTACGTTGTGTGCATGAGCTTGAACTACGCGACAAAGATGAGCGCAAGTGTTGTGACGTCAAGGGACATGACGCGTGGTCAAAGCAGCCGGGGAAAGGGGAGAGGAGAGTGGATAGAGCGTGCACATTGGGGACGCAGCGGACAATGGAACGGCTAACAAAGCTTGGCATGAGGTGAGCGCCGAGACAATAACTGGGACTTGCAGGCCATCGGGCGCGCAAGTTCTAAATCAACGTTGAGTATAATAAAACAGCGATTGCGAGGCCTGCACTTTAATGGATCGTGATTTTCCGCCATTTCCCTGCGGACGGATGTCTTCAGAAAAGCACGATGTGTCCGTCAAAAGAACGTCATTGTCGTGTGAACGACTGAATTTACGTGCGAGGTTGTTACGTAAATGCGACAAATTGCGTCGACATGCGAGACGCGCTGTTTCCTTTCCTTTTGTCCAAACCGGACCAATTAAACGTGTGAAAGATTTTACGACACGAGTTGCAATATAATCAAAATGCAAAGCTCAAATGAAATTTCCTACACATAAAACGTATTTTTCTTTCTTGTTAGTTCAACGTTAACTACAATTTTCAAAAGTTTATGCATTTTTGAAACTCTGTTTCAGATATTCCTTTTTAAATGTTTGTCGAAATTGAATTAACATAACTAACAAAATTCTACAGTTCAACATCCCAGATATAACAAAGTTATACAATTTTAATCTTGCCGATAAATCTTCAATTTTTCAAACTAAAAGAAGAACGGAGAGTTTCAGTAGTAGAAATCATATACTCTCATACATGAAATCATCAAGAGAATAATAACTCTTGCAAAGTGTCAAATTCGCGAATCGTGTCATGTGGATATATACTCAATGAATAGTGCACACTTTGTATGCTATGGTCATTAGAAGGGCGTGGCAGTCATAAAGCTGGCTTAAGTACCGCGCGAATGGGAGTGAAAACGAGTTACTTATAGGGGATAGAAAGAAAGGGGGTAGCCGATATCTATTGTCGTTTTTGATCACAGACGAACAATTCAACGAACGTGAAAAACATTCGAAAATTTCAGCTTCGGCTTCAGTTCCCAAGTTTCATCGCAAAGTCATGGAATTCCGTCTTTCGTGAACAGTACTGTACTTGCGAGCAACTTTTCAAGGATCCGATTTTTTGTCTACAGTCTTCGCCAAAAAGACAGAGCCTGCGAGAGAGACAGGAAACGCGAACACAGAAAAGAAAGTGGGACTGCTAAGATTTTCTGGCTCAAAATAGTGCTACTATATATATATATATATATATTTTATTGGGGGAAACATTCTCGTAAGAAGCTTTTGCTTGCGAAAAAAAAGTAACAAGCTTGCCTGTGTACCGTTTTATTAATTGCTTCCAGTGAATAGGTCAAAGTTTTTTAGCAAAAAGTTGTATAAAATTTAATTCCACTATCGAAACATAGGTAATTAAAAAGTTGAGTTATTTTTACCGACAAAAAATTCTCTGTCGTGTAATAATAAAACAGAGAAAAAAGTCAGAATTCTGAATGATGAAATCATCGATTAAAGTTTCTCCGGACGAGAAACTTTTGTTCAAGTATAATTTAGCGTGGAGAAAAAGTTTAAGTTCAGTGTAACGTGACACATGCTGCAAAACTTGACACGTTTTGTCAGTTTGTATACTTGGCATTTAAGATGTAAAAGGCAAAATTATTTAAAACAGAGTGTATATATTTGCTGGCTTAGCATTACACTTTGACTTGTAAGTGCGGTTTAGATCTCGTGAGGTTTGAAGCAAGACGGCGCGAAAATGTATATCAACTGTGCAGAACATTTCCAAGCACTTCTGATGTAAAATAAGGAATAACAGTTGAAAAAAATATCATTTGCCTTTAGACTTGTAACGAATGTTTGGGACCAAAAAACTCATTAAAAATTGTAATAAACTGTCGTAATTAGCATGTAAATTTAATTTCAGTCTTTTTCGTCTTTACTTTTTGCAATTTTCACTGCCTTTTGATGAAAATTGATGTTGAATGATAAACGGAATGTAAAAAAAGTTAAACTTACTTTTCCATTTCGCCTCGTTACGAAATTCGGTTTAACAACTCGGATGCATTATTTAAACAAAGTAGAAAATCAATAGCGCTCGAACTCGACGGCCGTATGGGGCAAAAAAGAAAAAAAAAACTCGCGCAAGAGAGAGAGAGACAGCGTAAGAATGAGTGATTAAACCGTCGATGAAAATGGAGGCAAATCGCGGGATGTATCAGTGCATGAAATCCCGTGGAAACGTGACTCAATTCGATGCACGGCGTCATAAGAAAATGTAACTTATATCGAGTCGACAGACAGCTTGGAATTGCGTTGTCTCGTGGGAAGTGGGGAAAAAACGCAATACGTTAGACGTGGAGCGACGTTTCCCTTCGTAGCCTCGATCCTCTTTCGCATCGTCTTATTATTTCCCTACGTTTCTATATATTTCCACGTCAATCCCCGCGCGCTCATCCTTTTCGGCCCGCCATGCATTATTCCGTCACCCAAGCGGTTTGCCTCCTTTGTCCACTCGGCCGCGCATCAGCAGCGCCACTTTTCGTCGCTTTATCCACACACAGCCCCCTTCTTTCATCTCCTTCTGACAGCTTCTCGCTCGTTTTTACTTCGCGAAAACATTCGATTCAATTCCCTCACTCCCACGGACTTATATCAAACGCGTTTTACATTTTGATTTTATGATTGGCCGTAAACCCAAGCGGGTTATTCCTCATTCGACAAAGTTTCGGCGCGAATATGAAAAGACACGAAACTGATCCCACGAGGGCCTCGCTGTGCGACAAATATTCTGACATCTTCGATTGATGCAATTCAGGTTAATGCCGCTTTAAGATGCCAGACGTCGTTCGGATTTTCACATCTTTCATATCTTTATTAGCATCATTTTCTTTAGTCATCTTTCTCTATGCTGTCAAAAAATTTGTTTTTATTTTTCCAAGTTTTATGGTGGACTTCAAAGTGAAACAAGAAACAAATCTGAAAAATTAGCATGAAAAAAGAAGATGGTCAAGAGTTACTTGCATGCTAATAAACAATTACTATTGAAATTAGAATTCGAAGACCCATCCTTTCCTCAAAAAAAGTGAACTTTTATTGATATCACAATTATAATATATGTGTGATATAATATATCAAATACTTTTCAAAGTATTTAATGAGAACGTACTCGGTATTCCTTTTTTGTCATTTGAAAATGAACATTAAAAGTTGACTGCATGGATAGCTCCTGAAGATTTGTTGTCACGTCAAAAAGGGATAATCAAAATTATGAATAACAAAAATAAAAGACACGAGCAACAAGACTCATTATAGTTCGCTTGGAGGAGATTCCTCAAGCGACTTTTGTGACTCAAAGAAAAGTTGCGTTAGCTAGTTCTTCTTATCGGCAAGTTTCGCGCAGCCGTGAAAAGTTGCGGCGCCGAAGTTAGTTTAAATTCGTCCCTCCGAAAGTAACGCACTTGGCCCGGAAGCGACGCGAAATTCCCGATGGACCAAGAGAAAAAAAAGCCTAAACCTAATCTAACCTAATTTCAAGTAGATAAATGTCAGAAGGCCATGAGAAGAACATTTTTCTGATGAACCTCTCAACCTACTTCCGAGCTTTTAGACCAGCTAAAATACACACTCTGTTAATTACATTTTGTCAAGGATATGTTTTTTGTTTTTTTGAATTCTTCTTTCAAAATTGATTAATAAATGTTGACTTGTTAACTCTACTTGACCGAATTAGAGATGATTGAGTTGAAGTTTTGTTAAATATGTACTTACTTTGGTTACAAAAAATGAATTGTGAAGACACTTAATTTTAAGCAAACTGACAAACATTTCAAGTCAGACAACACGAGTACTTGACCGGAGTACCTTTGTTACAAGGACGGCTTAAATTATGTTCATTACACTCGTGAAACAAGTACCCTAATTCAAGCTGGTTATTTTAACTACTTTGACAATAATTCAAACTTTTTATACACAAAAATTGCAGCCAACTGTTGGTCGCGCAAAATTTTACAAACACATGTGTAAAATAACTAATACAAATCTCATTCAAAAATTATGTCTTCAAGTTCCTTCAAAGTTCCTTTGAAAACGAACTGCCTCTAATTTGTTTTTTTTTACTTTGAAATAATAGCATGAAATAATTTGAAGAATGAATTTACAAAATTGGACTACAGAGATGAAGATCGGTAGAGACGATTACAATTGGAAAAAAAATTTAGTCGCATGAATGAGCCTCTTTTGCGAGCATTAAAAAGAAGTGAGCCCGCTTAATGCGCTTCCACGCGAATCGATTGCAAGTGTTTCTGTATTCCAGGAAGTAAAATCGCGGCGTTAGAAGAACATTTAATTTCCTTAACGACCCGTTACACAGATATTTCGTTTTACTTTTATCAGCGATTTCAGAGCCCGCGCTTCCGTGCATTTACTTTAAACTAAAAGCAAGAAACTTTTGGCCCAGACTAAAAGAGAGAAGGATTTATTCGAAGCCCAGTGTCTTATATCAGTGACGTTACTAAACGGAAAGTCTATTAGCGAAAGGGCACGTTTCACGAGAAAGAAATATTTTTTTTTTTTTTTTGCAAAACCAACAAAACACAAAAATGTCAAGTTTTCCAACTGACATCTTGTCATACGCGTAATAAATTTTTCAATTTAGTTCAGTTTTATATTGGACGAAAAAAGATTTTTAGTTCGAAAAATAATCCGTCAATGAACGATTAAGTTCAGCTTCAGAACTAAATTTATAATTCTGTATATGTCAAAGCAGCATGAATAAGATACCGCAAAACATCCGCTGAGAAAGTCAAGCCCTAAGCTTGACAAAATTATGCAACGTGTGCGAAACTAGATTTTAAATTAAAAAAGAAGAGTGGAGAGATTAAAAAAAATGAAATGAATAGCATTATTTGGAATGTAATTTTGCATTCTAATGTGGTATTCAGAAAAAAAATGATTACCTCGTTGAGTAACATCAAGGAGCCGGGCTCTTGAGGTTATTATGAAAGGAGCGCTCTCGACCGTCAAATTAACCACAATAATGGTAAGTACAACAATAAAATACAACAATCAAAACGTTATTCGAGACCATTATTTTTCCGAATAAATTCGAATTGAAGGAGGATATATAAATCTGCGTTGGTTATATACATAGGCCATTGAATAGTGACCTTGTTTTGATTCAACATTCGCCGGGAAATCTTCGTGCTCTTGTGCTCTCGCAACGATTCTGAATGGGAGTGGTAGATGGTGCAGGATTTAAGGGAGAAAGGTAGTATATTTCGGCGCCGAGAGCACCGCCCATGTTGTTCATGGAGCTTCACACTGACTCGGTCCCGAGAAAAGCGCTCTTCGCGAAAACGATTTTACGATGAATTTGTGTATACGTCGACGTCGACGTTACTCGCGACTGCATACAAAGACGCATATTAATACGAAAATGTGATTCAATCTATCCCGCCACTGGTTTAAGAAAACAAGTTTGCGTCAGATCCTCAAAAATAATATTCAATCCAAAATGTGAAGAAACAAATTCTTCTTATAATCTATTTTTCATCAATCATTCAAATCTTTAACCCTCAAGTGCACACTCTAGATGTAACAAAAAAGTAAAAAAAAGTATCCAAAAACAGTAATTAGTTTTCTATAATAACAATTACACTATACAAGCTTTTGTAAATCCTTTTTTTTATACGTAATCTGTGGTTTTTAAAAGGTTAGAAAAATTGTTGCTGAGCTTGTGTGTGTAAACGTCGATGCTATTTCGATTCCTCTCCCGTTTTGGAGTTTTAATTTTCATGTGTTTGTTATTGCCAGTTTGTTTCACGTCGGATCGAATTTGCGCCGTAATTGCTTTTATTTGCACGTACGTAGAGAAATATAAATTATATTGTTTCAGATTCGAATAATCCCGGCAATTACATTGAAAACATGTAACTCAATTCTAACTGCATAGGGCCGAAAAAAATCAAATTAAGTGCAATTGAATCTCGGCTCATATTAATTTTCCATTTCCGTTTTAATTTGTGTTCGAGCAATACAATGTAATGCATGGAAATTCACGATCGTAGATTGCCGCAAACAAAGCTACGAGATTTCATCGCAACAACCAGATCCATACTCGATTGTTAAAAGTTTTCAAAACAAAATCCACTTGTCAATTCTGTACTTTGAAATAAAAAAATACTTTGGAATAAAAAAAAATATTTTAAAATTTCTTTTTTCGGATAGCAATAACACGTATTACGTATCAAATTGAAACATTCGCCAAAGCTTTTTGTATTCAAGTGCCACTTGGTACGTTGCTTTGAATAAAATCAAAGGCCATAGTTTCAACATACTGTAGTGTTAATTTTACAACAAAATCCGGTACCGTGAAATCGATTCACTCTTTCTTTGCAAATTTTGGAAGGTAACTAGAAAAGCGTGAAGTTAATGCTGTTTTAGCACGTCAAATCAGAACAACCGTCACACAAACTGTCACTGTCATGTTTAGATCCGCGAGTTTCGTTATTATCAGACATTCAATTGTGTCGGGAGTTTGGGCGTATTTTGGAATGTAATTCGTCGATACTTACGTTCGGCTCAAGAGACGAATTCACACGAAAAATTGAAAAAATGGGAACTTCAAGATGGAACAAGTTTACGGCTCTGACATCCATCTGAATCGATTGTAGATTTCCTAAGGAAAATATGTCTCAAGTTAACGGCGCCTGAAACAAACAAAAAACCCCATCAATCCAATTGTATTATTGTGCATCACCAAGATTATTTACAAAATAAACATCAATATTTGTAGGGTTCGAGAAGAAACTCAATTCGCTTGATATGAAAAATAGTCGAACCACATGGGAGACAGAGGTATAAAGAAATAAAGTATCCGAAAGACAATCATTAAAAGAATTTTTTGGGATGCGCAAGCATCTCGCATGTTCAATATCGCGTGCGCGAAGAATGAAAAGAATGGATGATGGCGAGGCATTAAAGATGGGGGATGAGGGGACACTGTAGAGCGAGGGGGTGGCAGGGATTTGAAGAATGAGGAAAGCTTATAATACAAGAAAGACGTCGGCTAAAGGGACGGAAGGAATCGAGGGAGGAATAGAAGACGCCTTGTAAGCCTGCTGCTGTGCTCCAGGAGTTGACATTAATTGGACCGTCTTGACAACTTTTCATTCATCCCCTAACAAGCTACATCCGTCTTTATCCGGCTATCGCGTTCCTTGTCCCGCGCGAGCATTTCTATCACTCTTTCGTCTGCGTATTATTACGTGTCTGCGAGATACTGGCGCGGCTAAAACAACCGACAATGGCGCAAGCGAATCCTCGCAGTATCGTCGCGATTCATATTCGCGATACAGGATCGATCTGTTCACAGGACATTGTACACACCACCGACTGTTTTTATCATCAAAGATTATTCCGATATTTGTACACACTCTTCACTTCAATACCGAGTACACTTGTTCCCTTCTTTTTCCGACCAACAAAAACATCCGTTTGATACATTTTCCATTTGTTTCCAAACTTTTAATTTCATCTTCTTTATTCCTTTCATTATTTTTTTTAGATTATTCGATTCTATTTATACCTCTTCTTTTGAAAGTTATTTTTATTTTCGTTTCTTAATTCTCTTTCGAAAAGTTTTTTTCTCTTCTTCCAAACGAGTGCAATTTGTTCCCGAAGCATAATTCTCGATAATTACAAAACCAAGATGGTTAAAAGTTGGCAGGAAATTAGGAAAGCAATTAGCAAGTTGAGAATTTCGTATGCCACTGATAAGTATTAATTTCGCGAGTGCACACTGCAATAAACAAAATCAATGGAAAGAGGAGGGGGGGAGCTTTTTATACCCCTTGTCACCGGTAGGTGTTGCAGAACGTAGTGCATCGGGTGCGTTTGCGAAGAAGCGCTACCAGCATCGGATACAGCTGTTTCCTGGCTGAGCCGGCGGAGAGGCCGCTTGGTATTTTATGTGTCTGCATTAACATACAAAATCCTGTCCCTTGAAAAATACGAATCTCCTAAACAGCTCTCGCTTTAAAGCTTTTATATACGAGGTTGTGCACGTGCGAATAACAGCCGTACATTTTATCACGCGCACATTGTCGGGATTTCGCAATCGCAGTGGCGCGCTCTCGCTGCTCGTGGATTATTAAGCGTGAACTTCTTGGTTATCGTGTTTTTGAGTTTCGCGCCAACCTAGGGCTTTATACTCGCTGAATAATTCAACTTATCATCTTTGATGCAATTAAATGCCTCAAACCGAATCTGTTACGCTCGGCCTGCTCCCAAGACGTCTTACGCAATGTTCGGGTCTCGCTGCAGCAACAAAACTTTACCTCGAGCTATCATCTCCTTCAAACTTTCAACAACACGTGAATAAGAAATTCTCATCTGGTCAACATCGATCGATCAAACTTTTACACCCTAAAACATTCTGTTCAATAATAATCATTTCCAAGTGAACTATTTTTTGTATCCAAAAATTGTAAAAATGTTCAATTCAGTCGCTTGTAAGAAAAGATGATTTTTGTTCAAATTGACTGAACATTTCAGTTGATTCAATTGAAGTGAAAGCATTTTTCTGAAAAGTGATTAGCACAGAGAAATTAATAAATCCCAATCAGAGGTCACAAGTTCGTCGTAAAAGGTCGACTGCGAAATATCTTTCATTCGCAAAACTATCAAATTCCCTGCATCCCTAATGAAACTCTGATCAAACCACAAGAAGTTCTATTCAGAACGTCCAAAACTCGATAGCTACATTGGGAATGTAAGCTGAAAGTTGATTGATTCTGACTAACCGGTCAAGTATGGAAACATGCCTGTGATTTTGACCGTCCCTTGACTCGAACGTCCTCTACTGCACTGACGATGCCACTTTTTGATTCTTCTCAATCTGAAACGACCAAATCAAGAATAAATTTTGTCCAATCACTTGATCCAATAAGAAATGAAATTGTCTATAAAACACTAGTTTGATATTTCGTCAATTCTATCGAAACAAAATCCAATTACGGATTAGTCAAGTTAGGCACTATTGATAGACGCGTTTTTCGCGTGACAAATCAAATCCCCATCCAACAGTGGTCAAATTAAGCGCCATCAAGCAAGATTTCCAGCCCTGCAACGTGGCTTAGGTGCCTTAAGAGAAAAAAAAGCCATGCACCAACTCATTTATTGCCTCCACGAGACGGTTTCTTGACGTAACGAGTTTCATAAAAACCAACTGCCACCGGAGGGATACACTTTGAGTCCCTTTTTCAATCAACTTATATCTAGTTACCTCCAACACATTAACACAACCTGAAAGCGAACGGTTTTACATGACTATCAAAGGAGAAAAAAAATGATGAAAAAGGAAGCAGAAAAAAAACAACATTGCAACTTCAATTTCTCTCTTTTCTTAGCAATACTTGGCTGCTTTATAAATGTATCACATTTGTTGTCTTTAAAAGTGGATACAGGTTTGTGAACCCTCGACTTTCTTTTTCCAGATCCGCGCTTACGTTTCCGCAGCGGCTTTGTGCGGTACGAAAGGAGAGCGCAACTGAAATTCAGTTGACTCCTGGAAGAGAGGCAAAAAAAACGATGACAAACTCGTGGACTTAACGAAGAAAAGGAGGGTACGGACGAGAAGAAGCGAATGAACGTCAGCTGACGAGGATGGGAACGTGAGTTTAGCTCTCGTTCCGATCGATCCGCAAAACTTTCCGGCTTCCTAACGATAGCAGTAGTCCCGACGCGAATGAACGAGATAAGACGGATACGAGGCACGAGTTGCTAGAAAGAGAGCGAAAGAGATTAAGCCAAGTCGGGCCGGACTGCGTCTAAACTCTGCGCGCTCAACGTAACTCTGAATTGGACCACTCGTTCGTTAAATACGAAGCGCACTCTAGATTTGTTCCGAGTCTACTTGAGCGGAGGAGAACGCTGGCAAAAAATGTTCGTAATAATCGTGTAATATCTCGTTCGTAAGCTCCGCCTTGCTGCGAGCTCAACTTTGAGAAATATGTATATTGGAAAATCAATAACATTGAAACTTCATATGAAAACTATCCGGAATAAAGTTTCGCTTCAATTTATCCGACAGTTTTGAATCCTCGGGTAGCTTTAATCATAAGTTTTTTTCGCTCCAAAGTTTATCACAGCACTGTTGAATATCGGTTACAATATGACAACAAACAAGTTCTAATCTAACAAAATAAGTCGTTGACAAACAAGGTCTAAATGGAAAGAAAACTTTGGAGTGTTTTGTCGGAATTTCGCAAACGGTTTTTGCAGACGTGTAAACTATTTGGCACGCGTACAACAATTCTTGCAACTGCTTTTTTTCCAATTTCATGATACGAAATCGTTCCTCCGACTTTTGACGTTGAACATTTTTTACCCAAACTGTTTTTATTGTTATTAACAAATACCAACTGAAGCGAACCCGATAAAGTATGACAAATAAAACAATATTGCGACCAGGAAATAAGTTGAACTGTTTTGGAAATGTTGCGAGTATGCTTTGTGACAGATACTTCAAAAATACGAAGGACAGTGGAAACGAACGGGAAAACACAGGCAATGTAAAACAAAGTGGTCTTTGAAAACATCCTGTGAAAAATAAATCCGTATTTCATCTTCCCGATATTGTAAGACGAAAAAAAAATATGAAAGGATTCTACCAATTTCAAGAGGAAACTATTAACAATGAGAAACAAATGCTGTGACTTAGAACTGAATAATCCCAAAGATAAATTGAAAACAATCAGCAAGACGAGTTGAATCTGAACCGAAACAATCATGAATTATTCCGAATGTCATCTCAAACAAATTCAGGTAATTGCCAGGACGTCATCTCCTGTCTGCAACTAATTCTGGAGCCGAAAGCGTCACGCACGGTGCATCGATCATAAGATACGTAATATAACCAGTTGCAGAGCGCGCAGCTCTATTAACCATGTCGTAAGCGCGGAGACACCACGGCCAATCTTTCAGCGCACGTTAATGCTAAGAACATTCGAATAAATAGCTTTTTGCCTTATTACAGAAGGTTGCAGCTTCAGATTAAGCATTCAAGGTACGCGCGCACAAACGCTCGTCTCTCTGTTTTGAGCAAAGCGCTGTGCCAAATAGATAGCACACGACAAGACGAACCATGTGATCTGCGGGAAGTGAATTCTCCTTAATCCGCTTAGCTTTTTCCGTCCTTATTTCTGTCTAAACGAAAAGGCAGCTTTTCCTTCGACAAAGCACCGACTCTTCTTTCCTGCATGCCTCAACCGTTTCTCTCCCCCTCCCGGCGTCCCTCCCACTTCACCCCTTTTTTCCCACCCCTTCGGCGATAACCCGACAGGGGTACGGAAATCCAAATCCTGAAAATCTGGAGGATCAGAAGATTTTCTCGAACTGAGGGTCGGCTTTAGTTATCGATCTGAGAAAATCGCAAAACATGCACAGCCAATGGTGCGCCGTCGGAGGAGAAATTTCAATGAGAACGGCGTAGTCGAGTCGCATTAGGGTTAACTGATTTCCTTAAGCGCCGTTAAAAGATTAATCAACGTTGACTGGTGCTGAAAGAAAGAAATGATAAGTGGAGTTGGGTCGCAGGACATGATAAATATTTAAGCGAATCAACCGAGTCATATTGGATGAATGAAATTGGACGTCACCCAAAACGTGAATAGGTTTAGGTATCTAGTGCGGCAAGATTGAATGAGCAAAAATATTGTCAAGTTGTTATGGGCTGAATTTTGACGAGTCAGGCGATGTGTTTATTGAAACGTTTTTGGGACGCCGGATAATTGATAGTGTGGATGCCGATAAGTCTGTAAATCTTAAATGACGTACTACGATTGGCTCGCAAAACAAAAGGCCCGTCAACTTTGTGATTGCTCGAGTTCAAAATATTCTGACGAAACAGCAGGTTTTGACAAGGCATTATAAATCGATCATTAGTGCCGGCGGATTCAATCAACGCGCAGGCCTCCACGACGCGTATCAGTTAAATTCTATTGTCTTCGTAAAACAGATAAACACTAATCAACTCCCGTCAAATTGTTTAAACATAATCATAAATTCAGCATGTCAGATTTCACAATAATTAATTAGCCATAAATTGTAAAACTATTTCAAATTTGGTAATCAATCTTGATAAACTGTTAGGAATTTTCTTCCCAAGTAAGCAAATCACCCAAGACTATATTTTAGATCCAAACCCCTGTATCAACCATAATCATAATACTACAATCATAACACACAACGTGAATAAATGTCGTCGTTACTTTTCTTTGCATCCCCTCCTCATTTCTTTTTTTATATTCTTGTTCGCAGTTTTGCTCCAATTTAGCCAACGTCGAGTTCGTGATTTATGTAAATTTCGCGATGTAAGAGAGGGATACTGATACTGTGAAAAACGAACATAAATGATGAGTTTGGAACTTGCATTGGAACCGGAGAAGTTGTGGGCTTGAAACTTTGCCGAGACTTGCTGTATTTACGTTTCTACAATATTTGACGAGCATGATCAATATTTAATTCCCAAAACTCGATGACAATGTCGTTTTAGTATATGAAACTTTTTCTTAAATCCTCTCTCCATTTCCTGCCCCTTTTTCTCCTTACCAGAATGAATTCCGTTTTTGTTTATCAAAAATTAGTCAACAATACTATTTCAACTCTGAACTAAGAAAAACCTTCAGCAATGTAGTGCGAAAAACTTGAAACTGCAGTTAAATCGTCGTTTAGAAAGTTGACGTCTGTAGTACGAGGAAGTAAGTGGTGACATCTCGCTCCTGACCCAACAAATTCATAGTCAGCAGGAGAAACATCAGCGTTCGGTCGCACAGCTGGCATAAGATCATTACGTCTCACAGCGGCATTCCGAAGGCTTCAGTGCTCGGCCACAAGTCCACCTAAATTCCATCTAATTGCATCATCGAGAAATAAAAGTGTACTTAACGAAAAGTATAGCCCAGAAAAGGAAAAAGAACGACATGAGAAAAAATTAATGCCCGTCTAATTTTTCATCAGGGGTCTGGGCTGAAATCAACAAGTCGCCAATCAAAACGTCGCCTGACGACGACATTATCTTCGAAATAACATCTAAATTTTGTTTCCCCCTCGGCAAATCAAATAAATTTAATCAATAAGTCAAACGCTCCCCTAGCACGATACAAGACAAAATTGATATTAACCACTTGTAACACCTTCCGTTCGCGCGTCATTGCGCCTGATTTCATTCACCCCTTTAATTACCTGGCTGAATAACCGAACCAGAAGACAAAGAGACGAGAACAAGAGGAAAAACAATCAAGACGAAAAATTTGCTCGGCTAACTGACCGTAACGACTGATATGAGTGAGGATAATGAGCAGGGACTGGACCCGGTGTGTTTGCTTGGAAAAGTGTTAATGTATGAAGGGGACCGGATGTGTGCGTGACAAACGATGTGAGACTTGTCCCAACGGAGAGCCCCTGCATCGATATTGAGTTATCTTGCTCCGCAGTTTCTGCTTGCCGCAAAGAAGCAAAAGAGCCGGTAATGTTACGGACTTGATTCGTTTTGCACACAAGCGTGCTCGCGCCGAGTCAAATCAAATGAATATCAGTGGCACCCGAGAGACTGCATTAATAGCGTTCGTTTCCGTCGCGACTTGCGTTTGATACCAAATATTTAGACTGGTTGTTGATTTGAGAAAAAAAATTTTTATTCTGTCCTTTTACGCGGACCAATTTACGCGGACATTCTTGTCACGCAGCGCTTGTGTTTCGCCCGACGAAAGTGTATACTACTGTCATAATAAAAGGGAGGAAATCTGTCTGCTTGGTTATCTCGCGAAGATAACGTAAAGCGTCGTAAACAATGGATTTTATTGAGAGAAATACGCCCGTGCGGTTACTTCCTTGCTCGCAAGTTTGTTTATTATTTATTCGCACGAGATTGACTAGGGTAAATATTTGGGGGCAAAAAAGTCAAAGAAAAACAGTTCTAACTTGTAGATTTTCATTCAATAACGTTATTTTCGATGCCAACTAAATCTTGTCAGAAAAAAATTGCTTTTTTAACAACGTAAAAATCAATCAGGAGAAAGTGATGCTGTTTTGTACGACTACTACTATCAGAGATTGAAAACCGCGTTTCACTATGACTAAAAAACTGTTTTTCTTTTTTAAAAGCGAAAAATAGTTTGTTTGTTTGTTGTGTGCAATATCGAACAGTTTTATATCCATTGAAAGAACTTCGCTTGTTTGTTATTTTGTTTTTTTGTAAAAAAATTGTTCAAAGTTACCTGATTGGGTGAATGTACTACTAGACAGTGCAATATTTTATACCGTCGTGCAAACGCAGCAAACATTGTGTATGCTAAGTTGTTGTGTTTGCAACACCCGATTCCGTCATGTAAATTGAGACACGGGGTTTATTTGTGCAAAGCTAAGGCACTAGATGGATAGATGGCAATGACGTAAGGCGCATGGTCTAAGCGTTTACATTGAAACTGCATCATTGAAATCAAAACAAGAGTCTTGAGCGTATCCTTGAATACACACCGGGGTGAATATCTGAAAAATAAAACACACCTTTCACACTACTGACAACTGAGAATAGTAAACTATATATAATGTTCAAACTAAACTTAAGTAGACTAAACTAAAATTAAAAGTAATGTCAATTTGAATACAATTCCAGTGAACGAAAATTTGCTGACAAACGACGGAATGTTGGTAAGAAACGATATGTGCCTACAATGTGGAGTTTTTTTTAAATAGTTTAACGCGTTTACGAGTGGGGGAATTACATACTCTGAAGGTAGACAGTCGCTGATGCAGAGTCTTGAGAATAAAGAGGAGGGTTGGTGGAATAAAGTACCTACGAGCAGATGCAACGAGGCACACCGTGGCTCGTAAAACTTTTACGGGACGATATCGCACTTTTTTACTCGCGCGCGTTATCTGCCTCTTTCTCCGACCCAGCATCACAATCAGCGGTGCCAAAGTTCCTCCTCTTGTTTCAGATTAATGTTTACGACAGTCCTATTATTAAACTTTTCTGCGGTCTTCATGCAGTCTACATTATGCTTCCTATCACTGTAAAAAAATGTGTATCGAAACTGTCGATGCAAATACTAAACTTCACATCCCATATTCCCAAGTATAAAACTGTGTCCCTGCTTAGCCAAGTACTGTGCTTTTTAACTTTCTCTTTCTCTCTCTTTTCCGTTTTCTTTTTCCCTCTAAGGGCGCTTTTATGACAGGCGATGCGCGAAAAATAAACCAAAGAGGGTCGCCACTTTGTGGCAATAAAAATGACACGAGCTTTCTTACCCAAACTAAAACCCCTCCAAATCACGTGGAAAATCATTGCGATTTCATATTTTAGTTTGACTTTTTGTTCGAGTATTATTTTATTCTAGGAAAATTCGATCAAAAAATGAACAGTCAGCCTCGTCAATCAAGTACCAAACATCAGTAGATCCACTTCTTGGCCGTAAGCGGATTTGTTGACCTTTGACGTGAAACATATCTGATTAAAGCAAAGAATCGTACATGAATGCACGATTGTATATGAAAAGCGCGGGCATTTCGTTAGCCAAATAACGCCATTACCAAACATAATTTGATTTGCCTTTGTTACGACGAGGACGACAAAGAAGAGCAAATGCCACGGTCTGATTCTCGGATTTCAGAATGCTGTCCACATCACAACTGCTGCTGATGTGACCCGCGTTGCCTCTTTTGTTTTCACGCAAAACATGCGATGAAAAAAAAATAATAATACAACACGACGCCAGGTCCACTATCGCGGAATATAAAAGACTCGCTCGAGGCACGCAGCTTTGAATTAGATTTTTGTTTTCCTTGCTATATAATTTTTTTTCGGTACGTTCACACGATCAGCTCTTTTTGTGCTACAAAAATGAACGTTTTGATCTAATTAAAATTTTAATTAATGATCATATAGTTTGTGCGATGAAAGACCGTTATTGGAGAGACTAATTATTCATAAAGACCGATAAGTAATTGATTGAACCTCGTTACTCGATTTGAACAAAAACAGAGGATAAAAAGAAATTTGGTTTTTAATTGAATCAAACGCAAATTGTAAGAACGACGGTAATTTTCTAATTGCATTTTCCGTGGTTCTCGAAATTATTTGATGAATCCCCACACATTGTAACGATTGAGTGGGATGTAATTTTTTTATATAACTTGATTAAGGCATTTGTTCTTTCAATTGCACAAACCACAGTGTAACTCATTTTTTTCCCTGTCCAATTTGACTCTGAATGACGGCATTGTAAAATAACATCCATTACAAAAAAACTGCCACAAATAGAATTTGCGTTACTTCAGAGAAATTCAATTTGAAAGATCAGTACGCATTTTTGTCATCCAACAAATTCTGCTATCATTTTTTGATATGTTTCATTATCTTTTACTTTTTTTTTTTTTTTGAAAAACTATACTCTACTTCACACGTTGTCATGAATATGTACGAACTGTAAATTATAATGCGATAGTGCCAGGATGTGTTGCAATCAAGGGAGTACAAATTGTACTATACGTAATTTGACTCTAAAATTACCGTACCCTTCATAGACTAATAAACTAAGCAGACATCAAGTCGTACACAATCATCGAGAAGATTTGTCAAGTAGATCCTCTTAATGTTAGATACAGAGTTAATGTTACACGAAATTTGAAACGAAACACATCAATCAAACAAGTGCAAAAAAAAACTAACTTTTCCAACCTGTCAGACTTGTTGGTCAGATAAAATAACTTGGTTTCTTCCAATATTTTTAATTTAAAATTCGAGTATTTTTTGTGAACAGAAATACTACAACAAAGTTCGTTGCACCCAGGTCGAACAATGTACGCACAATGCGTCGTTAAATGAGTTTGATGCATCGTGATATTTGGCCATAAAATGACGATATTGTTAACGTACTACGAGTCATATTGAGAGCAGTTATGTTGAGGAACCGATTAAATGATAATGCACTGACAATGGAACGTCAACTTGATGAGCAAATCAACTTGATTAATGTCCGAAGCCAAATAATTTGGTTATTGTTTCAAGTTTGCACGAAAATGGTCCAACCTTGAAACTTTCTCGAAAACAATCTTCAGGGAACGGTCGAAGAAATCGCAGATGTTTGGTTGGAGCGAGAAAATTTCATATCAATAAATCATAATGCAAAATGGGTGTCCCAGAAATAGTTGGGACGCCTGCACGAACCACACGGCGTCATTTCCTGAACGACATTGATTATATATAACGAAGGAATCAAAAGTGTATCCCAGGATCGATTTATCCTCGTTTGCGACTCGACAATAAATGGCTTTTTGACAGATTCATCACGTTTACGACTTAAAAAATATACATTTCAACAGCGATACACTCTGAGTGAATTATACAATTTGAGTAGCTTGAACCAAACTTGTCACGGACTCGACACACAAAACGAGCAACAAATTTTTATACGTCAGTCGATTTAAAATTATACCTCGCTAACAATTTCACGAAACTTTGGAAAATTTGTTATTGATGGACGATTTTATCCGTCGCTCTATGAAATATGAGCCGAATGTTTTAAATGCTCAGAGCGATATAATAGTGCATTTTCAAGTCCAGAATTTCTCGCTGATATTTTTCAAATAAATTTCGCATTTCATGTCCGTCCTGTACAACGCAAAAAATCAACCGGACAAACTCGAGCTACAATTTTCATTCGAAAATTCATTACTGCTTAGTGCAACTTTTGTTTCAGTGTTTTTCAAAGCTTGAAAATCAAAGATCACAATTTTGTCATCGTCTGTCAGATCGTTGAAGTATGTTCGCGAGAAACGTTTAATCATATAAATACAAGTCGTTGATCATGTTGCAGCAAATATAATATTTTTGCGATGAAATACGATGTTTCATTAAATAAATGCTCGCGTGTATCAATCACCCATCGCGCACGCGACGACTGCAATAAATATATCTTCAATCTCTCCACGCTATCTCTAGTTTCAAAGTATAACACAGACGATAACACAACATCTTCGGCAAACACCGAAGACTTGGCATAAACGCTCTCGCAAAATACAGACAAGGCTGCAACCATTGTCGAGGCTTACGACTTCCAATAACGCTCACTTAAGACTTGATAATACCATCGCCATTAAAATGACCGTAATTACTTATTGAGTTAACAGACTATATCCCCAGGTTGTTACTAAAAAATTTTTTTCAAGTTTCACTATTCCGACCTCTTTTTGTCAAAAAGATGATACTATAAACATTACTCATTTCTAAATTCAAAAAAGAATAAATTAATTTGTCTCAATTCTCTTTCATTATGTTGGTTTGATTTATTCTATGACGTCATTGCGGTCATTGAAAGTCATTGCGGTAATTAGAGTCACTAGGGGTCATTCAAATTTTTGGACTTGGACACAGTTAGTCACGTGACGTCATCGAGGGTTGATGAGCTCAATTACAATAGGTCACGTGACGTTGTCGAGAATGGGTGGGCTCAAATTCCGTTAGTTATTTGATGTCATGGAGGTCATTAGCATAGTTAGGAGTTACAAGGGCCACAGGATCATAGGGGTCAGGAACAATTATTTAGTTTAGTACAGGTCACGGAGGTTTTTCAGCTTTAACACGGTTTTTCAGATCTTATCATCCTGGGTGGATGAACTCTAGTTCAGTTGGTCAAGTGAAATCATTGGAATCATTATTTAGTAGTCATAAGGGTCGTCGTGGGGGTCAAAAATGTAATTGTTATTCAAGTTTTAGGACAGGTCAAATGAAACCGGTAGTAAAAGTTAAGAAAATATCTACTCTACCTAGATGTAATTTTGGTCTAACTAGATGGTCGATATTAATATTGCATTTTTAATCTTTTGTTATTTTTCCTACATGATCTAAAAGTCGTGTGAAAAATCCATCTTCAGATAAATAGCCTGGACTGATACGTGAAAACGTCGTCTGACTTGAAGTCGTTGCATAATTTCGCAATCCGAGAATTTGAATAAAATGTCCTATTGAAAGTGATCCGCGACGAAACCGTGATGAAAAAAAAGCGTCAATGTTCGAGCGTCTCTTAACATCTTCATCCGGTTACCATTGCATTATTGAAATAGCGCCACTCGAGAAAACGATAACTGACCTGAAATAGCAGAAGGTTTGGCGTGGCGTTTGCGTCGGCGTGAACAAACAGCAAGTCGTTGCACACAATCACGCTAGCCGGCGTGACGTACAGCCAAGTTTACATGTTCAATATCGTTAGCATTCTACGACCACTGTCCTTTATTCAAATCGCCCGTACAAATTCAAGTTTGCCCGTAGAATCCGACCTGAAAATACAAGCGACTTCTTTTTGTGGCCGGACCAACAAGGGTGATTTTTTTCAGAAGAATGCAAAAAACATTTGCAACGAGAACCGGGAATGTTCTGGTGGAGAGATAAATAATAAAACGAACTTTAGAGGTTTGTGCTTTTGCAAACTTGGCAAATTGCTAATGAAAAAAATGAACTTGATTATCTTGTTCGGATCATCATTGATAAAACGTTGCACTCGAGAGACACGTAACAGTTTGCGTGGAGCAAATGAAAAGAATGAAGTCGATGAGAACTTTGTGCGCGAGTTTACTTACAAATTAAAATCGAAAAGAGTTTTGCCGAACTAATCAGCGATCTTCATCTTAATTTAAAACTTGGATTAAATCTTAATCAAACATTTTGACCTTGACTCCTGAAGATTGGAGCGATACAAGATCAGTGCTTATGCATGTAAAAGAGCTTGCAGATTATCAAACGAACTCTAGGCTCTAAAATTAGAAAAAAGCAAAAGAAAGATTCACCTTTCGTCGGTGCAGACAATAATTTTTAGTTTAGAACGAAAGCTTAGCATCGTTTTTTTTTATCTTTAACAGAAAAATCGAATTTGAAATTCGCAAATTGAAAATCAAAGTTATCGATTAGACGAAAAAGGCGGTTTTATACAATTGAAAAATCTAAAACAGTTTCTTTAGCATTTTCTCTTTCCAATTAAGAGAAAACATCACGTTTTTCCAACGACAGCAAGCCGGAGCGACGGTGTACGTTCTAATTGCCACGATGCTTGCACGTATATGCAAATGTCACACGTGCACCGCAGTGTAATAACACGCGTGCTTTTTGTACATGCCAAGCCGAACGCAAAATGGAGTCAGTTTAACGAGATAGACTGCCTAACTTTCTTTTTGCCTCTCCTCTTACAAACTTGGAAACAATTTCACAAAAAAGAAGAATATCTGTCGACTATAAATTTGTCCTTTTTATTGCATAATCGTAAAATTATTGTCCGGGTCAGCGAGACGAAAACCACTACCTATACCAATTCACAACTTTTAATTAGCCGCAATAATTCGATGATTTGAATTAAGAAGCAATTAATAATTGAAATGAATCGACGACGCAACAGTGCGTTTTAAAATCAGCATAATTGTGGCGTCGGTTTGGTTTGTTACCCCGTTGTATTACAATTAGTTCGTATAATTGAAGTTAAAAAAAATGAAAACTTTTTTCCTGCCCGTGTTGAATGTAAGATCATTAGAGTTAAAACGTAATTTATTTTCGTCTGATTCGTTCGGACAAAGGCAAATTCGCTTCTTGTTCAGCGGACCATTCAAACACGCACCATACAACTTCTTTCGTCGGAATTATTTTTGCAGCGCACACATGTACAGGCTATTAGAGTCCGACTCGAGCTTACGCAGCACTTTGCCCAGTCGAATTAATAAATTGATAATGCAGCTGGCATTTTGGCAACCGAACTCTATTAGAGGTGGCTCTTGGCACCTTTTCGTAATCTCTGACGTCACAGTAATTACCTAAATGCCGCGTAAGGCCTCTTGGCCTCCAGACGCCGTGTTACATTCTCGTACGTCCGACAAAAGACCAAGAAATACCACTTGCCAAAAAGTCTGACTCATCTCCTTCCTTGTCTCTTGCCTAATGTCTCGCAAAGACACCCAAACATATCTGTCCTGTCTATTTACTTGGTGTGAACACTCTTTGTCTTCTTTTCAAAAATCCTAAAAAAAGTCCTCAAACGTTACGTCTAATCATCACAAAGCGGAAGAAATCAAAGAGACATACTTGATATTACAATGCCCATCCATCTGATTTATCTTTTAATTTTGTTTTCATTTTCATCTGAATGTTTTCATCCTGAAAACGTTGTTTTGTGGTATGCAAAGAATGTGTTATTTACGATTTGGAACAGCATCCGCGAGGCAACAAAAGACAGATTTGAAGTCAACTTTTAATTGACCATTACTGAGTCGTGTTGCAACGACAAATCACGATCAATGCACGTTCGACGAATTATGGCCACATGCGCGACGCACTTTACATTGCAAATTGTTTGTCATTCTAACATATCATTGCTGCGAGAGGAGGGCGCGTTTTGTATAAATAAAATGACGATTTGCATGCGCCGCGCAAACCGTGGCCGAGCGCAATTAAACGTTAAGATAAAATTCAAATGGCCGGACGCGAGGCCGACGCGTCAAATTATTTACCTGACAATCGTACCGCATCTGTTTCTATTATGCGGGTTCTTTATGTATGATGCACTGGCGCAACAACCCTCTCCTACCCCGTCGAAAAATTCAGCGTAAACAGATGATGCTGCTTTTAGTTTGGCGCGGGTTATTTTCGAACCTCCTCTCTGGCGTTAATTTATTATATTTTGTAGGTGTGTAGGATGCACAGTAACTCGTTATCGCTGGCGAACGCAAATCATGGTTTTGAAATGTGTGAAATCGTCGAGCTAGGGGCAAAAAAAACCTAAATCAATGAAGAGATATACCATGTTTTTTCATCAATGGTGACGTGGAAAGTTTTTTTTTCGTACTGATCTTGATGATATTTGGAGAGCTTTTGTTTGAATTTATGAATAACATTGGATAATTTTTCATTTCAAATGTAGCTTGAAGCATTGGATTCAAACGTTCAAGGACTGACCTTTATAGGGACTCCAAAAAGACATCAAAGGTTGCAACGAACAAAGGGAGTAGGTCGAAAATGAAACACTGCTTAAAGTCAAATTCTAAAAACAGATGAAACAAATTCAATTCAAAATCAGTTAGTTTGGTCAAATTGCAAACAAAATGGTTTGAGTTTTTAAATCGAATATGAAAATTGGAGTAATCGGATACTGAGAAATGAAAGCATTTTCAACGTTTCGCAGAATTGATGGAATTTTTGTTTTATTGGAGTGAAACAAAACTCAAAATATTTGAATATTCAAAAGAATGATGAATGAATAAAACATAAAGATGAACCTTGGTAAGTTTAAAGGGTTGGTGTGCCATGGCAATTGCTCCCTTTTTCATCTCTCATATTTCACCCTTACTCCTAATCTTATACCCTTAAGCCTTGCAATGTTGTTGACCTTCTGCTTTGAAATGTTTGATCCATTCATGAAAAATGTCACATGCACGCACACAACAAAGCGTTCTTAAATGATACATCGTTACCATCTAAAAAAGACAAACAGAAAACTAAAGTCAACAAAACAATCGAAACCAAAACAAATAGATTTTTTCCATTCCAGAAACAAAATATGCTGTTACCAAACATTGTTGAAAAACAAAACGTGGGCATTTATTACTAATAGTCTTTTAATGGAGATAAAAACAAAACGTTAAAAAACTTTTTGATATTAAAAAATGTTAATAAACACCGACTTAATGTTTACATTGACAAAACACATTTCATAAAAAGCATTTTTGCTACCGAACGAAAACAAAACATTTATAATAGAATGTAAACAAACCATTCGCCGAAAATATAAGCAAAACATTTGAAGATGTAAACTATCATGGAAATATTTATTCAAGAATACATTTTCGTTGATTCAGGATAATTCAATAGAACTGAGAAAAAAACGTAATCATAACAAAAACAATAAACAAATACAAGCTAAATTAATTGGCATTGATTTGAATATTACATTGAATTACACCAATAACAAAATACGTATCGTTGAATTGTAAACATTGCTTTGTTGACAAATGCTGAATTTTGGAAATAGTCAAACAGTACGGCTTATTTACCTGGAAACTGGGCTGAACTATATTACAAATCACAGGATTGTGTTACAATACGCAATTTCAAAAGTCTTTTTTGCAAAACCTGCCATTTATTTAGTCAAACCGTTGAAAGTCAGAGCAAGGCGCGAGATCAATAAAGAACAAACCGCTTGAAAACACAAACATAAACACGACACAATGGCCTGGCGAATTGCCGACGAAAAAAAAGACACAAAGTCGTCTGGCGTGGTTACGTTGAAATCATCATCGAGGTTGTAAAAAGGAGAAGAAAAGCTGCCAACCAGCATAATCGGGGACGCAAAAGAGACCGAGCGCGAAAAACCAACCTCTCTAAGGCCAACAACCGCCCGTCTCACTAGCTCTTATACTTGTTTACGTTCGTTTTTTAATAAGAAAAAAGTTCTTTTTATACTTTAACACCGACGAAAACTCACCGGTCAGTTGATCTCAGGCCGGCAGCCCAGTATACCGCGAATTCCTGATGATATTCGATGACGGAAATTTTCGCGCACGAAACAAACCACCGCGCACAGCATCCACATCCACATTCCACCATAAAGATTATCTCGCGGAGCACCGCTGAGATCAAATTACGTCTGACCGTGATGCGCGCTCATTTCAATGTTTGTTTATATTTCGAAACAAAAAAATTGTTTTGATCTCAGCAAACCGATCCTCCCGCCAACTTTTAAAAATCGCGATCGTTTACGATCAAAACGGAAATCGAGGGAATGAGATCGAAACAGCATTTCACATTTCTAGTCAAATCAGCAACCAAAATAACGCGAATTTTAGAATCAAAATAAAAGAAAATCAATCCTCAAATCTGTTTTTTACTTTGCAAAATAAGACATTTTTTGTAAACAAATGTTTGTTTACATTTTTGAGGTTAAGTTACAAAAACAGTTGAGACTCGCACAAAAATGGCGGGAAAATTGAGCGTGCCATTTGTTTTTAAATTGTGTGCATTGTCAAAATACAACAATGACAATGTTATTGAATTTAAAGTTGGCATCGACTAGAGTCGTGGATGGATTTGCGTGCGCACATTTTTGCACAGCGGAAATGGCGTCGACGAAAGCAATATGGCCGACGTGAGACAACGTAAACAGAGCAGCAGCGACGACGAGGGCTCGCATGCGGGTAAGTTTCGCAAACTTGTGGAATTCGGCGAAAACGCGTTGAGACGCGTGGAAAAACGTTGCGAATCGTGCGCGTCGGCCGCTCGCACAACAATGAATAGACAAGTTATCACGTGCTCGTAGTTGTGCGTTGGCGATGAATCGCGCGCTAGCACTGTGACGTATGTCGCGCGACTTCTGCGACCAGTCGTTGTTGTTGAGGAAAAAGAAAACAAAAATCAGCGTAAACTTGGCAACCAGATAAACCAAAACTTCAACGCGCATTATCGAGTTGGAAAAGCAATTGTAGAGAAGGTGACGTGACAATTGTGACGAAGGGGTTTTGGAGGTTACGTGTGTTTTGGCGACGCAGGTGTCACGTTATAATTACGTCTTGGGTGTTATGTCAAAAGGCGCGGATGAATGATTTGTCACTTGTGCAAACCGTTGAACAGGTTTTGTCAATTTTGTTTATCCCTCTTGAAACAAGTTTTTGTTGTTGACTTTCATTGTTTTGATTTTTTGTCAGTTTGATCTTTTGTTGGTTCTTTTTGTTCGTCACTGGACTATGAATTAATGTCAATTTGAATTTCTGATAAACCACGATTCATGTTAGAACAATCTGTTGCTTCAAATAGATCGAATTGAATTCGTCAGTTTGCGTTCCAGTTGGTGCGGATGTGTAGGTGATTTATCGTCAGTGTGATGGTGTATTTTCTGGTGGTTAAATGGAACTTTCTGTTTTGACGACATTTTTTGTCCAGTTTATAAATGAACTCGGTTCAAACTAATTTTTGAGTCGGAAATATCACGTGTGGAAAAAGGATGTTGTATTAATAGATGGACCAGTTGTCAGTGGTAATTTTAATTTTACATGACGTGTTTAATTTGTTGAAAATGTAATTGCGTGAGGTCGAGAATTAATTGAGTTATGATACTTTTGCAACGAGCTTTAAATTAGTTAATGGGAAAGTGTTTTTTGTTATAATTTTAGCAAACAAAAACTTTGTTATAGTTGTTTAAATTAAACGAATTTGATTTTTACAAAAGTGAATTTTGAGAAGATACAATTTCGTTTGACAAGTTGCCAATGATTTCGTCTTTTTTTCTTGTTAAAGTACATGTTTAATGTTGATCCATGGAGGTTGAAATATTAATGAAGATGATTAATTATTAATGCCAACGCGACAAGCGACGACTAAGAATAGTTAGACGATGAAAGTGACTCAGAAAATGAGTTACATTTTAGAAATACGACTTTTGACAAGCTTGTTCTAATTATTTCGATATCCAGTTTTTTTATTTATGTTCAAATTGTAAATTTTATCTTTTAAGAATTTTTGTTTTAAGTTCTTGATTGCAAAACGTCTTGATTACTATTGCATAAAACTGCGTCGTAAGGTAAACGACCTAAAGCGACCATGAAAGTAGTGAAAGTTGCAAGCAAATAAATCAAACTTACAAATTGCATCTTCGTCTTAATCCAGTTCAGCGTTTATTTCCTCGTAATTTTTATTCCTCAATTAGAACTCAAAGCAAAGCAAAATGAAAAAAAAATGCTCGCATCATTATGAGATCATCTCAGGAAAACTGTCTATAGTTCGAATTGAATAATTTCAATGCCAACCCGAGACGATGACGTTCCAGACCGTTTATTAATTCAATTTTTTTAGTTTCCACTGTCAAGTCCAATGGAAAATTTAATGACAAGGCAAACATTATTCTGCAATAATCACAAATTATACTCAAAAACTTCAAATCAACAATAATTTTAGACAATTTAATAACACGATAAAAATGATGTTATTATTTATATGAAAAAATCTGAAATTATCACAAAGTTAACCCAAAAAGTTTGATTTAAATTTGAACTGGAATCTGCATGGCCGAAATAAAGCAAGCCAAACATTAATTATTCGTGTTTCAGAGGAAATCCCCATCAGCAGGACTCTGAGAAAATCATCACGAGAGCAAAATCCTCTAAGCAATTTCAGATTCAATTTCAACTTAACGAAACAGACCGAACGAAGCCTTGGCTGTGCATCTGTTTTGAGCGCGGACGAAAATCACAAACGTATAATGTCCTTGGATATTATGCGAAAAACAAAATGATAATCCCGGGGCGAGAACTCGTAGAAAGATATACATCCTGGCATTAATTGGAACCTCGGTAATAACCAAGCCTGGTTGCGAATTATCAAAGTAATCTACGACTGCCGATCAATAGCAAATCAGCCGATTAATCAAACGCCGTCTACAAATAACTTACTCGCCGAAACGCATAAACACAAACAGCCACGCGGTAATTAAATATAAACAGGCGCAAAGTTACGGGTTTGTGCTGGCTGGCCGCTCTGATCTAATTACCAAGCGCAAAATATCAAAGAAAGGGGCGCCATTGAATTACAATGTTTTCATAAAGTTTCGCGAAAATTGGCCGCTGTAATCCGCGATGATGTAGAGCCAAGTGCAACGGCGCTTTTAAACTGCTGCAAAATAATTCCCAATGCTGATGGGAATTTCGTAGCTCGTTAATTAGCGTATCCGGATACGCGAGAGAATCGCCCCAAATCATAACTCAGCCCCTGCCCGAGCCGTCCTGTAATGCATTTAATTCGCGGATTATCATCGTCGATGACTGGGTCGCGCAACCTACCAACCAGCCTTTGTTCTAAGCTATCGGCTTTTTCATTGTCTTAGTTTCGGAAGCTCCCGCGCGCTTTACTGGACAAGCATAATTATTGCTCTACAATCACCATAACCTGAGCTCCAAGATTTCCTCAGAGATTTCAGATGAGACCCTAACTCTAAAATCTCATTTATGAAACTCAAAACGAAACTTACATTTTCTAAAAACACACTAACAAAATGTTCTGCAAATTTGATTCCAAATTGTTTGAATTCAACTTAAATGCTATAACATGGAAACTTTACAAGTTTGATTGATGGTTACTCGAGGGTAAAGATAGTTATTTACTTCAAATGTCACAAAATTTTCAATTAAATATTGAAGGTTATAAAAAGGATCATTGGGTCAATGTTAATCTCAACGGTTTTCGATTAGGCTTACAATCAACGGATCGAAAAAGTTTGTTTTCTTATTTGAATTGAATTTATCGTTAATTCATGTCGCTTGACCAGCCGTAACCTTTTGTCATCGTCAACCTGATTCCAGAGCGGCGGCCTCTTGGAATTCATATTTACAATATGCTCTAGATCGTACACCTCATCTTAAAATAGGCACAAGCGCCGTGCCAAAATTCACGTCATCCACTTATGCTGAAAAATCTACCTCATTCCGGTTTCAACATTCTGGTTTTTTTCTCAATCGGTCTTTTTCATTCATAATTTTTTCCTTCAATTTCTTAATCAACGTTTTTTGAACTCTATTTTAAACCAAGTCAGCCGAAAAAAATGTTCGATGATTTCGTGGGTCCCTTTCATTTATTTTTGTTTGTTATTTTATCATTCTTTTAATCGATTCATTTTTTATGTTTTGGTGTAAAAATCGACTTATCCATTGTATAGAAACTTGCGTAAGTGTCTGGTAAGAGAGCTCGTCGTGGGCACTTGCCAGGGTTACGTGAACCAAGAGCAAGATATTTCTAGTGGCGACCAAGTCGCGCCGCGGCTCAGTTCGCACCTGCGGCATCGCGTGAATCGCGCGGTTTACTTCCTCTCGCTTAAGTGCTATATTTAGGCTTTGAAAATGAGTGAAAGAAAAAGAAGGCCTGCGCGTAAAAAGCGCCCGCTTGAAAACGTTCTGGTTGATGAAGAAAAATGCGAACCTCCTCCCCCTCGTCCGCGTAGGGCTGACAAACGTAAAAGACTCGGCCAACTTTCATATCTTGAACCAAATTAATCAGATTTCCATTTCTAATGGTTTCGCTGAAGTATTTAGATAAGGGCATTTTTAGATTGACTTTGATCGATGATCTAGTAGGAGAAATAAAAATTTTGATAACAAAAAGCTGATCTGTTTTGGTTTGTTGCAGCCACTTCAAATCGCCCGATGACGTCGCTAGACGAGAATGTGAACATAGCGGAGCAAAAAAAGTCCAAACAATTTGGTGAGTTCAACTTTGCGGATCGCGGAAAAAACGAAGAAAATGTTACGTAAATTCAATGGCCGATGAATTGATGTTTGTCGATACATACTAACATAATTAATTGGAATGTCAAGTGCGGTGACTTGGAGCTTTACTTTTTTGTCTGAAATGTCATTTTGCATTGCAAGTTTGACGGCGGTTTAGTTGTTGTTTTCCTTTTTAAATTAACTTATTCAATTGAAATAACAGTCGATTTTTATCTTTTGTAACGAACTGATATTTGCGTTTGCCTGTAACAGCAATTTGACGAAACAAAAAACTTTATTCTCAGTCGTAATTGAGTTTAATGAACACCGTAATTTAGTAAATCGAATTGAGTGTACCACTCGATAGGATCTCTATTTCATTTACGAATTTGGGTTACCAATTACAAACTGGAAATTGCATTATGATAATTGATGCATAATAGGTTTCTAAAAAAACCAACTTCAAACTTTATTACTCTATTACAACGATTCTGTGAATTCTTTTAAACTTGGAAATAAAAAAATGAGGTATTTTTTAATAGTTCTTAGACTCATTTGTAGATAACGTTTGTTATTGCAAATAAGAAAAAACATTTCCTTGCAAAATCTTTCATTTTTGAACGTATAAGACACAACTCCTTGAGATTCCTACTGTAATAATTAAGTTTGAATGTAAATCTGAAAAATCGACCAAATGAGGAACTTTGAGCCGAAGAACAAACGTCTAACAGCAAAGTCAAATTTCGGGATGTTTGATCGAGGGCAAGACATGGCGTGGACTGTGTTTGAGAATGCAATCAACTAATTAGGCTAATGCTCAATCGGTATTCGTCGGTGATCATCAATTTGGTATTATACAGACAGCCACTCTTTTGTAACTATATTCGCGCGCTAAATGCCTATAAATAGTACGCCTAATTAATCCTCCTACTAAATTTCAGTTTCGTTTCATTTGCGCGACAAAAATTGCGACGACGCGAGCTGCAGGACAAAAAGCCACCGTGCACCGTCACTGCAGAAAGTTCTTACGTTAAAATGCTAATTGCGTGCCACTGGTTTGATGACGTCACGCGAAATATCGCGACGTTTTTTTTTCTTTTTATTCCATTTCGCACTCTCCTTCGTCTCTCCATTTTCTCACTTTTGTACGTCCCGTGTTTCTTACGGCCGAACACACCTTTTTAGTCGCAAATTTTAATTGCGCTTTTTCATAGCCGAGACAAAATTAAATATCAAATTGCGAGACGTTGTCTCTTTTATTCCCTTTTTTATAATTCGTTGTGTTTAAATTTTCGCAGCCAGAGAGAAGTCTTTATTCAAATCGTTATTTATAAATTACAATCTAAATGACATTCAGAGATCACTCGATTGCCACACATTTTTCGAACAATTATTTTCAAATTTGAAATGAAATTTGTACTTTGCTCGCTGGCGTTTACATTACAATTTGTCTTCATTTAAATGTTGATCACACTCGGGACTGGTTTGGTCTGCGTAATTCATGCGTAAAGTAACTTCGTCATTGTTCGTTTTCAACTTCTGTTCAATGTCAACGGTCAAGATCCGTCTAAAATACAACATTTTGTTTTTAATTTCTTATCTATAAATTATCTATAAAGTAACAGAATATTATGATCCATAATTATAAATGATGAATGTTGGATTTTCAGATTCACAACCGAACAGAATGGAGAGGATAGAAAAAATAGAGCGACTGCCAACAGCGGTGGATCACCACAACAACGATGAAGGCCATCCAGTCCCGATTGTTATTTCCCATCCAGACCACAATTTCGAGCTGGATGAAGAAGCGCTATCCGAAATACTACTGCAGGATCACATAAAGGACCGTAGCGTCGTCGTTGTGTCCATAGCGGGAGCATTTCGCAAGGGCAAAAGCTTCTTGCTGGATTTTTTTCTCCGTTACATGGAGAGCAAGGTACTACGCGGCCAGTTCATTCCAACCAATTGGAATGAACGAGCGTGACTTGAAATTTTTGATAACCAGTAATTAATTAACCGTGTTTCGTTTTGTACGATTGTTGCAATTTGAAATTTAATTGAAATGTCTCGAAAACATTTTACTGTTACAACATTCATTATTTGTGACTCAAACGAAATTAAACTTTATCTTTCACGAGATTCAATTTGAAATTATATAGACGAATTTCACGATAACAATATATTTAATAACAATTTGAAACTCCTTTGAAATTGTGTATCAAAGAGTATACAAAATATGGTTGTAATAATAACGACTACAACATACCAAACAGTTATTTTAAATTTAACAAAATAAATTAAATGTCCAAAGAATATAACTTTGTTAGAAATGTTCAAAGTCGATGATATTTATATATTTAATTAATTTCATATTGTTCTTTACATTGCAGTATGTAAAATTGGAAGACGGCGACGAATGGATGGGTTCAGATGATGAACCACTGAAAGGATTCTCGTGGCGAGGTGGTTCCGAGCGTGACACCACAGGCATCTTGATCTGGTCGAAGGTTTTCTTAGGAACTGTTAATGACGAAAAGGTCGCCATTATTCTGATGGACACCCAAGGCACCTTTGACAGCCAGTCAACCGTCAAGGACTGCGCCACGGTGTTTGCCCTAAGCACCATGATGTCTTCGGTGCAGATTTACAACCTCTCAGCGAACATTCAGGAGGACGATCTGCAGCATCTACAGCTGTTCACCGAGTACGGTAGATTAGCCCTGGAGAAATCGGGTACAACGCCGTTCCAGAGATTGCAATTTCTCATCCGGGACTGGAGCTACCCGTACGAGGCGCCGTACGGTGCCGAAGGTGGCCGGAAAATTCTTGAGCGACGACTTGAAGTCTCCGACCAGCAGCATGTAGAACTGCAGCGACTCCGAAAACACATTAAGTCTTGTTTCTCGGAGATCGCGTGTTTCTTGCTACCTCATCCTGGACTGAAAATCTCAACGGATCCTCAGTTTGATGGGAGGTTGTCGGAGATCGAGACTTCGTTCAAACAGGAGCTGAAGACTCTGATCCCACTTCTGCTCGCGCCCCAGAATTTAGTTACAAAGAAGATCAACGGCCAGACGGTCAGGGCACGCGAGCTGGTCGAATACTTCAAAAGTTACATGAAGATTTATAAGGGCGACGAGCTACCCGAGCCGAAAAGCATGCTAGTGGTGAATAATCATTGGGTTGAAGTTTGATTTGGAGTTTGTCTTGTGAATTGAAGAAGTGACTTTGATGTTTTATTTGCAGGCGACTGCCGAGGCGAACAATTTGTCTGCAGTTGCGGAGGCGAAGGAATTGTATCTGCAGCTGATGGATTGCGTGTGTGGCGGTACGAAACCTTTCTTAGCAACGGCCACGCTCGAAGCGGAGCACTTGCGTTGCGTGGATAAAGCGCTGCATCAATTCCAAAACAAACGAAAAATGGGCGGCGAGGAGTTCAGTCAGGCTTATATGGAGAGACTGGAAAAAGTACCTATCTTTTATCAGAATCAACAATTAACCCGTTTCAAATCAAACGAATGTATTTTCAACTGTCTGACAATGTGTTTTTTTTCTGATTTGTTTTTTCTTTCATCTTCCAATTCCAATAGTTCACGTCTATCACTCAATGAAATATTGAACTCAGTTCTTGTTTGCTTTTCACGTACAGAGAATTTATTGTCGTGTTATTTTTTAGGATTTGGATGATGCATTTGTTCAATTTAAAGCGCACAATGAAAGCAAGAACATATTCAAAGCTGCGAGAACACCTGCCGTGTACTTCACCGTGGGTATCACGATGTACATTGCGTCCGGGATATTTGGCCTTGTTGGATTGTACAGTGTCGCTAACGCGTGTAACTTGATTATGGGAATTGGTTTGCTCACTTTGTTACTTTGGGCCTACATAAGGTATTTTTATGTGTTATAAACACACGATTCAACTTTATATGTTTGTTGATTTTCAAGTTTGTTCACGATCAAATTCTTATTTCACAGATACAGCGGCGAGTTGCGAGAAATCGGCACCACCTTAGACGATATCGCAAACTTCTTGTGGGACAATGTAAGTGTTTTGCAAAGTTTGCAACTTGTTCAAACCACTTGGTTCATTGTAAACATTTCAATCCTCACTAAGGATTGTAACTTGTTTTACTACGCATGCTTAGTTTGATTGAAAAAGTTTGTCTGAAATCCGTCACGAGAGTTTTGGGATCTTGGTGTTTTCATTTTTTTATCATTGTTTTGATGGGTTTCCTGTTTTAATCCTATGTCAAATAGAGGTGGAAGTTTGAGAATTAAAAGTTAACAATCGTCAGTTTAACTTGATGAAAATCATTTAACAAATTGCGAATCATGAATATTAACTGAGCCTTATAAAACATTCATCCAACTAATATAAGGCTTTCTATTTTAACAGGCCCAGCTATGCGTACGCGCAGTTCACAAAATAAGATACCTAATTGCAACAGCAATCCTTGCATTGTTACTTAGACCTATAGTCCCTTTATTATTTAGTCCCGTTCGCAAGCATTTTGACATCTGATCATACGCTTACTTTTCAACCGCATAAAAATGTTCATGAAATCAAACTCACAAAGCGTCCAATCGATAATAATTAATCGTGCATTCAACCTGTCATTTTCATTGTGTTTGGAGGAAAAAAGGTTTCATTTACATGTTGTGTCATTTTTATTTATGTAAATAAACGTCAAGTTAATTTATCCGTCACGCTCTCTTTATCCCTTTTATTGCTGAAGGCTAACAGGATTCAGACTATCAGAAAGGTATGCATTTTTTCGAATTTTATTTCACCAAATTTCTTTTCGCTATTTTCGTGATCAAATTTTGGTTCGCAAATTGAAACACGAAAGCACAAAAGAGAGCAAATCGAGGATAGAACACAACTCATGCATTTGATCGTTTGATTTATGGTTTTACTTTTTTCTTGGTTTTCAAATCTGTCTGTTTTTCTTACTGTTTCAAACTTTTTGAAACTCATCTCAGTTATTTTCATTCGCTGTTGAAGTGATAACTTTTTCAAGAAAAGCATTAACTTGATCAAAATTTTGTTTCCAGTTTATGAAACCGATCTACCAGATAGTGGCCGAAAAGTCAATGACAGCAGCTACGGTGCAACAAGCAGCTGGTCTAATAACAAATTCAACGATGAGAGCGACGGTCAATGCTACGTTAGCGCAGACCACAAACGGAAAAATGAAACAAACCTAAGTTCGTCCCTGCGGGCAAAAACAAAGCGGACAATACGCTCAAAACACAGTAACGAGAGATAATCTAAATTTGCAAAAGATCTTTTCAACTTTGATGATAAACAAAATGTTATAATTTATTTAAATATATATTGCACGATTAGAGTCATTTTAGAACTGGAGAAGTTAAATCTGTACAGTGAAGCTCTGATTGTAAATCAGTGATATGTTAAAAAAGTGTGGTTAATAGTCGAGAGCGAAGAGTCATTAGTATGTTGTAAACGTTTTATCGACACTGATCGCGTGGCACAGTTTTTGTTAGTAAAAAAATTTTAATTTAATTGTGATGCCCAGGCCTGTCTGGCGGCTGTCTTAAATTTTTAAAACTATGTTGTCGATTTTTTGTACGTGAATATTAATTTAACAAACCTATTTATTCGATGGAATTGATAAATCAAAATAATCTGCACAGTCGTGTGTGTCCATTTGTACTTTGATGTGTTCAAGACAATCATTATTGCCTGTGCCAGGTGCTTCTTTTTTCAATATTCAATTTAACGCAATAAATAATTTGTACGATACAATTGGATCGTTTCAATTTTCAGATTAGCCATCGATGATTTGGTGCAGGAATAACCGATAGGTTATAACAATCGAACACAATATTGTCGATTATTTTTCGTATCCAAATCCTCAAAACGCTATCGATTATTCGTACAACAAAGACAATTGTATCTGAATTCTATTTGCATAAATAACAGTGAGGTTTATCACCCTACGTAGAAATGTTTCACTCCCAAAGGATACACATTCATCCGAAACTTTTATAACTGCATAAGTTTTTTTTTCATAGATAAACATATCCGTGTTCCTTTTGGAATGGAAATAAAAACGTTTCTTGCCATTGTAACTGTAAAAGTGTCGCCGTCTGAGAAATAGTTTAAAAAAACACTTAGGACCTTGTAACAGCGCTTGTAGTTTGTGATTTTGTTCTGTCATTTTGTCGACTGGTGCAAATTTTGTTCGTTACATGAAAACCGAACCGTTCAAACTATTTAAGGCTGTCGCAGATTTTATACTAATTTATGATCTTTTTTGTCAGCAAATGTACATGAATTTTTGTGAATTAGTGTTGATGTTCGTAAACCTTTCTTTTCATAAATAAATGTAATCTTTTAGAAATGCAGTTTGATAATTTTGACGGAAAACGACGTCGTTGAGAAGAACAGTAAAACGTTTATGTGATTCAAGACAAGTTAGTGTTGAGAAATTGTTTGTACCATCGATTGATCAAACAAATCATTTGAATCGTACCTGTACAGATGGGAATAATATTGTGCCATTTTGTATAAAAGAAATGTTATTGATTATTAACATTTTAACAATGATTTTCATAGTCATCGACCAATCAGACGAACATGATAATATACTTGATTGTATTATATTACACTAACAGAGTTGTCCAATATCTGATACAATTTTTAGATTTGGTACCTAGATGATATAGATCTGTAGTAATTTATATAACTATTATGTAACTGAAAATTCATTTACGATTTGTTGTTTACGTTGTAGTGTGTTAAAAAACAAAAAATATGTAATTGGAAGATCCAATTTATTTTCCATTCGTTCGTTTTCTTTTTATACTTGTTTTGTTTAATTCACACTTGAACTACGACGAGACTTTTCCCCTCTCAAAAAAGAAACCCCGGAAAAGAAAAGTGAATCTAACAAACACAGCTAGAAAAGCTTTTCGTAGTCGAGTGAACGATCGAACATGTTAAAAAAATTTAAATGTTGTATTGTCGATCTTTCGTTGCATTTTACGATTATAACGAACATGTGAGAAGGATAATATTGATGTATTTAATTCTTATGGTGTAAGTAATTTTAAGGGTGGAAATAAACAAAGTATTTTTGTATTTAAAATGACATTTTTTTTATTAGGAATTTTGTTTTTTTATACAAAAAGTACAAATCTTATCTGTCATCTGAGAAACAAACCTTGTAATAAACAAATAGACACTTGAAATTTGCAATCTTGTACTTCAACGATTCCAAGTTCCTAAATCTCATACAAAAGTACAATCTAAGCTTAATCATCCGCAATGGCCACAAACATCTTCTTCATAATATTGTCCAACTTCTTGTTAGCTTTTTTGACCTGCTCTTCATAAAGATGTAACTTATTAATCGCAGCACTATTATTCGGTTCCAATTCAGTAAGCTTTTTCATATCATTGTAAGCCTTTTCCCAATCTCGTACACTGCCATAAGCAACTGCTCTTCTGTACAGCGCCTTAACATTTTTCTCATCTCTGGTCAAAACTTTCGTACAAAGTTCGATAACGTGGTTGTAATTCTTCTGGTGCAAGTGGCACTCTGCCATGTTGTTGTAAGTGACCACTCGAAGGTTGTTGATCTTCCTCACGAGCTCTTCATCCATGTCCCCTTCCTTGTTAAGTGGCTCCATTGTGATTAACAATTTACAAGCTTTGCTGAATTTGAAAAACGCATCGATATGTCGACCAGCTCGGAAAAGAGCAGATCCAACATCTTTGTGTTTCAACGCAGTCTCATATTTCTCCTCCTCGGACCACTCCCAAACTTGTTTATTAGTTTTGTAATTGTACAACGTGATGGTAAACGTAATGTCAACGTTGTGGTTTTCAGTCTCAGGTAACGGAGGCAGTTTCAACATCACCGTGCTTATTTCTTTAAGTGACATCATCTGCAGGGCTCGCTCGATGTTTCTGTCGACGAGTGAACATGCTTCTCCTATGGTGATGGATTTTTTTACACCAGGGTTGGCTAAATAATCAGAGTTCAGTTTTTCGATTGGAAAATTAGATGGTTTCGTTGTGATATGTATTTGGTCGATCAGAACATCGCAGGGAGTTTTCTCGGTAGGTTTCCTACAGAAGAGTCCTGGCTTAACAATTGTCTTCGTGACTTGACCATCCTTGGAAGTCCAATTATTGTTCATGTTGTTGTTTTAATTTGGACTTTTTATTTTGATTGAATTTTACCTAAAATTGTAAACAAGGCATATTATTGTTTTGCAAAAAATAATGTGGTGATTTTGTATGAATATTTTGGTTATTATTATGTTTCCAAAACTGTTATTTTGTTTTTGTAAAATAAAAATACAAAATGAAGCAGGTTAGAGAAATAGATTCTTATTTATAAAACATATTTTCTATGCTTACCTTTTCAACTATATTTGATTTGTTTTTCTACATCTCACTTCGAAGAAATTGCACAATTTAAATGACAACTGACAGTAGAAGAATGATGTTCCGATTGTTATAAAAGCATAACAATTGACAACACTAAAGGTCTATTTTCACTGGCGAGTGGCGACCAAGACGCGAACTTCGCGCGGGAGTTGCGTTGCAAGATTCATCGTTTTCGTTTTCGCGCGCCGACTTTTCAAAAGACGTCAACAATGTTGTTTACGTGATAATAAAAATTATTTTCGTACTTTTCTTATTACTGAAAACTTTTGTTATAATCTTGTGACCATTACTACCGTGTCGTTGTTCTACCGAACGACTGATGTTCATCTTTGATCAATCATATCATGTTATAACGCTTATTCAAAAACGATCAAAAATTCAATTTGAAAAGATATTGTTATTATTGATTATGCAAGAAACAAAACAATTTTTCACTCACATCCTTTGCAAATTGTTGACAATGACCAATGGCGGAATTCCGAGGCAGGATTGTAGAAACCGTCCTCCTAGTTTGAGTAATTCTGCATTATTATTTTGTTTGTTGCACTTTATAGAACAGAGAAACGCTTTTGCGAAACCCATTACATCTGAACATGTTTGAACCGGACACAACGCGCTCTTTGCAAAAAGTTCGGAGACTACGACGCCATCTTTGCTTCTTCGGAATCGCTCGGCAGTGGTCGGCATCAATCGGCCACGCCGTGCACAGCCGCGCATGCGCGAACTAGTTTGGACAAGCCCGGGACTCGGACAACTCGCGCGCGCAAAATTCGCAAAAAACGGCCGCCGGGGACTTTTAACTTTGTTCTTTTTCGCGGAATTTGTGTCTTCTTTGTCGAATAAAGACGTCGGAGAATCTTGTCTTCTCGGTTAAAATATCGTCGACCAGACATGTTACAATTGGCGATGACGTGAATTCGGTCATGCCCGGGAAAGTTCGTCCATGGTTTTCACATTTTCTTACGCGGTTTTCGCGCGCGTTCGTGTTTGCATTTGTGTTCAGCGGGTTTCTTTCATACTTAAAAATGAAAGCCGATTCGAGAAATAAAAGTGATGTGAAAAAATAAGAGTAATTTGTGTTGCACAGCTGAAACGCAGTCAGACAAAAAACGACCGTTGGCGGATTCTCCTGATCTGGTTTTGGCGCCAAAAATGGGGCGCGAACTTCTCTAGAAAAAGCTGCTTCGTTCCGAGTGAGTGTGAAACGTGTAAAACAAAGCATTTCAATAACAATGAATATAGAATTTTATTCATTCCTTCGGAAAGCGTTTTATATTTTGCAATCAAATTTAAATATATGTGCAAGGATTTTATTTGCTAAAAGTCAGAGGAAATACTGTTACTGCCAATTTATATTTCATCGTCAGTTTTGAATGTTTTGAATTCATCAATTTCAAATGACTGCTTTTTCATGTTTCTATTGCAACAATATTCCGCCGACTATTAAAGCAAGGAAACTCGATATTCTGACAGATTTTGTAAATCTCGCGTCAATCGCAATTCAATCTTGTCGCGCCGTGTGAAATATACCAAAACAGCCAAAACTTCTTATAACACAGATAGCGCTGGCTTCGAAGACAGAACGTCACAGAACGTGCAATGTGCTTATGTGCATGTTGTTATTTTTAGGTTATGTTTTGAAGTGACAGTGAATTTACTTTGACGAAAAGGTGTCAATTTAATTGTTGATTGACATTCAATTGTTATTATTTTTTCATCATGAGGAAGCCCAAAGGTAAGTTAACAAGTTTTCATTATTTCGACACTAATGCAATTTCATTTTTTTCAAATCTACACTGAATATCAACTATAAACAATGAAATAAACAAATCGTCATTTTAATAACATTCATACCCACATTTTTAGAATTTAAAGAAAGCAAAGCCGAGCGTATGGTAATGACCATAGGTGAAATTATTCAAGAACTTGTAGTAGCTCACAAACAAAACAGAGACGTTGATCTTAACCGACTGAAAACAAAAATCTCTTCAAAATATGGTCTTGACTCGTCGCCAAGACTTGTCGACATCATCGCAGCCGTCCCAGAGGATGTTAAATCAATCTTACTTCCCAAACTAAAAGCAAAACCAATCAGAACTGCAAGTGGTGTAAGTTTATCTTTTAATCTGTCTGTGTACATTGTTTTGTTTTTCGTTTTCTTTTAAATTGTCTCATGATTGACATCAACTCATTGTTTTTAGATTGCCGTTGTAGCAGTGATGTGCAAACCTCACAGATGCCCCCACATAAACATGACAGGGAACATTTGCGTTTACTGTCCAGGTGGACCGGACTCCGATTTTGAGTATTCGACCCAATCGTATACCGGATATGAGCCAACTTCAATGAGAGCCATCAGAGCAAGATACAATCCATTTTTACAAACAAGACACCGCGTAGAACAACTCAAACAGCTTGGACACAATGTTGACAAAGTCGAGTTCATTGTTATGGGAGGAACTTTCATGTCCCTTCCAGAAGATTATCGAGACTACTTCATTCGAAATTTACATGACGCCTTGTCGGGTCACGTTAGTAGCAACGTTGCAGAAGCTGTCAAATATTCTGAGCGCAGTCGAACTAAGTGTATTGGTATCACTATTGAAACCAGGCCTGATTATTGTTTGAAGAAACATCTGTCTGATATGCTGACTTATGGGTAATTTAAACTTGGTATAATTTCATCGTAAATGGGGTTTCTCACTGAATTTTCATTTTTTAATTCGTTCGTTTTGTTACTTTAGATGTACCCGCTTAGAAATTGGAGTTCAATCAGTTTACGAAGACGTTGCAAGGGATACGAATAGAGGTCACACAGTTCGTGCGGTGTGTGAAAGTTTTCAGTTGTCAAAAGATGCCGGGTACAAAGTCATTGCTCATATGATGCCGGATTTGCCTAACATGGACTTGGAAAGAGACGTCGAACAATTCATTGTAAACTCCACGAAAATTAATTATTTTTGATCAAAAAAGTTGAAAGATCTAAGTTTCATTTTCATTCACTGTAGGAATTTTTCGAGAACCCAGCATTCAGAGCAGACGGATTAAAAATTTATCCGACGTTAGTAATTAGAGGGACAGGGCTTTACGAGTTATGGAAAACTGGCAGGTACAAGAGTTATCCTCCAAGCACACTTGTTGATTTAATTGCTCGGATTTTGGCTCTGATTCCGCCATGGACCCGAGTTTATCGAGTGCAGAGAGATATCCCAATGCCACTTGTCAGGTAACAACTCATAAGAAAATTTATTCAATTGAATTAATTATTTACTTTAATCCAAACAAATTCGAGAACACCAAACGAGATTGTAACTCAAAAGCAATTATTATTCCTTAGTTCTGGCGTCGAACATGGAAACTTGCGCGAACTTGCGCTCGAGCGAATGAGACAATTGGGAACGGATTGTAGAGATGTACGAACACGTGAAGTTGGAATCCAAGAGATACATCACAAAGTGCGTCCGTATGAAGTGGAGCTGATAAGACGAGATTATGTCGCCAACAATGGATGGGAAACTTTTCTGTCTTATGAAGATCCGATGCAGGATATTCTTGTAGGATTATTAAGGTTGAGGAAATGTACAAAGGATACTTTCAGGTACAAAAACACTATACAAAACTTTTGCAATTCGGAGTTCGTTTTTTCTTATAAAATATAAATGTATAACAACGTGATGTTTCATTTTACTAACGATGAAAAAACCATATTGTACTTTGCAGGCCGGAATTGAAAGGTAAATGCTCGATTGTAAGAGAATTGCACGTTTATGGAAGTGTCGTTCCAGTAAATGCACGAGATCCAGTGAAGTTCCAACATCAGGGCTTTGGTATGCTTCTTATGGAGGAAGCTGAACGTATTGCCAAAGAAGAACATGGTTCTGAAAAAATTGCAGTTATATCAGGTATTTAACAATTATCAAAATAGCGAAACCAAATCAAAAATACTTTTGTTACATTTGTCGATAGAGTTTATTTTTAAATTTAAATTACAGGTGTTGGAACGAGGAATTATTATCGCAAAATGGGATACGAACTGGACGGTCCCTACATGTCAAAAATGTTAATATAGTTTTTGAAACTAAAAAAGCTAATCGAAATAAATATGAAATTTGTATCTTTCGAAAGATTTCTGGGTTTTTTATGTACCTCAAATTATAGCTTGTCCAGATCCATAAACGAGGAACAAAATACAGCCAAAGATTTCTATCAAAGATATGATAATAAATACGCCAGCCCAACTTTGTGTGAGGTGAAGTATGTAGCCTGCAAAGTACACTCCGACAAATCCTGTCAAAATAATCCAGCTTAAGTTGAACATTTTCATCTTGATAATGACAAGTTTTTATTCCGACCGTATGACTTACCGGGTACTGCACCGATGGTATTCATTATCCCAAAAACAATGCCAGAATGCTTCGGGGCTAAGTCAGAGGGATTTACTGCTATGGCATTGCTATGAAATCCAGATGCTCCAATTATGAAACTTAAACATAATATCGCACTTGACGGCGTTGATGCCTCAACTGAAAATATCAAATTAATTGTCAACTGCAAAGCCCAGGCTTAGAAAAAAATAACAATCTGATGGAGCATCTGTTTCTACTTGTATTTTTGTTATTATTTACCTAAGAACAGTAAATTTAACGCCTGCGTTAAAAAACATGAAGTCTGAATTATTTTTCGCGTTTGAGTGATGGAATATCCGTTTCTGATTAAGTGTTCAGACACTAATTTGCCTAAATATGTACATGGAAATAGTGGCAGCCATGGCACCATGTTAACAATCCAGCTCTGATAAAAATAAACGACATTATTAATCTCATTTTTTTCCACTCAGTTAACTGCAAACAAAATCTTATTTTACCTTAACTTCCGGAAATGTTTCATGGAAGTATGTGGGCATCCACGATAACAGTACAAAAAAGCAATTGTTTTGGCATGCGTGACCAATTACACAAGCCCTGCAAAATTGTCTTCAATTATAATACAAAAAAGTTATGTCTATTTTATACTAGTTCGTTATTCTTACCAAAAAGGCGGTTTACGAATGAGTTCCTTAATAGGTACAGTAGTCTTTTTGGATCGATCAATACTGAAAGTGTCCTCTTTCAAAGATAGTGAAAAATAAATTAAGTATCCGGCCCATATTAAACTCATTAATCCTAAAACAAAATTGTCATATTTATGAATGTTCTTATCTAATTTTCAATCTTCTTAGTATAAGAAGTCATCGCATTTTACCTAAAACGTGAAAAACCATGTCCCAACTATAATTATC
Source organism: Telenomus remus (assembly GCA_020615435.1). Lineage (NCBI taxonomy): Eukaryota > Metazoa > Arthropoda > Insecta > Hymenoptera > Scelionidae > Telenomus > Telenomus remus. The sequence continues at coordinate 12,857,824 of CM036337.1, forward strand.
TAAGATATAAGACCCTAAAGATCCTGCCAAAAGTGTGCCTAATGCAGACCCCGACATTAGTAAACTGAAAAACGAAGCTCGTTCAGCTTCATGCATCCGTTGACTCGTTAAACTAATCATGCTTGGAAAGTGCATCCCTAAAACATGTTTCATTTCGGTTAGAAATGTTTGCAAATCATTTTTTCCATTTGCATTGTATTATTTTCATGGTAAGAAATATAATTTTAAACCTTGTAGAGCTCCATTGAAAGCTCGTATCAAAACGACAAGGTGGATAGAAAAATGATGACTTATCCCATATCTAATGATATTTGGCATGAAAAATACTGTTGTAGACCATCCAAGGGCGGCTACACACATCACTTTGTGGCCGCCTATTCGGTCGCTGACATATCCGCTAAGTATCTGCGTGAGACTGTAGCCCCAGAAAAAGCTTGATAAAATGATACCCGAGTCGGTTTTATCCCACAGCTTCTCTTTGCTGATAACTGGAATCGCTAGCGGTACGGAAGTACGCGTGGCGTACAACAAACATGTACCACTTAGAAGTAAAAAGAACCATCTTAATCTCTCCCTTCTGCAAAAATAAAAACTTTTTAATTCATACTTATTTAAGAAGTATAGTCAGGCGAACAGTTAAGACCTTTGAAAAACAATCTTTTTTTGAGTAGTTTACGAACATTGTTTAAAATTGTTATCTTAGATTTGAATGGTAATTTTTAACTTTCATTTTAGAATATTTTAATTAGTATTGAGTTATTCATGACTAATACTGACCTTGTCCAATGAAATACTTCATAAATCTGCATCACATGAATCGTTTCAACTTAATACTGATGTGAAAGGAATTAGTGTTGTTTAACTTTAAGATTTTTGGTAATCCTTATATAAAAATGCCTGCCGCGTCATTATTTCAAACGTTCTTTGCTGGTGTTGATAAACGACACGGTGTCGCAATAAACAATGGTCTTGTCATAACTGCAGTCACCTATCGTAAAATACAAACTCAGCTTGACACACGCTTCATGCGATTATTTGCTATTGATTATTATTTCTAGTTTGTTCAAATTTTACATACGCTTTGACCCAATGACTTATCGATGTTTGTTAATCCGAAATCCGGTTATAATCCACGATGACATCCACACATTGTAGGCCTTTTTGGATAGATTTTCGGATAGACAAAATAGAGTCATTTAGGTGTATAAACATCAAGTTGAAATAGGGATTTTTTTGTCTCTATGGTATGGTTGGCAGTTTCGAAATATGAATTTTGGAAGGTCATGAACTTTAACCAACTTTTTTAATCATAATTTTATATTAGGTGAAGAGTGTAAAGAATTAAAATTGCTATTCTGAGATCAATAAATGTTTATTTATAAATATCCAGATAAAAAGTCCGGACGATATATTAATTCATAATTATGTTATAAAAGTTCATCATCGATTGATTCGATAGCGTAAAGTTATTTACAATTCAGTGATAGATATATAAAATAGATTTATAAAACTAATGACCAATCATTTACTAGTAAATAAATAATTTCAAAGAGTTGAAACTTCATCTTCGTCTGTGTTGTGTTCTCTGACATTCTCTGTTGATTTTTCTGGCTCTTCGTACAAAATTCTGTTCCATTTTTGCAAAGATGATAACATTCGATTGATGATCCCCAGCCATTCGTACATCTCCTCGTTCGTGTCAAAGGAGAACATGTGCCTGAAAATATCAAACATTCTTATTTATTATCCATACAACGATTTTAAATTTGATTGTTGTATTTCTTGATTTCTATTCACCTTTGAATTTTTCGTCGGTTTTTAGATTTGCGAGTTTCCAAGCTGTTTGATTTTGAAACAGTTTCGATAATGAGAGTTTTGGGTTTCGCACAAACGACCCTGTCGGCAACTTTGATTTCGGGCATCACGCAGTTGATCAAATCTATAACCATTAAAGGAGGCTCGCTTTCTTGTTGTGGATAGTTCCAGAATTTCAGCACGTGGTCATCCAAAACACACCATCGACGATTCCACGCTGCATAACCGTCTGGGATGTAGCCATAATTTACAAATCCTGAATGGTGGGCAGTTTGGTTGATTCTGCACGACATGTCCAAGTTGATCAGGTTGTTTAGCGATGTGAATCTTGGAACCTACAAAAGTTATTTTTTAGATAAATAATCCAACTCAGTAAACTAGATTCACAAAACTCACTGACAAAAACGAAACAAAATCACCTTGTTCAAAGGCCAGGGAGATTTCAGGTGCAGATCCTCAACGCCTAGTTCCAGTTCTCCAACAAGCTCGAAATTCGAGTCCTGAGAAATCACGTTCGGGTTTTTCATCTCGTGTTTACTACTGAACCACTTTCTAAATCCGCTTTTCTTGCCTCCGTTCTTATTTTTGCGATTCATAATCTCCAGCATATTCATTTTTATGCTGTAAATTTGGATCCTCAGCGTGAAATCGTGTTCGACCTCCGGGATGACGATTTTATCAGACACCACAATGTTCAAATTCCCAAACGGATTGTAGAGAACTTTGCTGATCCAAACAAACTGTCGGTGCACCACTGCTACTACGAAAAACTCGCCCTGGTTTTTTCTAGTCAGCTCATCTATGACGTCTCGTCTGAGCAGAAGCTCGATGCAGTTTATTCGAATCTCAGCTTGGGCCTCTGGCACCATGTCGGGTTTGAATTCCTGCTCGTCTTGTAAAACGAGCCTGTTGATTTCTTCCAACGTGGCCTTGGTTTTGATGGTTCCCAGGAGAAGGGATCTTTGAGACTCGACCTGCTCTTCGCTGGCGTTGAACTCTTTTCTGTTGTGACAAAGAGTTAGGGCTTTGTTTGCTTGGTGAATCATGGCTTGTTGGATCTGAAGTTCCTGCATCAGTTCCTGGATTCGCTGATCGTTTTGGTCGCAGTTCTGTGTCAACTCTTTGGTGATTGGAAAGTGCAAGTCTGGGATGTAGATTGGTGGCTTTTGATGACTCGAAAATTTCTGTAAACATCAAGTGATAGATTAGTTGAGAATAGATTAGTGAAGAATCAAATTTGGTTTGAATGGATAAACAGTTTCAAGATCAAAAAGTTGGCAATAAAATGAATTCTTACATCTTTCACTTTATCGGTGAAGTTTTTCAGTTTGTTATCAAAACTGGGTTTTCTAGTGACATTAATGTTCAAAGGCGTTGGTTCTTTGTCTGGAGAATAGTAGAACAGCCGACGGACTTTTTGTCTGAAACTTCGTCTTTGGGGAGTATAACTTAAATCTTTCGAAAGGTTCAGCTCTCCAATTTCATCCAACGTTTGGGATTGCAAATCGGGATACACTTGCTTTTTTGACCTCAATTTCGATATCTGTGAAAACACGAATTCATTACTTATACATTTTTGATTAACTTTTAATCAAAGCTTAAAAACTCATTGTCAAATAATATCGTACCCATGAATTTTTACGTCTGAGCCCTGATGGAGTCATTTGGTTGATTTTCTTATTGTCAATCATTGGATGAACATCGATGTTAACCTTCTTTTGCTCAGTCTTTTCAAGTTTGATATCTACAACAGAACAAAAAGAAAATTAATATCATAAAATAATTGAAAATTGAAATTAGAGAGAATATTGTAACATTTCAACATAAATTTACCATTGCTTTCTTCGTCTGTTGAAGTTGGTGTATAAGATGAAACCGAAGAAGTTTTGTCCTTTTTGCAAAACGTCAAATTTTTCAAATCATTGTAATCCGTATTGCCATCTTCCTCGTTGATAGTCACGCAAAAGGTGTTTTTCAGTTCCATTACAGATTCCGATGGAATTTCATCATCTTGTTTTTCTTTTCGTTTGTCGTCTTCTTTTATCATTTCATCTTTTTTCTCAATTTTAATTTTCTCTTCTTTTTTATCCTCCTTTTTAGCTTCTACCTTCTTCTCGAAGTTCATCTTTCTCAGCACCTCCTCGTTTACTCGATTCTGTTTCTCATCTTCTTGTTTCTCCATCACAGGAGAAAGAAATTTTTTAGTGAGGATCTTTGAGCGCGTTTCTCTGTCTGGTTTTTTCTTCTTTTTGTCAATCATACTATAAACCCCAGGATGAAAGTTGAGGTTTGATATTTCCATGCTAAGATCGTGCAGCTCCATAGATAAAGAAAACGAATCTTCCTTGCAACTTGACAAATCTCCGGCATTACATTTTAGCTCTTCTGTTTCGTTGATTTTATCTGGATTGTCTAACTTCTTTTCTTTCAGATTTTGATTTGACAGAAATTTCTCGTTCCGCTTCAGCTCTGACAATTGTCGAGATCCTTTGTTGTTGGAATAACTGCTGTTCATTGCCAATTTTCTAGGAGGATTTTTACGGTCCCGATTTTCATTATTTGTATCAGCATCTAAAATTTAACAATCAAAATGTTTTGATAAACAATTTATGTTATTTATACATTTTTATTTTAAATGTTTTAGTTGGATTTTAACATTTTTTATTCGCTGATGTTGTTGTTTTACTTACAATTGAATTTTATTTTAGCGTTGGTCATTTTGATTGTTTGTTCTGCTTCGTACCTGTGTCCTTTATTGATCTAAAAATCAAATTGTAATGAAAAGTACTATTTATATGATGGGAAATTATTTACATTTCTCTATATGCACAAGAGAGTTTGGAATGTTTCAAGTTTCACTGTGAAATGCAGTTTATCTAAAGTTAGAGAAATCTTCTTAACTTTTTTATCTCTTTCTACCTGAGCGAAAACCATCAGGTACCGAAAAGTTGCCCTCTTTCCGACCGACGCAGGTAAAAATAAGATGATATGCATCGGCAGTGAATTACTTTTACAAAATCAACTTTTTTTCGATAACTTTAATTTGAAAATAGTTTTCATAAGATAAACATAAATATTTTCGAGAGAAAAAAGTTAAAAGCATGAAAAAGTAAAATATTTTGAGGTAAACAAGCCAATGCGTCCAGCATTTCATAAGTAATATCACATTGGAGAACTTTACCTTCGAGAAATTGACGTGATCCTTGCCCATCCTTGATAAAACTCAATCACAACTTGTTATAAATAAATTGAATATAACATTTAATGTATTTTGCTTAACGTCATAAAATTAAAATGGAAATCATCAAAGCTGAACTATCTCCATGACACTACAGGCACGAACTGAGTTTCCCCAAAACAATAGACACTTTGGCTTTGACCTTGTCTTTTCAGACTGCATTTCGGAGCATGGCCAAAGTCACGATGCTTTTGGGTGGGGAACCAAGGGATCCAATACAAATCGACAAGTTATTTTTGATCTTCTGATAAGTCGTTTTTTGCAGTCTAAACACTGGCTGTGAACTTGACAATTATTTATTGTTTCAACAATAGATTATTCCATTTTTAGATCCAACAATTTTTTATTTTTATAAAAACAGACAAATTACTAAATAAGAAACGAAGGTCTGAAACAAATACAAATAGGAAAATAATTGCAATAGACACAATGAATCTGAAAATATTAAACCATTAAATATAATAGGGTCAAGATTTTAAGATAGTTATACGATACGAATGATTATTTTTATTACTTGTCGAGTTATGAACTTTTGAATTGTGTCATATTGCTAGTTATTTTTGTCGTGGTATTGTTGGCAGCCCTGGCGGAGGCGGGCAAAATCACTAAGCGCGCACAAATCATTCCTAACCTGCAAATAACGGGCTATTTAAATAGTTTATTTTCGCGAAAGACAACTTCTCTTTCAAAGTGTTTGTGATAATTGATAAATAAAAATGTTTGAAGCACACACAATAAACGCCGAGCACAAGGATTTGATCCATGATATCGCCTATGATTTTTATGGCGAACGAATGGCAACATGCTCAAGTGATCATTTTGTGAAGGTAAATAAACAGTTTTTAAGTTAAGTACATTCCAACTAAATTATTGCAAAACATCTCCAAACACAATTTTTTCATACTCTTTTTATTATCTTTTATTTATAACTTATGTTTCGTAACTTTCTAAGTTGTTTTTGGTTATGTTGTGTATGTAAACAAGTTGTTTTCATTATAATTTTATCATCATATCTTATTATTGCATTATTTGTTTGAGATTACAAAAATAGTTGAGACTGTTTGATCTATTTCGATGTTGTTTTTAGGTTTGGGACGAAGACAAACATGGTAATTGGCACTTGACAGCTTCCTGGAAAGCTCACAGTGGATCTGTTTGGAAAGTCACATGGGCCCATCCTGAGTTCGGTCAAGTACTTGCTACATGTTCTTTCGACAGAACTGCAGCAGTTTGGGAAGAAATTGGTAAGTGGATTCTTTGTACAATTTAATTTTCAATTAAAGAAATAAGTATTAATAAGCAACTTCTTTTTTAGTTGGAGAAGGTTCAGGACCTGGCGAACGAGGTACAAGACACTGGATCCGTCGGACAAACTTAGTTGATTCCCGTACCTCAGTGACGGATGTAAAATTTGCTCCTAAAACGTTAGGTCTGCTACTAGCAACCTGCAGCGCAGACGGAGTAATCAGAATTTACGAAGCTCCAGATGTAATGAACCTTAGTCAGTGGACTTTACAACATGACATTACCTGCAAATTTTCGTGCAGTTGTTTAACTTGGAACACATCTTTATCAAGGTAAAAAACAAAACTTTTTGAAGAGATGTCGAATTTTTATTTTAAATAATAAATGTAGAGATAATATTGATTTTGAGAAATGTTAATCTTGAATTGAAATTGCGTTTTTAGATTACATCCACCGATGATTGCAGTTGGAAGTGATGACACGAGTTCATCAATCCAAGGGAAAGTACTTATCTACGAGTACTTAGAGAACAGCAGAAAGTGGACGAAAACTGAAACTCTATCCAACATCGTGGATCCTGTACACGATATTGCATTCGCTCCAAATCATGGCAGAAACTTTCATACGTTAGCTGTCGCTTCAAAGGATGTTAAAATTGTCAACCTGAAACCAATAACGTAAGGAATTATTTATTGATCAGCGCCAACATTTACGCAAATGGAAAACACAAGTTTAATTAACCAGTTTACGTTCAGTGACTGAACTTTATCATTCTCTTTTGAAGTTTAGCGTTCTCTTTTAGAAATGAATTTCAAAGTGAAAATGAATGACTGAAAGCAATCTCTCTTTTTTTTGCACTTTTTCGTTTGTAGTCACCACTTTGGTGTTCATCAGAGCGTGAAATTGAAACTCATTGTACTAAATAATATTTTATTATTTTCATTGTAGAGACGCGGCTCAAACAGGGATGTCGCGCTACGAAATCACTACTGTGCAATTTGATGACCACTATTGCACAGTTTGGAGAGTTTGTTGGAACATAATGGGTACGATCCTTGCGACCTCGGGTGACGACGGTTACGTCCGGTTATGGAAGGACAATTATATCAATAACTGGAGGTGCATTGCCGTCTTAAAAGGCGACGGAAGCTCCGCACAAAACAGTGATACTCCGACACTAGTTACGCCGCCGAATTCCAGTCAGGCTGCCGTCGCTCAAATTTCAACCACAAGATATTACAAATTGGGTTCCATCAGTCATCCAAATCAAGTGCCATGGCATTAAATGTATATTTTCTGAACAATTTTTCTACCCAACGAACTATTGTTAAAAATACAGTTACTGATTAATTACAAATACAGACAGAACAAAGAGCAGTTGATTTATATCGAATGGTTTGTGTTTATGAATGGACATAATGGACATCAAAGTTTTGTATTTATTTTCATCGCATTGTATATTTTGTAATTTGCTATATAATATTGTATACGATTTTTAAATAATAAAAATAAAAGTTTTAATAAACGCGTTGAAGCTTACGCTTGATTTAAAAAACGAAGGTTATTTGATATAATTTTTGAAAAAAAACTTTCGTTATCACAAATGTATGTAAATAACACAAATTATGCACTTTATCGTCCGAAAAGTTTCATAAATACTTGTACAAAGCTCCGAACTTCAACTGACTAACCAATTGGAATTCAGCACGGAGCAAAGTCGTAGTCGGTTATTTTTCTTTTCCATTGCGTTTGAGTTTTTATTATAAAAAAAACTTGTTCAACTAACTTCTGTACACCTCATTACGTTTTATATTCGTTTCGTACTCATTTCTCGTGATTGAGATTTACTTCGTTTTCACGCCTCGAATCTCAATATTAATTTTTAATTTCATCTTTTTTCTTCACTTTTTCCATCTTTTCATTTTAAAATAATATTTGATGAAGAAATTTTTCAACTCGAATCCAGCTCTAAAATAATTGAATGTGTCCAAAATCAATCACTTTTATTTCCGATTTTATTCAATTTTACTTTCTCCGGAGTTACAGAAAACGTTATCTAATCATGGAACTTTTTGGAAAAAAAAGTATGCTCGATGTGGTGAAGGAAAATCTTCAAAAAATTGATCGGGTGAGTTTAAAAATGTTACACTGAATAACAAGAACGTTCATTTCATTAAACGTTGAAAGGTTCCATTTCGACCTGTCAAATGAATTCCCTTTTCATCAATCGATTGATTTATTTAAATTGATTGACTTTTTGCATTGTGAAATTACTTTTCGCTTTTTTGTAGAAATTTTTTGTCTCTCGAATTATTTACATTGGGGAGTACGACCAATCACCAGAGGATTTCCAAACGGTGACGACAACAACAATTGAGTAATATTTCATCGATGCAAATTTTTTCATCAAAAATACTCCGTTCATTTTGCAGGTAATGGAATATTCTATAAATCAAATTCGCGTGGAATATAAATACGATAAACCTCATGGCTTGTTACTCGTTTATCCAAATTATTTTATACATATTTTGGAGGTGAGTGATTTTAAAATTGAAAAATGGATTCAATTCAAACAATCAGTCGTTAAACATGCATGTAAATTTGGGTTAATTCTGTTACTTGTTTTCAGACAAATGAAGATTTCATTTATCGACAGTTTCAAGACATCTTGAGATCTAATTCTAGAGTGCACTTGGGGAGAATTAGAATTATCTGCTGTCAACATCATTTATACAGAGTATTTTTTGAAGCAATTTTTGAAATAAACTTTTTCAATAACAAAATGTCTTTTTTATTTCAGACATTCTTTCGTGATTGGCATACAATTTACAAAGAACCCCTAACAGCTCAAAAAATAGAAGATTCATCATGGGATAATATTAAAAAAGTGACAACGACTTTTCTTACAAAATTGTACTTGCTGTGTGAACATGTCATGAAGATCGATAAAAATGTTGTAAGTTCAAATGAAAAAGAGAATAAGGATATATAAAAGAATACAAATTTAATCAAACCTTTATTCTGCAGCCAATGTTACAGACATTATTAAACGATGATGACTTGCTAAAGTACACTCCGGAGTGGAACCTGGTAGAATTTTTAATCAAAGTTGAAACACCATTGTTGAAAGATGTGAGAGAACATATGAAGCAATATGATTCAATTCCAATTGTAAGGTTTTACAACGGTAAGTACAATTCAAAATGCATGACAATGTTAATAGCATTTGACTGAAATCTAATAAGTGAGTATAATCAAGTCGGGTAATATGAAATATTTTATATTAACTGATACGAACTCATCCTGAAAACCGTGACAAAATGAATATTCAATTTAATTAAAGTTGAATGATTCATGGGTTCCAATTATCAATTGGCATATTAAGCGAATTTGATTAATCATTAGAGAAAACAATTATCATAATTGACTGAGTGGAAGAATTATGACGAATATCACAATGAATTGTACAGTTTGGTGCACGTCAAACGAGAATGAACTTTCAGGTCAATTGATGAAGACAATAGCGGTCAATAAAAATGATTATTTATTTCGAAATATTTACATTATGTATACGTATGTATATATATTTATAAAAAAAGGAAAAAAGTAGGGTTTCTTTCTTTTTTCTTCGCCTGTTAATCAGTTACGGTTCATGGAAACTATGCACACAATTTCAATGCAGTCGAAACTTAAATGCAAAATCGGTAAGTCAGCTCAGGCGAGCGTCGCTCTACACTGAGCTTTGTAGACATTGCAAAGTCTGCGCCACGACAAATTTATAATTCAAACTTTACACCCGGCTGTGAATTCGCATTCTCACTCTGGAAACAGGTCCGAACGCGCGTCCGTCACGACTTGAAGCGAGTACATCCTCCACTGTCATTCTGTGCCAATTTTTGTTCGCCCTTCAATCGCTTCTTGTCAACGGATTCCTAACAACAATTAATTTGCAGTCTTTTGCACGCGTCCAGCAATTCAAAATTGCAACCTTGCAAAAATCTATGTCTTCTTTTTGAAACTTCTTTTGTATACATTTTTTTACATCAAAAGTATTGGATTTCCCGTTTTGAAGCCAATGAAAAGTTTGCCTCTTTCATTCACAACAGTTGATAACTCTTTTTTTTCTGTAACAGGAAAAAGGAAAAAGGAGATATGAAAATACACCCTCGACATAGCGAATTGCGCGCTTTTGTAAAATCAAATATAAAACGCTTTTTGTAGTTACAAAGCCAACATTTTCCTTGCTAAATTAGAATAGACGTTTGTTTTTAATTCTTCTGAGCCAACGTTGATGGTCATTTACATACAGGAAATAAGAAACATTTTTTGTTTTTTCTTTCTGATTACAGAGAGAGTTTGGCCAGCGCCTTCGGAGTTCATATCGTACGACTTATTTGACGTGAAAATATAAACGCGTAAGCCGACTCGTTTCCAAAGATAACTGAAACGCTATCCAGCTAACAACGTGGAACATTTTCATTCGGAAATTTGAATCGCAGTCAAATCATAGTCCAACAGTGATATTCGGTAGCTCAGAAAACAGCGCACCTGAGTCGGTAAGCTTTTTTTTCTCTTCATCAATTATTCTTGTTTTGTTTTGTTTGTTTGTTTTTTTTTCAACCCATCTGTTACCCGATGACATTTAATTGTTCATATTCCCAACGTACATCTATATACATGCATTCAGAGAACACGTCTGAATATTGTGCAACAATTGTTATCACACAGCCGAGACGAAATGGTTAGAGCAAACATTATTTACAAACATTACAATCAATATTTTCCTCCGAGCTGGAGAACAGAAGGACAACAGAGCAAATTCAAAATATCCGGTCGAAATGACTTTTGTACTTGTTCAACCTCGAATTTGAGAATTTGGTTTTGAACTTGAAATATGACTTTTGTTATTATTTCAGTCTCACAAAGTTTTCCTTCCAAAGACAAATGTTCATTAGGATTGTGTCTAGTTGCAGATGAATAGTCATCCGAAATTTGTTGGGTTTGCTGTATGCAAACTGAACGCACGCGGTATCGGCTTCTGGCAGTTGTTTCTCGAGCTAAAATCGTTCACCCGCGAAAAGTGTCCGCCGCAGACTTAGATTTCCAACAGATAAACACGCCGTGTTTGTCTATAAACAATTATATCAGCTCAATAAACACTAATCGTCAGATAATACAATTCTTTTTATATTCAAAAATGCAAATCAACGACTAACGAGGGGGAGGGCGAAAAAAATCAATGCGATAAATCAGTCGCGGTGTCTTGTTCATATCGCCCCTCGTTGCCCGTTTATCAATTCCATCCGTGGCTATGAACACGAGTATAACAATGTCAGATCTCCAATCAACAACTATATAAAACAAACGTTAACATTCAATACAACAAAACGTATGGCTTTCCACATTTCTAGCTATTTTTGTACAACTTAGTTTCAAAACATTGTCAAAATGTATCATTAAAACTTTAAAAATTGAATACAAATTTGGATAACTTTAGTCTCCTTTTTTCGAGATAACAAATTGTTTGTTTTTACCTGCAAAACGAGTTATAGTCTTTTGTCAATTATTATCGGTTGCTTTTTTTTTCGTAGTCCAGGTGCCAGACGAACTTTTCGGTTCTTTTGTTCTCGCGGTGAGACGAATGGATGACTGTAATTAGGTGGGCGGTCGACGAATTATGACGCCCTCGACATCGCACGTGCCCGAATTGAAAATTCAATCCGGGTCGAAGCCGCAACGAGTTGCTGGCAGTTTACAAATTCGGACCTCTTTGCTTAAGTTCAAGACTTAACAAAAAAACTTTTTTCTTGAATGAGAAATGAGAAAAAAATTGAATAGGTGTTATCAATTTAGGCTGATTCAATTAATCATGACGTTGGTAACAATTAATCACGCTTGTATCAGTCCGTTTCAAGCAATCATAATTAGCGTTGATGTGCAATGAAAGTCGAAAACTGATTCGAACTGTCCGCTTCTGAATGGTTGTAATGAGCAATGACGTTTGAAAGATATCAATTAATCAAACTAAAAAAACCTCGACATTAAGGATGGATTACTATGAATTTTCATTTTTTTTCAGTTGAAAATAAAATTGTATCGAATTTGGTAGAGGTTTCCTCTGGTTTGTTCTCTCGCAATTTTTGTATCTCAATTTTTTGGTTTATTCTAATGCTATGCAAGTGACAGCGATGATTATAATGTACAGATGTTGAAGATGCGCGTTTAAGATGAACGGGTTACTGGTCAAAAGAGTATAGCGATAATGTAGTACGACGAGGTTGCGATTTTTTTTCATTTGTTTTCTCAAAATGTCAGCGTCTAATTGCGAGACGAAAATGCCTGTGGGAACAACACTGTATTTCGCACAAGTATTAGAAGAAAATTTACAATATTTACTATACATGTACACTGAGTTATAATCACAAGTAGGTGCACAGTCACGCGAAATAAAAGCGCTCGTTTTTTTAGCGTCGATTGCTCGCTCAATCTTAGATATGTTTTTCAAAGCAGTGACTCAAGGTTTTTTCTTCCACCTTTCGTTTTTAACTCAGTTTAAAGGGGGTACGCAAATTTAAATTGCACCGATAAAACTGGTTTATAAGAAGCACTTTTTTCCTGTAATTTAGTGTTTAATTATTTTTCATATGTACATCTACTAAATCTGGCTCGAACGGAATTAGAAGAAATAATTATTGTTTTTTCTTTCTCGGTCAACAATTTTACGACTCGTATACGGCTGCGTTTCATTTTCCACGATCGATTTATTACTTGCACTTTTATTTCGCACCACTACGACGTAATTTTGCACGTACACATTATACATCCTCGTACAGACACAGTCGCACGCGGTTGTTGTTTTTTTGGTTTCTTTTGTCTTATTTATAATTGTACAATACAATGAGTGAAATGTAAGTATCACACTAGCGATCTGTATAAAATGTTTTTTTTGTTCATATTCCAAGATATTTACAAGAACATCCACGAACACCACAGCGATCCACACTCTTATCGGATTCTTATCAATTAGTAGAGCGTTCGCGATGTTAAAGTAGACTTTTAAATTCTTCCTTCAATATAAAAGGGCACTTGATTCAACTTATAAAGATGTATCATCATTTTATTGTTGGTTATTTTTTTCTCGAAAATTATACGTCAAACGAAAAAGTAGAAGGGGTGATGCATGCTTTGAGTCATGATCCGAATGTGATTGTGGGTATTTGTCCTGACAGCACAATGTAGAAACTTCGTTCGCCTTTTCATTTGTCGCCAAGGGGGATGGAAAAACAGTTCAACAAGTCACTAAGACAATTAATGTTTGCGAGATAGAAAAAAGCGCGGCAAAATTGAGCCGGACGTCACCGTTGAGCCTAACAAATTTAATAGTCGCGTCAGTCAGTTGGGAGTATTTTTCTTTATGATGCGTCCAACTGAATTTCGCAGCCAGTTTCTATAACATTCATAGATTTTCTCCGTTTCACTGGCAACCGTGATTTCCTGAAAGAAATTCAAAGAGTCTGGAATCTGGGATGAATCATTGAGCAATCTCGCGAAAGCAATTGCAGTTGCTATTTTGCCGGCGACGAAAAACTTTGGTTTCCGTTTCGCCAAACTTTCGGCCGGGCTAATTTTTAACAGACAAAGTTTAATTTGTTTCAGGCATCCACGCGCTGCTTTTTCGACCCTTCATTAAACTTAGACAAACTTAACGCGTTTCTCGGATTTTGACGAAGAGGCGATATTGTGGTCTCTGTCAGGCACCGACGGTCACACGGAACTCTCTCGTTTCATAACAATGACGGGTGTGCCCATAGCTGGGTCTTTGGGCGACTGGATGCAACATTGGCCTTGGATCCGGCTCTCCACTTCTTTCGGTACTAGCACACTACTTTGACAAGTCCTGCTCAATATTCCGGTATAGAGCACCGGAGGGCTCACGGCCATAGTCATCGTTTGAACACTCTGATTCGGCCAGTGCTGTCTCGGTAATGTACAAACGCCGCTTTCATAGACTTCACTAACCACTGGTTGAAACTGCAAACAAAAGGACCAAAGATCTTATGTAGTACATTGTTGGATAGTAATAAACTGTCGCATCGAATATTGCCGCCCATTAACACGAATGTCAGAAACTCCTTAATTGAAAACTCAACACTGACAGTTCTTATAACAAGCCCGGACGCAGTTGTTTCGTGCAAATTATTTCCCGCGCCGTAGTTTCGAAACAAAAAATGTATGAACAATAACGTGCTGCATTGCAATCGGTTTATGAAAAAATAAACAAACCAACGTAGTATTGCTCTCTCAGTCTCTGTTTCAGTTTTTTGTTGTTTTCGTTAGCGCAAATTTTAGAATTGTTATTTGATTATCAATATTCAATTATGGCGGGAGCTTGCATCGGCAATTTCTACGATGCTCTCGTTCTCTCGTTGCCCATAACACACAAAAGGATTTCCAATTAGCCGAAATTAATATTGAAAATCGAAAATCTCAATCTGACTGCGAAACGAAATATGCCGTCGATGCAGAAACACCAACCAGGCGGGTGATATTTTTCGGTCGAATATAATTAAATTTAACAGTCGTACTCGGACGCTGCGAATAAATTAATTGAATTCCGATATCTAGGAAACTTGGTTTGATTAGAGTGCGGCCGAAAATCCTTCGAATGTTTTGGGTCCCCGGCAAGTGCTAATAAATTCAAAGTCGCTCGCTACGATGGAGATATCGACACGCGAAATCTGTTAAGCCATAATCTATATTAATTTGCCAAGGAGTCGTTAATTCCTGATCGAACGTGTAAATTTCAATCAACACTTACGCTCTTCTGCTTCGACGATAAATTAGATAGCTCACGAAGTGGCATTCCGTTTCGAATGGTGCAGTAACCGACGTAATTGCCATGTGAACCTACAGCAGTCGCTGTTGTGCGCTCCAGCACATTTCGCGACGGCGACGTCTCTATTGTTGATATCAAACGTCTCTTCCGCAGGTATTCCGATGGTTCATCACCTTTGCACAAAAAAGAACAATTTGATTAGTCGTTTCATTTGATACCGCAATATTTTCAAAATATCGTTCAGGTGGTTAGGTCAATCAATAGAAAAAAAATCGGAATTGCATAAACTGTTAAGTGAACTAGATTTTCAGTGTTTTTTCGATAGTTTGGACTGAAATAGCAGATATCCGATTCAGTAATTGGTGAATTACAGAGATGTCGACATGTAACTCACGTTTTGATAGGCAAATTTGCAATATAATATCAAATATCGAAACCAAAATCGGTTTCAAATTTTAATACAACAATTATTGCACAAAAACTGCAGATACAGCGAATTGCAGTTAATTTCAACGAAGGATGACTAATGTAATTGAACAGCTTTTTATATAAAATTGCATAAAATTTTGACAGAAAGTTTTATGTGTTTTTTAAATAAAGTATCAAAAATTTGAAAAAAGCTGTACAAAAAGTATTTGAAAAATGATGTCTATATAAGGGTTAATTAGAGATTGAATAAAATACTTAGGTGTACCTGTGATTTGTTGAGGAATGATATCTGGATTCTTTTCATCGTTCTCACTGATGTCTCCGTTGGTATCTAATTTGCGAAATGGACTGCTGGGATGTTTTTCGTCGATTATCAAGCTTCCGCCTTCACGAAACCGCAGCTCTCTCTGGATGGGTGCGGTTTTGGTTGCCTTGGTGGGATCCTCGGTATGCGATTTGCCCTCCTCGTCGATGTTTGAATTTTGGATTTTTAGTACTATCATTACAATTACCGCCACAATTACCAGAGCAGCCACAACGCCAATCATAACGCTCAGCACCGGTGTCAGTTTGACATTATGTCGCGGTCGTTCTGTAATAAAATCAACCCGCAAAGCTTATTCAATTATTCTTCAACAACAATCCGTTTCATCTGGGTCACAATAACGTCGCGCAAAATTGTTCAACCTGTGACTTTCATAAATTGAATATTTCATAATGTGACATTCAAAGACGCGAAATGTTTCCCACCGAATTTGCCTTCTTTTTTCCTTTCAATAAATCAAAATTCCATCGCGCAACAATGTTTCCTGACACAAAAAGCTTTTTCGAAGAAAATGTGAACTTTTCATTTCGCAGCATCTCAGGTGTCGCGGCTGGAGAGTCGCAAATGAATCGATGCAAATGCAACATTTATTTATTCCGCGGCGAACGATTACTATTCATGCGGCGAGACGCTAAAAAACGCGACACGCTTGTGTTGTCAAGGAAAAGTCATATTTCCGTGCCGTTTCGAAAAGTTATGCAACGAAAAGGCGGCAAATAAATGTTCCCACGCGAAAACTCATATGCTTCGCAGCTTAATTCTTTTTCGCCTGGCGAAAGCTGAATATTCAACACGCAAAATAATGTTGTACGGATTATGCTGCATTTGCCGGGCAACCAATCAAAGTAATCTGCAGACGTTTTGATCTGAATTTCAGATTCTAGGCAGCGAAATTGTTAGTTCTTATCCGGCCGGATCGTTTGCTATGGTAAACGCCGCCCGAGTGTGCTCATTTGACTCAGATTGAAATGTTAATGAAAAAGAGATTCTCTGATACGATCGATATTCGCATGAACAAAATTATGTGCGCGTTTAATTGAGCCTTGTATCAATAACTCGCAACGCGCTTCAAAACGCCCGTAATCATCGTCTCACGGGCACCATCTCTTATTCACGCTCGGCAAATTGTCTAATTATTCTCCGCGAAATTATCATTTATCACGTCGTCAAATCAGCTCAAGCAAAACGAACAAAAGGAATAAAAACAAGTAGTCAAGATCAACGTACAGTCCGACCAACTGATTTCAACGTTTCTCAGATTGGAATTCAATATTATAGCTCCTGTCTATTATAATCATGCCTGGTCGAACGTAATTAAACATGGATTTACTCTATCCGATTAGATTCGATTAGGCCTCAGCTGATCTAATCGCTGAATACATTACACCATTACAATTTCGTCACAGGCTAGATCCTAATACTGCTGACCAACGTCCACTGAATTTTAAAACAAACTTGCATTCAATCTCAAAGCAAATCCGACTTATTGTGTGCGACAGAGTGCGAGGTCCATAAATTTTTCGAAGCTAATGAACACCGGACTCTGAGCCATGAGCAGAATGTTTTTGCGCGAGAAAACGAAACAAAAGGAGAACAAAAACTAAAACAAGACGAGTTTAAAACAAGCGTAATTATTCTTACCGGATTCCGATGTCAACTGTTTTTCCGGTAGCCTGAGCGTGCCGGCTTGTACGACAATGGGCTCGCTGCGACCTTTTTCGTTGTAAGCGTAAACATACGCGTGATAGAGTACACCGGGCTCGAGTTGGGTAACATTGAAGTGCGCCGAGGCGGCGGTCATGTTTGCCTGTAGTTCCTGGCTGTTGCTCTCTCGGACCTCCAGGAGAAAGCTCTGTGTCACGCCGCCATTAAATCCCTCCATGCACCGTACGGCGAACGAGTTGGAAGAGGTGTTGGAGATGGTGCAGTTGTGCACCATGTCCGGTCGGCCTGCGAAATCAACGAGCGTTTTCATTTTGTCGCTGCGTCTTCGTTGGTTCAGGCAATCGAGAGATCTTTGTGATGCAGATTCGCGGCGGTGCATTCCCGCTGTAGTTTAACTCGACGGTTCCACGCCGGATGTTATTTCATTTGACGGTTCACGTCAGTGAAACAATTGCGAGTTATTTGTTCGATGCGCGGAATGCGCGTGCCGGTTAAAGGGGGCTGAGTCGAAATTCGAGATCGATTGGCTAAATATTTTCAAAGTTATGTCGTGCGGCGGATTAAACTTGACGGAAATGTTTTGATGATGCTCACTCGCAGCTCTTCGCGAGTCTCGCGGAATTTCGATGTATAAAGTCTTGCGTTTGAAAATAACCCGCGGGATTCTTCAACCGAGGTCGTAAAATTGTACGTACCAATTTGTGTTTTATTCTCGCGCTATAAAAGCGAAACCTTCAATTTCAGAAAAAAAAGATAAAAATGCATATCCAGCAGTTTCGGGCGAAAATTTTTGCACACTTCTATAACGTAAAATATACTCGGCCGCAAAATTCAGTCAACCGAACGACTATTTCTGGCGTTCAGTTAATTGGCGGTGACTTAGAAAGAGGGAAAAAGTTTGTCGACCAATATTGACAGCGGTGAAATGAAAACAAAAAAAAAAACAGAAAAAGATGAAAATTAATGGAGCGAGAGATGTTGACAGATGTAAATGTAATTGACGTTACCAGCCGGGGTGATGTGGTAGACGCAGGGCACTTGTTGTTCGCCTATGATGTTGGTCGCCCAGCACAGCAGCGTACCATAATCCAGCTCTGTGATGGGTGTGTAAGAAACCATAGAGGTCGTGCCCATGCCGGCAATGTGTCCCGCGTCCACGTCTATGCTCTCGGCGGAATTGTTGAATGTCCAACGAAATTCAACGTTCGGCGGGTTGGCCTCCACCTCGCACGATATATTGGTCTTCTCTTGTTTCGCCACCCCGTGGAGCAACTTCTGATTCGGCTTGCAGGTCGGCGAAACTAGGCAAAGGCATTATCGATTATAGGTTTACGTTTGCGGCGTGCGAATGACGCGTGTAAATAAATTGCACACTGCGGAATCGGCTCTGTGTGACGTTTTTTTCCGTCTCCCTCTCAACTGAGCCGATTTCGTTTGGATTCGGATCAGAGCTTTTTATTCGATTGCCACTTTTTACCCCGACATTAAAATCGTCAAACGCTTTTTGCCATCCGATGAATTATTCAAAGTATTGCTCGAGATGGATTAACGGCTTTTTTGTCAACTTATTTATTTTTTTCGAGCAAATGAAAAAAATTGTAACTGTCGATTGATGGCATGCAAAACAGCATCGACAGAGGAACTTTTAACCGAGAATTTATTTCTATTTGATTCCTTCCACTGAGGTCAGTTTGGATGGAAGAACCTAGTAATACCCAAAATTCAAACTCGTTCATCTGGACTACTTAACTGTTGTTGACGAAAAATTTAAATTGCATAGTTGAGTTCTTTTTTGTTCTTCTGGTATTTCGAATTAAAAGTCCGTTGACACGCGAAAGAAAAATGAATGGAAGAACAGAGGAAGCAGAAAGTTTACTTTTGGAGTGAGAAAGAAAAATTAGTGATGGATGTTAATTTAATACTGGCTAGACCAATAGCGTATGAATTATTGCCAAGGGCCGATAATCGATTTGAAAAATGTTAGCAAACTTTTAAGCACTCATGGTGATCTCGGTGGAATTCTTCATTCTCAACTTGTTACACATAACTGAGTTACGTTTTACGTTGAGTAATGTAACTTGTAAACTGAGTTACATTCTTGTAATTAGGTGAACCGAACGCAGGAGGAAATGTTTGGCGTTTGAAATTACTTTAAATGCTCGTAGAATATCGATTCTTATTGGCGAGACCATTAAACTGTCGATGGATGTTGAATAAACTGTATTACAACGTCGACAATTATTGATTTTAATGTTTACGTCAGACAAGTTTTCTCAAAAGGTAACAAGCATTGATAATCAGATTGAGGATGGAGAGAATAAAGCTCGCGAGTTTTCGCGGTTGCCAATGGCGCGACAAACTAAACTTGCCGACGTGCTTATAATGCGATAATGGATTTGTACACATTTGTAAAGACCGCGCGTTTGAACAAATTTCCTCAGTGCCACTTGAGAGGCGACATTTCGTTTCCCCAGCAAGCCGGAATAATTTCTCGATTTTTCTCTCCTCGCCCAATAAATGCGACCGAAAATAAACGACCGAACGTCGAATCAAAGTCAGATGCTCTTAATTTTCTTTCGTCGGTCGCGAGGCGAACTGCCGCACGTTTCGGCCGGCGAGAATTTCGCTTTCTTGATTTAATGCATTCAAATGCAATTCACTCAATTTCTATTCAGCGAGCGTGTCATATCTTTGTTTTAAATAATCCTCACGATCGAAACATTTGTATTGGTTGCAATCAACTTTTCAAGCGCTTTCATTTCGTTCGCCATCAGACATACTTACATTTAACATTTAGGTACAAAGGATTGCTCTCGCCCTCGCCTTCTGTATTGCTCCCTATGCAGGTGTAATTTCCCGCACTTTTCCTGCTCACACCTTGCAGCACCAGACTATGATTGCTTATTATGATACCGAGGGTGACATTGTGGTTTAATGTGGCTCCCTGAAATTCGAAATATAATGGCGTTCACAAATGAGATTGCATTTTTAATGAAAAAAAATTATTTATGAATATTAAATGAAACTCCTTTGGCGCTACCTCCACGCCGAAATTAAACATTCAAATAGATGGCGACTCATTTTTAAACCTACTTCGAACAAATTTTAAAAATAGTTCCCATCTACCATTTATAATACAATCTTTTTTTTTTTTCGTTCTCTCACTGTTTCGCGAATCGAAAATTGTCCTACTTTATTCTTTATTCAACTACCAATCGAGAAAAAGTAACAAAAATAGTTTGATGGATTGAAAAAAAGAATAGCCGTTGTTTTCAACGTGTCAACCGTTAGGGACGTCCATGAATGTTGCATCAGCTTCAAATAACGCCCGGCGAAGTTGAATGAATAATTTATTCTCACCGTAATTAAACAATTACACGGGCAAACACTAATAAATGAATTTTTGATGGAATCAGCACGTCGGATCGATTTATTATCCCAATAATGTATACCAACCAGCAGCGCATGAACGATCGCGGTGCATTAAATTTCATAACGCGAAATCTATTACACATAATTTCGTGCATCGATTGGACAAACAGCGCGCCGTCGAGGTTGCCGCTGCGAGTCTTCAAAACGCTCGTTCAATCGAGAGAAAGAAAAAAAAATAGATTGGATTCGCGGTTAAAAGTGAGACTCGCTGAATTGATTTGTACCGCGCTGGGTATTATTTAAGATTTGTCAGGTTGTTGGGTCATGTTTTTGCTTCGTACCTGGTGTCTCCATTCGACTTTATGTACGGACGGCTCGGCGCGTATCAGGCAGTCAAAGTAAACGTCCGCCCCCTCCTGGATGGCGTTGGGATTTAACGAGGTGCCTAGTCGGATCCGCGTCTCTGGAGTGTCTATAACAGTAATCGTTAAAAGTTGAAACATGGTCTGCCCCCGGGGCGCTTATAACGAATTCTGCGGATATATACGCAGTCATTGGGGGCAAAAAATGCGAACGAATGTCGCAATTCATGCGCGCTTACATCGTATCGTGAGGATCCAATTGTCTTCAATGGGCGAGGTATTCATTATTGGATTTTCAGCTTGACACAATAAACGTCTACCGGCATCTTCTTTGGTCGCTTTAAAAGATAAGACGCTTCTTGTTGTGTTGCCGTCGCTGGAAGTCTGTAATGATATTAATTCGGATCTGAGTTACACTTTGACATCGTTCCATCCCTATCGTTTGTTGTATCTTTCGATTTGATTTGAATTTCAAATTACGTTCCGACAAAATTTGTACATGAATTGAAATGAATGGAATTTAGTTTTGCAATCTGAAAAATAGGCAGTTTTGAACATACAATTATTTTTAAAAAATATACACTGGTCAGTCAAGTTATTTTGTAAAAATATGTTCCAACAACATTTCCGTTACCTTTTTTTATCTTCATGTATATTTCTGTCTATTATTTATTGATTTATTTATTTAAATAAAACATATACACATTCAACTAATAAATAATATTGGAAAGATGTAAACTTGATTCTGTTCAGTTGTTAAACATGAATTTTTAACACAAAAAATACCGATTTGACCGTATTTGTTATTTTAAATGTTAGTTCCTAAATTGCTGTTATGAACAAAATTAAACTGTTTTGTTTCTTTTTCCCAACTGAATTGCTTCTCGAGTAACAAAAGTTTACTTTCCTTAAATATCATTCATAATAATTGATTTAATGGTTGACGTGTAATTCAATATATAATAAGTTGGCAACTTTTGAATGGAATATATAAATATTACATACAAGGCTGTGTAGGATCTTCACAAAGCCCTTCTGAGCACTTCATGCTGTACCTTTTCATTCTATTGATTGAACACAATGTGTGTGCCGTACGAACGACGAACGCAAATACACATGCATATAGGCTTTGTCGAAGAATTATTTAGCAATAAAAGAGCTTCAATGTGTTTGCAAAATACTTGCATTCAGAAACAAATTCCACCCAGCAATTGACAAAAAGTATTTAATTAAATAGACGTGGAATGCTCCCTTGTAATATTTTAGTTCAAAATTGGGGACAAAAGATTCATTGAATTAAAAGTTGCATAACCAACATAATACGTTATTATGTTGTGATTATGTTTTTATTGAGAATTTGTTTTACAAATACCACAAGAGCGAGAAATCTGACGGTAAAAGAAATGCGAAAAATAAACAACAACTGCATCAAACATTCATGGAATAGTTTTAATTATTTAAAACAGAAACATCGCCGTCGAAAAATATTTGCTTAAAATTATGACGGCAAGTTTACATTTACTTATGAAACGAGATGCGTTACAACTAAAATCAAACATTTCCCGACGGTGACGCTAAAAACGAACGAATATTTAACCAATCTACTCTTGGGATATTTGATTAAGTGATTTTTATTGGTGTAAACGTATCGGTTTTAACAATAAGTATTATACTTGTTTTTCTGCGTTTGCATAAGCAGCTTTTTGTTCGTGTTGGCCTACTTTTTAAAAATATAAACATCATAGAGTAGTTTCTCGAAAAAATTGCAATTTCTAACATTTCAATTAGTCCATCAATTTGTAATTGGTAAAAAACAGACGGTCCTACTTTGTTCTACATAATAAACGAGTTCCCAAAGATTAAGTCATAATTTTTGCAGAAGTAGTCCATAATGGATCGGACGTAACTAACAGTTTAATAATAAACTAAAAAATGTTCAATTCGTCGATGAGTACAGAATTATTTATAGTGCATTATAACATTGCATTAACATAAACGGCTGATTACATCAATTGCGATTGCAACAGTTCACTTAGAACGAGAGGTGTTTCAATTTAATAATTAACACAGGGCGGTAAATTTTCGTCTGAGTCATTTTTCAGTAGTTAAGCTCGGCGAATGGTCCGCCGCTTGAATGAAATATAGTTTGTTTATTCGTGCGAGCCCATTTTATGAAAATCACCTGCAGTTATCGATTTGTTATTTGTTTATTAGGTGTTGCTAGATTATTGATTCTCGTGTGTACCATTCTCTGAATATCGTTAGAATAAATCTAACGCCGTTACGGCGTGAACTAATTTGAAATGACTTAGGGATTATGATATCGCTATGAATCATTTTCTTATAACGAAAGGTTTCCCGCAAACTAACTGATTTTCACCGAACTTTGATATATTGCATCAGAGTAAGGAATACAAGAACGGATTACTGCTTTTTCTTTGGTGGGCTCAACAGAGTGATAGCCTAATCTGCCTTAATTTGTAATCTAACTTGGAGGCAAAAAATTGATAATCATGTAATAACGCGAGAGAGATTGAGATAATCCGCGTTGCGATGGAAATTTCCAACAAACCATTGAGAAATATTTATCGAAATTTGTTAATTTATGCCGGGTTTGATACGCCAGAGTCAGAAAATTATTGAAGATGAAATTGCAAGACGAAACTACAAATATTGTTTGAAATTCAGATTAGGTGTAACGAGAACAGCCAAAGCAATACCTCCAGTTCGTGTTTGATAGCAAATAATGTAAATTATACTATTACATTCTTTGCGTGTATATAGCCTTCTATCTCTCTTTAATCAACGTTTATAACAAAAATATATCGCAGCAATCATGACACTTATTGTAATAAACGTTATTCTAATTCTCTAATAATAGAGTTATTGCATTAAAAAGCCGTTGCGAATTTTCAACGATTATATCGCGCTGATTAAGACACGTCTTGACTCCGCTAATAAAGTTTTGAAAGCCATTATAAAGCTTGAGTAAAAACTCAATAACCCTGAAAGTAGTACTTTAAAAACTAATTATTACTCTTAATCAAAAATATATTTCTTTATTTGCTGTAAATATCTTCTTTCTTGCATTATCTTAAGTTGAATTCTTGACTTTAATTCAAACTTTCGAAGTGTGATGCAATTGAAGGGGAAACAAAAAAATACTTATAATTAAACTGTTTTCACACATTTATAGAAAGCGTTGTAGAAAAGTAACAATGCATTTTTGAACTTTTTTTCTATAACGAGAGATGGTGATCATGATCAATCTGTCTAACGACTATCTTCATGAAATATTTATGTGATGAAAGTAGATTTGGCGAGAATGCTAAATCGCATTATCGACGAATTAAAAACATTCATTCTATTCGTGGTTTAACGACAGGTAAAAAGGAAGAGATCAATTAATATTAAAAGAATCGAATTAAATCATACTTTTTGATCCAATTAACCTGTCTACATATAAGTATAAAAGTAGTGTTAAAAATTTAAGGTCTAATGTATGATTTGATTTTGTAATTTTAAATGCAGGACTAAGTTAAAAGAATACGTACTATTTGCATATTACAGAATGAATCAATATTTGTTAAAAAATAGGGTATCAATTTGACATGTATTGTTTCCTGACATACATCGTTGGATAGCAACATCGTAATTCATGAAGTGAAGCGACAAATCTTTCAGAGGCGATCCGATACATCATTCCATAACATGTCGAAGATAACAATGAGTGAAAGAAAGAAAACAATTTTTTACAGTCCTGTATATCGGGCACTTTTTGGTGTCCGTTAAATTAACTGGAGATTGAAAAACTTATGCCAAATTACAAACATATTTCACCTTTAATATTAGTGTTACAAAACTTCTTAACTTTGAAATGGAATAATTTTCGGTATGCTCTGAGAAAATTTTTAAAATAACATACATTTCCCATGTCTGTGCTGCGTGAAATGTATTCCACTGTTCTTTTGTGTTATAAAGGATGTAATTTCATCATGGCATTTTCTCCACAACCAGTTGTAAAGACTTTTCACTTTTGTGAAACATTTTTATATTTTCTCTTAGTTTGTAGATTTTTCTTTCGTCTGGGTTATAATACGCGCATTCATGAAGAAATTTCATTAACTAAACAGTATATGTCATTACATCTAGCTACGTCCTTTGTGAACGTGATCTAGGAAAGCGGATTTTCCAATAATAGCTTCTAATGATGATATATGTTTTGAGAGTTTGTTGAAGTTACATGTCGAATACAAGCGCCACTTGAATAATAAGAACAAAGTCGAATGTTGGAATTTCAACTGGAAGTGAGAGATCTGGAATATGTTTGAGAGTTTACGTTGTAATGCAAAGCTTATATTAATTGGCCCACGCGTTTGGTTAGTAAAATTAAAGTTTTTTTCTGGTTTTTCATTTGCCCCTCTTTGTTATTATTTTTTAATTTAAATATTTGCAATTCACCTCAATTAGTAGTTACTTTAAACTATGTACAAAAATTCGTGTCCGATTTCATTGGAAAAATAAATTAGAAAACGGATGGTAGAGAATACGCTCGTAAAAATTACTTTGATGTTTGCGAAACATACAAAGTCATGAGGATTTAATTTCAAACCGTGATTGCTTTTTAAGAAGAAACACATGAACGTAACATTTTTTACTGATTTTCACTCCGGGAAAATAATTAATCGCAGTTTAACTACACAACTTAAGTACACTCCATAAAAACCGACCACAAATGAAAAATTTTAAGAATTCATCAACAGTCATCAAATTGGTGCATAGTTTTTTTCACCATTATATGAAAAGTTGTCGGATTCAAGTACAGAAGTATTTTTTCACAAAACATCGTTCAAAGCTTTTCATCAATTTACAAACAAACTCTAAACTAAAGCTTTTTGACCGAGTATTAGCTTCTGAGAAAAACACTTAATGATCGCGAATAATTCCAATGAAAGCAAGAACTCGTATGTTATCCGTTACCTTTTACCCGTTAAAATAGTAACAGCTCTGTAACAATAATGATTTTCATCAACTAATTATCTTGTCTTTCGTAAGGTCTGAAAGTTCTATCCACAAACAAGAAGCATTACGCTGCTAATTAGGAAATAATAGTTAGTATGAGTTTGAACACGTGGGGCATTTCCAAGAATTGTCGCGAAAATTTAAGCTCGTTGAAAACACTCAAGCGATGAAGCCTTAACCAAAAATCAAGTTCTGCTCGTTCCCTCTCCTACTTGAAATTGTTATATCATATTCTGTTATGCCAACAAATTGCGATACTTGTGCACACGTTATGTACAAAAATAAAACAAAATTCTAATAACGTCGAAGTCCGCGTAATTCAAAATTCCTTTTTTTTCCAGGCTCGTTTTTTCAGATTTAATATGGGATAGAACAGCAAGAGAGCTTTTTTTATCATTTTTAACTTACAGGGTGCGCATTTTTTAGTAAGCCGTATAATTTCGTTTTCGTACCGGCAAGTTCCATATGCATGCTTTGTTTATGAACACAATTGAAGCTCGGTCAAAAAACTCTATACTCGCACGTTTTTTGTGTATTTTTATGTAGCTGTTACTAAGGTAGATTAACAGACACGCGTTTCTGTTTACGTAACACCAGCTTTTTTTACGCCTCGTTACTTTTGGAAATAAACGCCCAAATTATTCATGGTCAAAAATGTTTCGTGTTTATTAGACGAGATGCAATCAATCAGGTCAATGTGTGGTAACCCACTGGTCTACGCGAAACTATTCTGCAATTTTGCAAATTACCATGTTCATTAATTTGACTCTACTTTTGTTATAATTTAATTTGAACAGCGAATATTTATTTCAAAAATGTATTTATTTTCATATGTTTAACATTAGCAATAGATTTTGAATTGACTGTGAGATTAGCTGAATATTGAATATTCAAACGTAGCTAAATATTTGTGTCCGAACGGGCATAGAAATTACTTATTCAAGAATGCCTTAAGGAGCTTGCAAAATTCTATACATACGCAAGTTAAGCGATGGCGCAACTAATCACCCTACACGTGTAAACATTTTATAACGCCTGAATAATTTAAGCTAAGTATT
Organism: Telenomus remus; assembly: GCA_020615435.1. NCBI lineage: Eukaryota > Metazoa > Arthropoda > Insecta > Hymenoptera > Scelionidae > Telenomus > Telenomus remus. The sequence continues at coordinate 12,885,191 of CM036337.1, forward strand.
TCCGCTCGACTCGTGGCGTTACATTGTGGCCGCACCATTACTCAAGATCAGTTTCTTGAAAGTGCTATAGCAATGTAACAATAAATGTTCCAAGTAGATTCTTCCAAAAAGAATAATTTCAACATCAGCAATTTTCTTTATCTATTTTTTTTTTTTCAAAATATCTCGCGCCGGTAAAAGATGGACCATAAGTAATGGCAGCCCGGTAATGGATAGCAGAGATAACTTCTGAATCAAATATCGGTGATGAATCACCTTGTCAGGGTGTATGTAATTTCTAGGAAAATCCATACCAAGCCAATACGCTGCCAATTCTGAATATCTGCTTTGGGCAGTTTGGTATCTAATTGCACGACGTGGAATGTGATATGGCGAGGGAGAATAATTAGCTATAGAATTATTGGCATGATCAACGACAGTTTGTGCTTACCGTGTTGCTCGAATGAAATAGTTGCTGGCCGTCTTTCCACCAGGTAATGCGTGCAGGCGGTCGCGAGCCGGACGTCTCGCACACCAAGTCGTACCTCTTGCCGGCGGACAACGGCTGATTATCGCCGACGATATTCACGAGCAGCGGCTCAACTGCAAAGGTAGATTGTATCTGCGTAAGTGCGGCCGCTTGTGAAATTGACATTGATTAATTCCCTTTCGCTGCGCAGTGATGCATCGTCGTCCTTTTGCAGCGCTCACAAGTCTCACGCAAAATCGAGTTATTTGAAAATGCCGAGCGCCGAAGCGTCGAGTCTCGTCGACACTTCGGGCGTCTAAAATATTTATGTCGGTTAAAAGCTTTTTAAGGAGTAGTTACGCGTAACGAATTTGTTATTTTGCGTGCCTGTCATTTGTTAGCGAACAAGAGGATCGTCACGACATATAAATATTACGCGTCACTGCGTGTATGATTAAACACGACGGTTAAGTGCGATCCCGAGAGCATCGCTTATTCATGACAAGAAGTTTATTGAAAATTTTGAGCTGGTTTTAGAGAGCTGCGTCAAGGTCGAAAGGGAATCTGAATAAATCATGCGGGCAAACTTACATAGCAAGCACAAAAATATCATTTATTCAGCGTGCATTTTAAGAACAATCACTTGACTAAATGAAATGAACTTGACTCAAGCACGGAGCAGTTCTGGCTCTTAATATTTCATTTCATTTATTTGTGATTGCGATAGTGCTGGAACTTTTTTCCCCAGCGGAGTGGAATAGAAGGAAAACAAACTTGCGAGGTTTTAACAGATTTCAACTTTTCGATAAAGTTTTCTGTACGTAATGGTTTCTGACTTGTATGACATGGTTGGACGCAAAAAATCAAAATTGGATGGCAGCTAACTTCCATCCATATTTATTTAGCAATTCGACGGAATAGTGAGAATCGACGCAGTGAGAATAAAGTGAAACAGTGAGAAAATAATTCGAAAAGTTTCTCGAATTATGTAAAATTAGTAGTTGGACGTATTTCGTTACAATTTATTTTTTGTAAAACGAAAATGTTTTGTTTGTACGGCTTTTTTGAGCGTTAAAACATTGATACAATATGTAACGGTGTCATGAAAATAGCTTTTTCAAAGAAGATTTGCATCTCGCTTCTATATAAATTGGTTCGCACCTATTTTTCATTTTGAAAACTCATTTATTCTTCAATTTTTCACTATTTTTCGTTGTAACGAAATCATTCGAGTTCGTAAATTTATATAACCTGAAAACCCAAGATGATAAATAGTGTATCAACACATTTACAATTTCACAAAAAAATTGCTCGTTCTTCGTAACACTGAGTTTCGATATCTTGTCAATATTTTGGTTGTCGAGAAGGAAGATTAATCAATTAATAAAAAACAAACTAAGAATCAGGAGATATTTTATTGAACCAAAGTGTTTGCGTTTTTGAATGCAAGTAAAATTCAAACGATCGAAAAGGGCTTTGATGCATAGTGTAAACATTCGCAAGGCATTTCTCCTGTTACATATAAAACGACTTTCACTTCAATCCAGAGCTTAACTTTTTTACTCTCACAATTTTCAATTTGAGGTATACCGAACTCGCCAAAGCTAAAGTTAGACTTAAAAATTTCAAGGACCCTTATGATTTACAGAAAAGTTCTACTCAAAAACTTAGTCATACAAGTTATAAAGCTCTCGAAAATTCATCAATTGAATTTAATGGCTCGCATAAGTCGCGTATTCATTAAAAAACTAGAATCAACGTTTTTCAGCACATGTTTAGAACGATTTTTGTTCTCAAACAGTTTTGTTCGTGCTAAAACTTTTGATCAATGTAATTTTCGCTCAGTTTATCATTTCAATAATTTGCAATATCAGATCAAATTGAGAGCATATTAGCATGCATTTTCTCATTAATTATTTGAAAATCATCACCTCTATTGGTAAAATTTGCACTGTTGAGTTAAATAAAGCTTGAGCTTTGTTCTCAAAAAATATTCATGAACTCATTATTTATCATTGACAGTGACACATTTAACTGTAAATGTAGAATTACCAAATAATTCGTGATATTATCTCACCATTTCTATCGAATGAAATACCCTGAATAAAACATTCAAAATGTTTAAATACTGTCGAAACATATCTCAATCAAGAGTTTGATATTATCGTGTACAGCGAAATATTAACAGGTCAAAAGTAATCTCCTCAGAGTAGATAATAAATGTACATATTTTTTCACTTATCACGCGGATAAATTAAACTCGCCTCTGCTTTAATTTCTAACATGAAATTGGCTTGAAATGTCTAATTTCAGGGCACTATTGAGACCCCTTGAACTTTTTTAGAAATCTGTTTGAGCTTCACGTATAATCAGCTCTAGATAATTCAAATTTCAATAGGATTTCACAAAATACGACGTTACCTTTCATATTGAATTAACTATTCACTTTTAAGTCAAAGACCGATCACATCAGTGACTTTGAAGGGAGAAATTGTTGATGGCAAAATGTTTTTTTTTCTGTGTACAAAGTCAAGTTACTTTGAGTTACCGAATAACTATATCTTTAATATGTCATCATTAATTTTCACATCGCTGTGTATCGTTTATCAAGGGCCCTTTTTTATCCGAACCAATGAATATATATTTATTGATCCACATAGATCTTTCATACATGTACACTTTCTTGTGAAATATGATACCTTTTACGATACAGAATGGTGTATACTGGAGTGTGCAAGATAAAGAATTGAAGCGAATGGTTAAGAAATGCTCCTTTTCTGCCCGAGAAGTCAAAGGGTTTCTCTGTTTCATCGTTCGCAACATTTATCGAACTGAAACACAGAATATTTGGCTAAAAGTTAAACTATACGAGTGCGAGACCTTGCACTTCATCGATCGAGCACATATTTACTATATCTTTTCAGCAGCCACACATATTCAACAATTTTCATAACGCGACGAGAACTCTAACAGTTTTCCTATTCAAGTGTGTATTTCACCCTACTGTGGTATTTTGTACAGACGTTCTGCACTTTGTATGGCAGATAGTGCGGTTCATTTGCATGTTCCGCTTAAGTGGCCCTGTTTCGAATCGTAAGTTTATACGACTAATTTGTGCTACATATTTAGGAAACGTCGTTATGAACCCTGATAAAGAGTCATAATTTGTCTTATGAACAAAAATTGTTCGTAAACAGTGACGTCGATATCATATAATGTCATTACCATCAACAATTTATCCTCGTTTAAAATTGTAAGAAAAAATTTATGAGGCTTTATAAATTTACGTCGGTAACACGTTTTTGAATAATTGAAAAAAAAGTGTGGATATTTTTTACGATAATGCAGGGGTAATTGGTTGTAAAATTCGATGTGTTATAATAACTTGAGTTCAAACACCGTACGAGCCACTTTGTTTGATCGTGGTTTATCGTCAATTAAACAGCGTCGCAAAATATTTTCACCGGATGAATCGTTTTATTGGGTATTATAAACGTCGTTCATAAGACATCTGTCAAAAACTAAAACGCTGATTACGACGTTGAGGCACCGTTTGTTTCGAAAGTTTGCGATCTCTCTGTGAATTCATTCCATTAGTTTTGCAGTTAATTGCGAATAATTAATTTCAAAGTGTAACTCGTCGAAAATTTATTGCAAAATATCTATATTTATCTCTCTTCGTGAAGTTTTAATCGTTGAAATAATCTAATAAAGATAATTTCATGAAATAAAATTGAATGTTCGAATACTTGCATTCGAAATTCAATTTTTGGCTTTTCCATTCAACTGGGAGCTTTATAATGATTGGTCAATTCATAATCGGTTTTGTTTGTCATTCACCGAGTTGAGCTCTTAACCCGTAAACAACTGATAGCATGTCGCCTGACAAGCAAGCTGTTCAATGATTATTATGGTTCCAATGTACTACTAACTTAATGGTTCGTTAGAATGCATGTACGAAATCCTCTGAATTAGTTCTGATGTCAGTGTAGAGAAACCGTAATTGCCAAAAAAAATCTGTTAGATCCAATAATTGCTGAACTTTTTATTGTTAATCAGTTAAGATGTATCAAGTGTGTTTCAACAAGTCAAGATGAATTTGAAAGCCAACTTTTGACTTCTAAAGAGCAATATATGCTGTAAGTGCTCAGCTAAATTGAAAGCAGTTGACAGAGAGTTTCTTGTAAAATGACCTGAAATCTTGAAATGCCTCATACTAAAATGAAAGAAAAGTCGCTGTCGAAATCGTTTTCGTATTCTTGGGAAACAAAGAACGAATACTGAGAAAGGTATTGTTCCCACCTCTTTTTAAACCTTGAAAACATCTAGATGTAAAAGTATTTATCAGCATTGACGTAATCACTCTAACAATTTCAAATCATGAATATTATAGTAGCGTTTTAGTACCGATTAAAACACTTAGTTAAACTTTTGTATTAATTAGTCACAGTTCATAATTTATCATAAAAATTTTAACTCTAAAAATAAATAATTGTTCATGGACATAATGATGGAAAAATTGAACAATAAAAATGAAAAAATTCGTGGTATTGGATAAGTTTCTTCATGGAATTGACCGTAACAAATTATTCAAACAGTTCCGGAAATCAAATCAAATAATTTATAGATTATTCTAAGAGCATACATACTGAATTAAGTTTAGCATCCCTACTTCGCATAGCTCCTGAACGAACCGAAACTCTCCGATAAATACCTTCAAGTATGCTATAATAAACATGTAGGTAGTTTTAAGCGCAATGATAAAAAGGGGTATACTTGCACTCTTCAAAATTGTGTGCCAAAGTTCCAAACTTATTCGTATTGCTGAAAAACTAACAACAAACGTTGTTGTGTTTCTTCAAAAACATTTCAGTAAACGTTTTACAGAGTTTGCAGTTTTCTTTTCGATGGTTTGTTACGAATACATATACAGAACAAAAAAGTTTGATAAGAAAAAAATATGACGAAGCTTTAAATGGTTCGGTATATATAGTGAAAAGTAAAGTATTGAGTTGGGAATCAAATCAACATTTATTTTCCCATCGTACTTTTTAATTACGAATTATTTTTGTTTGAATCGAAGTTTCTTTTCCACAAGCAGCTCCAGATGTTTGACAGAACATGGTTGCACGTTTCCAACGTCCAATCAATTATTATATCAGAACTCTTCAACGATGAAGGTTGTACCAAAATTACCACCGCAACGTTAGTATCGATTTAGTTCTTGAAATTCGATGTGTTATATCGGAAACGTATGTATATTTGTTTTACGTGAGATAGAAAAGTAAAAAACTGTTACATATTCAATTCACATTTACACTTGATCGCGTTCTCATAAATAGAAAATTCCAAATATGAATTCTGCAATTTTTCAAAAATTTGAATCTTACATTCTTTGTTTATATTCGTCCAGAAATTAATCTTGTATTAATTTCTCGTAGAAGGGCGTGTATGTAAACTACTGATGAATGAGGTTAAATCTACTAGTTCAAGAAATAAATAAGGTCTTTTGTTCAGTCTAGTGCACGTAGCACTAATTTAGATGTTGGCAAATGGCCTTTTCCGCTCTATTTCATCTCTCAAAAGATTGAATTGCTGTTGGTTATGATTTGAATCAACAGTTCGACTAACTCATAATATGTGACACTCAATATTCTAACTGTTCATAACATCAGAGATTTCATATTTGAATTTGATCATTATGATGAAATTTCTCCAATCGTAACCTTGTCCTTTAAAAACTATCACTAATTTTAATTGTAATTCAGAACTTTCAATTCAAATGCTCTAAATAATAATTTGTTCATTTTCTTTTTTAGGCGTCCTGAAAGACGGTCATAAGTGAAACCGGCCAAACCATTGCAAATATGGTTATGCGAAGGAGTTCAAAATTCATATGAATTAATATTCTGGTAAGTGTCAAATTTATAAGCTAACATTTGTTTTAATGGTGGCGGAATCAAGGATGATTTTCAGACGTTTTCGGTATAACGTTGCCTTTCCACACGTATGCCCGACATTGTTACAAGTACGATGATTTGTCACAAAACTTTGTTCCAGCTTTTAGAGAAAAGCCATGTGTCTTAATTAGAGGAAACTGAAAATTGTTCTTATCATCAAATTGTGTTTAGTTTTTTCTAATGTTATAGTTAATGCAAAATCAATTGACAAAGAATATATTGGCTTCATTGAACTTGTAGCCAGGTAATAGAACGAACTCTTTTAAATTAAATTTGAAATAAGTTTGGTTGACTTTGAACGATGAAACGCGCTTTCGTTTGTTAAAGTATCGCTTTCCATAAGTAAAGAAGTAATCTTTTCAAGACAATAGAAAAATTGGATGAAAAGCTTTGGCGTTCTTGTAAACATGAAAACGTTGGTTGTCACGCATAAGAACTATAGGACATATGATAAACTTATCATCGTTCCATACAGAGTGACTGAGTTGAAACTAGTTTTAGTATTAGTTTGACCATCACTTCATTTGTAAGAAATCAGATGAACCATTTATTTTGTTCTATTTACATGGTAATCTGAGTAAAACTACATTTTTACATTTCCTGTTTTTGAGATCGAAATTGTTTGCGTCATTTTTGCAAAATATCTTGTGTGCAATTCTTACGTGAGTCAACTCAATTTAAAGAGTTTTTAACACGCTGGTGTTACTTGCAATCTAGATGAATAATTACTATTATTGTTACAACTTCGTATACCGATTACATCTATGATTTTCGTTGAAAACTGTGTCAAAAAGTTGTTATTGTCCTAATTTTCATAGGTAAAAGTCTCTTTCAAAACTTTTCTCGGTCGTTGTATCCTTCGAACGCAATATTATTATGAACAGGAAACCATGCCGACCCATTTAAATGTAAAATTTCATGAAAGTCGCAAGAAAACTTACACACTTTATAAAATAGTTTGCGATCACAAAATGCTTGTCTTTATAAATCGAATGTGAAATCAATTTTCATTCTTTTGATCCAATATTTTATGCAACGTCTAGTTCTTTCGTATCACGGATTAACGAATGAAATGATGGCTCGTTTGTGAGCATCAAATACGTTCGATCTTTGCAAAAATATTCTGCTTTTTTGCCTGCAGTTAATGACTTTATCCTTTAAGCTTTCAAAGAACGCAAGGATGTGCTTCAATTGAGATTGAAAATATTAATACTTCAAATAAGTTCGTGATAACAGTGATTAATCTCGTTATCGTTCCACGTATGCTATAAGACAGAATCGATTAAAATACGTAGACCTGCCAGGTTCAACGGAATTGCGATTATTTCCAATGTTTATCGTGCCTTACATTCCAGTTTCAAGTTAAATAATTCATTAGATTTTGTTCAAAATATTTCTAGCCACTTATACAGTCAAGATTGAGTGTTTGATATGTTCATTCTAAGGAAATATAATCAATTTTGATCATTTTGAATCATGTTGTACACATTATATATAACTACCCCTCACACCTGCGTGTCGGCTGTTAGTGTCGAGTTTCAAGTGAACAATTTTAGAGTAAAATTTCATTTTCACTTATATTTTGCTGTAACACGTCGAATGACTGAGAAATAAAGATAACGCGACAAGCAGATTTTTGCGTTTAACGTTTCGCAGATAAACAAGCAGTTCGTAACAAGGGATTTCATTAATTTGCGACGCCAGCCATTTATTACGGCCAGCATGAACAGGGGATGCAATCCAACTATTGTGATTATGTTGACAAGTGCGGTTGATCGCATTTTCTGTGTACGGTTATGTTCAGCGAGGTTAGCGTTTATTTTCGCGTACTGACCGTTTCCGTGAGTTGGGATACATATATATTTTTTATTCTATGTGTAATTCTACTATTCGTGTTGCAGTACCACCCACATCGAACCATTACTAAGTTAGTAACGATTTCTCGTTCACTTGGAAAGGGATCGTTAATCGTTGATAAAGTTGAAGGAAATTTATGTTTTTTTATTATGCATTATAAAGAAAGTTAATCTGAATCAGTAGTGAAGAAGGTTTTTATGAAAAATTCGATATTAATATTGACATTGTCAATAGCAATAATGAATGTAATGGCGAGCGCTGTGCGATAACTTTTATCAGTCGTTATTATAAATCATCGTAACTGAAAGCTATTTCAACTATAATGTCGAAGCAAAGAACATTCTTATGATCTATAAAATTGTATTGTTGTTGCTTATTTCGCGTCGTACGTTTATTGAACAACAAAACCACTACATTCATGATTGTACGAAACGAATAAATACAGGCTTTGTTTTGTTTCTATCTATAATGAACATAATTTTTTATTTTCAAAAACGACAATCATATTTTGAGTCGAAACGAGTTGAAACAGTTACATTTTCTGGGAACACTGTCATGAATTAACTTAATCCAGAGTTTTCGGCCGTTTTGCGATTTTCGTATTGAACCTTACAATAAAAATGAATCGCAAATAAAAATTGAAGTGCACAGTATCGTATAGACATCATGTTTTTAATAAAACGTTAAATATTATATTCATTTGGTTTTTTAATGCGCACATCGTGCAATAAAAATTGAAATGTTTACATTGCACGATAAAAATCAGTCAACTATTTGCCTTTTATTTTCATGTAAGATATAAATTCGTTAATTGTAGCATAAAAATGTAATATTGTTTTTCCATAAAAAGATTCTTTTTATATCGGTGGTACATACTAAGTATGTCTTATGAACAGAGTTCATTTTTCATTACTCTTCGTTTATTGCATCGTAAAATCGGATTACGTGTCACCTTTGGTTTTTTCATGTCTTATTGGTGTATTGACAAATGCTACAACTTCACAGTTCACGATAAGTTAAAAGGTTTTTCTTCCGTTAAACCAACTTGACAAACAAGAAACAGTTTAGGATTTTAATGAAATCTGTTTTTGGGTTGCGCCGAATTTAACGAAAACTAGTCGAATAGAGAATTGCAATTATACGTCGCTCATAACTTATGATTTATTTATAATAGTAACGCGTATCTCGCATGTAGGAGATGTCACGATACCACAGTGCCTGGTGGCTCGATGATAAATGAATTATAACTTCTGAACTAATTACATTTCCACTTTCGTCAACTAATTACCTTTCTACTTACAAATTCGACAATAGTTTATTATTCTGCATTTTAATGAATGTTACAAGAAATCTAGAACTGAGATACAACTTGTGTCTTTTTCAATTTCAAGTTCTAAATGAAGTTTTCAACTTTGTGCAAATTTTTCGAATCGATCGACATTTTCCCAGTGGTTAATTTTTCCATAAATTTGATATTTTCAGCAAATCAAAGAACGTACGTAATTGAAAAAAAGTTGGGATAATGTCTGCAATATATAACGCGGCGAAATTGCAAGCATAGATGCAGAAGTTGATGATGACAGAATATACTGAACGGTGTTCCTATAAACATGAAATTTATTGCTTCGCTATATTTTGCCTTTGAGTGTTTACGTTACATCGATTCGCCGGGGTAGCGACACCGTCTTCCAATAAAACCTTTTTATATAGTTCGCAAAATAAGGATCAAATGGTAAACGAAAGTTTTATTACTGTTTGGAAGTTTAGATATGATGTCTTGAATAAGCAACTTTTGTTATTAAAATGTTGTTCCTGCGATTTATGCACTGTGGCGTTTGGTTTTCGTCCACAAGTTTTTCTTTTGAACAAGTTACTAACGCTTTTTAATCTTAGTTGCCATCAAGTGTAGCCAGCTGGTAATTTGAATAATGAAAATGTCTAATAAATAATACTAAAGGGCATGTAACTAAGCGGAAACTTGGGAATTTCATTTTGTTTATTCATAATTCAAATTTTGCTTTAAAGCCTGATATCTGTTTAATTAATAATGAATTGCTGATGCCTTGAAAGGAAACCGATTTTGCTAGTACACTTCGCAGGAGTAAATTAGCGCTAAAATAATAGTACGTAAAATTTCTGTTATGGCTTGATTGAATTCTGTAGCGCATTTGATGAAGCAGTTATTGACGCACAAAACGAAGCCTCGAGCTGAAGCATCAGTAATAATACTGATTATTCGAATTCGAAGTGCCTATAATTGTTTACAAATAAGATTATCGCTATTGGACAATTTAAACGGCAGCGAATCGCTATCCAATTCGAAATATGGTCACGACATTTTACCTTCCTTGTAATATTGCTGGAAATGCAATTGGGTTTCCCGCAGTCAGACAATAGCAGATACGTAATCAACTATAATGATTTTGTCGAAGTACCATCACATTGTTCGATATTACTCCGATATTCTTATTTTGAATATTCGATTGACAAATGTATCCAAATATCTTCCGGTTCGTTTATATGCTCTTAACAATATACACACAAAAAGTACACACTAGTACGTCTAGTATATCTAAAAAGTTACAAAAGTCCTTGTCGCAATTGTTAGCAGAAGAAAAAACATGATTTAGAAGATGAATCAGAAAGGCAGATTTGGAAACTTGTGAGTGATCCATAATACCAGTTGTATCTCGCAAATTGGCATGTACTTGGCAGTCTTCAAAGTTATGTGATTCGCGCAAAGTTCACGGTGTCGTTTCAAAGAGCCGAGGTGTCAAATCTCGTACGCGGGTTAACAGGGTCATCCCTTTTCGGCGCGCGAGACAATGGTGGTGCAACAACTTGGATCCGATCACGTTCTCATCAATCGCGCGCAACAAAGCGCAAAACAGCTTGACGCGTCTGACGTTAATCCCAGCGCCGAACGGCTGCTTTCTACTTGCTCGGCTCATCTGGCGCCCACTCGCACGCCTCATTGTTTCCCTGATTCTCTTCACGATTGTACACATTTTTGCAAATGAATCGCACAGCAATCCGAGCGCGAAATAACGATGACATGCGCCACCGCGTCGTTGCCGTGCTTTACCCCTCGATTCCCGACTTTATGAACACGTTCGGCGACGGCGATGGCGGAGAAGAGACGCTCAAAGCTAAGTGACACTCGGTACGACAAGCGCGGCAGGCGCATTTGGATCGGTTTTGAATTACAAAGTGAATGAAAATCAAGCTTATGCGCGTACACAATGGGAACCCACTCTCTACAATCAAAACGTTCACCTTCGCAGCGACGCTGTTGTGATTTTCTTTCTGTCCTGTTAATCGCAGCCAAACGTAATTGATCGAAGGATCTCTTGAATTTCGTTTTTGTCAAAGCACAAAAACAGAATTTCGCATTGATGGCAAATTGTTCACGTGCTTGACTTTGTTAGTCATTGACGGTTTTGCTTTTATTTTTTGGTTTTTTGTAAAAGTGAGGAACAAAAAAGCTTTTTTTTCGATCGAAATTGTTTATCAGACAAAATTCCGTTTAGCAAAAAACTTTCACATAGTAAAGCAACCCTTTGAAATGTATATGAACTAAAAATACCTGGCCCGGTCAAGTCCATTAGTTCGGCACCCTATTTCAAGTTCAGTGAATGGAATCTAATTAAGTTTTTGTACTTTGGTTGCACGTCATATTTTCGGATCGATGTACGGAATGCGTTTGATTCATTTGGTTTCGGTTCTATTTTGCAACGTCCGCCATTCAACAATGACCGTAACTGTTTCCGCCTGCGTTAAAAAGAGGTTGATTAAAGTTCATTTACCGGGAGAAATATGCGATACTCGAGTGGCCCGAGCTGCGCACTGAATTTATCGGTTTTGATGGCTAAGCACTCCAACTTGGGCTATAACCCAACAAGAGCTCACTCGAAAACGTTTTATAATTATTTAGGAACGTTCGAATGTATACATCCGAGCAGTAATGATAACTTTTCAGCTCTTATTTGTTGCGGTTGTTTGACATACAACACGTAAATACACATGTTTGCACACGTCTTGGCTAGGTTTAGAGACGAATGAAAGTTTTTTCCGCAATTTGATATTGAATTTTTGATAAATAAATTAGATACATTGTCCTAAGATATTTGACAGCTTAATGAAATGTTTCTCTTTAGAATTTTGACGTTGAGCATAAACAATTCACGCTAAGACAGTGTGAAAGAATTTATGATTTCACAGCTTAATATACTTCGCAAGTTTGCAACTATGCTATATTGTTTTCAGTGTTAGCTTCGTCTTTAATTATTAAAACACAATGCTAAACTATGTACGGCAGGCTAGTTCTATTCCAGTACATTACGACGTCGACAGCTTCTTCGCAAAATAAATAGGTTCGTATCGTAAAGTGTGGTTTGAAAAAGTATGAATTGTAACGTTTCGTTTACGTAATTACGTGAGTTATTTTCCGTGAAAACGCAAAATAGCCAAGTTTTCTGCAAATAAATTTATTTATACTACTTGATTGTGAACTTTTCTCAGGAAAATTGTGACGAACATTTTTTTTCGTATTCTTTTGAGTGTGTTTGTTAGGTATTTTTTAATAGTTATTTTGTTCAGTCTTTTATCATTCTGTTGATTAAAAAAAACTCTTACCCTGAATGTTCGTTTATTAATTTGAAAATTGCACAAAAAATCTTTTTGTGGAATAGAAAATATCGAATTCAACGATTGATTCCGAGTATTATTAATAATACCTTAATAGAAATCTCTTTTTTTGGTTGTTCAAAGAATTCATTTTTTGCTTTTGTCGAAGAAAATTTAGATCAATTTTGTAGTCAGTAGGGAGTTGCATAATTGAAACGATTTTGTGATGAATATTATATTTTCAACTTATGTTAAGAGCACTGAAGTATTTTTAAAGTCGGCGAAAAGTAAAGCCAAAGTTTCGGCCATTAAAGGGTTAAAATTGACGAGTAACCGAGCGAGAATATCTCGCGCTCGTGAACATTCGTTTTTTTGCCAATGAATAAAAATTCAACAGTTTCCATAGAAGGATGTTCAAGATGTGGTGTATTTCACGGATAACTTGGTGGTTCTCTTAAAATATTCCATTCGAGAAGAAAGTATTCCGTTCAACTTCATCATCTCGAATAATCTTATTCCGAGGAGGGTTTATTAATCAAAAATCGTATCGTATACAAGACTTCTCTTCAATAACATTACATCTTCCGATATTGTGTGCCGTAATCCGAGACCTTTACGATTTCTATGCTACGACCATCAGAAGTCGTGTTGTAAAAGAAAACGTAATAAGTTACTACTATTCAACCAACGACGGATTCTATATAACATTTCGCAATGTTCATTTTAGATCCACATGCTTATGTTATTTCATTTTTAAAAAGTAAAAAGCAAAATAAATCTGTAACAAAATTGTAGAAAGAGAAGCGAGCTTATTCTGCGAGAAGATTATCTGTGCATTCTAAAAGTCTGATCCTTTGTGCGTCCAATCAAATTTTCATGTTCATACAGTCTCATGTGCATTAACAATGACTTCTTAAAATGTACAATTCATTTTGATTGGCTTCGTTATTCAATCATAACTGACATCAAACAAGCAACTAATGAGTCTGTTTGTTATGAGCATTCATTATTCATCTCATTATCATATTTTTCATATCATTATTTTTCACAAATTTGTTTTAGTTCTACATTTTGTATGATGAATTTAAAGGATTACTTGAGAAAATTATAATTTGCCATAAAGTTTACTTACGATTCATCTCAAGTCGCACCGTTGTAGACACTGGTGTTGACCTATTGTTGTTCGTTGCATTGCAAGTGAGTTGTGATTGAACGTCGGCTCGCACCAAGTTTTTTATCTCGATGCTACTTCGAAGTACTCCGTCGCGCACCATCACGCTTTTATCGGTGAGAAATTTGTTGTCACGGTACCAGGTTACCGTTGGCGATGGTTTACCTGTGCGAAAACAAGGATCAATTTCATCTCACATTATCCAAGGCACTTTGGGTAAACAAAAGTGTACATTGATAACTTTAAACTCAATTTCCTCATGAGAAATAAGGCAGTGAGAAAACAAACGATGATGTTTGCTTTTCTAAAACAATCGTCTGACAATTTGGGAAAAATTGTCTCGTTATTAATTTTGTGTTTTTTATACTATAGGAAAACAATGTGATATCTTATTCTCTCCAGTTTTACTGACAAAACTTAGTCAGCTCGAATGTATTGTGTTCATTGTTTTATTTTCAACGCTGTACACTGGATACTAAAAAAGTCACTTCTGAGCCACCGTATCCTCAATATAGTTGTTCCAAGGAGTATGTACATGGAAGCAATAGAAAGTAAAACTTTGAAACTATCTAACAAGCAGCAAAATCAAATAACACAACTATCAAATGATAAGTTTTGCGGTATGTCTCAATGACGTTGCAAAATTTATCTTTGTAAAAGAAAGTACATTGTTTAGAATTGGATAACGTAAATCGGAAATTAAACAAGTTTATTTTATAGTTTATTGAAAATGGAATTGAAAACTTTCGATGCACAACGGCTCGAAAAATTTAATTACTGCTTCAGTTAGAAAATCGTTTGACTTAAAAGCAATTATGTCTAATGCAGTTACGTTAAGCTATCGGAGTTTGGTCAGTTTATAGTGTATTAATTGGATTTTCGGTCGTCTAAGACTTGACATGTTCGCAATAATTAGAGAGATGTTGAGATCACAGCTTTCTATGTTCAATTTAGAAATTGTTCCAATAATGTCAACCAACTCGATAGGTTTCGTAATTCATATCGATAGTTCTCTTTAAAGATATATTCTCGTCTCAATTAAACCAAAAAATCACATCTTTGAAAAGGTAAAACTTCGATGTTCGAAGCTTTAACTTTCAGTTTGTAACAAACATTGAAAATGAGTAAAGAAATAACTCAAAAAGTACTCACCACCATAGACATCGCAAAACAAACGCACCGTACTTCCTTCCTTGTAAGATCCGACTTTAGAACTTTGTACTTTACCAGTCTCGTTCAGGATTAATACTTTTTTGGGCGGAACTGCAACAAAAAGTTGGAAATATATAGTAATATTAATTGCGATGATTTCGCCCGATTTGACACAACGAACGAGCGAACACGTAAGGCTGTTATAACAGCTGATAACAGAAAATTGGTTTCGAAGAGATTATGTCTAAGAGATATCTTTATGACATTAAATTGAAATCTGAAATCGATTTTGAGTGAAAATATATAGTTAATCGTTACGTGGCGATAAAAACCCAATTCCTTTCGATGAAGACTTTACGCGAAACTGAATAAATGACATCAACATTGGCGCTTAGTTTTTTCAAGTAGACAATCAACTTTTTACGAATGTATTGTTATAAAATTTCAACATTAATTTGAAACTAATAATTCACTTTCTTTTTCATTTGCAGGAAGGTCCGAAAACTACATATGAATTTGTGATTAAAAGTTGAAGAAAAATTTTCTATGAAAAAACCAGTTATCACAGGCGCTAAGGACAAGATCTATCGTAGACAGGTAATGGGCATATAATGAATATAAATGTTCTATATGAGGTAGAACTCATCTTATATATGGACGCAGTTTCAACTCTCTTCCTCTTGCTAGATTCTTAATGAAACCGCCGCTTTCTCACCAAAGCCCTGGCACTTTATCAACATTTACTTGGTCGCGGTGCTATGTTTTTTTTCCTACAATGTGTTTGCATAAGTTCTCTTTGACAAGAAAATTTACCTTAATAACAGTGAAATAGACTCTTTATCATATCAATTTCCTCGGCTTAATTGATTTATTTGTGTTCCGTGGAGCTTGAAACATCCACGTTACGTGTTTAAACCAATTTATTATTTCAACGGAAATCTAACTATGATCTACGGAACTTGAGTTACCATAAATTAAGTAAGGTCAATGTGGAAATAGAAAAACTTGACTTTTTGAGAAAAAAAAGCAAACGAAAATTGATATTACGTGTCCGGATAACTGAAATCGATTTAAGCAGCTCCATGTCGGTAGCTTTGCTTCATTTGCCTTGGCAGCTGGATGTGAAAACGCTTCAAGACGGCTTTTTAGACTTGAATTATTGATTATTTGGCATCCTGTTGTTCCGATTCGAACTTGCTTGTTTTCCTGTGTGAGATATTTATATATATAATATTGATCAATTATCAATATTTTATACCGTTATTTTCCGACGAATTTTATATTTAATAAAAAAATTAATAATGCTTTCAAGCAATATGCTTCCATTAGTTGATTACGTTATTCGTATTAATTAGTTAGCTTAATAACTTAGAGATATTTTCAGAACAATTTTTTATCTCTCATTAGTCGTTATTATATAAATAAATATCTTTCTATAAATATGTCGGCACAAAAGAGGTAAATTTAAAAAAAAATGGAGGAAAAAAATTATTTGACGATCTTAGAGTCTCAGCTCATTGCGATAGTTGGAAAAGAAAGTGGGTGGCTGCTAAAAGGTTACGGATATTCGAGGCGGTTATCGACACGATTCGCAATCGGAAGGAAAATACGAGCACTCGAGGGAGCTCGCTGAAAACGTGCTCCCGGTGGATAGACCGTATAGAAATTCTCAACTGCCTCCAGGCTCCACATTTTGACCGTCGCCTCGGCTCTCAATAGACATGAATTAGTCGTAACTTGAAGGATAATCTGTGAGCTTCGTGGTGAAGGTCGGGAACTTTGCCACTCTGGCGCTGGATTTACATTGCAATTAGATTATTTGTTGATCGATGCAAGAGCTACGGTTGCGAGTACGATAACTCTCCTTATGACTTTAATCTGATCGACAATTATTTCTCCACTTACATCTTCATTGATCATTGTGGCTGAAATTATAGCAGACTTAATTTCACCGCCCCAATTGATTTGCTCGAGATTCAGAATTTTCCACATATTGTACGTTTCATTCATCCCGCGTTTGTTCGTAGACAAAATTTCGTACCAATGGAATTTACCTCGATGATTTTGAATCTCAATTTACAAACAAATTTCCATTACGATCATGTACAATTCTCCATTGATTATTCTCGACCGAAGTCATGGGCAAGATGGTAATGTATTGGTTTCCGCATTGAAATGCAAGTGAATTTTTGTACACTCTTGCCGCATCGAATAATACGAACATGCCGATAAATTGCAAATTAGTAGAACCACACAACGGAACACTAGTAAGAACTGAATAATCATTGTGATATCACGACCAATCAGTTTCGCTCTGAAAAGCATGTCTATACGTTTCGAAATCTTTAATATCGATCAATGATGAAATCTTTTATACGATATTACAACTCCTTCCTTTCTTCTGGTTTTTTCATAGTCAGACATAAAGTATGAAAAAATTCATGTTCGACTTCATAAGACGAGTCCATTTAAAAGATGAAGATAAAGAAAGAATATTTGTCGTGTCAGGAGCGGTTTTGAATTGATACGTTTTGTGCCATCTCCAGGAGATTATTATGGGCTTACGGTTATTTTTATCTAAATTAAAAGCATTGGTCGGATCGTGACATTCGTCACGTCGTTCGGTAACGATATGCTGACGAAATAGAACGGTTATATCAATTTGAACGTTTGTTATAACCCGATAACGAGCGGGCGCATGTCACGAACGTTTTGGCATTGGTAAGGAGATAAAATCTTCACAATGTGGCAGATGCTGCTTTTGCCTCGGATGGCTCATTCGACGACTCACAGTAATTGTCGCAAAATCAAAAGCTGATGAAACCACGAGTCAAACGTGATCCATAGTTCTCGGGTACTTCACTTGTGTTTGTGCTCATTTCTGAAAAGCACGTACTCAAATACGTTTTCTTGATTTGTGAAAAATTGCGTCGCAAGATTTATCATGTAAAAATGCACATATTACCTATGGATACGGTATTGCAGTGACAAGCTGTACAAATAGCTGTAGAAAAACGTTTCGACTGTCAACGGGTAGGAAAACTTTATTATGCAAATTTGTCGTGACAAATGCGACTTTGAAAATTTTATGTAATTTTGTTTATTCATGTCGAATGGCTGCGTGACTGGAATGAATCACTTTTTATACGCTTTCGAGGATGAATGACAAGTGAACTGTTTGTTCGATAGGCTGCTTCATTCAATTACCCGAGATTTTTATTCGCAAGAAGTGCGTAATCATTTTTTTAAACGGCTATTCATCACTTGAATTCGCGTGCTTTTTGTTCTCCCACGTGTTATGTACACAACTATAACTCATTTTCCACCTCATTTCTACGAAATAGTTACCCATTTTTATTCGTCCTTTCCCACTGTCCTTTTTCATTTTCTACCCTATATTTTCTGCTTCATCTAGTTTTTTTAACAGTCCCCGTTATTCTCTTTTTTCATTAGAGCACGATTTGAACAAAACAAACTAGGACGGCGTTTGTTTTTACAAAATTTTTTCCTTTTGCCTCGCCCTATTTTGTCATGATTCTTCTTTTTCTCCCGTCTTCATACTCCAGCCAATAAATTCATTGATCTAATTTTCCTTGCCCCTGCCTAGTTTTTCTATTAACGCTACAATTTTCTTCGCCATTTTAGCCTCCTTTAGTTCCCCAATTTGACGCTTTTTCATTCCCCGGTGGCCGCACGTAACCGTTCTCTCCGTACCTCCTAACTGTTCTACACCGAGGCAAAAAATCGCGGTATCTTATTATTACATGCAACGACGGTTTCGGGTGTAAATTAACGTCTGAATAGCGCGTCGAAACTCCGCACTGATATTCTCATTCAAACTTCATCTTTTCCGCTTTTGTTTTGCATTACCAAATTATCTTGTTCCAAGCTGGTCTCCGATATCTTATTGTTGAGCAGCGTCTTTTTGCGTCGCCTCGTTTGTCCGTCAAGATAAGCTTTTAACTTCGGCTTCTCATCGTCTTCAAGAGACTCTTTACGATGTCAGCGTACACAAAGTGAGATATAACTATTTGTGACTAACTCATTTATAGATCAGATATTGTCTGCAAGGCTCGCGGTAAATTCGTTCAACCGTCGCGCCAGATACAGACTAACGATCCGCAAAACTTGTCCGTCTCATTTTCGGTTACTTTTGAATTTGACTGAATACCTTCTTTCATTTGGCTTCCAACTCTTTCTGATTGCATAACAGATAACGACGAGATATCGCTTTTAATATCATTGTCACGAAAATACAATGCCACCGACGAAACGTTTTCTCTCCATTGTGTCTGACTGTATCTGTGTCTATACTACTTACAGTTTTATTAGATAACAATTTTGATTCGATACAATATCGGAATATACATAACTGTGTTGACAAAACACGCGATATGGAACGTTTGCATCTGACTCTTGGTTTTGTTCCGCACGTTCATGTAATATTCTTTCCTTGGCCATATTTTATAACGTACGTGTGCTTTTGTGCATTTCCACCACTCGCCTCGGTTCAAACTTTAGCTCGGAATCAGTTGCTGCACTTTCAATGAGTTTTGATCAGATTCAACGAAAGATTTCGGCTGGATTACAAACATTTCCGAATCACTCGTTCTTGAGCACTTGAAAGATTCGGATACGACTTTCAAGTGCTAACACAGCAACAGCGGTTTTAACAGCAAACGCCACTGATTTCCTTTATCAGATTCCACCGAGGGAAAATAATTAAATAACACGTTTAGCGTCCGTATATTGGGAATCATCTGTTGATTTATCACTAGTCTTCGAAATTGTTTCAACTTTATGCATATTTATGCTGACCAATGCATATTTATGTGCCCAATTTATTTCCAACAGCTGTAATTTGTCATGTTTGCTCGCAAGCAACGAATACAAAGTATACTTTTTGAAATCGATATAATTATATGTTGCATTGCATAGTCGTTACCTGGCCACATTTTTCGCTGATACCGAGACGAGTATTTTATAAATCAAACTGATAGGATTTAAACTCGATTATGCGGTTCGAATTTAAATGCAGTTAACGTTGACAATTATTTTGTATCAGATATGGATTTTGTATTTTCAGAGTGAGAAAATTAAGTGAATACAGCGAATGGTCGAATATAAATATTGTGTGTTCGGCAAAACACAATATTGCTGGGCAAATTCGTCATAATTGAATTAATCTAATATTGTTATTAATCATGGCATGATTGTGTTGGCGTTGTCAGGCAATCGTGTTCACTTCAATTTCGCGTAGACCACTCAAACGTGTAACATGAAATGATACTGCGTGCTGTGCGTATACAATCATAATTCTAGATTAGCACCTGAGGCTCGGAGACAATGGCGCAGTACACTGGCTTGGCTTACGGCATCAGTCACGTAGGGTGTAAGCAGAGATGGAAAGGGATTTCCGTTCGAACTTTGCCCATTACTCGTCTCGGCTCGAGACGTCAGTCGATTTACGTGTCTGACCACATCCTAATAGTTATCTGCCAAGGTATACTTGTCCGGCACCTTTGTCTTTGGCCATTGAAAAGAAAGTTTATTGAAACTCCTAAATCACTTAGCGGGGACAAAGCAAAAGGAGATTTAAGTTGGTACTTGAAAACGAATTAACGCCAATTTGATTTTTTCATCCTTTCTTTTCCTCACCTTTCTTCGGTTCTTTCTTTTTTTTCGCTACCACTTTATTCATTTGGTTCTTTAGCCCGATCGGTCAAATGAATTTTCGTTACATTTATTCGACTGAAAATCTAAGAGCTAATCCGTTTCGCACTTTCATCTGATGTGCTCTATCGACCAGCGCTTTTTCACTCGCGCCATTTATTCGAACGACTTTTTCAAACTATAATCTATTATACAATCGGACTAATTGATTTATTAACATTTTCCGCTAGCGCATTTCATAATCGCGTTAAATTACCGTTCGAGTCAAAGTTAGCACGGTTATTGTATTTGTCAAATTGTCACAATGAAATTCAATCTTTCTCGACTGAATACGACGAATTTTCATCACCGTCGGCATTTGTACACGTTAAGCGCAATTATAAATTGAAATCCCTTAGTTTTTAGTCGTCGAGGAGTTGTTTACGAATTGATTCAGCTAATAAAAAGGCTTGAATTACAACTCGAATCTCAGAATCTCGAAATTTTCATTACTGATTCGTGATTAGTACACTTTGTTGTCAGTTCTCATTCAGCGTAACAGCCCATTTTTGCAACGTTACGTGCGGTTTCATTTCTTCGTTGGCATTCGTCGGTTTGCATTCGCTTCGATGTGTGTAATTTCCAGCGGCCAGTGAAATAGTATCCCCGGCATAATTACAGCTCGACAAATTTATGTGCAAGAATTACCGTTCCGGGACAGCGTTTGTAAGGGCTTGCGGGGCTAAAATGTTTATGTCTACGTACGTATATTTATAAGGCAACAAAAGCTGCTCTTCTGTCACGATTTGAAAATATAATTAATTACATTTAAAATGATAATATAATTAGCCATAATGAAACTGTTTCACGAGCGTTGCGATTTATTTACGAGCTTGGACGTTTTAAAGTGGCGTAAAAAAGCGGTTTTTAGATCAGCAATTGGTCCTGGCGATGTTCCTATGTTTGTAGTGCGGTTGATTTGCACTCTGATCGAACCATTGACGATAACAAAGCGATGATAGATTTACCAGCCGTTTGTTCATTCTGCTTTGTTAATTTCGCCCGCACGAGTTGGGTATGATTTTCTGGGATTATGTAAATCACGCGAATGAAAGGAGCAGTTGCGGCGATATTATTGGTTAGAAATCGCAATTTCGAACGTGCGATTCACACACCAAGGACGGGTCGATTATTTCTTATCAACCAACTGCATAATCACGGAGTGTTGAATTTTATTCATTTTTCGTCGCGTCATTGAACGATCGCCACATAATTTCGATGAAACGGTCAAAGTTTACAATCCTTTTTTATCAGCGGAATAAATTAAATCTATTGTCAGATCCACTTTCCATGCATTTTTGAACAATATTCCGGCTGAAAAAACACTTTTGCGAGGATCAATCATCGAATATTGCTAAAGAGTGTTTCCACGAACACTTTTGAATGAAAAACGTCTGTACAATGATTTTCGAAAATTCCAAAATGAGGCTCAGAAAAGATTCGATAACACGCATGAGTTTTTTTCGTAAACATGCAATACAAAGGGCACAGTTGAATCGGAACAAACATCAATGACCTCGCTTAAAATGCATAGGACACCTCCAACGTCATTTTGTTATAACGACTTTGAAGCAATAAAAAAGTAGTTGGTCCGATTGCATTTCTGTTTTCCTAGTCTTACTTGTAATCATTGAACCGTTTTATTTGTTCAGTCTAAGATTTCGTACGCTAAGGAATGAATATGTAGAATAGGAATACAGAATGCCTATTCGATTTGAAACTGCGAACTAAGATCCATAGGAGTTTTGTCTTTGAAATTTCAAATGCAGGATTAAAGGCTGAACAGAAATCGACGTTGTGCATGAATTTTAATCGTAAAGATGGAACTAAAAGTTTCAAAAACTATGCCAAGAATACCTGAAAATTGTGACTCGAAAAAGTTGCACATGTTTCAAGTTATTTTTAACAACCATATTGATAACATTATAATGATATAAATATACCGAATATATTCTCTGTAGAAGAGTTGGTCCTCTTTATATAGAGGAGTCGGTTTAGTGAAGAATTGACGAGGTATAATAAAAGTGCACTCCAAATAGCACGGCAGTTGCACAAAATTCGTATTGCAAATGCAATGCATTAGTGATTTTTCCAACTAGATCTACTTAAAGTATTATGCATGTTTTAGGCGACGCTCTAGCTGCGTTCCGCATCAACAATAGAACAGCTTTGGGATTTCGATCCTTTGTCTTTCATTTACATAGAACTTGGGCACACAACCAACAATGTCTTCAGCTTTAATAAGATTCTCTTTGAGAGTGCCTTTCGAACTGTTGTGCCGAGTTCTCTTTCAGCGGATGATATTTGGAACGATTCAATAAATTTCACGAAACTTTAGAATTATAACGCCTTTACGAATGTTGTAAAATCAACACAGTAGTTTGTATGCCAAGTTACTTTGATAAATTTAATCTGTCTGCCTCAAACGAAAGGACTATGTTTGTTGGCAACCTGATAGTTTGCTAGGATTCATTGTGAAAATATTGTTTGTTACGTGAAATAACATTTTTAATGGGCATTTTTGCAGTAACAATCTGAAAAACGAGCAATTTGTTGATAAATTCGAGGTATAATACTTGTTAGCAAAAGTGAAACATACGAACTGTATGAAAAAGTCGTTCATTGGGTTTCCAGTTGATAAAATGATAGAATACTTGTTGACGCACATAGACACGGATAATAACTCAGTATATTCATATCAGAATAAGAAGTCTCTTGCTGTATGCAGAAAAAAGAGATTTATGCCGACATTTTTAATTTATATAACGCACAACAAAATAGCTTAAGTATTTTCTGCACTTTACATAACTCAGCGAAAGAGTTTCGATCAATAAAATTCCTTGAAATATCTACCAAGTTTGACACATTTGATGAGTTAGTATTTATATCTTTTAGAGTATGAACGTTCAGATACGGATACAAACCATAGAAATTGGCAAAGAATTTTTATGTCCAGCTAAAGTTTGAGTGCCTTCCATTCTTCTGAGAAGAAGAGTAAGGTGTATACTTTTTGGTTGTTTAATAGAATTTCTCTGTAACGCGTATTTATATCGTGTATTTTATATCATCAGAAGAGAGCTTGTTGTAGGAATGAACAAACGTTATTAGAAATAAACCTTTTACATTTATGCGCTGAAAAAATAATATCGCTCGGAAACAAGAGTTCATTGAATTTGGTTCATTTTCAAACATCGATTATTTAACCAATTTTGTTCGAATTGTTGAAGTATAAGTTTGTATAGTCGTTTACGTTGTCATTTATACAGTGGAAAAATAAATACACGTAAATATGTTACCGGCTGCTTTCCGCTCGCCACGCTCGAATATTGGATTTATCCGAGTGTTACTAGGCCCGGGTAGACATTCAGCAGGATTCCCGAGACGACAAAATAGTATGAATTGATCTTTATTGGGTCGGAAGTAATTGAATTCCATGTGGACTTTGCACATCGTACACTCGGCAGAGATTCGAATTGAATCGATTAGACTCGATGAATATCAAAATTTGTCACTCATTTCATCGTGAAAATAATGCGCTTGGGTTCTAAAATCGACCTTACCAATCTCTGACTAACGTTGTGGTGTGATGTCACATTTTTTCATGTTGACAACCGCAGTGCAAACCGCGACCAATTTTTTCTTCCAACTTTTATCACTTTTCAATTTCAACATGTTGAAATTCAACTTTAAAATAGAAACGTTGTTACTAGAACAGATTTTTTTTGCAAAAACAGCGTGGCTGCTTGTTTCATTGAAACCCTTCATGAAAATTCGTCAATTTTCCGCATGGAATTATCGTGCGTCATGTTTAAATCTCTGAAAAATTTGTATGCACCATTTTGGAGATCGGAAATAGGCTTTTGTTATACACGAACTCGTTATACAACCCTGAAAGAGTAATCTCTGCCCGATTTCAAAATCACCCAAAACATTACTCGAAAAACTAAAAATGGTACTAATGTTCATTCAGAAATGCACTGTGACGATGATGCCAATAACAAACCCACAAAATCGTAGAATATCATTTGATTTGAAACGTAAAATAAATTTTAGTTTGCATGAATTTCAAGTTTAGTTTGTCTTTAAGTATCTTGAAGATGAGCTACAACCAAGGGGCCGAAACGTCGACTTATAAATACGTAAATAAACAAAACGTCAAAAACGATTTGGAGTCTGTTTAACAAATCGGTCGTTAATCAAAACCATTGCCTAAATTTCGTTTGATAAATATGCAATAAACGACGATGAGCTTTATTAAATTTAATCTAAAAGTAACTTAGCCCCCACATTATATATTTTCGAATGAACCTGTTTGAACAAGTGAACATTTATAAGAAAAAAATAGATTTCATATTTGTATTCTGCTTTTTTGATGATTGAATACCAAAGTCCGATGAATAATGTAAGAAAACTTACCTATGACTGTTAAATTGACTTTAGAGTTACGTGTTTGGCCAATTTCGAAGTCAACTCGGCATCTATATATGCCCGCGTCTTCTTCTCTGATTTCGTGCACCTCGAGTTCTGCTGGTTGTTTATTTGGTATGAAGTACGCGCGATTGTCAAATACCTTCTCGTCCGACCACTTTTCCGCGGAGTTGAAATCTCGATCCCTCGCGTCAATGCTGAAACAAATTACGTTCATCAATCACCTAGCTGCTATCGTTTTTCAAAAAATTGACATATTCCAAAATTTAGTCAATACAAATCGATGAATATTTAATAGTGAAATAAAACATTCCACGAAAATGTTATGAATAAAGTCATAAAGTTCGTCTAAACATCCTATAATGATTTTTATTATCTGTAGAGTTGTGCTAATGCAATCTGAAATCAGCAATGAACATTTTTGTTGTATATTGATTATTCAGATGAAGATATAACATTTTCATTATTCAAATCATACCATAGACTTGGAATGCAAACTATAATAATTAAATCAGAATTTATCTTCGAAATTTAAATTAAGGTTATTATTCTCAAGAGTATGCATATCACGATATTCTAATAAGTGAAATTTTCATAAGTTCGTTCCGGTCGATTGCTAATTGTTACACGCTACTGTATACCAGCAAACTGAGTAATGTTCATTGTGAAACTTAATCTTAAGTGGTAAAGTTTAGATTCAGGATCAAACTAAGATCTCTAATATTAAATCTTGATTTTGTTAATTTTTCACTGGATCAGAAACAAATTATTAATTCAATTTATTTATTTCGAGACGATAGAACATTAAAAGCTCTGCAGGCAGTTTAAAACGGAAGTTAATATTTTATTTCGGAGCATTAAATAACTGATACTACAATGTTGAACAAATTGATAATGAATAGAAAAGTTTTTTATCATTCAAATAAAATGAGTTGATATCATTCTAGAATGTATACATTCATTATAAAAACGCATTTGGAAGTAAAAACTTTTTTAAAGCACGAGCATCAAACGTTTACGGGGTTAGTATAAAAAAACTTGGATGCTTTTATCAATGAAGAGTCATAATTATTCCACACATTCACTTGCCCGTTAACATTCGACGTACATCTAAAATTACTCCGTCGTAATTGAGCTTCCGAAATGAACCAACTGAGGCGCGACAATACAATACCAAATTCAAACTGCAGGTGTAAATATTATTCCGAGTGTCTTACTAATAGCGCGCAGATTCATTATTCTGTCACGTGCGACTTGTTTTACCGCAAAAACTGTCTAAGACAATTAGCAAGATTTGAGACTGCAGCATCTGGTTTGGATAACCACGCGGCGCTCGGCGGTTGTCGATATTCATTCGAATAAGAGTGCACTTTATTTTGCACTCCGTCTGTGCAGTTTCATTAATTACAACAATTTCCGAGTCGATGCTGAAATAATATTGTATACGGCTGTAATTTAAGAATGTTCTGCAGTAGAGCTTTTATGTTTCGCGAACAACCAAACGTAAAGTAAATGGATCTTCTTGATTGAATCGATTTTTGTTAAGCAAAGCGGAATGTGATTTCATGATGAAAAGCCTGAATGAAAGACGAGTGGCATTTTAAATTAATTGATATCTGTAGAAGCGAGTTATATACGGAAATGCAGATAGACCACCACTCGTCCAAGAATGCCATAAACATTTTCTTTGTTTTTTGGCTCTTGATATCTGGAAGACTAAAAAGTTTATAATTAATAGTGAATGGAAATGGTATTCAAGAACCGCGTTCGCTGTAATTTTAAAATGTGACTACAAATTGAAGTTCGTATTCAGAACTATATCGTTTGTCACACATTCGTGCGAATGAATAGGCATTTTTTACAGATTTAATTAAACCTCTGCACGTGCGTGACAGAGTCGCGCAAAATGTGTCTAAATTCGTTACGATATAGGTGATATTCACACACGGGAGACTCAAGCAATAGTCGTAAAATGTCCTTTCATAGCTTTGCATGTAACGTATTAAATTTTGCTCCACTTGAATGCTTTAAATTTCGCAACGAAATACTCGACCGTCCAGTTTAATATACCGCTATTAATAATTTTCTAATTATTTTCGTTTCTATAAATCAGGTCTATATTATCATGCAGTATAGTGAAGCTCCCATTGAGATCTCATCTTCCTTGTAATTTCATTCTCAATTGCATTTTCTTCAATGAAATTATCGAGATTTCTTTTATTTAACATTGAGGTCAAGATTTCAAATTGACTATCACGACTACATGAACATTTTTTTTGCATTTTGCAAGTGACATTTAGTGCTTGTAACATTTTATCTTCTTTTTCGCCGTTTTGAAAAATGTACAGTGAAAACAGCAGTCATTCACTGAGCATTTTTTTCTTTGATCTGGCGTTGCTTCGATTTATTCGAATTTCACCGAACAACATCTGAGTTTTGATCTTTAGAGATTTCCCATCGCTAGAGGATGTACGAGATTTATTACTCAACATTCGCTAATTATAAGAGATTAAAGTCGAGTGGAAGGAAATGATCAATTTTCTTCATCCTATTTCGTTGTAACGAGCAAATGAAAGATATAAATTGTTGCTTCTGTTATTAGTTTGTTATTTAAAACGTGAAAAAACTCGTTTTTTTACAAAAAGTGCTCAGTCAAGGTTTTTGTAAGTTCTCACAACCCATTATTACACCTAAACCAATTACGAAGTGGTAAGCACTTTTCGACATGAGTCCTAACAAATGAACATTCTGTGCATGAACTTATCATTATTATTGTAAAAAGCGCGTTTGCAAAGACTTGCTATAACGATTGGATGTGGATATTTTTCATTATTTTGATTCCATTATTCCCTATGCTTTGATTTTTATTAAAACACGAACATAACAAGAAATTGTGTTTGATATTAATGAATTATTCCCGGGCTCTCATTATAATTGATAAAACTGTGCAGAACATCAAACCCCGAAAAAAACTCATTAGCAAATCATTGTTCAGTTCACGATACAAAAAATTATAACTACCAACTTTTTGTACCTTCGGGAACGATATTTTTTTGCGTATGCGTCTGTAACACATTCACATTGGAGTTTCGAGTTGGCGTAATTTAATTAGCATAATAAGTATCTCGGACGTGACTCATTGATTTTTATAGAACATTTTAAAGCGAAAAAATTGTTCCCCAAAACAAGAAGAAAAATGGAGCAACGAAATAGCGATCAGTAGAAATAATAATGAACGGAGACGGTGCCAGCGTTATATCTGTGCGAATCGGAAATATGATTGATCATCTTAGTTCAATTTTTTCGTTCAGCCGAGAGTGTCGGAGAAATCAAGTGCATTATTATGTGCCACGTCATTCCGC
The DNA here is from genome assembly GCA_020615435.1 of Telenomus remus. NCBI lineage: Eukaryota > Metazoa > Arthropoda > Insecta > Hymenoptera > Scelionidae > Telenomus > Telenomus remus. The sequence continues at coordinate 12,913,907 of CM036337.1, forward strand.
TGGAATCGAAATAAATAAGTCGTGGGGCCGGAATTGGCGTTATGTCGTGAAAGCGTAATAAAAACGTTGACTTTTGGGCGCGCAAAGTGAATGAGAGAAAATTGAGGCGCTGCTGGCGCAGCCAGGAAATAATTCATATCTGATCCAGCTTCCCGAGTTGCAATAAACGAACGATCTTTTACGTGTTTTCAGTGTAAAAATGGGACACGTTCGAAAAGCGCCCGGTGCCGTCTCAGTTTACCTCTTCGTCTTCGAATTTATCAAAAGAATGGACGCGTCCTGTCGCATTCGCACGAAAGAACTAAAAGCGTTTCTTGAAAATGCGCTGTCCGCTAAATCTCAACGTCGTTTGGGAAATCTAGTGACTTCAACAAGAAATACATTGGTATGTCCGTCCGTTCCGCCTGCACACCCGCCACGCATTTTCCGGTTGCAATTTTTGTACGCTGCCATTCCTAGCCATTTCTTGCGACTTCAGAACGCAAGAAAAAAAACTCCTCGACAGTGACTTTCACAAATGACTTTACTCCGATGCGATGCAAACATGTTCCCTCGAAGAATATCAGAAGCAAATACGCCCGTCCGTCGATACCAAAAACAATCAGATCGCATCAAGCCAAGTCGACTTGTACGAAAACTTGGCATCCATGTAATGGACTTTCCAAACATAATGAGCTTTGAGTGCAACGAAAAACAGACGATCTTGAGAGACGCTTAATTGCAATCGCAAAAGAAGTATTGGCTCTTTGGCTTTGCCAAGCAATAGTGTAATTCGATCCCAAAGTGTCTGTTAAATACACAACATACACCTCCTCGCGGATGCGAGTGTATTCAACGGAATTTGTTGTTTGATGCTGATGTCAATGTTTGCTACGTCCGCTGTGTTTATTCAATCTTTTGTTCGCTGCACTCGTGGCCTAATTGAATTATATTCTACACGTTTCGTTCTTTTTTACCTTCAATATCATTAACAGAAGATAAAGTTATCGAATATTTAGCCTGCATAAGTCCTAAGTAGGTTAGAATTTACAAGAACATTTTACTTTCAGATGCAACACGATGACTCTCGAGGCTCGATAATTTCTGTTGCTGGCATTTAATTAAAAAGTCGGATCCGCTCACTCAAACGCCGCATACATTTTGCATGAAAATTGCGCTCGTGTATTCAGTTCCTATCTGTTGTTCACAAGGTAATAAACGATTTGTGACCGGTTGTACAACCTCCTCTTTGGGTTTAACAAAGCGATAGTCTTATTTGAATGATTTACTTTGATCCGTGAATCGTTAAATAGTTTCCGAGTGTTGCTTAATTGTGTCTTCCTGATGAAAATGTTTGTATTCTTATTCGAAGAATTACCGGTACAGTTAAATGCGAGGCTCGGTCTCGGTTATGTTAATTAACGTGAACAAATCAAAAAAGAAGATGAAGAACGACAGAATGAAATGTATTGAAATAAGTTATTCATAGAGTTTTCGTAGTTGTTAAACTATACTTGTTTGTGAATTATCCGAGGCCCTGAGCACATTTTTCTTCAGAATAAATTTGACTTTTGCCGGAAGTGGGTAATTTGATTATTCATATTAATCACATACAAAATTTGTATTCAGTACTTTTGCAAGGACGCTTTACCGTGAATTTTCCGGCACTTGATGATGGTACCCGAGAGTGGGAAAACGCACAACAGGAACGATAAAAGGAAAAAAGCGGGATCGTCGTGACGCGTTATGAATGTAAATTTTGTATGTATGTAAATTATTTTGAAATAACGAAACGAGTTCATAAATCTTAGTTAACTAGACTCTCGATTGTTTCTTGCAACGATTATTTTTGTTAAGTTTTTCGTTATATTTATTTATTGTGACGTTTTCGACAGTCAACTGCTGTATAAATTTTCAATTTAAAAAGTAAATTGATGGTTGTGGTGAGATGACATTTTTGAAGAAGTATTTTTTAAGAATAAACAACATGGCGAAATGTAGGGTGAGGCTTTAATTAAATTTCGTCTGAGGATTAGTATTTTGTTGTTTTTAGTCCTCCGCATCTGGCGTCGTGGCGTTGAAATTCAAATGTTCCAAGACTTATACGTAGCTTTAATCCCAGAGTTCACCCATATAGTATGATAATAAATTCTAATTCTAAAACTTCATCAAATACAGCCACTCGTTGGCTGTTCACTTTTCGGCTGACCATCGCTACGGTTCAACTACTGACAACCATTACTATTGATTGTACAAGCACATAATTATGAATAATAGATACGCAATCAGAAAAGTTTGCACACAGTCAGTGCAATCGCTCATACGCCCGATGTGTGAATCGTATCGTTCTGTATTATTTCCTGCGAATGAAATAATCTGCACATCAGGTTTCCATGTATTTCACTCACTCAGTTCTTGACGCTTGGAATATAACTATGTTAAATGAACTCATTTTGATCCTTTCATTTATCACACGCTCAATATTATAACCGAGATTCAACGGCAATGAAAAGCTCGCATTCTCATATTGTTTGATAAGGTGGAGCAAGCAAAAATCGCGCCATTATATTTTAACAAAAGTACAATAACACAAATGCAAATAACATGAGATATTTTCAAATGTTATTTTTCACGCTGATTCAACGCTGCAGACTCATGTTCAGCAAACAAAGACTGTAAATTCTTCTGAATTATGACTCTTATGAGTGTAATTAATTTCAACAAATGTAAGAGTCGCCACGGAGTCGGCCCGGGCATTTGAATTTATTAAAAATTCACTTTAGATAACGAGCTGCGTGTACCAGTGACCTAGAATCGATGTTATTAGCAAATTACGCCACGTAATTTGGTCACCGAAATCGCTAAACAGAGTGACACAAAATAAATTGATCGACACTTTGGCCAAACTGCTTTCGCTATGAATTTTAATCGGTGTTTCACGCAAAGATTCCGAGCTCAAACCGCTATGCTGGTATGGCTATGAATATTGCATACAGACAGATTTTTGACTTGGTGTTTCGTGTTAAAAATTCGCTCGCAAGCTTTCTGAGCTATTAGGTAAACGGTCGTGAGAAATTCAACATCCAGACCTTTACAAAATTGCATAGTATTTTTCATCGGATCGCAACTCAAATTTCGACTTGATCGAAACATTTGGGAATTCGTATTTCATGTGGTCTACAGATAAGAACTAAAATGTTTTTGATTAACATTTATTGATCCGCCTGACTTTCTTGCGATTGAAAATGTTAACAGTAATTGGAGATATTGTTTATAAGTTTATAAGTTATTGTTCATAAGTTTCTAGAATAGAAACTACTTAAAACATTCAGTTCAATATGCAACAGGCCTAATATAAGATTCATTATATTTTTATTGTTGTCAACAGCTTATTATTGATCATCTACTACTTCTTAAATTGAACCGTAATTGCGAGCTTAAAATAACATTATTAATTGTTGATGAATGTCTTCCGACTATGCAGCCAAATAATGAATTCATAGTTCGTTATATATGTGTGGACAATAATCCGATATTAGCAAGTTAGCGAGGTTGAAGTTTTCATTGGACAATCGAGTCACGTTGTCTGTCGAGAATCTTGATTATAGCAGATCTTTGTTACCAGAAACTTGGAATAATCACTCCGAAGTAGACGAAACTCGATTAATTGTTCTATAACTGTGGAAAAAAGTCATTGTCCTCTAGAGATAAAAATAATTCAACGTTTCGAAGTTATTTCGACAAGTTTATCTCGGACAAACAAAAAAGTTTTGCGCAAACAAGCCGTGATATCGGCCGATATGGAAATTCGTAGCGACGCGGAAGACTCGGGGTTTTCAATAATTTCAGTGACGGCACATTATTAATTCGAGACACAGTGCGAGTTTAAGTAACGTTGTTCGGGTTCAGGTTGCGTCCGCTCTGCGCCAAAGACTTTCGATCTTTCGATTGGTATCGATTGCTTCGAAACAATGCGGGTCAACACAGAATACGTTGGTAACTCCGCAGCTTGCAAATATTGAAAGAATGACGCTGCGCAAAGTCGACGATATTAATCAGGATAAATAATGCAAACTCTTATTGCTTCTCTGATTACGGAACTCTCATTCGTCCAAGAAACAGTCGACGGGCGTTTCGTTTTTCGTTGTCATTAAGTAGTTCGTCAAACTTTGATCGTAAGTTTATTTTTCGAAAAAGTTCTGCGTATTGTCCAAAGTTTCCGTAACAAATGCTAACGATCTTGTGCTTTTCGTTGCCTGTCCAAGTTATTTAACGGCTGAATATGTTTTGGTTTAATTAAATTGCTAAATTTAAATGCTTTGCCGCTGTCTTACGAAATTTGAATGTATAAATGTAATAATTTGCTTTACAAACATCATTATTTCAGTGCTGAGTGCAGAGTTCTGCTAATACCGAATATAGTTAGCCCCGAGCTTTCTTACTTTTGGCGCTATATATTACAAATATGTGTGCAATGCTTTGCCGAATTTGCTGCGTTCAAACTAAGCTACCACATCGTTCCAACTTTCGAAGCGTTGTTTCGACTGATGTATACGATATTAACAAATTAGGATTGAAACTGGTAACATACGGCTAATCGAATCTTTAACGGGAGTCATTCGCGGTTTAAACTTAGAAAAAAAATATTTTTGCTGGTAAAGCTGGAAACTGGTTTTTTTAGTCAAAATGTAGCAAAGATCTTTATGTAGGTCAATGAGAATTTCTCATTCATAAAAGCGGTAACTGTTAGATCGCTCAGTTGAAGTAATTTTCGAACCGTGTCTAATAATAAAACGTAACTAATTATATTCATGTGTATGATCGTTCAAGAGACATAATTTCCATTTCATGATATCATTCATACAGAGTTTCGTTCTAAAATCGATCTTTATCAAAAGATTTTTCATTTATATAGACAACGAATTTAAAAGTTTCATTCCCCACTCAATCCTTCACTTTTATTCTTCAACTTCAATTGTCGTAGACTTATTATAATTTCTGCAGACGTTTCACTGGTTCCCAATTATTCCACATTTATACCTATAAGGATTTGGGAGTGTATTTCAGTACAATAACAGAATTAACTAATTTCGTCTGCTTTGAAAATACCACTTGCATATAGCAAAACCTCTAGTAATGTTTGCACTATCTTGCAACAGATAATTTTAAGCTATAGATATTTGAATTATAAATGAAGTTCGATTCCAATTAATGGTGTCTACAAACTTTGCTCAGTGATAATAGAGTGAAGATAAAATATCATAGATGTGATATTATCACAATTAGGCTTGATAAAAGTAATATGACAGGAAATGATTAACATCGTGAACGTGGAAGATTAAATTTGATCGTGAAAGGGATGACATGAGATGGCTCACGACGGCGTATGTAAACAGTATAAAAAAGTATATAATGAAAAAATTGAAAAGATTAATGCACGCGGGGAGTAGAACACGTGTTAAATTAATGGAAAAAGATTATGAGGGAAATTAATGGAATGAAATTTCGACGATTAAGAAAGGTGTGTACGAAGTGAGCGATGTTATCTCGCGGAAATATTTCATAAGAGCTTATATCTAAATATATAGAGTGTGCTGATATGAGCAAAGAGTTATGAGAGAGATTACTCCGTATGAATAATGAAATAAATAGTAAATGCGCATAGACTTGTTAACTTCGAAATCTATGATTTCGCGTAATGCTCATGAACTTTAAATGAAAATCAAGGGAATTCATTACCTAAGCAATAATTAATAGCTACGAAGTAGACGTAGGAGAACGCAAACAACCGCGATGAAAACAAGGAAATCTTTTGTAAGACAGCGAGAACGGAAAAAAACTGAGGCTCTTGAACACATTAAATCTGGTGTTGAATTATCGAAGGGTACAAATGCGCGAGAGGGAAAAAAGTTATTACTCGCGGCGTCAAGTAGAGAAGTAAAGAGCTAAAAAACTGAAAACGTAAAAAAATCAACTGCGAATGAAAAGAAAGACGTCGTGATTATGTATAAATTCTGGGCTCCGTCAAAACGTAACACTTTATGAGACATAAAGAGATAAAAAAAGCTGGTTGAAGCGGCATGACAATAGCGATGGAAAATAAAGATCACGTTTATACCTATAACAAACATTAATCTAATAAAAAAGAGCGGCGTTAAAAATCATTGAAGCCACAGGCTACAAAGGAACAGCGATTCAACGTGTATTCAAAACTTTTAATACATTCAGGCAAGGTATTTAAACTCGGGGCATAAGAGTTGTGTAAACAATAATATAATAAGAAACGCGGAATAGCTTTGTTTCTCCTCGGAGCTTAAGGACACAATGTACACGTTCACACAGAACTTCATTGCATTGTATTCTTTTATTGTGTCATTTCTTAATGCAACGGAAAACTTGAACGATTATATTGTATTCAGCAAGGAAAATGGTCTTAATCAGCTTCTTTCACAATGACCGAAAGATTATTTCGTAAACAATACTACACTTTCAGAAATCACTTTTACAAATGACAATAAAGCAGTAAAAGTTATGAAACACTTTGGTTGATAAATTGTGTTGGAAAATAAAATTTATAGCATCAAATGGTTTTCGTGGTCGTTGACAATCTTTTGTGGGTTTTTCTAGCACTCAGGCGCAACACAGTTTGTCTTACCTGAAAACTGATGTTCCAAGATCTTCGCGATACCACAGCACAAGGTGTACAGAGTCCTTTTCTTCGGCGGTTGATATGTCGCAAGGAAGGTACGTAGAGTCCCCGGCCAGCGCGACGATATGCGACATAGGTACTACACACACAAGAAAAGAATTTTAGTGTTGCTGAATTTCAGACCTGGGTAAGAGTTAAAGTGCTTTTGTGCAATAAATTTGTTTTAGTTGCTGACGTTCGTTTTAAGCTTGAATATTAAAAAATTCTTTCAGCTTTTTGAACGTACAAAATATTTCACGTTTGTCTTACACTGCAACGTTTTTTTTAATATTTCTTCTGGAGAAAATGTGATCATCTGCTTTTGAAAATGTAATTCTTTACAAGCAACTAAATGAAATTCTTGGTTACAGTTTCATTAATATAAAAATGTGACGACGTACTACAATAACAAAGTTTATTTAACTTTTTAGCGTTGTCACGAAAATATTTATGCGCGGGAACAAATGAATTCTATCGGTATTGTTTTACTTTTCATTGTGACAAAACGAAAAAGTTAATTTTAGCTAAATGATCTGATTCAATCTCCAGACTTATTACTCAGTGAAAAAGTTTGGTGAGCGAATTTCCGGTAATGCTCGAGTTATCAATATGAACTGGAGCTGAAATTAGTATCGTTATAAATGATGTATAGAGTTTAGTTTTTGTAGAAAATTAATTTCAGAAAATTTTCATTCGTTCCGTATCCGATTTCCGCGCAGCATTTGATATTTTCCATTTTATAATAATAATTCTCTGGCACAATAGTGTATTTCTGCATTGAAAAAAAGATAGATAACGAATACGTGATGTTTCACGTATAATATTTTATAATTTTCAATTAAGCCAGTACTAACAACAAAAACTGTAAATAAATCGTTGTTTGAAAACAAGTGAATCTTTGCAAAAGGTGGCTTTCAATGGAAATATCTTAAAATCACATAAATCGCCGGAGCGCCTTTGTCTAGGACACCACGACAGCTTTAGAGGTGAACAGAAGCACGTGTCCCAAGCATACATATCATTAATCGGCCAATCTCTCGCTTTCGTAGTTGTGTGTAAATAACATGACATACTATATACTCGCGTGCTTTCGCACTGCTCATACTGCATCCGTCATTTCACGTCGTGACACACGAAGAAATACTCTGATGTGTTGCGAAACTCGTGCTACATATTATATTCACGCGAAACAGTTCTCTAGTTACTGGTAATGCGGAAGATCAACAATCTCATGATGAATCGCTCGTTTGTGATTTTGTTCATTGTAGTTTCATTATTAATGAGAATTATCGATACAACATGTCTGACACCGACCTTCCCATTTCCTGCGCCAATGAAAAATGGTGCAATTTGTATGACCCCGGGCGAATCCGCTCAATGACATATTTATACGCTTAATTACGAGTTTTTAACTTGTTTTCTTTCGGTTCAACTTTGTTTCTGCTTCTTTGCATTAAACATTTTATCTGTATATCGACTGTCAGTTAAACTTGAACATACATAAAAATTTGTAGTTGCTCCTTAGACGGGATTGCACAAATAACGAAAGAAATGAACAATTTCATGAGCGTATTCGTGCTTCTAGTCAACATAAACATAATCAGTAATTTATGGTTTGGGTTACACGTCAAGACATGTACACTAATTACGGAGAAATTTTTTACAACTTGGATCCAACCAACTTAAGTTAAGTAGATTACAATTGAACACGTGTTTCCCAGTTTCCACTTTGGAACTAAAGCTCTTGAGCATAAACCTGCTCTTCTACGATCAAGTTTTATTTATTGAATATTTCACAAAAAATATTGAGAAACATTTATAAGCAATGTTAAACGTATTTGCAAAGTTAACAATCACCTTTAAAATGTAATTTAATGTTTATTTGTCAGTAATTTGAAATTGAAACTGAAATTGGTTTATTGATGAAGACAATAAAAGAAAATTAACGCAATCTGGTCGATAAGCTTGAAAACAATTGCTGCTAGATTAAAAAGAATCTATTAACAAGATCGAAAATATCGGCGAACGTGTTTGGAAATGCTTATGGATTCTGCGAGCATTTTCGAAACTAGTTCGCGTGATTCTCAAAGTCTACTGCTTTCGAAAGTAATCTAACAATCACTCCGACAGAGTATTTGCTATGAGACTGACTAAACCTTTACTGTAATCCCTTCACATTTGCATTCCCTTGCCAAACACGAAATTGTTATTATGAAAATATTTAAAAAATCGCATACCAGATTATAATTAAAATCATTTTTATACGCTCTTCTTTACTTCGTACATTTTGACCAAATCTTGTAAAATCAATTGCACAGGCTTATTCTCGGTATATTTAAATAAAAGTTTGCAGGCCTACTAGATGCTGTCATCAATTTTATAAATTGGGAACATTTTAATTTCTATTTTATGTCTCATTAGTGTGAAATTTTTTGTTACAGAGTGTATTTTCTCGTAAGCCACGGAAAAATGAAAAAAAGGACGATAATTTGTAACGTGCAGAGGGTGAGTTGTACATTTTCAACTAATTTAAAGTCTAAAGATTTGCCATTGAACTCGTTTGTCGTATGCATTGCGAGCGAAAACCCGTGAAAATACGTGCACGATACGTATCCCGAAAAAAAGACACGCCATAGTATATTTACGTGATATTCGTGCCAAGCATATACCCGCGCCGTCTCGCCATGAGTCGCCTTATCTCTTTAAACGAGTCTGATCGTGGTTACTTTTATGTGCTCGCATGGCAGATTATGATGACCGCCTTTTGCATCATGTAATAAACATTAGGCGTGTAACTCTGTATTTTTTTCTCCGCAATCTTTTGAAATTTATTTGTTTCAATTATAAAAGTAGGTTCTAGACAGTGCACCGATATAAGAGGCGAAACATTTTTTAACGTCAACTCAAGTAAAAATTAAACACATTTGTCGCTAATGATTTACGACAATGTATGCCAAGTACGCTACGTGTATTGCCAACATTCTAAATTATTAGCTCAGTAATATTAATTTTATGATTGCCGCTAGTGTAGTTTATGAATCAAATTACCATATAATGTTTTTTATGTCCCACAGTTTGTCATTGCGGTTATAAACATGTACTTTTAAACTCTGCGGGAACCCTCTTATCATTATTGATTATATAAATTTTTTTCTAAAAATAAAAATGGCCTATTTTCTAGTGAATAATTTTGATTTTGAAAAAGTTTTTGGTATTCAAAGGAAATATTAAAAACTAATTTTCTGAAATATCTCTACAATAAGCGCAGGTTTCAGTGCAAGAAGCTTTACATTTTAACAAGAAAAGTTCTTTCGTTTCCACTTTACCTTGAAATTAATTCATCGTACTATATTTTACGGAGGATTCAATTTTTCCGAGGAAAATTTCGAATTGGCAAAAGTTTCTCTTACGAGTCTAAGACGGTTAATTATTCAATGTAATAAGAAATCGATTGTTCGAGAGAACTTGTTGAGTCGTGGACAAAAAATTTCTTCTTTTTCAATTTCTGATAATCCCTATCATTTTGAGAAGTCTAAAAAGGGAAACGAACAGTAACCAAGACGAACTGCAGTGGTCGTGGTTAGGGGTCAAACTTCAAAGACTCAAATTCTTTTCACAATCAATAGAGATTTTGAAAACAATATTCTTCCTCAGGCAAAAGACTCTCGTAGTGAAGTTAACAGAGTTACAACGTACGAAATTCAGTTCATCATTTTGATTTTAAGAAAAAAATATTGAAAGTCAACTGAAAATGATGTGGCATTTTTGATGGTTGAAAGAATTCGAAAACAACTATGTTTGCTGGAAATAGAAAAGAAGAATCTTGGAAATTGTTTCTGTCACGAAATATATAATTTGAATCGCGTCGCGTTCATCCTCATGGGTTCAATTAATCAACAATGTTCTCCGCTTCACTGACAGAAGCAAGGGTTGATTACGCAGAAAGTGTCAGCACGCAAGGAGAATTTATAAGCGACCAAGATCTCGTAGTATCTTCGTACTCTAACACGAATATATAGATTCACGTTGGCCAACTTAATTCAGCAATTAAGGCGGGAGAAAAAACTAAGCTTGACGGAAGTCGGCGAAAGCAACTAAGATCCTCGCGATAAGTATACAAAAGAAATGCCTCAAAAAGTAAGCCTTAAGCTTAAGTGGATGGTTTTCGTTTTATTTGCATGCAGAACAAATTTCCATATTTTGTTTCGGTATAAAAAGAAAAATTTACCTGCGACTGAACTGACGTTAACAAAAACTGTCACGATATTTTGATATATTGTGTATTTCTTTTTTATAAATTTCCTCTTCGTCAATGCTCGAACAAATCACCGCTTGTCATGTTGTTTCATAGATTTGTTGTTCTACATTTAGCAGGATTAAAGTTTTACATCGAGTCATCGAAGATATACAAGCACAATAGTCCCAAATCCTACAACGAATTTTCGACAGTGTGTACATATCCGATTTGCAGACGAGTTTTAGCACCTGCTGAATTTCTCTTACATATTTATATATGTCATCTGCGACGGATGTTGCATAACGTTCGAAAAATTTCGTTCCGAACATAGAAAAACGATTTGCGAGAGTTTGTGCGATAGTCGCCTAAATACGGCATCAAAAAGCCTCGTTAAAGTATCTTTTTGCGGTCACTGAAATCTCGTTGAGTATCCATTTTGTGCAAAAAAGTGGCTGCTCACTTTTTAGCCAATTTTGGCTTCTTTGTGCCCAGTCAGCGCACAAAAACGCTCTACAACAATTATGATAATACAAAATGTTCGTTTTAAGAAAGTAGAAGAATCAAGTTTGCTCCATGATTAAACTCACTTTTTTGTATTGTTCTCTTTTTTCTTTCATCTCACTTTTAGAGATTCAAAGTTCGTATTTTGAGAATCAAGTTTTTAGTATATTAGTTCCAGCAGGCGGTTTTTTTTGCTCGGAAACCGTTGCTTTGGCGCGCCCAGTCGTTTGTACGGGTACCTTCAGCGGTGCAAGAAAGATGTCAACGATAAATACGCCCATCGTATAATATTTGCCAGCAGATTTGGTCTCTACAAAGCCAATACTTTTTGTTGGGTTGAGCCGCAAGCCAAGCTTCGACGGCGCTGGTTTATGTCGAATTCGATGCATGAAAAAAAAACTGAACTCTCTCAGCTATACAGTAAGGTATTGACGGCACGCGTTGCAACGCTCGGAATTTATTGTTTGTTCTTCGTAATTCGCGTCGTTCTTGAAGATATGCCGGAATCTTGATATTCACACCTTGCGTTTACACGCTGCGCGATTATTGCTGCCATTAATCGTTATATCATTGTTGGTTCCATTTATCTCACGATCGTAAACATCAACGGAATGTTGATGCAATTTTTGAATTAAGGCGAATCTAGTTAAAAATTTTAATCACATTACTTTGTGTTCGTTCACAAAAGTTTGAATAATATAAATGCATTTAAGGCGCAAAAACTTTGGAGGAATTCCGCAACTTAATTATAGTTTAAGCTAGTTGTCTACCAGAGTTTTCTTTTCAAGTGGCTGCTTTTATTCGGTGTAGTCGTGTACGTTTCGAACAAACGAAATTCAACGATCGCGCGATGTAAATGTTACGAAGAAAGATACAGTTTTTTCATCTATTGGAGTATGATTTATAGTTTCTATTATTATGACAGAGCACGTTTGGTTTCATTTGTTTTGATTAACATGTTAATTTTGACCATAGGTCTCAGTCGCCAGATTTTTTTATTGATCCAAGCACGAGTATACATTGTCTCGATTGATTTTCAAACTTTTTCGGGCGAGATGTCGAGTCGAAACAGAACTATTTTCCGAGACCACATTCTGACGTTCAATTTCAGTTAGTTTTGAATAATTTGACGTGTCGATGTGACACAATATTAAGCATCGTGATTTCTGACGAAAAAGAAGATGTTACTGATTGGAAAAGTTCGATATAATAGAAACTGCAGCAACGGAGCTGATCATCACTGGTGATATCAGTGATGTAATGCTCCGATAGTCATCCAATCTATACTAGTGCATTTTTTGTATTTTTAAGACACGGAATATTGTAATGTCTCTTTTTTACGGCATTTTTATTTACTTTACTAATCTCCTTACGACATTTTGAAAACCTTTGATAATTCTTTTCAAATTTAATTTTCATGCAGAATTGAATGGATATGAGGAAATTTCATGTGATTGAAACAATGAACGAGAATCATTAAATTTCATTCAGGTTGATATCACCTTTATTATCAAAAGCTTGTGACGCCTTTACTAATTTTGGAGATTAGAAAGTTCGGGTCTAATCTGCACAAATATTTACTATTATTGTACCAGTGGTGACACATTTTAAAAATGTGTCAAATGACATTGCATAAGAGCAATTCTCTAGAACATTCTGGCTTAATTATGAATGAAATTGACTGAATTTCATTCATCTCTTAGATTAGAGTAATTAACAAAGATCATAAAAGAATTGATTGTCATCGTGAAGCATAGTTTCCGGTTTCTAATATGAACGTAACCATTATGATATTTAAATACCACTTAATTTCTAGCAGGTACATGAATTAAAATTAGATAATAGTATTTTAACATTTTACGTAATTTACCTTCCCAAGGCGAAAACTTATGTAGGTTAGATAGGCTCTTTTATGTGTAATTCACTTTCTGCATTGAATTGCGTAATTCAATATGTGCCATATTTTAAATTGTATGCAAAGTGTCGTGGAAAGGCGTGACTGGCATAAAATTTCAGAATAATCACATGTAAAAACTGAAAATAAACCTGCAATCGTTCAGAAAGTCAATAGTTTTCTCGCAAAATAACATCTTCAATTTTCTTTCTGGATATTTATTTCTCTATTTATCAAAATCATTTTTAAATTTCATAAACGTCTGAATTATAACTAACAAACGGATACATTTTTCTTAAGTTCAACAAACACTGAATTCTTCACTATTCAAAAGTTTCTTCTGAAGATTTGAGTTTAGGATGGAGCTAGACAGAAATTGTAATCTGATTTGTGCTGATAGTGAATGTACATCTAATACTCGATGCAGATTACATAATAGTAATTATACGGGTATTGTTTTTGCGCGTAGACGTTCTGGTATTCTCGACCACAGAAACGTCATAGGATTTCGTATGTCAAGTTACCAGAATTACGTGAACTCTGGCTTTGTTGACAAGTTAAATTTCAACATTGAAGTTTTAGAAAATAAATAACTAATTGCGCAGAATGAATTGGTATTTTGCTATAATAATAATGAACGTTTCATATAATAAAGGAACCGAAACCAATCTACCGGCCTGTCGAAAGAAAATAAACCGCTTTCATATTATAAGCCAGATCTGCTAAGATGAATATTCAATTTGTTGTAAAAGGTTGATCAGTGACTCGTGTAACATTTTCATTCTGCAAAATGTTCGTGAGAAATTATGAAAAGAATTAGTGTAATAAAAAATGCAAGTAGACAGTTTGTACGACACTGTCACCAAGTCTTCTGGTGACAAATGACTTTCAAGTATTAGTTTGTACTTTACACTTCCTAGCGCAGTGGTGCTTTTTGCCAAAACTACGTCTCAATCTTTCACTTCTACATTTCATGTATCGTCGCGAGAACTCTAAGAAATGCTACTTCTGCAATAACGTAATTTGACTCACTCCATCATTCGTTGGAACGTGGCGAAAGCTGTTTGCGACAACTGAAAATCTGGTAAGTATCATGGAGCAAAAAAAATTCGCCCATCTTTCTCACTTAGTGATTCCTAAAAAGTACTTTTTGCAACTATCTCTACTTAAAACTACGGATAGCGTTCGTACTTTTTCTCATGGCACAATAGCTTTGCCGGGTCGTTACTCAAGAAACGCCTTATTTATGACCGCCTCTTCGTTCCAAATATTCCCACCCGAGTCATCTTATCTGGAATGACCCTTTTGTAATTCATTGACCACAAGTATACCTAGTTTCCTAAGCCCCTGCAATCATGTGTACCCACTATCGGTACAACCCCAAACACCTGCGTTCGTTTCAAAATATCTTACATAATTTTGCACACAACATTAACAAAGTCATATCAACGTTGTAATGCTTTAGAACTTTCGTACAAAGTTGATCGTTAGCGAGATGGACTTTTTCATTGTTTTTTCTTCATTTTGTTCGCAAAAAGGAAGAGCGTCGCTGGGAAATAAACCAAAAGTGTAAAAAGGAGTCAGCTCTTTTGAGCGAGGCGATAAAAAACGCGGGAATTTTGAATTGTAGACAGTGAGGAACAAAATAAAATGCAACGATGGAGCGCCGAAACAACGAGTCGAGAGGAAGTGGCAAGAGTAACGAGAAACGGCGGGGTCGCGGGGGATACTCTCGAAGAAGGGGTTACGTATGGAACAGCTCAATGGATCGATAGGTGTGCGACCATTATGGTTGTTCTGGCATACGCGCGGAGCTTTTCGTCGGCCTTATTCCTCCGATTTGTCGGCTTTATTGGACACGGGACTAGTCATGCACAAGATAATACGCCGCATTCCCTCAGCTTCGGTGTCTCGAACATCCTTCTGCCCCGTTGCCCCGGCGTACTCCTCGGCCAACTGCAGTCTCTTTCTAATGCTGTCTGTTTACCAAAACTTAGTGCACAAAAAATTTAAATCCCACTCTTATCATTTTGAATCCGACGACTAAATTAGAAATGAAGTTCGATTAACACACTAACTATAGATCAGTGCCGATAAAAAGTATTCTATTCCAATCCAGTGTCACAAAGGTTTTTATCGGTTTTGACATATGATGTAACAATTATAGAATGACCGGAGATAAAATTAATCGCCGAACATAATTCGACGGCACGGATAGAACACGCGATTATGCGCAGTCACGCGAGCGATAGTATTTGCATTCGATGTATCGGATAGAAATCGCTCGACCCTTTCGCGGTCATATTTATATTGTTTTAATAACAACGTACTTCTAGAACTTGAGTGACGAAAACATTAACTTATCAACACAACTGAAACATTGTATGGGTTTATGATAATTTATGACGGTTGGGGAATTACTGCATTGGGTACACAAATTGTTTACCTGTTTATGTATATCGATAAGCTTTTTAGTTATTGCATAATTGTTGAGAGAGAAACATCAATATAACAGTTGTATGCGAATCGCGACGCATTATTGATTTCATGTTATATAGTTAGTCAAAATGGCAGTTCTAATCAAAATGCTGTTGAATTTTTGATGCAAATAAATCGATAGTCAGTCGATTTAACAATTAGCAGTAAATCAATTAGTTTTGAAAATGAATGATAATTTTCAATTAGAATATGTTGCTGAAACATTCATCTGTTCATGAATCAAAACTTTTTAGTAGAAACATAATTTCAAAAAAATAGTCCGTTCGTGATATAACTTATGATTACTTTTGCGTTTGTCGAACGCTAACACTTGTTCATTCGGTGCTAGGTTTTTACGGGACAGAATATTTCCGAGCCTGTGTTTGTTTTGATTCGGTCGCACACAGGAGTTATTGGGAACATGCAGCGTTACGGTGCGACAGTTGTATTGTCGCTGAGAGATGAGAAACTGGAAAAAAAAGAGCAATATAATAAAACCTAATGTACAACGTTCATCAATTCCTCGGTTCGAGTAATTAATTGAACAGTTATTTTCACATTTCCTTTCCTCGAGTCGCAACTGCTTGACATTTTCCAGATCCGCTTGATTAATTCGTTTTCGTCTCTTTTTCGAAACGAAAATCCTCGTGGATTAATTTACACTTCTTCGCTCGAAAGATTGATTTCAAATTGAAAAACATGATTGAAATTTCATTGCCATTGAACATTTATACGAAACTCAGTTTCAGAACGATTCATTACTTTGAAAATTTACAGAATTCGTTCACAAACGTTTGTATAATGTATGAATTTATAATTATGATACAAATGGATACTGAGAATTCGCTCGAATGAATTACAACCTCTTTTGCGTCATTACGCAATTTAATTCAACCCTGCTGATTTCAATCTCGCCCGTTTTCATAATTTAGTGTCATTTATCAAGCATACCGCTTGATCGTGACGTAACCATATTATAATTGAGTTCTTTATTATCAAAATAAGATTGCAGATGATAAATTGAGCGAACGAACAAAAAAGGGAAGAAAATTACGGGAACAATATTCTCATTGTCGCATATTTTTATTCCATTAACGATAAATTTAATGAAGGACCGAGTATTTCCAGCGGAATGTACAATTGCCCCGAGATGTTATCAGCGTAGAACTATTAATTTCAGTGCTCGAATTCCTACATGAATGATCCGCTAAACCTAAAAGTCCTAAAACTATAGAAAGGAGGAACGAAACTTCTACATGAACAATCTGGTGTACTTAATGTTAGGCAACTATGTTACTAAAGTTTTAGGCCCTTACTACGTCAACCAGGTTCAGCCAACGCGTAAAAGTTACAGCTCTGAAGTTTGTAACTCCTAACATTTGAGTCTTTGGAATTTAATGTCCACCATTTTTACAGAATCATTGCTCTCAAACAACCGTGTCAATTTTCTTGTTCTGCTGCATTGTCTAAGTTACGACGAAAGAATGATTTACGAAACATTCTTCCCAAGTCATATCGCCGACTGAAACTTCCTAAGTTTGATCTACAACAGGAAAGAATTTTTGTTTCGTTCCATTTTGCCTTCCGATTTCGGTTAAGTTGTATGTATTGTACTTTTTTCATTTTGACAGGAATGAAATAACGTATTTTAAATGGTCCAAACCACATCGATTGTGGTTTTTTTCCCAAACGGCCAAACTCGTGACTAATTGAAAATTTCAAACGTGAAAAGTGTGAACAATAAAACCACTCGATAAATTGAACAGACATTTAAATTACAGTTTCGTGTTTGCGAAATGGCGCGCAAATAAAAAACGGGTGATTAAAATTCTAGCTTAGTTGTATTTTAAAACGTTCTGAATTTTAAAGCGAAATGGCTCATACAGCTAAGTCAATATGAATATATGATTAAATGAATCTAAACTACCAAAATGTAAAGTCATGTCAAGCAAAGTTGCAGAAGTTATCCGAGCAGTTGTACATAGCGTGATTATTATAGTCTGTACGGTATATTACATATTTCATTAAAGAACGAGCTTGAAATTTTGCATTAAGTAACGAAAATGAATGAACTGACAAGAGTAAAAAGTTCGAAAAAAAGTCGTGTACGGTCGAGTGCGTTGGCATTCTTGACTTGTCTGCTAATTTCTTTTCGTTTCAACTATTTTTTCCGAGGCAGTTTTAATTTGCGCGAAAATCAGACTAGTGAGTTAGGAGCCAAGTATCTACAGGTTGTCGATTCTGATGGACGTATAATCGATGGTTAGTTGCGCCGGCGTTTCCAAATCCATTAGGGAGCTGCAGCGACCTGAGCGTTGCAAAACTTACAGTCACGTTTACAATGAACCGCCAGCTCGCGCGAACATATGGCGCTAGCGGATCCCGTTCATTTGGTCGTTTTATTCCCGACAATTTATTGATTTAGCACGCGAACGTCTCGAGAGTATCATCTTAATCGAGCGTCAAATGTGCTCATGATGTGCCTCCGGATTAATTTAATACCTGTTTCAAACCATCCGGCCAAAGTGGCGCCGTTAATAAATAATAACAAATAGAAGCACGGAGAGACGTCGACGCGGCGCAACTTTAGTCAGACACTCAGTCAACGAGATAAGTTCACAGAGCTTCTTTCACCATCCGGGTAAAAAATGAGTTCGCTCGGCAACGTAATGTTACTCGGGACAAATTTGGACAAAAAACCTTCCCGGTTACGTTAATTAGCGATGGAATATGTAAATTTCAGAAGCCACAAGTAAAAAGCACGACCGAACGAAATTTCCGGCAAATGTTAAGTTTCGTCCTCTCTGAGTGAAAATAAAAACACTTGATGGGGCATCTCGAGGTTTTATATCCATCGGTTAAATGAGTGTGAGATGCTGCAGATTTACAGTGTTTATTCTTTGACTTGTTTCCGTTAATTAATGATATAAGAGCGCGGTGTTTTTCAGCTCGTGCGTTAGACAGTCTCATTTCAAAAATGAGATATTGTTCTTGTCGGTGTAAGTTTGAAGTGCTCTTTTAATATCAGACGTACATTCCTTTTTACGTAATTAGTCGAAACATTGTTGCGAACAGTGTCTGTAACAATGTCAACGAGACGTCACCGCTTTGATATTAATACAGAGGCATTATCCTTTTTTGCACTATTGTAACAAAATTGGATGCGTTCTGTGAAATTCATCGCGAAGAATGCATTGTGATATTAAAATGCATTTATAAATCATACAACTTTAAATTATTTTTTCATTTGTTCTTCCATAGAATTGTCGAGAAAAAAGTCACTGGAAAAAAAGCGAGCAAAGGCCAATCGGTCGAGAAACACGTTAAAATAAAGCGAGAAAAAGCCTCGACGCGTAATTTGGCAGAGCCGAGAGTGATTTAAAGTCTTGGGATTTTTATCTGCCGTTGGAACGAGTGAACTCAAAGTTTATTGATTGATAGAATTTATTTTTTGAAAATGTACCTAGGGATCCATTTGACTGGAGGATACACGACTTCGTCCGATAGTAACCTGCGGTACACCGATAATGAACCCCTTGGCAATCACCATTACTAATTGGACTAATGCGCGCAAAAACAAAGTACACGCAAAACAATGGATACAAAACACGCTAGTGCACTCGGCAGCGGCAATAATTATGACTTATTCGGTTGTTACGAATTCGCACATGATAATCATATGACGGCTAATAAATGGCATCAAAACTCGCTGAAAAGCAGCTCATCGCTCGATGACAAAGCCTTAAAAGTATTTTTATGTTTTCTGTTCTTCCAATTATTTTCAAACCAGTTCAGCGAGCTTCAGCTTCATCAATTACGCTTTAGTGGCTACTTTGTACATCATCGACAACGTATCGTAACGAGCGAATAAACTTTCTTGCCATCGGACAGAATTTATAACTCAAAGATTTGTCTCGCCGGCAACTTCGCGGATACTTTTACTCCAGAATTCCTCAAATAATTTCAGCTCGTTTCTGGCCGTTAGAAAACTCACCAGGCCGGGTTTCCAATAGTACGTCAATTTTCACTGACAATTTACATTGCCCTCGCTCGTTGACCGATCGATATTTCGTATTTACACTGTGCAAAATCGGGCAATTGCGAAACACACGCATGAAATTTCGAATCGTTTCGGTCACACAATGCGAAGACAAATGTGTGCGTCAATTAATTTTGCTAATGCACTTCAATGTGGTGCAGTCAATTGAAACTGACAAGAAAATAATTCATACCTCCCGGTGCAATCGTCATGACGCAATTCAAATTCACCGTTGCCATATACTTTTGGATTGTCTTGTTCGAACAGCTACTAAACACATTCAGCACCAAACAAAAAGCATTAGCAACTAAACTTTTGCCATTTTCTCCTTGCCATTCGAATCGGTCACGGTTACATGCGGCGAGAGTATGCGTTCTACGATTGCAACTCCAGTCAGCTCACGTAATTGCGATTATAATTATCGCACGAATGTAGACAGCTCGGTCGCTGAGTTTGTTGTCCATCGACCCATTGTGTTTTCACGTGTCAATCAAAATCAGACGCATTCTGGTATATTGTTTTGTGGCGATGTCATTAACTAGATTGTCAATTGCGGCCGAAAAAACTCAGTCATGTCATTAAATAAAATTGGCTTACCGCTAAACAATGGCTTTTGCTCGCTTGTACCTCATTACAAACAAATTAATTCGCCAACTAAAACCCAATTAAATATAACTTAAAAAAAGGGCAGGTTATTTTAGTTAAACATGTATTCGATAACGAAATTCATTTGTGTGAATTTAATTAGGTTTAATATAATCAGATTTGAAATCCCGATGGATATTTAACACGATTTTAGAACTTTTTGCAATTCTAACTGTCTATCATCATTAAATCAGATTTTGAAACTCTCATTTCGAAGCTATTTGGAAAATAAGTGACAGTTGTAACTCTGTCAGCCGTGTCCACACCACTTAAAAGTGAGGATTCATAAAATAATTACGCTGAGTGGATTATGATACTTCAAGCATATCGATTTAGTTAACGCTCTCACGCGCGTCCTCTGAGGAGTGTAAAGTACTCAGTTGATGCTTGGTACATCTTAATAGATTGGTAAAGACCCTAACATGTCGAGAGGGTTAAGTTATACGTTTTCTGCTGTGATAAGGCATCGGTTTAGTCACGCACGTAACAACTTAGTAGGCTTTTCAAGTTTGGTTAAGGGTTTAGTTAAACCGTATACACGGGGATTTATTATTTATTTGCTTTCACAGTTGTTCGAAAGATTAGCTTTAATACATTATCGAGTTTCTCTGACGTTTCCGATAAAATATGGTCGATAATAATGTTACAAACTAACTTGTTCTAACAATTTCGCGTTGTCGACGAGAAACTTGTCTTAAAAGTTTCCGTTTTATAAAATTGTCACATCATTTTTTATTTGCGCTCCAGATAATTGCTAACTTATATTAAGTTATGTCGTCAGTAAAGTATTTCTGTACTTTCTTTGATTAGATTTTTTTTCATGTCAAGGAGGAAAACGATTGTTTGGTGTTGATAGTAATGACCTATTTTATTACGATTAATCATTTGAGAAACGAATGATGGAAATGCTAAATGTCAAACCAAAGTGTTCCTGAAAATGGAACAGAAAAAAATGAAAATAGAGCAACACCTAGTTTTTGTACGCGAGTGAGTTTGCGATATTCGAGACAACGTGTGAAATTACATGGGCCAAAAACTAATTACTCCGTCGTGCAATAACTTACGATGAAATTAACGATTCAAGGAAAACGAAAGACACGAAAGCAGACGCGCGTTAACATTATAACTTGTGTTCATATAATAACTTTGTATATTCCAGCAACATTCCATCCTTAGAAATTGCCTAATGAGCAGATTAAATCTACCTGCTTTTGCCATCGGTAACTTTAATTACAGTTGCGCTAACTATTGTTAAGTTATACCAACTGTAAATTTCGGATGATCATCGCTCGGAATGTTTCAGTGCTCGATTGTCTTCAAATCAAGATAAATTATGTCATATTCCATTGTGAATGTGCGCTATCAAAAAGAGCTTCAGGCGTTGAATTTTCAATAAATGTGTCTCAGTCTCGCATTTCGCAACGCCCGACATCAAACCAGTCATGCCCCATCAACGTCACCGAAGAAAACACAAATCTTCTTTTGCTAAAATCGTCGAGTGCGGGTGAACGTGTTTGTCACATAATGCAGCCTTTCCTCAGCTTTTGAGGCACAAGGGAACGCAGAAAAAACGCGATAAAAATTGAATTGGATGAAAGTGTTTTCTTTGGCTTGGTATGACACGTTCCACGAGTGATAACCAGCGCATTTACGATAGTAATTAAGCTTTATGTTGGTCAAAAGGATTGTAGAGTTGAAGAGATCTAGAGAGGGAAAGACAGTCGCGTTAGCTGTTATCAATTTATAAATGGCAATTGAGAATGACAAGGGGGCATTGATAACATCGCTGAAATAAGCGGTTGAATATCGCGCCACTTATAACTACTTGACCTCAAAGACAGTGAGCTACGTGCGCACTCCAGTTTGCACACTGAAAAGAGAAAAACGGAGCGAATCGGAAAGAGGGGGGGAACAGAAAAAAGGGAGAGAGGAAGCGAAAAATAAAAAAAAGCGTGAAACAAGAAAAAGTGGCTCTGCGTGAATTCGCAGCTCATTGGTTGACTAAGACCGCGGTGGCGTTTGCATGTGGCAAGCTGCAATTGTGTTTGTACTTTGTGTCCGTGGAATATTTTTAACATCGGCAGCTTTGTAAAGCCGCGCGCACAACTACGTGTCATGCACGCTTAAGCGAATAAAGAAGTAGCAGCCCTAGTCTTAGAATACGAGGGGCGTCAAAGGAGCCTTCACATAATAGCATCTGACAGTTCACTTTTGCGTTGCGACGTGCTCGATTAAGAAAAATGCACTGTGCACAATTGTCGTTGCTAGAAGTATCATACACGAAGTCGAGTGGCGCGCGAAATTCAGTCCACTGCGAAACTCCACTTGTTCGCGCCGCTCTGGCTCCAGGCCCTGATTAGGCAATTTGCGTTGTTCGTAACCTCGTTATCAGTTACGTTTCGCAAAAATTTACTTTTGTTTTGTCGCAATTCGGTTAGCTATATACGCTGCTTTTGTTGTTCCAACCAACTATTTTTCCACTCGTAGCCAATCGTAGAGTGCGAGCTTTTTTTCTCTCGCTGCAACAAATTGAATCGACACCACTCGTTCCATGCAAAATCATTTACAATAAAAGAAATTTCAAATGGATGCTAATTTGGCTGCAACACCGATTTCACCATTTTTTCTAACTTCAGTTTTGTATTTCATTTTGAGTTGGATTGTTAATGAGAATACATTTCATTTCTCATTTTTATGATGATTAATTCAATCGAGGTTAATTTATTTAACGATTGCTGGAAGAGGTGAAATTTTTATGAACCTGCGAAAATAGAGTGTGAGTTTTGAACGATACAATAAGTGAACAGTAAATGAATTTTTCTGAAAGGCCCGCACAATGCTGAAATGGCTAAGCCGACAATGTAATACATGAGCTTTTCTGGAATCGCCATAAAAACCAATTTGTTTTATATTAGACCATTTCTTCTGATCAAAAGATATATTCGACTCCGATCAGGTTTGAATCGGTCGAATTCCGTGAATGCAGTCTATAGAACGAGGAATGATCTAAGTTGCGAACCAACGAACGAACTGAAGCACGACACCTTTACCTATATTGTAAAGTTGAATTCAACTATAACTTTTCTTAGAGTTTTCGTCTTCAGGATTGAAGTGTCGTAAGAGATACGCAGTTTTTCTTTTTCGTGTTTCTGTTTTTTTTTGCAACACAAGTGTCTGTAAACTTCGAATGCAATCAATATTTTTAACTTTCATTCGGTTCTAAAACCCATTACGATCGAGGTTTGTAGTCTCTTGCCTCGCTTTTTTGTGTCTCGAAGTGTAACGTCAAGTCCTTTCGTTTAGAATTGTTCGATTATCATGTGAACAACAAGTGGAATTTAGTTGACTCACTATATTGCCACGTTAAATCCAAACCTGTTATTCAACTGTATTTCGCACTCGATGATCAAGAGGTCTAAATAAATTGGAGGAATATCTCCAGAAATCGAAGTGATCTTCAAGACCATTCATCATCGAATACGAGAAATATCAGAACAAAGCAATGGAAATGCTGTCCAGTCGTTTGGCCGAAGCAATGGAAAAATTGCCAAGTCTTGCAAATTGAGAATAAAGCATTTTTCAAATATCGAGAAAACTAGCCATGCAAAAGTCCTGTTTTTGGTCTCATTTCATGAGCGAAGGAGACGTGATCGCGATTTTTCCGAATTATTTATTTATAATGCCCTTTGCAATAAGATTCCTAATGTTCGGAAAACAAATTTCGTAAAAAGAACGGGTTATAATTCGGTAATGAGGCTCCAGCGATGTTATAAATTTCACGATCCATTCAAAAGCGCTACTATTTATTGATAACACTCAGATGTTTATTTAAAAACTTAGCTACTTGAGGAAATATTTTTTTTCGTACTGCGAGTTACTTCTGCCTTCTATAGAGATTGAAAAATATAATTTCCTAACTTTTCAGCAGACTGCTTTGGCATAAAATATTTAAGCGAGAAAATGTCGAAAAGTTGAACAAAATTACCTGTATCTTCCAATAAATCGTGTTCATGAAAAATATGATACTACAAACTACGTTAAAGATATTTTAATTTATCACAGTAAATTATTGCTATAATCTGACGAATAACGCGTTTATTTTTATAAATGGTTTGACTCTAATGGTTACGAAATCATTAGATGTGGCTCGACTCGAGGGTTGTAATTTTTACTCCGCGTTTTCACAATATCTAAATCAGGATTATACTTGTTTTCAGCAATAATTTTTTCTCATTAAAAATTAACTCTGATAAATGTTCTTAAAATGACTTATAAATATTTATGTATATAATAAAATAATTCGTGTATCTTTTAATGTAAACAGCTTCGCTGTACCGTGAAAGCATTTCGTGATTATAGTATAATCGTATAAAAAATCCCATATAAATGATTTATGGGCGTCCATGTATAAATTTTCCGTTTGTTGGAAAAACGAAATTTTTGACGTATCGGTGTCTTTACAAAATTACTCTGAACGTCACAAACTTATCACTTGTGAAAAAGAGGTCAAACGCTCTCTTATTTGAATTGTAAAATTGCCGTCAGTAAATTTTCATGCAATTCATTAAGAATTAAACGTCTGATTATGTATTCCAAAGTTCAGTGGGTTAAATTGAAATGATTCAAACTTTTTGTGCGTACTATCAATGTCGCAGAGGTTATGATAGGTTATATTTTTATCAGTACTTGGAGTGTTCTAAATCAGCGTTTTGGTAGAAAATAAGAACTTCTTTCTTAATATATTCCGGTTTAATTTCAACGATGAAACATTTGCATTTTTTTGATGCTAGTGCAATTTGGCTATAAAAAATTTACCTGATTACCAGTGGGGTGCGCTCACGAATTCCTTGCAACTAAATTATGCAACTCGTATGTCGGTTTAACATACCAACTGCCGAATCCATTATTATTTGACAGGGAACTAAATTTTTCTTAAAGAACAATTTATTTTTGTTCCATTTGATCATCAAAACACCGCATCATAAGGCATACCATTAGTTCTATTCAGAAACTAAAAGGCACAAAAGTTTTGTGCCTAATAAATCCGGCGTATTTTGTATGCTGTTCACCACTTCATTCATTACCGCGAAATAAAACTCTTGCGTTTTGCTTAGAGCGCCAAAGAAGGTATTATAATTACTTATTTTCAAGTACATATGAAGAATATAAAAGAACAGAAAATGCAGCTTTCATTACGTAATGATGGCATTAGAAAAATTAATGTTCTTCGTTTGCCTTTTTAATGATAAATCCTCTTTAAAATATTTGAAAATCTTTCTGTTTCAAGAAAAGTGCACTGCTCATATGTCCGAATGAGGTTACGTTTTTGCATGAAAATTTACTGAAAGCAGTTTACATTTTCAAGGCCCATATTTTTTACCACCATATTCGTGTAGTTTTTGTTCGATCCGTAGTTGCGCATGAATCTGTCATTTCCTGTGTGCTTGAATCGACTCTTCTTCTGAACTGCAGCGTTCTTTTTCACCTTCATCTTTGTGATTCTGTTTCATCTTACACTTTGCGTTATTCTTTTCCGCCAGGTCGATGCAACATTTTGCCACAAAATACTTCAACTGTGAACTTAGGTAAGAATTTCGAATCCGAGAGCGATCTTTTTCATTGTCTTGAATTTGCATAAAGTGGTGTTACACTTTTTTCTTCTCGTCTTTCGTTCCGTTTTCTATTACTTCGTTGAATATATACGAATAAATTGTTACAGTGAAAATTAAAATGTTGACGAACGACGCGGTTAGCTTGGAAGCCACTTGAGAACAAGTGGTGATTCGATGCACGAACATAAATGATACCGGAATTTGTCATGTTTGATGAATGTAATTCTATGCGATTCTGTGAAGTAGATAGCTTAGCAAAGATAGAACATTTTTCATGAATGCACCGTATATCTTAAGATATAGACTGGAGAAGGAGATTTTCATCAGATTTCCATAAATTTTTAGCGATTATTTACAAGACTTTTCCTTGCTTCTTTTAATGTAAATGTTAGCAAGATCCTGAATTACTTTGTGCACAGTTTACTACAAAGCACTCAGAACGAAATAAGATTAAACATTATGAAAAATTGACAAAGATAAAATACGTTCCACAATAACAATAGTAACGGTATATTGTCACTTCGAAGATTCATGAATGCTCTTGAGTATTCGAAAAAGATTGCAACGAGGAAAATGTATAAAAAAGAAAAAAAAATCTTGACTAACATTAAAATGATATTAGTTTCCATCGGTAGAGTGTAACGCAGATACAAGCTTTTCATTTTTTAATGATGATATAATACTTGAAGAGTAATGGAGTCACCGATACACATTTTATACTATATGTTTCGCGAATAAGTAAATAGAAAGAAAATGTAATGTAAAAATACATCTTAAAAATTCATTACAAAACTTTTCAAATTAAAATGTTGTACAATTTACTTTTTTTCGTAACTTACGTCTGGGTGCAAAAGTATTCTAAAAAAAGTTTGCCCCAGTTCGATTGTAGCCTGTTCTATTATAGCTCATAAATATGGGTCGTTCATTGTGTGATCATGCAATCTTGACGCCTACGATCGAGTTGAAATTGTTGTATGACTATTTATTTAGTTGTACATGGCGATGGAAGCAAATAATAATGTAGTGAATCTCACAAAAGACCATTCAATCATCTCTGATAGCGTTGAAATATTTTCAATCGTTTAAATTTGTAACTTTTATAGTTCGTTAAGGTGTTGAATATAAATTCATATTACTTCCTGCTTCTGCAAGACATAAATAATTTCAGCGATAAAGTTTTCTCCAATATTTTTTTCATGCTACTAAATTCTCTACCAGTACAACTAATATCTTCCAGTATCTCAAATATTTTAATAGAAAATTTAATATCAACTTTTTACTGCTTTTTCTGAAATCCTGTCGTTCTTTTTTATTTTCAGTCTCATAGTTTGGTTTCACTTAGTTATTATTATTTCATGATAGAATCCGTTATCTTCAAATCCTATTTAGAAATACAGTCTCTATTTATTCAAATAGTTTTGTTTATTATTATTCTTCTAAGAAGTACTATCAGTCAAGCGAGCCAATCGGCTGCATGTGTCAACAAAGTTTCAGATCTTGGTAATCAAGTTTCGAAGCTAGAAGTTTGCCAACTTACCCGAGACTGTAACACGCCAGCAAAGTGTATATGCTAATGCGACACAATCGTGAAAAATGTTACCTCGTTCAACGCACAATACCAATAAAATGCAGTTTTATTTGTTGCTTTGCTCCAACTTCTGTCGGACGATACAGCGTCAATTACATGACGAATACATAATCACGGACAATTTATGCAAGCGAAAGAAAAATAGTCGCAGTAAAAAAGTCAGGCGTCTGGAGTTATATGAATGAGACCGTTTTATTAAAGTTCAATCGACAAGTGCGAAATTGAACTACACGATGGAAATGAGTTGAGAAGTCGGCTCAAAAAACAACGCATGACATAAACAGCGCAGGACAATCCATAATCAACGGAATTCAAGAGACTCGCAGCAACATTTCAAAAGAAGGATTATAACTGAGCGCGGGCGTGAAGTGGGATTGAACGCAGTCTGCACGTATAACTCTTGATTCGCCGTCACGTATCCCCCAAGTCTCAACTCTTGTGCGCATAACGTAATAATAATACGAAGCAGCGTACGAATAATCTAGCTATGTCGCAATACATAAATCCACGGCATGCATTATGTATTAACCCCCACAGATATCGCGCGTGTACATTTAGCAACATCGGTCGTTCCACGGCTTAAGTTTATGGTTTATAGAAGCTCTCGTGCTAATAAGATTTCCTGATAACTTAATGGTCGCCGGCGCGATCCTAAGGCGCTAAGAGAACCACGGATCCAACCGGAGTGTACCGGCGCCATTAGTAGGCAGTAAAACTTGGCAATCTCATTCCTCCACAGCTTACTTACTTATATCGTTAAATTAACGGACCGCGAGAAGAAACTTTGTTCTTTCTTACGATCGGACATTCGAAAAAAAAACTATTCGTCTCGGATCAGCTGACTTCGTTCTTTGGGTGAATGGCTTTTAATAAGGCTCGACTGTTGGAATTCTCAATGCGAGCGAAGACTTTTGCACATTCAAATATCAAATCGAAAAAAATTGATTGTGACTAACAAAGAGCTGGTTTTTTCGCTTCTGTTGACATTTTTTTTAAATCCTTCGCGATTCTAAGCCGGTGATGGGATGTAAACATTACAAAACGATAACATAACCCAGATACGAAGAGATCAAAAAATAATAAGGATTTTCCATTTTGTGGTATAACATTCGATGCAGCGCCAGCCAGACGCTTTTCGAAACGGGAAGGTGAAATAACAAAATTTATCATATCTCAAACATCAAAGTCGATTTAACCTTATTGTAAATTTTGTTTCATTCAGTCGTACAGTATAACTGCTCACAGCGCTTACGCTGAACGCAAATTCAAAGTCAATAATCATTTAAACGCCTGTATTCATGCTTATCAAGTGAGGTGAAAATGTGGCTTCTTACAACGAGTCAAAAGAAAATTATCTACATTCGTAGAAGGCGAGCGATTTTTTCGCTTTTTTCTGAAGTGTCCCCCTTGAGTATCACGTGTACCTGAAAATCGAAATTTCACTCGATATCTAACTTTTTCACCCTCTCGTAATCCCCTAATCTTCAATGCAGGCTTTGCACAGAAATAGAACACCTGGACATCAGGATTCAATCTCTTAGATAATCTGTTCGAAATAGGTCCTTGATCAATCAATGCCTGACCAAGGATTTCATTCGATTACCTTCAGTCTGATTCGAGTTTGTCTCAACGGTTCACGACAGCGTCTTTGCCTCTCATGTTTTATGCTTTTTAAGATTCGAAACAGAGCGGAATTCAAGTATATAAGCAAGGGGACGTGGATCAGGTATTATTTCAAGTAGAAAGTTTCGGTCCGCGAGCGACCGTCGTCCCTGCGGCCATGCGCTGGTTATCGATCCAAGTTGCGCTACGGCCACGAGGTATTTCGTTTCGCAGAGCGCCAGGTAAAACGAGCGCGACAGAAATTGATGACAGAGCTGGCCGGCGTCGAATTGAATAAAAATGACTTTAACAAAATGGAGCGAGACGTTAGACGAAAGAGGATGCACGTGTAATCAGATACCTTTTGTGGCACCATGCGTTGTTACTTCTCGTTACGTTACGTGCTTCCGTCTTGCGCAAAAATTGAAAATTTGTAAGAGCTGGAAATCGCTTGCTGCGGGTCATGAAATTGCGAGTTCGTGTGTGTGTCGGCGGCAACAAAACAAGCTCACCTAAAAGAATGGCTGCTGGATTTCCACCGCGTATCGGAGACTATCCTCGGAGGTATATATGTTTCGGCGTTACATGCCAGGAAATTTCATACCGTTTCAAGTAAAACAGCAACGTTGCAGATGTTGCATTCAACAAAACTAAAAGTTTGTCAGAAGCTAAGAAGAATGTAGAACGTAAATAACGAGATTTCAGCGAATCAATTGAAACCTCGATCTCCCGGGTACTTCATCGTTATTTCATACTCCAAGTTACAGAAACACGAGATCAGTTTGAGCGACTGTTTTACATTTGAATTCATTATAAACCGTATTATAAACCGTGTGTTCAAATTATAAGTGTATTCGGTGTCGATGTACGACTTAATATGTTGGCAGTAATTCAGTTTATGCTTCAGTAGTCTTTAATCAACTCAGCTTTAATTATAATGTAAACTAAAAGGTCGGAGAATTTGACATCGACTTACTTATCTGTTCGAGCCGCTTGTGGCTGTTTTCGAAAGTTATATTAAATTGCGAGGTGCTTTTTGCAGGCTCCTATTGACGAATTAAATTAATCATCACTCGTGAAAGAGGAGACAATTTTTGGAGATTAAAGTGAAGCTACGTGGGTCGAGGCTAAAACGAATCTTCAAAGGCATGGTTATTCTTGCGGAAAGATTTTTTACTTTGTAAGTGGTCTTTATTCCAACAGAAGTCTTAGTGTAATTTGCTTTCAGCGTTGTTGAATTAGAATGACATTTATGTTGTAATTTTGTGCGTTATTTGAAAAAATTAAGGACACGCGAACAATTTATTACATATTTTGTTTAGAGCGAGACTAAATATTCAACAAATTAGGATTTAACGCGTATCCAGTAAATGTTCTTAGGAATGTAATTATAACAAACAATCAAAATAGTTGAAAAAATGAATAGGATGATGAATCTGGAGTTCAGGTACATTCATATGACGTACTTTCAAAGAGATTTGATTGAAACCCATGCAGGGTCATGCTAGCTCGGGGGTTAACTAAGTGGGAACAATTTCAATTGCTGAAACGTGTGCCAATTCAGACAACCGTCTTCCCTACGGTAATGTAAAACTGAGTTTATGTCGTTGAGTAATTATATACGCATGCGGATAATTGCTGTCACACCTCCTGACTGAAACTCTTGACGCGAAGATGTTTGCTAAGGCACCCAGCAAACCTGATCTCTACGGAGTTGATGCTCTTGGGAGCTTACGAGTGAGAAATGATTCCTTCAATAGAGTCAATTTTCGGGATAAACGTTATACATCATCAAGTATATCAGAAGCTACATTTAGAATTGCCACTTCGCGTACAGCAAAATTACTTACTATAAATCTAATTAAGGTAATTGAAAAATCTAAGAAACATTTTTCATCAAAATTTTGTTCAAGTAACTGCAAAAACTTATCACGACAAGGATGATGAAAATGAATCTCAATTTCGTAAATTAATTATGAAAGTATTTTGAAAATTATAACAGACGAAACATGTTTTGCTACGAAAAATTTCATCAAAAGAGAAAAAAGCTCAATTTTGTTTGCTATCAGCGACCAAGCATCTTCATTGCCGAGTCTGACGATTCTAAAAGCTTCTGAAAATTAGCTCGAAGCTTAACTTGATCGTATCATCGTGCTGAAAGTATGTACACACAGGAGTTATTTTGGCCGGCACGCTTCTTTCGCGGGATCCGACCTCGTCTGAAAAAGTCGTCAACCGAAGTTGCAGTTACTCAAACCATCTTTCATGACGTCTTTCAAAGACTTCGAGGGGAAGGATCGATTTTCCTCAAGCTCCGGCCTATGGAGATAGAAGACCTCACTCATGCGCACACAAACACACAACAGTGAGTTCCTCTCCGCAAAGCCTGGTAAGAAACTTGAAGAGATAAGTTCCTCAGAAGGTCACATATATATTTACCTTATAGGTACAAGTCGCTGACTGTGCATGTGTGTCGAAGTGTTCGACAGAGCTTCGTACTGGTGAATGTATATGAAAATGATGAACTACCACTATTGTGAGCGCGAATTGGATTGTATTTTCACTTTTCGTGATATAATTTTTTTATTAAAAAACTTTGCAACGGCAACTAATGAGACAAAATTGGCACGTCGATTAAACGATTCATCATATTTACGACTTTGCAACCAAAGTCATTCAAATGTTACGGCTGGCGCATGCTGTAATCCAGACGTCCCTCAAATGTCGTGACATAACGAATCCGTTTCTTCAGAAGTCTCTTTCATACTTCTTTGAGAGATGTCTGTGATTGAATCAGAAATGGTTGCAACCGTTCTACCAGACATAAAAGACGGCTTTGTGCGGTTTCGATTTCAATATTTTGTTCTTAAAATTTTCAAAATAACAAGAACAATTAACCTTTTGTGTTGAACAAAATGGTCAAAGAAGCGGATATATTATAGCAAAAAAGTGATAAAAACCTCGGTGTCCTTTTTGTAACGTTCTTTTTTTGCATTGAACATTTCTCGCATGAAATTAAAAGGAGCGTATACTTTATCGGTTGTAAAAAAAAACATTTCGTCCTAAAATAATGATCCTATAATTTGAGACTCCAGTGTGGTAAAGACACTACATCGATTTGAAAAAAAAGTTTATGATGAAGTCAATAAAAGAGGGCGAGTAAGAGAATTTAAATAAACGTTTAGGGTTATGGGACAGTCAATGCTATAACTCGACATTTTAGCGTGCTTTTAACATTATTTTTTATTTTGTCCATAATTCAGGGAACTTCTTTACAATCCAAATAAGTAATACGACGTATGCTGATGCGGAAACTATCGTGTCACGAATGAAAAAAAACTTTGAGAGAATGCACTTATTCAAATTTCATAATCTTCATGATAGAAAATGATAATCGCATTATTTAAATGAGATTTTTAATCGAGTTTCCGAAGATAAACTTTTCTTCAAGAAATGAAAACACATTGCCTCACAGAAGATTACAGATGAGTTTATCTTTAATTCGTCGGTATCGAAAGAAATATTGGCTGAGGGTTTGAAAAGTCGATTAAATATTAGGTTTCTATAACGAAAACTTTCAATTGAGCTTATTTGATGAGATTGAAGTGTTAGAGAATGAATAAACTTTGACTATGGAAAGTAAATATGCTATCACTCTGGGTGCAGAATGCATATTTACTTTCAAGGTACACAATACATCCTTCAACAAACCGTAAAACAAGTGACTTTACAATGTGCAAATATAACAGATTCGATATAAAAAAATCCAACTAACTATAAATTCAGCAGATGCTATGAATGTCGTTTGGTCAGTTTACAATTTTTCACATTGCTTCGAACGACATTGAATTGATATATATATATATATATATATATATATATATATATACATTTATCTGTTAAAAATACGTAATAAAACAAAAAGAGAAGAACAACTGTTCAGTTCAAGGCCTATTTTTTATTCATTACCAGCACAGCATGACTTCTGCCGCGTAACGTGCAGTTTTTCACAGTACAAACATACAGAGTTTGGTTGTGGTCTGTGCATACTACACAGCTTCCGTTTTGAGTCACGCAAATACGCGAAACTCACATCCGAGTGCAAAATGGTTACGAGACCGATTGCATTTGTAGTCGTGCATTCATATTCACGTGTACCCACGTTGCTTTAAAGCACTGGCGCTGACCGTAATTAAGTGAGAAAATCTGCGAACGGACGAAGCATGCTGGATGGTGTGGGTCGGTTAATTAAATTTCAGTTTTCATAAATGACAATCCCGAAATTCGCGTTGCCCGGTTGAATAAATTCTGAACTTTCTCTAAGGCAGCTTTCGCGGACTTTGAGAAAGCTGTCACCTATTGTGTGTAGAATTTCTATACCGCGCAGTGTTGCGTTGGACTAGTGAAACAAGTGAAAAAATCGGTTATGGTCAGGCGCTATCTTCGATGAACTATTATACTGATTTTGCGGGTAAAATTTCGTTGTTGTTACGTTCGGTATGCAAGTGTTCCAAATATTAAGATATTACTAAACCCAACCGCAATACAGTTCGATTTACTTCATGTAAAACAACAGTAGCTGGAAAAACAAATCTTGGCAAGAAAAAATAAAGCAGTCCATGTTAATTGGCTTAGATAATATCAACATAGAATCTTATTTTGTACGTTGATGTTATACTAAATAACATTTCACGACCTATAAGTTAAAGATCAATATTGATTAATGATCTGTTAACTTCTTACTGAGGTTCGAATTTTGTATCCGTAAAAGACTTTCGTTATAAATATCTTTGTTAAAGTAACAGTGAAATATATCTATATATGCTATCGAATGCATTTAAACTGTATTGTAGAACTACATTACAATGTTATTAACAAACCAAAAGAAAGTTGAGAACTGTTAAGCTGTCTGGATTTTGTTTGTAACTAAACAATGTGGACTAAAATATTAAAAACATTTAAGTTAATCAAACAACTCCAACATTGCTACATTTACAAAGTTGATCTTGTGCTTTTTTGTGATGCAGTTTTGTTTTTTATACATTTTGTATGTTATAATCAAATTTGATTCCTTGTAAATATGATACTTTATAATACCTAAATATAATGGTTACATCTGATCTTCCTCGTATGAGCATGAATGGTTTTTCAGTTTAAAACTACCTAGCATGATGATGATGCATATGGATAAATTCATTAATTAAAACGTAAAAAATATGTAAACCTATTACATACCGAGTACATCTAATTAATAAGCTGATTCTCCAATTTTCTTGAAATACCCAATTTTCTAGAAATAATCTCAGTTATTATTTCGTTTCTCAATAACCTGATTTTAATATTAAATTTTGTATCGTAAAAAGTTGTTAAATGAAGCTTATTATTCAAAATTAAACTTTCGAGAAACGCATGTTCTACGAGAAAGCGAACATATTATACTAAACACAAATGCAAAGTTTAAAAAGCCCCGATAGGAGACTCTTTCATTCTTTATCACGAGCTTGGCGTATCTTATGCTGCACGCGGAAACTAGTCCAAAGCGTTATTTGCATACATTCTCATTAGACAAAGCAACGTAATATATAATTGGAATATTGCAAGTTACTCGTCTCTGATGAGCCGCACTCGGCGAACAATTTCAAAATGGGTGTTCGCTAAGAATCTTGATGAGGTGTTAGGTAGGCGCCCGAACAGGTAGACGAAAGCTTTATGACTTGCCACGATGAAAATTTCTCTCTCATCTTTCTATCACCTCTTACATTAACATTGTTTCTGCTCGAATGTCTTGTTTATTTGTTGTTAGCTTTTAACGATAAAAAAAAAGCTTTTTTGTATAAAGATTGTAAATAAAGAACAGAAAAAGATTAAATATATATATTTTTTTAAAGCAACACAGCTCTTTAGTTTCTATCTCCAACAGAAGGAGTAGAAAATTAAATGATGATAATTTCTTTGAGATCCGGACTTAACTTGAAAATGGTGCACTTTTTACGGCCTCGGTAAAAGGCTAACGAAAGAAACGAACTGTCTCAACTTTTCCCAATTCACCGGACACTTTGGCAGACAGTGCGAATTTAGTCTCATCTTGTACAAATTATGCAAACGGTACCTCTCAGCGAATCTGGTGCGCGAAACACATAAAGGAAGCTAGGTAATTTTCATCATACAGAAAAAATTCCGTGCGGAGAGAAAGAAGTCAATTGTGACAGTCGTCGGAAAATTTTTACTGGTTGTGCAAAAAAAGACATACGAGAAATTGTTTCTCGCTATACAGCTAGACAAATACTTTAATAACGACGGGTATTTAATCAAGCACGTGAAATAATAAATGATTTTAATTAAAAAGCTCGTCTGCATGACGTTCGACGACTACCCGAGCTCATTTTTTGCGTTTGAGATCAAGGGAATTCAGAAACGTCGCATTAATAATGTCTGCATTTTAAGGAATTATCAAATACCATACGTAGCATAAGCTCTTGCCTTCATTATCAATGGAAAATCATACGATTTATTCCTTTTGTTGATAAACTTGAGCTTGCAGTATTTATTAGTACCATTGTTGCAATTGATTAGGTCCTAAGATGCATTCAAATCAGACAACTGTAAATATAACACAAACGTAGCTTGAAATGTCGAATAATATTGGGTCATGAGAGGGGTATTTGTTAGGAGTAGCTCTAGCGATACATATACACGAAGCGGGTCTTGCAAACAATCTTATAATCGATATAGCTTGACATATTAATTAATCTATCGTTCTAAGAAAACATGAATTGCGTATCGAAATCTTGCAATCAGTATTTCTTCCTAAAACAATATTAATTATCTTCTATCATCAACAATTGTTATCAATTTTCGGGAAATACTAATTATTAGTTTGCTACACCGATACGTAGTGTTGTTTTACTTCCTTGCTTCATGACGCTTCAATTTTATGAGCATTAACACGTAAAAATTAAAAGGACTGAGTGGAATAACAAATCATTTACTCTATAACGTAATGATATTGAAAGGAACTATTTGTTTTCTCTGAAAAAACAATGAAAATGAGTCAGAAATTAAAAACAACAGTTTTTGTTTAGCTAATACTCTAAAATCATTATTAGATCGAAAATAAATAGCGAAATTTAAATTTATCAGTCAATATAAGTTACTTAAAAGGTTCAATATGAAAATGTTCTACATAAAGAGATAGTCCAAGGAAGTTCGTATGACGAAACTAAGAATTGTCAGCAGTCTTTCATCTCAAAATGTTTAATACACCAGACATCCGATGAAAAGTTGGTGAAAACTTTGCCTCAGCTGTAGAACTTCAAACGGAAGAATCAAGCGTCATGGTTTTTTAAAAACTTTTTGGGTCTCGACATGATGCAGCTACTTTAGCTCAGGGTCATATTTCACCAGCTTGGATAGTCAGACACATATATTTTGACAGTTGCATAATCGCATGTCTCGTATTGCGAGTTAACACTTTGCACGTACCATACAATCACGTCCCTTTTTCGAATATACGTTTCTAGATATCATTCTTATAAAAGAATACATTATACCGATGCATTAGACGTAAATATCTTCGTGTTATTTAAATGTAAATTCTTGTTCAAGTGCACTTGTATGCTGATGTTGACATTGTAAGAACGTATAAATACACGTGCTTCAGAGACTTTATGATGTTTGCGAAAGTATTACATGCTGTGGTCATGAATATATGCAATGAAACATTTGATTTTTATCCGGTTGATTCGAATCATGGTTGAAAACTTTTATTAAGTACGCGTGAAAGCATCACAATTCAAAACAATATTTACTAACCGTCTTTTGAATTCTGAATTTGAAGTTTACAACAACGTAACCTCAACCGGAATTCTTATATGATAAATGATTCAATTAAATACACGATTACTGTTCCATGAATCCTATATTACCTTACATCAACTCCACTCCATTTCCAGCCCGAATAGTCATTCCTATTAAAATCACCTCGACTAATAATCTATAAGCCTCATTTAGCAGAGAGTTTGAGTAATTAGATAACTAAGTTATTTGTGGAGTTTGCATTTTGATCGTTTTGAGCATTGTCAATTCTGGAAAACCAGGTTCAATGTTTTCATGAAAACTCACATCAAGTAGCTATCCCGATCAACGTTGAGAAACTCAAAAGAACCCTTTGAAAGCATTCATCTCATCAGGTTAGCATAATATGCAAAGTAAATAATCTTGAAACTTTTTGATTGAACTTTTTTTAACAATTTTATTTTCATATTTACTGTCGACAAGATGATTCATTTAAATGAAAAAACAATGAAGCAGAAGCGCTGTGAAAAAAATGTTAAATCAATCAACAGAACCAAAGCGAATAATTCAAATAAGGATTATGCAGCGGTTCTTTATTTGCTTCAACATATTTTCTCACGCATCCATTAAGCATAAAAAAGTCTGACTTTACAGAAAGAAAGAAAATTGGCTGTTCTATTCAAACGTAAAATTCAATTCCACTACCCTTCCATTTGCAAATGAATTCAACGTATCTACAGCCAGTTTACCGTACAATACTCAATTGCTGTTCACACTGACGCATAGCGAAAGATTAAACGTTTGTTGTTGCTAGAAATCCCAACGTGATTTTGCGACACTAATGTCTCATCTAGTGTGCTCCACATTAGATTCGAAAAACAACTAGCGCGTGCATTCGCTTCAAGTGCTTTGACGTTGACGCAAACTTAAATGTCTGCCTAGAACAGTTCGTCGCATGATACTTTTTCCTCTGTTAGTACATCACTCACTGCAGTAGAAAAGTCATGATTGCGTCGGACCGGATAACTGTTTATACACAAGCAAAAAATTTCGCTCGTGCTGCTCCATTGTAGGTTAGAGCATTTTCATTCAATTTTACTTAAAAATTTGCTTTGTATCAGTATGTACTCAAAGTGTTCAACTCTAGTCAACAAATAGGCTTACCGTTGAAGTTACGTTGAAAAAAAGTTAAATTGAAAAGTTTAATTTGAGTTTCATGATTGGTTTTGCAGTTGCTTCACAGTGTGTAATAGGTAATGGGTGACTATAGACATGTTTTCAGTTTTAGAGTTTAGACGTAAGTTTCGCGATTAGAACTACAAGAAATAGTTATTATTTGCATTATTTAATCAAACTTTGGATATATATAAACTTTTATAACTTTATTTAGTTATAAGCAATAGGAACAAAATGATTGATTTTCAAATTTCAAGAATAGAAAAAACATTTGATTTCATTTTCATCATTAATTTATTCTAACCTAATTGACTTCAACTTAAATCAACGATAAAAGTCTGATAACCCCTTGTAAAAATGATCATATATTGACAATACATTGACAATCTATTGACCATACAATACAAACAATATATTGACAATCTATTAACCATACATTAGTAATATATTGACCATATACTAACAATATATTGCCCATATATGGACAATCTATTGACAATATATGGACAATATATTGACGATACATGAAAAATGTAAATTAATATTCCTCTAGCACGAGAATCGATCCCAGGCCCTTGAGGTTATCAGTCCGCGTCGTTGTCCACTGCACCATCTGCTTCGATAATTTCTTCTATCGAAATAAGCTACATACTTAATGACTATTTTTTATTGGAAATAGTTTAATGTGAATGACTTTTTGTCAATAATACTTTTTATAATGTTATTTTGTTATAAATCTTCAAATTTTTTAACCAAATCCAAAAATTTATTTATAAATTTATTCATACTTTTTTAAGTAAGAACTATGATAAACTATAAGGATCCATATATTCTATAGAAAATCAATATATCTAATCATTTTGAATGATTTAATCTTTTGTTACTAAAAAATTAATTAAAATTATTAACAAA
Organism: Telenomus remus; assembly: GCA_020615435.1. Taxonomy (NCBI): domain Eukaryota; kingdom Metazoa; phylum Arthropoda; class Insecta; order Hymenoptera; family Scelionidae; genus Telenomus; species Telenomus remus. The sequence continues at coordinate 12,953,052 of CM036337.1, forward strand.
TCACTATTAACAATTGTCTATTGAAAGTCACAAGCTTCTATTCGCAGAAGATAGACTTTTCACAAGATCGGTGAAATTAAATTTTTTGTTATAAAAAAATTATTAAATATCAGAAAAAAACTTTTAGAGTATTTAAAACAACATTATTTGTTTAACAAAGAAATAACAAAGAAATTAACAATGTATGGCAAAGAATGGAATTTTGATTGTCATACATATATTGTCAATATATTGTTTGCGAAAAATCATACATTGCCAATATATTGCTGTAAATCAAATTACATCGTTTATGTATGGTTAATACATTGTTTGAAAATAATACATTGTCCATATATGGGCAATATATTGTTCATATATTGTTAATATATTGGCAATATATTGTCAATATATTAACTATGTATGGTCAATATAGGGACAATATATTATTTCGTGAATAATATATTGTCAATATATTATTCTTATATGGACAATATATGGATCTTTTTACAAGGGACATTTTATACCTCGGGTTTTTACACCTTCTCTTGGTTTTTCGCAAATTGATGTTTTTTAAACAAGGAAGTGAACACCTTCATTTTTCTGAGGAAACTAAATTAAAAATTTAAACACCTTGAAAAACACTCACCTGTTCTTTTCGATAATATCTGTCAGTAGAAACTGGCAAAATAATTTAAATTGAAAATGCTATTTTCTACGCGGTTGGAAAATGGAGACTAATGTAGGAATGATTGAAAATCTAGTAGGGATTCGTAAAGGGGATGTACATGTTCAGAATCCATCCCTTAGGAAGTAACCTGGATCGGTTGAACGAAAAAGTTAAATTAAAATACTTTATACGACGAACAAAAATTTCAATTCCATAAGAAACGTTATCACCTTTCAAACGTTAATCTTGAATTTTTGTCTCTTACTCTGTTTCAGGTTACCGGTGCACATCATGGTTCGACTACTAAATTCAGCGAAAACTGTAATTTAAATGGTGAGTGTTCATGAGTTCGTATCGGATTACCGCAGGGTATTTGAAATATTGCAAAAATAAGTCTCGAACCGCAGAGGTAACCACGTGTGTCATGGATGCAAACGCGAGCGTTCGTGTTGTGCGTATGATTCATAGAACAATATCACAGCAACGCGGGCGCTAGTTGCCACATAACGAGGCGACACCAAGACATTACTAATAATAGCAATACAGAGCATGCGTACGCGGAACAAAACCGCGAGTACATTCAGTGTTCGTGCATGTGCGACCGTCCGTGACAGATGGAAATTTTGCGCAATAATAAATGTTGCGAATAGCACGAAAGAGCTTATACTCACGTGCGTATCTTTAAACTTCGCTTTTGCGAGCATTGTGAAGCTATTGCCATCACGTTAACGCATTGTCTTTGTATAGCAGGTCGTCTGGGTGGGGTTTTTCGCATGGTCGTTGCACATGCAAATTTAGCGACGAATTTCAAGATTTCCGCGCGCGTGGTGTTGCGCAACAGCGGCACGGTCGCCGCAGCCACAAGTTAGTCATGAATATAAATCAAGTTGGTTGCGGATGCTTTGCGCTCTGTGCCACTGTTTCACACGTAGGCTAACGCACATACACACAAAGCTCGCTAAGCTAACACGAGAGTGTGCGTGTACGGATTGCACCCTATACCTACGAGTCAAATTATTTAATCATATTGGCTCAAGGACGTTTTCTTCCTCAAACACGGTATTTGCGCACTCAACTCTGATATACAATACAAATGACGTGTTTAAATTCTTAGTCAAATCAAATTATACGCCTGATGTTTCTGTTGTAAACGTGTTTAGAAATTAAAACTCGGCCCAATTCCAACGTAGAGCAAATGCTCAAATTCAGGGAAATTCTTGTTACATACAATGTTTGATTAGCTGGAAGTTCGCCGAAAATTGTTTTCTATTGTTCTCTGTTTCTCGTGTTTGTTCGTAACCCATTGGTTATTGAACTTTCGGTGAAAAATGCTGCAATTGACGAAAAATCATGATTCATGTCAAAACAACAAACGAAATTGTGCATGTTGTCGCTTTGCTTTATTTAAGTTAAATCGTGTCATCGACATATACCGTTCGTTTAACAGCCAGTTAAACCAAGTATGTTGGAACAATTTTTCACGACCAGTCGTTTTTTACATGGAAAAATGGAGATTTAAGTTGGAAGCATATCAAGATTTCTGGCATTCTAACCTATAGGAAATCAATATAATAAATCGTTCCCTCTTTTCCATTTCCGACTTCTTCAGTTTCTTTTCAATGATGTTTCAATTTTATAAATTCATGTTATGAAAACCTGTACGTGTCAATCAATACATTATTTCCAAAATTAATCGAACCGATAAGTTTATTTGAAACCGTGCAGGTTTGAGCAAAAACATGTTTTATGCAAAAAAATTCATTCATCGAATTACTAGGAGGAAAATGTTTTATCACGTAAGGAATAAATTATGAGCTGAATTTAATTATTGACTGTCCAAAATGTAATTAGTTTAAAGTATGATTATACGGACGAAGTTTTTGGACATAGATAAATATAAAGTAGATGTTACAGGCATGCACCTGAATCGTACATTATAACCCAGCTGTGATATTTTCATATAAAGAAATAATGTAACGCGCAATCTGTCACAAAAATGTGCAAAAATGCATTTAAACATGTGTCGGGCTTCGACCTCTCTGACGGTATGTACGGTGCCACTGGGATATAAAGCTCTAATAAAACCGTTTATTATTCCAGTCTAGGGATAACGATTTCTGCGGAAAAAAATTCTCCGGACAGGAAACGTAATCCTTTGAATACAATAACGAGTCAAATAACAGTTTTCCGCAACGCTCGACGGAAACCGTATGAAAACATCGCAAAGAAGATGAATTTTTCGAACGCGAAAATTGAACAAAACGGTCTATCACTCCCAGAGGAAACAATGATGGTGTTTACGGACGTATTATTCAACGAGCTGCGCTCAAACTGTAAGCTGTCATTGATATTCTGTTGTCAAATTATAGCACTAAAGACCAGTGTCTCATAGCTGTGCCCTTTATTCAACGTCTACAATCTTCCAGTAGAATCTAGAGTAAATAGTCATTCTTGACGCGCCGTCCTTCCATTATTATGATCAGAGTCGAGAATTCGGTATATTATTCATATAAATTTGCATATATACGCGCTCGTATCTTCAATTACACAGCGGCGCTCGTGAAACAATGAGTACGTGAGATTTTAATTGAGCTCTCACTCGGCGGTTTCCGCGTTTTTGCCCCCATGAACATCAAACCTTTTCACTTGTACATCGACAAGTGTATGTCTGTTCTGAACTCACTGCGGGTAATGAAAAATCAAACGGAGTAACAGAAAATGGGGGATAAAAATCACGCCGGTGAAAAAAAAAGAAGACGAACGAGCAGAAAAAAAACAGCGCAACACTGCGAAATTACAATGAAAAAAAGTGTAGAGGTTGCGGTGACAATTTCGCGGATGTAAAAAATGGGTAGAAAAACGATAGCAGTAATGACGTATATTCCACGATGAGGACTTGACACATCTGGCGTGGTTGGATAGTTGGAATGAACGAACGGATGAGTGGAGAAGGTGGCATTATGGTCGATGAAAGGTGACTAGATTTTCGAGTGTGCTCAACGTTGATGTATGATAATTATCAAAATTCGACGACGATGAAATCTGTCTCTGATTATTGAAGCGCGAATTTCCCGCTACGATACAACGGCGATGCGGTTACATTGCTACTTTTAAGTCCGGTTTCGCACCGATTCCTCTTTCGTTTATACATCTGGGCCGGGATATGAAGCGAGAGGAATGTTAATGTGCTCCAGGAAGGATGTTTCAGAGCTTGCCTGTACACGCTAGCGTGACGCAATACACTGTTTTATATGTAAATTTAACAGCGCAGTTACTTCGTACATTTTTTAATTACTTATTTAGTACTACTGCGTTTCGACTTCAACTTGGCTGGATTCGCCGGAAAAAGTGTTGGCGCAGCTTCAAGTTCATGCTAATTCGATACTGTGGTTTATTTTTGCATTTTTCGTGGCAATTTTGAATTGACGTGTGGATCTCTTGTCAGTACGGCAATCGAATGCGGAAACTCACAATGCTGGACAAAACCACGCACCATTGTGGGAGGCGACATAGGTCAAGAATTAATTACAACTGTTTGAGCATTACTATTTATGATTACGTTCGGACAATCAGTATCATTGTGTCGAGGTTACGCGTTCAAGAATTCATGTGTGCAACTACGATTAATATGAATGGCATTGTGTGTGATCTTTGTCGATTGTTTTGGCCATTAGCACTTGATTACATTGCAAAGCGAATGAATCACGTAGTTTCGAAGACTATCAGAATTTCAATCTCATTGTAACAAATGTTAACAAAAAAAAGAATCATCGTCGATAACAGTGAATCATTTGTAAATAAATTTTGCTGTCATTTTCGCGTACAAACTGATCTAACTTTGAATAATATCGGGTTTTAAAATAAAATGCAGTAACAAAAAAGCGAAACGAATTTTTCAACGTAATATCAAACTGGATTTCCGGTAGAAAAATTTCATCCCGCGGTTCGAAGAGAATTAAAATATCTGAAAAATGCTAAGCTGCGATGTTGACATCAACGTAGTAAGCTTGGAAAACATTTCCTAGAGATAACCGCGTTTGTAGTTTTCAGAGCTTTATCTACTTATATTGACAAAATCTGCTGTTTGTCGCCTGTGACTGTGCAACATAAGATGAGTTTTATTCTTCGGTGTTGCGCACGGTCTAATCGTTGATTTTTTGTTCATGCGGTATCCGAATATGTCAGATGAATTCTCAAAATCGTATTCCCATGTTTATCGCAAAATGTTATTATAGAACTTTGTAATTAGTTTCAATCAAGAAAGATTCATCCAATTTCTGACTCTAATTATTCGTCTATTAGTCACTTTTCTCTCGAGTTAGCAGAAGTGGTACATCCACCGTCACAAATAGTCTCCAGTTCCGCCCACTTAATACGTAAACAGCATTAAAACGTTTCACTGCGTCGATAAGTTGCAGTGAAGAAGTCTAAACGGGCGTGACTATATTCCGACTCGCTAACTTGTAAGACACGCCGCATAAATGAACAAAAACATGGTTTATATCTTGCACAAGTTGGTCGACACGACCCGAAGAAAACAAATTTTAAACTGCATGGATCATTTATTTGACACAGTCCGTTACGGATAAAATATTTGGAAAAAATAGAGGGACAAATGTAGGACATGTACCGTATGGATAAATTATGATAACAATTGGCAGGTACTCGAACAATTGAAATCAAGCATTTCACTAACAGATTCAAAAATTTCGTTACGACCTCGACATGGCATTGTTAAAATAATTGCTTTGTACACAACTTTTTCGGTCGTGATAAAACGTTTGGCACAGCGCTAAATCGTTGATATTCAATCAGAGATGGACAACGTTTTACACTTTGTTTTGCTCTTGAATTTTGCATAAAAAATGTATCCATTGAAATGTGCGATTGTCAATTAAATTTGTACGAACCAAATATTTTATTGACAGATACTGATAAAGTCAGATAGCCGACTTAATTGTAGCCTGCTGTGACTACTGGCGTGCCACAGTTTAATTTGATTTCGTCGAGATAACGTGCCGATGTTACCAGTCGCACTCCACTTTAATCCCAGCAATCTCAATTAATCTCTTCTGTTCTTGAAATGCATTTAAATATAATAAAAACGTTATCGATTTTTTTAGCATCGCGACAGATCAATATCAATTCTTGTTATAATTATGTTCGCGTCTGGTACAATTTTACTTTGAATATGGATATTAATATCTTTGCGGTTGCAATTCAAAGGTTCTGGGCTCGATACTCTGATGATTGAAAGCTTGATATTGATATACCATCGCGTGTCGATGTATATAGATGTTCATATAAATAGTTTCGTGGTTACAGGAATGCAGCGGCTTTTATGTATGAGATAATATGAGATCCGGCGCATTCAAACGTTAGCAATATGTGCTTGAAAATTTATCAAAACATTGCTTTTCGTGCAATATAACCAATTACTTTATATATTATTAAACTTTATTCAGGTCAGAGTTATTATAAATAAAATTTATTATCAGAATTAACGAGGTGATATGAACTGTGAGCTTCAACTTTACTGACAAAAAACTCGGTTACTAGATTTATAAAGTTGAAGAAAAAAAGTGTGACAAAATGTTTGGTATGTGAAAATTGACAGTTTAATACCGTGAAATATTTAAAATGAATTCTCATTTTTTATGTCGCATCAGGTGATGTTTTTTTCACACATTTTGATTCATCAAAGGGAAACTATCCACTATCCTTGTTTCCGAATTTCAGAGCTTGTGATATTCAAGAAAAACACACCAGTATTGAATTAAATATAAACAGATTCTGTTTCAATGAAATCTATTTTGTTCGGATGAATTTTTTATTTCATTCAGTTTATCAATCTACTTGAAAATTCGTTCATACATTTTTTAAAACTTAAATTGAATTGTCAATTACATGACACTTTAATTTTCGTTCTTACCTTGTTCATTGAAAGTGCTGTTAAAACCTTTGTGTTTTGTTTACTTTCAAGTAAGGATACATTTCCGTGACAATGTTTAGTTTTAAAAATGCGTTTATGAAGTATAAACAGTTCTCTCAGTGCTTTTTATAATAAACATTGTGAGTAATAAATCTCAATTTTTGCACACACTTCAGTAAAAAAAAAAGATGTGAAAACTTTGTAATACACAAAGTCATCAAGTTTAATTATTTGTCAGAGATTTACACTCTTGAAAGTTCAATAACACTTTTATTTTCAGGCGAATAGATTTCTTCCACTCTTAAATGGTTTCTATTGAAACGCGAAGAAAATTAGCGCGACTTTCAACCCAGAAAGCGTGAACTAAAAAAGGCTTTTATTGAAACGGACGTGAAAAAATACAAAGTTGTCGTCGTTGCGTGAAAAACAGTTTCAACTATAACTAAGCTCTGTGTTTCGCTTAATCCAATACAGCAGCATTTGAATAACAGGCTAATGATCTTAATTGACGATCTTATCATTAATCAACATCCAAAACACGCGCGCAACTTAATTCATTAGCAGGTTTCATTTAAATACGCAAATTGTTGCTGCAATAATTTGTTACTTCCCCGTAACCTTGGATGTTGTTCCAAATGAGACATTATTCGTTTGCCGGCGCCGTTCTCGTGATATTAGTTTTCCTAAATGCACATAAAAATATCATCAACACCTGCAAACCCCTTTATTTTCAAAGAAAATGAAATAAGGATAAGCAAGATTTTAATTAAGATTAAACGTTCTTGCTAATCAGTCTCTGTTTGAGTGTCCTCGTTAGCAAAAAACAAATATTTTACATCCTTAATCTGACCTATCATCCTGATATTTATTCAAGCTATAAAACTCTTGCCGTCAACGTCTTCATTTAACTTATTTATTTTTGCAATAAATCTGAAATGTGTATTTACGTCCGGCGTTAATCCGATTAGGCTCAGTCTATGGCCTCACTGATGTTGTCGACGCGTGAGACAAACTCGGCCAAAATGTGGTCGCACTAAACATACCATTGCGATACAGCGCTACATATTTATTCTGTCAAATTTCAATCGCAGTCGATAAAGGAGCGCGTTTCAATTACACTCGACATGCCGAGTCCATCAAATTCCTCAGGCAGAGCTGCAACGATTTGCAACATGCGGTTTGCGGACACAAATCTCAGGCTCCTTTAAACGCGTCCTGATTGTGTTGCGGAGAAAAGTCTCGAATTACGCCATTGTTTCAATGTTATCTGCGTTCTAATTAAAGCTGCGACCATGGTAACATCCAACAGTGCGGTAACTTCGACGATAGGCAAACGCGAGAAGGACAACGCGTAGCGAACACGCGCGTCAGCGAGCAAGACGTGACTACGCAGAACCGCCGCTGATATCTACAGGTTGTTGATTCGAGCGCGCAGCTTTCCCGGGAATTAATTCATTATTTTTCAATCGAATAGTTTAATTGATAAATCGCCCGTAATAAATCCATATTTCCATTTGCATTGAGCCATTACATTGCACGCTGTCTGCAAAGGAATCCCGCAGTATGTGGGATCCCACTGCATTAAACAGTGTCCGCTGAGTTTTCGTCCCGCGCATGTGCAAAACCCGCGAAACTTTGCTCGATCTCGCTTTCGCTCTCTCGTTTGCTCTCGCCCGTTCACTCTTTTCGTTATTATTGTTTCCGTTATGCTTACGAGCGCAATGCTCTTTTGTGAGCGCATTCTTGCTTCGACGCGCCCGGATATGCTTTATTGTCGACCTGCGCTGGTCTGCTCCGCGAAAGCCACCGTGCTCTCGTTCGAACTTTTGGCGTTTCACATTTAGAAAACCATTGTTCACTTCGCTGACAGATTAGAGATCGCTTCTGTTTATCTTGTTCGCGTGTAATCGTGTGCAGTCGAGAGGGCTTAGTTGCGTTTTTGGCGTACCAGAAAAAAAACACTAACAATGAGGAAATTAATCGCCCTGTAGACAAGCGTAATTGAAATAAAAAAAAACAAACAGTGAGCAAATTAATGTAAATAATCATGAATGCTGGAGACATGGCGGCCGGTGTCTCGTGGAATTTAACTCGGCTGATTTAGTTGATGGGTTTGTATTACGAGCGGGCGCTGCGAAGCGAAGCCAAGTTTTATGGGATGTAAAAAATGAACGATCGTGTCCTCGATGGGCGAGTTTTGTTCGTCGTAAAACAATTTCAAGGTACATCGCGGCCAGAAATGTGTCTTCATAGAGCCCAGGCGAGCTAAACAAAACATCAATAACGTCACAAGCCACTTTAATCGCTCCGTCGGGACTGCTGCGAGTCCATTTTATTTGACCCGCGTTGCTAATTATGCCATGTTTATTTCAACTTGTTCCACGCCGCTTGGATTTATTTCGATTCCGGAAATGCACTCCGGCGATTGTTCAAAATGAAATGTTAAGCTTTATAACAGTGTCCGATGAAAACGTGATTTCTTTGATAGCCACTTTAGTGCGTTAATAATATGTCTATCAAATATCACAATAAAGATAGATGACGTTACGATGTTAAAAGTGATTTTAAGACGGATGAATCTGAAAGGTGCATTATTATATAAAAAATGTTGATTATATTCCATCTAAAAATAATGATAATCCTATATCCGGACTGATAAAGAATTCGCTGCCATGCAGCGGTGCTGGGTGAATTTTTATGAAATATTTTTCATAAAAGCAAACTTTTGTGAATTAAAATAACACTCATTCACTTATCTTTGCGCGCAAATTCGCTTGCAATATAAAAATGTTTTTGAAATATGAACAAATAGAAAGTGCACATAGTCAAAAGCGAGAGAAAAAATGTGTTTCATTATCCGCGTTGCGAACAAGCGTCTGTTTTAAATGTATACCGGTCGGGGTAAAAATAAACCGAGTTGAGTGGTAATTTTGAGCTGTACCATTTTTAATGCCGCTTATGCTCGTTTACGCGTCCGAACATTAATTATCAATTAATGCTGCTGCGCGCGGGCACAAAACAATTGTTATCAGAATCCGTTTACCCTTTAGGTATAATGAAATGGTTGTTCGCGCGTCAGCGCCCGGCGCAAGAAATGAGGCACGTATAACCGCACGCTAATGAAAAAATAATTGAATACAAAGTCGTGATCCTGCCAAGAAAATCACAGGCCAAGTGAAATATTATATGCAGTATTTACCGAAATTCATTTGGTCGGCTGTTACATGTTTAACGAGCACAGGAAAATAGTATTAAATGATTCAAAGCGGATGATATAAAAAACGAATGTTTTCCCACATTGTGACTGTAATTAAATTGAAGCAAACTTCATACAAATTGCACAATATGAATATGCTTCATTATGTATGAACATTATAATCAAATAGATTTAATAACAGTTGTGAAACTTTTTTTCAGTGTAATTGGGTAGGAATGTTTTTACAATAAATGTTGTTAGTTGAATTCGTCAGAATAATGTATTAAATTTTCAAGCGACGTAGCTCTGAAGTACAAATAAGTAACATAAATATGTTAAATATTTGATTCAATTACCTTTAATGTTTCCTTGTTTTGAAGTTCGTTGGAAACATTTCTTCGCTTTGAAAGCGCATTTCCTTGCTCGTGTAAGTCGACGCTATGATATTTTGTTTTTAAAATTACATAAGCGTTTCATTGGATTTGATGGGAAGATGGTTGTAGAAATAGTTCTGTATATATCTATATAGAAAACGTGTAAAGTGACACTTGAAGTGCTTTCGAGCGAGTCGTAAAAGGGTAGAAAGCCAAAGCGGTTTTTCAACGGTACATTCGAGTTAGCGTTCATTTAATCTTTATATTTATAGAAACTTATGCACGATCTACGATTTACTGGCAATTCATGCCAGTAAACGCAACTGTTACTGCCAATTTGTTATCACTAATTTGCAAAGTTATTCAATACGCACAACATTCAGTGACTCCTATGATTATTTGCTTTCAACTTTCTATTTGTTCGTCATTTACATTGTTATTGATTACAGAGCTTTCGTAAAATTTGCTAAAACTCATAATTCAAATTCCATTCAATTTGAATACTAAATTGACCGACAGTGAGTTCTCCGAGCGCATTTAATTTCCTATTTTTCATGGCTGACAAGCTCATCAATAATGGCTACGTAAATTCGGATAACGTGGTGTGGCGTCAAACCGAATATTGGGGGATTGTCAACGATTGCCAAGCTATTACGAACTTTGTGACCAGACGAGACAAATCACCCCCTACTGAATTAAAACGGCCTGTCGCTGACTATCCTTTAGGATCGAGTAGGCGTATGCCGACACCGGCGTTCTTTTCATTTTCTTCGCCACGAGTCGGGTGACACGAACACCATTATGCACTCCGTCGAACGCCAGAGTAATGTTCTCGTTAATCATGAGGCGGGCCGGCGCGAGCTTTGCGGCGCTTCTATACACACATAAGTTTGTACGTGCGCGTGCCATATGTGCGCTATTCTTCTCACACCCTAAAGCATTTTTCCATGTAGAAATCAGTGGCCGACAAAAGGTCTGACTTCCACCTTGAACCACACCGTCCCGACGCTAACTCTCTGCTGATTTCCCGCAAGCACGCGAGTCAGTCTACACATTTTTGATCTCACACCTACGCTAACGAAATTATTCAATCATCCCGCTAGTAATCACATTTGCGATGACCTGTTGATCTTATACGTCATGGTAATTTTGCATGTTAGTAATAACACGAATCGATCCGTTTGTGCGAGCGGTAACACTATAACCGGCGTTGTCTCATTAGTGATCTTTAGGATGATCGATATTTCCAACGTAAACACGTTTGATGACTCAAATCACACTCGAAAGAGACATGCAAACCGGCTCCTGCGACAAAAACAAACATTTTAACTTCATTGTCATCACTAAATTTAGCTCGTGAAATAAGAAATTTTTTATGCTCGATTGATTGCACCTTGGGGACCTGCATTCTTTCATCTTTTTCTGTCAGCATAGCACCTATTGTTGTACAGGCAAACAATGTTTCCACCTGGACGCTAGTGTGCGAACATTTACAAACATTGTTGATAGTTTTGGCAGGCGGTGCAAAACCGTTATTGAACGTTTCACAAGTTTTGTTTAACATCAATTACATAAGCGATTCTATTGGCTTCGAAAATTGAAACCCGAGACGTTTTTTTTGCTGTTGTAAGCTGACATAATAAATTCTGTCAGAATTTAACAAAAAGGTAACGTCGACCGACGTTAAAGTAAATCAAACTAAATTTCCACATGACAAACTTGAAATTGAACATTTTTTCCAGTCGACTTTACACGTACCATAATTTTCAACTTCGAAAACATTTTTCGTGTTACTTCCACAGCTCTCGGCGTTGGAAAAAGATTAGTCGTCGAAAGAGTGGTGTTAAGCCGAGCGATTTCCATAACAAAGTTGCGTCTTAATTACTCCCTTTTTTTATCAGAGGAACGACTGTCGGGTCTTTTCATTTTGTCAATGTTTCACGACAAATGAAGACACCAGTAATTCGACACCATTTAGTGTGTCGGCTGCGAGTTTGTAAAAACTCGTGGATTCTTTTACGGGATTATCATTCTGGTGTATGATTCATTAGGAAAGCAAAGACTTCCGTCGCATTTTTGTCGGCAAATTCCTCAGCACTGTTTATACATTCAACATTCGTTAGCGAAAGCATGAACAAGTTAAGCTCGACGTAAATCAGTTTAGTCGCTGCGTGGAACATTTTTTCTCACTCCTTAGTAACCAGTTTTACACGTAATCAAATAATTCGCGTCTGACGGAATTACAATTGCGCCGAAAAACGTGGTAATCTCTTCGCGCCCCCTTGTTGTCGTGACAACAAAAAATCCCTCCTGTTTTCTTTCGTTAACGATTCGCAAATGTTCGCACAGAATGATGATATCATGTAATAAAACAATGACAAGAAACGGAAGCGTCGCGCTGATTGGCCGAACAATAGCAGCGAGCTTACTCAGCCGCGAACTCATTTTGCTTTCTTATCGCAGCTCAAACTTAGTAGACTTATCGCAGCGACGAACAAATTGCTCCCAAATACTCGTTTAATTAGCGTCATTGCTTAACGCGCAGCATTGCGAAAGAGCTCGCCAGTCGATTTGCATTTTCACGAAATTGCAATTCAGTTTCGTTACGTAGTTTTCAGTGATACAAGTATATCTCACCCCAGACTGCCGCGGCAGTTACGGCAGCATCATTTTCACTCGAGAGTAATTCATCTCGCAAAACCTAGTTACATTTTCAGCGCGTTGTTCCGAAGTTCATCGTGATGCTGAATTTAAGTTGCGCCTTGCTTGTTTTTTTTTCAACATGTAAAAACATTGTATGCAAGGATAGGTTGAATTAAATGCTCGACACCATGGTCCGGCTGGTGAATCTAATATATGACCGTGTGATTATTATCGGTCACTATTTTCGTTCAACTTTTGGTGATTTCGCTTGTTGTATTTTTTATCTCGAAAAGTCAATGTACGTAAAGCTTTCAGTAACATTGTTTTGTTCGACACAATGATATTGCCCCAGATATCCACGCCAATCGTTACTGAAATTGGAATAACGTTAATGAGTATCAATTATAATTATCAACATAAATTGTTACTGCTTCTATTCACGATAATACGCACAATGTTGTAATTTACAAATTCATTTTACGACCCAGCTCTTTGTAGTGTGACACAATTTACCGTTTCGCAATCTCATAATTAGATGGTTATTAGTACGTTACGTGCAGTTTGTCACTGTATACAAACAAATTTGAAAAAAAAAAACGTATAGTACATGAACTTTTTTCAACGTCTCAATTTAAAATATATATTGGTGTCGAAAATAAAAGGAATCTTAAAATTGGGTTCAAAAGAATGCTTCTCGTGACTTTTCATTACAGGAACTTGCAAGGATAAGAAGTCAGAGCGAGGAAAAGAAAATGAGACAGAGCTTTCGTAGGCCAGTGGTTAAGTGTCGGTCTTTATGTCAGCAAGACTCGACTTCGCGTTTTTCTTTCGCAATGGCATATGATTTCGCTGGCTTGAAAAAGAGCACGCTTGTCGGACACGAAAGAAATTATGAGAAATATATATAGGGACGAAACAAAAAAAGGTTGACAGCAATAACACCGAATGGAGTATACACTCGTGGGGGAACAAGGTCGGCCACGCAAGCTCTCGAGTGAAACGAGAAAACTTGTATTTTTTGTTGGCCCGCGCAAATTCGCGAGTTAATTGTGGCGTACGTATTTTATATATTCCCGCAGTAGCGCTGTCGGTGAACAGAGCTAACTACAATCACGTCAAAAGTGCGCGACGCATAAATTTATTAAAGCCACCAGAGCAGTGACAGAAACTGTTACGCATCGGCCGTTCAGTTCGAAGAACGCCCGAGTACTTCGCAAAGTATACCTCGTTGTTATTTATGGCGCGAAAATTGATATACGTAACGAAGATACATTCTTTCCCATTGCACCGAATTTTGCAGCATGTATATCACTGGTGCATTACACTTCATCATGAGCGTCTGACACTTTCGAGGAGAATTCGCCAAAGTAAATTCTTCACCATCTCGCCGGTTGACATGACGTGTCGTTTTCCAGCCTGTCTCAAATGGCTCGCTCTCGATATGCTGACACGGTTATCACGCGCAAAGAAATATGGTCCGGGGCAAAATAAGTTGACTCTACGAGTGCAAGGCCACCTGGGGTTCTCGCTCGTGCAAGAAACAATACTCCTTCTCCAACATTCGAGCGAACTTTGTAACAACACCCTGTTCGTAGCTTCCCAAGTTGAATTCCTTCTTCCACTACTAGAATCTCGTTATTTGACCAAATCCGTCCAACAAATTGGCGACTCGATTGTGAACAGTGCTCGTAAAACACGCGAGTGCCAAGAGCTTTTGTTCCTAATAACTCAAAGCGATTCGAAAAAATGTTTCGACAAAAGTTAAAACACATCACGATTGATGAATGTGCTATTCGAATGATTGTTAACAAAATTGTGTTGATTCCTTTGGAGTAATTGGAGGCTTTGACAAGAACATAATGGAATAGTTTATACCACGTCTTGTTTGTGATTGCACTCGTAAAATGTTGGGGACGGATCCTTGGTGCATGCAGGTAATTACATAGCGGAATCGATTAGATGAGGGTGGTTTTCGTGTGTGGCTCACGTTGCTTTGCGATCAAGATCTGTCGAGGGACACGTGTGTGGTGGTTGTACCGACTCGATAACAGGAGGTGCGTCGTAGAAAAGCAGTGACGGTTGGTAGGCACAGCGCCTCCTCGCCGAGTGAACCGAGCGAAACGATTGGTCGCAGTAATTTGGCGCTGAGATCTCTAGTCGCGAAGCGGCAATCGCTAACCCGATTACGGTGCACAATTCGTTAGCTCTGAGCTCGGAATACAAAACACAAAGTGACGCGATACGCGCGAGGCCTCGCGGCAAAAGCTGCAAACGGAGTGGTACGTTTCACCAGCGCCCACGTTTACGCAATTATTTCCTCCGAAATGGAAACCCTTTGCATTGTCAAGTTAACTTCGAAATAAACGATTTTTGTTTATTAATTCAGAGTACATAGCAGTACAGATTAAGAGAGCACGAAATGAAGACAAATCCTTTTTTTTCGACCTTTAAATCCATAGAAATGTTTCAAAACACAATCTTCATTTTTCAAATACTTCAGTCTCCAACTTTTCAATTTCAGTCGACGCCACGATTAACAGAAGTAATATATTACAGTTTCTCGACTTGAAAATAGTTGAAAGAATCGCACCGAAATAAGATTGATATTTGCACTGAATTATTGACTAATTCTAGCAACCGAATCAACAAAAAGAGTCAACAATATCTACTCTGGATAGACGACGTTGGGAGAATGTACAAAAATAATTTGAACACTTGTCCCTGAGAGAACCTCGTGGAAAAAGAAAGGGAATTTGGCGGAGCAAGCGAGGACGGATGAGGGTTGGAAGTAACGAAATCCAAAAGCGTTTGAAAACCTGACAAGAATAAACATCTGCTAGCGGCAACGTCATTTTGCACGTCGTTTCCGTTATCAAGCGGAGTTACGCCCGACACCCCGGCACCTTTCGTTGAGGCTTTGATCTTTTTGTGGAAGTATTATGACGTTCTCAAAGCTGCGGATATTGGTCCTATCGATAAGACGATCATGCGTGGGGCTCTCTATTCGATTTCGTTGGCTCGCAGTGTCTTGTCGAAGCACGCCGAATATCTGCACGTCTTTAAATCTTGGGTTCAACGGAAGCCAAGCAATCCCGAGATTCGAATTCGCTCGTGGCCCGATGCTCCTTTTTACTGTGAATGGGATGCGGTTTGATTTAATCCGTTCGTTGAGATGGAGATGGAAGGTGCGCGCCACGGGTCGGTTTACATTGGCTGGGTATAGTCAGCTTGAGAAAAGGTCACAGGCGAATCGAAAAAGTGACAGCTCGTAGAATAATCGCAAGATAAATTTATCGACTCGGGTAAGATGCATTGCACGTCTGAAAATTTGATTTGATTTGGAAACTCTGTGGGGGCGGTGCAGTTGTCGAGCTCGAGTGCTCTGAATACGGAACATTTCAAACCGCAACCCGTAGACAGAAGGAAAATGAATTAGCAGTCGTTTGATTAATTGTCGAGTACTAAACCGTGAATAATGACGTACGGAAATTGAAATGTTCCTCAAGGAGGTGAATTGTAGCGACAAATGATCAACTATATTGACCTGCGCCGGTAAAAAGCTTTGTTTCCATTGGCGAGAGAGGCGGTCTCGGAATTTCGGCTGGGTGCATATATCCGATGCACGCTCGACTCGACGTGTCTTTTAATGGGCGCTCGAATGATTTACCTAGAACAGCGCAAAAAAAATATTGAAAATGTATGACGAAGCGACCGAATAGCGTTTCAGCTTCAAGACCCATATCGACGCGCAAAAAGAGAACGCAGACGTTCTTTGAAATAACGACAAAAGAAAAGATGTCGCGCGGTCGCGGCAAGTCTATTTTCCTTCCGTGAACAAATGATCAACTATACGTTGTATAGTTGTGCAAATATTGCATTGCTTGAATTTCATACTCCGGTAGAAAAAGGAAACAAACGAAGCTCTCGGGAAAGTTTTGTGAATTAGGTTCAACGACGGATTTTTCCTTCCTTTTATTTTAATCTTCAAATTTCTAGTTAGGACTTTTTTCACTCGTGTTAAGTTCAACGGCAGAGTGCTGGGAAAAGATTAAAAAAATGAAACAGAAAGTTGTACATTACGAAATGAATAGTAATGTCGAGTGAAAAGGGTGGCGGAGTACGCTATTTTAGAAACGCTTTCAAACCGGGACAGCTAGAACACACTTCGTGCGCTTGAACCGCGACACGATGATATTGCAACTTAAGTAACTAGGTTACTGATCATAACGATGTCAAATTTAAGAGTGCGATATTCAAAACTCACACGCGACCTTTCACTGCAACACAATATCAATCGTCGCGCGATGCTTGCAGAAACAATGCTAACGCGAATCCAATTGTTGCGCGCACAAAATGCCCGATATGCTTAATAAAGTTAGTTCCTCGTGCATGCCTTATTTCACCCCCAACGCGAGATCAATAACTGATAATAACAAAGAACAATGACGATCGCCGAATTGTTCAACCGATAGTAATGATTTCGTTCGTGCGGGCGCGATCGATCGGATGTTTGTTTATGCGGAATTAATTGCCGAGTAGTTCGCATACGAGTGCGACTTAAAAAAAAGAAGCAGATGAAAAAGCATTGAAGGATCGTTAAGCAAACTCTTTTTTTCCGATTCGTCAATCGTATGATTAATTCATGCAAAAATGTTCATTCATGACGAGTTTTACATAAAATAAACGATATCACACATTTTTCCCATCACAGAGGCTCTTACAAAGCGGAATTCAATTTGAACCGACACTTTTGACTGAACATTTCTCGTTTTCTAACAACATCGCTGTCTTTCAACAGCGACGGTCACGCGATTGTGGTATAGCTCGAGTTAAATTGATTACAGACTCGATTGGCCGATAGGTAGAAAATTGTACACAATTTTTTCACGTCTCGTTGAAATATTCACGAGCTTATAAATGTGTAAACACACTAAATACGCTGCTATTTCTGGTAACCGTTCAAACAAAAATGTAGGTTGATATCTACCACCCACGGCACAACTTGGGCATACACCAGTTTTATGGACTCTTAAATTCTTTCCTTCCTCTTGTTCTTTTCAGCTCAAATGAACATTTGATAAACACGTTGACACAACAGACCGTGCAGAGATTTTGCTCTTGCTACTGGGATAGCGAGATTTCGCCTCTGTTTCCGATAACACCTAGACTGTTGCTTTAAAGTCCGGTCTTTAAAGTACCGTAAAACAGAGCAAAGTCTTTCTTTCTTATCTTCGTATTTCTTTCTTGGCGTGACTTTTAGGAGCTACGCGGACAGACTGCATCAATTTTATGGTACGTCGGTCAGCCTCTAGCGCAACACAAAGATTTTGCAAAGATTTTTGAGATCGAGCAACTTACCATCCTTGGTACAAAGGACTCCCACGATCCAGAGAGGAAACAGCGGCACAATGAGCGTAAATCCCGGCCATCCTGGCTGATCGGTAGACCATGATCGTTTTCTTGCACGCAAGCCGAGAAAAATCATGATCGTTGCGCGGTTCTCGTTGCAGCGCACCGATCGAACATTATTAGCGATGACACGCGTTGCGTTCACCAAAACCGTGTAACATCACGTGCGACGATCAACGGACACTGTTTCCCCGCATCCTCTGGTCCCACTCATCCATATCTCTTGTACGAACACTGCCGAACAGCCGTAGCTCGGGCGCACAAAAATCACCACATTTTCACAAGCTTCAACAACCGAGCACGTGGCATTCTCGCCTTATTTTTTCCGTCGTATCGTAAAGAAAAACAAGCAACAAACAAACCGAGTACCGACGACTAATGAACAGCTAAAAACACGCTTGAAAAAACGTGACTAACCGCAAAAGTTTTGCGGAACAGTGAGTTGGGTGGGCGCGCGCCAGGTGGGCAAATTTGACAGTTCGGGGCTCTCGAGTCTCGGGGATCGCACGCAGGGAAAGAGAGAGACTAATAATCCTGCGCGACCACCATCGGCGAGATTTCGCTCTCTCTGGCGTGTCGTCACGTCGATCGAAAAGAGCCGGATAGCGCGGCGTGCGTCGGCGCACACGCTTCACATCGCATGCGTATTGAACCGGTGCGCTGTGAGGGGGCATGCACACAGCCAAAGTTGAATAGTGCACTGTGCCCATGAACGTGCCGCGGTGAAAATTCCTGCTGGGACAAAAAAAAACGTCGCCTTTATGCAGGCTACTGTTATTCTCCTTAGCGTACTCTCCACTTCACATTATCTAGCCGCGTCGATGGCTGGATAAGCGGACTTCGAAAAAGCTCCTCCACCGCTTGCCTTCCTTTCTCCGCCACCTTCGTCTTTTTACGACATCCTCCTCGTTCTCGCTCCTCATCTTCAAACTCTTCTTTATTCTTCATTCTGGCCCTAATGCTCGTTCTCTCTCTCCCGCGTTGTCAAGCCCGTCGTTTTTTCTTTGTTTGCTTGTCGTTTTTTCAGGGTCTCTCTTTCTCATTTCCCTTGTCGTGACAAGCACTCGGCGAGGCTGCACGCGAGCCACTTGAAGAAAATTGCGCGATGCTGCGAGCGTTTCTCCAACGCAAACTTTAATTATTGTTTTCATCGGTCGCTTTAACAGCGCAAATCGATGACGATGACTTACGTGTAAGAGCCACGAGCAAATTCACCATCGAGCGCAAAATCAACAGAGATATATCCTACGCCGCGACGAAATGAGTCGAGACGAAAAAAAAGCCAAACCCATTTTCTCCACCACACGAAACGTTTCGGGCCAATTTGTGGCACGGTTCCCATATGTTGTCGAGGGAAACGAGTATCGCTAAATAGTATACGCACTAATGGGATTCCGCAAGTTGGGAAGACGTAAAAAGTCCGAAACATCTTGTACATTCGCGGAATTTTCAATCACGATAACGCAATTGTTTTTGTTCTAGAATTTCGATAAGTGAGTGCGTTTTTTAGGTACTGTAATGAGATTTCAGTTCGGTTTGTGGACGTTGGTGCCAAAATGTTAAAAGAATTATCAAGGATTAAATTAATAGGAAATCTATTGCAATTGAGTTGAACTTACAAATGCCAGCGACAAAAGTAATTTCGTTTTTCATTTTGCGTCATTCGCTGTAACGTTATTATGTAAAATAGTGCGATGGAAACGCGCGTTTTGCGGTATCGCTGCATCGTTGTTTTAGCGAATATCATCGGCGTCGATGTGGAATTGTTCTGTCCATTCGACGTTATTGAAAAATGAAAATTCATAATAAAATGGGTCAGTGTGCTAGGCAACGGAGGCAGTTAATTCGTTTTTTGACAGTCTCTTTAGGTTTAAAGTTGATGTACCCTTAGCAAAAAGCAAATTAAGACGAAGAGATGAGAGCTATTAAAAAAACAAACAAAAGTGTACACACACTTCTCTCATCTTTTATCCAGGTTGTCGCATTGTTCATTTAAATTGTGCTGTTGTACTGAAAAAACATTCTCAATATTATATCTCTGGATGGAAATACGTTTATGAAAAACAATATTTATCAGGACGTCAATAGTAAACGTATTTTGAATTCAATATGAGTAAAAGGTGATCGATCATATTTGCCATCTGTTTTGAACGTTGTATTTGTTTTTATTGTCTGGGGTTAGTCAAATTTGATTGCAACTCAAAGAGCCATTAAAAGAAAACTCAAACTTTCGATAATTTTTACATTAAAACTCATATTATGTTGACAGGTCCTCTTCTCGTTGAACGAAAACTTTCGCACGGACTTCAGTTCTCTGCCGATTAATTATTGCAACAAATGTAAGTAATTTATACTTCAATTACACCAATCCAAATTTCATAAAATGAATCGTATGCGAGTAATTTTGTCAAAATTTATTCGATTATCATCTGAAAAGCTCTTAATTAATTACTTTTTTTGTACTGTATGTTTAACTGACGAATTCTCGATTGGTTAAGCTTGACTGAGCCCTTGCGTATAAACCGTTTGTGTATATCGACAGCTAATTAGTTAACGTAATTATTATACGTCTACTTTGTTTGTATATTCCTAATTATTGCGATCAACAATACATTTTCTGTTTAATCTGAACTGATTGATATTCGTTCAATATCAATGTTTACACAAATGCTTTAATAATCAAAATGATCTAAAAAATCATTTTCAGACCAATTGATTTGACACAGTCGATCTCGTTCCCATTTGTTCTGAAAACATTAGACCTTAATAGCTTGTAGACAAGACATTAACTATTCAATAATTTTAATGGAATGTCTGAAAAACTGCTTATACCTGTTTATACCTGGATATTAATTCAAACTATTCTCTAATGTAGGACACTCATAATTACAATTGCGATAGATCTCTATGTAACAATGTCGCTCCAATTTCAAATCGTTTTTTAATTGATGATAGATAAATTTAAAATTATCAAGATACAATCAAATTACACTTAGAACTGCAATGTTGATTACGTGTAATAAATAATAGTGGAGTTACACGCAATTTTCCGAAACTATGTTGCTTTCATGCAATCGGTTCTTTAATCTGAATTTTTTTCGTGGCTCCAAGGACATAATGACCGTTAGAATGTCTTGAAATTAAAGCGCTAATTGACCCATTACCAATTTGTAGATAATTTGCAAAATTTTCCGTCAAACTTTTTTTCCAAACTTTAGCAAAATCAGATTTCTTATGAATGTCTTCTCAATATGAAAAAATAGGCATCATTCAGAATGGAAACTGAACAACCGTAAGGATATTGTTAGTTGGCTGGTAACAGGAAGTAGATTAAAATAGTCAATCTCCTGCTATATCCAGCGTACATCAAATCAAATTCATCCGAATATAGCTTGGAAACCGCAAAACTAGCTGATTTTCAAAAGCGCCCATTTCTTAACGGAAACACTAATGAATAACCTGCGAACGTATAGTTAGCTGCAGACAATTTCTAAAATTAGTATCAGAAATATGTTTCGGTGAATAATAATTCATTTTCAAACTGACCACGAAAATGCAACTTTACTGAACGTTTGCATTAAATCGTGTTGGATGAACCAACAAAGTCCATAGAGTTGTTTACTAATAGTAATCTCGTGAAATTTTTTGAAATTAATATTCAACGGTCTATAAACTTCTCATTTCTGCAGAACTCATCTGAATAAGACCCACATTTTCAGTACTATAAACTATGTCATTTACTCTATAAGCATCTTCACACTTAAGCTTAAAATGCTATGAAATGAAAGTTATATTTGCCGGACTTGTTGAGGTGCATTTAGTTGGAAGTTGTTAATAAACTTGTTAAAATAATAATTAAGTTAAAATATGTCCTTATAGATTTTAATTCCCCGCAATGATAACTTAACCTAAATCCACACTTTTGAAGAAACTTTGTTATCACTTCACAAGTGAGATGGGCTAGCTTTCGCGACTCTAAAGGTGATTCACTTTGTTCCAGCATTTTACACACCTAACTGCAAAAACTGCGGAGTCACACTGTTTTATATTTGAACTTGGCAGCACTATAACGATATTTGAGATAAAAATTAACTTTTTATTGTTGATTAGATGTAATATGTGTTGAAACTTTTGAGTTAGGAAAAACAAAAACGGTATTGACATGTTTGGATTACTTTTTGGACGATTTTTTCAAGACACAAAACAATCATGCTTTGTAAGTTTGTGCAGCTCATTCAATCCGGTGTTCAATTAGCATGTCCTGCGGCGACGTCACTATTGGGCCACAGTGACACAGTAATAACTGTGCATTCAGAAATGATTCGATGAGTTCAATTTGATTTCGTTTGTAGTCAAGAGAATCGGCTATCGCGTTGAAAAGAAATTAACTAAATGAATGAGAATTCGAGACAATTCCAATCAAAATAAATTAGATATTGTTTCTAGACGAAGTCTTTATTGATATCTCTTTTTCTATTGTTAATCCATCGGATGAGTTTATGATCTATTTTTACCTTGATCATTCAATAGCGAACTGATAAAGAGAAAATATGTACACCTACAGTGAGGCCATACTCGTGGATATGTCCTCACTCCTTTATTGATATATGATATATTGATATGATAGATATATAGTCACAGTGAATATACAAAATTCACTATTTTTGACATTATATTTTGAAGAAAAGTGCATATAACTTTATATCCGAAAAACTTCTTTAAGTGTATCTGTAACTTACTGCAGTGTCTTTTACAGTCTCAAGCGCGTATAAGTTAATTTTTCAGCGATAAGCTTTACAGCAATTCTTTTTTTCCACCCTCTCACGCGACAGCGTGGCCTGAAGATTTCTCATTCAACGTCGACGAAGAAAATCGAATTTTAAAAAGTTGGTACTGGAGCCTCATGCATTTATGTATGGATGAATCGATCGCGACAGGTGCTCGAGAAAAACTAATTGATAGACGCGCCCGTTCGCGGTAGTTGGCGACATTAATTTCAGCTTCAACCGAAGCGGCACTCCAGTGCGTCGTAACAATGCCACGATATTGTTAGATTAAAACATTTTCCCTCAAGTTTCGAAAACTCCAGGTGAAAATGAGTTACATGCAAGCATACCCTTGTAATTACGTGTTAAAGAATTTATGAATCGTATTTGATTTCTTTATTCCAAGTAATATGTTCAAAATTTCTTGTTTAATATCAAACTTAGAGTGAATTTGCGAATCAAATGTTTCTACTGTATCCTTAGGGGAATGAACTTTAGAAGCGTTCAAATAACTTTAAACTTACAAAGAACTCGAAAACAGTAACTTTATGTAGTCATATAAAACGCAACGAAGTATTTGTTTTCTAGGACATTTCGTACCGTGTTTAGTCAACACACAATGTAATATCTTCGCAAATGTATTGTCTTTCGACAATGAATTCCGTGCTTACAGAAACTGACTTCCCTTGAGTTAAAATAACTGAGACAAAAATTTTTCGATTCAAATTTATATTCTTTGAGACTCATGGGTTTTTATTAAATTGTTAATCAACTTTTTTGTTCGCTGTTTAAGATGCTACTTGTGACACAGAAAGCATCTTGGAACAAGGTTCAAGAGATAATTCTCTGACGTTCAATATCGTGAAACATGTCAACCGAGCCAAATATTTTAAGCAATCTCTTCTGCACTCGTGTATCTCAAACCCAAAACGTTAAGTGATAGAACGCGAATTTAGTCCAGCGCACGGAGTTCATCTATGTGATAAGCCTTTGATGCAAACTCAATTTCAATAAAACTAAATCTGAAAGATCTGATCTCAAAGCAAAGGTTCACTTCAGTAACATTCATTTAAACTCTAATTTCATTATAAACATTGCAACTTTTCATTTTTGCATTTTTTGCCTGACATGCTTTTTTTCTTCTGTCTACGAATTTTTCAAAACACTTTGCTCAGGATGTTTATAGACGCGGTCGTAGACTAACGTTGACGCGCATTTGATAGCACACGGTTACGTAAATTCGATAGGTATCTGGAAGGATGACGGACATCAAAAGTTAGTTTTTGCTGGCGAAAAGATATGCGTTTTGTGTGCACTCACGAACGTTGTACAACTGCCATGTCATTTTCCGTAGATTCTAGCAGAGCGTATCGGTGGACAGTGGTTGCAAACGTAATGGACGTTACGTAAGGCAACAGCTTTGCATTGGACTTAAACAAGTGGCATTGAGAAATGCGTTGGTCTGAATTTCGTATGGAATACCATTGAGAATACACGACCCTGACATTATTTATTACTAAGATCTTTCATTTCCGGTCGTGACAATTATTACGAAATACAGTTCATGTGTTGACGGACCCGAACACCAACTGAATACGCCAGCTCGTCCCTTTGGCCTCGAAAAACAACGATAACAATTTTTTTTCACGTTTTTTGTCCGCGCGATATTTCACTCTGTCGCCCGAGCGTATTTTTTTCTTTTTTATTTTAAAGTCAAGCGTGATTGGACGTGGAGTGTTCCATTAATTGCGTTCTTGATTGGAACTGAGAAATTATGCACTTGGTTTTTTGTCTACTTCGGTCAAATCAAATTGGTACAAGTAAAATCATTTTCAAACACAAATAGCTAGGTAGTTTGTTCACGGCCAGGGGTAATTGAACATAATTCTGACGACAATTTTACTATATTTTCGATTATTCTAGGCACTTTGAATCAGTTCGCAATGTTTGCACGTTTAGTTAATTGATTTTAGATTATCAAATAACGTAAATTGATGTATGACGAGAAAAATTTGCTGATCTGATTTTACTATTTCATTTCGCGAGTGCACATATATTAATGAATCCAAGAAAATGATTTCAATCAAACGTTTTTATGTCAGTTAAAAAACTGAAATTGAATTGAATTCAAAACGAAAAATTTACATACAATATAGCTTTCCGTTTTCCAACTGTTAACAGTTTTTTATATTTCTCTTTGCACAAAACATTTTCCCATGGCGGTTATGAATTTGATCATTCAAAACTGATCGTCCGATTTCTGCAAATAAATTTTATTAATTCGGCAATAATAAATCGTCTCAATGAATTTCATTGTGTCGCTGCACTCCTTTGATGAAAACGCTGAGCGAAATGCACAGAACTATGCAAATGGCTTTTTATTCATGCGTACAATTCTCAGTAGTAACAATTTTCATTAAATCCGAACATTTTTGATTAACAAAACAATATTTTACGTTAGAAAAATTAAAATAGAGCCAAAAATATTGCACTGCAAAATATTTGTAGATTTTTCGCAGAATTTTACTTTATGTCTTTTATTAAATTGAAAATCATAAAACGTGGAAACTTACTTTGCTGCAAGAATGTTTGATTTCTTTTTTTAGCTGTCGCCGACTGTGCGTATGTGTTATATCGTCTTGCTGAATTCAATAACAAATATAATATACAGCGAATTCAATTTCGAAGCCGCGAATTAACTGTGAAATTAAACTGACCGACTGATTAATGCCTATCGTTATAAATTCAATGGTAACAAAATATATTTTCCGTTAAACAACACGGAAACACAAAAGAGGTCAAACGGACGAGCCGGTGCAGTGCAGCGTACCGGATATCGGTATTGATCCCGAACATCCTTAATAGTACATTGTACCCTTACATTGTTTTGAAAGCTCAAATATACCTAAGAGCGTATCTGGCTGTTGCCACACCAGAAACTCAAACCCCGACACTCGCGTTTTTATTTGCATGCTATTTGCAAACAAAATTCGCGACTCGTTACACTGACTGATTTGATGCGATGCCGACTATAATTCTGATACACACTACTTCAAACAAGCAAAAACTTTGACTGCCAACGAGCGATTAATGTCGCACAATTTTTGCTCGGTCGGATATCACACAGCTGGATATATTGTTGAATCACAAATACGGAATATTGTTGAACAAATTCGAATGGACCGTGTGTTTCAATAATATCAAAACGATAGCTCACAATTCAGCTCAAGATCCAAAACCTCGAAAACAAATCATAACTAAATCGAATTCAAAGAGTTGAAAGGAACAGTATAGCACTATAGTGTGTTTTACGTCTAACTGTAATTTAGTTTTTTGGAATACTCTGCCATAAATGAAAGGAAATTGAAAAACCAATCACTTAGTAAAAACATTTTTTCGATCAATTTTTTTATATCCAACATGTCGAACTGTTTGTTGATTTTCGTTAAAAGCTGTACAATTGATTTGATCTCGTGAAGGAAGCATAAAGTTAATGACATCATTCAATTTGGGGTTGCGAGCAAATTGTTGTTTAAAAGTATACTCAATTCTTTATTATTTCGGTGTAATCTAACGCTGACGACAATATTCATCAGTTTAAACTGATTAGAGAGACTCCTTGTTTTCCATGTGATTTAACGAATAACAAACGGAACGGCAACTAACGTATGTACGTAATTAAACATTTAAATTTTCAAATAGCGTTATTCGCGCGGGTAATTTACAAGAGCGCTTCAGCAACTATAAATACCGGTTCCATCAAGATTTCCATGCATATAATTACGTGTTTAAAATATTACGTTTAACATCGCTGAATAAGTAATTTTCATGTTTCCATGCTTGCTTCAGAAGAAAAGAATAAATTATGCAGAAGAAAAATGCATAAACATAATTTATAGAGCGAACAATTTTTTCAACGAAAACTGAAACTAGTCTCGTTTTGACAGACTGCTCGTTATTATTTCGCTTTGTTAAATTTGCTCGGAATCAGTGGTGAGAATCTGTTTGTGAGAGCCGCCGATAAATCACGTCCGATGAAAGCAGATGAGAGTGCCCTCAGATGATCTCGAGCAATAGTCGGACGTGGAACAAGAAATAAGACAAACGCTCCAATTAAATATTGCCTCTGCGTAGCTCTCAGTAATTAAAGGAAAATGTTTTGCTCTGTGTCACAGAGTGCAATTGCAGGCAATCATCGGTGCACTTAATGCAACTGCAACTGTCGAGATTGTATAATATTTTGATGTTGACGATTTTCAATTATGTTTTCACGAGTCAGATTAAATTTCAAGCCGGTTGATTTGTGATAAATATTCCGGTTCGCACGTTACAATCAACTGTATAATTCCGAAAGTCTATAACGATTCGCTGTACGCTCAGAAATACAATTGGTCTTAATTGAGTTAGAAACATTTTTGAAGTTGGTTGTTTACTTAATGAATGAAAAAAAATGGTTCACGTTTTTTTCTTATTCTAAGCCAGCTCTGCAAACACTTTTGAACTCAACACTTCCCAGACGAATTTGTCGGATATTTCCCAGCTCTTTGCCAGATTGTTTTTAGTTTGACCCAAATTATTCTCCAAACTCATTCACCATATCATTGCCAGATTATTTTCAATTTATTTCTGAACTCATTTTTCAGTGTAAAGACATTTCTTTAATATTTATTACAACTTTAACGAATCAATAAATCGTGATTTTGAGCTAATTTATTTCCAATTTTTAAGCGATTTGTTCCATGCAAGAAAAACTTTTGATCATAATTTTGTTGAAAAATAACGTATTATCAAAGAGAAAATGATTTTCATTTTCATTGGAAAAAAACTGTTCGGTTTTCAGCGTAACCGTTTTCTCTCATTTAAATTATTCATTTTCATTGCATTCATTGAATTTATGAAATTTTTTGAATTGAAGGAAAAAAAGTAAAAATAATTGTATTAATGACGTTAACCTCATTTAAAAGTACTTAAATTAGTTCTTTCGTGGCGATTAAAAAAGGAAGTATCCTTAATCGACTGATAATAAAGGCTGCAATTGAACAGTGGTCATTGCAGAATACCCGAGTATTGGCTTGTAATGTTGTAATTATACATTCCGAAAGCTTTTTCAGAGACATTTGCCTGCATTTGACAATGATTTCTTTTATATCTGTATCGATTCATTCGAAAGGATACTATAAAGGATTATGGATTTTGATTCATCACGTTTGATGTGATAAACTTGTCGCTGAAAATTTCACTTCAATTGCATAATTAATCAACGATACGTTTCAAATTGATTGAATTTATTAAATGACATTTCGACTTTCATTAATGCGAATTCCGCCAAACAAAGAAGGAAGCCATCAGAATATTCCCCAATAATTGATCTGCATTCAGCATGTGGCTATAGCAATGGTTGGATTATTCGAAATTTTGTGTAATTCAACTCGTGCATGAACTTTCAATTTAATTTAGAACAACATAAATTACGTTTTTTATAGTACAATGTAACCAACATTACCAGTGTTTTTTCTCTTTCATCATTTAACATTTTGTTGCTCCTTATTTAAGTTTTCGGACTGAAGAGTTCAATGAATGTAGCTTGTTGGCCTCCGAACGTCAAAGTGGGAGAATCGTTCTTTGGATCGTGGAGTTGCTGCTGAAATTTAAATCAATAATACCAATCAATCATTAGAAAACAAGAAACCCACTGGAGCGCATTTCAACAGTTTCATGAAATTAAATATGATTCTGGTTCTCGTTTTTCAACGAATACACATTTCAATTTTCAAAGAAGATGAAATTCAGATTTCGCAGAAAAATAGTTGACTTCATTTAGTAACATTTTAACATCCGTGAAAAATACAACTTACTTCTTATCAGTGGAAAACATTTTCACGTGAATTTTTTGGCATGCGCGAACAAAACACCTTTACAGTGGGTTTTTCTTTCAATCTCAGTACTTGTTGCAATATAGTCACGTAAACTTTACCTATGTACTGTTACATGTTACCCGACCTAAGTTTTTGTGCACAGGGCGGTTCTTTCAGACAGCGTAAACGAGTGATGCGTGTAATTAAAATTTCGGCTACCACTGTAACTTAACTGTCTGTGTACTCAATGATATTTCGTAGCCACATACAGCTTACGTTTATTTTTTTTTTTTTTGCTTAGGAACCAGCTGAATAACGAATGTATGCAATTTCCCAAGCGAAACGCAATTTAATAAGATTTTTATATATTAATTCAGTAATTTAAACAAGAACACATTTTTTGGAAGGGATGAAAAGTAAAATTTCGTAGGTGCAATCATTGTTACCCATCAATTGGTTTCAAAGTTTCATTAAAATGTGTTTATATTATGAGGTGCAACACCTTTTCAGAGAAAAAAAGACTTTATGATTGAAATTCAAAGAACTCCTTCTTCTTTAGTAATGTATCATGGTGAATGAGCATAAGCAAGCAAGAAACAAATGTTTCTGTAAGTACTTCAGAGATGTTCTGGATACACTGTATGTAAAAGACTGGTTTTGTTTTCCCTACCTGGAGGGCAATTTGTTTTGAAAAGATTGTACACGGCTGTACATGCTGATCAATACAGATAAAGTGTACAACTTTAAACGATTTTAAAATTGAAGAAATCGTCGAGGAACAATGAGAAATATCACTGCGTGTGCGTACAATTTGATGCGATCTCAACTTGAAAATTAAAAGAGAGCATTCACTCGTTTTAGTGAAAAGTTATACTCCTTCATGAAATATTCTTTTAGGAATAAACTGTTTCATAGAAATTTCAATTGATTCCCATCGTTCTAAAATGAATGTTTTTGATTTTTAACTACTATAAGAACATGTTTATATTTAATTTTAAAAGTTTATATTCCATAAAAGTGATAGTTTAGGAAATCGAAATTTCATTACCTTTATGAGTTTTCAAATTGTATTAGCAAGCTTTGTCTACACGTAACCGCGCTGCATCTTTCGTGGGTCATCTCCCTTGCAACTCTTCGGTATATTGCTCTCGACCTAACGGCAAAGACAAACACTCATGCAAATTTTCTTATGTACCCACTGTGCATACAAATGACGTATTTAGAACGTCGAACCGGTGAAGAGGTGTCTGCCGAAAAGTGAGACAAATAAACTTAAGAACGAGACTTGTAACAGCGGCTTAAAAAAGCGACGTCGGAAAGACGAACTGAAATAAAACGTCGGCGGGGAAGCGGACGGCGAGCTTGAATGTAAGCGAAAGCGAAGCTTTTTTTGCCTGTTCTGCAACGGCAACAGAAGTCCCACACTTACTGAATTCGCGTGGAAACTTCAACTCAGAGTGCAACACTCGAAAAACCACACTCGACCGTTCCGGAGGCAGCTGCAAGAAAGTTTCCACGGAAGATGCTTCGCACTGATGCTTCGCAGCCCCAGGCAAAACACGAACTCAAATGTGACGAGCGAACAGAAGATGGATATAAGCGACTAAAGAAATTAAATTTATCAAATGCTTTTTCTCATCATTTTTTTCCACATTGTTGCAAATCACAGTTGATACTGTCGACACACACTTTTTCATTCAGATGTTTCAACGAAAAATTTAAATAATGGATGTTCTGTTTTCAATTTAAAAAATTCCAATCTTGTTTGAAATTGATTTCAATTTTTGAAGGTATTTCACAAAAAAAGATTGTAATACGGAAATTCAGAGGAAATTGTATGTAAATGGAACGTGTGAATAGGATTGCACATATTTTTAATCAGACCATTCGTCGACGGCTGTGCATATACTGAATTAAAATTTAATCGTACTTATTCATTAGAAGAACAAAAGTTTCTAATGAACACATAATGTTTGCAGACAAATAAAGCTGCGAAAATACTGGAAATTGAATATCTTTTGAATCATAATTATTAAACTCAACTATAAACAGATTTTCGTCGTTTATTTTTCAAGCAATTCTAATTTACAGCACAAAGTTTTTTTTCAATTTCACTCGATTTACACTATACCATCTTCATTGAATGGATAAACTTTAAACTGAGCGTTGTTCCTGTAGAACCCGGCAATTTCTGTTTACTAATTATACAAGATATCGAATGTCGCAATTATCGGCGGCGAGTTTATGAAGTACACAGTGCGGTGCATCTTCCCTAGTAGAAAACAAGAACAAACGAGAGAAACGAAACATGATAGATTGTGGTATTGGTAAGTGTCTAATGATTGAAACAAATGTTTGAGTGGAGCCGCTAGATTGAAAACGTAATTGTTTAGTTTACGAATGATGGAGATTGATATTGAGTGTCTGGGAATACACTTTTGAAAAGAACTGGAGGCGGTGGGTTGCACAGGATCCTATTCGGCAGAGTATTAAAGAGATCCGCAGCGAATTGCTGAGCTTATCGTGCGAACTTGGATTTGCTTTAAGAAAAAAATGTTTCTTGCAGCACAAGATATGAGAGCGAACAATTACGTTGTAATCCCCCGCGTCGATGAAAAAACTAAGAACCCCTGTGGAGTCTATCGAGGAAAAAAAAGGAAAAAAAAGAATTGCCAAGGTTCAATTTGTGAGGATATATATGTCTTCATCTAACGTCACCAGCACATTCAAAGTCTGCTGAACTTACGCGAATTGCCTTTCTTCAAATTCAAGGAAGTCTATCATATGACTCGCATATCAATAAAATTACGTACCGGCATATTTATTTTCGAAAAATTCGTATCAAAATTCATCTCATCTTACTACGAAGATACCATGATACATTCATCTTTTTTGCAAGCAATGCCAGAATTTCATGGACTAACTAAAAATCAAACGTTTTATAAAATTGCAAAACGAACGTACAAATGAACGTTCTACTGAAATCGAATTCTATAACATTTTTGTGAAAGCCGTTTCGAAAGTTTGCAATGAAATGAAATTTACTTGAACTTGATTGTACAATTTATTGTCCTTGTTCGTTATGCTTCGGGCGTAAATTTTCAGCTATATTATCAATTTTGTCATTGCCTGCAAATAACTTATCTAACATTTATGCAAATCGTTGGATAAAGTAAAAAAATAATTTAGTCTAAAAAAAATAATTTTTCGTCTGATTTACAAAACAATTATTTGTAAACAACCTCGAAGTAAATGATTAAAAGGTAATCTAGGTATTTCCTTTAGTTGATCTTTGAGATCTTAGTCAAATTGAAGTGACTGTGAGGCTAAATAAGTAGCTCCGTTAATTGTGTTGTAGCATTACACGATTAACCCTGCTTTCAACTATATAGCTATATCAATATCAACAGATTTAAATACGGCGTAACTGTTTAATTTGTTGAAATGTCTTATAGAAAAAGTTCTCAATCCTATCAACGAATTTAATTAACGTACTATATAGTTCTAACATTTCGTGCAAATTAAACTACAAATCAAAAATTGTCCAGCAATGTTGCATACATTGAATATTCATGCATAATGTCATAATGAACGAAACAAAATCGTCTACCGTAGATGCAAATAACGACAATAATTAAAGTTTATGGTCGAGCGAATTAATATCGGCAAAGAAAAATATGCAAAATTTTCATCAGCGTTCGCTTGTTTCGCGCCGCGATGCTTGTTTTGTTCTATCATCTCGGTCTACTCTTTATGCGGAGATTCGGGTCGGAGGGAGCGCTTTGCATCTTGGATCAGATCGCGGGGGACAGATTGGCACAATTTATTCGTGCTCACAAAAGCGGACAGACCAGAGGGAAAAGAGGTGACACGGCTTAGTGAGTTCGTCGTGTACATAGATGCAGCCCCGCGAGGCTATGTTTTCATTATCGCGTTACTCGCAAGAAGCCGTTATGTCTGATACATGCCATCGTTAGCCAACTACGCCAACTGCTTTGAGGCCCCATGTTACGGTCACCACGGTTACGTGACACTCTTAAGACATTTGCAGTCTGCATCAGTACCCTAGGGCACAGACCATTGTTAGCGTACCATGCGTTTTGGTCCTACCACGGGACCTTTGGGAATCCGGTTGCCCCTTCGCCTTCTACTGGATGCTTTCAAATGTCCCTATAAGGCGTCTAACTTAGCATGACAGATACGAAAGCTTTATTGCGTTTGGTCGGAAACAATTTGAGGATGAGATTTCATTTTGCTGCAACGCGGATACGAGACACTTCCAAATGCGTATTTCATGCAAAATTGTTTGTGCATGAAAATTTTCCAAGTCCCAACAGTGACAGTGTTGGCGAGATTTTTGCTTTGTGCAAATATCCTCATTAAAACATCTACTTGCGTTCTATTTTATAACTAAAAACTACTACACTGAACTTTGAAGAAATTTCTTCACAATCACAATTATCACGAGTAAAAAAATCATCACAATCATCACAAATAACACAATCATCACACATCTCAATTTTGTGAATAAGTATAGTAACTTGTACTTCAAAGTCAGTTAAACTCAGGCAATTTTAAAAACAGAAAAGTGTAGACTCATCTGACTCATATTTGTGGTTACAGTTTTCGAGTGTTACAGCATGTTACTGTTAATAATGTTTAAGTAACTACAGTGTAGTTTCAATATTCATCTGTTCACTTGTGCATTGAAACAAGCAAAAGTATACGATGTGTCCACATGCTTCTTGGATGATCACATTCACACTTGAATATCATATTTGTTGCTATACAAAATATTATCTAAGTGAATATGAAATCTTATGGAATTTTTTTGTTGCCCACTCAGCTAGTTTCAGGCGGCCATATAATAGAGGCTCGTGCTGTCAATCTATCGATCACTAAACATGCTGTTGGGAACATGACGTGCGAGATTAACATGGTGAACCGTATAATGTTAGAATGGAATATCTTTATGAGCCATCTAAAGTATAAATGATAATTTTATTTAAAGTAATTTCCATTTTCGAGCGATGTGTAGGGCAATAAGGCACTGAACATTGAATATCGCCATAAATTAATTAGCAATGCAATTTTTTGCCTGTAAGCGTAATTTTAAAAGGTAAAATATGACTCCAGTATCACAAGTGCTGGAATAACTGAACCAGGTATATGTCTCTCGTCAGGTTGAAATGTTTCGCTTTTTGAAACCGTACAAAAAAAGTGCATTTGAAAAATACAGTAGCATCACCTCATCGTTTTTCAAGAAAAATTCCAATTTCATAAGCTATTTCTATGATTAAGCCATAACAATTTATCTTTGTTTGAAGCGAACGAATGGACGCACCAGCTATTGTTAACAGAAAGTTATTTGGTTCTGCCGATGTAAAGTGAATCGTGGTACAAAAAAATCCACACTTTTTCATTGCTTCCTTTTTTCATCGTTTTTCTGAACAAAAACCTGTTTTCAAAATTTTTTGAATTTATCATTTACGAAAGAACAGAGTCAAGAACGTGTGCAAATTGAAATTGTTTGGAATTCACGTGGAAATAAATATTCGTTGAGCAAACTGAGAATTGCTCGGGACGAAGCGAAAGAATATAGCCGGACCTATTGAATGCAAATAAATATATCCTTGCGTTTCAGACCGAAAGCGTATTGACAAATAAAGCGCTGCTAAACTGTCGACAAGCGATCCGAGGTGAAAATATGACCGTGCTTGGTGCGGGCCAATATGAGCGAGCTCGGAACAACAAAATGGGTGAAAGCAATCGATACAACACAATGTCAGGAAATCAAGGAAAATTCTCTTGCGTGAGTGACGAAATGCGGCGTCACCAGGGCACTGCGATTTTTGCAAAACAAAAGCGCGGAAATTGAAGACAAAAAGAAGATGAAGAAGCACTGATTGCAAAAATCGGCGGGAAGAAACAAAAACGGAACGAATCGCGTTCAGGGTTTACTAACTAAAGGTATATTGACGACAGAAAAAAGCGATATCGCACGTATATCGTTACACCGATGAAATTCATGTTTGTAAGAGCCAAGAGCGACACCATCAGCGTAGATCTGCTGCTTTTGCACGACTGTTTCCGTGCTTCAGGGCGAGATCAGCTCGTGAATTCCTGTTTGTTGTCGGTGCCTTGTTATTCAAATGTGGGATGAGATGCACGCAGCGCCGAACAGAGACGCCGAACGAGATAAATAGCGACGAGAAGCGACTTTTCAAGTATAATATCTGAATGGTTTGCGTAAATGTGGGTCAGCTGAAGAAAGCAGGGAAAAGCCCAGCAAAATGAGAAAAAGCAACGGAGAGGAGAAGAGGAAGACAAAAAGCATCACGGCGGGGGCAACATGCGACGAAGAAACGAAAGTTTTCGTAGGGTTTCTTGATTCGTTATGCACGTATGCATGCATGTATATATTCATCCGCTTCCGATGAATTCGAAAGGCGGCATTAGAGTCTCGCCATCTTTTTGGCAACGACACACCACGATGCTTCCTAGTCGTTTGATTTTTCAACTATACACGCGAAAGTAACGTCTTTCGTCTCTAAGTGAAAAGTTTGGTTCGTTGTTTTTTCAGTACCATAATGCGACAGATCGGTTCCCCTTCAAGATGACACGGGATGTCGTTTAACACCGTGCATTAAAAGCAACGTTTCGATTCCACAAACGACCGACGTTTTTTGTAACTTTTTTCTTTCCTCTTGCAAATGATGTCACATTTCACATACCGTATCATGTCTGATCGATGATTCATGATCAGTAGTTATTACACATTACTGGAGATTCCTAAATTATGACCACGAAGAAATAAAAAACATTTTGATACGAGCCATAATGTCCCTTCTCTCTCCCCCCTGTTCTTGAAGCTGATGACGCCTCCAAAAAATCACAAACTAATGCGTGGGAGCGATGACAGAAAAAAAAGATGATTGATTTTATCGTTGCACGTTCCAATTTGATAGCTCGTAAATATACCTCGGGGATGTTCATAAGCCTCTATTATTACTGTCTGAGGGTCAGATTTTATTGTTGTTTGTATAAATAGATCTGTTTAGATCATTATTTATGCAATTAAAATATATTGCTGAATCATTCATGAGTTATTACTGCCATGAAGAAGAATATTAATTGATATAGAAACATTTTGGGCGTTATTGATCTATCAATAATTTAGGGAGTATTAGAAAATCAATAGATTTAAAATAAGCTCGGTTGGTCAATTATCCGTAAAAAACTTATCTTCTAAAAAGTACTTAATTTTTGAAAAGCTAATTACCAATAATAGACAGAAATGAGTTCATTAATTTCTTTTATCGTTGTTATAAAAATCATCTGCATGATAAATATTGCTCCGAGTAGACGATTATCATAACAAGCAATACTTTTCGCTATCTTGCAAAAACTTTTGAAATATTCTCCCTTTCTTACTGTTTGATAAAGTTTTCTTACTTTTTCATTCAACTTTTTTCTGAAGACATGAGTGCTGCAGACGCTGCGCAAAGAGACACAAACATTTTTCTGGACAATTTTTTATTAAAAACAACTTTTTTAACGTTTCCCAGGGATAATATTAAAAAGGAAGCCATTTTTGAGATAACTTTTTGATCGTTGTTTGGTTTATTAATAATATTAGAACACTGCTAAGTTTTTTAGATATCAAATTTTTTCAAAAAATTCTTCTCCAAAAGGCATACGTTCTCATTATTAAAAAAATGTGAGAACGTAACAGTAAACTCGTGACACATGTTAAGCGAAATCCAAATATTTATCGAAGTTCGTTTTACTTTTTGCCGGGAAAACTGGCGTTTACGTTCGTAACAAAATCAGCTATTTGTATATTCAACATTAGTAATTGGTTTTTCTGGTACATTTAATTTAAAAGTTGATACGAGTTTAACTTTCGTGGACGCGATTTTATATGGAATTTTATCAAACGATTCCGTCAGTTGCAAATTAATTTAATCGCAAAATTCAATTAGTGTAACTTACTATATATATTAACTCATTACCTCTCACGTAAAAGAACTAATTCAAGCAAAAATTGGCTGTTGTATTACATATTGTTACGGGATATAAGGATGTAAACATTGATCTTCCATATACTTGACAAGCTTTCTAACGCTTTTTTTAGATATAGCGATAGCTATATCATTGATCTAATTCTTGGAACAGATGACTCACCATCGAGTGATAAACTGATCGACGTTACCCTCTTAACATAGCACCTAGGTATTTACGAGCTTTCTAAAATGCGAAGAACCCTTCTCACAGTGGCAAACGTGAAGTGTCTCACGGTACGTGATCTTGTATAAACGTCAATTTCAAAGAACAGTTTTTCTAAGGAGCCTCTGTTTAAAACAACGTTAAGCTTAATTTAACAGCACTTTGGAAATAATTTTGATTACTGCTAAACGATATTGGAATAAGAAACGGAAAGGAACCTCCCGACGAGATCAAACAAACGCAACGCTGTTTCTTAAACTTGATTATTATTTTTTGTTAGACAATAAAATGTTGAAATAAAAAGCGCAGAGCCTACAGGCCACAACTTTTGATATTAATTGCTTTTTCTATGTAATTCTCTTTACAATGGAAAAACATTCTATAGAATAATGAGATGCGTGAAATTTCGCAGGAATGATTCATTCTTTCAAAGTAGTTCTAACAATTTGTCGCTATCGAGCGTTGACAGGTAATCCCAAAGCCATTACACGCATGCTCTGTTCAAACGTATATCGAATAAGACCACGTCGGAGCAATTTTTCGATTTATTTAAAATGCACAAAGCATTTGCTTGTTGTCTTGCTGGCCTGAGAGTGATAACTAATTAATCGAATCCAATCGGTTCGATTGATTTTTCAACTATGCGCTCCAATTCAACGATAATGGAACGTTGCCAAAAGCTGGTTAACAAGAAAATTGTTGCAGACCAAAGTCTCAATCCGAAATCAGACATCAGCAGAGGAATTAACAGTGAATTTACATCTATCATGCAGAAGCTGTCGTCAGCTACCACCTTCGTTTCGCGTGACGCTGTTTGTTCTGGAACAAGCGCGTCAACAATCGGCTTACATCAGCTAAAGGGATCGCCATGAGTATCAGGGTTGCTGATAAAACGGGATATGTTCATTTGTTTATGCCTTTTACGGAACAGCTCGATGTAGATTCCACATTCTTGATACACGATAAAGCGAAATTATCTCTATCGCTTTTAATTTATTTTGTGTTATTTTCATTCGAGCATGCATAACTCTTCCATTATATTTCACTGGATAACTGTGTCGTCGAGAATACCTCTTTTTTGATTCATATTCCACAAAACTTGGTTCTTTGAGTTCCTATAACGAGAATTCGTTCTGTGTAGAATTCCTTGTCCAATAACAATTTCAATTCTTATTTATTTTAACAATCAACTTTTGCAATTAAAATTTGCATTGTGAAAATCGTATTGTTGATTTTGTTCTTATCCAGAATAAACAATTAAATTGTTGCCTTTGTCATTGATTTTCACTCGACTAAATCGCTTTAATTGGAAAACCAGATGTATATACCCCGGCAAACATTTAGTTATGCTATGTTGTATTATTACAAAAAGAATTTAAAATCCACATTTGCGGGCGGAATTGTCCACGCTGATCAATGTTCCACCTTGTGTGTCAACGTCCACGCGAATGAGAGTCACAATCTAGTCGAATTTAAACAAAGCGCATGTTACACCAATGAAGTATTAACCGATTCGCTCAACCAGGATTTATTTGCTTGTCGGGAAAATCGTATAACGACTCTTAATCATTAACAAATTTTTAGTTCTGCCTATGCGCATTCTGTCAAACTAATTCGACAAACGAGAGCAGCAAACATGTTTCTAGTCCATTTCAAGAGCGCTTTGAATGCGATAGCGCTTTGCTCTGCGGCATAAAATTTTAACGAAACCTCTTATTTAGGAATTTGTACGTTTTTAACCACTGGTAAAATGTGAGATCACATTCAACTAAACCTGTATC
Source organism: Telenomus remus (assembly GCA_020615435.1). Classification (NCBI taxonomy): domain Eukaryota; kingdom Metazoa; phylum Arthropoda; class Insecta; order Hymenoptera; family Scelionidae; genus Telenomus; species Telenomus remus. The sequence goes on from CM036337.1 coordinate 12,991,883, forward strand.
AGCCTCGTTTCGGTTTAACATGCCTCCTTTTCCAAGCTCTATCGAACATTATGTAAATTATCGTGCGACGCAGCGATTCAATCGCTTCCGCAAAATTTACCGAGATGAACGATTAAATTATGCCGAGCATCCATGCACAAAGTGATTTTTACATTTTCGAGTGATATTTTCATTTTCATCTTGAACAATGTAGAATTCTTATTTTTGAAGTAGAATCAAATATGGGCTAGAAAAATGTGATTTCATAAATTTAGGATATGGTGAAAAGTTAGATTACAGGTTATGACCTACGAGTTACGATTCCGAAAAATTCGACATTTTATATAGACGACGATTTTGTAAAAAAAAGCTTGATATGTTTACAATAAAAAACAGCTTAACATCGGATAACTTTTCGTGAATACAAAACGAGATCCGATTTACACCCTCTTTAAACTCACGACAAACGAAATTGTAAGCAACGCGCGGAAATAAAACACCACTTTTTCGACTGCACTTTGTATCGCCAAAAGCGTTCTCGATACGCTATGAATTTTCCCTGATAAATATGTATGGATGTATTGGTCGGGAGGTCGATTTCGTTGAAATATTCAAGATGCTTAGCAGCATAGTTTTTCGGCTCCTAAAAAATTGACTCGATTCGTTGTCGATCGAGCATGATAAATTTCCTAGGAGGGAGCCAATCTGATTGAATTACATTCATTATCTACCAAACTAACGTCTGATAGATTATGTAAACAGACTATGAAAAAATTCACTTACCATCTGATAAAGTTTGATTGAAGCACCATTTCCCGTGGATCTGATACAAAACTAAAAAATGTTTCAATCGAAATTTTTTATAACCAATTAGTTTATTTTGATGAGAGAAACTGGGAATGTTGGAATAATAAACAAAACCAACTATGTAAACAATTTTAAAAATCTAAAAAACAGAATAAAACAGAACAAATTGATTAACGCGGGAGATGAAAAAACATCGTTGAAAAACGTATTTATTGATTTCAGCGATGTTGATTTTATTTTCTTTGTTCTCGGAAGTAATAATATTAACTCGGTATTTCTATATGTAAAAGACTATTTCTCAACCAAATCCCTGCGCTTGTCACTTTCAGCTCTTTAACAAACGTGCCCAAATAACTCCGCGGGTTAGGGCTTCTCTTCTTGACATATTCAGTTGATTTAACTGAGTAGTAAATTTCAAACTTTGATGCAAGATCATAGCCATGATATTCGCTAAAGTTATTCTTTCTTACATATTATTACTACACTGATATTAACTTTCAAAAAGCTTACATTCAAATTCTCACAGAAAATTGTCTATAACCTCGTAAACTTCAATTCTTCTAATGCTGTATTTTGAGCTAACGTCAGGTTTTGTTAAATGACATGATATCATTGACTAGCAAGATTGCATAAAGTTGCTGACTTGCTTTTCGTCATTATCTCAATTTTTTTGTTTTCACCAAGAAATAGGATATTTTCCGCCGCAATAGATATATCTCTCAAAAAGCTGTCCTTAGTTTTATATTGTTCGTTTCGATGTCTGTATTATTTTTCGTACTTTTTGAGAATTCGACAGTCGATCATTAATTATATGTTAAGTTAATAATGGAAGTGCTCAGTAATGCATGTACGTCACCAAATGGCTGTTCACGATCTGTACAAAATTTCCTGAACGATCGTTGGTATACAGAAACGAGCGGAATATTCCTACGTGACTTCCTACTTCCTCGCTGTTTATTGCACCTTCCCTTTCTCGAGTCGGTGACTGCCTCTGTCACAGGAACTGTGTCAACGATACTCATCTTAATGCCCGTTGAACCGGCAATGTGAGAGTTCCGACCTGGCTGGCATTGCCGCTGTGCGACTAAGCCTAATGAAAACGTGCTCGAATGTGAATCGCTTGCAAAAAAGCACCAGTGTCGGCGAACATTTTACAAGAGAGCAAGGCGAACGGTTGGAAATCTTGACTTAAAAAAATGGGCAAAAAAGAATGGACCGAGGTAAAAAGACAAAAACGACGGAAAATTGGCGAAGACAAATAGAAAAATAAAAGGTTTCGGCGAGAGAAAAAAGCTGCGAGAGAGATAAAAGCGTTGTGAAATATTAGTCCTGTCTCTGTTGCTGTTAGAACATTTACATATTCAGGAAAGTTGACTCTACCGTTAATTATAGCGGCAAAGTAACGCGACGGTCTGTTTATTACTCGCACATTTTAAAACTCATGAATTTTGCATGAATTGTTTTCATTAAACTTCAGGAGCCTTCTCACGGAGTGGCAGCTCTGTTATTTGATTGTTGTGCATTAAGTCTAGGGTTCAGGATTGTACGTGTGAGCCGTACGAGAGCTTTTGGTAAAAATGATTGAGTAACTGTTCACCGAGTTCTTGGCTTTTCACCTTACTGTGATTCGACAGAATCTCCAAGAGGGTGCAATACTCACCTAACCTTACTGTCAACACTTTTTAAAAGCTTCATTTGCGGTATCGAATCATCGAAGATTCAGTTTCAGTAATATGTTAACTAAAACAATGATTTGCAAATAATAACGTATCGAAAATAAATGAAGCGCGATGGAAAATGCATACGGAATTAAAGAACAAGTATAGTAACTTTCGAATTTCTATGAATTTTTGAAGGAAAACGAATAAAAATGTGACGTAATTATCTTCGTGTTTTCATCAAATGTACATTTTGGTCTCAATCCAGAAAATCGACCACGGTGACGGTAGATCATCACGCGCCATCGTATTATGCGCACCCAGTCCGCAAAATCCCTCTCTAACCAAATTATTTCATAGGTTCACAATAAATCTTGTAGTGAGAGCATAAGGATCCACGACAGAGCACTTGCGCTCAGCTCACTTAATCCTGTGTGTACGGTTTGCTTACGGTGAGGATCTACATTGCCGAAATTCGACTAGCCAATGTTGGGGGTTCAAATGCAACCACAAATTACTTGAAATCGTATTGTGTCAATATATTACTTCGTCTAATTGATCAATCAAGTGAGAAATACCAATTTAACAATATGTTTTTTATGATGACTACTCATAATCATTACCATAAAATGCCACGTCACTTGTATTAATGCAACATCCAGATTCTTCGGCACAAAATGATTCATGAGTCGAATCAAAATGCAAGATCTCTACTAATTGCTATCTGAAATAATTAAAATTGGTATAAATAGCTGTGGGTGTTTAATATTCAAAAGAAGCGTCATAACCTTTTAATTGAACATACTTATTCAGTGGCTGAGCATGCGATAAATAAGTGAAGACATCGCGAACCACTTAAGAGTTTAAAAAAACCTCTTCAATTATTCAATCCTCATAAATTTGTTCAGTCTGTAATATGTATACCAAGTTATAAAAGGCTCGACCAGATGAAACTGTAACTCAGTTTCAAAAAATATCAGTTCGATACTGGATCGAACTGTTTCGTTGCAAAATGAAGTTTCTAAATTCGCAGGATTAATTCGGAACATTATTTTTCTCGTGACGTACGCGGTGACGCTTTAATTAAAAATTCTTGAAATACCTGTAGGTAAACCAAAACATTCGGATTTGGTTCGAACTAAGGGTGGAATTGTGGCACCTGTTCAACATAAATTTAACATTTTGTCGATTGCGTCGATATTTTCATTGAATAGTTTTTTTCAATTGAAACGAAACAGATGCAAGAAATTGAGTGGAAAATTATTAGACTGATTAAAACAGTTTTTTGTCACGAACTCGAATATGAGAACTTTAATGAGCGTTTCGCGTTAAAATTTGTCATGGAATTCAAAAAGAGCTGTGTCAAAGTGATTATACAAAAGGATTGTTCGAACTGATACCACGAAGATATAATGGGTATGAAGTTACAATGACCTCACCCCACGTTGCAAATTAGGAGTCGCATGTGTAACACGAGGCACTGGCATACGTGCCATTTTTCCTCGATATCACTATAGCGCAATCACGAAACACGATGCCAGCTGGAAATTACAGCGCATTCAAAACTCCGTTTTAGTTTCTTTTTTGCGCATAACGTTGAATGAAAACTCAACCGCACATACTGAAACAAACTATGAAAAAGTATTAAATATTAGTCTTTGAGAAGAACAAAAGTGAAAATATTACCATGATGAGTTAAAAACTGCAATAATTACACATCATAACACAGTTTGTATTATCTTCGTACAAACGGAAATATTCTTTCCTTGAGTGATTTTTTTGTGCGAATTGCCAGCTTTTAATTATCGAGCCAATAATTTTTTTTCGTAACTAGCAGCTCAGCTATGAAGGTGCAGAAAGCTCCTTGTAATTAACGAGAAATTGCTCTCATTTTTTGTAGGTTACGTTCAAAAACAAGGACAAAACGAAATTGAAGATTGCCAATAGACTGATAGAGCGTCATGAACGATCTCAGACACAGCTATCAGCCGAGACTTTCCCAGGTTTATATTCTGTGCAGATTTGATAGAACGTATTTTCAGCTCGACAGTAACATGCTTGAAGTGCATTGGAAATAGATTATCCAATACACTCGAAAGCAACAAACAATGTAAGTTTTATTAGTCTGACAAGATGGAAGACGATGGAGGGCTTCGCAGCACCGGCTCCGGTTACCCCTTAAAAAATTCATATATTCTAAACTTAGTCACAGGGTTCGTGCACGCACGTACACTCGACTGCGTTTATCGATTAAAACAATTTTTTCGTGAATTCACGATCGCGATTGCCACCTGCGATGTCAACTCACTTACTGCAGGCTCCATTTACAGCAAGTGCAGCGTATCGCAGATAACCGCGCGCCCTTATTCGCACACTATCCCGATGAATATAAATCTATAATTGTGGTGCTTTTGGCACTACATTATCTTTGGCTGTTTGGTCGAATGCACACGACTACACAGCTGCAAAAGAAAACCAAACACCGCAGCCATTGTACGACGCTTCGAGAATTGAATCGCCGAAAGTGACTTTTTGTGTACCGAAACTTCATTGGCCCGCAAGTTTTCAGAAAGCGCACGAATTAACCGTATCCTCCCGTTAATTGCTGTTCCTCTCTTTTGTCGCCAGCTTTCCTTCAATTCGCCCTCTTCGCTCGGCAGCTTGGTGGTTTCCTGTCGCTCAATTTCCGAAATGAAATGCTGGAAAATTTTGCTAAGAATCATCCAAAGTCTTCTGCTCCGGTAAGTTCTGAAAATCACTGATTGGTCTTTTTCGTACGTAAATGAGCAGCTTGAATAATACATTATTTCATATAGAATTAAAAAAAATTTTTGGAATAAACGTACTAAATGCTTGATTAAAAATCCTTAAGAGAATTGCTTTAGACAATATAAAATCGCGCAAGTGAAGTCATTTCTGAATGTCCGTAATTGCTTCCAATCAGCCTCCGGAATGTATGCAAGAAAACGCTGGTAAAATTATGCGCCAAGTCAACATGCAAATATTACGATATTACATTCACAAGAAATATGTGTGTCGCGGGATACATACGCGATTACACATAAATTATTACGATTCACTTTGACGCGAAATCGCGCGAACCCTCTTGGTGTGAGCCAAGAAATCAACATCTTGATTGTATATGAAAGCGTTTTACGCATTACAATGCAAAATGCTTTCAATAGGTTTGCCTGTAAAGATTGTACCCGATTAACATATTTCCATTAAACGTAAATAAACTGGGAGCACAATCTAGAATTAAGAGCACAATTTCGCGCAGGTGGAAAAAAAGGTCTAATCCGCTCGACTTTTATTCGTCCATATAACTCAAAGCACACTTGAAAATAAAAAGGTTAGAATGAAAACGAAAAAAACGGAGGAGGAGGAGGAGAAGGGAGAAAAACAGCGAGCGCCTTGAAATGAAACTCGACAAGTTTATATAAGTTGAATTTCCGTGCGCTCGCCAATAACAGGACGCCGGGTCAAATTACCACGTTCGGTGTTTTGATTAATTGGCGTTTAAATTAACTTACATCCTACAAAATACGACGCGGCATTCGTATTGATTGCAACGAAATTACTATATGATCATAATTTACATCAATTTTGTTAATTGCAATGCGAATAATGCCTCAACTAGTCAGGATTCTGGCTAATACTAGACTGGCTTTCTGTTGTGGCTTGCACCATAAAGGTCCGTGCCAGTTGCCTTCTATATTGTGTTCTGATTGTGTTCTGAGACAATGCTTGCATTTGAGAGATTGACAGATGAAATCTCGAAAGGTTTCGGCAATTTTGGACGAACAATATACCGTAATTGTGACCCCCTTGCAATTTCGTCTCGGAAAAAATATTTATCGGACGAAGTTGCTGTTGCAGGCGAATTCCTTTTTTTCCTCGTACTCTTTTCCAACTGACAAAAACTTTTACTGCGGCGTCGAATGTAACGCCAATGCATTCGTACGGTTGCAATGTGCACGTTACGATGCCATTCAGCTTTATTCTATTAATAATACCCTCGCAAAATAATACAAAATCCTTCCATCGTCTGTGGAAATTAATTTTGCAGGAAACAAAATAGAACAATTCTCTGGATCACGTAAAATGTATGATTATGTTACAAATTGTTTCAAAGGGTTTTTCGTCATTGTGAATCTGTTCCGCGAATGGATTGATAATGAACGGAAAAGTCCTCGTATTACGATTCAATTACGTTATCAAATAATATCATCTTACAACCATTAAGATCATACACATCTGTCAATGATACATTATCGACTCAATTATACAGGATTACTGAAATCAGTTAGATCACATGAGTTGCGAATATGAGCCTAGTGCGGATTATAAGCCTAGCCATTTGAAAGATCTATTTTCTAAAATTATTTTGGTGTCTGTTAATTTCAAAATGGTCGTATGATAAATTATGAAAATTTTATTATTTCGATATATAAGTTACTCACACTAATAGATCTACTTCGGTTGCGGGACCAATGACGTCACTAGATGTACTGCACCTGCGCTCTCGATGACATTGCGGGATTTACTGCGCACGCGCATCCAATAACGCCACGAGATCTACTGCGGAAGCTCACTCGATGGCGCTGCAGGATGTACTGCGAAAACGAAAAACAAAATTTTTCTTTCTTTTAATGTTTTGTATGGAGGTCTTGCACGGAGCGCGAGGGGGCAAAGCGGAACGCGGACCCACCTCGTTTATAAAAAAATCCATCTGCATTCGTTTGCCTGTACTGCATAACCGATATTCCTTTGAGAGTATATACGCAGCCTGACGAATTTAGATGGCAAAGATTTCTCGCAGATCGAATTCAGATAAGGAAAAATCGTCGATGCGTTTTCAAGTACGCATCCTTTTGATATAACAAACGCGACTTGCTGATTATTTTTCGCGAACATAAAATTCTTCAGATGTTTGCAATTCGGGATGAAATTAAAAACGTACGTTCCGTTTCATTCATCTCAGTGACAATGATTTGGGCTCAACTAACCCGAGGCAGGTCGGAAAAATATTTCACTCCCTTATCTTCATGTGCGAGACGAGAAAAAAATGCATCGATCCTACACAGACGACGTGAATTAACTAGAACATTTGTCCACGCTGAAAATGAAGGTGGACTCTCGCGTGCGAGGTCGCTAAGTGTCTCGTTTCTAATTTGTCCGACACATTATTCAAGCCGAGACTCTATCCGGAATCGCAGTGGATAAAGCAAATTACTCGATGACGGAAGCAATAAGTTAAATCCACGAGTTCGTCGATAATGTACACACAATCGCTAGTCATTGAATAACATGCGAAATGTTGAACATGCATTGTGTCTATATGTGCACACATCGTAAGCTCGTCATGAACTCCTAAACTGTTACCGGATGATGATAAGCGTACAAATGAATTTGACGAAACGATCTTCCACTTTACGCGAATCAATCATCGTCCAGCAGCAGCAGCGTGGCTAATAATGTAAATTTTCGAATTGCTGGGATCTGCGCATTTTGCGAGTGTTTAACTTTAATGAGCCAAAAATGAATATACAAAACCGAAAGAATAAATTTATGCTAAACGTCGTGACATTTCATTTCAGGATTGTTTTCCGAGTATTTAATACAAATTTCGAGTGAATAATTTTGGCGGTAATCACTGGAAAGTTAAATTTGTTAATCTAACTTTATAATTATGTGGAAACTATAAAATACACCTGGTAGTTAAATGTCACCAGATTGAAATATTGTTGTTACAAATCTGATAGAAAGAATGGTTCACATTAGCAGCTTGATGCGGGATTATTTGTTTGCGATGATTAATTATTTGGCATGTGTGTCTTTTGCGGTTTACCATGCTTCTGGCGGATGCGCCGTGTTTGTACGGTCAAACATGTTCGAACTTTCAGTTGAAATATCATAATGCAAAGTCACTAATTTTATCATAAAGTTAGTAGAATTAATAATTTTGTTTAAAATACAATTTTGTCATGTGTGCTCGCACGACAAGTGATTAAATTCATTGATCCGTCTGAGTTGTGATAAATCGTTGTTGCGAAACTTGAATAATTAATTTACATAAATGACGCGTTGTAGAAAGTCTTGAAAATTCGCGATTTTACAAATTAACTGAAAGCAGGTGTTTTCTCATACGATGATTGAAATCCAATGAATTGAAATAAATATAAAGTTGACAAAAGAGAAAAAACACGAGTTTCGTTTCGTTCCAGAAGATTCAAAAGCCCCCGTGTATAAACTCATATAAACCATATTTTTATTTTTTCCTGTTTCGCAATCAAATAAAATATTTGTCTTGAAAGTCCTTCGAATTTTTTTCACACAACGCGAAACACTTCATTTCCGTCGACGTTCGAATAAGATGATAAAAAAGATTTGTCGACGAGTTCCAATGATGTTTTTGTCGATTGCAAATGGATATTGAATCAATGCTCGGTACCAAGTCGTTCTCCTCGATTTAGGTTGAAATAAACGAAACACATTTCAGAACATTGAAAATGGCATAATTCTTAATGCCCTCTCGGTAACAGCAGGCGTCATATTCTTGAACGATGTAGATGAAAAAAGGGGAGATAGAAAGAGGAGAAATATTGTTATACACCAAACTCTTTACCTCGCAGCTCGGTGAAAAATATCGCAAATATCTATCACACATGTGAATACTCGAACTCCATCAATATTTAGTCCAGCGCCGTTGCACACCAAAGATAGTGTCAAAATAAACAACTAAAAAAGTAAAGGTCGAATCCCACTGTACGAAGAAAAATACGTATACTTGGTGATTAAAGTAATAAGTGTCGTTTTTATTACAGTGAAGTATTTTTGCTATTTTTTCATCGTAATATAAATAGCATTATCCTCGGGAAAAATATTTTTTTGTTCTTCGAAATTACTTTATAAGAGAAAGTAGAATTAGTGAATTTTACAAGTTTTAATTAATTCCAGAGATGACGTCACTGTTAGAAAATACTTGAGCTTGCGATAAAAAATTTGATGAAAAAAGCGCAATATAAAAATACAAAAAAAGAAAAAAGTTTATTCAAACATTCAAATCTAATTTGATTTGATAATATGAGAGCAATATTAGATTTTGAAGATAATGAAACAGAATTCGATTTAGATTTGTGCATGAGACCACGATTTTCATCTAAAGTATAATCAGATAAATTCTCATAAAAAGCCCGGCTTAAAAGTACGAAGAAGAATTTCCATGTAAAGTATACGTTGTCTATTACATATAACTAGAAAGATGAAGAAAGACTGAAATTACTAACTAAGTTACGGCTTTACTCTGAACTTTTGAGAGGAAGTATTTTTTCATTAACAAAATGAATAAGCTGTTTCATTCTGATGTACATCATTACAATAAATAATTTTAGGCTTTTATTGCGTTCTTTGAAATTTAACGTGGAAACATGACAACAGTGTTTACTAGTTGCAAAATTAGATTTTGGATCACTGACGGGCGCAATTTTTATCACGTTACATATTAAATTTTTTGAAACAAGAAGCAACAAGAGGACTTCGTTTAATCGAGATTCCATGTTCTTTTAGTTAAAGTTCATATTTAAAATTTCTGCATTCGATTTAAATTTCACTTTAATTTTGAAACTACCCTCAACCTTTTATATACTGTGCAACCATTCCAATCTACAAAAAAAGAACATAATGAAATCATTACACATATCAGGCAAATTGACATAATTTACTTTTTATACGTCTATGTACTTAGCTGGAAGTTTCAGCAAAAGTAAAAAAGCTCGCATCCTAACGAGAATGTTATGTCGTAGAACAGTTAAATGACAATGTAGCGGTTTTCATGTTAATGATAGCCATCCTGGGACTCTTAGCGTAAAACAAACTTTACAATATTTATAGGTGTTTGTTTGTTTGTTTTCACAGTTTTCATTGAGCGAACGAACCTAAACAAATAAAATTAAAAACTCACTTTTAATCACCAATTTTCCATCGAGTGTTTAGTGACTACTACTATAATTTTATACCGTTATCATTGTGCCATAGAAATTACCCACCACAATATTCATGCGTTTACTGTGCGTTAGAGAAACTGTATTATTACCCGGAATAGAAATTATTATCACATCGTTGCATATCCTTTGTTCTGTGTTAGATACAGTCATTTTTTTCAAATTTGCAACCATTACCACGAACACAAAATTTGGTCTTATGCTATCCAATAAACTACCTAACGAAAAAACGATCTGAAATTTGCATAAAAAAACAGGAGAAAATAACTCCTATACCAGGGTAGCATTGAAATAATATCGAACGATTACGGAAGCTTTTTCCGAATTTTTTAATAAACGATTTTAAAACGGAGCTCATAAATTGTGCAAGCTCGTAAGCTCACATGTTCAAAAACCTATTACCCAGCAAGTCACCTATCTAATAAGACATAAGAATATCACTTGCCGTCAGAAAACGTAATTTGTTGTTAAACCACAGGCGACCTAGTTCAGTCCCGACAGGAACACGGCATTTGGCTTTTGTGATCTGGCATTTTTGATATATTCTACGGGCTCTCGCACCCATAAATATTGCCATAGTTCATAAGGTTAAGGTCGAAAACGAACGGCTCGAAAATATATTTTCGATCTGAAGCCAACATCAGCAGCCGACGCTGCGAGGCAACGTCGTTTATTTCCGTCGATAGAGTTCCGTTGGCTTCGTCCATCACAGATCGCAGGTAAATCGTCCGCGATGATTCTGCCGATGATATCGATCTTCCGTTGCCTCCTTCCCTTTGCTGCTGCTGTGACGGTAAGCTGCCTCGGCTTGAATTCGATATCGGTCGTGTCTCAGCCGTCCGATGTACACATCCGATATTTTCAAATCACTTGAAAAATCACAGTGAGGAATTGTTCTGCGTGTTTTTCAGATCCGCTAAATAAATTTCGGATAACATTGTCACCCGCAACCGTAATCCTCGTCGACTCATGACAGGGACGCTTTTTATGAATTTAATTAATTTCAGAAATCTCTTTTTTCGCTTTATTTCAAATTCCATTTATTGCTTCATTGCTAAAGCAAATTTTGCATAAAAGCTTTCTCATATTGAATAACGTTCACGAATATTTAATTGATACACAACTTCATGATTGAACGTAAAAAGAAATGCAGTGTGATCAACGAACAAAAAGAATTTTCATGAATAATGTAATAGTTGAAAACTGTCGGAGGAATTATAACTGTATTTAAGTTGCGATTTTATAAAATTGTATTTGTGCTCGGTCCATTTGATTTGTAAATATAACGCGATGAAATGTGTTTGTTAATTCACCCGGCAGAATATTTGCAGCGAGCTGAAATTTATTTCAAATACTTTATGGTCTGCAGTAGGGTTCGTTTAATCAGTTGTAATTAATAAGGACGATGTAAAAGAATATCAATGTAGACAGCAGGATTTGTTTGAAATGTTCCATCGTGCTGAAATACAAATAATGATGTACAAATTACGAACAGAAATATTTATTCCATTAGTTCAGTTTGTGAGTTCGAATTTGATAACAAGTCAGGTCGCATATCACGTAAATCAAACCTTCTAGATAGTCATCGAATCGTTACCATGTTTGACTGAAATTTGCCTTGATTAATATTTTAAAACCGCTTTGTCGGGGCTTTAAAAGTGGGTACGGAATTAGTGCATAAATTGAGCGATGAAAATTGACGTTTAGTACAAACTGTGTTTAATGAAAAATGTAAAATATCACGAATAAAAGTGTCTCAAAGTTATTGAATAAATAAAAACGTCGTGGTAAAAATGAGTATTCCGTTAATACTCGTAAGATAATGGCATAAATTTTGTTAGTGGTGCTGGAGAGCGTCGAGACCGCAGAACATTATACGCTCAGTAAGCCATGCAGGAAGCCGGAAAAGTTAAAGCATCGGCTATAAAGACATTGCTGCCGAGCTCAAAGACATTGTGATAAAGATCTTTGCGGTAGACGCTGATGTGAGACCAATCATCGACAGCTCGATTCACGATACAAGCCCGCTCTATCGGAGTATCAAAGTCTTAGAAAATGATCCCGCGATTTCACTGAGAATGAATACCAACTACTTTTGACAGCCTATACATAAATTCGTGTTTCGAGCGCACACACTTTATCAGATGACAAGTATTTCCCGTGATACGTTTAATGGCACGATAAAAAAGGCATTACTGCGTGAAAATGAAATATATGGCAAACATGTACGTACGTTGCTGTGACTTCCAAGTTGTTTGCGAATGCTGCATATCGAATGAAAAATGTTTATGCTCATTTCACATTTTATTTCTTATATTTTTCAATGCGTGGCAACTTTTCAGGTCAGAAGACGTTACCCACAGGCTGATGTGGTTGATACGAAAAATATTTCAGATATAAAAATAGACGCGCAAAAAATATGGTTATCTCCAAACTAATGTTCCCTATAACAACATTTTCAAAAAAAGGTAGGGCGGTAAAAAACCCTTTTTTTTATATCATTCTTGCAGGTCACATGACTTGGACAAAAATTATTGTTTTTGTGTTTAAACAATGAAAATTCAGAGGAATCCGATCTATAAAAATGTAATGTAAAACGGTTGAAAATATAAAAAGGGGCTATAAACAGACAATAATGCTTCATATTTAAGCATAAAAAGCCCTTAAACAAAAAGACATTAAAAATGTTATTGCCATATAAATAGGTATGCTAAGTAGGTCGATTTAAATAACTTATTTGAAAAAAAGTTACGTGGAACACCGAGTATGAAAAAGTACATCGAGAAGTTAAATACAATAACAAGGGCTGTTTTGAAAAAACATAAAATTTCAGTTAAACATCTGGAAATTAATAATTTCGACATTTTAATGAACAAACCGCCTTATACGTAAGTTTGAAAGTTATTTTTGAAAGTGAAGTAATGTTCAAGCATTCTTATTACTACGTCCCTAGTCTGTTTCATCTCTACATAACACGAAGGAAGTAAGTTGACGTACAGTTTATCTCATATTATTATAAAATATGAGAAACTGGGATAAAGCTATTCTGTGTCGTTGAAGTTTTCACATTACAGTCAAATTGATGTCAAATAATATTTTAATATCAAAATATCTCAACCCTGCAAGCGATTTTTTCCATTATAAATTGCAAAATGTTACATGGCAAAAATATTTATTGCAAACTGAAAGCAACTTTATTATGGTCAAAGAATTTGAAACATTGTTTTTGATGTTGTTATAATTATAGCACAACAGAAATAAATTGCAATCTAGTGGCGTGTAAAGCGTACACACTGATCTGAAAAATAATGACGACGTAATGCGATGTTAAGCAACGAAAACCCTGAGCGGTGGTAACATTTTTCAACACGATGGCCAATCGGTTGGTACGAAAGAGATACAATCTCAACGAGAGAACGGACGATGTTCGTTGGATGCGGTTCACTGCGATTAACGAACAATTATGATCGTAGATGCTTGTCGAGCTAATTTTGTGGAATAAATCCCGAACGTTGCCGCGAACACAATTTTCGACTCCAGTGATCCAGTTCGACTAATCTTTCGCGACGTTTTAATCGAACATCGATTTTTTCGTACGAAAATGAAAGATACCAACATCACATGGGATGTTTCCCAACATTAATCCCCATTTTCGATGGATTATATTTTTCTTGCTTTTTTATACGCAATTTTTTGCTCAATTTTATTCACCGCTGCGTTTTCTGCTATGATGAAGAAAACTCTTTCTCAACAAATAAATATGAAGTGTGTTATTTAAAAAAAACTATTTTCAATTTGAGAATTTTTTCCAATTTTCTACGCTGTTGATACTTTGCAAAATGTTTTTATGGAACAATAACTTCTGGGCAAGTTAGTTACAAAGTTATTGCAAATTATTAATTAATTAAATCATATTCCTTCGCAGAAGAATTTATCGGGTAATTATTTAGATAAAAGCTCGTATTAAATAATTAATGAGATGGAATTTTTTCTATAGAGGGCTTTGATACAATTCATATATTTTCTGATATAAAGAAGATACTATAAAATGATGACGCTTTCACACTTTGGTAATGGATTATCTATTAGGCTTTTAAGGTCTAAAAGCGCGGTTAAAGTTGGATGATTTTGACTCTTAGCCGGCTCATCCTGCGCGACGTTTTAATCGGGCATCGATTTTCGAGGCAAATGCGGAAGGAAGTGACGTCGCACGCAGTTCCGGAAGAGCCATTTCCGATCGGATGCAGCCAAGTTCCAATAATAATTGGAGGGTTTGCGAAGCGTGCAAACAATCTGTGCGTTTTTGGTTTTTTATAAATGCCGGCTCTAAAAATCGCGTGACGTGGGCGGTTATGTGCGAGTGAGTGCCAAACGAGGCAAAAACCGCTAAAGAAAGAGCCAAATCAATGCCACGCGTCAATTCAACCGCGCGAATTAAATATATGAACGTGACTTGCACCTAAAACTGATCCCTTTTTTCACAGCGGTGTAAGCTTACACATTTTTTACGACGGCCAATAAAAATGGGAAAGTTTTCGTTTACTTTGCAAATAATTGATATAGTTATGAGCGTAACGACATTATTCAGATTTACGCCAAATTCCATTGAGAAACATTGAGTAATTGGTTTTTTCTCATAATTGAAAACGAATTTACATCTCAATGGAAATGAGATAAGAGACGTAAATTGACCTTTGACTGACAATAGGCGCTTAATTAATATAATGGTAAATCCTAGTATGTCATTTTATGCTAAACCATCCTGTCTTGTCGTTCTTGCTAAAGAGATCTTCTTATGAAATTTCAGAATGAAACACGAAATGAAACGAAATCCTGCATTAAAACACGACGCCATATAGTTTGAAAATAGCTGTGAGCTTGGTGAAAGATACTAATTAAAATGAATTGCATTTTCGTTAACAAAATAAATGAGCGCGTGATTGAAGTCATTAAAATGAATGCCACAAAAACAATTCGAAAATAGCCACAAATTGGCGTGATCAATCGATTAGAACATAATACAATGACGAAGTCAATTCGATGGGACGAGAGCTCTACTCAGATACATCCCTCGCACATATAACGAACGACCAGCAATTTAGGTCGAAGGATAACGAGTAAGCGTGCTGGAAATAATTGTCATCAAATAAACGAACAGTCATCTCTTCACATTTTTCGTTCGTTTCGTCTCTCGCCAAGTCCTGCTCTCCACTCTTGTTAACTAACACAAGCGCGACCTCTGAGTTTACTTATCTGCAACCTCTTGTCCAATTAATTGCAATATTGATTAAGTGCCAAAGTGCACCATGTAAAGCAATATCTTTTTTATCACAATCAAGAACACGGTTGTTTTATTGCACATCTCTATGCAAATTGCGTAACAAATTTTTCATCAATTCAGTTCTCTTTTTTTCTTGAAAAATTGAGAATTGTTCTCGGGGTTGAATAATCGAAGCACGCTGAATGGATAATCCAGTGTGCTGCGTTATGAGTTGTTATAAACTTTTAATTATTATAACGTTAATTTTCCATTGTGAGTTTGACACAAAACCATGATGTTTTTATTTGTTAAATATTAAAACGATTTTCACGTTTCCAAGTCATGTCAATACACTTTCTGTTTCTATTCTTCTTTATTTTTGTATGGCGATTTTGGATTTTACGTTCATGAGAAAAATTGAATGTCATGCATAGAAGCTTTTCGCCTACATCCCGTATATAGAAAAATAGATGGGATAAACACACGACGCGGATTTGAAAGTTTGAAAAGAAAAATAAATGTCGAGCTGCGAAGACGGGTGTTATTGTACCCTGTTTTGTAGTTTACTGAACAGCTACTGAGCCAAAACAATGGTGTCATTGCGTTGAAACAAATATCATTGTAATCCATCAAGGTGCAAAAGAAATATTTCAAGGATTCTGTTTGATTGTCGACGAAATCAAAATAATGTAATTTCATTTAGTCAAATCGAACGTACAATTTATCGCGAAAAAGTCATCGTCGAACCTATTTCCAATTGTTTAGAATTGTACGAGGATGAAAATTTTTATAAAATTGGTTTTACCGTTTTGGTATATAGCGCAACTGCGTCCGATATTCGGAGAACGCAATTGCACGCTATAATTGAATTAGAATCGATTGCTGTCTTGACCCGTTTTTGCTATCTCCCGCAGTTGCGTCGCTACGTTATACTTATGATATCGTGTAGTTTCGTCGAATATTCCTTTCAGAGACAATGAAAAAAATATTTTTCGTTGGAAAATACTGTAATAAATAATCAAGTAAACGAGACGAAGGAAATTAGGAATCTCCAGATTCAGATGAACAAAATATCCTTTATATTCTGATCTCTCATAAAAGACAGCTTACTGTTAACTCGGAAGAATGAAACGCTTGGAATTTCGCGATTAATGAATACGGGTTTGCGACTTTGTTAAGGTTGTAAAAGGAGTTTCAATAAATGCGTACTTCTCTTTGACACTAATTTTTGTACTTTTTATTGTTAACAAAATAACATTCATCTTGGAATGGAAGTTACGATGCTCGGAATCCTGAATTTTTTTTACCTTTGCAAGGAAAATCTTTGTTCGAGAAACTCGCGTGGAAAAGTATGACTTGTGTTTCGTAAAGTATTATAGCGTGTGCTAGGATTCGTTAATGTCTTTATTTACTTTCAAAGAACGAGAACAAGTTCAACAGAATTCGTACCATTATATTCACAGATTTCACGATATCACGCTCAGCTTTTGTACGGCAATGCATATCCATAAAAATAAAGACCAAGTAGTTTAGTAAAAATTATGTCTTTAATAGGCACGTTTTCTTTTTTTATACCTATTGTTGTTCTGTGTTTTTCTGTTTGTTTTTTAAACAAATTTAAACATTTCGTTAGAATAAAAAAATAGCAAAGTTCGCTGTATTTGTCAATTAAATAAAACTCGCAAATAAACCGAAAACTCTGTATTGTTCAGGAAAAACTATAGTTACCTGACAATTTCAAACGCACCCATTTTTCCCATGAAGCGTATTTTCCCTTGAAATTCTTTTTTTAACACATATTGTAAATTTGCATTGATACTCTGAATTATAATGAACTAGAAAAGTCTCAAAAGCAGTTTCTCCTCGCCACAACAAAATTAAAAGTAAACAAATAACAACAATTGCGCAGCAAAAATTCGATTTCAAATTTGTTACTTACCTACATTCCAAAGTAATAGCTAAAGTTAATAAATTGCGGAAATATAAAACTGCCTTGACTTAACCTTATGTGAATTTTTAGTTAAAAGCCCACTAAAGACGATTTGTAAAATGTCATTTGTTTTATTTTAAAACAAAAGAGAACGCAGTCGTACAAATATTTGACTTACGATTTTCATTTCATACAGAAATGGACAAGCTTAATATGTAGTTATAGAAAAGTCATGTTTTTTGGGATGACATACGCTGAAAACGCTTTTATGTTACAAAATTATGGATAGTAGAAGTTTTACATTTTTAACAGTAATTCAAATTCGTATAGAAACTGTCGCCAGCAAACACAGTTTTGCAATCACAGAGATTCGAAATCGGGATGGAGGAGTGAATAAGGTTTCGCCTCCAATGTTTTATCCATTTCTAAAGAGCCATTCCGCAAAAATATCGTAATGAGAAGTTAAATCAAGCTGAACTTCATATTCTGATTAAAAAATTTTAAGTTCTTCTCGCACACTTCGCGTTGAGTACTGAAAGTTGCTTTAATAAGGTAAAAGAAAGTTCATAGACTTTAATGAGAAAATGGAATGAAAAATTTGTTGATTCGTTTTAAAGAATTCCTCGTTAAAGTAAGTCGCAACATCCAAGTCAAACATTTAAGTGAACATATCACCATCGTAACAATGTTCAAAGACAATCAAAACGAAATCACGAGCATTTGTGTCCTAGTTAAGTATACATTATACATACTCATTGTCATTTTCACAATGAAATACATTTACGATATCTGTATAACGACGAAAAAAAGTTGTTCCGTTTAACAGTAACACACATGAACCTGCATTTATTCTACAATTGGATTAGTTTTAGTATTAGTGTCGTCACGCTTGGTTTGCTGGGTCGGTTTTTTTTCTCTTTGCATTGTTTTATCAAAACATTAGTGGTTGTTTAATTCCATATGAATTATGTACAGTGTGGAACATCGAAACCAACTTTACAAAGTAATATTTTTGTAATGACGATGCGGTTGTCAAACAATTCATACCCTGTTTAAAAAGCGAGCACAAACAAAAATAACACGCAAAATGTTTGATCAACAATTTTGGAATATCCAAGCAGTCATCTCATTCATCACGATGAACATTCAATTGACATTGTTCCAAAAGACGGTCGGCTTTGAACAGAATGTAATTAGTTCGTTTAATTTACGCTCTTGATTTCCATTAAGTACTATTTAATTTAACTTGAATAGAATTTGTGCTTTATTGAAATTTTGATGATGCTATTGAATATGATTGTTCAAATTCGCTAGTTAGTAAAAATTTGGTACGGAAATTCCAACATCATTGTAATGTAAAAGTCTGTGTTACAAGTCTTATTCGGTCACTGAGCCGAAGAATATTCAATGTGGATTTTGTTTACTGTAATAACCTCGCCTCAAAAGTCCTTTACTTTTTTCGAATTCAATTCCCACTATTGTGTCAACATTTTCTTGTCGAATCATAAAATCCAATTTAAGGTCAGATGATAGTCGCTTTTGCAACGGTCGAGTTTCTAAAAGATCGACACCTGTCTTGTGTTCGAGATAAAGTTTCCAATAAATTATTCGACGAGAATACATTTCGGTCCACATGAAACTAATCTTATTGGATTTCCGAACCAGTGAAATTCAAAGTTGGTATTTTTCTGGAATTACAACTGCTATAATTAAAACTGAATTCACTTTACAATTTTTCGCGAACTCTTTGTAATGTTCATGCTTAATTTTAGAATGACACAATTCGAAAAAAAGATTGTTATAAATTGAATATAAACATTGTGGAATTTAAAAAAGAACGAAAACTAAGACCATTTCTGCTCATTTTTGATAATGTGTATGCATGTGCTTTTACGTTTCCAATTTCATCAATTCCAAATCGGATAAAGAGTTTCGAGAAAAGTTTTTCGTTAGATTCACATTTGAGAATTCGGATAGGAAATTCGGTTTAGAAGAAAACTAAGTAGTCAACAACGCTTACTCTCATCTTGAAATGGATCGCTGACAAAAAGTAGTATTGAGCCTGCTTGAAATAATATTTGAAAATTAAGTAAATCCTTTTGTATAAGAAAATCATACGTCTCGACATCCGTTGGAACAAAATGTATTTCGTTCAACAATTTCACATTTAATTATTAATCAATCAACTGTGCGTTTTAAAAAAATCATATAAAATCTATAATCATATGCGTAATCATCTCAGCTTGATCAAACTTAATCACTTAAATCAAAAAACTTACAAAATAAAGAACAATAACTTTTTACATACTTTATTCGTACAAAATCATCTTCAAGATGTAACATTGAAAAAATATCGGAAAAAACTATTTGAACAAAAATGTTGCTCATAAACATATAAGTAAAAAACGCAGTATAGTGAATGATCATTCACTCGAAAATATTTACATCAACAGTAAAATGTTGAAAAAAAAATAACTATGTTCATCCCTGATGATCAATAATCGCCGACCAAAATATCGAATTGAAATACAAACATTGAACTCCAAGTCACAACTTTACAACGATTGCTTTATTTTAGTTGGGGAATTTATTTTTGTATCATTTTCAGCTTTTCAAAATATCGTGCAGTGTCACTTACGATTGTTATCACAAATTTTATCACGTGAAAAACAAATTTTATACCTCTACATCGAAATATCGAAACATCGAAGTTTTTTTATACACGAACCAATGTTTGTTTATAACCAAAAATACTATTTTTCTTTTAACCAATTTCATCGTTGCAAAAATAATTAAAACGTCAATCATTAACGTTAATAATAACCAAAACATAATTTCATTATACAATCAAGTTGTAGCAACTGACTGCATTTCAATGAGACAACCAATTGATTATTACAATATTGCAAAATCTCAGTACGATTCAATCTAGAAACGACAGTAACATATCAAAATCAAAATTTACAATTTCGATTGCAAACAATACGCCGCTCTATTTACAAAGTGTTAAGCTTCATTCTTAATTCAAAAACATCCTTTCATTTTTTTCTTTTTTTTAACATCCACAGTCGGGATCAGCGCACGCCGTTCATTCAATGTACACATAGGGAGAAGGTAAAATACATTTGAGTTTAGTTGCTATCAAACGGATCCGTCTCATCGGTTACACTCAGCTTATATACCACACGGTGATCTCAAAATAATCCGAGCGTAGAGTTGGTCGACATTACTCCTCTCTGGCTTGTCTTAAGCAGACGCAGCTATGCCGACAATCGGGTCGCGAAACAATCTTTGGTAATGGTCATTGGTCGTTCGACTGTTCTCTGACACTTCCACTGTCGATGTGCTCGAACGAATTCGCAACTCTGTTCTCCATTGGTTGCACCAGCACCGAAGCCGTCGTACAAAGTGCTGTGACATCTTCTTGACAGTCCTCCATGTAATCCTCGTCCTCGGAGAAAGTACAGGCCTTTCTTGGCATCTTCTGTTTGCGCATCTTGAATCGCTTATACGACGTCTGATTTTGACTGTCGCAAGCGTCTGATTCAGTTTGCGAGTCCTCGCTGGACTCCTCGGAGTTTTTAATTTGGCATTTCGTAGTTGAGGACATGTAACATTTGATCAGCATGTCCATCGGAGACCCTGGTTCACAGCCCAATATCCTATTGACTTCATCATCAGTTCTGTACACTCGACGCAGAGCTTCAACAAAGGCCATGAAATCGCTGCACGAAAAACGGTTGTGGTTAGCATCAACCTCTTCGATTTGAATCTCGAGTCCCCCGGACAATGACTTAGTGCCGCGGTCTTCCGCTTCCTGTCGAGCCGACGTCGATGTTGCTGTTGGGACATTTACCATCTTGTGGCTGCAACCACCGCGGCACTGTTTCATATAAGTTACGTTTGCGTCATTTTTTTATTCGTTCATTTTTATGATCGGACATTTGTATTGAAAACATTGAGTGACAACATTTATGTGGTAATTGGCACAGCTAATAAACCATCAGCAGGCAAACAGAAAATTCATTCGTGAACTGTACAAATGTGAGCAAAACAATATCGAAAACTAGAGAGAAAATAAACTGGAAATTAAAAATGAACATAGCCCTCCGTACCGAGCGCAGCTAGCAGATACGGAGTTAAAAATGACGTCAACGCAATGGTGGACTCGGATACAAAAATAATAATACGATGACAACAAAAAACAAAGTGAATTGAACGTAATTAAATAATAAGTGAGGCGTGGGTTTTGAAAGCACAATTGCGTATCATTCGGCAAACAAACACAGATTTTCTTTTTCGTGAAAATCATTCAATTGTTCGTGTGCTGAATAAACGGCTATTTGGTCAAGTTAATCTTTTTATAAACTCGTTGAATTATTGTGAAAATGCAAATCGTGAAATTTGAGAACGTTTTGTAATAGAAGCTAAATTACGATACCAACTTTTGTTTAAACATTTTCTTTGAAATGTCATCATTAAATTCAAATTGTATCGAAATTTTACTTCGGCACAAGCACAATCAGTATTCAAATTATAAATGTAAATCGATTTCAATCAAAAGAAAATTTTTTGACAAAAATCGCTGATGTGTGAAATGTGATCATGCGAAATTCAAAGCTCATCTACAAATAATTTTTTGTAGCAGTAAATTTGATTGATGAAAAGAACTGGCTCAGAATCAACTTACCCCAACATCGTGCTAGCTGGAAGAACTGATGGAGATTGTGATATTGCCGGAGACGATGCTGGAAAAACTGGTGGTCCTGGTGGTGGTCGACCTCCCATCGGACTAAAAAAAAGGAACCATGAATAATTTATTTTCTTAAATGAAACTTTTCACATTGAAACCTAAGTTAACATTGAAATTTTGTGAAGAAGTAACTAAGAAATAAATCAGAATAACATACTGGATAGTTTGCTGTTGCAATCGACTATTTTGGACTTGTGGCGGTGTCGTTGAAGCGACCGGCGTGGATGCTATTGTGGTAGTCGTATTTACACCACCTACCCGATGAACTTGCATCTGATGTGCCTGCAATTGTGCTGTATCCTCGGCCAAAAATGTGCACCGAGAGCACTGACGTCTGTTGTGAACTTTAAGTACGTGCGTGGTCAAACGTTCAGAACGTGCTGCCTTGTATTCACATAGACTGCAGGCGTAAGGCTTCAAATGAGTATTCAAGTGGCGTTTCAAGCACCAGTTATCGACTCCGGTCCACGAACAAAAGTCGCACGAGTATCTATCAAAGATTACAAACAACGTTAAAGTAAACTTAACAATCCCAATCCCATACTTTCCCTATACAAATACTCTTTTCAAATATATTTGACCATTCTTGAGCGTCAGATACAAACCTCTTTTCCTGTCCCTTCTGACCACCCTTAACGTTCTTCCCATTCATTCCATTTTGAATCTTCTTATTAGCATCCGATTGAACAAGCTCGGCATTGGCTCCGAGCGGCGAATTGAAAATCGTTGACGTCCCACTTGACTGAATTTGTATCCTGTTATTGTTGAATGTGGCCGGGTACACGTTCTGTTGGGCATTGCCGTTCGCTGGCGACGTGCTTTGCTGCAAATTTCTTTGCGTTGTGCTTGACGAGTTGTCGGTTCGTCGGATGCGCGATATATCATAGGGCTGTTCCCGGTGCATCCTCGTGAAATGCTTTTTCACGTGATCCGCTCTGTTGAAAGGTTTGTTGCAAGCGTAACATTGAAAGGGCTTTTCCAATCGGTGAATATTTTCGTGCCGCGTGAAGAGGTCCCTCCTGTCGGTACTGTACGAACAGATCGGGCACGTATACCGTTTTGTCGTCGCCGGCGTTGTGGTCACCGCAGGCAAGTTATTCGAAGTTTGCTGAAAAATAAAACTTGATTGAGCGCAACTGGAAACATCTCTCTTTCAACTGAAATAAAACTTTATCTCATTCAACGTCTCGCTTTCTGCAGGCAAATTTCTTTCCATCTGCATGGTATGTCGTTGATATACAAAGATTTTACGAAGAAAAAGGTATCCGTTAGTTTGAACTTTTTAAGCTCTTGAGACACAGGCATCTGCGGTCACTCTGTATACTTTTGTGAAACATTACTTCACAAAAAACCACCTCTCTAGCTGATTACTCAAGAGAAAAAATATTCAAATTGCACGGCTGTTTTACGAGAGAAAAATAGTCTCTTGTATTAGTGCTCTGACTGTCGAACTGCTCAAAGTAAATCCGAATTTCCACGCAAAGTGACTGTTTGCAAAATTTCCTTTCTGCTTTGTTTTGTTTTTCACTTTGGGGTCGCTTGCGACTCACCATTGAAATGGTAATTTTGCACGATCTAAATTGCATCGTCGCCCCGTTACGTGATTGAAACTTTTCATTCTACATTAAACTTGTGAATTAATTCGTACGCTCGATGCTGTAATATACGACGCGCTGCAAAACTTTGACGCTACTCGACAAAAAAAAGTGAAAGAAGAAGACAACAAAACGAAACTTTTAATATCTTTTTGAACTGCTATAGATCTCACAACTTTGTATACTTCATTCTCATCTGGTGAAACTTTGAAATTCAATAATACTTGTTTCTGTCGATAATATTTTTCATCGAATCACCAACCAACGCAAAACAAGACTTTCCGTCGAGTTTTACCTGTTGGATCTGCTGTTGTTGCTGATTAACGGACGATATTTCTTGCAGCAAGAACGTCGAAGTCATTGGCAACAAAGTTGGCGGTACAGTTTGAGTTTCCTGTGTCCGTCGCAGGGGTGGAGCTATTCGTTCTGCCCTTTCCCGAACTTTTTCCAGATACATGATAACATCCTCTTGCTTCAACTCGGTTTGCAAATATTCTTTGCGATGTCTGTTCCGCGAATCTGAATAATGAAGATCCATATAGTGTTCAGCTACTTCTCGCGGGATACCAGTTATCAGCTCGCCTGCAACGAAATGAATCATTAATTACTCCTCTAAAGTCCACTTTTTACTGTTTTTGAACTTTTGAATCTCATTTCTGATTATTAAGGTTTGCGATTAAAAGTAAATGACGATATTCATAATGAAATGTTCGACACTAACAGCACTCGTAACATTTCCACGTTGATTTTCCTACATGATAAGCCGCTATACGACTACCGTCAGTTCCTTTCAGGGGCTCTTCCTCTATAATCCAATTACCGTCATCGCTGTCGTCAGTACCGTTTTCGGATTCTCCTTCCGTTTTGAAGGAAACCGTTTCGAACTCGTTTTGTACGCTCGTACCTGTAAATGATTTCAACGTTAAGTACGTACATTTGACAAGAATTCAACTCAATGCTGATCACAGTCAGTTTGCCCATTTTTTATTTGGAATAAATTGGGTTTTTTATATCAATATCCACTTCAATATGTCATTTTTCTACAATTTAAAATAAAAAGCGTTCGCTTACTTCTTTGATCGGTATCATCTCCATACAATTTTCTCGTTATTTCCTTGAACATATCTTCATAGCAATCGATTCTCCCAATTCCTGTTCCACTTCCCTCCATTGTGGGAGACTACTGTATGAAACACCCTCTTGAATATAATAAAATGATATTGTTTCTTCCTCAGGCTTTGCTGTTCTTTCCTCTTAACCTGCAAATAAAAACAATGTTGAATTTTCTCAAACATAATTGCATTTTTCAATTTAAGTTATATTGATAATTTAGATCTACAAATTTTATTAATCAAGTTAATGTGTTGAAAACATTTATTAGTTTATCTAAAGAGTAAGATTTTCGCAGATATTCTGTAGCACAGAAATTCTCTCAGGTTTCAAGTCATGCGTTTCTGGATGAAGTTTAATTTTAACTTACAAATAAAATCAATGACTCCTAATGGCTATTGCGAACCGCAGTTAGGCCAAACTCTAAGAGACATTTTCCAGTGCGTTTGAGGGGACGCGGAATGTTTCCAACGATCAAATACATTTAGAATCAAAACTTGGACCCTTTTGCGGTCTGTCTAACTAACAACTTTCCAACTATGCTTCGTGGATTGAAATACGATTCTTAAGATTGAATGAATTCGAATAGTTGATCAATCTCTTTCAGATGTGTTCAAATGTATCCGCAGATTCAATTCAACGTTCTATTAAAAGTAGATTGGAACCGGATTATTTTATTTTTCAAATGATAACTATCATATCTTTTGATAACTCGTTGAAGAGAGTTTCCATTCATTACTATCTAGGACTGTTGAATTTATTTGCAATCTGCATATACTTTTGTTTAATTAATATTAATGAAAATTAATTAATATTATTTGATAAACTTATTTGACATCTGACTAGCTATCTTATATTGGTTTCTTAATGTTTGCTCTTAATTAGTTGTATGTTTCTATGTTCTGAAAATGTAAAAACAAATTAAGTCTTGTATCTTAAATTATTTGTTGAAAGTAATTTAGTAAAAGTGCCTTAGTAATCTTATAATAGATCAAAGTCTCAAATGTTAAAACGTTGATAAAATAATTTATTTATCACAGCAATTTTCGAACAATAAAAAATTTTCACATCTATATGTTTTCCGTTTATTAAAATAAAAAGTGAAAAAATTTGATAGAATAATATACCATTTTAGCTACAATATTTCGAAAATTCTTCACTTTCTTTTTTTGAAAGAAAACAATAATTCTAAAACAAAAAATAACCAAGTGACATTCTTTTGTTGTCCTTGCTCCCGCCCACGCCATGGTTGCATCTCCGTCGGTCGACTCGAGCCCGAATATTCAATAGAAAAAGACGCGCACACATGCGACCGAATCGGACGTTTTTTTCTAGTTCCGTTCAAGAGTAACGTGATCGCATGAGAACGTGAACGAGGAGAGTCTGTATTGATCGTCAGGGGTGGACGGAGTAAAGAACTCCGCTACAAGGGGTTGCGTTACTCCAATACAGAACAAAAACAAACATTCTCAAATTCAACATGAACTCTGTACTTGGTTATTCCTAGCATCTTTGGATTATAAATTTCCCAATTTCAATCGACCTCGACTACTTTTCCATCATGCATGAAACTGCGAAACCTCTTGCCATCTACCTGCCTCGATTCTCAAACACAAACAACAAACAAAAAAGAAACTTGTTGAAAAATTGATCGTCAGATTTATCGAAAAGCCATTTATATTATTAGAGCGTTAAAAAAACGATCGAGATTGTAGGTCTGCGAATGCCCGACCAGAGTGCGAGCGAGACGCCAAGCTCAGATTCGAGAGAGACAGTCGGCTAGCGACGGAGAGGGTGTGCATTGGATAAATCAATATCCCCACCGTGTTCTCATCTTGTCATGCGTGCGAGTATGTGTGCGCCGAATGAGAGCCGCTGAGCGTCATTCGGCGCAACATTCAAATTCGTCCGGAAACTATCGACAGCCAGCAGCGAGCCCAAGGACGTTTTGGTTCCAAGCAAGCCTACGCCATCATTGCGTCTTCGTCGGGTCTGACAACTGTCTTTGTTGCGCACAAACTTGGTTCTCCTTCCTCGTGCTCCGTTCTTTTCGTCATTTTATGTTATTTTCGAAACACACAGAGCGTCAGTCGCACACCGCCAAGACCAGTTTCAGCGCGAACGACATGTCAGCCGCGCGACTCTCACGATCTCTCATCACCGCGTTCACGCACCCAGTTGAAAAACCGCGCGCAAAACTGTCCACCGAACGACGCGAACGCGAATTAACCCCTTGGGTGAAAACACAGGTCTGAAGAAGTGGATCCGTTGGGTCGTAGCGGGTTAGGCACCTAGGGCGACGTTCTCGAGGAGCGACGGGGTAACGTGCGACTTAGAGGAAATGATTCAATTACTTACTGTCTGGTTGAGGATGAACTCGGAGGTAAACGTCACTGTTAGGTCTCTCCCGCAGGTTGTTTCCTCGACGGCGGTCGGGTGGCAAGTGGGTGGCCGGGTGGGGTGGCAGGCTGGATGGGTGGTTGGGTGAGTGGGTGGTTTGGTTGGCTGCTCGCTCGGTCGTTCGTTCGGTGTCGGCGAAGTGGGGTGAGAAGACCCAATACACGCCACCCCCTCGCTCTCTGGAAGCCGCAGTTTAAGGGGGGTAGGCGACGGCCCCTGTTCTACGACTATTTTCTTCGTGCGTGAGTCACGCACGGCTTTGTGTTCGTGTATACCTCCTTTCTTCAAAGGGATACGTTGTGCGATCAAGACAACAAATAAGCCTCTCTTGGACACATTTGCACGTGTTCGGCTGGCCCCCTCCCGACCCATCTCCCTCCAGCATCCTTCTCCGTATAATACACCCCACTATAACTTAGCGATATCCCTCTTCGTGTCTCGCGTCGTCTTCTTCCCTTCCATCGCAGAGGGTGAACAGAAAGGGAGGGCTAAGGTAGGGGCGAACGACAGGAAATATGTATTAGTCCGTCGCTCTTATGGTGCTGCAATTAAAACGACACGATGCATGATAAGATCTGTCTTTTCACGATGTACCTACGAACAACGATGGATAACGGACCTTGTCGATTCGTTATCATTTGCGTTGGTGTGGGCAAAATATAAGTTTTATCCAAATTTTCATTTCAATTTTTAGTTTGAAATCACTCGTAGAAGTGACAAGTTAAATAAATTGCATTATTTTCTTTGTTACAATGTTTGCGAAGATAAAGGATTAATAAATTATAACAGAGGTACATAATTTAAACAGGTCTTTTATTTTTCCTTATCCCTTCAACATGTTCAAGCAAAGGAGATTTTGGTAATATTTTGTTTCCATCGTTACCCTTGAATTTTTAATGAAACATCGAACTTTTTACATAATATCATGCAAAATTAATATTTTAGATGAATCATGATGTTTTTAAAGTCATTCAAATGCATTCAACACGTGCTGTGATTAAAGTTTAGCAGAGCAGTTTAGCTTTTTAGTTTCGAACACAGGTTGGTGGTGGCGCCATGAGAAAACATTTTCTCTGTCTTTTATTCAATTGCTACCTGCTTTATCGACTATGACATATTCAAATGAGCGCAAAAACCCTTTCGGTAAGTTGACCACTTGAATCTGATTTGAAACACAATATTTGAAACGCTTTTCAATTAATTTTATTTTCAGAAGAGAGTATAATTAAACATTGGATTCCTCTGACAGAAGAATTGTGTCAGAAGATTTGTGACTCCTAAAAGCCTTTCCAAACTTAACTTCAAATTTTCAGTTCGGTTGGTGTTGTTGTAAAAGTTCATTCAATTTTAATTCCTTATGTTGTGTTTCATTTATATCTCCGCATTGATCCTTCATAATTTATTGCTCTGTTGTTCCTGACCTCTGTGAGCCATTTTAGTTGAAAAGATTTGTTGACTCGGAGGGACTTCCTTTTATGTTCACCAACATAAGTACAACAATAGATATTTCTCCAATATAGACAAGTATTTGTTAAATTAAAAACCTATCCTAAAAAGTAACCGAAGAGCTGCTCCCAGCATCCCATGTAATATGTTATAATGTTCAGGCTTATAAATTAGATCATGGCCTAATTTTGCTGACAAAGAAACCTCCCCTGTCGACTTGCTGTACACATCCATATTTTAATCAAAGTATTGCTTGCATTCTCCCCGAAAAACAATTTTTCAGGAGTGTTATTTATTAATCGCTCGTCCAATCAACTAAGTATGCACATTTCATCTTCCCAAAAGCATTCGATCGCGGTCATATTATATGTCATGTATTTATCGGAAAACGTTTACAGATCACCAAGTATAAAATTTAACAATTAAATTTTAATTTAATCAATTAACAATAACCGTGCGATAAAACGAATCGATCCTCGTGTCTCCTTTTCCGACAATCAATCATTACCAAAAGTAAAAGTGAATGGCTTGACACTTATTTTCTATCGTCCAACATGAAACTATTCTGACAGGAACATAATCTCGGATTTGCGGATAAACGTCTGATTTGAATAATCTTTAAATAAAATGTACCTGCGATTTGTATAAACGAATCGTGGCGTTTCAAAATATCCATGTTTACGAAATACCAACGCATGTTTTAAAAGAACACAAATAAGTCTGCATATTTATCATACATTTTTTCTCTTCGATAAAACTACTATTTATCGATCCAGCTAGGTTTGACACAAACAAAGGAAATTTTCATGCTGAAAAAAATTCATGCCAACATATCCATCTTTGTTTCTCTTGGTTTTTCCATCAAAGATGCACTGTCACGTAAGTGAAGTAATGCACAAGAACGTTTTTGAAATGAGTATTTAGTGCGGATGGAAAAAGCACACAATATAATCAGAGAGGTGTCAGCTGAGAGAGAATTAGTTAGTTAAACGGAGTGTTCTGACTGAATGGAAACGTTGTCGAAGCATGTTTACTGAGCTTTGTATGCTGGGTAGTGACAGCGACGTCGTAAAAGTGGCGTTGCTCGTCGAGCGTAGACCGCAGGCGTGGCTGTACGTTTTAAACGTCCGACTGTCACATTGCCGCGCCGAGCGACGCGTCGCGGCGCCTAGCTTCAGCGTCGGCGTCGCTCAGACGGTTTTGCTCGAGTTGCGGCAGTGGTGGCCAGGCTTTATCAGCGCCCGCCATATTGCTCACACTAGGAGGCAAACGGCGGTATAAAAAATCTTCGACGATAACTGATAAGGTTCGAGTGAGATGCGAGTGCGGGGGGTGTTGTTCGCAGCCTCATCGCCGGGCCCTAGTTTATAGTCTGACTGAAAACTCGGAGTGCGACTGGTTGACAAGTGTCAACTCGAGTCAACAAGTAGCGAGTGTCAAAGAAAAAGAAGTGAGATGGAGGATCGATTGCGATTGGGCCAGGATGCAGTGATCCCGGCGGAATTGAAATAGTGAGAAACAACAGGCGATCAGCTGTCAAAGGGTCTGCTCGTGGGTGGACCGTCGGGGAGTTGAGCCGCGGAAGTGGAGCGAGTTGTATTGACAATGTGCCGGCTGAGCGCGGGTTGATAGCCGGCGCGATCTCGGTAGCCTTGCCAAGGACCTTTTTCGACAGCTCACGATTCCGCCAGCTCTCCCTCCGTTCGTTCGTCACCAATCAATAACGAGTGCTCCGACTCAACGCTACTTGCCCTCTCTTTCTCGCGCTCCTGCCCTCTTTCTCTCTCTGGCATCTCTGTCTGGCACGACACCATCGGGCCATCTCTCGCGCGCGCTTCGTCTCTCTCTCTTTCTTCCTCTAGCTCTCCTTTTACCACCGCCTTGTGTGCAGCAGCGCTAGCGCCTCGCACACCCCGCGGCACAGGGACCTATTTTTACTTTTGCTTTTAACGCGCTCCACAAAGACCACCAGCTCGTACGATTCAAGGGGCTCTCACACGGGACCGCGTCGTCGTCGGAGCGAAATCGGGGTCTCAGAGAGAAAGCTCGACAGGAAGGAAGACACAAATTATGCGCAGGATCAGGCCGAGGAAGGTGGCAGGCGAGAATCGCGAGCTGGCGTAGTGTGGTGCAGCTGCTGGTGCTCGCGGCGTTTGTCGGATCCAATGTGGAGGGCATCGATGCGGGCCCACGCTCATCCAGACGGTCCTGCTGGACCGGGATAGATTCAGTGCCATCCACAATTCTGTAATCCAAAGCTGGATTGACTTCAAGCGCAGACGAGCAGCGAGCTGGCCTCGCTCCTTAGTGCATGGAACATGATAGAGGTGAGCATCTTTGGGTCCCTTTACGTCTTCCTTCCTGCAAAATCAACGAGGTGGACGCAATGATGGCCGCAAGCGTCAATAATGTATAGGGCATGCACCTCCACGCGCCAGCCAGCATGCATGCGCGCCTCGTTCTCTTCCTCCACCACGTTCCGCCATTATTTACTTTGAAATTACCGCTGACAATTATGCATAGATCGACATACCCGATTACCAACCGTAATTCTCACTCCTGTCCCGAACCATTGTTTCTCCGATATAGATTTGCTCTGAAGATTGACTTGGCTCTAACTCCTTGGCAGGTCGCTTGATTTATCTTTGTCTGTCTGAGTTTATCGGTGAACTATTTTTTGATGAGGCACAAGATGATTTAGATAGATCGGTTAGATGAACGCGCCTATTCAGGTTGTCAGAGCTCATGCCGATCTGTTTTCACCAGCTGAAATAACGTGGCTTAATTTTGCTGCTAAAGTCGTTTGATTGTAGGAGGCAAGTTTGCTTTTATTCAAATTCAAGACACATCTGCTCTCTGAGCTTCTGTATAGTCGAGCCAACAACCTCTCGAGTGTTTGCATTTGTAAATATCACGGTTAAACTAGAAGTGCTTTCATTCCTGCGATGCAATTAAAATTGACTTTTTTAAATCTCTCTCTTTTTTTGCTCTATCTGTCTTCGTCTCTCGTGCTTATGTTTGAAGTTGTGCAAGCTGTATCATTGTGGATGTTTAAAAAGCTTTACCTCGTTTAGTGACTCATTTTAACAAGATGAAATAATTCGCGAAAAGAAAGTGAATAACGATTTCAATTATTAAAATATTATAAGTCGTGTTTCATGTTTTAAGCTGTTTTAAGCTTTCAATTCGAGTTTCTAGAAGATAATGGAAAATGATTTCATTTATCATTTACCATTTTAGTCTTTGCTTAAGTTTCTCGAGTGTTTTTAACGATAGAAATAATTTAGTAAAAAAATTATGATGAACTCGGATGAGCATTCAAGAATTAATGAATATGTAAGTTACTGTAGGCAGACTTAAAAACTAGAATGCAATCACTATATCAATCACAGAAGAGAAATGCGATTTGTCAGGGTACTGTGATATTGGAGATTCATACTTTCAGTCGAGTGGTGATCGCGCAGGTACAATATTTTGAAAATTAATTGAAATGGGAGGATTTTCCTATTGCGTCCACAATGAAAAGATGGTTGCGTTGTTAATTATTTTTCTTTCAAAAATATAATAGAGTCGTTTCAATCAAATCAGCTTGACCTAATTTTCGTCCGCTATTTTATAAGTTTCTGGAGATAAAAAATTCGAGATCAGACGAATAAAATCATGTTCAAATTAACATAAGAATTGAGCACAAACGAAGGTACTGAGGCATTAAATGCGATGGACTTTAATTCGTGGGGATGAATGAGACACTAATTATTTATTCGCATAAAATGAAAATGAATTTGGAGATATTTGCAAACAAGCTACGAACTTTCTCAAATAACAAACAGTTTAAATGTTTGAAGATTCATTTTGCGAAAGGATTTCAGTGAATACCCAAGTTTTACAATTGAGCAACACCATTTATAGTTAAAAAGCTTTTGCAATTTTAACTTTCCAAGTTTATTATACTAACACATTCATATCCTTTATACCGCGTTGCAGTTTCTAAGAAACATAAATTGTTAAGCAGAATTTATCCAAAGCTTTAACGAACATTTTTATATGACAGGTTAAACAGCAATTCAAAGTATATGTCGACAAGACCTGAGGGGGATTTGAAAACTTGCAATTCACGATACAATTGGAAAAATTTACATCTTCGTAGCAAGGAAAAAACTTTTTTGTATATTGCATTCTTCATTCTGTATCATTATCATGATTTCCTAAGAAAAAAATTCTGTTTTTATCTACATTTTGCAAATATTGTTTGAAAGCTTTTGCTGCAGAAATTCACTTTCGAATTCGCATTGAAAAATGTGCTGCGTGCGTTTTCCACTGTCATTTCTTTGATAAATATCGTTAAATTAAAATTGAAGAAAAAACTATTTTCGTTTCATTTGAAACGAGTTTTTGAAGGTATTTAAACGTAATGGTGTCACAGAATTGGTCAAAGGAATACGGATTTCTGATGAAATATTATTGATTTAAAAAGCACAGTGTTTCCATTCGCGAGCACAGATGCCCGGATTATAATGGAGTAAAAAGAATAATGAAACGTCCGATCAAAAACAAGATTATTTACACGACTTTTTTTAGCGTACAATTATTATTTGTCGTCAATTTGTTCAACTCGTTGTTTTCTGTCATGCGAATGTTGTTAAAAATTGCTACTGGGTTTCTTTTGAATTAAAAATTTGTTTCAATATAAAGTTATTGAAATATTTGTGAAGAAGCAAAGAAGGAGCTTCTAAGACTTTTCATAATAATTTAAATTCTCTCGACGCTACGAAGTCACAATTTTTTCCATAAAACGTTCTTATAGATCCTCAGAAGATAAAATCATGCATCGACTGCAACGACACGAAAGTGCCATAAATTGTATTTTATGAGTACATATATATAGTCTCGTTGCTTATAATATCTAATTCAAATCTATAGAAAAAAAGTATTGCAATTTGTAACTTTTTGCGCTCCATTTGGCCAAATGCTCTGTATCAACGTCCAACTAATTCATAAACTTATCATTCTCTGAAACCTTAGGGAGTAATTATTCATGAAATGTAATTGACAGATTTAATTACTGACTAACAACTATTAACTTTGTTCTAACATTTGATACGATTCCAATAAGAGCGATGTTCCAGTCAAACTATTACTTGCTCGTGTATGTGTGATACTGGAAATCGTAACACCGAAAAGAAAAAGAAAGTTCAAATAAAACGGGAAACTTTAGCTGCTTCTGGACAATTTTGATATTGTCTTCGCGTATAAAAAAAACTGTCTTCGCAATTTCGTATATTACAAATGAACGTTTATATTCTATATCACTTGTTCTCTTTAACCTACATTCGTTTTTTTCATTTTACGACTTCAAATTTACAACAAGTTCTTCTAACGATTAAAATGATTGGAAGTGCATTATTACTTTTGAAAACCAGCTGAAGATGAATGGAGTTTTTCGTTGATTTCATATTTCGTATCGGACAGCAAACGATATATCTGTAGGGTTCGGCTGCAATAAAAATGAATCAAACTCATCACTGATTGCGAACGACAATCAATTCATTCGAATAGAATTTGATCTCGAATAATTATCCGCATTGTTCAGATTTCATTACGATCGATTCTGATCGATTATCTATCTTTTTGTACAGGAATGAGAGAAAATGAAAATTTTGCAAACTCAAAAGCCAAATTCACAATAACACGATAGGTGAAATTTTTTCAGTTTAATCAAACCTACGAATACTTCAAGTATTTAAAAAACTGAGAAACGGAAAACGATGAAAAAAAGGATTTTCATCATTTTTCTCGAGCATACAACAGGTAGCGCATTTGTCGATCGACCCGCATACAAGAAGGGGAAATACGGCCACGATTACCCTATATAATGTATATACATATATATTTGTGTGCATTAAAGGACGCATGTTCGTGCTCTACTTATTGACGACAGTCAGATGCTCGGGTCAAAATAATGGAACTTTGATATAACGCGTCTAAAATATGTTTTACCTTAATAACAAAGACACGAGAAAAGATGAAGCCAAAGTACGATGTACAGTTAGGGCGTCTAAATTTTCCAGGTCGAGTGTATCCCTTAACTAAAAAAATTAAATACTCGGATGACAGTACATTATAGTTTTTTGGACAGAGTGCATTTTGATTTCGCGTTTTGTTTAATTGGATGACGAGAATGAAACAGAGAACATGCGATCACACTTTGAATTGATTATGTGTGCTCTTGTTAAAATTGCTTTCCACGTTAATCGTGACACGTATGCCCGCTTCCACTCGCAATTAATTTGGTTCTCTTGTTTTCATTTATTTCCGTCGATCCTTCCAAGAATCTGTGAGGTTGTTCATTTTATTTCCAAGAAGGCATGTTTACTGAATAGCTCGCCATTTGTTTTCAGCATTACAAATTCATATGACTCATTTCTCATAAACGACGAATTGTTTGAAAGTTATTCAATTATTTTTAGTTCATTTAGCTTTTTCATGTTGAACAGTTTATACCATTATCACAATTTGCTGCATGCATAATTCACTGTTTAGTACAAGCAAAAGATTGTTTTTTTTTGGTGAAACAGTCAAATATATTTAAAAGTTGCTTTTAAAGTTGCTGTCTCGATTACTGTTATTAATTGCAATTTTGAAGTATGATTTTACTTTTGAAAGAAAGGTTCTACGATAGTGACACAGTTTTTTTACCATGGATCTGTGATCGTTTACTTCTATAATTTATTTTTATTACGCTTGGTCAACTCTCTGAACTTAATCAAAGTGCACTGAAAAAGATGGAAAATGATCAAAAAAAAAAGATAAATTGAGGTGAAAAATTGAGGAAAAAAGATAGTCAACTGCAGCGTTATGAGAGTTCTATCGCTGCAGAAGAAAAAAATAGCCGAATATCAAATGGGTAAATAAACGAGTCAAATGTAGGTGGAAAATATGAGAAGAGTTTTGCGCTTATTTTTTATACATCGTCATTAAGTAAGACCATGCAATTTTAAGGCGAACTTTTGTCATTAAAAGTTGAGTTATTAAATTTGAGAAAATCTGCAGTGATTTTTTACTGCGTTTGTGTTGTGCTAGTTTATGCAACTATGCTTTCATATGATGGGTCCGATAAGCGAAACGCGATTATATCTCTGCCATTTTCCTAAAAGCTTTGCTGGCTAAATTTCAACAAACCAGTGTGCAAAAAAGAAAAGCAGCTTTTTGTAATGTACAACGTATTCCGCATGAACAATCAAGTGACAACCAAATGAAAATATGTAAGATCACCTCAGTACTTTATGTTAATAAGATTCGATATTTATCTTTTTATCGAACTGAAAAAGCTTATGCTACGAGTCTTTTCATCGAGTAAATATATGAATGGAAACTATGCCATTAGATTTGCGCTTTATGTGATAAAATATTATGCAGATAAAAATGTAACATAGTAATTCAGTAATATCATTGCATTAAATTCTGAAAATTGTAATTAGTATATGCTTTCTGATAGAATCCTTTCTAGATTGATTAATTGAATTTCACGTACAAAGTTGAAATATTGGAATCAATAATTCTCGAGAGATTCTTTTTAATTATGTTGAGGGCGAACCAAATTAAAATGGTGATTTAGCTGCACACCAAATCTGGAGCAACATGTTGCGCCACTAAGAACGCAACCAAAAGTAGTAAATTATATACACGTCTTGCTTGAGGGCTTCCAACTTTCACCCTGACGTTATCGAGTTCTATGAAAATCGAAACTTTTAAGGGTGGCGATAATCTTGAACAAAGGGAGAACCGATTGAAACCAATATTATGGGGTCGAGAAAAATTATTAATTTCCTTTCTTGAGATGGGTGATTGTGTTACATGAAAACTTTATTACATAAACGTGGGTCGATCGTTCAAGTAAATATGATATATTAACAAAGTGCCATCCATAAATCGGTTAATATCATGCAGCTTGATAATTACTAGAAATGACCTATATATACAGTAACATTGAACCATGCACGATAAATCGTTTGCTTTTCGAGCTGAAACATTTTCGTTATTCTCACAATCTCGCGAGTAGAAATTGTTAGTTTTTTATCGTAGAACCTCAGAACAAGCTGAACGTTTTCGATCGAACATATTTGCACTATTGAATGTTTCTACATTGTCGCGGAAAATTTAAGAATGATACAAAAAGTTCACTCAGAATAAGTTGCGTACAAATTGTATCAAACGCGGGTAGGACAGATAAATGCTGCAAATCAACAATATTTGTGCTAGAAAAAAATGAAATAGGAATTTTTGCACTTCATAAATATGATTAAAAAACCTGGATGTACAATTCGCAGTCATTATTTCGATAGAAATCTGCAATCGATTTGAAAAAAAAATTTGAAAAATTGCACTAAGGACCTTTGCACGTTTTCCTATCTAAAAATATCTATTCTCTATTAATCTATCTATTAATCGTTATTTTTTTTCTCTCAAGAGATTTCAAAGTATTCATAAATTTGCAAACTTTCATGTTTGGGCGTGTGCTTTATTTTCTACTGGAAGTATGCTACGAAACGATTAATTATTTAGAATAATTACTGGTATATACATGCAAAAAACCTTGATTGCATTTGAGAGATTGGTGAACAACCTTCTGATTGTAATCATTCCTAGAAACCACGATTCGTGAGAAAAAGTCGTTGGATAAAAACAACGAATTTGACCGTGTTACAGAAAAATTGTATAAAATTTGAAGCAAATTCGGTTCATGGAAATTGGATTCTAGTTATTGATCTGCTTCAGCGCTTGTAACAGTTTCTCGTAAACTTCAGAGATTATTTATTAATTTGAACGTCACGTCTAAGTGTCTTACTAGTTGTTTGATTGACATTACTTCTGCCTGATCATCCAGCGAGTTTGGTTGTTCGTTATCGTTGATCTTACAGTTGTAATAATTCGTAAAGTCTTTGATAGTGTATCTTGAAACTTACAGTGATCATGATTTCGCAGATGCCGAGCGGAAGAATCAGCCCGATAACGATGGGAATCGGCACCACTGGTGGAGATACAGTTCCAAGTGGATGTCGACTCCGTGGGACTTCGTCGGGCTCGACCACGCAGCTGAGCAATCAGCAACAAACAACACAGCCGCAACAACAGCAGCAGCGACAAGGTCCTGGACACATGGGCCGCTCGAAGAAGGACAACTGTTGCCTATGCTGGTGCTGCTGTTGCAGTTGCTCGTGGTATTATCGCTCTCACTTGTTCAGCATTTACACGTGTTCTGTTTGTGTTCGATCCATACCGTCGTATCTTTTTAGCATCCTTTGTTCAGTTTTGTACGATTGTTTATTTTTGAACGTTTATTATGATTTCGCTCACACATTATGGTACGCAAATAAAAGCACTTTGCACAAACAGCCTCCACAATTAATTGTGAACCCCTTGGCCATATTCCTTTGTGATTTTCTTCCTTGTCTGCTATTATTGTTTCCCAAATTGTCGCAAACATCCTCGCTTGTCACAAATTAAACATTTTCTGCAAAATATGATATTTCCAATTCAAGTTTTGTCATTCAAACTGAAAATCGATTACACTGTGTGCAGTATTTATATATTATTATCGAATGGCATGACTCCGTTGTTAAAAAAAAACTAAATCAGAAAATGATTAATATGATAATGCGCTGAGATTGTATCCCTGTGCATAGGCAACACTCGCAGGTGTGTGTAATGCCGGTCATCATGCAATTCTTCAGATAAAACGATTGATAATTAATTTCACAAAATAATTCATTACTGTATAATTATTCTCACAAAAGACGGATGTTATGAATATTAAACTACGATTAAATGCGAAATATTTTTCCTTCGATTTTATTATTCGAGTTTATTTTTATAAAGTTTGTGTTGCACGCTTTTTATTCAAGTTAGGATTTTTTGCTTCTTACTAATTTTTAGTTCCGCAAGTGAATAATGACAAGAAATTTTTGGTTGAATTTCGAATCTTTTGGTTTCATGCTGCAAATACAGGAATAAATGGTAAGATATTATCTATTATTTTCACGTTTCGCTAGCTTATGACATCAGAAGTTTTTCAAAATTACATAATAATCTCTTGTACTAATCATAATTTGTGTAGGCTCGTATAAAATATGTTTACCCTAATGAAGTTCAACATTGCACATCGCTTTTAAAAGCCTAATTATTTAATAGACAAGCTGTATCAAATACCGCTATCGACTGCACTGAAAAAAGTGTCATTAATCTAAATTGAAACTTAATTATAAATGGAAATACAATTACAGAATCTTTCTTCGAATATTTTTGTTCATTCAAAATGAAGTTTTGAAATTGACGTTATCGTTCCTTTAATGAAATTCATTTTGGTTTGGCTTCACCGAGTATCGATAATGATAAAGTGATTTTTCTAGGAAAGTAGACTGCAGTCCACTATTCATTTTGTTCACATTAAATCATTAGTAAAAAGTCAAAATCTTGAACAAGTCAACGTGTTTCGAGTAGTGTTTTCCTAATATCAAAGTAAAACAATGAAACTAAATATTCCTATGTGTTGCCCATCATTTAGTTTGGCGAACGTAAGGAACACAACCAGGACTGATGGAGGAATTGATTCCATGGACCCTGACAGAAATGGAATGGAAGGCCTTGAAGGGGACACCGAGACTTGTTTAGAAGAAATTAGAGCTTGGGGCACATCGTTTGATCAACTTATGAAAAATGCATCTGGACGAGAACTTTTCAGAGAATTTCTCAAAGGCGAATACAGTGAAGAAAACATCGCCTTCTGGCTTGCTTGTGAACAGCTCAAACGCGAGAATAATCCACAAAAAGTCGAGTCTAGAGCCCGTGAAATTTACGAAGATTACATATCGATACTCTCTCCGAAAGAAGTAAGTTGAATACATGGCAAAATTCAAACTCAAGAACATTGTGTTAATAAATGCACGACGCAAATCGAAAAAGTGTAAAATGCGCCACTTTGTCGTGCGTTCAAACATAAAAATCATTTGTCATGTAGTTTAACAAGGTTTATCCGAAATTGTTATTCGGTGTATTTTCTTACTAATTAGTTATAGTATAGATGATAGAATAAATTTTGGACTTGCGATCCAAAATATTTGATTAAATTAAAATATTTTGGAAATTTGGAGTATTTTCTTATTGACATATTTATATAATGATATTTTTCGTTCGACAGGTTAGTCTGGATTCACGGGTACGGGAAATTGTTAATAAAAATATGGTGGCACCGACGCCTCATACGTTTGACGAAGCACAACTACAAATTTACACGTTGATGCATCGTGATTCGTATCCACGTTTTGTAAACAGTGATATTTATCGAAGAGCGGCAAGACTCAGCGACACTCCACCGAGTCCATCTAACGTCGAACCAGAGCACAGCAGCGGCTCTGGATCCAAATCGAAATCCAAAAAATCACTGACGTAATTGATCATCCTATTCGCAATTTAATTCATTAACGACGACTGTCTGCCCAAAGATCACGTGTTCCGACACTTCGCTCAAGATTACAGTGTTCTGTGGGTCAAAATTGGAGAATGAATCGAGAACATGAGACTCATGCGTATCACGAGAAACCATGCTCGGGAAGGTAATTAGAAAGAGGCACAAGAGCAGTTTGCTCGAAGAAGAAGGCTAAAGAGAGAGAAACAGTAAGACACAAAAGTAAGCTTAAGGAGAAGTTATTAGTGTGCAAACTCAAGAGGAACACGATTGCAGGTGGAACGCACGTTCAGGACCAAACACTTCGCGTAAGAAGCCAAGACACATAATAATAACGATAAGATTTAGGTTGTACATATTCGAGACTACTAATAATGCGAATCTTGTTTTGTTAACGACGTTCGTTGCTCTCGTTGCAAAATGACAATCAGGTATGGCCAGCGCTGATCATCCATAGTGGTTTTATCTTCGAATCGATGTCTCATTTATATCTTATGAACTACACCTACGACATCCAGTAAAACAAGCATTGGTATCCTTACAAGTTCAAAAGATTCAACTCCTACCGAACTTCATGTTATATGACATCAATGACAATAAGTCACTAGTTCGACCAAACTCGGAAGATACTATAAGAAATTTGTTTTCACTGTCGATAAGTAGTTTGATCCTTAGCGAACTTCGTGCTCGTAATTCATGTTGGGTTTCGGTTTATCTTTCACAATAGTTTGTTGTCCCATTGAATAGGTAGACGGCCTAAAGTTGATCTAGAAATTTTTGTCATTTGTACGTCTACTTATACACCAGAAAACTTTCATTGAGACAAGCTTTCAAACATAGTACAGAAGCCACTATAGAGTAACTCTGGCGTTGGCCACAGCTGAAACAAAATAACCGCGTAACAGTCACACGAAGACTTGCTTAGTCCGATTCCGAGCAAGCCTGCCAAAATTGCTACCGGATCTCAGGGCTGAATATACAACTTTAGCGAATGATTGTCGGCAAACCACAAATGTAAAAGATACTTATGTTTATGCAAGCTCTCCGTTAGCGGCAAGCATGTAAGTACAGACGAAAAATCTTTGGCTTTCTTAGAAATGTCTGCAAACTGCGATTCATGACGCTGCAGCTAGCGCACTTCAAGATGTAACTGCGAAATGTTTGATTTCACTATAGCAACAATACCAAATCGCACCTAAGTCAGTTTTTGGATTCAAATGAATTTTCCCATGGGAATGATTCTCAATCAGAAAATGCGACCCGATTACACGCTTTCAATGAATGCAACCACGACGACACAAGTTCTACAGCAAACTTGCAGATTGTACTATGACGTGAAATAGCAACCTGGTCACTGTAAACGCACTTTCATTACTGTTTTCACCCTCGCCTTCTTCGTCATCGTCATTCTCGTATAACTGTTGCGCTTACGCATTTACTAACGTCAAGCAGAAGAACGAAAAACGATCACGAACATATTTGCCATCTCATGTTCTTAAGATCGACCAAGCTACTGCCACGAGACACCAAAGCTGTGATTAGAGAACGATGAATTTGATGTTGGACTAGCGAGTCAGTCCATTGAATACCTCTTCTTTGCATATGCACATGTGCTTGACACACCACTGTAAAGAATCTTAAATAACAATTGGTTTACAAAAATTAGATGCCCATGACACTCCTAACGTTTTTATTGTAAGAGAACCCTTTTTACAGTGGCGTTTTGGCACTTTTGATGCGTAAAATTATTCAGTGTTTATCTCGTGCGATAAATTATGAGTTAATCTAGTATCTGTGGACTTGATGTACGGGGATGAGACGATTCGAGGAATGGCCTATAAATTTATGATTCTATTATTTACAATGACAAAGCGCATATTTTAAATGATGAATTGTATCTAAATCGAAGCGAGCATTTGTTTCATTATTGAAAAAAATGTATAAGTTAAATTTTGAGATTGGCATTTTGAGTCTTGAAGCAATAAGAATTTTTTCGTTACAGGTGTTTAATTTAACATATGAACATTTTTTCTTTCAAGATTTACGAAGTTACATGAAATGTTATGAATTTAAAATGTTTGATAGGGGAGTACGTTTTGATCGGACTACCTGAAATGTGTTCATCAATAATGTAAATGTTGTTGGGTTGTAAGAAATTATTTATACGTCTTATAATTGTGATTATGAAGTAATTGTATATTGCAAACATGTTACGGTAATGTTCAATTACATCGTAAATATAGTTACCAGATAAAAAGCGTTGTAATTAGGACAAAGATTAACATTAGGACACGTATTTGAAAAGCACGAATTGAATAAAATAAGAATATTTCTTCGCCAAAATTTCGTGTGATATATAATTTACTGTTTTTTACAGTTAATTTTTTCTTGAAAAACTCATTTGTAACCGCAGTATTGTATTTCACACTATTCGAGTGTAGTACATCTACATGGTAAAAAAGGGGTAGCCAGAGTCAGTTTGATAAATGTTTAATGTTACTAATAAAAGTACCGAGTATTGAAAGTTTTATCTATTATTATTTAGAATCATTACAGAAAATATGTTCATTCTTGTACACAGTTGCTAGATAATAATATCAAAGTACACATAATCAAACGGGCAGGATGCGTTCTTTCGACATTTCAAACAACTCTTGAATTATATTACCTTTCAAATTCCATGCTATGTATAGCTGTTCAGATCAAAGTATAATAAAGTGGAGAAAACGAAATATATAACACACTATAGAACTTTCAAAGTGTTTGGCGATCGAACTATAATGCAAAAACTGTTATTTTTATTCAAATCATATACGATTCAAAAGTACATCATTGTAAAATAATTATAAATAGGCCTGAGAATAGAAAATATGGTGACTCCCACCGCGTTCACTGTGATTATAAATAATTAAGGTTATTTGAGGTATAAAATAATACTCTTGAAACATAACTCTAACAATCACATTTTATATCCATATATTTTCAATGCTATCGACGTAATTATATCTATATATTTTCAATGCTATTGACGTTATGCAAACAATATCCGATTTAATTCAACTTTATCGCCTACAATAAGTTCAAAGATTCATTGGATGTTCTAATTCAATCATCATTATGCTACTAATAGTACACACTTTTCTAATAATATCAATCATTCAATCTAGTACTTACAGAATAGGAACAAAAAGTTAAATGTAAAACAGTACATGCGTGTTGAATAAGGAAAAAACTAAATATCAATTCAGCACTCTGAATATTGAAACCGAATTAACGTTAATAGTAATTAATTTAAATTGATGAAAGTAAATTGCGAAAGATAAAAATGGTTTTAAGTGAATGAATCGTACTTCATGTATTACAAATATATAGTATACGTGTGACAATACAATATAATATTATTTGATTTCAACAAATGACTGATGATTCCTATTGGCGAGGCTACCCCGGTTTTATACTTTTCAATCCGAGTTATTTAACTAAATATAACAGGTAAATATTGTGTCTGACAGCATTGATCACGTTTATTACAAGTTCATCAAACAAGAAATAATGTTTGGTAACATTGATTGCTGTGTACTTAATCGTTCAATTAATTATGTTCTTTTTTAACTGAAAAACATTTATAAAGGTAATTTTACGACATATTTTTTGCAGATTTTCGAATTGAGTACGGGATTTAATTTGCTCATCCATTTCTTAAGGTGTATACTTTCATAGGAAATACAAAGTCTCCAGAAAAAAGATACATTTATTGTTCTCCAAAGAAACCACATATACAGCATATTTTTGTAAACCTTTTTTTTATCCAGAATTGTATGAAATAATCGAGTGCAAACAACTTAAACATATGAAAATCGACGAATTATGGGAAAATAAAGATAAATACTCAAAGATTGTTTCTGACAAGTGCAAAGCAGAAGAAACTGCAATTTTAAAATTTGCGAAGCGATCATTATCGTCAAGACACGCGAGGCGAACGCGTAAATTTGTTTGTACGACAAGAATCACAACAGGTAGCTAGTGGCCTAGATGTATAGAAGAAGTATTAGGTCGTAGTGCCAGAAAAATCATACTACAAGACCTATAGCAAAAAATTCGATACCGAGAGTTACGTGCAACAAAAAGTTATCAGCATGTATATTTTAGAAGCGAAATAAAGTGAAACGTGACAGGGAGCGAAAAAAACTGAAAAAACGCATAAACACGTACAAACATTAGTCTATGAAA
Source organism: Telenomus remus (assembly GCA_020615435.1). NCBI lineage: Eukaryota > Metazoa > Arthropoda > Insecta > Hymenoptera > Scelionidae > Telenomus > Telenomus remus. Next base: position 13,036,515 of record CM036337.1, read on the forward strand.
ATAACAAAATACAAAAAACGCAATCTGAAAATAGTCAAAGTAATGCGTAACAAAAAACTAAGAGCAGAAAAAACGTGGAACCAAAATTAAAACGTAGAGTAAACAGTAACGTCGCTACAAAACAAATCCTTATCCTCGAAAAGAACGAGCAGACAGCACTGAGCTTACGTTCTGTCCTGCAAGCTCAACTTTTTTTTAAATTGCGAACCGACAGTTCGCGCGGTGCGCCGACCGTTCTCTCAGTGATAAAGTTGTAAACCGAGAGAAACCTACAAGAACTTAAATATGAGCGAGACATGTTGCAGGAGTACCCGATGAAAAGTGCAGCCAGATTTAGAGTGAGTGCGCAACATTAAACAGTTTACGTCTTTATTAATAAACGCACAATTTTCTCAACCTTCGGTCCCGTGCTTCTTTCTTCTCCCTTTCGTAATCCCTCTCTGTGATGCTCCCTTCACACGATGCACATTGCGATATCGTAACGGGAGTTGTACGATCGATCGAAGACCACGATTACTGCGACACATTAATCGGTCATGATAAACCTGTGGATATCGACTTTATCGATTAGTTAACGCTTAGAGATTAGAACTGATTGAATAACGCGACGCATTCAATTGATCAACTATCGGTTTATTGATTGATTGTATGATCAACGATATTGATTGGTCGACAAAGTCGATTAACGTACACTATTAGCAAGTAAGGTAATTTAGTGCATTCTTGAATATAATTGCTGAAAACCAACAATACAAGCAAATGAATAATGCGAAAACAAACAAAAAAAGCAAGCAAAAAATGAAATTCCGACGATTAGGTTTTAGAGACGAGGCACAATGTGACACTCAAATTTCTATACGTCAATGGTGATAAAAAAAGACCTTCTTGGCAACCAAAAAAAATGTTCTTTATAACGATGTTTATGTTCGTTTCATTATGTCGAATAAATTTCATTATAAATGTAACAGGGTTTTCAAAACTGTGGATTTTATTCAATCACACGATCTCCACGTTGCAAAAAGTTGATGAAGTATCAACGAGGTGAATGCGATCACTTACAGGACGTTCCGAGAAAAATAGCACGATGGCACAAAATGCCAACGTACGTCGTCATTTTTTTGCAACGAGAACGAAATATTGTTTTCAGTTTGCATGACATAGGTATTGAAAAGCGTTTGTTACTGGTGTTCATTGATTACTGCAGTTTCATTTCTTAGATTGAATGGTTTAGTGAATGTGTACGGGTTATGTCGCAAAAAGCAACATCCAACAGTATTAAAAGCCGCATGACATTTCAATTTTGTACGTATACAAAATTTTTGATATGCAAAGGTTCTTGATTATTTTACCTGCTGAAACGTTCTTTTAGTTTCGCAGCTGCATTTCGTTTTACATTTATATAATACAAATGGAATTGTTATACATGTATAGGTTGGCGAATGAATGTTTCATCTCAAATATATATGATATTAAATCGAAAGTTTTTGTTTGATTCTATTATGTATAGCTGTTGTACGATTTATGACGCGTGCTGTCATAAAGGTCAAAAAATATATATTAAAGTATATAGATATATTTATATCGATTATTTATTTATCTTTTCTGAGATGCAAATCTAAAATACTATGTGAGTTACATAGTTAAAGTTGCTATAATTATAAATTTATATGACCGTTAGTTTGTATAATTGTGCAATAAAATGATACAACATTTTGATTTCCGTATAGATTAAAGATGAGTCTAACAAGAATAAAAAAATAACCCAATATGTGTGTATATATTTATTACGCATAATTATATATACACATATATTATCAATACGGTTACATTATACTCATCTGATAAAATAGTATGTTAAGATGACGTGGACCATTGTATGTGTAGAAAACCAAAAAAAAATGGAATTTGGATACACTTTTTATATTACTTATTTACATTTTACAGAACGTTGTTACTTAATTTGGTCTTTGAATTCTCTTATTGTGTTTGTTAATGTAAAATGAAACAAACAATAAATGAATATAAATATTACCATTTACATCAAACACATTTTATTTTTAAACTCCCTGAGTTCGTTATTCCATACTTATGATTCTACAATTTTTATTTTGCTTCTGAAATTTTTGTTGATTATTTTGCGCAATTAGTTTGGTTTCGTTTGAATTACATTTATATATGTTTCTCATTGTTATTGCTGAATTACAATTTACTGCATCGCCTTGAGAAGAACGATTTCAGGTAAGCCGTGCAATTTTTTGCTATAATTCGAAAACTTAAAATGCAAACGATCACACCAACATTGAATTGCATCAAGAAGAACAATTTCTTTCTTGAAGACATCATTTGCACGTTGCATCGAAAACGATCGGTTCACGCTTACAGGAATGAGCAGACGTGTGTTGCGCGTATATTTACTGCATGCGCGCACGATTCGATTTCCCCTAAAGGCAACTTCCCTTATGGCCTTTTAGGGTTCCAGTCCATCGTTCTTTTATTGCCATTCTTCGCTGGCATATAGTAGACAACTGTCTCAAGAATGTAAGACCTAACAAGAAAAGTCTTACGTGCGGTTTGACAAAATTACTGTTGTTGTAAGCAGAAAAAAAAACATTTGATCATACTATTTTGATTGATAGATCAATATTGATTGAATTATTTTTATCCTAGGAAACAATCATGAAACAGAAAATATCAAAAAAAAGATGTATCAAAGTTGACCATGTTGTTATAATTTATGCCAAATTAGAACTTGGATAATGAGCATATAAAATTGATAATAAATGCAAGGTATTATTGGTATTTTTAACTATTTAAAATTGAATAATTTGCAATTCAATAACTAAGTTTATCAACCCAACAGACAATAAAATGATAGCGTGAAGGCTAAGCGACCATTTTTTTAGAACTGAATGCTAATGAAAATTTATTTTGTATCGATTCAATGACTTGGATTACATAAGTAAAAATAAAAAAGGTATATTGAAATTCGCCGCATGGGTGACATTACAAAAAAACGCAACGGTAGCCATATTTACTTTCACTATTTTTCATATTTTCCAAATAACAGGGCCTTGCGAAAGATCAAAAATGGTGCAGTTTGCAGCGGCAAAACATTTGTATACAGTTTGCGTGTGACTTTTACACGCGGCTGAATTAAAATTATGGTTCTACTTTCACGCAAACATGCGACAAACGGCGTTTCATAAAATCTGCTGACAGTTAATTGGTGCATTTATCGAGACCAGTGTACGCATTAGAGTTAATGTATACTCGTGTCAATATGCGCGATCAAAAGAGATACAAAAAAAGCTACAGAAAGAGAGCATTAATGCTAGACGGGCGTGGAACGTGTCGTCGATAAAAATGGTTCAAACGCATACAATTTCCAAGTGAAATAAACGAAAAAAAACTGGTCGCCAACATGCACTGAGCTGTTTTCTCCGAATAAATCTACACATCGCTATAGCTTTCCAACGAGCTTTCATTCAAACTGATGTCCACAATTCCTTTTGAATCGTAAGCATAACTTAGTTGCAAATAAATTTTCAATCCATGAGACACTTTCACTCGGTGATTAACTCAAAATAATGACCAGAGCTGTTTTATTCATCACGATGAATGAACTTATTTCACCACGTTAATTTGTTCGCAAACCAAGATATCGGTACTCGAATCAGTCGTTATCAAAGCAGCTACAAAATCTTATCAAAATGTCGGTATCATCTAACCACTTTAAAACTAGCGATCTGCGAAAGTTCATAAACAAACGCGTAACCTGAATATAACTGTCGACAACCCTTGCGATGTTCCTGAAAATTGTCGGTTTATATCCAATTAACTTGGATTTCATCGAATCTTGACGGAATCAAAATGCACTTCGAAACGTTCATTCGCGGACTTTTAATAAATCACATAAAAACCGTGCAGTTTTATATAACCGCTACAAATTTAATACAACAAATATTTTGAAAAAGAAAAAAAAGTTCGCACGGTTTTTTTCGCTGACATAAACTAAAACTTTATGCGTCCAATAAAAAAGCGCGTGAATAAAATTTGAATAGAAATGTCAAAGTTTTTTTAACCGTCATCGCCGAGAACAGACGAAATTTGCATTCACAATACAATCATCCGAAGTTGTGAAGAAACGTTTTTCATTCGATAAGAAACTACACCTGTAGTTACGTTGTATTATATATAAAGTGCAAGAGTGCAACGCAAAATTACATCCATGCAAACACCACGAGAGTGAAGCTCGTGACTATGACCTCATACAGCAAGAGCCACTTGTGTTATTACGGCTGATGTCTCGAGGCATTTTTTATCTCGTCTCAAACCGTTCGCAACATCAGAGAGACGAGAAGAAATTTACGGTCTCCTCGAATAAGACAAGATGGGATTTTGTTTTTGTTGTTCTCCTCTCTGTGGCTTTTTTTATCTGCATCGTCTCGGGACGCAAAACACAAGATACTTTGTCGATCCGTATACACATCGTATCGAATTTCATACGACTCTGTGGTTCCTTGGGAATGGATACTTCGACCGAATGAGCGTGGATCTCTTAGTTATATCGTATAAAGATATCAATTGTGAATATCCTAATGATTTTGAAATGTAACTGAAAACGTCCTAACTGTTGTTTAAAAAATCAATGATACAGACTCCTAATAAAAACAGTCCTAAAGATCCTTCATTACCGGATACGTTTATCTCCAAAGATACAATCTTTTTACACCGGACATCACTTTTTATTTGATTAATTTGCAAAGATTGATGGTCCTCAACGAAACCAACTTGGAAAATGATACTCATTATAAAGAATTTCTAAATTTGCAACTCATAAAGAAACTTAATTTATAGTTGATCTCATTGGAACTATACAAATGGTAATATTGTAAGTCTCAATGCTACAATTAGCGTTGAGACAGGGCTGTAAGCAAATTGCGCTTCAAAATATCAGAAATCGTAGACCAGCAAATCTTCGAAAAACAAATCCACTTTTTTAGTGACGTTTCAAGATAAAGAGATATTTCAAAATCAATAAAGTATCACTAATTATTTACGTGTTTGTCTTACTACTAGAATTATTGTGCAGTTAACACTAGTAACTGAAGAAAATTGTTTCAAGAAACAATATAAACCTGTTCGAATAATAGCTGCAGCATTTTATGGCACGTAAAATAAACAGATAAATTGAGAAATTTCAATATTAATTGTTCGATCTCCTAAAACACAAAAGGTGTAAAAAAATTTAGCAAGCTCATTTTCATGGGAACAATTTGATCGGGCGTCGTTTTGCGAGTACATTAGCTCTCGAGTGGTCTACTTCGGCATTCCAGGTTGAATTGGATCCGTGGCGTGGCTCCGTGATTCCGTTGGGCGCACATTTGCATGTTGTTCGGAGCTGAACCAATGTGATAGCCCGCAGCACTGCATCCGTGATAAATGTCGTTAAGGCACGTCGAGCTCGTGATTCTCATTCGGCGCGACTGCGCTCGTCCGATCGGCAACAATTGATGTTCATTACCGGCTTATTTGCAAATGCAAATAAACTTACAATAAACTTGCGTGTTTATGCCCGACGTAACAGCGTCATTAACTCGTCGAACTTACGACTATTATTGGCCGACCGTGCAAACAATTTGCGCCTGCCGAGGAATCGCGTATTTGTCAAACAGCGCGATCGCGTTTAATTTCACGACACCGCCCAGAATGGGGCCATTCGCAACGTCGCAAACGCCGGTGTGTTCGATAAAAGGTTTTCGGCTTGGCTGGCCTGGTGCGCGCCACAAAATGTTAATTTCATGCGCTGCGTGACCTTGTTTATTATAGTTAACGGCATGCGATCCGCAGTGCCATAAAGCAGCCGTCATTACACGTTAAGGAGATATTGCATGTCGGATAAACAATGCACTGTTGTTGCGGCGGAGTTAATGAAAATTTTAAACGCACTCTCTCGAAATGGCGCGGCACTTATTTTTTATGTTTATCCACGTAGCACCGACGGGCAAAATGATTGCAATTATGAATTCGTAAAACGCAAATAAGAAGACATTAAATCGCTGAAAAACTAGGTCATGAAAAACGAGCACGTTTTTATTTTACAGATAAAACAGTCGAGATAAAAAGTCGCAAAAGGAAAACCCTCCTTTTTGATTCCTAACAATGCCACAGTTAAAAATAGTTAGCTCATTGAAACCGATTTTTTATTTCGTCAGGGTTTCACTAAGGACCTAGAATAAAAGGGTCCGCAGGCCCGTAAGGGGTCAGTTTTTGCGCGTCTACTTTTTTCCAAGTACACATACCTGGCACGTGATACGCCTGCCAATGCTGCTCGTACATTCAGAAGCGTATAGACGCCGTCGTGCATCCAGGCGCTGATCTTCTCGCACGCAATCCGTTTGCGAATTGGAGATTGACAGGAAAAAATGATATCGCAAGGTTCTGAAAAAGACAAAACAGCAAAACAAATCAGTGGAAAAATGTGCGGTCAAATAAATGTGTTTTGCGGCTTAACAAACTATTGCCACGCCTTCGTCTTCTCCTTTTTTCCTTCCTTTTTTCTACATGTAATATTACGCGTTGGCCGACTGCATGCAATCGGAAAGACGCGTCCGATTTCCATTTATCTGTCGCCAATTTGACAGAAACACAACTTATACTTCTCATTCCGCAAAAGGAACCAAATAGAACGATATCGGAGCTCGTGTTTTTCTTGTCCTTCAATGTCACAATTTTAACGAACAAAAAGACTATCCAAAGTTGTACAATGTTTCCACAGAGGAGAATATGTCGGATTTGATTAGCGATTATAAAATCGTTCGGTCAAGTCGATTTGAAAATCGATCGTTGGTTAAGTAAATACAATTTTGTATCGAAAAGGGTATGAAAATAATTGTGGAGCAAAAAGAACAGTAGGAACGTCGGTCTGAAGAGAAAAACGGTTGAAATTGATTGGAAGGAAGTCGAAACGAGCCTGAGCATCCCACGCTTTAGCCTTCCAAGTGCACCATTTATTAGAATGAAAACGTCATTACTGAGCGACCGTAACAAATGCGACGGTCGTGTCGCCACTTAGCAGACGTCCGCTTCAACGACGACAAGAAACAAGGCGCGGAACAAGGACCGACGTACGCGCGCGAGCGACCGCAAAAAGGGATCGGACGATGGACTGCGGTAATAGCGTATCGATAAAGAATCTCGCCGAAGACAACTGGAATCTTTGACTTTGTCGAGTCTCGGCCGGACGAATGTGCTCGATTTTTTTGTTGCTCAGTCTTTCTACTTTTCTAATTACTGTTTCCGACGATTAGCTAAGTCGCTGGGCGATTTCGTACGGGGTTAATGAAATTGAATTCCTCGACACTCTCGAACGATCGACGTCGCAGTTCGCCATAATAGGGAGGGAGGCTGATTGTCGCGGAAAGGCTCTGGATTCGCTGAACCCATGCTCGGAATAGGTAGCAGCTCTCGAATGCCTACTGCCGCTGTTTTTCCTCATACTCGATACGCGATACTCGCCAGGCGCCCTGGCACGATCACGTGTCATTGATACACATAATCATTTTGTTGACTTAACAGAAATTTCATCGCTTCGACAGAATAATCATCGACACCAAACAAGGGAATATCCGCTATGAGAATAATGTTTATGGGAGTGCGAAAAAAACATTCGTCGGAAAATTCTACCGTAATGAATCGAGACAAGAACATCAATGGGCGATTTCCAGTCGCATAATTAGCAAAACGTCCAAGACGAAAGGAGGTTCATATTGCGGGAATGTAATAACGGGACATAAAGAAATCTTTTCTTTTTTCCCCCAACTTTGCAATTATTTGTAATTGTTATTTATTTTTGTGTTTGATTGAAAAATTGAGATATGATTGTTACATTAGCATTTAATCTCGGCTCATTTTGTATTTTGATTTATATACTTAGTTATGACCGTCATTTTCACAGACCGATCGAGGAAGAAATTCAGGAATCCTTTTATGTACCCTCGACGCAGCGCCCTATTATTTCGGCCCATCCGAAAGTACTGCGAGTATTGCAAGAAGGGTCCCGGGATGGACGTCAAGATATGCGAACTACGAACCCTTCGGGATATGAATTAATTTTGACATCTTTGAATTTCATCGTGTTTTCGGCATTTAAATTTGTCGATTTTACGAAACCATCGAGTGGACCGCAATTTCAGCCGGCAAAACGATATCGACATTTGCTTACAGATTCATGCACGCTCCTGGCAACGAGTAATCATAGTTGTTACCATCGTATCGTTATTTGGGTAACCAAATGCATTGTTTGCAAATTTATGATTAGGCTGATAAAATTATATGCAATTTTTCTGGAATAACTTCAAAATTAAATCAAATTTTTCGTTGCCTTTTTATCAGAATAATTAATCGTTACCTCGCCACAAACAGTCAACTTTTTAAATTTCATTCTGCAACAAATTCTTCAATTTTTTCCTCGACCTAATGACTCATAATTTTTGTTCACGTTAATGAAAGATGTTTGAATAACTATGATTAGTATGCTCTAGGTGTATACTCAATAAATTTTTGCAAAACTTTAATCATTCATTCATTATTTATAATAACTTTAATAATGATAACAACCTGAATAGTGCATTTACGAGGCACAAAAAAATTTAACAATTAAACAAACTGCGTGATTCAGTTTGATATGCACATGCGAGGGTTTAACATCACGCACACTTTTAACGAGCCTCACGGACAGGCAGTGCACGCACATTGTTGCTGATGCTATACATGTCCGAATTAGCAATGTTACATCCGTGAATGCAACTTTGTTGGTTTTGTGTTAGGGACGCACAACTGCCGAGGTGAAAGAATGTCAAATGATGATTGGTCACCGCGGTGGCCAATGGGTCCCGTGCGCCACGATTGTGCGACTTGGTAGGAAGGATTGGCGTTCGTTGCGGTGCCGCCTCTCGGTGCAGGCAACCGTGTCCAATGCAATCTTATCGCGAAACCGATGACAGATACGGAGTAACCACGTCACACTTTTGGCGCGAAACAAATCTTCCAAACTTTATGACCAACATTAACTTAATTTAAATTCACAACATTTAATTTTTCCAGAGTCTTTCGAAATTCCAATTTTTTTGCAAAATTTGTTTGAGTGAAATTTCATTTTCAGGTTATCCATTTAGGTCGAAGTTTGGTATGTTATTTTATAGGGAGAAATTAAACAATGTCCGTTCGGAGTTGAATTCAGGCTGCTGATAATCATGCAAATGGTTCCTTAATTCAACCCATATTTAATTGCCAGTTTATCAATACCATTTCAATAAACTGTAATTGATTAAGTTTAAGATTAAATTTCTTCTGGTCACCAAGAACCCAGTTGATTAAAAAAAATACATTGTGAAAAGAAATGGTTATTTGATAATTAGAAAATATTTGTTCATTTGCATATCATATCGCCAGATTTTTACCAAGTTGTAACGCGATGTAAAGCAATTTATTAACACCTTCAGTGATAGCAGCAGATCGGATGACAAAAAAGTTGTCGCAGATTAGAATTTGGAATCGAATTTTGCCGACGAAAAAAAAGTGGCGACAACATTAGAAAGCTAAGAGTTATAGACTGAAACACTAATTTCCTATAAAGGTATATCGTGTAATATCGAAAAGAATCAAACAGTGGAACAATACTGTAAGCTGATCACGGTCAGACAACATTAAAATTTATCTTATCTGAAAAACCGGTGTTCAAATGAAATAAAAATCCACCTAAAATCGCAATACTCTAAAGTGACTCCGCATAAATTATAATTAGGAATATATAAATTAATTACCGCTTACATAGTAGACGGAAATGTGTCCACTTTCAAAAGTGGTCGTACCACTTTTCGCAGACACATATCGCATTGCCAGAACGTGTATTATAACATTTCGTTTGCTTATGATTAATTTCGGCTTTGAATGAAACAGTTAACAGTAAAGTGAACAAAAATCAACAGATTGATTGATGTTCAAACGTTATCCGCTGCATCAACAAATATTGTATCACCATTTCCGTAACAGATTAGCAAATGTAATTCTACCACAAATATATGTCAGCAGTTATAGACTGCTCTCTACATTATAATGTTCGATCTGATTTTATATTGCGGTGATGCGAGTGGATATTTCGTAACAGCTAAAATTGCGTAAGCTAGTTGATTGAACTCTCTGACCATTGACGAAAAATCTTCTTTTTTCATACAATTTTTTCTACTAATAAAATCTTTCATTAGCTTTCAGTTACTTGAGTATACAACTAAGCGTTTCAACTGCGAAGATATGAAAAAAGTGCATTTGAAATGATCACAGCAAAGATGAAAAATGTGATTGTGCCAAAAGTGGTTCGATTCCGCGATACTTTACTCGGTGCAAAAAAAGGCTTTCGTATCTACGTGAATATAAAAGAAGTTCTGCTTCGTCAATGAAATCGTCTTCCTTCATTCATGGAAGGTAAGAACGGAGTGAGAAACGAAAACCTGGTTTTACCGGATTACTGGCGGCTAACTATCCCGTATATGGAATCCACTTGCGGATTCTTGTTGGAAAACTTGCCTAAAATGATGCATGGCACGGCCGGGAGTAAGAAGAGCGCATGATTTCAGTCGAAGCATGAATTTCTTCAGGGTGTTTTCCAAAAGGAATCTCCTTGGAACACGTTCTTCATCTATTTCCAAATAACTTTCTCGCTGCTTTTTAAATTGCGCACATTTATCAAATCCGTCTTAACGACTGAATCGCAACATTTTTGTACTCAATGACTCAACATTTTTCATTCCAAGTATTACATTTCTTTTTGCTCGACTTGTATTTTTCTTGTTACCTACGGCAAACAATTTTGTTTGTAAATTAATACCTGATTCCGTCTTATCGCGATACAGTTGGACTAATTAATACGACCAATAAAGCAACTCGCTTTTAACGATCCGAAGATTAATATTTCCAATAAAAAGTCGATATTATTAACAAACAATAAATTACCGCGCGATACGAACTGTTTGAGGCAGCTTCTGAACTTCGATTAGTTTGACGGTGCTATCAGTGCGTTCCTATCACAAGTATTAACTGCGAACAAATCTGATCATAACAACTGTAGATGTACATATACACACTGTTATGAGCGACATAAATCATTTGCGCTTTACTTTTATCAATGCAGTCGCATAATCGTGTTTCGTTGGTCAACGATAAACGAAGTGGTGCGTTCAGATAAGTCCGCCAAATAGCATAATAATTATTTGCAAATAAAAAGGACACAGCTGAAATGCAATCTCACCGTGCAGTCAATTTCGCTTTCGAACCATTAATACTGATAGGTCACCTGCAAAAAAATTTATTCAACTCGTGATTGATAATTTTAATCAAACGCATTATGAAACTGGAATTGTATAAGAACGATTGAAAAATTCCCGCGATTTTTATCGTCCATTAACAAACGCTCGAGTTGAAAGTTTGAACTCGAATTTTGCAATTCCTCGTTCATTCAAATTTACCTCTCAATTTTCATACAAATGTGGCTCAATGTTTCAAAATTATTGATATTAATTTTACTAACTCATCAATGCTAGTCACTATAAAATTTTACGAGCAGAGTTTAATAGCGCTTAAAATTGGAAAGGGATTGAAAAAAAGGGCACCTCCAGGTCGATAAGCACGAGATGTTCAATTTGGTGTCGTCTCTGCCGCGATGGCGTAGCCTGGAAGCGCTGCTGCAATTAAGCGGCCTCGACTGATATCAACCATTAAACTTACACGGGATAATCGTCGCAATTGTTAGCGCAAGCAAGAAGCTGTTATTTCAGCGAGCTTGAGTCGACCTCGTAACATCGAAATTACGAGCGCAACAGAGTGCACGCGTATATATTAGTGGTGATAAGTGCGTTGCGCACATTATGCAGATACAATTTTTCAAGACTCGAGCGTAAATAACTTTGCGTGCAACGCAGGACAACGTTGTTGGTCCGTGTCGTGTAATCGACGGCTTTCCCTCACCCTTCAATTATATTTTTGCGTGACTTTTCTGCACGCTACTTTGATGAGATCTTCACGAATCCTCTCCGACAACTACTTTGCAAACAAAAAAGAAATAATCGGCCGCAAAAATTTGCTGATACATTTTGAAAATCTCCATCCACCGGTTAGTAGAAAGTTTTGGCAACCAGATTATTCGTTTGATTTATCGAGACCCACGAAATCGCTGCGAGTTTTTTACCCCGACTTATCAATTTGGCAAATGAAGAGTTAATTAATCTTAAAGCGCAAATAAATGATTTGACAATGATTAATGAAGACGGAAGTGGTGCGAGCAAAAAAAAACTGTATCAGTGATGACCGTGCGTGTGTGTGCGTCTCATCAATCAAGATAAGAATTTTGTGGGTAATGTAATTAAAAGTTTATTAAGCAATATTTCAGTTGGTCGCCATTTATTATAAAGTAAAAGTCCCTTTTTTATATCTCACATCATCGCGTTTCGTTTACACATTGATTGCGCAAATTTCGTGCGCGATTACTTCAACCGCTGTTCTTTATACAATTTATGTATATCTCAATCGGCGCTTTATCGTTGTCGTAGATCATTTTCTGATTTTTTTATATAATTTTTTTCCTCGTACAAGATTTTATCCGACGATTAATTAAACCCGATCATGCACACAGAACATCAACGTTTTGTGAAATTTCTACAAATCTTTCTCAAAAAAAATGCCATTTTTAAAAAGTTCCATAACGTTTCTCGTAAATCATCGTCCAGTTTGAGAAAGCATTCGGTGACAAAGCAGCACTAATAAAATCACGGCGATCTGTCGCATAAAACGCTAGCCACTGAATCGTCAATAGCCCAAAAAAGACTCGAAAGCGACATTCAATCGGTCCTTTTCGAACGTTAAAAACCCTTTGACCGTCATACAAATCATGCGATTACGTGACCATCTGTGAAAACCAACGACCATACTAAACATTCGCGAGAATAACGTTAAAATGACAGTTAAGAAGCGCCCGTGACTTATGGACACGGAGGCATGAAGGAAAGCAACCGTCGCGGAAGTCGTTGTTCGTCAGAAAAGGCCAGGGGGTGATGAAAAAAAAGGAAAAATAAAAACGCATCACGTAATCGCTTACACGCGTGCGGAACCCGTTTGGAATGATGGTTCGGACGTTATCTTTCGGGTCGCGGAATGTGACGGACAATGGCGTTGGTTCCGTTGGGATGTCCGGTCGGTCCGGTTTCCCAGGATTTGCTAACGAACGAACGTCGTGGATACGTCACGGGCATTGTCGCGAAATCGCCTCCTGTGCCCTCTGCGGGCCATTATCTCGAGCATATTTGTATTCAAAGCTCGGCACACCACTCGTGAAGGACAGAGGCGACACGTTCGCGATCAGGTTTTCGTTCCCACCGAAACTGGACTGCGGACACTTTTCGCGCGACCCCACAGCGATGGACATCACTCTGGTCATCCCTTCGTGTATTCCGTGACTGCGAGAGGATGACCGGGGGTTGCGCGCACCTTTCGGCAGGTTGTGGAAAAACCGGATTCGTGCGCTAATTTATGCGCGGAGATGGACATCCGAGGCGTAGAACGAAAGGAGGGGTTGCGCCTAGGACCATCGGCAGGTTGCCCAAAGGGTTGCCAGACAAGGACAATCGTAGGAAGGAAGGATCGACGGACCTGAATAGTTCTGGGCATGATGACCCCGGAATCCGGAAACTGGCTAAACCGGATCTATTGGTCAGTTTCACGTGTCGCGCACCGGCTGACCCTGCGTGCCGGACCGAGAGCTTCTTGCGATATTAATGCGTAATACCCCCTTTGATGGGAACTAGACACTGTCGGAGCTCTCAGAAACGACAATAACTATTTTTCGTCCAATTCATTCTTACGACGATTGAGCATGATTGTCGTAATGATAATCGTCCAAGAATATGCCACTCGCCAGCTGGCGCTTCTTCTAAAGCCATCCTAACGGTTTCTCTATGGGAAGTTAGACGAAATTATGCAAAACGGCTAATTTCGTGTCATATTGATTACAACTTTTTTGTTTTTGACTTTGCCAATTTGAGTTTACGAAAGTGTGCCGAAGAGTTGAACCGCGCGTTCCTTGTCATTGGATTGTTTTGAGTGAAGATGAGATTTTGATCTGGTTTTCAGCCGACAAGTCGCTAAGCGAGTTTGATGGTGGTTGTTGAAAACACTGAATCTGCGTTTACAACGAGTTACATGCGCGGTTCTGGTTCCTGTACTGCAACCAACTACGCGACAAGTGTAGCGGCAAGTTGTTTTGTCGCGTTTTTACGAATCATAATAGTCACGGTTCGTAGGTCACTTAGTACAGGACTACGGGGATTACCGCAAAGTACAATTTTCAAGGTTGATTCAACGATCTTACACTGCGGGACACATTTGATTGGGGAATCAACTTTTTTGCAACCGATTTTGTATCGAGTTTGTAATCGATTCATGATGGAGATGAATGGGACGAAGAGCAGAATATCTTTTGCGAATCTTCATTTAGAGTCGAGTGTCACGAAGGTGAATTACTACTTAATATTCTATCGTAGTAAGAGACCTTATGAATATTCATTGAATCGGATGATTGATGGCGACGTTTTTTTATTGCTCCCGAGTATTGGATTTTGATTTCACATCATTTGCCAGAACAAATTTCCGAAAGGACGGAGAAGAAAAAACAATCTACGTGATCTCGTTACTTAATCGCCCTCGCATCCCTCGGACAAATTTTTTCATTGTCAAGACATTAACATTGTATAATCCAGCTTAATATCGCGCGGGCAACACAAAAAGGCGACAAAATAATAACAATAATTAAGGGGCAGGCAAATAGCCGCCTCGTATTACCACGGCTTTTTCAATCCGATCACGTACGATAATCGATCGCCTGACACTTTAATTTGCAAACGATTACGCGGAAGTGGCGCGCGATGCGCTTCTCGTTAAGCCGACGAGACCTTCGTGAGCCGCGATTCGAGCAGTTTTCCCTTCCACATAAATATATATCACGTGAACAATATGAAGCATGCAAACGATGGAATTTGGATTAAAATTTACTCCTCCTTTTTTTTCATTTTTGAGTCTCTTTTTTGCCTACTCCATTCAAGGCCACCTTCAAGCAGAGATTTAATGCCACTTTTCAAGAACTTTTTCGGCAATGCGTTAAGTCAGGTCATGTTATTGCCTTATCTCCCGCGGACGATGTAGAAACTCAAGAAGGCTCGAAACAACCCGCCGCGCTGTCCCATTCCAGGCCTCGTCTTTTTTTCAGGATTTAATTTATGGAGCGATTTTAATGCCCAAAAATACCGTGCAACGTCTGTTCCGATACGAAATTCCAGCCCAAATCCTCTCTGCGCGCACATCTTGATACCTCCTTGTCCGTTTTCTCTCTATCATCATCTCTCGGGTGCTTCGGCAGAAATTGGGGAATTCAGCCGATTATTGCCATCTATGACGATACCGAGCTCTGTCGTGACACTTAAACGAATATCCACACGTGACGGCTCCAACGTATACACATTTCTTTTTCTCTTTCTTCAATAAAGATAAAAATTCTGATACTTATTCAGACACTTTTTGTGTCGATTTCAGTTTTGAAATTATCGTTTTTTAAAAACATCCTCTGGTTATTAATTGATTATCTTTAACTTTTAAAGTCTCGTGATTTCAATATTAAACTTGCCTTTTTGTAAGTGTCTGGAAGGATTTAACTTCAACTACTGTCAATTTGATGTCAAGCAGTTGTGCGTACTGGTAACTGATGGATTTATTTACGATGAATTTTATAAGTGACTAAATAAATAAAGTGCACGTGTACAAAAGTTTGTTGTGTAAAAGGTGGGGCCTGATAGGAGTGGTTACGGCGGTATGATTTACGTTCGAGCGCATTGGCCGTACAGAGTGCACGGCCCACTGCGTCCATCCGTCGCAAAGTCGTTGGTGTGTATGTGACGTACTTGGTTTTTACTCCGTTAACTACATGAGATCCGAGTGTCGTCATCGTCCAAAAGTATCTGTCATTCGCGAAAGTCTTATTTCACATTTTTGATGCCGAAAGAATTATGATGACCACAAATCAGTATTATAAGCCATTTTCAACAGTAAACCACATATTCAGCGTGATTTTGTTTAATTTATGACATTTTCAGGATGAAGTATTACGATTATAATTTATGGCACGACTTCTACCCGAAGCATATAATTGACATTTGAAAAACCACGGCGATAAGATTTTGGATTTTTGTTTGTGCTCTTTATTCCCTTCTGATGAAAAATATGTTAATCGCGTGTATATATACACCGGGCAAGATTATATTAATTATGTTAACTGATGGGTAAGGTGATACTTTTATGAAGCGCAATTACACAGAGATAATTCTTTCCAAAGACAACAAATAAACGAACAAAGATTTTACTTAATTAATGAAAAAACGTTCGGTTGCGTTGAGAGTGCCGGCGACTCAATTTTTTCATGATTATCTCTTCATGCAGTCAGAGGACTTTTGTTTAATTGCGTGATAATGTAGGCGACTCGGCGGTTACACTTTTCTACTGACATAAATTTTGACATTAGCCGACGACTTGCGACATTTCATTTACATACTGAGCGCGATCTTTTCATAAACGATTTTGTCATTTTACAAAAGAAGAAAAATGGAAACGTTAAATCCGATCGTAAAAATTAAATGATGGATCTGATACGGCGTCTTAATTTTATTCTCGTTGCAAATGATATTTCACGGGAATGGGAAATCATTACTTATAGCTGTCTCATATGTTGATCAAGGATTCACGCTGGAACTCCCAATCAGTTGATTTTCTCGTCGATCAAACATTTTTGCTCTCATTTCAAATTCGCGCGCTTCGGTGATTGCAATCAATCAGACTTTTTGCTCTCTTAAAATTGACGGACAAAATGTGAGTCATCGGAGACGTACCTAACTTTGTTTTGAATGTCGCTCGAAAAATGTTTTCATCTCAAAACCGGTCAAATTCAATGAAACCGCTCTGTCGCGGCGTCGATAAAACTGCTGAATTATGGCACGTACTTTGCACGCAAATGAGCAATATTGAACGTATATCCTTTGGCAAATGCGAATGCTAACAGTCCGGCTCGCTTGTTAGAAGCGAGGCGCTATCGCGTTAGTTCTTAATCTTGGCTTTAACGGCCGATGTAAGATAAGGGAGGTTGCCGCGAAAACGAACAAAAAGGACGGATTTTATCAAAGGTCAGATGCACCGATGATTATCTCCGGAATTGCCACTATAACGTCACGCTACCTATTCTCGTATTGCACTTTTTTCGTACTCTAACAAATTTTTTCTCTCGGTCATCTCCAGAGAAAGGTATAAACGGATGCGTATAGTTGGGATTTTTATATGTTCTGTCTACATTGTTACTTCGATTAGAGCTGGAATTTCGACACTGACCGTGTTGAAGCTTTTTAACACTTTTGTAATTTCAGTTTTTTTTGCAGAATTCGTAATCGACTTGAATCAAAGTTAAATATCAAATTTTTTATGCGAATCGTGTAGAGAAATTAGGAGAATTAAGATAAATATGATCGATAAAAATTCTTAAACTTTATGGAACAGGATGAAAAATAAGAAAATCACATTAGACAAATTTCTCCGATCTGACAGCAATGAAATACTAATTAAAATTATTCAAATAACACAGATATCATTAGGGTTCTAAAAGTTATACTGAATTATCCTTACGCACATAACCCAGAGGCAAACTACCGTTATGCAAATAGACAAGCAATGATATACAAAAATGATTAATAATTTCTATCTGTATCATACTTTATTTTTAGATAATCAGAAGTGAGATCTTAAAGAGTCGCAGAATCAACACACATCATAACTGGTAAATAAATTAGTATTCGCATGCTAATACATAATGCGTTAATGCACAAAAAAGCGCGTTTCGATTACGAAGCGAATTAGTATAAATCAACCGATTACTATAGATTGCAATAAATACTAATAGTTCAAAAACAGCATATTTTAATAAGTCCCAATGACTTGAGGCTACCCATAAATCCCAGCGCAACGACGCAGATCGGAAATTAATTGATAAAACGATGAAATTGAACAGACTTACAATTTCTTTCACCACAAGCAAAGTCATCCAAATGACAAACGTACAAAAATCATGATCAGAGGATCGAAAAAAGATTGTCAACCTCTCAGACCAGTTGCAGCGAGGAAAAAAGAGTTTAATCGTTTCAAATAGAGCAGATTATCGTGGACGAAACAACCTGAAAGTGTATCTTGTGAGTTGCAATTGAGAAGCAATAAATAAGCATAAACGCGGGACATCAATGGGACATTTGAGACAAAAATGACATGGAAATAAAAGCATCACGTAATAAAGCCTTCAATTAGCGGCGTTCGTTATTCTTATCACCACAAAGCCGATAAAACAGGAATGTCATAATCCCACGTATCATCTTTCGCTCGCGGTATGTAGTTTTTCGTTATTCCGCGCCGAAGCGTCAATCCGCTCCTGGTATCTTGGATCGTAAATTCCGCAACGTTTTCGTTTGGCGCATACGACATGCGATAAATCCGAGTTCGAGTGTACAAGCGACATAGAGCCGAGTATCATAAGAGCTGTCGATATTGGAAAAATTACGAGCTCGGTAGCCTGCTATTCGTGAACATTGTACGAATCGTTTCGCATGCTTGATTATAATTAATAATGCGGAGGCGCCCACAAAGCTGTCGGGAACCCCGGGGGCAATTGCAATTTCGCTGATAGTAAACGCGTTTCAGCGGCGAAATACGACGAAAGCTCTTTTTTCTGCCGCTCGTTATTTTTCTAATACCAATATTATATATGTTTCAGGCGAGACATTTTTCGCATTTCTTTTGCGAGAAATAAAATATACAGAAGAAGCGATTGGGAATTTTAATAAATTGTTTATTAGTTCAGACGAAAATCCACTGTTAGTGCAATTACACAGTTAATTAACTGTTAATCATTATATTGATCTCAGAAGTTATAGCAAACGGTTTTCTAAACTAGTCGCATTTAAATAAATTTTGTGTTCAATCACTCTACTTCTTAATGTCATTATTACTTGAAGGAACGTAAAATTATTATTTTAATTAAATAATCAGAGTTGTAAAAAAGTCGTGAGGTATTTGAAGTCGGGTTTTTTGTACGATTCAAAATTATTAAATTTCGCAAAACAACCACAAGAACGTTTCACGATTATATGATGAGATAGAACTGAAAGAGCAAAAAACTCAGCTCAAGGACAGATCCAATTTCAAAAATGTTTAAAGTACAGTCAATATAAATGTGACTTTATGCTGTTTACCAGTTAATTAATGTGTATATCTTAATTTAATTTGTTCGTTTGCAAAAAACATATGCTAATGTCAAAGGATTTCCGCTCGCGATCAAAGACGCCACGACGAAGTAAAAATTAAAATAAGAAGTACGGCCAAGAATTGAAATTTCAATTTTAGATTAGCAGGCGCAAAGAGGACTGATTATTCATCTTCAACCTAAACATTTATAGCGCTAATTATAATCGATGAGTTTTTTATCGCGTTTTATTGGCGACATAAACGGGACGCCCCTGTAGCGCGGCAACTTTGATACATCGTGTACTTATCGACTACATCGCCATCCTCAGCTGTGTTACGCGTGCAGTCGCTGGTACGCTTACAAGATTATATTTCCTATAACCACATTATAGATTTACGAGCAAATAATTTACTACCACCACCTCCTTCTCGCGAAAGCTTATCCCGGAAAGTCAATCGTTTACCGACACGAGGCTCATTGTAAAAATTACAACTCAGCTACCGAATATGCCCTCGCAATCAACATTTAACTTGTAAAATCACAATCGACCCGTACTCTCGACGGGTGGTGCAATGTAATTAACCCAACGGCAAATCCCGAACGTTGTAGCTGTCTCAATAGACGATATTAAATATGTCCAACTCAATTTTTGTTCTCTCAATAAAAAATGTATTATATCGAAAAAAAATTTATATCTTTGCAATTCGGCGACTACTATTGACGGTATCAGTACAGTGATATCGGTACCAAATTAAATTGATAACAAGACTTAATCCTAATCTCATAATATTGAACATAGGAACAGGTTCTAAGTATACACTCTGCGCGCGAGCGGACTTTCCTCGCTAGTTTTTTCCGCGCCGAACAGATCGGATAATTAATTAACTTATAAAGATACTATCGTGAGCATTAGGTTGGTTTATTCAACAAAAAGCACGAGTGAATATGAAAAAAGTTCGAACGCTTATTAGTGTCGATCGAATGGCCTTTACGATCGCGTCTTAAATTCAGGTACTTATGTACAACTCGATGGTTAATTTCTTTATCTCGCGTGTCGGTTAACATATTAGACGCGACTCGTAAAAATGCAAAATTCACGATCATCGCCCGGCTAGTGATTAGCGTGTGTGGGAAATTTCTCCACGTGTCAAAATTAACCGGCGGGGTTTCAGTTTCATTTGTGCGTTTAAAATTTTTGCAAAAAAGACATCTGCCAGTGGTGTAAAATGTTGTTTTTTTTTAATTCTAAATACACTAGGATGCGTTGACTGCGAGCGATAACGAGCGATGCCTGCAACGGAAGATCGAGCGTGATTTTAAGATTGCACTCTTATTAAACGCGGCTAACGTCGCTCCTGATAACGAGCGAAAGAAAAAGTTGTCCACGCATTAACGAGGTCCAATCGCGTCGTTGTAATCGATAAGTCTTGCACCTTTTTTACATACGTGTAACGGAACACTGACAACTGATTCGAACTGTTGCTGCAGCGTCTTCGCAAAATGTCATTCCAATGATATCCAATTAAAAATCTTGAACCACGCCGGAACTGTAATCTCTCGGACGAGCGTGTACGAACAATAATTGAATCTTCAATCGAAATCCGGCGAAAGTTATGATTCATGCGTACTTTTGCATTTCTTTTTAATTGTAATTTTAAATCCGATTGCGAAAAAAAAAGTTTTATAAACGACTTTTAATTCTCTGTCCATTTCGTATCATGGTTTTCATTTGGAACTAACAATTTATAAGCCATAAAATTTTGATGTATCCTAAAACCCTATGAGCAAGAAAATCCGAAACAAATCACATGTCAAGATTCCAAAAATGATATTTAATCATAAGTTATCCCTCGGTTTATCCTTATTTACGAAAACGTTGAAGGCCACTTTTATTTATGGCTCAAAAGTCAAGGAAAAAATTTCTCACGTGTATCAAACAAACGTCGTATAAGAAATCATATTTTGGTCACTCAGACATTCGTAAAAGGTATATATACGAGCACAAACGCGGTGCTCTTCAAAATAGAAATTATGACGTACATAGTGGGATTATAAAAGGCAGGAGAGAAAATCTCTTTCGAGAAAGGTTCTGGCATTTTACGCTCGGTCAGGTATAACTTCGAAGGGGGTGTGTTCGACCTGACAGGTGCATCTCCTTCCTCGCACAACTCTCATTGAAACACACGTTCAAAAGACAATATTTCCGATTCAATGAAATCTGCCTCGGCGATTAGCAATGGATCTTATTTCGCGATAAAACGAAGTTGAAAAAAAAAACGACCCAAAATTTTTCAAACCAAGTTTGAGTTCCGAGATAAGCATTTTCTCGGCTTGACGATTTTGTAACACGTGTGTCTCCGGAATGTCTATTTTGCGAAATGTTCGCGAATGATTAACATTTGGCTGAAATTATTCAATTAAAATGCAACGCCATTATCAGTCGGCTGATTTGTTACACTTCGTTACAAATTTGTGATTTATTCAAATCCGACGACATATTTCAGCATTTGCAAATGATTCGAAAATTAAAAGTTCGAATTGACAGCAAACAGAGAAAAACTACTTGATATATCGAAAGCATGAATAAATATTTTCAATGCTAATCATAATGTTTCTATCACTAACGCGCACCTTTTTTTATTCTTCCTTACATAACGCGTAGTTCGATTTATAACTTATTTGAATCGCCACGTAACAACTACCGCAACGAATAATTCACTCACTGTAGTTGTTGTATACGCTGTACCTGATAACACACACGATTTTTGGCAACGACGAATTTTATCCCGGTTGCATAATTACATACAATTTATGTGATTATAGATAATTGAACTGTAAATCTGACTGCTGAAGATAATGGTTATTTTAATTTTTAAATATAAGCTTCAAATTATACCAAAAATTGGACTAAATATATTCCAATTATATCGCCGGTACGATCTCTATTTGGAGCAAAAAAAAAAAGGTCGACCCGCGAAAACAAAACAAAACGCCGAAATTTATGAGAGAAAAAAACAGGTGAGGCGATAGCGCAGATATTCGTACGAGCTGAAAAATGTCATTATTGTGTTCCCCTTGCAGTGTTGCGAAAGAAACGAAAAATGGGATCACGTGATCCGTTGATTTATCGGGAGACAAGTGAATCGAGGTATGCGCACACTTAGACCGCCAGCTAAAGAAGAGGGAAAAAAGAAGAAGTCGCGTCGCGACGTGCGTAACTGTTTTCCGTTCCCGAGAAAAGTTAACAACTTGAGCCGTGGCTATGGACAATTTTTGCAACTCCACTTGCACAAAACGCGACGATAAACGATAAGCGAGTTGCGATCGTCACCGCGCCCCGACTCATTAGATAACGTAATATGAAAGTAGAATTTATCACACAGTTTACTTTGCAATCATTAACGCCAACTGTTCACTACAAGTGATAAGAGCGCTTTTTTTCGCACACACACACACTTATCGAGCAGTGAAATGCTATTAGTGCAATAATTTACGAAAAGTATGATTGTAACGTAATTGCGATATTGCAAATAATTCGAACGCGATGCAAAAACAGCTCGAGAGACAATATATCGTTTATAATTGCCGGCAAAAGCGCGCGCCGAAAGGCTCTGCTCGTTTCCTTGTTGTTTTTGTTATTCCGACACCGTCATTTGTGCGATTTCGAAATTCGTACTTTTTGGTCGGTATGACGTCACGAATGATATAATGTGGCAATCAGTATCGTGCATACCCACTCGACGAAAAATAATATTACATTTTTGGCTAAGCGCTGAGGAAATTCCATCCAATTAGCAATTTGTAGCGGACAAAAGAGTCGATTGACGGCTGAGGATTTAATTTGAATTTTAAATCGTTGAAGGGTCCCGATGAAGAGCATCCTCTAATCGAAATTGCGATATAGTGTATGATATCGGCATCGACGGACAAGAGGTGTAAGCGAAGTAGAAGAATTACAGGCCGAGCATCCGAAACTCAGATTCCTCTAGAGGTGGACTATCGAAAACAGCGAGAGGCGCATCTCGCTCATGTTTTGCTTCTGACTGTGTGTAATTAACAGTCACATACAACGGTTTTTGTATGTGCCGTTTATCTTGTTCGTACTAAATAAAATACCAAATAAAATTGATCTTAAACGTCACTTGAATACTATTGGTCAACTATTTGTTGGCCAAAAAAATGTTCTATTATAGTTTTTAACAAAACTGTAGAACGAAAGGAAAAAGTTATTGACGATAAATTAAGTTTACTATACTTAGAACTAATTTGCGGAAACATAAACAATGCTTCATTATGAAAATTGAAGTATTAAAAATGAACCTATCATTGGTAAATGATAAAAAGTTTCAATCGTAAAAGTCAAGTCCATAATTCTCGAGTAAGTGCCAAAAATCTTTTTTATGTTCCTTCTCTCTTA
Source organism: Telenomus remus (assembly GCA_020615435.1). Classification (NCBI taxonomy): domain Eukaryota; kingdom Metazoa; phylum Arthropoda; class Insecta; order Hymenoptera; family Scelionidae; genus Telenomus; species Telenomus remus. The sequence goes on from CM036337.1 coordinate 13,060,301, forward strand.
TTCATAGAAGATATTCAAATTGGAGATAAGCCTGTCACCTGTCACACTTAAACCATTGCGTTATTTGAGTCTAACAGTGAAATGCTAATATTCGGTTCGAGTCTATAAATACACGTCCGAGCAATATAATGAGCGTCCACATCGTGTGGCACCAAACAAAATCACTGTCATCGTAAAAGCCAATTGTTCAAACAATCAGTCAGATTATTTATCATTTGTTGTGCATCGCAAATCAAAAACTGGACTTGTTGAAAAAAACCATCCACCTTCATTCGAATCCTAAAACTAACTGAATGAATATTCATTTTCAAAAAAAAAAACAATGTAGAAAAGAAAACAAATTAACTTTGCGAACAATAAACAAGTCACTTGTGGACGTAAACGTAAAATACATTTCTGGGTTACGAGACACCGAAAAGTTCTTATCTCGCATACCGAGGCGACTCCTACGTTCCCCTTTGAGATTCAGATCCATTGTTCTGGGCTCCCGGAAACTCTCTCGCCATTGTCCGGTCCTGGCGAAATGGTGTATGCGCAACCCTGTTTGCAAATAATCAAAGGAGCCACGGCATTGGAAGAGTAGGCAAAAAAACTCCGTTTTTTTTCCGTCATTTCAAAGACCGTTGCCTATTTACTGCCTCACAATTTGCGCCCTTGAAAAGTTCGGAGCACATGATGCCGGGATCCATTGAGCGCATTATCCCGAGTTGGATGCTCGCGTGTGTTTTCCACTTTACGATTATTATTATAAAATCATTATCCAAGCTCGATAAACAAGACTTGGTATACACAAAATAAAAGCTGAATGAAATTAATAACCCGAGTTTGTTATCGAGTGAGGTTTATCGGAGCAATTTGGGCATGCTTTGCACAGTAGTTATAAAGCCATGCCGAAGACGCATAAAAAAGAGAGGTAATAGAGTAGCGCGCATTACGCATCTATTTAAAAACGCGCCGGCAAAACGGTCGCGCATCCGACAGAGACGGAAGGCAAATGAATGAATTTCGCTGAGCACCAACCGGTTGAGAACCATCACCCATGGCTCGGCCGAGCCTTTGGCTAAACTCTGGAGATTTCAACGCTCGGACGTCTTCACAAGCGACGTTTTTTTTTCTCCTCTCTGCTCCTCGCCCCTCGCTGTAATTCGTTAATTTATCACGATCGTCATTAAATTTTGGAGACCCTGAGGTTCGTAGAACGCTTGACGGCGCGGTCCAACCATTTTTGCGATCTAAGATTGTCATTTTTGTCGTGCCTGGATGACTGATAGGTGCCGATGAACTTTCGCAGATAAAGCGAAACAGAGAGGACCAGAAATAAATAAGCGAAGGAGCAAAATAAAGACGACATTGACAATCATTAGCATCGCTGAAGTAAGCAGTTGTTCGGTACGCGGGACAAACGTTTAATGTCGGTGGTTAGCGATGCGATGGGACGATTGCGGTGCGCGGTCCGCCACCTACACGCGTCGGACAAAAATGGGCGCGAAGCGTATCAGGCGGGTTCGCGTCGGGGCGAATAATAGGCGGCCGGTGGAATTGAAAATTTTCCACGGGTGTAGCGGCGGCGTGGATGCAAAAAGGTTGAGAGGCGGCGGTTATTGGCGCGAGTGCCTCCCTGGACAGGGTCGCATCGCGCGGCGTAGCCCGAGGCAGTGTTCTCTCGCTGGGTGCCTATTTTTCACGACTCCTCTTTTTTCCTCTTTTAATTCCATCTCCTTTTTGTTCGCTTTATCACCCCACCATGCGCGCGCGAGAGCGTTACACGGCTCGCCACGCACTACGTACAATCGGTTGGGCCCTCCTACTCCGCCGCCAATATTTATCTCCTCTGGTGCGTTGTGCTGCCTGCCTGTGTCTACCTCTTTACTTTCTTTTATCTACCGGTCTGGCTTTCGGACCGGGCGTTCATCATTCGCGTCTAATCTTCGAATTCGGATGGAACTTTTCGCAAGGCTTGCCATGCAGACACGACAGATTCCGAGGTATCGCAGGCTGATAACCCAGGCTGAGGTTCACGTGCACTGTACCGTCTATGCCTATCTGCTGCTGCAAAAGAATCGTCTGGACCGTCTGGTCAGCAAAGACGCGTCTGCGTTTCATGCATGGGTTCGCGTATATCTTCATGTATCCTTCTCAAGGTGGCGCGTGAAGAGGAGACGGAGCTGGGTGCTATCAAAGGAGTAAGCAGCGTGCGAGCGGGACAGAGACTCGGCCCCCGTCGGTCCCCTCGCCGCGGCGGTGCCGGGTGGCCGCGCCCTCTCTCTCTGTCTCGATTCAGCGATCGCGCGTAACATCGTCCTCGTCTCATCGTGTTGGCTACCTGCACGATATCTCTCGAGACTCGATGGGCCTCTCAAAACTGCGGACGAAACGCGAGAGGCCTGTCTGTCTGAAGCGCGAGTGAGACAGAACGAGAGACACTGTGCGAGCAGAGTATATCTCGAGTTGTTTCCTCTGTCCGTGGGTATGGTAGCGGTCCAGCGTGGTGGGGACGTCGTGAGATTTCGAAGGTGCGTGGGGCAAGGAGACGATGGAGAAAGAGAGACTTATACGCGTCGCGAACACAAACAAAGCTCGGCGGACACGTACGACCGACGAGACGGAGACGGCTGCCCGGCCGAGTCGAACAAAATGAAGAGGTAGACGAGGTAAGGCGAGCGCGAGCGAGACAGATCGAAGGGGGAGGCTGGGATGCTGGGAGGTAGCGGCGGTATCGGCGGCGGCCATGTTGTCGATCCGGAGAGAAGAGAGAACTGCGAGGACTGAGCGCTGAGGTTCGTGCGTTGCTTTGCTGCGGCGGCCAACTTTGGTTTCCAATAAACTCTGGGCCCAATCTCACGCACCCCGCTCGCACCCTCAACAACACAGCCGAAAAATTGCGACGCAAAAGTGCTCGCTCCGACGCTCCTCACGCAGCACCACAGACACGACAAATTGAAACAAAAACATGCGGATGAGTGACAGTGAACCGAGTCTCAGCTGAAGCTACAAAGTGCGCGAGGTGTTGTTCGACAACGAGACGACGAAATTCGGGCTCGATCGGGACGGCTTTCGATGCGGTAGTGCTGGCTGTGTGGTACCTCGTAGCAGCCTCGCCGGCCGGGCGAGGCGACGTCTCGGTACGCGAACCCGCGGAGATGTGAGCCGGAACTTCAGCGGCGTGTTTAGTAGTTTGTAGTTTTTTTCGCAAAAAGAAGGAAGATCGCCTGTGCGAGCGTTCAAGTGCCATCAGCGAGCTCTCCTAATGCACCCTCCACGAGTAAGTATCCGCTAGCGCCGCCGGTGGACCAGTTACTGTCTCGCCTATTTCACGTTTTTCACCAAACTATTCGGTAACAGGTGGTCGCGGCAGGTATATAACTGTGACGTGCTTAGGATCCGGCTATTAAGGGGCTTTTCACTCTCGACCCTCGGTTCTTTTCAGCCACGGGTATCCATGACCGAATGATACCTTAGTAGTTGCGCGTTGACTCCGTAACGGCTTTTGCAGAAGCCGAATGCAATCTCGCATCAAAGCCTCGTCCGGTATTTAAAACTTTGCGAAACACAACGCACGCTCTACCTTAATACTTTAGCTCCTATCCTAAATTCGCAATCGCAAACACTAGCACAAATCACTCTCTCGCACAACATTTTTGCTTTCAATTGCGATGTTAATCTGGCGATGAACGCCTCAGCTCCTAGTGACTATTTCACTCAACTCCATTAATTACTTTGTAATCGCGAGCTGACGCTGCGGCTGCGTATCAGCTCGGGACGCGGACGTTGTGCCTATCTCAGCGAGGGCGTGCGAGTACTTGAAATACAGACGCAGTCTTCTGTGGTGGGTCCAATCTGATCAGCCAGGGTTCTTTAAGAATCAGGTTAGACCGGCCGAACCAGCTTCGTTGCTCTCCTCCGGTATACACTTCGAGAAGCCGCATCAACAGCTATCTACTCCTTCTCCCAATCTCCGTCTTCCGCGTAGTCGGTAGGTAGGTAGGTAGGTTGGTAGGTAGACGGTAGGTACTACTTTACTTCCCTACTCTGTTTCTCTTCCTCTTTTTTCGTCTTCGTTTCCGAGCTTGTTTTTTTTTTACCTCCACCGACCAAACATAAAACAGGAATGAGCTCGCGCGAGAGAGACGCTTCCGCGTTGCATCTATTATTGCACTTGTCACAGTAGCCACCGCCAGAACGGGATTCCAGTTTTGCGATGACGACACAGCCCCGGTCCACCGGCTGATGGACGAGTTTCTCGACCTCTGGCTGAGGTGTCGGCGCGCTATCCGAAATCCAAACAAACTCGTGGAATGTCTCGCAACGAATTGTAAATGAGATCAATGGGGGCCTTGGCGAGTGACGAAACGTATCGCTGGCCTCTCGAATTTGCTCGCCCCACGAGCGTTAGCTTAACCTTCGTGTTTTGTTCCTTGCAGGTTCCCACCTCCTACATATCTCTCAATGTGCCATACACTCAGCAGCCTGTGATACAATACTCCAGATCTCGAGAGAACGAGCCACCCTTCTCGTTACACGTTACAAGTAGCATGCAAAGACAGAGGGCATTCGAGTGTACGCTAATGGACGCGAACAGTCTGCCCTAAAAATCTTCTATCTGCCATTGTGTTGGGAATCGCGACAAGTGGATGACAAGAGATATATGAGACTGGAATTTTAAGCCTGAAACAGACAAAAAAGAATGTCGACTTGTGCTGAAGAAGCGGATAACATGCACATCCAGGAGGCTCTGTCTCCGGTTAGCCCTTTTGTTTTGCTCTGTCTTTTTTTTCTCTCTCTCTTCTTTTAATTTTTGACTACTCTTGGGCTTGTGTTTACATAGAAAGTTGGAACTTTTCATGGTTTTTAAAAAATACTTGACCGTGGCTTTGACCGTCTGTTTACATTACATTGGAAACAGAAAAAATTGGATTCTTTTATTAGGTTGCTAATCGAAAGAACGACCTTTTTCTTTTCTGTTGCCTTTTTTTCATAAAAGTTTATAGATTGATCATAATAAATTTCAGCATTTAATGGACAATTTTTTGCAGGATGTTAGATTATGAGTAAAAAATTGTTATTTTATTATCAATGTTGGAGTTTTGTTTCGAAGATTTATCTGTGTGTTGCTTTTTCATTACCATCTTCCGATTCAGGAAAACACAAATCAAATCAGAACGAAATTTTTTCAATGTTACATCAAAGCTATTAATAGCTCGGACTCTGATTTTCCTTTAGGAATAATTCGATGAATTTTAATCTCTTTGAATCTCTATGATTGCGTTTTTTTTAACGAAACGAAATTTGTCTTAATTTAACTTTTCAAGTTATAATCAGCTTGGTTTTATTCATTTTCATTACTTGAAAATCAAATTTTTGAATATCGTAATGAGTCTTATTTGCCCGGTTTATTTTTGAATCAGAATTTGATCAGAATACTGTTCTTTGATAAAGCATCTCAGTTGTTGAGTGGTTGTCGCACGGTAACCTCAAGTGACATAATAGAATCCGAAATAAAAAAATGATGACTGTATGTTATCATGTATATTTATGTACAGTGACGTGTCATTTTGAAAAAAATGTGTAATTAAAGTGAATGTGCAATCAGGTGAATAAATACAGTACGTTTTATAAATCTAATTTATAGATCAAAACAGTGATTCAGAATTTGCGAAACTTTGATTCATCGGATTTAATGTAACCACAATAATTTCGAAGATCGGATCATTTATCTGGGTAACAGAATATTTTACACCTCATAATAATGAAAATAAAATACGAAAAATGTAAATCTGTTGACTTGATTGAAAAAAGACTTAAAAATTAATTTGCAATTGTAAAAAAAAATATTCAATTTTTCCTATTCCCTGAACGAATAATCGTGACAAATCGGAATACCAAATTTCATTTTCCCACAAAACAAAAACATCAGATCCGAACGACGTTTCCCAGTAAATGAATCGTAGAAGAAAAACATCGATTTCTTTATCTTGAGTCTAAGCTTGTATCCTTGAAATGGGTTTTTGTCCGAATACGTTTTCATTATGTCCAAAAATTATGATTGATAAAAATTCCGAATAAATTCGATTGGAGCAGGCAATTAAAACTTGAAACATCGGCAGAAGATAAAAGTCCCGTTACGTCCGAGTGTTTTAACACAATAAACATTATTCCATCGAATAACAAACGTTCAATTTACAATCTCAGAAATGAAAAAAAAACTTACTGACTTTTAAAAACAAATTAGCATGCACGCAACGTAATCGCGATGCGAAAAAAATTGACTAATTTACAATAAGAAATTAGTTGCAAGGTACTGTTAGGAAAGACCATGTAAATTACAATGCCGTTTAATGCTTAATTGTGCGTGCACATATGCGTGCGTATATCTGGATCGCCGATATCACCACATAAATGGCCTTGAAGGATCGAAACGATTTCCAATGCCAATCAACAATCTAATTAAATGTATCTTGTTTGGGATACACATCAGTCGAAGAGAAAGCTGCCTTCGTATTTAAAGCATAGCTGACAAATTTTTTATCCGCATTCATTTTTTTCTCTCTTTTTCAAAATAAAGATAATGTCATTTTCAAAGAATGTAACATAAAAGTTTTTTTTCGAAAGTTTTTTGTCCTTCTTCCACGAGCTAAAATAAATACAAGTTGGATTTTATATAGCAGCGTCGAGGTGTTTTGTTATCGAGGAATAAAAATGAGCGGTATTTATGTGCTTTGTATTCAGCAATCATTTTTAATAGAATATATATTCCGACGATTGATTTACACGAAATGGCTTTTGAAATACATTTCTTTTGCTGTATTAAAACATGAATAATTGTTACATATACATTGTGCGAAAATTATGAGATTATTATCAGAACAATGGAGCCGGCTGCAGGCGAGAGCCCCGGCGCTGCTGAGTTATAATGATTCACTTTGAGTATCAACGACCACTCACTCGTGGCAATCATTATTTCTTCGTTTCTGCGGGATTATTTAATAAATCTATACGTAATTGTTGAACTTGCGCATTTAAAAAAAAGAGACACCTATGCCTGCAGTAAAAATAGCCGTCGAGTTATCTATACAACTCGACGAGCAAATAACAACAACAGTTACGTACCAATAATAAATTAGACTTTAAACAGTAATAAACACGTCACAACGCCGATGTGATTGCCTTTTTTTCCTACCATTTTTTTATCCTTATTGCACCTCAAAATAATTAACATTCGTTTTCCGTTATGAGATCGTACGAAGGTCGACACATTTAGGAAGATTTATTTTTTTTTTCTATTTGAAAAGAAACAAGACAATTGTTTTATTTTGGACGTTTGAATTCGGGTGAAAAAGAAAGTTTTTCGGTCCGTAAAAAATGGTCGGAAATGTAAAACTAAGGGATAATTTATGTGGCTGGATAATAGGGAGGGCTTTTCACGACGGATTTTGTTGCGCGCAATTTAAGTCCGAGGCCACTCTGGCGATTCTTTTTCGCCCCGGTGAGCCACCCGTTGTGCGATATAACGAGAATGGTTGACCACAAGGCATCGGCCATTTTCAAGTGGGGGTCCCCTGCAAAGTAGAAAAAAAGGTACCCGCTTAGACGACGCAGATAAGAACTCTTTTACACTCACTGAAAAATCTGCTCCAAGCCCACGGATCCGCCGATGAAACATTTAAATTAGGATTTAGTGCTGCGTTAAGCATTTATGGCTTTTTAAAATTTCTGCCTTCGTCGAGAGAATTTGATTCATCTTGCCGTTTGTTACGCCTTGCCGCGAAGTACTACGCATTGAGCATTAATTCGAAGATACACTACGTATAAACACGGTTAATGAATTCACTGTACAGCAGTAATCGGATCAACGATGTGTACTTCTACATACGTTACTATTTTTCTGAATCGTTTATTTCAAAAAAAGAATCCAACTTTAAATATTTTATTTAAGAAACTATTTATTTGAATAGTTTTATTTGATGATTTAATTTCAACGCAAATATAACTGTAAAAACGACGTTTGAATTTGTGCTTTCAATCTTGGCACCCTTTCCTGCAGAATAAATCTTTCATAATGTGCGATATAAAAAAAAAATTGAAAATAAAAAGTGCAAAACATCGTTCGCCGTTCTAACCGTAAGCATTGACTATAATTCATCGGCAACTTTTTCACGTTATTTGTCAAAATGATTAAACTAATGGTACATAAATACAATCAGACTGAAGCTCGCGGAAAAATGCGCAGAGTTTATGACTTTCCAATATTAATAATAACAGAGACGATGGCGCGGAATAGCGATGCCAGGAGAAATGTAGAGGCGAAGAAAAAGTCCTCGGTATGGATACGTGGCCGCGCGCGTTTTTGAATTATAGCTGACATAATGCGACGCTATAGTATTAGACGTCAAAGAGCTTAGCTTGTAGCGTGCGTGATATTTCATTTTCAATTATGCGTTAGCCGCGTGAAAATGTCCGCGATCGCTCGTAAGTTAGGCTTAATTTTGCGCGCTTATAAACTCGCCATTTTCCACGCGAGTACCTCACGGGATTTTCACCGGGGGACCCTTCGACCTGCAGGAAATTCCCGAATCGCCACGGGCGGTCGAAGACAAAAAAAGCGACGGAAAAAAAAGAAAAATATTGGTTCCGATGGATCGTAATGATTAGAGAGTATCTAAGTGTATCCTCGACAAAAAAAAGTGAAACAAATAAAAAGAAAAAAATGCGTAGATGCAAGGAAAATCGATGACAAAAAATCACATCGACGTTCTTGTCGTTAAATTATTTATTATAAAAATGCTAGTTTTGTCTCGGAAAGTTGTTAACGTGTTTTTTTTATTTTAGATGAACAGTCATTCCATAATGGACACGCATGAAATTCCTCGCGATTGAGGAGCGTGTAGAAAAAATTTCAATTCACTCACACGTGTAATGGACGGCCATTTCTAACTGTACACTTCAACATTGTTTTCTCTGGTATTAAGACGATAACATATTTCTGGCACTACCGATTTTGATAACTTTGCTCGGCGATTTCTTCAAATCGATAAATAATCATCAACCATACATCGTTTGTTGGCTTGATTGACGCGTTAACTGATCAACAATCAATCATCATACTGAACTGCCATTGTTTCTTCGCCTTGAAACAGTACCATCGTGATTTCCTTCAGATAAGCAAATGGGCGAACAAAATTTAACTCTACGCTTCCTCATATTTATGATACGACTGTAAATAGTAAAGTAATTTATAATTTTCACAGATTGATCAAAGTTTTTATCGCTTTTTTATCGAAATATTGAAATTTACATACGAAAATAAGATTGAACAAAACGTTTTTGAAATTCTTATTGGTTTCGAAGACGTGTAAAATCTGAAAAGAAGCCAAAAATGTGATAATTTTTTATTGGTCATAAGAAACGTCGTACGAGAACAAATCGATCTCAAAATATTCGCCCGAAGATAGAAAGTCCCGTGGTTATCGATCGTCTGATCTTTACGTATTAAAAGAAGTTGCGGAGCTGGCAACGTCTATTAATTATTGTGAAGAAGTGGCAGGCAGTTGGACAACCAGTCGTTGTGCCGGTGATGGATATATTAATATAATATCTATCGAGTCTTGCCATTAGCATTCGAAAATGTTATGGAGCCGCGTTGCATCATAATGCATGCGAGCTATTAGCACAAACGGTTAATAAGTTAGGCGAACCCATCAGCACAGGCTTCATAAAACTTTCGTACAATTTGCACGCCGGACAAGCGAATACAAAATTTCATACTTCATAATACTTTCTGAGATTGAGTGTATTAAAAATCGTTGCCAATTATCAATTAGAACGCAACAATGCATCAGCGATAAGTTCATCCCGGTGATTCGAATCTGCAAAAATTTACGACGCGAGATCGGTAATCATAAACTAGCAGAAAATATGAGGGTATCTTAATGGGCGATCTGGGCGCTTGTAAATGTTGCGATCTGCAATGTTCAGATGCTACTACCGCAATCAAGATTACAAGTGCCCCGGTGCGGTTTAGTCAATTTAAAATATAGGTGAATTTCAATAACCGTCTTCAGAGCTTTGCTCTGATGGATTACAGACAATGTCTGTTCAACTTTGCATGCTCTGTTATTATGCCAACATGCAACCTTGTTTATTATCAAAAAAAAACTATTTCCTTCATTTTCGATTTCCACGAACAAAATTTCTCAACAAAATTGTCCATCGTTCTATGTAAACCAAGCCACGATTTCCACCTTCTCAAATTTCAAGAACCTTCCAAAAACTCAACTTCTGACTTAATTAAGAGATTGATAATCATCCAAACAGGTTCGGCATGATCCGGAATCGCCGGAATCGACATCAATGAGTAACCCTCAAAACGAGAACGAACAAGTGTTGCTGGCAACAATGCAGCCGGTGAACGTGCTGGACCTGCACGAGTCAGCGGGTCAGTTGCACCACAAGTACCACCATCACCGTCACAACCACCACAACCACCACACTAAAGACGACCGAACGACCGACGAGGTCGACGACAGGGTGTCGCCAGAAACCGCACCAGCCCTGGGCGAGCACAAGATGATCGACCTCATGTACAACGACGGTCAGAAAACAGTCGTCTATACCCACGACAAGGAGATCATCTACGAGAACGAGGCGGACCGGGTACAAGTGGTAGAGTACCCTCCACCACCTCCCTCGCCACCCTCGTCACCCCCCACGAACCGTGGCGATTTAATTCCGCTCAATTACGGCGCCAGGAACAGTTCCGGCGCGTCTGCCTTGCACCTGCACCACTACCCGCAGATGCACCTGGCGCAGGACGATGAGTTACCTCGCGTTCCATCGGTGACCAACTCGGTGTCGAATTGCGGTGCTGCTGGGACCACCACGACGACGGTTTTGGTGCTCTCTGAACTTGTTGCCGACCCCAACAATGGTCCTGGTTCAAACAGTCAACATATCTCGTTGCCAGCTGCTCTTCGTGCTGGGTAAGTGAAATTCCACTTTATTATAAACTACATTGCAGAATTGAGATAAAATTCGTATTCATATTTTCAACCTAAAAGGCGTGTCGGCATCGAACGAAAGTGAGACGAACTGGCATAAAGTCGTGGAATCTGAACCAAGGTCGTTGTTTCGCGAGAAAGACTTTTTATGACGTTCTTATCTAGATGCGATTCTTAACCAATTTCGCATGATAGAAGCGATACTAAAAACGTTGTATTTTTACTGAACGAAGTGTCAAAAAAACATTTTACGTAACAACAAAAATGTGTCCATTCAATGGAAAAGTTTCGTCTTGTTGAGACACCAGGAATGTTTATGACGATAAACAATATTGCATTAATGAAATGGCTTGGCCGATAAAAAAAGAGTCAATCAAAGTAGAGAAGAGAGCAAAAAGAAACTACGAATGCCGATCCGAAAAACGTTGCATAACATTGCCCGCAATTCGGCTCCAATTTAATAATCAATTTACAGTAATTGCCGTACATGCCGAGTGCCGGGGCTGTCCATACAGGAGCCAATTTATTGGTATATTAAGTAACTGGTGTAATCGTTATCGAAATAACGCAACGGCGTAAAAAAACGAGCGTTTTAATGCAATTAACCACGTGGAGTGACGAAGATTCGGTCATAGTTCAGTTAAAATGCTCGTGGTAGACGAGGCGTGACGGCGCACACGCAATATCCTTTGCCGGCACGGGGCACTCGATTTTACCCCAAGTATAATCCATTTATCGCGATAATTTCTAACCGCAAGAGAGTAGGCTGAGAGAACGCGTTTACGAGCTGCGCGTATTGTCGATTTGCAATGCATTTGCAATCGGTACAAAAAAAAATGTCGATCTGCGAACGCACTTATACAATAATAATCATAGTCGGCTGAACACTGACTGATTTTATTAACTGGCGCGGCACAACTTTTTTTGCTTCTCTTTCTTTCTAAACGCTCCTATGCGAGGGACGCAAAAAAAATTGGTTATTAATACACGCCGCGACTTTATGAGCGTAATGTCTTTTCTTCTGTGGTGTGTGCGTTACGTGGCGTGAATTTCTGAAATGCTTTGTACGTTAGAGGCGTTGCGAATGCATTATTTTTACAGCGCATTAACACCTAATAAATATCTACAATTACCGTCTGTGCGCGCCGGTGTGTACAATTGTGAGCAGACGAACCTGAGGATTCGTGAAAATCATCCGACCGTCTCTCTCATTCTGTCTCTTCAAAGTTGCTATAGTTGCGCCGCTTATTGCTTCTTGAATGAAACGCATTATTTTAACGAGCGACAGTTAATCATCCGTTCGATCTTGAACTTAATACGCAAAGTAATATGGTTTTAATTAAAAGTCATAAATAAAGGTGGTCAACCGTTTGATCGTCTTTTATGTCTCCCTCTTCTCTCTACTGGCTTTTATTTCATCGCTAATATTTATGATTCCGAAGAAAAGAGACTCGAGGTTCGAGACGACGCATTTGTGCAATTTCACAGTCACTCGCATAAATATGATTTGAAATTGTTATTATGAAATTCGTACGACCCAATCGTTGATCTCGATCGGCAGCAAATTTACGCTCCAATTTCATCAGCTGTGATATCGCCATCACGTTTTTAACACGTTGGCGCGCGTAATCGAACGGGAAGTCGATTGATTGGGCCGAAAATAACTGCACGAGAGAACTATCGAATCCATTATTGCCGACGCGATTGCACCTTATAAAGTGATCAGACATAAATCAAAACCACAAAGACTTTTATCCGTCGTAATAAAAGTCGTAAAGAGTCTGGTTGCGTCTTCTTAAAATTCAGCTTACGCGCGGTTCGTGTATATACTTACTAGCCATAAATCAAAAACAGTCGAGTACGCTGGAAGCAGGAATCATCGACGCAATTTAATGTAAGACACGGAAAAAAAAGGCGCGCAAAAAAGATGACGAGGAGGATGGTACGTTGCAGGAGCAAGTTGCAGTGCACAGCGTCGGGTATAAAAGAGTGGTGGCTCGTCAAAAAGAGTCGTCGATTAGTCTTTATTACAAGACGCCGGTACACGCTACGAGAGAGTAAGTCACGTTGTACGACGGCGGAATTTATGATTATTGGTACGGGGCGAGCGGCTCTCTCGCGCCTACCGTTGCGCGTCGTCTAAATAAATATCGCGAACCAATAACCATTAACCGATCGGGCAAAAAGCTGCCGGCAATTAATCGGACCTTGGCACTCTCAACAAAAACATCAACTACTCTGTTACATTATTACGTTCGACAACAAAAGAGCGAAATCGCTCTCGAGAGAAACAAATAAAAGATCAAAACTCACGGGGGCTGCAGTCGCTCGCAGATGGAAAATTTAACGCCGTTCGCAAATTTACGATTCCATCGATTTATGCACCCGTGCTGTGTAATTTCCAACGACGCTTTCTGATATCCAGATTGTATCTGCGTTACGAGCCGTGGAATTTATCGTCAAATTAATTATCGTGAAATTGGAATGCGTCTTCATTGTCGCGCGATTGGTCTGCGCCTGAAAATGTTTTGAGACAATTAATAAAATCCACTGATGAGATTTGATTGAAGTTTTCGGTTGGTTCTTTTTATGTGGTGGCATGAAGGGACGTTAATTGGATTGTTATTTGCATCCCCGTGCAACTGCGGACTTCTTTGGTTATCATATCTTTATTCGGATGGACCGGACGGTTGGTCGTTTTGCAGAAAAAAAAAAAATAAAAAGAAGAACGAAGAAGAAGTCCGACTAAAAAGAAGTGCTGTCGCGTCCCTCGCTTTCTAGAAGGAGAAAGGAAGAAACGGATCGACGTCGATCTTCGAAAATTCACGTTCCCTTTCACTTTGTCGACCACGAATGTGGTATACTTATACCATAATACACATTGCTTGTGTCGACAAGGCGGTCCACCGACAAAAAAACCACGCTCTCCAAGGTCCCTTTCGACGCACCAAAACCGAACGAATAATCCGCTTCGTCGTATTAATTTCTCGCTTACAAAAGCAACAGAACAACGCACAGGCACACACGTGCAAAACCAAAGACGAAAGCCCCCACGTATCATCAGAGCTTCCGAATCAACTGACAAGTGCCAGAAAATTGCACGATTCTCAGAGATCTCCTTTTCCTCGGGTTTCTATGAAACCGACACACGCTTTTGTATACTATGTGTATGGTCATAAGTGGATGCAATTCAGAAATAACTTTCGTCGTTCGTGTCAAGAGGCTATAAAACTTTTTTTTTCAAAGATGCAACAGGTATTACCTGACGAACTCTCGTGTGTATCAAGTGTGCATTACGTGACCGGCCCGAGGGGGGCACTTGTAAATTCGGGCAGCGTTACTCTTTAATCCGACCGGGCCTCTGGATAATCGTAATTTCTCCTCGCAAAATCGTCGTAATGGTTGGCAGTGCAAAAAAGCGCATCCATCGTGGAAAGCAAGAATGCGTCGCGCCCTTCCATCTGTGCTGATACTTTTTGCCGTCTGATTCCACTCTTTTTGTCGTCACTTCCCTAAAACAAACACTTCGACTGTAAACTTTCTGCAAATGCCAATCGCAGTAGAGACATCCTGTACCAATTAAAAGTCCTTGATACAATTGTAAAGTCGTCAAGTTCATTACCTGGGATTTTTATAAGAGGCACAAAACTGAAAGGTCCTTTGGTCGATGAAAATAAGGCTGTGTAAAAGTTTTGATTTTGTGGGCAAAGCGTATCGTGCGAAGCAAAGGATGAAGATAGTAAGACGAGAAGAGGGTCTGAGTGAAACATAAGGTAAGGTGATACGCGTTCCTACACCTACACGCAGTCGTACAGGGACGGATGACGGTGAGACAAGATGGCCGCTGGTCCACAGCTAGATGGGGAAAACGAATCGTCCCATTCTTGTTGGACACATCAGCTTGTAGATGGTCTTCTCCTTCTTGGTCTCTCGGTGCGTTCATCCCTCTTCTCGGTCCGACCATTTACTGTCGGCGAAGCCGGCCGATTCATTTCGCCATCTTCTTTATTATGTTCCTTCGTTGCGGTGCTCTCTCCGTCTCATTTTTCTCCTTCGTTCGATCCTTCCTCTTTGTTTTTATACGATACCTGCTCGTCCCTGACTCTTATCCTCTTTTGATTGTCTGACCTAATGCTACTCGATACGTTATAAGACAGTTAGACACTCACGATAGAAATACCTGAAAAAAAAGAAGAGGAATATTTTTTTTAATTCGCATCTTAAATTACATAAGGAGAATTTCGAAAGTAAATGGTTTCTTGAAATTTGAAAGCCTGTATTATCGTTATTTCAGTTTTTATTAATTGAAATCAGAATTCGGAATTATCAAATTTATTGGCAGAATTGAAAATCACGATGGTAAATTGGAAAAGGAAATATTTATTAATTTAAATGGTCATTTGATTATAAAAGAGGAAACGTTTAACGAGTTGTAACTTATGACAATTTCAATATTAGCAATAATTTTCAGTTATCGGAACAGGTTTTGATTTACAGCTTCGAACAAGTTGGGATGTGAGGAGAAAAGAAAAATTGTTCATTCAATAACAATGATTAACGACGCATTTATCTTTATCAAAATATTTCTAGCTAATTATAACAAACAAACTGAAAACATCGCCGGAAGTGATCAATTGAATTTCCAACAAAGTACAAACACAACACTAATTATCAACTTCATTGAAAACGTATCCATTAATTCGCGCTAATCCCAACGAATTCAAATGCAAATCTATAACTCAATTTAGTACGTTCAGCCGAGCATGAAATCTGATTAAGATTTGTTTGTCGCCGTTTTCGAAACAGTGTCTATTCTTATCGCCCTGCTGGAATTTACAATTCCGCTTCCTTTTATTAGACTTTCAATCGCTCACGAGTTTATTTATCCGCGTGTTATAACATCGCGTTTGATTATTGCGACTTTCTTCATCGGATCAGTGTCTCGGGGATCAATTTTGTAGAGGGCGTCTTCCTCTGGAATGAGAAGTCCGGAGATCGGCGTGGAGATAAAATTTTGAGATTGATAGGAGGCTTGATTCGAAAACTCATTGCAACACATTTTGCCAGGAGAAAATTACAAGGCTAGTGTTGGATATAGGTACTCTCGATTGGTAGCCTTAACGAAGAATCTCAACCTGGGCATCAAAAGAGAAGAAAAGAGAAGGCACGACATCTACATACGCGTCGTCGCAGCCCGCATGTTTTTCTCGTGACGTATTTATTTACCACGGATGACTTTACTCTGCGAATCATATTCGCGTCTTCATTTTTTTGACGTCCTTGTTTTTCGTTACTCTTATTACTTCACGCAAGCGTGAATAAAACAGCGAAAATATTTTGCAAGCTGAAATGAAATGGAGTTTGATAATACGTCGTGCGGAGCGTTTTGATATTAATCGGTATGGAAATCGCGCGGCAAAGCAAACAGCCACATGTCGCCTTTTTTGATTGTCGTTTATATTTGCAAAAGAAGCAAAACACAGCGCTTATACGACGAGTAAAATACAAAAAAGAACCCTGAATCTGTATTTTATACGATTTTTTAACGTCGCACATAAAATTCACGGAGTAAACAATTCTGAGTTTATGACAGGACAATAAAGTTGCCTTATCAACAATTAGCGAATTTGAATACAGGCGTTTCCATTTTATCGGACAATTTGAAGTCAGGCTCTCGACCCAGGTGCAAATCAGCCATAAATTTGTTATTGTTAACACGTCGACTCGGGAATCTGAAGAATGAAACGCAAATATCGGGGCCGAACTAAGTCAACCGATTCATAAACCTTGAGAGGGAAAGGCGTGCTCGGATTCTGCGTGGTTCAATCAGAAAAAGGCGATTTTCTCTGTCTATTGATACCACAACAATGGACCTCTGACTGCGACTCAAAACACACGCGATAAATTCTATTATATATTTACATCATTATCATCGACCGATCCATTCAAAGCGGCTCAGGCTAACACACACACACATGCGTCCTGTTTTTTTATCCGACCGAACAATAAAACCTGATGCCCCGTCTATTCGGATCGACCGAATATTTACAACGCGACCTACGTGCTTACCGCTAATGGCACCGTCTGTTTGTGCAAATCCTAAAATGTTCGGTAGAGAACGAAGCAAACAAAAAAAAGTCAAACAAAAAATGCCCACGTCATAGAAGAATCTGAGGACCAATCGTCTTTCGGCAATAAACGTTAGTCAAGAGCACTGACTCAAAATAGAGATGATGCCATTCGAGATTTTTAATCGTCAATTTATTGTCCCACAAAAAAACGTCATTAAAAACACTACAAAATACCGTCGTTTGTATTCCCACATTCTTTCGAATTGAAAAGTCACCTTTTGGGTTTTTAATTTCACTCTGAAATTTTTGCCGTTCAAAATTTCGTTTCAAATAAAGCAGAGTCTAATCGAATTTCTATGGTAAAAGTGTCATCGATCAAGTATACAACTCGAGGCTCTCTATTTGCGACATGAAACATTTTCGATCAAATCCGTCGATTGCATTGTGTTCCGAGCGGAAATTCCGCGCTCGACTTAGGTGATTGCGCAGAATCGAAAGCGCGTGCGACGCCTACGCGTGATATGAACGCACGTATCAAGCGAACTGTCTTACGCAGCTTTTTTACGCGCGGCTTAATAGATATGAACAATTTATAGTAACGGTAACCGCGGCATAGCCCGACGATAGTTACCGTTATTATAATTGCTACACATGCCGACACTCTTATCCTATAACCAGCGACTATAACCGAGTCGATAGTTCAACCAAACACATCCGGCTTAGATTTCAAACAACGCGCATGCACATTTTCTCAAAGTCGTCAAGAATTTCATGTTTATATTCACGCGGCGCGAAATTCGCCACAAATCATTTGTTGCGAATCGACTACACTGAGAGAGCCAAGTTGAAATAAAAAGTTTGGTAATGAGATGATAAAATTGATAATGGAGGGTATTAATGGGTTCTAACCGGCAGGTGGGTTAAGTGAGCATCGTGTTGGAATTAATTTAAGAAAAGTAAAATGATATAAACGCGAACTGCGCATCGAAACGGAATGTTTGTGGCCCGAAGATGAGATTAGGTAAATAGGGAGACGTTATTATACTTTATTGTTATGGCGGTTGTGTGTTTTCAAATGGTAATTTCTCAAATAAAAAGAAACGAAAAAGAATCGAAATAGATAAAAGCAAAAAATAATCGCCTTCAAATTGCTACATCCACGGTACATTTCTCTCTATTTCTTTTATTTATTCATTCATTTATTTATTAACAGGTGTAAATTCAACTTTACAGATATTATTTTCTGTAGTTAATGCAAGATCAGAATACAACATAGTAACACGTGTACCCCGACTCTTTCATTCATTAATTTATGAATTTTAGTCTCAAGTTAGTAAGGCAAAAGAAAGGTTTGATTAGGAAGTGAAATATTTGGGACGAAAGAAGAAGCGTGAACTTTGTGCAGGAGTCGAAAAAGCAGTTTGTGGACGGTGTTCGATCCAGTTTGACGGGCGTGTGTGAGTGTTGGTGAATGGAGGCTCGTGAACTGGTACTTAACGGTTCGAGCGCGGAAGACAGGCCACGATGGGGTTGACAAAATAATGACCGGGGCAAGTTGGCCGGAGCTCGTCTGGGCGCACGACTCAGAAGAAACGAGATGTCGGTCGCGCGAGCGCAACAAGGAGACGAAGAATTCATAGAGAAAACACGGCGCGATATAGCCGAGCCGAGAAACAAGTGCAGATCTGGTCTCGGAGTCGGCGGCAGGCGGCGTAGACAGGTTGTCCAGATTCCACGGAAGGTCGTTTGCTTTGCTTACCGCGGGTTGCAGACTCGAACGTAACCATCACTCGATGGCTCCGGCCTTGCGGATGCGGGAGAGCGACGAGGACGGAGAGAACGAGGCATGAAACGCGGCTGTGCACAGCTATGCATGCCTCGAACTCATGAATCGCGACCGTCTCGTTCAACCGAGACCATATAGTAAAGCGTATACTATTACGTTTGCGCGGATACCAACCGATGGACCCATTTACATCAATGATCTACGCGCGCAATTCCCTGCCTACATTTGTCTCGAGTGCCTCAACGCCAGGCAAATTTATTCGCACTACCAATTGCTCCTTTGGAAAGTGAAATTTATGTCGCACACACTTCCAGGAATTTCAGCACCGTTAATAACGACCGAGTTTAACAACCACGAGTACATATCATTTCCAATGTCCGACCATTTCTCTAGTTGCTACAACAACCGTTGACAATATTTTTAAAATGCGCTTATCACGATTTTATTTTATATTTTTCTATATGTTTTTGTTCCTTGGATTTGTAAACTTGAGATTGAGTAATTAAAATAAGTCGGATATTAAAAATGTACGAAACATAGAAAAATGACAGTGAAAAATATGATTGGTACTTTGTTTAATTGCTTGTACGAAAACAATTGGCAGTAGAATCATTAGTGCGTTTCGATTGCTAAGTCGCTGATTGAAAAAACAAAAAAAAACAATACACAACCATTCTGCAACAACCGCGCGCGCAAGAATGATTTTTCGATTATATAATTGTCGTTGAGCAATCGCGAGTGATTAACTTTTGTGTTTTAATCTTCGGTTTCTATCAACACATTGTGGTATTATTTTGTAAAGGATTTTTTGAAAAGAAAAAAGAAGTTGGTAATTTATAATAGTCCGATGTATATTGTACAAAAGCGTCAATGAACATTCCGATATCATCGGCATATTTTAATCGTTCATTTTCGCAGTTGATAGATTTAGTGGTGTTATATAAGTTCCCGATACGAGCAATAATTAGCATCTACATTTAATTTCCGCTTTAGCAGACATTCTATGTCTTCCATTAGTTGCACTTCGTCGCGTTCAAATCACCGTGGACATTATACATTTACTTCTCAAAAGTTTACACGTTGCCCAACAAAAACATTAAATTTGAATATTAATTAATCCTTGCATATTTCATACTTTTTGCTCGATTTTTTAAATGTTTTAATTGCCATTATAAAACCTTACTAACTTTTTTTTCTTCCATTGCAAACTTTTAACTTCAATCTAAATGGTTTTGTTTTTCAATCATGAACGAAAACTGAGCAAAAAATCACATTTGATTTTTGAGTGGCTAAATGCTTTTCTTCTTGATCCTATCTGATGTTTCATCCAAATGTATTAACGAAGATGACATGGGCGCAAAATGAAATCCTAAAACATATATGAGTCGAAAACAATCAGGATGAGTCAACGAAATTTTGACATTCCATTTTGAAGGTGCATAATTTCGTCTAGTCAATATTGCAAACTTTTTTTTACGTTTTTCTCTATTTTGATTTTTGTTCAATTTTTGCAATGAATATTGTAACTAATAATGAATGATAGGCTGTGAAATAAATGACACGACAAAAAATTGAACTGTCACTGTCGTTCACGAGCATTGTCAATTTGAAGCATTAAAATCGCATCCAAAGAGATGTTGGGTGTTAAGAAAAGTACTCGCTCATACAAACGCAATTATATACGCGTTTCGAAAAGGGAAGCAACCTACAGTAATGTAATACTAGACAGCGCGCTAGAGAAAGCCGCGTGTGGGAATGTTATAAATTTCTTAAGCGAACATTTGTGAGCGTTACAAAATCGCAAAAATCGGCGCAAGACGCGAGCCTCCACAAGTCTCCTTTTATGCGTGACAGAGTCAATTCAGAGAAAATCACCTAACGAACGGTTTTATCGCGTCAAGTGCGTTTTATCATTTCGCAGATTCATTTCGCGAAAAATATTTAATTCGATAATGATAATATGAAATTCAATCCACGGCAAAAGCAAAGAGGATATATACACGGAGGAATGAGAGAAAATGCGCTGCTTCTGTTTCTTGCTTCTTTGCACTCATCTTCGTGATGATCCGCATGAACATCATCATGACTACCATCATCACTATCATTATCGCCAAGCGGATAGATTCGTCTTGTCCTAATCGCTGATCGGATTTTATCCCTTGGTTAACTGGCAGCACTGCGTTCTTGCCGGCAAATAAAGATACCGCGACCGGAAGAGGCGTTTTGTCGAACAAATAAAGTGCGAGAAAAATGTCTACTCCGAGGCACATCAGCGAACCGACTAAAAAAAGTCACGACAGGATGGAAATTACATGAAAACGAGAACCAAAACAACAAAACTTATTAGCAATTGAAAAAAAGTTGACAATTTATTACCCTCGCAAACAACAAAAAAAACGTTCGCAAGTTATCAATTTTCATACTTTTCATTTTGTGATATTTTCAAAAAAACAGGATATTCGTGGAGGCACTAGGGGAGAAATTCAAATAGGTTTTAATTGTGTCATTTTGAGCAACATTGTGCTCGCTTTAGAGGACAAAAAGCCGGTCCAGGTGCAGGTCAATGATTTCCGCCGGTCGAAACGAGGCGACAATCGGTCGGAATTAGCTGGCCTTGTTCGCGGCCGAAGTTTATGAATTTCATAAACGCGTGACACACAGCTGTTTTTTTCTGTACGTCTTTAAATAAAAATACATATCACCTTGATGTAACGAGCCAGACGGTTTCGTATATCCGCACACGCCTCAATGTCAAGCGGTGCACTTTTGTTGTCGCTTTTTCGGTCGCTGCACGGAATTGCTTTGTTTGGGTTCGCCGCGAAATCACGTGCAGTCGCGACGACGCATTACGTTGCGGATAAGACCGATTACGAGAGTCGTAAAACGCATGATTGCAGAGCCCGTTCATTTTTTTTATTATTCATCAAAAAATGAAAACCAGACTTCGCTTAATTGTCACTCTGCGGTCTAGACTAGATCGTACAAAATGAATGGAATGATTTCATTATTTTGCAAACATTTTGCATGCTTCAAATATTTACATTTCTTTTTCACTCTCATTGGGAAATGAATGATTTTTGTTTGTATTGCGTGAAGTTTTTTTTACAAAATCGACTACCGGGATTTGCGAAGAACCGCGGATGTTGGCGCAATTATCGTCGGGCATTAAATTTGCAGTGCGCGCGGTCCCGCATTCCCCGACTGAATTAATTTGATTCGGCGATTAAGTTCGGTTTAATTAACACTGCGATTTTTACGGCTTATCAACGCGAAAGATGACACCGATATTAATAACATCGGTTGGATGAAACAAAACGTCCGAAGGGACGCCGAGCAGCAGCTCGCCAGTTGCATTAATTCTTTTCCGCAATAAAAGTTAAATCGATTCGGTGATTGAAACTGCGAGAAACGTTAATGAGCAATCCTACTGCAAATTGGACGAAAATCTCTGGCACTCGGTCTGTGTGATCCACTTTCTAAAGCACACGGCGCTCGGAATGCCGTGCATTTTTATTTTGATACGCGAAAACGATCGTTTTGATAAATGGAATCGTACGGGCATTTCGACGTGAGTTATTGTAGCGCTTGTGCTAATTATGCCGAGTTGCGGAGGTAAAGAAGCTGCAAAAGGGAACGAAAAAAAAGACGCCAAGCACAACTTAAAAGAAACATTGAAACGAGCACGGCCACACTGAATTGAGCGAAGCCATCTGCGGAGCGCAAATAAGATGCTGAAAAGTGCAAAGGAAAAGAGGAACAGAGGACGCTGTGGAGAGCCGAGCGGAGACAGGGCGTGGTCCAGCCTTGCTCGCACTTATAATTATGCTGATTCGTGCGAGTACGCGTTCATAGTCATTGACATACGATCATAGCAAGGTTTCAGCATTCTTGGCAAAAGGGCTCCCGAAGATACAATTACCACTTGCTCTTTTCGACCGTCCACGCTTCCATTTTCCTTTCTTTTTTTTCTGTCTCACTTTTTCACCTGACATAAGATCAACAGTTTTTTGCAACCCATTTTATTTAATTCATACTTAAATGAACTTGCGAGAAAAAAAGGGGATCGCAATTCCGAAACGAGGTTAAATCATAAACAAATTCGAAATAGTTCAGTTTATTTACGATGGCAAGTAATGGTTTTAGCACTCAGGCACGGGTAATTTATTATCCATTGAGTAATAGAGTTTACAATGTTTGATTGTAAATTTCAGTTTGATATCTTTATATTCAACGGGCAAAAGTTTATGAAAGTTTCGCGAAACGAAATGTGAAGCGAATTGTTTATATTGCAAATTTGCATCGACGAATAATAAAGCACAATCGTTGAACCAAAAAGTAACTAGAAACGGTTGTGTTAAGGAATGGATTCCGGGTAGAGGCCGTGGTTCATTACACTTTTCGGTCGTGAAAAAGAAATGTGGCAAAAATTCTGAGCTGCGTGTGTCATTGGTCCGCGTGTCCCCACCCCCGTATTTATGTCGGTCCGTGCGTGTTCGCAAGTCAGACATTTGTCTGACGTCATCGCCGGTGCCATTCAAGGCCCGATTTTTAACCGTTTTTTTTGTTCGTACCCCACGATGATTCTCCACTTGTGAAATAAACCGATGATTCATGTTATGCACGCATCGTCACATTCGTGGAATAAAGTCAACTAGTCAGCGATGTACTATTTCCATAATTTAATGCCGGAATCGGTAGTACCGATCTCGAAGAAAACATTTTTTACTTCTAACCCTCGAATACGTAATTCGAGTCTTATAGATTCAAGTGAAAATGCAAATGCAATTTTACAAAACCATTGATAAAGATAGATTTTTCAAAAATGTTTATTTGATGTCACTCAAAAGACGTACTGAGTTTGTCAAGGCTGAAAAGATCACAAAGGGTCAAAAAGATTATTTTTCTCCCTTTTTTCAGACGTCAAATCAGCTTTTGGTACCCAATCGATTTATCATTCAGAATTGAATTTCATTTGTTGGTACACACCTTGGACGATTAGTCAATCAAAAAACACTCCACGTGGATTTACGTAGAGAGGATAGAAAAATTGATGAAAAAGCTTCGGAGTCGCGGAAAATGAGAGATATGCAAAGCCGATGTATATCGAATGCAGCATTAAGATGATAATTATCAGTGCGTTTTATATAATCGCCAGCGCGTACGAGATTTTGCTTGTCGTATTGCCCAACGTCTATGTAATATCATATTCGAGATTCGCAGTTTATTTTGCTCGCCAGGCTAATTCTACTAAGTGCAGTCGGGCGAGACCGCGTCGTGCGGTGAAACGTACCGTGGTAGACAGCCGCGTCACGCCGATATTAACCCCGCAATAGAGTCGCGAAAAGAACGAGAAAAAAAAAGAATAGCAGCCGGCACCGGCGATAACGAAGATTAATTCGAACGCGGTTACGCAAACTTCGGCGTTCGAGCGCGGTTATGATTATTATAATTACCATTATGATTACCGTCGTTCGTAATAATTCGTTGGTTTATACGATTTTGATCGGGCGTGCGTTTCGCAAACCCAGCGTCGCGCGTCCGTTTGTTAATTAAATGCCAATTTTTATATAATCCGACAGGCCTTTGATAGATAAATCACTTGACGATGAAAAGCCAGCGACTTTGTTGGGCAATTCTCACAATTCAATTTTATGTCTCAGAAGTGAAAAAAAAGCGAATGTGCGCCAGCGTTGCGTAACGTTTCTTTTAACAAGTGATTTTCGATCTGACGATAAATATCGTTTTGATAAGTTACTTTTTTTCTGTTGGCTTCAAACGTTCCAACGTATCTGAAACGAAAATGAAAACATTTGCATCGACGGTGTTTGCTTATCGTTGATGAACTCTCGGCAAAGACGCAACGAAATGAACATGGAAAAAAAAGAGGTTCGTTCGTGTAAAGTGACTTTCGTTGTTCGATAAATTTGCGCGATTGAAATAAAGATTCATCGTTGTGACAAAAAAGAGGGCTCTGAAAGTGAGTTTCACGCTCGATATGAATTCCGAAGTTTTAATTGTCCGGCTAGGGAAAGAAAGAAACGATGCACCGACGAATCGCTTTATTGAATCTGATACTCAGTAATTCATTTTTTCATTGCGTGTGGTCGATTCCGCAAAAATCGCGATAATATGGTAAGCCAGTCACGTTCTTGGACTTTGCTCGTTTCTTGCACGCAAACAATTCTGAAAAGAGAGATACATTCAAGGAGTAGCGAAAAAATGAGCTGCACCGAGAAAGAGAGACGGAGACGCACAGAGCGAGAGGGAGAGAAAGCATCAAGATCAACGTATCCTCTTGGACATGCTAACATTAGTTACACGAAGCATATTTCATAAAAGGAAAGCGCCCGGATATTCGATTTTTTTTATCTTCGTTTCGCTTTTTTTCTCCACTTTGCTTCACTTGTTGTAACCCCGAAAAGTTAATGGCTTTTTCGAACAATTAAAAAGTGGGATGTCGTTTCAGCTCGAAAGTGAACGACTTTTTTTGTCGCCACAAAAACTCGTGGTCGAATTCAAAAAAATGTAGGGAAAGGTCAGGACGAACAGGTTTTGAGTGCCGGTTGAAAAGATGAAATTTCACTTCAAAATCGCAGCTTTTGTTTGCAAGTGACTTTTCAGAAAGATTAGAATCATCAAAGGTGGAAATTTAAAAGAGACGTTCTAATGCAAAACTTGCGAACTTTTGTAAGCGTAAGTGAAATGTAGAGGAATGAAGAAACATCAGCATTTGTAACATTGAAGATTGATTACGATTACAGCCCCGTAGCAACAGGACTCAATAGACAGTCACTAAAATTGCATTAGACTTGAAGCGACCGAAGCGTGCAATCAAATGTCATTCGAGTCTCTGTTTGCCTCGATCTATCAAATAATAGCAAGATGGGTTGTACTTACATAACCAATGAAGACATCATCCTGATCGTCAATCCAGTCGGGCAAAAAAGGTCGCGCGAAGAAATCACCATCCATGATGTTTTATGAGCCGAAATTGCTAACTCGAACGTTCTCAGGAGCGATGATAGCTGTGTCATTGCGTGACGAACTTGACGAATTAAGATGCCCTTGCAACGCTTATCGCCGCAAAGTATTGTGATTTGGAGTCGGCAGAGTGTTCTTGGTTCTTCGATATCCATCGATCAAAAAAACCCGAAGACTGTTTTCCTAAAAAAGAATAATGATTTCGAAAAATGTTATAATAATGCCGAAGAAGCAATAAGTAGAAGGTACATTTTGTGGAGAATTTTAATTGATTCTATATGGAAAACGGATTCGATCAATTCAGCAGCTCTGCCCTTCCCAATCAACCTTGTAACTTTAATTCGAAGCGACAATGAGGAAAAAAGATATACTCAATGACAAAAAAATGAATCGCCGGATTATGAGTTCAGTTTTAAAGATCATTCTATTGAGCTATGAATTTTAAACAGGTCGATTATTTTAAGAACTGCTTAAATAATGAGAGTAATAAACTTAATTGAACGTGTCGAGTTGAAAGTTTAAAAATATCAAAATGTTTTCAAACAAAATGATTGTTTAAGTAGTTAGATCATAAATCTTGTAACTGAGAAGATGTAAGTAATTTGCGAAAATGTCAACATAATATTTCTACCCTAATTGAATCTTTCAGTTTTGTATAAAAATATAATCATAGTGCATAATCATAGTTCATGCTACTTAACAACCATAAACTAATCGATAGATTTTGTCACGTCGATAAACATTTTTGTTTTTTTTTTAATTCAGCGAACCGTCGATGCAAAACGTTACATAAACTGTCAAACTCAAAATAAAAGTTCTTACGCAACAGAAACCGTGCAAAACACTCTAACCAAATTATTTAATCTCCATCTAAAAATCCAAAACTCAAATTCACACATTAACAATCTCAGAAAAAAACCGTTCGATTAATTCTAAAAAATACAACAAACAACTTCAAACAACGATTTTTTTTCAACCCAGAGATACTATATTCTTGAAAATACCATACTAATTAACTTGGAAACTTAAAAGAGGTTTTCGCATTCTGGAAGATAGTCGAACGAAGAAAAGCATCTGTTATACAATGTCGAAGCGTGAATGGCTTGAAGGGTCGTCGCCTCTGGACAGTGTGTGTACGCCGACCTGTCGCGCATCCTTCGAAAGTTTCCTCCGCAACGTTCTAATAACATGTACAGCCATGCACACAATTTGAGTCGTGGGGTCCGGCTTGAATGCGCACAATGGACGAAAAAAAACGCGCAAAATGCGAAGATAAAGCGCCAAAGGGGAAGGTGCATTGTGTGATGACCGTAGGGTAGCGTTCCCAGGTGGCACTCGCGTACAAATTATGCTAATCATGATTGCTCTCTCGCTCGTACGACCGGACGATTCGATGCGTCCTCTCGCCAGGCAACCTTCAGGATGATATATGCTCGTTGCATCTGATATTTTGATCCGTCGCGTAACGCAAGACGCGCGGTGTGCTCAAGACAAATGCGCGACACGCGATTCCGAGGTTTAGAAAGTGGCGCGGCTTTTCCAGGGCTTTTATCGCGAGCGCATCTACACGATCCCTGCATTAACAGTGGTGCACCTTTGATATTTTAATTCCTCTTGCGACTTGACAGCACGCGGAAACGCAACCTCGATGATTTTCAGATCTCGCTGATCGCTGCCTCGC
Source organism: Telenomus remus (assembly GCA_020615435.1). Taxonomy (NCBI): domain Eukaryota; kingdom Metazoa; phylum Arthropoda; class Insecta; order Hymenoptera; family Scelionidae; genus Telenomus; species Telenomus remus. Next base: position 13,087,814 of record CM036337.1, read on the forward strand.
TGCTCGACTCTGAATTCTCAATGACGACAGTGATCGAAATATTGAACGCTTTCCTTGCCAATGTAACGTTTGATTGATCGACCTATGTAGATCCTGTCGATAACAAGCCTATGCATTAATAAATTTGTTTTCTTGATGCATCGCAAGACTTTATGTACAATTTATTTATTGTTTCTTTTTTCACTTTTATATTTTTTTTTCTTTTTTGTGGAAGGAAATGGTTTTTTTTTAAGTAAGGATGTGATGTACTGATGGTATTGATACAGTTTCGCTCAAGGCTCGAGATACTTTTTGAGGTTTAATCAGCCGAACACGGGATGCAATTTTTTGAAAGGCTGGAAAGGTAAAGATTTATTCGTCCAGACAGAATGAGGTTGTATTTTTTGAACATCGAAAAGGCACGACTTTGGCTTTCCAGTTTCATAAATTAAAACACAAACGACGCTTTTGAACAAGTGTTACAGTTCAAATTACGATGTTTACCACTGTCATAAGGCGTGATTTACTTCCCCCGAAAACGACAGTCTTTTCAAAGAGTTTGCAAAAAACAATGTCAAAAAAAATTGTTGTAAATTGATTGTGCAAAATTATTCTTCCAAAAACAACTTCGCTAGGAAATATCAACTGAATAACTTTGCAATATTATCACATGAAAAAAAAGCTGTTCTTCATTTTGTTTGTTTGCTTGTTTCATGTTTGTTGTTTTCGCAGTATCGAACTCAATTTCCATCTGAAATGTAACAGAAAGATAAAGTTTCCTGCTTTTCATTTAAGTTCTCTGATTTATGAACGATCGTTGATTTATCAAGATAAAACGGTCAACAGCAACAAACGGACTAAAAAGTAGCCGACCGATATTTTTACCGATCGCGATACCGATCACGTGTATTATAAATACTTGCAAAAGGGCTGCTCATCTTCTCACGGCCGTGTGTATTTTCATACATATTATTTATGATAAATTCCATTAGCAGAGCTGCGCGATAGGATGGATGAATCGGATGCCGATATAGCTGGGTCGGACGCGCCAGATTATCTGCGCGAAACGCAAACGGATGGCTGGCAAGGGGACGGCCATCAGGAGTCGCGATCGCGCGCGTGTCAATAAGCAAAAGAGAGAGGACGTACGTCGCGCAAAAGAAAGACTCGCCGGAGAGACCGAGACGCCAGAGGCCTCCGATCCAAAGGGCAAGGACGCTCGAACCAACGCACGCGAGCTGCTCATTTAACTCGTTCTCGCGTCCCTGCCAGAGCAAACACAACCCGTCATTTTTCCAAACTCATTTTCGATCAACGAATTGCCCTCGAAAAGATATTTGAGACAAACTTTTAATCAAGATAAGATTGACTGCAAAAACAAATTGTTCATTTTGAAAGAATTTTCTTCTCTGGTTTAAAAAGAAAGTTTGATTAAGGAATGTCTGGTACAAGGATGAGAATGAATTTTTCGAACAAGCAAGATCGAAAATTGTCATGTATGGAGAGCTGCGAATGAAACGCGCAATGTTTTTTGACTGAATTCGACGACTCATTTCCGAACAGCCACACGGAACATCGACATGAGTCTACGAAAAACGAGGAAGTGCATTTTTTACGAGCCTCAACATCAATTCGGAATCTTCGTTAAAAAGGAATGTGCGACTTTTAATGACTCAACACCGTGGACAATGAGGTCTTCTCGTTACCGTTCACCGTTACACACATCGTGACAACCGACACTATCTAACAAACATTTTTTCTTTCCACTTTGCAATTGTCTTTTTGAGCTCGCAGCTAAATTATGACTTCACTTGTCTTCGTGCAAATTGGCCTTGTAATTGTAAACTCAATCAGCGTGAAATCGGTCGGAAGAAAATTTATTGGCAAACAAATATTTTCACCGAAACCAAAAAACCAAAGTTCGAATTTCAGATTCACAACTCCGGCATTTGAAAAAAGGAGAAAACGTGAAAACATATGAACTCGTCAACGTTGGAATCGGCCGCGAAAAATGCCAATTACCCATCGGTCGTCAATAATAATTGCCAAGACGAGGGAAAAGAGAAAAGAGACTTTGTTCGAAAAAGGTGCTCGGGAGAGGAGAGGAGGATACGTCGATAAATCGCGGGTCTTCATTACGCGAGAGTTTGCTCCAGTTTGATTCGAAACTTTTGCGCCGCGCAAAAACTGCGGGTGTGCGCGAACAACTTCGTTAGCTATATTGAGGAGAAACTTCCACTGGCGACAGGTTTTTTTTTCCTTTTCGCCAACTTATTCGCCGAGAAATCCGCGTTTTACTCGAGAGATATCCAAGCGGGGGGTGAGAGGGGGAAGCGCCCCCGACTAATGATCGATCGGCGCGCAAAAATCGGCCGCCACGCCCTTGCCGCCGTTTGTAATCGCGAGCAGTTTTGAACGAAAAAGAGAGCGCGCAACAATTTGTCCCTATCGCGGCGAGACGCGGCGCTTTGCATACTAAGCAGCGCTGCGCGAATTCCGGTTCAAAATAGAGCGCTCGATTTCCATGCCTGGGAATCGCTTTGATCTGTTAATCCGTCTGCTTGTTATACATATGCATTTTATTTTGTCGCCGGGCGAATTCGCAATTTCATATTAACTTTTCCGCGTTCACACTTAAACACGTCCAGACGATGACGGCCCGAGATAATCGAGTACTGTTATTTATCCGCGCGATAACACGTTATCAAATTATTTACTTGATTTGAAAAACATTTGGTGGACGATTTTTGATCCGCGTCTATGATAAATCAACAAGTTTTCATACTTTTGTCTTCGTTTTCTGTTATTTTCGAAAACAAAAACAAGTTTTTACATGTTTGCATAAAAAAGTCTGTTTAAAAATGAGAAACATTTAATACAGTTTATAAATAGTTTGATATTCTTGACTGTTGTCGTATAGCGTCCGGACACGCCGAATGATAAATACATGTTGTACAAGGCGCGCGCAGTTACTATCGCCGCCACTTACAAGGCAAATTGTATCCATCGCGGTATAAATTTTCGATCTCGAACGCGTTTCGAGGTTTGCCAATAAATTGCGCGAGATTTACGGAGTCGAGGCGCGACTGCGTAACGTATGAATTATTAGGTAATCCTTCGTGCAGCGATTTGGTTGATATTGCCGTGAGCCTCGAATAAATTTTGTGACAAAAAAAAAAAGAAAACGGAATGATTAAAGGAAGTGGAATAAAAAAGGAACGGAGTTCGAGCGAAAAAATCGACCGCGAATGCGAATACTAGTAGCACCCTGCGAGCACGATCATTCGAAGCCTTGTAGGTGCCTCGCCGGGTGGTGATCGTGTTCGCTGTCACGGCGCGGACCACCCCGCAATCGCTGCGCTTGACCGACAGTTTTCAAATACTTCGATCCGTGTCTACTACTTGTTCTGCAAACTAAACCCCATCCTCCGCTTGTCTAACAACTTAAAATTCAACGTCCAGTCCGTGTACAACTAACTTTACAAATTTCTATCGTTTGCAACAATTTTTTCACTCAAACCTGAAAGATCGACAACAATGTCCTACGTCATAAAACCTACAACAAAAACATAACGAATTTGATATCTGATATTTTACCGAAACACCAACTGTCAGACATAAATATTGATTTTCGCGAATTGCAACACTGGTAATGTCTGCTGACATTCAGCAGAGCGATAAATCATTTCCGAGCGAGTAGCGTTGAGGCATCATCAATGGACTGTGATCTGAAAACATCATGATTGTTCGGTAAACAGACGCGTGAGTCGTGAGTTTGAGGCACGAGATCGAATCTTGATGGGGGCGAGTGGAAATGCGCGCCGAAAGGGCGCCTGTGGCACTGGTGGTGTCGTTGCAACGCGCTCGGCTACTGCCGGACGAGACGTGTAAAACTTAGACCCGAATCACACGTATGGCGGCGGAATCGGGCCGCGGAGTGGGGAGGGAGGCGGGGTCCCCAGCCTCGGCTCTGGCCACGCACTCTCCACGCACACACTCACACACCGGGTCCCGGCGCGAACGCATTCGAAAAGGCGCACGCTGCTGCTGCCAAAGCTCGCGCTAGCCTGACAAGATGTAAGTTCGCAAACTGGATGGCGACAGTGCAGCCCAGTCCGACCTCAGACACCGAACCGGGAAGTTCGAGTGCGATGACGCGACAGGTGGTCCGACGACTCGCGTGATAGACCCAACTTGAGTGCACAACTCACTCACTGTCAAAGTGGTGCAGTGTCAATTTTGGTGCGAATCCGTGCGACGAACCGCGAGTTACCATCCAGTGCGGTGCAGCATGCTGTCGGTAGCACCGCTACCACCCAACTACCCAAAACAGGATACTTGATCCAGTGGATAAATTCGTGCGAAAGTGTGAGTTTTATTTCTGCCATCGAGTGACAGTGGCGAGTCAATTTTGGTTGGTCAAACGAGAGTCAGAAATTGCAACTTTAGTGGTCTGCTAGAAGTGATAGGTCGAATTTCACCTCTTTTTTTTGCAATTTTTTAGTTTCTGGTATTTAGATTAATAAATTTATTCCAAGGAAGATTGATTTCTCAGATAAGATCCGTGAGTGGAAAACGCCGGTTGATTCGCGTCGCGACAGATCTCGAAGCGGATCAATCTGTCGATGTGTGGTAGCGATCGATGGAGACGTCGCATGTGACATTGAAAGGCGCGAACATTGCCCGCGGCTTGTCGGCCGTCGAGAGCTCGATGTACAGAAACTAGCATTGATAGATCTAGAACTTGGCGGGGATTAAATGCCCTAAACAAACGTTAGTGTCCAGCCAAGGTGCGTCCACTCGCAGGGGTTGAAAATTCCCATGGACACCAGGTCTAATTATGTCCATGGGACAGTCGCTCCTTTATGGAACTTTGGCATTCAGTGTTCTTCTCTTTACCCTTTTATGCTAAGTCGGCCAGCGATGACCCTTACGGGTCACCGGCGCTCTTTTTAGCCGGACATTCCCGTGACCATCTCCCCTAAGACTAGCCCTGACACCCCAGTTTCGCGATTCTTCGTTTCGTCAGTTCTAAACCTTTCGTAGTGTCATTCTAAGTTCGCTCATAGTTTTCTTTCAAGTCGCTCAGGACTAAACGGTCTTTAAATGGCTTTAAATATTGATCCAAGAAAAGGTTAGTTGGTCGCTTTTATTTTCATAGTAAAAAAAAGTTCAAATTTTTTCAAGTTATTAAAAATAGTAGGTTTTTTGCTATCTAAGAAAAATTTTAGTATCTCTATCTTAACCTCACTACTTAAAAAAATAATGCAACAATTTTTACAACAAATTCAAAAATTTTCAAAAGTTAGCAAAAATGGAAACGAATTGCGAGACTAAAAATTCAGTCGTAGTAGAATTAGTCTTATTTTTGCAGATCGTCATAAATCAGTAAACAAATAATTAATCATTCTAAGTTGGTTGCGAATAATCAGTAAAAAATAACCGGAACAATAACCTTTCTTTCAATTCGTCATTCAAGTTTGAAAAACTATCCAGTGAACCACAACTACGAAACAATTTGTCGCTCGTTAGTTGCGAGCAAAAGACAATATAATTGGCAGTTCTCTCATTTAGTCGCGCGTTTTCTTTCACGCGGTGGCATCCAGCAGAACAGTAGCGGATTGGCGGCAACAATGCGCCGCAGGAGTGCTTTTACTTAAGCCTTAAGAAGTTGGCTCTTCTGGGCCGAACGCCTCGTTGAACGAAAATAGCCTACCATTATTGCCATTGTCACTGCGCTCGAACAGAGACCGGCCTGCCCTTGAGTCTCTCGCAGCGCAGTTTTTCGCGGGCCCCGTCACGCCATCGCTAACGATCGTGTTATTATCCCTGAATAGCGACAATTTTCTCGCGTCCCTTCTCATTCAACTCTCCTCGTCTCTTTGTTTAATCCGCCAGTCCGTCATTTCGCGCGCGTAATTGCAATATTAATGCCCAAGCCGGCATTATTCGGCTATTACTCGATCACGCCTTATCGTCTAAACTATTCAAAACATTGTGTGCGCACGCTCACTGTAACTGAACTAGCATTGTATGCTAATCGTGATTTATTGATTCGGTGATTCCGTCTCGGTCGATGGGTTTGATGCAAAGGCATTCAGCAGAGGGTGTAACGATAAAAAGAAACATTTTCTAGAACAACCTTCACAACCTATAAATCTCTCGAATCAACAAAAAAAGTCAACCTGGAAAAAAAAATAAATTGTCACGAAAAATTGTAGCAAGATCTGCTGTCCGTTTAAAGTTGTGTCGGCCATTAATCTTCGGAGCGACGATATTAAGTGTATGTGAAGGATGATTTTGTACGATATGTATCTGGTCGGAGGGACAGAGCAGGGCAATCAGCAACGACATCGGCAACCGTATTGGCTTATAAAAGAGTGTCGCTCACCCCTGCTATCAGGCGCCATTTACGCACCAACGGCTATCTGATATATCCTGCGAGTACTCGCTCGGACATACTCTCGCAACGCAACACTATGCGTCTCTGCTGTCTGCCGAACGAACGCATGTCCGGCACTCTCGCGCGGTAGCCGGCGTGTGCATTTAGCTAAGCCGCGCAGACTATCGCAGAGAGCTACTTCGATAAGCCGCACCGAGCAAAATGAGACCAATGATATTTCACCGGGAATTATTTTCAGCATTGATTAGACGGGATACGTGTCCGAGCCGATTCGCCAGGCGTTATCAACTTTATATAATGCTCGGGTTATCGAATTATTATTAATTATGATTGTGCCTGAGCATCGACATACTTAGACGATAAGACCTGCTCCAATCACTAACTCGCAACGAGAACAAACATTTGAGTGCTGGATTATCTGATAATCTTCGAGAAAATCGCACGCCGATTTGCATTCAGCACTCGTGAAATGAGATTAGACGCTTTGTACGAACGATTTTCAGTTTCGTTTCTGTCACGGTTGAGTAACGCTAAGTTAGGGGTTTTGTTTCGTTTGTTTCTTTTTTTCATTTTGAGTTGAACAATTGTTCGAGATGATGTGGCGAGAAGTGGGATAATTTTTCGTAGTCATGATGGCGTATGCAAATTTGATCGCAGAAATTTCGTCGGAACTGCGAGCCTCGGGACGTGTGATTCCCACGAACGCATCTGATGTGCGAGGAGGCCTTCGGCGTTTACGATTTTCGAGAGATTCGCTCGAGCGACACTCGAGCGCGCTGAAAACGACAACTAACGAGCCTAACGTCCTTCGTGTCGAGTCGCTCGTGTACAATTTACGGCGCCGAGGCGGCCAACGATAGGACCGAAAAATAAAAAAAAACGAAGAAGCCAGGAATGACAACGTGTTGTCTGGCTTTCCAAAATTTCGCATGCCTACGTCATGTGCTTAGGAATGCTTTAATCTGAAGAAAGTGAATTGCCTCCTTTTGATCCGTCGAGATCTTAGATTTTGGAAACTTTTTTTTTTATTTCAATTTCACATTGCTGACCATTTTTAAAAGTGTGATCTGATTAGAACCACTTGACATTTTACGACCGGATGTGACTAAATTTATAATGAATGATTCTATCTCACTATATTTTTTCACTTAATGTTTTGTCAAAATCATTTTTTATATCTAATTTCATTTTTCAACCCTCAGATGCAAAGTTTAGATTCCACCTATCGTTGCGAAAATTCAATCACAATCTTGTTCACAATTAATTGGAAATAAAAAATATTCAAACAAAATTTGAATAAATCTGAAACGAAAAAAGTTTGCAAATGGAAATACTTAGTGAATGGGAATGAGTAGTTAGGTAAATACGAGCTGTTGAATCGATTTCAAGTGATAAGTAAGAGAGGGACGAACAATTATCTAGATATCATTGATCGCGGAACTTGATTCAGTGTACAAACACGTCGAACAATCCGAAGGCGCTCGGATATAACTCGGCGACACAATGTGTGCAGTAGCCCGGTGCGAAGTGTACGTATACGTAACGACGAGCGAAGGTACACTTGGGGGCACAGGCTTAGTGTTCCTATAATGGGTATGCAAGCGGCAAAGCAGGTTCCATTCATTCATGTTGAGAGCGCACTAGTGGCCTACCATTTACAATTTTCCATTTACAATCTACCATCTTCGTTGGTGTGCACGTGCTGCCTGTCGTTCGGCCGGCGTTTCTTATTCTCGTGAGAAAGGAGACCTTGCGCTCAGCATACTTATATGCAAACGACGCGAAACCGTTGTCATCGTGACCTTGCTGCTCGCAGCCACCTCCGTTTTGTCGTCGGGACGCTACATACTCTCATACGATTCGATCGCATCCGCACAATCGGCCGATTCATTCATTGTCTGCCCGATTCATATGTCGATTTTTATATCCCGAGAGAAAGTTACATTCATCCCTCCCAATGCCACTCGCTAACCAATATTTTATCTCACAAACAAATTTGCACGTTCAAATTTCGTCAGCTCTCTGACAGTTCTTTTTCTCTCCGGAGAAATTCCATGAGTTTTATTACACTTTTATCGTCGGATCGGATGGATTCCTTGGGATCGATTTATCTCTCGTTCGAGGAAAAGTGTATACAAATATATGTATACCACGGAAGGAGTGGGCCTTTTTCGATCATATGTTAATGACGGCCGAAAAATCCCGCTGTGTGAATATGGATAGGGATCGTTTGTTGAAAATGAGGGAAAAAATTGATTAGTCCCTTGGTCGAAAAGTGGTTACAAATAATGAATCTCAACATTTTTGATTGATGGCGCGCGATTGCATTGCGATCGACTTTTCGTGCGGTGGAGAAAAAAAAGTTGGTTCTTTTTTTTTGTGTTTCGTTTTCATTACTACGGTCACATCCTGGTTGCGAATGAAATGCGATGGGCCGGCTCGTTATGAAGAGCGACAAACAAGGGAACCGGGCGAGGCGCGGTCGATTCGACGCCGTGACATTGCTCGTTTCAGATCGGTCTCCGCGGTTGTGCAGTTTACTGAACCTGACATATACGGCCGAGCGCGGATAAATAATTCGCGCGCAGAAAAAGCGTCGTTTCCGATCGGCGCTTTTTACTTTCGCTGGGCTCTGAAAACGTGCGGAATCAACACGATCGTCGAATATAATTGTCCGGCGACGATAAATGCGATCCTGCGATGCTCTCACGCAGCCAATCGTTATGTATTTCGAATGAACCAATTAAACGAACAAAAACGAATAGCGTTATGTCAGGACAATTTTTTCGATCGGTCGCATTTCCGTTTGACCGATCACGTAATCGTACTTCTTTTTCGCGATAATACATTGCTCGCATTTCTAAAAATAAAAGTCTAACCATTTTTCATTGATAAGACAATCAACTTTTACGATCATTTAGTGACGCGGTTTTAGAAATTTGTCGAAACGATTGAATTGAAAATTTTGTTTTCAATCATGGTAAATTAAAGTTACAGTAAGAATTATTACATTAATTTTACATATTTTCATTTAAGCAATTTGAATTACACGTTATCCAACTCGATTTAGAAATATTTCATGAATAAAAAAAAGTTATCAAAATGAAAAAAAAAGTCATGTGTAATCTAAAGGCTTAGCTTTACTTATAGGTATCAGTGTCCTTTTTTTCTGCCGCAACACTTTAGCCGCGCTCGGGCAATTTGTTCGATTAAATAAACGTCGCAGAGGAAATGGCACGCATAAATACATACGCCCTTATCGACACGGATTGTAAAGCCTCGGCGATAAAATAAAACCCGACGGTATCTCGGATAACTGAATTCCCACATCGGACGCGTGTAAATCAGCGCTCGCGAAAACTCCGCTCACTGGTCGTAAACAACCGACAAATGAGCGCTAACAAACTTTTTTCACGATCGCCGGGATGATCGCGCGTAATTGCGCGCCATTCAAATTTATTCAACGGGCATGCATCGATAGGCCGATGCACTTGCCTATGCTATTTAAATTTCGAAATAGAGACGTCTCTTCAACTAAATCGTCCAAGTTACCGTAAAACGATAACAACTCTTTTTCTCTCTCTTTTTCCTCGCATTTTCAAGCTTACTGAAACGCTCGTCGAGATACAAATTTCGCAATCATTTATTTAAATTTCGATAAACAATTTCTATCTCATAAATATTGATCAAAACAATTTCGAAACAACTGTTTGTTTTTTGCGTTACAAAAGTATTAATTAAAATCTTTATTTATATTTGGTTATCAGACGCTCTGAATGGGCTCTCATTATAATATCCAAGGCGGGATGGTAATTAGAGCGATGTTCGATCTCGCGATGAAGAAGCGAGTCGCTGCGGGCGTCGCTTCGCCAATTTGCTAATTAGGCTCGATGTAAGTCTAATTATTGCGAGCGCGTTGTCGCAGCGTCGGAGAAAAGGGCCCCGCGAATAACTTGCCGACGTGTCGTTAAGGCGAGAGCAAAAAAAGAAGCGAGACGCCAGAATAAAAGCGACGACGTGGAAACAAAGAAAAAAAAGAACTCGAATGACGCTGTTTGTGGTCCGCACAATGAAAGACAATGCTGTTTTGTTTATTGTATCGAGGTTTCGAAGCATGAGCATAGAAGTGCACAGAGGTGTGAAAAAGGATCATAATATAGAGTTACTCTTGCAAGGTGTTGAGAAGAACGTTTCATAACGCGCCGATGCACGAAGATGCGCGCCTTTTTGCCTGCCAGAAAACGCACCTCGTGACTTCCAATTCCATCCCCATTCAAGCATTTTCCACTTGGTTCACATAACACCCTTTTTATCATCCAATAAATTTCTTTGTTTCAATCCATTTTTTGCCAAAATGAACTTCCGCTTGAATTTCAATTTGTCATTAATTTCAATTTGAACTGTAAAAAATTACAGATGGAAATGTAAGTTACAGATTCTTTTAAATTGTGACAATATGGATAGTGTCCTGAGAAAAAAAGTTCGAAGAATTGAGACTCGCGACAAGCTGACGAGTTAATATAAAACGTGCGAGCATTGTAATTGAAATATCAGTCCAATTAAATGTATTCATAATTCCAGTGTCGAAATCATTTCATCGCGCCAACAATGCGTGACTGACAACAATCATGTGCGCGGAAGAATGTGTTTTTCAGCGGCGTTTCTTTTTCATTCAATTAGACGCAGCGGAGTCCGGCACTGGCTGGTTTTGTGTCGCAGCATCCCCCTCTCACGTGCGCCCCTGCGGACCCCTTTTGTCGGCTGTTGCGACGCGAGCACCACGGGTGATCATTTTTCGAAGGGGTACCACATTCTTCACGGGAGTCTGCGATCTGCGACTTCGATCACGGGCGCGTGAAAAGTCAGCAGCAGCCGAGGGGAGCTTGGTAACGCGAGCCTACCCTTAACCAGCGCTCTCAAAGCGAACACCCGTAATGAATTAAACCTAAACTAATTATTAAATGGCGCGATTAACACAAAGGCGCTGTTGAAAAGTGCGTCGATGAGAAAAGTGCTAATTACCGAATTGCGCTGCTTTCGCGATAGCACACGTGAGATAAAAATCCGTTCATTAAGCGACGTTTGAGACTGTCAGTCTAACTAAATAAGGCAGTTCTAACGGAACGAACAAAGATAAAGCAGCGAAACAACGATAAGGTCTACGCAAAATAAAAGAACTGATAAGACGACCTCTCACTAACGCATCGACCGTTCGCTTGTAGGTAGCGGTTTTGTGCTATCATTTTTTGTTCTTTTCTGTTTTTTGTCTCTCCTTTCTTTTTTGTTGCTTTTTTTCCTAGGCTCGGCTTCAGTTGTTTCTCGAGCGCGGTAATTTTAAACCGATGTAGGAAGTCCCTTGGCTCGTTATCCTATCTTCGTCACGCCGGATAGGGAGCACTTGTATCGACAGATAAAGTTCGTGCCTGGGTGTTACAATGAAAATCGCAATACCATGGGACCGGTGCGTGGCGGGAAAAAATGTTTCCTCTCGATTTGCCTGGGAACGGCGGGATTAATTTGAAATACTGCCGATAAGCGAGTGCAAAGTATCCGAATCGTAAAAACGTTTGTTTATCAAAATCAGCTCATGCATTTATGCAGCATTGATGACCACGAGAACCGCGAGAAGTGCACAGAACCGTCTAGAAAACTGATAAACTCAGAATCGAACAATTTTTTCTGTTACATTCTTTTTGCTCAGTTTTTTTTCTTCGGTGCAACGTTTAATTCAATTTTTGCAAAAATTTTGTCTGAAAGTAAACAAGTGATTAGCGGTGCAATTAAAGGGCCACAAAAATGCCCATCAATCTTGTCGAACAAACAAACTCATTAATGTTTCACGCGAGCGCTGAAAAACCAAGCGGAGAAATCGGTTACAAACCGACTGTGGCATGAATGGAATTGTTGCACGGCGAATTTTCATTGGGAATTGCTGTTGGATCGGGCGAAGGAAGACGCAAAAAAGTGCAAGGTCACGTCCTAGGCGGATCGCCAAGGCTGATAACGAGCGTGGTTATCGACGCAGCCGAAAGCGTGAGACGCTAACCTGTCGCAAAAAGTAAAACAAACACGAAGCAAGGAGAGGGGTCGACGCAGGGTATCCGATCCATCAAAGTCAGTCAGACGACCCTCGAGATCTTTCAGTTGGTTTTCATTGGCGCGCAGGCATCAGGCCGATTATATTTTTACAAGCGTGTCCAATGTCCTCGAAGAATATATTACTTTGACGTCTGATGTGTAAGACAATTTTCAATCTCCAAAACGCTCCACGTTTTCTCCCTGCTCGGTTTTTTTTTTTTCACAAAATCGCCCCGGGCGGAGATAAACCAACCCAACTCGGGTTACGCAACTGAATTCGGCGGTTTTTGAATCGTTAGCAGATGCAGATCCTAATCCTGCTGCTCGTCATGAATTCAATGGCTTAATTAAGTGTAAGTCGCAGCACGATGACTAGATGATGCGAGGCTTGTAATGATCGATAATCATGCGATCTCTGTTCTCCTCCCTCCTTTGTACGATTCTTGTTCCTCGCCGACCAATAAGTCCTTTGTGAATGATCCCCAGACACGAAAAGCATCCAGGCTGTATTTATATCGCACTACGGGTGCAGATAACGATCGCACACCTAAATCATCTGGAAACCAAATGAAAAACTGTAGATGACTTTTCTTCAAATTGGCAGAGCAGATTAAATCTTAATGGCCGAGCTAAGAAAAGTAAAAAAAAAACGACACTTAACGACCATCAGTAAATTTTAATATTTCCTTTTTTTTTCTCGTCTGATGGTAATTTCGGATTGTATATTGCCTTGTTAATTTGAATGTAAATAACGCGTCGCAAATAGTAATGGTCGGATGCAATGAAGATAATGAACAAAAATGATCGCGAGCCGGTACACAGTGGCTGGAGAACATTAGTCTCGCGGTGATACACTTTTAACATGTTCGTTTCACACAATGTACACGCTTAACATCGTCCCGAACCGGTGGACGATCAACTTTTTCTCAGCATAACTCATATGGCATCTTAGAAACCGTGTTTAGTTGTTCAGCAAGCGATTTTTATGACTTTTCTTTTGACATTTAGAAAACCGATATTTCCTTCACAAACATGCATTCTCCGCGACGTTAAAAAGATAAAAAAGAACGTTTAAACAAAAATGACAACCATTTTTTTGTCGAATATCTTTTCTCTAGTCTGTAAAGATATGATTTAAGTCTGCAACTAAATGAAAACGAAAGATTGTTCGACTAAGAAAAAGAAGGACACAATCAGAAGCGAATAAACAAAGCACTGTGGACAATGATAACGACCAAAGTGATTTTTCCCAAGCATCGTGGACTGATGACTACACTCTCCTCTATTATCCGTGGACGATGTCATTCAACGATTTATGATCGCAGCTCGTTTTGTCGAGCTAGCCGGTTTGCACGAAAGAAAGAGGAGCAAAAAAGAGAGAGAGAAGGCAAGGAAAAAGAGAAAAGAAGAGGAGAAAAAGAGTAAACGCGGGGTGGCAAAAAGATCGCGACGAGCAGCCGGAGTAAGCGATCTATTAATTATGTTGGCCATTAATGGAGCTCGATAAAGCGACGGAATCGGGAGCCGGCGAGAGCGTGTATCTGCCACCGGAATTATTAATTCCGCGCGCCAAGACAAATTGCAGTTTTAGCGCTGCCGACCAGACGCACATATATATGCACGATCGCGTTCTGTCAAAGGGGCTTATTAAGAAGAGAGGTGTTGCGAACAATACGCTGATTTATGCTCGAGAGTCGTTTTTTGATTTACCGCGTTCTTTTCATAATTACGCTATCAATCGCGGATTAACCCGGCGCTTTTATTTTATCGGCGCGTTTCATTCGGTCATTTATTTCCTCGAGGGCTCGGAGTTTTGCTTAAGAGACGTCGTGTCCGATTGAGTTATTGCGCCAGCAGTCGCGCAGAATCGCCGGCACGAATATTCGGTCGCGTGGACCGTACCCGCGACGAATACCAAACGTCGCATTACCCCCCGCACTTCATTCATTCGCATTACTCCCGCGTACTTGACGTCGCTGATCCCAGGACGCGCCGTACATGCGACTGTCGCTCGCTGATGGATCGGCCCGCGATTACAATCTGATCCCGCGAAACGCACGACAAATTATTCATAATCCTGCGGGGGCAAAACCATTTTTCCTTTTCAGTTTCGTTTCTTTTTTCGGCCGATTAATCTGATTTGACTTAGTCGGCATACGTATGAAGTTGAACTTAATATTCCTCCGGGGAATTCTAAAACTGACAAAAAACTCTTTCCTAATCGTGAAATCGAGTTGAGGGAACGTAAGATACAATGAGAATTGAGTTTTGTTTGTTGACGAAGAACTTGGAGGAAGTGGGTTGATCTATTTTTCATACGTCAGAGCGGGATTGTGTTTAGGGATTTTTCACCGGGTTAAGTAGGGGCTGGGTCGGTTGCATAAGTGCATGATCGATGCGCCAGGCTGCATACGATCAGGAGATTTGAACGAAGAGAAGAAATCCGTTAGGAGAGATCTCTACAAAAGGTGAAACAAGAGAAGACATTTTGAACGCGAGAAGCTCCGTTGAAGTCGGCTGTAACGTTCCCCATCCATTATCCTTCTCGAGTGTTTTATTTGTCTAGTAGCAAAATGTAGCGTTCGTTTAGTACACAAACTCAGACTGTTTCAATGATGTATCCTCGGTCGTCCAAATTTCACGCTCCATTAGATCGTCTGTCAAACTGTAAACATCGATGAATCATCAGTACAAAATTTACAGTACAAAACTAGACAAATAAAAGGAACTAAAATAAAAGAAGCCACAGAAAACAAACCAGCCTCCTGTCGTTACGAAGCATCATGCATATCGCATTCCGAGATATTTGGGACTTCGAAAAATTTTCCATCCACTCATCGTCCATCATCTTCGTCGCTACCGAATCGTTCGCGATAATCTTTCGTCCGTGCTTTCAAATAAATAACCGCTGATGAATCAGTTTATCCCGAATGTAAAGCCGAGCGTGACGCCGCCGCTTGGAACAATATAAATCAACCGATAATTAATTGACATGCTCAATTGGCTCGTCCATTACGTACCTTCAGAAACCGACCAGAGCGAGAGAGACAGAGAACGACAGAGAAAGAGAGAGACGAAAAAAATTGGCTCAATTCCTAGGTACATAATTTGTATTCGTGTTGTCTAAAAAAAGAAAGAAATTGCAAGTTCATAAATATCGCCAAAGCAAGGAGCTGGCGGGTTATTTATATAGTGTATGAGAGATAGCAGGTTATAGCGTAGCGCGTGTTGACCGTGGATGTCAAAACCGCGGAATGTCCGCTGGGCTGGATGAATCGAGCAGAGACTTGCGCGAGCCACAAGAATGAAATCAAAGAAGCATGCGAAAACCGGATGCGCAGGTGAAGTCCCGGGGAATAGGGGTTAGCTTCGTATTTGCATATGTATCGCTCGGCGCCCTCCTCTCGCTCGCTATTTTTGCACGATGAGAAGCGCAACTACTGACTAAAAGAGAGATCTCGGCTGGTCTCTGTGATCTGCCTATCTGGCGTGTATCTTCGCGTTCGTGATTCAAAAATATAATCTACTTACATGTCCAGTGTACACCGTCTTGTATCTAAATTATGAGGTCATTAACAACTTGTTGATTCTACACGCACTTTTGTTCTGTTTTTCAACTACCTAATACTATCAGACCTGTATGCATTTCAAATTGTGGGAAAACTTTGCTGGTTGTTTTTAGAGAAAACTGAGATTCTTCCAATTCCCATTTTTTTTAATTGTCAGTCACTTTGTATTCTTCATGGACTGTTGTTCTGTTTTTTTTTTTTTTTTTTTTTTTTTATTATTATTATTATCTAACTAGTATGAATTTCACTGTGGAAATTGTGAGAAAGGTACTGATCATTTTGAAAGAAAAAAAAGCAGATTTCTTTCAATTTTTCTCGGATCAATTAAAAAATAAAAAGCCGATTGAAACGATGAATAATTCGTCGCTGAAATTTCACCGGCAAAACATCGAGAAAATGGGCGAATAATTGCTTGTGTGGCGTTGTCATAAGAATCCGTCAACTTTCCCAAGAAAACGCACGTTGGTTTAATGGTGTACCGAAAAAGGGGAGGGCATGAAAAAGGCACTGCCAATAAATAATATCTTGGGATGCTGAAAGGAGTCTCATACATGCATACGTACCGGCCGGCTATTACGTGATTCGGAGCGACAAGTGCGCGGTCACGTAGAGCATCGAGCCACGCGCAGCATTTCATCCCGAGTGTTCGCATTATTTCAAAATTCATGCGACGGTCGGCTGCAAAAGGATCGGCGGCAAAGAAGCGCTGCGTCTGACCGTTCTTGCGGACACTTTTTCGATCCGCCTCGCTCACCGGCTGTAATGACTGGCGAGTCCTTTTGCTGCTGCTGTGTCGTCTCGAATTGAAAATACACGACGATAAAAAGCAACGATAAGCGCAAATAAATCGGCCGCGGCGTATACGCGACGTTCACGGAATCGCGATCGAGGACGAGCTCAAATTCTCAGACGAGCCATTTTTATGGGCTGGCAAGAAGCGATGGAAAAAATTGTCATCGTTGATCAAACCTTCTCAGCGTCGTTTCCGCTCTCCTCGGCTTCTTCGTGCGTTCTTTCATCAGTCGCTTTTGCCTTGGGTCCACTGGAAAAACTGCGCCTGAAATGAAAACAAACGTTTTTTACTTTCAACTTATCAAATTATATTTTGAAATACAAAAAAATTTATTCCTCCACTTTACCTTACTTGTTGGTTCGAATCTCACATTTTTGGAGCGATCAAAAAAGTTGTCAGAGCCTGGATCGCTTTTCGGTCCGATATAAAACGCTGCTGGAATGAAAGAGAAAGATAATATCAATTTCAGTTTACAATAAAATATTCTAATTTGAGATGGAAAGAAAAATAAGATGTTAAGATGTTGTTCGTCGGTTGCCAAAACGGATATACTTTAGATGCGCGCGAACGATCGCGGACAATCGAAAAAAGGACTGGTTGAGAATTACCATAGATGGATTTCAGAAAGAATAAATGGTATGGCGATTGTGCAAATAGTGACGAAGAAAAATATTTGCTCAGGATAATTCAGGGTCTCATTATCAGGGTGGCTGACGGTTGCCCAGGTGCAGGTAGAGATGACGAGACGGCGACGTGCCCGGAATTGAGCGTAAAGAGGGAGATTGATTCGATATGCATAAATTAGAGAGAATAAGCCTTTATTCCGCGTTAAAACTCGGGGGATTGGAATTGGAATTGGGATGCGCGGAGGGAGGCGAGGCAGCAGAAATTGATGACTGGCGGGCAAAAAAATAAGCCAGGGGTCTATAATAATTAATCTTCGACCGTGTAGGTATAACCGTCGCCGTCCTTGTCTCGCGGTTGCATCTGCTGCGCTCCCGTGTAATGTCATAATTCCGCGCGCATTCGTCCCGCTCTTACCCACGTCACCTGATATCATTTTTTAAGCGCCGCCTTATCACCAGTTACACAAACGTTCTGTCTCACTCATACAACCTAACTTCGAAACGACTTTTTAAGTCCTATCTAATTATTCAAGTCAAAATATTTGTCCGAAAACAGAAGAATTCCAACTGTTCGAACAATAAAAATGAGCAATAAAAAATTATCTCGTTCCGAATGACCGTCTTTTTTTTGTTCCTCTTCACAATTATCAACATTGTAATTAAACCATCCGACTTGACAAAGGTATAGACCTGGAATGTGTGTCCGAGAGGTACACAGTTAATGGGGCCGATTCCGAGAATCCGCTTATCTTCGGGTGCGGTGAAATATTGCTAATTGAGAGTGGACGCCTCATTTGTGACGTAAGATAAAGGAAAGAAACGTCGGGCGGAAAACTCGGGCAAGGAATTATTGAAAAACGGTAGATACCGATCACGTGAGATCATCCATCGGCCGGGCCGAATTTGTGTGCTGTTTGGAGTGCGGTCCAGTCGGCAAACAGCCGCACGAGTGGTCAAAGTGGCCTGCTCGGCTGTCAAAAAAGTGAAACGCGATTGGTTATTTCTCCTTCACGATTGCGCTTGTACGTTTGAATTATGAATTTTTCATCACAAATCAAATTCGATCGGACGTTCGAGTGTGTGTTCGCTGCTAGATATCAGAATGGAGTTATCTCGATGGATCGCGCGCCCAACATTTCAACTTGTTAGTTCATTTGTCAAATCTCAATCCGGCCTTGTCACCGGACGAGGATAATTAATAACGAATCGTGATAGTGCCCGTCACGGGTTTTTCCAAAATTCGTCGCTACATTCGATTTCGAGATTTTAATTCGAATGATTGATCTGTGAGTGAGCTTGATTACCAGTAAAAAGAGGTGAATTGAATTCTACGTTTTTCGATAATTGTTTCGTTTGAATTTTGGTGTGTGCTTCTATGTGTCTTTTTTTGTTCGTGCTCCCACTAGTTGCCGTGACAAATTGAGGCCCTAAATTGACTACATTTTATATATTTTTGACAAACGTTTTTTATGTTTCTATGGTAATTTTTGAAAAGTAAATATAAAGAGAAAGAAGTGTTTGACAAATATTAATATGTGGTGGCATTTTCGAAAATCAATTGAGTGAATGAAAATGTCAAAAGTGAGCGGATAATCTTCACGTTATCTCGTCTCCCGAGTGGCCTGTTATTAACTTTGTCACAGAAAAACAGACTTTTGTCTTTGAATCTGTGAGCCTCTTCGAGCGAAATTCTAAGCTCATTGACTTGAACAAACTTTTTTATCTTTTACGTTTTCTAAATCGTCTATTCAGAAGGACCTTCTTTGTTCTAAAACTATAATGCGATTAGGCTGAAGCATTCCAGGTTAAGATGTCATAAAAACCCATAAAATCTGTAATATATAGCGTGCAACAAAAAGTTAAAAGTTCCTTTTTCTTTGAAGTAAATTTCACATTTCTTTAACTAAAAATATTTTTAAACAATTTTAAATTTCTTATTGCACCTGATTTTCGTTATGAATATAATTTATACACCAATTATTTCACTGAAAATCTTATCAGTGAAATAGTTTAAATGTTTAGATCACTTATTTATTAAAATTCGAAACTTTCCCTTCGAACTTTTGCATACTTTGTATATAAATATTTGACGCCTTACAAAAGTGCGAACTGTAAAACTTGCTCGGCCAAACACGCGCATAAAATGAATTCAAACACACTTCGGCACGAAAAAGCAAGCGAGAGAGAAAGAAAGAGAGAGAAAAAAACAAAATCGCCAGTATTAGTGCACAATTAATTCCAGTAGCATAACCAGTCCATCTAGTTAAGCAGCCCGATAAGGATACGGATTTATAAAACATCGAACACTGCTACCGTTTCGACTTTTTTTTTATAAATCCATCTAGAAATTTCCACTATGAAAGTTACACTCGGCCACTTACATAATTTCCTATATTAACATAAAGCAATTTGCACTCGCCCGTCAATTTTAATGCGCCCATTTTTCATCATATCTTAATTCAATATTACCGGATAAAAATCGATTAATTTCAACGGGAATTCCACGAGGCAAAAAAAAGACTCTGTTTCTCACCCAGAAAAAAAAAACATTCTTTCCCATGATGTGTATCGTGAAAAATTACCAAAGGATTGATGAAAGAAAACAAAGAATGAAAAAAAAACGAGATTTAGGGCAAAGTGCGTAAGGTGAACTAACCACCTGTTGTTTTGTGTTTCAGAAGACGTAACAGAGCGGAAGCCGAGAACGCTGGAGTGGCGGAAGAGGCCCAGCAGCCGGGATACGCTGGCGTGGGCAGGGCCCGTGACGTCGACGAAGACGAGGAACTGAGCCCGGAGGAGGCGCAATCGCTGCAAAACGCCACTGGGGTTCAAGCCCCGAACGAGACCGGCGACCCGGAAGTGCACAAGAGGGTCGCGGCCGTGCAGGTGCAGGTGCAGGGCATGGAGGGTGACTGGCGAGCCTACTGCGAGCATCCGCTTTCGGTCGCCACTGCTGCCATGCTCAATCTACAGCAGCAGCATCAGGTGTCCGGGGTCTCTGGCCATGCCGAAGACCCCGCTGCTGCCTCCTACGTTTACGAATACTACAAACTTCCCGAAAAGACTGCTGATGTTAAACTTCCACCCACTCACGAACTTTGGTCCACGTAAGCATATCCATTTTGGAATCAATCCATTAGACAATCTGCAGGGAAAAAATTTACATTGAATTAAAATCGTATAATATGAAATTAATAAGTTATACACTAATAGGACAGAAATATTTTATTACCTAGAAGAACTGATTGAATAAACTTGTCCAGTTGTGTTTGAGATTGATATTTATTTAAAAATCTTCGTTCTTTAATCAGAGTTGAATCTGCATTCATAAAATAGTTTCTTTGTAACTTTTTCATTTGTTGAAAAATGTCAGAATTATGACAATTTGAATTTTAAAAATGGACAGATTAGTTCATTCGGTCCTTCTAGTGGTCGACATCAAATTCGTATCGATAAAATGTTGGAGTTCAGTGGATGTCAATCGGTCGCCCACGGAGATAATATTAAAAAACAAAATATGAAAAAAGAAATACACGTGGAATCTCCCACTTTGTTCTATTTTTAAATCGCTCTCCAGGTTTCACGTCAGGTTTCATTATTTATTGCCAGATAGCCGGTAGACACGCACACATTTCGGGACATGTTGCGGTTCGAAGGGTACACGATGAGAAATTTGTGATCATTTTATAAGACTAATGCGATAAATTTCGAAGCGGCCGGATTATTGGCGAATCGAGTTTAATTGATGGCTGCTTAATTTTTGATATGATTTATACTTTATGAACGACATTCTATCCAAACTTTGCAAAAATCCGTCTCGACTTTTTCACCCTCACGGATGACGCACCGTTTTGTCATTCTACAAAAGCGCATAAATATGAGACGAAATTGAATTTCAAATGGTGTTACATTACTCATCAACAAAAGCAGCGGCGATTTTTACAACGCGCTTTTGCAATTAAGGACGAAGGTGACAATCGATAATAACTCGGCTAGCTCTTTTTTCCTTCATTTTTATTTCTTTCCTGTTTATCGTCGCGTAACATAACGGCCGTAAAGCCTATAACAAAAGTCAGAACGTTAGTTGGCATGCACGTAATGCGCCATTAGCTGACGCTCGGGCAATTACGCGTGGGAATATACTACTTAGCATTGCGATATACATTTATTATAAATAATCGCTGTACTAACGCGACCGAGTAGGTGTCGATGCGAGCTCAAAATGACAGCGCGTAGATAAACCAAACAACTACGACCGTTTCACAAAAGCACTTTGTAAACTCCAACTTTGTTATTTTCAAACCAATTTTTCACTCTAAACTTGAATTCCACTTTTTAAACATTCTTTCTTTTTCCTTATTGGTAACATTTTAATGTTCTTATCAAAGCATAAAATCCGAGCTAAAATTTGTGGATTTGACAAAAAACTGAGAACTAAAAATCGACAGATAAAAGGAGTATCAGTTTCTGATTCGGGCGAGGCTTTAATTAGCTCGGATTGATATTTTCCACGTGAATATAATTACCGTAAACGGAACACGATACAACGACTAATTATATGCGAGGCCCGTGTTCCTATTTATCATGTCTGATCTGCGTCGATGTTTTATTCATGAGCGCGAATTGGAAGGACATTGTCGAAAAACGCGATAAAGAGCAAACAAGGCGGGTGCGTGAAAAAATGCCACGCGAAACTTTCTCGTAGGACGCGTCTCTGAAAACGGAACCGGGAAAGCTTATATTACAAGTCCAAAACGAACGTCTGCTCACCCTGTGGAACGTCGGGTATCGAGTGAAGCGTCAACATAATGAGAGAAACTTCGCGCCCCCGGGCTATAATACTTAGTTTATGACAATCGTGCTCGTATCTTTGTAACCCGATAAATTTGTGCTTTGTAATCGTCGCTTTTGAATCGAAATAGCTCTATCGGCAAGTGTCACTTTGTAAAACTATTTTTCACCCAAAAAGAGTTTCGATGATAAAGTCGCAGTTTCACTCGCAGATAAGCCCCGAGTGGTGAACGGTACACTTTCGTTATTTGCTCGGAAGAAAACGATTTATCCTTACAATTTTATCGGCTGGCGTTTAAATTTGTTTCCGCGTTAAATGTGAAAACCCGATGAGTATAGCTGAAAAATGGGCTGCTTTATGCTTGTTTTTGAGGAATATTCTTTTAGTTCGATATGGTTTGTTCATTTTTTCATTGTCCTGATTGTGCGAGTTTTACGTTTATTTGTAATCGCCATTTAAGTTGATTTCAATGAAGAAAACACGATTGAAGTATAACAAACGCGCGCGCCTGCTATCGTATCCGCGACACAACAATAATGTCGTTATATGCCCACGAAATATTTCTCGTGCAGGCTCTCTATAACCCGAAGTGGATGTATGTAAATTCACGATTCCAGGCATGTAGATTTACGAGGAAAAATATCTCACGCACAGGGAGGAGTTCGGGTAACGAGTGATATTACACAACATTTTTACCTGCGCTGTTCTACATTGAATTTAAAAAATACACGAGAGAAATTTACTTTCAATAGAACAATGATTTTGCCATTGTTAGAGCATTAAAATCTCTGGTCTTACGGGTTTAAAACAACTTCAAAAATTCAATCTCGCCAAAATACAGAACCATTCATTCTTAAATTAATTAAAACATAAAATTAATAAAATTGACAAAAGCGTGATATTGACAAAATCAATGTTTTGAATTAAACAGAGTCTTATTGATTAGAAAAGAAAGCTATATAGTAGATCAAACTGTCTATTCAAGATAGTGTCAATTCGAATCTTTAAATTTCAAGTTAATTTAAAAGGCTCTAAACACGAGAAGGAAAACAGTTGTTCTAACGTGATAGTGAGATATGAACGTTTTGTATCGAAGTCTATTGAGTGAGTAAAAAGGAAAAAGCCAGTTGATCAAACTGTCTATTTACGATAGTGTCAATTCGATTCCGGTCCATTTGCCAGGTTTGCAAACTAACTGTGCTCTCATGAACGTCACCCCTAGTTGAGGGGCCTGTGTTTGGAAGCTGCGTATCTCGCTCGATTCGTAAAAAAGGTAACCCTTTCGACCTCAGTTTTGATTTATATCGTGCGCTTAGCATATTTCGTAATTTACTGTTGAGAATCGTCAACGGTACGAATTTGAAAAGAGCGACCAACCAACGAGGGACAAGATGGCGTCAGTGTAGCTTCTGTGCAAAGCAGCTAATCTTCCCTCGCATCTGTCTCTCTATCTGCACTCGAGATAGCATCTCGACAATTTGTACCACGCGGGATCGTTAAAACTCCCATCGAAAGCAGAAGAGGCGTACATGTTGCGCACTCGAGCGAACAACACGGCGTTAATCCAATTTCATTGTCGCCTGGCCTATCTCCAGTCAACGTCCTGGCATTATACCTCCGCAGCTCACGTGCACTTTTAGGCGCGTCATCCTACGAGCTCGACGTTCGCTGCACCTAAAAAGATAAAATGTCACGAAAATCAGTCATACATTTTCCATGCTTTTGCATTTCTATAGTCCCGCATAATCAATCATCGCACTTTTATCCGTCTTTTTTCTCTCGACGACAGGACAATTTTATTTTCATCTCTTAGTTGAGTTTACGACAATTGAGCTAATCGGTCGAATGATTTGTTCGAACGTTTGTCAAAAACCAAAAGCGAATCTACAATTGTAAAAATGAAAACAGACGAAATTAGCCACAAATAAAAGCGTTCGCAACTAAACGACCACATCGTCGGTGCGTAAAATCGTAATATTCGTCGTTTATGATAATTATTGCGATGGCGCAACAAATTATACTGTAGTCTTGAAATATCATTAGCGGTAACGTTTTTTTTTCTTCGTTTTTTTTTCATTATTTCTTCCAAGCTGACCTTTTCACCGGGAACCCTCGGTAGCAGCGCGACAGCGCGAGAAATGCAGCGAAATTATGATCGCCGTGAGTTCATAATCTGCGCGTATCACGAATTTATCGCCATGGCCTTTTTACAATCGAACGTTACTTTTTTATTTCTTTCATTGGGCCGCCATTTCGGGACACCTTGTATAATTGTCGGGCCGCAGGTATGTGCCTTTGACATTGCGAAAGTCCGAGCGTGTAAAAATTACGAGTGTCCGCTTAGACGGGTCGTAAACAAGACAAGAACGTCTTTACGATTCAAATTTTGTCGACCCCCTCATCCCCTCCCTGCCCCTTTCAATGAATTTTATTACCCGCTAATCGACGAAGGTATGAAACCGCGCGAAACTCACATCCGTGTTTCATCTCTTCTTTCTCGTAACGTTTTGAACTTTATTGTTCACGTCGAAGATGTAAAAAAGAAGTGGGGCGCAATTTTTCTTTCTTTTTTTCTGAAAAAAATTTCGAGTTTGAAAGTTGCAGCATGTTTTGATGAAATTTTGTTTTTATTTTGTTTTTGACATGTAAGACCACACAAAAATGTTTGGTATTCAATGAATAATCGATCGGGTGCCATTAAGTCGACCCCATAATGTGATTGTAATTGACGCAAACGTCAATTTACAGACGCGCAAAAAAAGTTACTCGTTCGCTCGTATTATACAATCGATCGGTTATGTACACTGGTTATAAATCAATCGTCTGTTCCCGCATGGGAACGCGCTGATGGATCGCAAAAATTAATCAGCGAGGTCAGAGTTGAAAGTTGACAATTTTTTCATCGCAGCACTGGTGAATAATGCAAAAATTGTCTGTCAAAGAGACGTTAATCCGCGAGGGTCGCGCGGTTTACAGTTAAATGGAATTCCAAAAAATCGAAACATATTGCAACGGTATTTGGCTAAGAGAGAGCTGAAGGCTCATCGAGACTTTACAGGCGACAATCATTTACAAAGACTGCAAAACAACAAAATCAAATCTTCTCAAATCTTTCCACGTTTCAGAAAAAAAACAATCAAATTTAAATAACAAGACCAATTTTTTGTTTAGTTAAAAGTAAAAGTGGATGGAAAAAGGTGAATCATAATTGATTGATGAGACGAAGTAAGTTTCCAAAGAATCTCTCAACTGTTATTGATTAGACGGTGATCAGATTTTAAACGACGAGCTCAAGGGGAACAAAGTGCGAAGACCAAAAAAAAAGGAGAGAAAAGCCTGGAGCGATCGTGTTGGACACCTTTAGAGCGCGGTTCTGTGCGTCTTAACCCGCAGAGTCCGGTCAACGCACGGCGTCAAGGTAGCACTCGCTGGTTGTCGCGAATTTATACGTCGCGTTCGCCAATTAGTCGAGCTCACGGCTAGTTCTTAAGCGATGGCCATGAGTGAGTCATGAAAGGCGCGAATTAAGAAGAACACTGCGAAGACAAAATAACACATCGAAAAATCATTTTGTGACGCGCTTTTATTGTTTCTTCCTCTTTTTCTTCGTTTCTTTCCATTATTTTTTCGTTCGCTTGTTCAGCTCGCGGCCGCAAAAAGGAGAGTTTGAGGCACGCCAAATCGTCTTGCGGTCCCGATGGCAAATAAAGAGACTGTCAAAGGCAGAAGAAAAATTGGTAGCTGAAAGTTGGCCGGTTATTTCGTCTTTCAAATCGAATCGAATCATAAAATAATTTATTTTATTTATTTGTCTCCTCCCTTTCTTCATATCTTTTTATCCCACGAAATAACATTTTCATATTCAATGCCTCTTGGTTTTTGCTCGACGAATAAATTGAATCGATTCAATTTTATTTTCTTCCACTCCTTTTTTGTCTCGACGATTTTAATTAAAAAGCGCTCTTATTTGAGATAAAAAAGTACAACTTTTAATTTTACCCGCAAGAAATGTGTTTTAAAATTTCTGCAAAAACAGAAAAAAAAAGGAAGGAGAAACATCAGGTGTGGAGTTTTTAGCACACCGTTGCGTTCATGTTTTGAAACGAGAGGAAGTGGATAATTTATGCGACTATTTGAATGTGATTAATTTGTCGAATGGACATTTCGTTTTTTTTTGTTTTTTTTTCAGTTCGCGGAAAATCAATTTGTTACATGTAGCGTGTTGAGACGGGGAGACTTTAACGAAGGGACAAGCGCGATACGACGTGACGAGGTGGCGCGCGGACGCCACGAACCGTAGCAGATGATAAAACGAGCACGAAGCAAGAAGCCGCGAACGTTCGTCTTATTAAGCGTTTCGTTTCCTGGTTATCGTCGCGCCGAGATCTTACAAAATGTTAGAGAGACTATCTACACGCGCGATGCGAGCATTCGCACGCGGAGTCAATAATTCTCCACGCCGCGACAACCTTTCGGGATATCAATGATTTAATTAATGCGACTGAAATGCGGGAAAACGGTATTGCGGTAAAATTTATTGCCAAACGGCGACGCCACTTGTCCCAACAATTATTCGCAATAATTAATTTAGGGGTCGATAATCTTGACAATAATTATTATTATACCAACTGCAGTTCATTTGCGTAACGAAAAAAGTTGTAATTTTTTGAACTCTTATTACTAGGTCTGTAAATTTTTTTTAATTTGCTGTTTTCTCTCTATATTTTTTTGTTTTGTAAATTCAAACTCACGATAATCTTGTAAAAGTGATACATACATTTGCATATTGAAATTTCAGCAGCAGGAGATTATGTAAAAAGTGTACATAATTTGAAACTATCTCTAGTCGCGCGTGGCTGGCCTTTTTTTTTCGTCTGGTGAATTACGCCCCGACGCGAATTAACGTCCAATGATGAATGATCAAATTTTAATAACTATCCGAGCTTTTTGAATTATTGGCCTAACTGTTTACTTGGGGATTAGAATTTGCTAACGGATCGTGGCAATTTAAATACTGAGCCACTGTAAATAAGTTTTTGTAATCAGCCGGTGAAATGGCTCGCGTTATCGATAACAGAGATACGTAACATTCATACGAACTAGTCCGACAAGAAATATCCAATTTTCAACGTTGCAAATTCAATTAGATCTGAACATTATCTGCACCGATGTAGATTCATCTCTTCAATAACATTCCTAGATAACAATTTCTAAGTTCTTCACAAGTTGAAACCAAATTCTAAACACTAAATCAAACATTGAAAGAATTCAAAAATGTTAATTGCATTTTGTGCAAGTGTATGAAGAAAAAATAAAAACAAACTGAATGAATAATAACGTTCAAAGTCTTGAAAGAATGGACAACAAGCTCTAACGACCCCTGACCCGTTAAAGTCAAGCCGTGTCACGTCGTAAAATGAAACGGGCCTGCGAAACCAGAAAACTCCTCCTTATGCCTGACACGTAATGCGCGAGCTTGCTCTCGTTCATTTAAATTTATGATTATAATATGATTACCGCGTAAACCGGCGGTCTCATCTTGACCCGGCTCTGTTTTCCGAGCGAATTCATAAGAGGTCACACCAGAGCAACAGTCACAAACCTCGTTACGCACTCTGTCTGCGTTCCTTAGTTTTTTGTTTTAAAATCCCACAACTGGTTGTTCAAAAGTCCACAAAAATGTTCGCGACGATGGTATCGCCAAATTGATGGTACGATGTTTAACTTTTTTTCCGGTAGCTTCAATTTTAATTAGTCCAACATTCAGATCCGAGATTAAGTTGTCCAAATTTGTTGTTTTCGCAAACTGCAATAAATCTGAAACCAAAAAAAAGAAGAACGTTAAAAAAACCTACAAATCATGTATCATCTCAAGATTGTGGAATTTCATATAACTGAGAATTGCGTCACCTGCGACCCGCAACCTGTTGATAATCTTTTCCCCCACGATTCTGCCTTTTTTTTCGTCACTCTTGACTCAATTGATTAATCCTTCATTTGGGTACTCAAAACAGCCATCTATAAAATGTCCCTTGCAATTCTCAGCCATAACTCAGAGTCCGGGTTTCCTTAACCGAACATTTCTCGCTTTTGACTGTTGACTAATGGCTCAAATCCATGGCAGGACCGGAATCAAAACCGGAAATCGAAGGTGGAAGATACCAACAGAGGAGGAGATTCTTCATCGTGTTTTTTTTCGTGTAAAAAGAGTCGAAAAAAGGGCGCGTGCGCAAATAACGAGCAAATGGGAAAGGCTCGTGCGCCGTTGCAAAACTAGAAATGCAGAACTCGCTCTGAGACGTGAGACCGATGCACTTGACTTGTCTCATCCGGGTGGGTTTTTTTTTTTCACTCCCGCCGGGCCGGCACAATGGGCAGCCGCCGTTTAGCCCATTACACGTGCCTTATGCGCTTCATAACACGCGAGTCACGATTGTTTCAGCGCGGTGTCGCCATTTTTGACGGCACTCGCGGACGCTCACAAAGGTACCGGTTCGTTTAAGTCGCACGCGTGACAAAAATTTTCTATTACAATTTTGCGCAAAAACATCGCAAACCAACCAGACACTTTTTATTGCCCGTTTTCTTATCTAATTACGAAAGCTTGTACAAAACTTTTTATCGCTGAACATTCGAACGTTGTGTTTTTCATCGAGTTAACAGTTGTAGGAAATGATCAAATGGTTTTTCACACGGACTGCAGGAAAACACATTGGAATGTAAATACGAGCGGATGAAAAAGTTTAATAATTCTTCGTCTATATTTATACGTATCGTAGGTTTTAAATATGTTTGGAGCTTTGGTCGCGGATTAGCATGCATTATCGTACACTTGGCACTCGAATCGCAGCGGATCCATTTCATTTAAGCCAAATTCATGGGGTTCGTAGAGCTGGGTGTCCTTATTTCGGGCGATGACTGGCTGCGTCTCTTCGAACCCCATCAAAAGTGCCAAAGCAAAGCATCGAGACTGTAAGTCTTAAGCGAGTGAGATCAGGTATCAAGTGAAAAAAAGGCGCCCATTGTATCGGAGCATCTGACCGTGGGGTAGGCACCACCGCGACACTCGTAGCCGGTGCCGAGGGGTTTCGCTCGCGCCAGACAAGGACGACAAATCAAAAGGAAACGGAAAGATTGCAAGCGTTGGCAGTTTATAAGGGTCCGGGCTTTGTCGATGGGTATTATCATGCTAAATATAACATGTTAACTACTTCACATAATGCCGCGCCAGTCTCTCGATCTCCGATCCGACGCATTTTACGAGACGAGTGAGAGTTCGAGAAATTTTTAACGCCGTTCTTCGTTTTACGATGAGAACTTTTACGATGATTTGTCAACCAATTAACGATGACTTTTGACGACCCTGACAGTCCAAGTCTGAAATTTGCATATAGAAAATGAATTAGGAAGAATTGTTTCTTAAAGAGAAAAAGAAAAAGAGACGTTTGGTTGGCGAACCAAAGTTGGCGAAGATTGTTCGAGTAACGTATTTGCGCGGACTTTTCCGATAGAAACGTTCATTGTGAAAACGCGATAAATGGTCTGATTGGAGATAAAAATCAGCGTGGATCAATTTTTTTACTCCCCTGGTATCAGCGTTTAATGAGACAGATACGGAACAAACCAGTTTTTTGAGAACCTGTTATTAAATAGCTCGGCTACCAGAAGAAACTCAACAATGTTTAGCATCCGTTAGTCCGAGGCAGAAAATGTGACCTCGTAAACACACAGAAGTCGAACCACTTGTCAAATCAGCTCGATAAAGCGTCGAAAGTATTATGCATTGCTCACCTTTGTCGTACCACTGCTCATTTGTTTCGACTCACGAAAAACGAGTTCTCAAATTAAAACGTCCGCTTGAACTTGACATCCGCTGACTTTGCAAAGTCACTCGATCGATTTCTAAACTACTGTATTCCGAGTGAAATCCTCCTTATACATACCAATCTGAAAACCAAACAAAAAAATAAGAAATTACATTCAAAATTCTTCGCCAATTGTTTGCAAAGGTTGAGAGGTTTAGAATCAAATTAATCTTACAAACGAAACAACCGAACAAAAAAGAAAAAAGGGAATTCTTCAACGTTTGCAAAGGTTGAAAAGTTTAAAACCAAATTAATCATCCAACCTGAATCCGATTGGAAGATAAGATAGATGTGAATTGCGACAAATGATAATATCAGTGAGTCGATTGTGTAACATTTGTACGAATGAATGGAGATGAATATGAGATGTTGTTTTGTTAAAGGGGTGTGATGGGCCAGAAGCTGTTGGTGCAGGAGGCGCCTGGTACGGGCTCGACGAATCGCATAGAATCGAACGAAGGTTCCGGCGGTGGGGAGCTGCACCACTTCTTGCACCAGTACAACCAACAATCGCACAGCCCACAGAGCTTGCAGAGCGGGCTTCCGCTTCCGCTGAGTCCGCAGTCGCTTCGTCACGACGGTTCCTCCAGCGGGACTATCACCGGAGTCAAACGCGAGCCCGAGGACCTGAGTTCATCCCGAGGTGGTACCAACGGACAGAACAACAAGCGACACAAGCAGTCGCAGCCGGACAGTCCGACGCCACCTGGAATGTATCATCATCATCAACATCAAATACAGGTAGCTACTAAACATGAATTACACATTTTTCATCACAAATTTTAACGCGTCATTGTACAAAAAGACGTGCATGATTTGTAATAGTTAATTGGAGGGACAAAAAGAATTTCGGTTTCGCGGGAAAACAAGGGATGGTAAGAAAAGGCGATATTTATTGATGAGTTTCTGCGAAGATGGTACGCGTGAATTATTGAGGAAAGTTGCGTGTGTGACGTGAATTGAATCTAAATTTGGAGCAGACGGGATCGGCCGGCTGGCAAAAAGCGAGGCGAGTTGTTGAACTTGTTGTTTGAATTTGTAAGAGCGCGTTCGGTTCGCGGGTTGTTTAATGGCGTGGATCGCGCGGTGCACGCCACGTCGCCGCGAATAAAATTAAATAGTTTATAATGCCTGTCAGATGATTATCACTGAGGAATGATCGAGAAATCGCAAGATGCCAGTGGGTATTTGCATTAATTTGTGATTAGTCGTGTAGCCGAGGGATCAACAAATAATGGCCGCGCGGAATTAATCGTTGAAATTATATATCTCCGCCATCTCCGGGATTAATAATAACAAACGGTTACGATTATAGTCCTTAATCGGTAATTAGTTTTGTGATTCTCGCAGGCTTTGCAGGGTCTTAACGTTTTTACGTTCAGTTCTTACCACGAAAATTAACGTGATTTTTCAATTAATCTCAATACATTGTAAACCCGTCGTTTCAGTCACAATGTTTTTTTTTCTACTTTTCAAATGTACTCCATTAAATATTAATCGCCAACTTAACAATATTCTCGGTTTTTTTGCATCTCGTATGTACTAGAATGGAGACAGTACTCGTGACAAAAACAGATTCGCGTCCATCTACGGTCGACGGACGATCGTACCAACAATAAAGTACAATTTTATTGCGAAAAATCGCAGTCCCGGTTTCTCTGTACAAGGGAACACAAGAAATTTGACGTGCGACAGACATATGTGCACTTAGTTTTGTCCGAGAGTTATTTCTTAACAAACGTTCATGTACTCGGTCGTATTACAATTTTTATTCCCTGTCCCGTTCGATAAATTGTTTCTTAAAAAGTTAAATTATTACAACCGACCAAAAAAAAGCAATTAAACAAAAAAGTGAATTAAACCAAAAAGTGAATAGAAACGATTGATTAAATGTTTTCAGTTACAACAATATGTCAGTCCGTACGAACACTCGCCGCACTACTCATCGTGCAGTCCGCGTTTGCAAACGACGGCCTACACCCCGACGACGGCAGCAGGTAACTCAACAGGCCTTCATCCGGAGGCGACGGCAGTTTACGTGACCGGAGATACTCTGCCTCCACTCGCCTCGTCGAGTTCCTCCTCGCTGTCGACAACCACAGCTTCGTACACGAGGTACGAGGTGGTGCCCAGCACTTACGCCACCACGCACGCGATTCGTTCGTCCTCGAGTAGCAGCAAGGCTCTTACCGTTGATCTTCCAAGTCCCGACTCAGGTATTGGGGCTGATGCAGTCACGCCTAGGCAGGATCATCATGCTCCTACGGCACTCCATCAGGTTAGTTACAATTTTTTGTACTGAAACAGAGAAGAAAAACAATGTTAAGCATTTGAAATTCAAACTTAATTCTAACACTAGAAGAAATCAAGAAAAAGATTGATTTTGAGTTTGAAATCTGGGCAGATTAGTCTCTTCAATTGTACTAGTATTAACTTGATTAGTAAAGTGTATGAATCGTTTGTTAAAAAAGTAATTGGAAGTGGTTGCAAAAGTTAAAACTCGACTGGGAGATAAATAAATTGATTGGCCGATTGGAAAGCATATAAAAATAGTAAGAACATGGGTAGTGGCAAGAGTCATTAATCGAGAATCCGCTAATTAGACAATTACGAGCCGAAACAAGCTGTTTTGCGGTTGGAATTAATTATGAATAAAGTATTGACGTTGGGGCATGAATGACATGATGTCGGTGGCAAAAAGTGCGAGCAAAACTCGACGGTAAATCGGGCTGTTGAGTTGCGTGTTGCGTGCGCGCGAGTCGTAAGGCGAATTTTACGATACCGCAAACTATGCGACGACTTCCGTCACGCTCTCCAACTGGGACTTGTCCCGGCCGCAAATCGAATTTCTTTGGAATGTGTTTTGTGTCTGATTGAGGGTCGACTTTCGTTTGTTGCAGTCCTCGTTCGATTACACGGAACTGTGCCCTGGCGGCAACGCGACCGCTGCCACCGTGGTCATCGAAAGCGGCGCTGTGATACATCACCAACCTCTGCAATTGCAGCTGCAACAAAACCACACGCAGGCGCAAGTGCAACGGGGAGGACTCGTTTCTGCCGGAACCACAACTACTACCCCGAACCCTAACCCACCGAGATCCAGACCTTGGCACGATTTTGGAAGACAGAATGATGCCGACAAAATTCAAATACCAAAAATGTAAGTTCTTACAAATTTAAAAAAAAAAACAAGCTCAAAAATCTATTTTATAAAACGTTTTATCTAAATTTATTTCTATATGATTCTCTTTCGTTTCATTGGAATAAAGTTCTGTTCGTCTTCTTGGAGTGTTTTGACCTTTACAAACACAAAAAATGAAACTAATTGATGGATAATTTTTTACAAGAAAAAAAAATAAATTAGGATTGATTTTAACGATGGAGAATAATTGTGATTTGTGAGGAATCCTTTTTAAACACACAGTAAGGTGTTTTTTTTTCTTAAATCATAAGTGCTGAATAATGTGATTAATAACTGATCTTGGTATGTGGCAATGCTCTGGAACGTTTGCTTTCAAAATGATCTGTACCTCTTGGACGGATTCTTTCATAATTTTAATACGTGATGAAATCACGACAGTGAGAATTTTATTGGAAGTTTGTGTAAATTCTGCAGAAAAACGGACTGTCGGACAAATTCAATGACAAAAATGTTAATTGCTAACTTTTGAATTCAGAATACCTTTCCCAATCCATAAACGCGAGTTTCTTTTCTCAACGTTTTCAACATTCTTCCATAAACCAAATAATCAAATCTGAATTGAAAAACAAAAGCCAAAATTTTTCTCCAAAATTTGATACCAGTAAGACAGAAGAAAAAATACGATAATTCGAGTGGTCATGAATAAAGATATTCACAACGCCATAATGACGAGCTGAAGTTAAAAAAAAGTAACAAAAAATTTTTCTTCACAAACGGTTACTCGAGTGAAATTTGCCTGGAAGGGTTAAAAAGCGAGATTGTGCGTGGCATCGGAGTGTGTTGCAGTCAATTTTTCGGTCATTGCGAAATCACCGATAATGAACGAGTTGGCGATGGAGTGAGGAGGAGGAGGAGGTGAAAAACAAAAAAAAGAAGGCGTGCGAAGCACACGGAACCAACGCATAAGTAATAACGAAGCCTCGTCGGTTGTTGACCCTGTGTCGCGAAGGGAGTTATCTTTTGCGTTTCGCGGCCGACCCCATTAAAAAATTGAAATACGAAAGCCGTGTGACGCTGACGCCATCGTGCGTTCAGCGATACACGTAATATTGTAAAAGTGCAACCGATAGGCTAACTAGGTGGAAAAGGTGTAGCGTAAGTTGGCTGCGTGAAATAGATAGTCACTTCCTTCGGATAGCGCGCTACGTTTTCGGCCTTTTATCTCGTCGAGTTCGACACGCAAACGCGACTATCGCACTTGCGAGCGGTTCATTATGCACTGCAATTCCGCAGTATTTATCGACCTTGTTGCTCTTTCAGACGCGAAAACTGCAACCGCCGGCTCTCTGCCACCGATGTTTATATTTATACTTTGCCAAGCTGTTATTTCGATCAGACACGTAATTATTTCGATTTCAATGAGTGGCATTTCACGTGCAAAAATTTTCCACGAAAAATCGCGAAAATTGACGCTAATTGGTTAAGAAACGAGAATAATCCGAGGAGATGAGGGATAATTAAATAATGTTCAAAGGAGGCGTGAGGTATTTCAGTTGCGCAGACCTCGTTTTTTATTTTCACTTCAATTCCGAATCGCTTTGCACAACTTTTTGCCCCCCCCCCTCCCTCTTTCGTTTTTTCTTTCATTGCAACGTTAAATGGTTCTAGGGAAAGAATTGAAGTTGGATCGCAGCGAAAAATTGCAAATCGTATGATATCCTGGGGTTTCGTGTTGCTTCATGCAAATTTATGCCGAGTACGTATGGGTTTCGGAGTAATGAAACGTGTGTTTTGATAGTTGTAATCGGTAGCAGCAGAGGAAAGTTTTTATTTCTTATTTAAAATGCAGTTTTGAAGTATTTTTCGGGTAGTTGCGTGTTCACATCTTTCGCAATTGCCAATTAAATTATGGTTTTCGATTACCCCAATAAATTTTAACCGCGACGAGATTCGCTGTGAAAAGTTAATTAATATGGCGGGACGTGAATATTTAATCTCGCTTATCCCGTAACACAAGCCCCCTGATTTTGCTTAACTAAAAGGAAGAAAAAAATTTTAAAAAAACCTGTGAGCAAAGCACTTTCTTGATGAATTCATAATTATTACGTTACCTGATTGCAGATATTCAGCCTATGGTTTCAAGTACCACCTAGAATCGCCTATAAGCACGTCACAGCGACGAGAGGACGACAGAATAACGTACATCAACAAGGGCCAATTTTATGGCATCACTCTGGATTATGTGCCGGACCCTGACAAACCTCTTCTGAAGCCAGGACAGACTGTAAAGGTAAAGTTTCAACGGTGATAAAATTGTTTGTCATCTCTTATCAATAATAACAATAAATCTTGTGTGGCGAAGCAGAGGAGAAAAAAAAGATTGTAAAATTAAAGATAATGATTTCTTTGAAAGTCGAGACGGTTTGAAACAGAATTTTCTTTTTTCATCGGCATTTGCTCTCGGGATTGAGAGGAAAAAAAAGTGAAATGAGGTCGTTTGTTCTCGCGGCGCGACTTTAATTGGTACGAGGCGGTACCGTTAGCAATTTCCATTGCGATAAGGCCCGATTTTTCCGTCGATGACGAGTTACGACTTCCTTGTTAATTACTAATCGAGTGTCCACCCTGCCGAGAGACACGCGGCGTACGTGATCGATGGTACACGCGCGATGTAACACTTGGCGTGCGCGACACAAGCGTAACACTTTATCCGATCGCCCATTCAGCCGAATAGTCAGACCCGACAACAAAATCATTTACTAGAAAAAGCGTCTATGACTTATCGAGTTCATTGTGTCTGGCTCGAGTCTCGAAACTACACCCACGAGTCAATTCGTTCGCGTCATTGTTTTTGACACTCGTGCAAATTGCTTGCGCAATCGTCCGCCAACTGATATAGATAATGATTGATCGCGAAAGTTCGCCGGTTCTTTTAATCTCTATTTGATAACTATTTTTTGAGATTTGACTTTGGTTTCTCTTTCAGAGCGTTATTATGCTTATGTTCCGGGAGGAAAAAAGCCCCGAGGACGAAATCAAAGCTTGGCAGTTTTGGCATGGTCGACAACATTCTGTTAAGCAGAGGATTTTGGATGCTGGTAAGATTTTTTTCGAACCAATGAAAAATCATTGTTGGTTCTTTTTTTCATTTCAATGATACTTTTCATCTTCATCCTTCTCGCTTTTTCTTACAAGCTGACTCTAGTGGAGAACCGAGGGTAGGTTTTTAACTGGGCAAACATGACTTCCTCTTTCCAATTTCAAAGAAAAAAATAACAAGAAAATAAACCTCGAAGAACAGTTTGGTAACTGGTCCTCTTGAAATTTTCAGATACAAAGAACAGTGTTGGCCTGGTAGGATGTATCGAAGAGATTGCTCATAATGCCATTGCAGTGTACTGGAACCCATCTGAATCATCTGCGAAGGTAAATTCACCTGCAAACAAATTGAACTAAATTGAAAACTAAATCAAAGTACTACATGAACGAAAATTTAAAACGATTATTGAACTTACAGATAAACGTAGCTGTTCAATGTCTGAGTACAGACTTCTCAAGTCAGAAAGGTGTCAAAGGTCTTCCGTTGCACATTCAGATAGACTCATACGAAGACCCGTCGCAGCACAATCCCACATTCATACCTCCAACGCATCGGGGTTACTGTCAAATCAAAGTATTTTGTGATAAGGTAATTGTCAATTCACATAACTCTACACTCCATCGAGCGTTTCAGTGATGTCAAGAAGCTCGTTTAAACGGTGCGTTTCATTAATTTCTAGGGAGCTGAGAGAAAGACTCGAGATGAAGAACGACGCGCGGCGAAACGAAAGATGACAGCCACGGGGCGGAAGAAACTCGACGAACTGTACCATTCAGTCACGGAGCGCAGTGAATTCTACTCGATGGCGGATCTGCACAAACCACCCGTTCTGTTCTCTCCGCCCGCTGAACATTCGATTGACAAGGTACGTATTCAATCTATCAAATTATAAAAATTCATCATTTAATTCTCAATCCGCGATCCCCTGCCTCAAACCGAGATGCTCCACTAAACACAACTCCTTGCAAATGATTTTTTACATTCAATTTTACAACAAAACGAATTCTAATAAATCTAATATTCACATAATCGTTAGATCTTCCAGTTTGCTGCTAGAAAACTAAATTTCAATTGATAATCAGAATGTAGAAATTAAATATGATCAAGTTGTCTAGTTTAGTTAAAACAATAAGATTGTGACTAACAATGTTTACCCTTATTCATGACAGTTTTCAACAATGGAGTTGTCAGGCTTCTATGGAGGCGGTGGAGGTGGGGGCGGGGGTGACACGGATACCTCGTCCCTAAGTAACGGCGAGGGTGGAGGATTGAAAACCGGAGGCAGCAGTCCGTACCCCGCGTGTGGCGGTGGTAGATCGAGCCTGCCAGCCCTTAAGTTCCACAACCACTTTCCGCCCGACAATCTGAGTTCACTGCACGACAAGAAGGACTCGTTGCTCATGCAGGTTCAGGAGCTCCAGGGCTCGGTGCTGCAAGGGGTGCCACCCACGAGCCTCGCCCAAAACTCCGTCGTCACCGGCGCCGTTGGAAACAGACTACATTCCAATCACATGCGCGGTCCCGAGGGCGAGGAACGAGTCATGCTCTACGTCCGCCAGGAAACTGAAGATGTCTATACTCCGCTGCACGTGACGCCGCCCAGTGTCCAGGGACTCTTGAATGCTGTAAGAATTTGACAGATTTTTATTATAATTTGATGATGTAAAAAAGGAACAGGTTGAATGTTTGTTTTTGGGGGTGAAATCAGTAAAACAAATTGAAATGTTTTTGAAAAGTTTTTGAAAATTCGAAAAGAAATGTTCTTATATATTAGAAGAAAAAAATTTCGATGATTCGATTAGTTGAATTATGAGATTAAGAAAAGTAGAGAAATAGAGATCGAAACAACGAAATTTTTCTGTTTTCAAGTATCCAAGAGACCAATAGTATGAAGGATGTCTCAGGGCTTATGTAAGGCATTCGCGAAACCCGAAGTGCGTACAGTGGTTGTTATAATTTACACACAATTAAATAGAAAAAAAAGGCGAGCACTAACGTGTCGAGTGTACATGTTTACGCGTGTAATCCACAACATGACGTGCTGGAACATGCATGTGAGAGTGACGGTCGACGAATTTGTTTAGGATCTTGTTATTCTTAAAGCTGTAATTACTTTTTTAATAGAAACAAAAAAGTGATCCTGAATGAATTCGCCCAGTTCAATTAGAACAAAGACAAGGTTCTGGTTGGAAAGTCGCTCGAAATTAATTTCCCAATCATCGCTAATCAATGAGCATGTACCTACTAAGTTTGTTACCCATGGTATTGTGATTAATACGTCACCCTGATAATATGTCAATTAACAACGCGAGCAAATTTCAAACGGTCCCGCCGTCCGGAAGCTTTGAAATAACGTAA
This sequence comes from Telenomus remus, assembly GCA_020615435.1. NCBI lineage: Eukaryota > Metazoa > Arthropoda > Insecta > Hymenoptera > Scelionidae > Telenomus > Telenomus remus. The sequence continues at coordinate 13,126,519 of CM036337.1, forward strand.
CATTTGAGAAAAAAGTGGACAAAGAAAAGACAGAGTTAAAAAAATAGAAGAAAATGGTAACTGAAACTAGGATAACCAGACGAAATAAAACAAAAGAAAGTAAAGTAAACCGAACCCATGTTTAAGTAGCGATTAGCGTCGAAGTTCTAATGTTCTACTTTTTTCTATTTTGCAGATTGAGTCAAAGTACAAAATTGCAACCTCGAGTATTAATAACCTCTATCGCAAAAACACAAAGGGGTAAGTTTAGTAGGATGTCATCCTTAGTTACATGCACGCTCGAGTGTAGTGCATGACTTAACGGTGACATTACCGGATAGATCGCACGTTGCTGGTGGTACATCCTTCTTACGATTAAATTATGGCCCGACGATTCTGCATGTTTCGTTATCTCATTTGTTCTGCACGCTCTTCTCCTGTCTTATCGGAGACTCGCAACTAATTCACTAATTTTCCTGCATTTCAATTTACACGTGGGTTGACATTGCCAAACGAATTCTTGTTTTCCTATTTCCATTTTTCACAAACCCAAAACATTCGGACGTTGCTTCAATCGTTAATTTGTATGGCCACCAGTTAACGCTGACGGTTGCATGCTCACACTCTATTTCGTTTAATTGTTTCCATCTTATTTACAATCAGTCTTTTTACATTCTCAAAATTCGAGAGACTCAAAGTCTCTGTTACAAAGTTGCACTTTTGACCTATGGAGATTGTCAAACTTCAGACAACAAAAAAGTTACGATTCGATGTAGACCTTAGTTCGGTTCTCTTTTTTTCAACCCTGGTGTTTTTGCTAAGTTTATATATGCTTCTGATTTTAGGATCGTTTCCAGCTTGTCATCTCGAGGACTTTGCGAGAAAAAGAAAACCCAATTATTTTTCTCTCTTAACATCCAAATTTGTGTGTTCTAGGTGACACTCGAGTTAAAATTTGGAAATGATCCTAAACGTCTGACTCTTTAATTTATTATTTTCCAAAGTTTTTTTGTTCACCGCATGTGCTCTAGCGATGAAGAACATTGTCTTGATTTGTTGTTCCATGATCTCTTTTATTTGCTACAGCTTTTGTTAAACGTCTGTAATTGTGTTTTTCGAAGTTTGTCAAAGTAATAATAACGAATTAACGATTCAATTTTTTGTTACAGAGTTACGGCGAAAATTGATGACGACATGATACGTTACTACGTCGACGAGGACTTGTTTATCTTAGAAGTGAGTCACTCGCGAATGAGCCCGGACAATCGGGACAATCCAGGTTCTCCAGATCCAAACGAGTCGCCAGGATACGACATCACCCTCATCGAACTGCCCACGTCACCAGCGCCATTACCACCATCACCGTTGGCACCAAACGCCCACGCGCACACACACGCGCACGTCCACGCACACGTTCACGAGTCCGCGAGCACGTGAACCCATGCTGAAACGCGCTGAAATTATCCATTAAGAAACGTCCGAGCCGCATATCTGTATATAGTTCTCGTAGACATAAGTTATACACATGTATATGTCGCATATTTTTTATGTCTATGTTACGTTTAAGGGGATAGAAGGACTGCTTTTGTTGGTCCGATAATCGTGGATGCAACGTCTACGTGCGGAATGTACTTTGTCTCCTTTCGCAAAGACTCTTAGTCGCTGAACAAATAGGGATCCTTGATCCAGAGTGATAATCGAAATTTGCTAGAAACGAGAATTTTTTAAATCGTCCCTGCCATGATAAATCTAAGAGGCCTATCTATCTGTAGATAATTTTATGAACCTGATTAAAAATTACTTCTTTACAATGTAAAGATATTTCTTTTTTGTAATTGTATAGACACATTTGTAAAGTTACGAATTTGAGATTAATTTATTTTATTTATTGTATTTATTTTCTAACGACAAAAAGACTTTGAAATTGTATGTTGCAAATTTATTTTATAATTCTTTGATATTTCCTTTTTGCTATCTTAAATGTATCATGGCTGTCTGAGGTAATGAAACTGGCGGAAAAAATTGTGATCGATGCGTTAATACGTAAGGAATAAATATTATGAAGAAACGTGATTGATATAATTTGTGAAGAAATTAATGCGAATGCATCTGTTAAAAGAGCGGGTAATTAGTTGTAAATGACAAATGCATGTAAATGACAGTAAAGCCAGCTCTGGATGGATTCCGCGTTTTCCTCGATAAATAATCCACAATCATTCAGCGCACTGACTATCATCCCGTGTTATTGCAGCGCGACTTTGTTTTTATTGCTCAATATATTCATACACTAAATGTCAATTCGCTCGATAAAAGAACGACCATTGAAAAATAACCATCAATAGATGTTTACTAATCTGCATTCTAGCAAGCAACCAAACACTTTAATACCGATCCAACGAACTGGAAAACGATCTCTGGTGGCGAGCAAATAAAGAACACCCCGCTCGCCTTATCATTCCTTGTTATCTCAGATTTTCCCTCTTTTTATTTTCACACTTGTTACAATCATGTGTTGCGGATTAACACAAACGCTGCACGGAAACTCAAATTCCTACATGTTCAATTTCAATCAGCATTCTTATCATTTCGAACTATTTTTTTAATAAATAAACAAGATGGATATCTACAATCTAGGAAAGAATTCGTTCCAATTAGTTGAAACAGAGAAAATGAAACTCGAAAATTTGAATGATTTGTATTCCGTGCGCAAATAGTAGATCTCGTATGATAAAGATAAGTCCATAAAATAGACAACTAACTTTCTGTCATCAGTTCACAAGTGTCATCTCTTTGTTATTCGTCAAGATTTTTGTTCCTGAACAAAACATCAGTGTTCCGGTACTGCGTTGCATCCATTCAAAACTGAAGTAAACAAAAAGAAACAAAAACCTGGTACTTCAAATTGTTATCAGCCGTTTGCGAACGCCGAAAGTAAATTATATTACTGTAACATAAATGCGTATGTAAATTATGAAATTGACTAATTCGAAATTCTGTGAGTTACGAAGTAGAAAGACAAACAATTAGTAGTACAAATTGACTTGCTTTGAAATTCAAACCGGAGTAACTCGTAAGTTGGATAGAAACTGACAAAACCGAGACTAAACATGCGCCAACAATTCGACCCGTTATGAAGTAAGATATTTATTCGCCAACAAAGTAAAGACAACATTCAATCGCCGCGCTTAAGATAGTTGCAACAACTTTGTATGGTTGAACAAGAACTGTCCAAGAGCGCGGCTCTCGTGATTTCATAAGTGCCACGATTTACCAATTAAGGGTCAATTTTAGTTTGACACAAGTTAGAAAAACATCAGCCATCAAATCTTGCCAACAGATTTTATACGCCGCTTGTGATTGCGCAATTGAAATGTTCATAAAATCAAAAAAAAAAGAAAAAAAATCACATATCGTACATCGAATCATCAACATTTGTACCAATATCAAAGCAACGATCAAAATACGCTTGTAAAAATGCATATTTTTTATTATTATTATATTGAATACTATATTTTGTTACATTTATTGCATACAGCATAGATATTATTATTATTATTGATTTTATTGATTAGAAACGTATGTAATATCTATCTTGTTATTTTTTATATACGTGCGAGGATGCGAGAATGAACGAGTGAGCAAGATGTATACGAGTGTTTGAATGAAGTTGATAAAGAAAAAAAAGGAATTATTAAGCATTGGTCCATGACATCTGTAACAGTCTCGAACCAGAACTTTTTTTATTACTCTGATTACTCTCTAGGACTCTTAATTTTACGTATGTTTTAGAAGAAGCAAAAAACTTTGTATGTTTTAAAATTGCGCAAAGCCTTTGGGAGTCTGCACACGCTTGTAAAATAGTCGAAGAGTTTTATATCAATGATGAAATTGATGTTTTTTTTGTAATTTTTGAAATACATTGATCATTTTTGTATGCTCGTTGGCGATGATCAATTGTTGACAAATTTGTTGATGTTAGAATGTTATCATGTGTTTGTTGAAAGCCTGTATGATTCGAATTAGAGTTTAAGAGAATTATAAAGCGTGTGAGTCGCGAATGGTTGACGTGTGCCGGCTTCCAATGGCTGTCTCCACAACTCTGTACTTGCGTATCGTTGACCTTGTGCGTAAATTGCGATCGGTTCCCTTTAGAGCCCGTAGGTCTTAGAATTTATATAGAAAAAAAGTGTATCCCTGTAGGACGATTAGTAACGCATAGTCCGCCGATCGGATTACAAATTAAAAGTTGATAACAATTCGTTGCGCGACGTCTTGCCATCGTGAGATTGTGCCAGAGGTGATATTATATTATTACAATGTTTATTGAAACAATAAATATTATATTAGTACGTTTTATAATTACGTGTTTTTCATTGCTCCAACCTTACATAACAAAACTTTAAATATTTCCAGGTTTTTACGTAATTGAATATTCATTGATGTTATGGAAATTTCAACATCTTTAGAATGAGACTGTAATCCTGACGAATTTAACTTTTTGCAGATACTAATAAATCTCATTTTATCAGTGAATTTTGGATTTGTTGCGATTTTTGCCTGGATAGATAAAGCTCTGACCTGCACAATTATTGTGATAAAGAACTAGTGATAATTTTTCAGAGAAATTTCAACTTCGTAAATACAGTTTTAACGGTCCATCGTTCATTTTGTGTCAAACATTCATTTACACCTGACAAAATGAAGAGACAAATAAATTCGACACCCAAATCAGTATCCCAAAACTGTTTAAATTTTTATTACAAACCTATCTTTTATGATGAAACAATTTAAAATGCTAAGGCCCATTAAAACAAAGTTTTATTCGATTCAATTTTGATATCTCGCAATCATACTAATTATATTATTTTCGTACTAAACCGACCGACTAAGCTGCATACGAATTTTTGCAGAAACGCAATAGTTCTGACGAAATTTCCTCATTTACATTTAAATTTCCATTTATTGCATCGTAAATTTCAGGTTAAAGGCTTTAAACAAAAGACAAAATTTCAAGTTTCAGTTTCTCTTCGTTTCTTTCTTTCTAATCTACCAAATTTGTCTGCAACCTCTTTTTTTTCTTTCGTAGGTTACTGCGCCAAAAGTTGTGATGAAAACAAAGTTCATCGAACTGCTAAATAAACAGTTAGAAGATACTCAATGAGCCGCCAAAAAAACCATGAATCAGCTAATATTATCCCAGTCCCAAAATTTATTCTAATCACTATAATCAGGTTTTGCGTCTATCATCATGACACGTTTTATCAAATTCGGCGTTAGAAAATCAATATCTTGCAATTAAGTACGAAATCTCAAAGCATTCCATAAGTATTTTTGGAGCCACGAGATTCACACTTTTCAGACCTGTCAAAAGAGTGCTGTTAAGAGATTCAAAGTTGAACCGAAGACATTAATCTGCTTTCAGAAGCCTTTCTAAAAGACAAAAAATGCGATTAAAGATGAGCTATAATGCTATTTGCTAAACTCTCCAACCACCCCTTGACTTATTATTCTAACTCGAAACCGGTTATAGATTCAAAAAAGAGAATAAAAAAACAGCAACCAAGAATATAACAAAAAATAAGAAAATTGCGCACGTGAAATTGCACGCAATCACGAGATCGCTGTCGATAGGAAACAACTGAGAATAATATTAAATATTTTCAGAACGAGAAAAGGTCTCACAAAGAAATAACGGAGCATTTTTCAGTACGATCAAAGGTCGACAATTTGAATGTTTAAGAAGCAAATTATGTTTGAGAAAGGAAGTATAATATTGAACGGGGGAATTTCAACAAAAAATGTTTTAGGATAACATTCACAGGGCTCTGACCAGGTCAAAGAAGAACTATTTCAACAAAATTTTTCGAAGCCGATGAGTCCGGTTTGACGGGTCGCTGCACCCTTTATTGATTATCTTTTTTTTGCAACCAGGGAGAAACAACGCCGTCCTTCTCACTGTTTTGCATCGTTTGACAAAAATAAAAATTCACAACAGTATCTACGTTACAACTCCATTATACCTTAGACAGCATCGAGTTACGGATAAACGACAAAAAGTTCTGATAACGCGACACTTTAGTTCTTTTTTTTTCTTTTCATTATTTTAAATCTTTGAGTTGGAATCTTTCTAGCCAAAACAAAACACTGAATGAAATTTTGGGGAATTGATTAGTCAGAAGAGAGAAAAAAAACTAATTTGCAACCCTGAAGAAGAGTAAATTTGAAAACAAAAGACAAGAGATGAAAATGAAAAGACATAAAATTGGCTCAGAATGGTTACATCATAGAAAAGCTGAGTGTACGCGAAGCGGGAAAAATGCAGGTCTTTGATATCCTCGCGGTTTCCAGGGAGAACGCCGAGCAAGTTCACGGCCGCACTCACTTGCCTTCAGAGCGTCTTCAAGGCCAGCCTGGCGGTGCTTCGCGTTCGTTATGTTAATATGTGGTGTTTGACACGCTATTAAGATCGACCTGGCGAGTGCCTGAAGAATTGTCGTACATCGAACCTTAATGTTACCGCTCGGCGATCCCGCGACTTTGCTATCACTAAGAATCAACCATCTTCTTACGTATTAGCATAATCAAACGGAACCCATAAAATAGGGCTTAAACCGATCAGAAGGAATTAACTTCAGAATCCTTTCCACACTTTATATCATAATTCTAACAATTTTTCTGTCTTTTGTTATTAAAATTTAGTTTCTGTATCTGTCGCCAACTTGTGTTTTTCTGCAGAGCAAAAAAGCTGCACCTTTATCTATCTCGTGCGAATTTTTTGAATGAATTAAAAGAATGATTAAAATTGGACTGGCAAAAAGTCGATTGGACTTTTTTCTTCGACTTTCATTTGATTGTTTTTTTGTTGAAGAAATAAAGAAAACATAAAAACCACCTGGATGTAACCGCTGGGGGCAGACGAGAGTCGAAGGGGAGGGCAAGCCCGTTATAAGTTGAGGATCCGGCTAAACGACGACTTACCTGCTTAGTGTCGGTCTTCGAGGCAGATCCCGGGACAGAGAGCTTGTTTTCCATTGTTTGGTCAAGATTTTGCGCACGGTGGTCGGCGGTACAGTTTCAATTGATGATTTTCCTCTAACCCAAATACAGTTTTTTCGTGACGATGGTGCCCGGTTGGTTGTTTTTCATTTTAACAACGACTCTTGGAGCCCTGCTGGTCCTCGCCGACCCGACTTTCATCGATCAACCACCCAGTCTTGATGATGGAGATGACACTGTCGTCATTGAACGTAAGCTGAAAACAATTGACATTTGTTAATACAACCTTATAGAACATTAAGTTAACGTAATTTTGTTTAGTTTATAGTTCTGAAGATGCCTTTTTTTATGAATTGTCTTTGTCTTTTGGGTTTGATTTCGGTATAGTTGTAAATGAAATTGTAAGTTTCATAAATTGTCATGAATAAAAGATATTGCGAGTTATGAAGCTAATGAGCATCAGAGACTTTGTAATCGAGCGTGACACTCGCATTCGGAAGATAGATGGTGTATTTGTATAATATAACCGGCGCATCCGTTCGGTCAGCGAACTCAAATGACAGAGACAAGTGGAATTCTATTATGTTAGGATACACACGCTTGTTAAGCAACGCACATATCTAAACGATGCATCGTGATTCCGATACCCGAGTGCCAACCTCGCGATGTACATTCCTCGCTTTTGCGCCATTTCAACGCGCGGATTCTTTCACGTGGGCTCATCTGCATTCGACGTTCCAACTCGTCCATTCAGTGCATCTGCCAACTTCTCTGTCCCTTTACTTCCTAGAAACGAAACATACAGATTAAAAAAAACCGAACGCTTCTTCTTCCATGACAATTTACTTTGTTTGGTTTCATCTATTTTTTGTTGTATTTTTTGAAACATGCTTGGAATTGACTTTGGGGTCGTTGTTTGTTTAGCATCGTTAGAGAAAGAAGTTTCTGTGAGGGACGCCAGGAAATCCAAACACTTTTATCTGGACACATTCGGACGTGGATCATGCCTGACGTCGAAGGGAGAAGTAGGAAAATGCACAACGTTCAAGGAATGTTATCCTTATTTCAAAATACCTGATCTCGGTGCACTTGACGGATGGGTTCTCGGGGTTTATGACACCTGCAGTTACGTACGCGAAGACGGGCGAATGAGCTTCGGCATTTGCTGCTCGAATTACATCCTCAACTCAACGCCAACACCGGTAATTGACACTGATGATCCTTCGACCAGCGGCCCCATCATTGAAGACGTCGAGGTAATGTTCCGTTCTCTTATTTTGAAGCAGTGATTTTCATGATTGTATATAGCGTACGAGACGGTTATTCGCACTTGCAAGCGTTTCCAATTGCTTGTTATGAGTTATAATACGCTGGTACTGAGTTTATTGAAATTAAGAATAGATGATTCGTTATTGTTTTATGTTATTATGATTTGTTCGGTTTCAAATGTTTTTGTTGACGAGTTGTTGACAAGTTTTGCTTTAACGCGTTTTTTAGTTTTGGTTTAGTTTGTTTTCTTCTAAATTGTTCTGTTTACTTTGTTTTGTTTGGTTTAGTTTTGCAATAAATCGTTTTCTTTGTTTATATTATAATTTGATGTTGTTTGATTCAGATTGGTGCACTTTTGTCGGCTTTTGTTTACCTATCAGGTTTCTCTTTGTTTTGATTTGATTTTAAAAGTACAACAATCAACTAACGTAATTTCGTTATAATACTGGCATTATTTGCAGAACGAAACCTTTTTTACTATTGTTCGTGAGAGAAATCGCAATTAATTAGTAAATGCAAAATGCGTGTATCAGAGACAGTTCGCGACTTGATTAAACTGGCGCGTAATTTGATCCCACAACAGTAATGAACTGAAGTTGGCTATTAACGAATTCAGAGCGGTTAATTCGAATGTATGCCTAGTCACGTCCCTGATTGTTTGTTTTTTCAACTTTCAATTTCTTATTTGAATTATTGTTATTATTAACAATCAACAATAAACAATTTACTAACTTTCGCAACTTTGGTTTGTTAAAATTCTTTCAATGTTTACTTTTTTTGTTTACATTTTAACAACTTTCCAAATGATTTCATATATCCTTACCTCTTACGAAGTATGACTTGTTTCAAAATATATCCGTAAAAAATGTAATGCCTGTGATTTTCACTGATATTTTGAAATAAGTCATTTTTCGTAATAGGAAACTATGTAAACAAAAAGTGTCTTTCCAAAAAAAGAATACAAAATGCCAAAATTGTCATAAAAATTGTAAGAAATTAACCCTTTGAATCATGATTCTAGTTGATAAAATTGAGAAATACAAAATAAAATATTCAAAACAACAACAATTGAGACTTATTTATTCGTTATCGCAGAGTAAAATCTTGTTGAATCGGTTGAGACGAGAGACAGAAAAAAATGAATCGGTAAGTAAAATAAATGAATGTTCAAGTAGTCTCACATTAGTTTGCACGAACTTATAGAGACTCTGCATGAGTAATGAAATTCTGCAACAAGATTTTTCTTCTCTTTTAGATCAATAACGTTATTTATTTTATTTCGCATCCTTACAATCGCTCAACTAATCATATAAATCATTAGTGTTGTTAGAGACTATCTTTAGTTTTGTTTTTCACAATCCTCTACGATTCAAAGGGTTAATACAAACCTGACAAAAATTATTCTTAGTCTTGATTTGATTACCAAGTAATTATCTCATCTTTCATATTTCAAATTTACTTCCAAAATCAAACTTTTCAACTGAAATGTAATTCCCCAATTGCAGCTACCAGAAGAAGACAAAGGACCGAAAAAACCCAAACCACCAGTAGCGTCATGGCCTCCACCAATTCCAACTCACCCACCAGACCACACAATTCCACCCCTGCCCACCCATCCCCCTCATCCAGGACTACCGACCCATGCAACTTTGAAACCAACTACTCAAAGGCCATCAACTTTGCGACCAGTGGCCACGACCTGGCCCACCAAAAGACCTGCTGGCTGGCCCGTTATGACCAGCACGATGAAGCCCACCGCGAAACCAACTTTCCCTCCAATGAGCAGTTCCTCGTGTGGAGCCAAAAACGGAGACCAGGATCAGGAACGCATTGTTGGAGGACAGAGCGCGGACCCGGGTGAATGGCCTTGGATTGCGGCTCTCTTCAACGCTGGACGACACTTTTGCGGAGGCTCGCTTATTGATGACAGCCACATTCTCACCGCAGCCCATTGCGTTGCTCAGTAGGGTTTTACTCTCTTACGTCAATGCAAATCTTTAGACTGAAAACAAAAAGAAACAAATGTTTAAAGTTGCAAGAAAAATAGTCTTAAGATATGTTAAGTAGAGATTGCTAAACTTGATATATACAAATTTATACGTACAAAAACTGTTGTAAAGAATGTCCAATTTTAAAAAAGTCTTTTCCTTGAAAAAGTAAGAACTAGAGAATATTAAGCAAAGGAGAATATTTTTTTGGTGAAACGAAGTTTGTTTAATTGAGCGTAAGAACAAGTAAAGAGTATTTAAATTGTAATTTCAGCATGAACTCCTGGGACGTAGCTCGGTTAACAGTTCGTTTGGGAGATCACAACATTAAGGTACCCAACGAAGTGCGTCATGTTGAAAGACGAGTAAAACGTGTGGTCAGGCACAGGGGTTTCGACTCACGTACGCTCTACAACGACGTGGCGATCCTCACTTTGAACGATCCTGTCGAGTTTACGGAGCAAATAAGACCTATCTGCTTACCTTCCGGGTCGCAATTATACTCGGGAAAATACGCAACTGTTATTGGCTGGGGCTCATTAAGAGAAAGTAAGTTTTGTCGAGCAAGCACTTTCTGGAGCAAAAATCTTCTTCGTAATAATGATATTAGTACAAAGTCAAAAAAAAACTGCATCCTCATAAGCATTTCAAATTTTTTTTTGCAAACAATTGAAAGTTGAATAACAATTGTAAATGATTCCTTTCAGGTGGTCCACAACCAGCAGTTTTACAAGAGGTAGTAATTCCAGTTTGGTCTAATACAGAATGTAAATCGAAATATGGAGCAGCGGCTCCTGGAGGAATTGTTGATAGTTTCTTATGTGCTGGTAGAGCAATGAAAGATTCTTGTTCAGTAAGTATTGTTATTACATTTTCACAAAAAAATAATGTTCAAATTTTCATTTGTTTGTTTCCAATTTTCAGGGCGATAGCGGTGGACCACTAATGGTGAACGACGGTCGTTGGACCCAAGTAGGAATAGTAAGTTGGGGCATCGGATGCGGCAAAGGTCGATACCCTGGAGTATACACACGAGTGACACATTTTCTGCCCTGGATAAACAAGAATCTGAAGCAGTAAATTCATTTGCTCAAAGCACTCAATCTAATTGTACTTTTTTTCCTTCGAGGTGTGCTATATGAGAGCTGCTATGCAATATGTACATTTGTGATAACGTTTTTTTCCACCGGTCGGAACAAATATTAATTTCTTTATCGTATTTGTCCGGCGTAAAATCAATAGCCCGCCAGCTCTGAAACAATATTTACAAATCAAATACTTATAACGACTGGTAGCAGCTTACCGTACCGCTTCGTCGATTTTAATGTTAAAGGGACTTGCGAATGCAAAACAAAACAAAAGAAAAAACGCACAAACATCGACAAAAAAGCCACTTCTAGTATTAATCAATTTTATTCTTTTTATCATGATCTCGAGTGGCATTCCACTGCCAATTTCATTATAACCACTTCTTCATTATAGAATTATCAAAATGTACAATCATATCAATTACAAATGGAGATACGTTCTTTACAACCACGTTATAGTTCTTAAAAAATTCAATTTTGTGTCACAATAGTTGAGACTGTAAACTAGACCTGTGTGTAAAACCAACTCCGCCGTATTTTTGTATCAAGTGTCGCAGCTACTAACGTTGAGATTCTGCATTATATTCCGTGCTGAAACAAAACACAAACAAAATTAATCATACATGTACTTTTAAATCTTTAGATTAGATAATAAATAAACAAAACTCAAAACAGGAAAATAAAAAGTACCTTGAAAATAACACGTATCATAATTATCATCAGGCTGTGGTGTAAAAGGCGGCACAGCTTTCTGAGGCTCGTCCCAAGGAAAATCCTTGAACAATTTCATCTGCCTGACCTCGCCAGCCGTGGGCCTCGAGTTCGGGTCAAGAGTCAGCAACATGTCAATAGCTTTAACAGCATCATCTGAAAGCACCTCCTCACCCTCAGGCCAAGGCACATCCCTCGCCAAAATATTCGCAAAAACAGCTTGCGGCGTGTCGTCATTGAAAGGCGGTATCCCAGTGCAGAATTCAAACAGACAAACTCCCAACGCCCAGATATCCACTGCCGGACCGTGTTCCTTCCTCAAAAGCAGTTCAGGCGCCAGATAATCAGGCGTACCAAGAATCCTCTCGTCCGACCTGTTCCCCGTACTCTGCGCCCCTCTTCTCACAGACTTCGGTGTTCTGAATTGCGTACTTGGTCCAGGTGTAACAGGAGTTTTGATCGGCGAAATTCCGTGGGGCGATTTCGGATTGTTCGGCGACTGCGAGGGTGATTTATTCGACTCAGGAGGTAGATCAAATCTCGTAGTTTTTGATTTGACTTCAAGCTGCAAAGCTTCCAAATTTCGTCTCTGTTTTGAGCCAGAAACTGGGGTACTGAAAGCCACCCTTCCACCCCCACCAATTATTTCATTATCTGAGTACATCCTCCGAACAGGATCAAGTTCGCTTTTCTTCTTCAAAATATCCGGCGTCAGGTCGAACGAGCTGCCATGATTTTTCCTTTTCGGCGTCATGTGTTCCTCTAAATCCAATCCGCAGATCTCTTGGGTCAGTCCGGTGCGAGAGGAATTCATGATCCGTTTACGTTTCTTGCCACGAAAGTTCATGGTGCTGACTGGACTTGTAATGGACAGGCAATGTTTATCGGTTTCCGCTTCAAGCGTCGACTCCTCAGCAATGCTGCCCATCTTGTCACTGGTTGTAAACTCAGACGACTTTCGATAAGTCTCGTCGCTTGAGGTGCACGTGTGGTACGAACTCTCTGGCGATTTTCCAACGCTGTCCTCAGCTGACTGGAACGGAGTGACTCCAGATAAATTGGCAGGTGAAAACGTGGACGAACTGTTTTTACTAGCACCTGCTTGCAGGGCCGGTAGGAGATTCATAGCTAAGCTACTGAGGGATTTATGACCGGACCCAAATGAGAGATGAGAGGTGAGAGATAAAAGTTGACCGGGTGTTCGAGCACACAAATTAGGCGTGCGATTGACCAGGTCGGAGATCTCGAGGTCGCCGTGGAAGGTTGAGATTTGACTGAGACCGAAGTCGGTGAGCTTGACATGCCCTTCCTTGGAAAGCAGCATGTTGTCTGGTTTGAGGTCCCGGTGCACTATGCCATGCGAGTGCAGGTAGTCGAGGGCTAAACACACCTCGGCCACGTAGAACGATGCCATGGATTCCTCCATGTAGCCATAAACTCCGACGAGACTTTTGAGGTCACCGCCGACCATGTATTCCATCACTAGGTAGATGCTGCTATTGGACTGGAGTGAGTAGAACAGCTGGACGCAGTAGGGACTGTGGATGAGAGCCAGGGCGTTGCGTTCGACGACCACTTGCGAAATCATGTTTTTGTTTATCATGTCGTTCTTCTTCATCACCTTTATTGCGTAGACTTGGTCGGGGTTCGACTTTTTGTAACCTAGAAACACTTTGCCAAACGCCCCACGGCTTATTGGTTTCACTATCGTAAAGTCGTTTATGTCTGGCACCTGAAAAATTCGGGGTTGTTAATTAAATGGTTCATCTCTTATCAACTTAAGCTAATAAAATAAAATAAAGCGTTTGTTTTCATTTGACAACGATTGAAAACAGAAAATTTGTTTTTACAAATATTCGAGTTAGATTGAGACGTTGTTGCAAAAATCTTTTAATTTAAAAGACAGCGGTTTCATGCGTTTGAAGTTTTAATATGAGAATTGATGAAATAATGAATTACCTTAGCTGGAGGATTGACAATTTTTGAGATCGTATTAAAAATGGATATATCCATGTTCTGTGGGGTTTGCGGCGTACAATTGCCAATATCGAGATCCTGCTTTTCCGTTTCTTTTTCATTGTGTACAGATCTGCTTGAATTAGTTGGGGTGTCAAATTTATGATCCGCATCAACAATAAACGATTTGTTCAAGCAGATTGTTGCACCGTCCGATGACATTTAACCTAACTTGCACTGAAAACAGTGATTATTTACAGAAATATCCGCCTTCTTTGGTTACGAAAATCAACAGACCATAATTGCAGCCTGTGCTACCGAAATTGGTGTGCAGTTCTTTTTGATATATACATTTATATATTCAAATTCATTGCTATATCAGCCAGACACAAATGTAAACAACAGACTGATTCAAATATAATCCTGAACATGGGTGTGCATCATTGTAAGAAGGGATGCCAACCTAAAAATTAGAATCCAAGGGAAATTTTGATTAAATTTGTTTTTGTAAAACAATCTAATTGTTAATAATTAACGATCATGAGTTCTGTTACTTTGTTTGATTGTTTTAAATTTTTATCTCTTACCATTGTTTGGTAAAATACTTTTTGTCTTTGTTAGTAACTTGCATGAAAAAGAGACAGAGATATCCACTGTCAGCATTCAGTCACTGGGTTAGTTGTAGGGATTTTTATGGTGTTAAAAAATGGAAGCTGAGGGTCATACTGATACTCTGAAGTTGACCCGACATAGTAGAATGACAGGTGGTGGCTTACAAAAGAAAATACAAGATCGAACTTGTTGGTCTGACCCGGGGACCGGGGACGTTAAGAAACCCCGGCAACGTAGTCGTAGATAGCGATGGAATGGTGGAAATGTTTATTTGAATATTATTCTATGAATTGACGTACAATTTGTTCTTCAAAGAAGAAAATTTCATTAAACAAAACTTGTTTGTCAACAAACGATCAGTTTTATCACGTAAACATCAGTAATAATTGACGTACCGTAAATTATTGACGGTACAAATTCAAAGACTTTTTCGCTTTTGTAAAGATGCCATTTCAATGAAAACCAAAAACATATATGTTAAATGATTGTTTTACCAAATTCAATGATGAAAAAACCTATCAAAAAAGTAACGAAACATTTACTTATATCAATTATATGTATCAAGTTACATAAGGTAAGGTAAGTTGATATGTATCACAAAGATTGTTTGTAACTTTACACACAATAAATAAATCTGAGACAAATCAGAATTGTAATTTGTTGTCTTTTGTTTTCAGTTTACATAAAGCACAATTAAATTAAACAGGAGACAATAAAATGCAGTTGACTTAAAAAATAATTCGCCCAAGGAACGACTCAGAGGAAACGCTGAATGAGCTATTTTATTTATAAAACCCAATTAACTTTTGTAGCCGAAGTTAAAGTCATGGTTGATCACAATAAAAGCGCTAAATAGCTATTGCCTCGCCATGTGGTTTATGAGCTAAACATTATGCACACAAACTTGACTTATGTAACTTTCCAAAGATGCACCGAGCGCAACGATAAAACGCGCCGCATTTCCTCGGTCCCCTCAGGCGCAAATTTCAAGATGCTTTCAAAGCAAAAATAAGTATACTAGTCTCATCTAAACATGGGTTGTACATTATAAGACTCATCCTCACGCATATTTTACGAAAAGTGTTTGGATAGAATGTCGCTCGCACAGAGCGGAAGACATGATAATTCGCGACTATTGTTTTAGACTTTGTCCTTCACATTATGTAGACTTTCTGGAGAAATCGTCTACTCGGAAACTTGTTGCAGGTAACGAGACAATAGGTGTTTTTTTTTGTTTTTTTACAAAATAACGAAACCATTACACATGCGTATACGTCGACTACGTGTCATCAATGAAAACAAGTCTGTGATTAAATTTAAACGTGAACTATCGCGCTAAACAGTGAACGGCGTGAGTATCCCCGTTTCGGAGGCCAATCCCTTTCTCTAAGCTGTATTCAGGGCTGTATTTCATAAATATTTTTTGAGACTTGAAAAAAAAGACCTAAAAAATTGATCTTCGAATTTGAAAGAAACTTCAATTGTTCGTGAAAAGAAATTCGAAGGATAATTTCTATTTTATATTTCCTATTCTTTCTTTTCTTTTTTTTCAATTTTTAACTCTTTTGATTTGTGTTTGACATCAGAATTATAGATTTTCTAAGCTGGAAATCTGTGTCAGCTCTGTGATAAAAGTGAATTTCTTCATGTAATTTTTCTGGGTGAATTACGTGGTTGATTATGTAGATAGACCTAACATCCAAGTTGTGCAGATTACGGTCTTGTAATGAGTAATTCCGTTTGAATACAAATAACTCAATTGAATCTACGCTCGTCTTTTTTTCTGCAAAGTCGAACAATCAACTCGTCGAGTCGCTGTTTTCAATATCACACATCCAGACTGTAAGAATTGCATGCCAGGCTATTCATGCATAAAACATTCAACTGCAATGAATATATATTCTTCATGGTACAATACAATTTCGATAGAAAAACATCTGGGTTAATGAGATCGTAAAATTGTTTAATATAAATGTAAATACCATAAAAGTTGGGGTTGCTGGGCGGTTATAAAACGCAATTAATACCGCTAGGTTAATTAAGAAAATCTTTGCCAACTTCCTGTCCACGCATTTTGTGTTTGCAAAATTGAACTTAATTTTGTTCGCATTATGTTTTATCACTCTGATAAAGCTGGACAAAATTTCAGTCACAATGTTTTCCAACTGCGTTGCTGTTTGAACAAAAATACATTTTACAGATTTTCATTGACAATTGTACTCTAAACTTTCCAAAGCATTATAAATCAATAAATTTTTTATGACTCAAATTTCAACGCTCCAAAGAAATTTCCGGTCTGACCTATTTAGAAACTTCTGATATAATTCATCAACTGTGCATTTGGGGGTTAATTTGAGATTTGGACTCGTTGAATGAGTGCATCCATCGCTAACAGATTGCTCAACTTGTTATCACGTCTTCCTATAAAACCCACGATAAACCCACGGAACAGTTCTTTAAAAAGAAAACGTGGAGTATTATTCCCGTTCTGTGCAGCTCAGACCGCACTAACGTGATGTACAAATTTGCATTATGTCTAGCGTTCCAAGTGTTAAATATTTGCATAATCTTTGTACGAGAAGACAATTCTTGAACGTCGCTGGCCAAAGCGTTGGTGTAACGACCAAAAAACGATCGGACATTTTTTTTCAAGAGCGAAAAAACAAGCTGTGGTTACCAAAAGTTCAAACCTAAAATAAAAACAAATTGACATCTCAAAATGTTTGACAAGTGACTGTGAAATGTATTCTGTGCAAAAAACTCGAACCTTTTCTGTCGTCATTATAAGCAGTAATTAGCCTTAATCACCTGCCAGCTGACATACAAGATGAAACAATTTTAATGAAAAACAATATTCTGTTTTCGATGAAAAAATAAAATATAAAGAAAATTTATGGACATTGATGATGAGGTATGTGAGCGGTGACGTGTGCCGGTTCGTGTGACATTGAACGTTTACAAATAACAAAAAAATGTAGAATCTTTGATAACAAAATACGTAATAGTGTCATTTGAATTAATTCGATTTCAATCCTGTTTTGATTGTTAATTTGTTGTTCAAAAATTAGTGATTTTTTTAGGAATGTTGATTGGTTGCAATTATCCTGCAGAAGTAAAAGCCATCGATGGTGTAACTAAAAGCGTTTATATGTATATTAATGGCAGTGACAAACAATGCGTGTAATTAGCTAAGCGCTCATTTTCATCCGTAATTGTTTTTTTTGCAAACGTTTATATAACTGATTGACTTGAATTTAACACACCGTTCATCGCTCTTTGGAACGTTTATGTACAAATGAACTTGTTCAGATTTTTTTTCCTGACATATGAATCAGATCGTCAAAACAATGAAGATCATATGAATGCTGGTAACGGATATTTTAAAGCGATAAATATACATCTTAATGCGGTCATTACAAACGAGAATAATTTCTTGTTGATTCAGCACAACTGTTATCGTCGTTCTGAAGACGGGAAAATGCGTTGAATCAACTCTATGACTAATGTGTGCTCGCATGTTTGATGAAATGTTTAATCACCATAACGATGCATATTCATTTTTTCTATAATTGCAGAACGTACTTTGACTACTTTCGTAATAATTATTATGAATTTATCATTGAATTTTCATATGAACATTTTCTCAACTTTATGAAACGCGAAGTTTTGCAAATTGTTCAAAATTCCTTTTTTCAATTTCAACGATAGAATCATGAGAAAATATTTGATCGCGAGAAAAAAACTAATCAGCGTGAAAGGGTTGCGTGTGATAAAAAGTCATAAGAGCACGCAACTGAGAACAGTGCATCAAAGTTTATCGACTCTCACTTTTGAATTCTCTCTCATTTTTCTCAATTTGTGTTCACTCAAAAACAACGAACCATGGAAAACAAACAACAAGTTAAACATGAAGATTTCGTATAATAGTGTAATTTATTTTTCTTGCAATTATATTTTTCATCCCAACTGTTTCCGAGAGAGGATAAACTTTTATAGTGCTATTAAACATTCAATAGAATGTTTACAATTTACTCTGAAAACCTCTTGGCGTCGAGTTAAATGTAATTCGCAAAGTTTCGAGTCCAATACAAAAGCCTTTATAATGTTAACAAATCCTGCCCCTCCGATCTAATGGGAAATAAAAGTCGTCGTAACTGAATCAAACTTGGTAGAAACTGTATGCGAAGAAGCGACTCTTAATTCGTCCCCATTTCTTGTCCACTTTGTCTTTGCAACTGCAACACAATGCGAATCAACAGAGAGTCATAAAGTAAACACAAATACGCAACAACAACTTGACGTTCTGTTGCTCAAAACCACAAGTTGAGCGCAATTTTGCATTTCATATTTGTTCCTGTTAGTTTTTCGTTATGCATCAGACTGACAGTGAGAAATTCATCGGGATGACGAAAGTAAAAAAGTAAGAACGATTTGCTCCACATTGTTTATTGTACGTGACTATGGTTATCTACGTGCAACAATGCCACTATAGATATTGGTACATTCGTCTACTCTGATGCAACATATGTTACACATTAATTACTCCATAACATTAATTCGCTCTCATAACAATGGAGATTGACTATCCTGGCACTTTTTTTACCCTGTGAAAAACATCGAACTTACGACCGTCAACTAACGAAACAATTAATTCCGCCGCAACATTTTGACACTCCACTGATAAAACTATAACAAAAAGTGTTCTTCGGTTGTTCATGAATTTCACGCGCAAAAAATTCGTTCAAATCAAAACTTTCTTTTCAACATTTCACAACGCTGCTGGAAATAAAAATCTGTTATTTACAGTACAGCACGTTTCACAATGCAAACAAATCATTTTTCGTTTTTACACGTCTTTCGGTTGCTTTGGAAGAAAAAAAGTTACTGTGATTTCATAAGAAACTATTTCTAGAAAAAAAAAAAAAAACAATTGGTATACACACAATAATTCATCTGTTGTTTTTGCAGCGATAATGAATTGTTGAAAAAAAGCTAGAAATTAAAGATCGTAACTTGTACAGTTAAGAGTAGTTGTGGATAACAGAGAATTCGTTAAGGAAATCGTACGAAAAGATCTGGCACGAAAAGTCGGCAGGTCAGCGTCAAAATGGATTGGTCGGGTCGCGCGAACAGGTGGGGTACCTGCGTTCGCCAGAGGAGCGTACGGCCCTGGACTGGTTTGCCGAGTGAAGGCCTTTCAACTCGAGTCCGTGTCCTATACAACCATACGGTCTCTTGCAAGGTGTGGTTCTCGCGCTCGGTTCTTCCTCGGCAGGACTATGCCACGGAATCAACAAGTGCAGCTCAGCGCGTCAATCGAGTGGCTCGCGTCGTGACGCCCGGCGATCCAAACGGTATCGGTCGTTGCAAATCGCTAATTTGTGTGCAAAAAGTGATCGGGGCGCGTTGTTGTTGCAAAAACCTGGTGCAAGTGGGACCGATGCGGTGCCACGTGTTTGTTCAATAGGCATTTCGGATTTATTAGCTGAACGCCGGTCGTCGACTCTGCGCACCGCTTCAACCAGCGTCACCATGAACACCCGTGAGTTTGCAATCTTTCATTTCGTCGCTGATGAATTGTGTGTCACACACTTTCGCGCCCAACGAGGTTCGGTTTTTTTTCTGAAAAAAAGCACTCTTTCGGTCTCTTTTCCCGTTCCTCATTCTTCGACTGGGTTTAGAAATTTAGGTTGCCGATGCCGATCGCATCGGAACTTTCGACGCAAGGTCTCCGGCTGGAATTCTTATGCATAGGCTCGTTCCCGACCGATACAAAGTAGTTTTTTTTTCTTCTTCCTATTTTTGTTTTGAGAATGTTGCTGGTAATTAAATGGAAAGTTTTCAATTAATAGAAGCGAGATATCGGTAAGTTTTTTTTTCTGCATGATCTTGAATCAGGAAATTTCAATCAGGTTTAAAAACAGACCGGTTGGAGTTTTGTTCTTAAAAATGATGTTTTGCAGGTGACAAAAAAGAGTGATTTTGCGTGTTACGAATGATGCAAAAAAAGAAACGTCAAAGCTGAGTTGTAATCTCGGCTGTAAATCGGCAGCTAATTGACTAAGTAATCTCACGCGGTTATGATTTTTTTATTACGTTTTTTGCTGGATTGTTTCATCATTTTTGTTTTGTTCTGAAAAAGTGAACGTATTGTAATTGTGAGTGACACAAATTTCAAAATGAAATTTCAAAATGAAATTTGTGGACGCGATTTAAGGTCAGGTAATTTTTGTTTCCTCATTCACACACGGTGCCCTCGAAAGAATTTCAGTACACCTTTGATCGTGCTTGGAAAAAGAGGGTCATCGAACCGTTCGAAAATCTGACTGGGTAATTGGTAAAGATCATTGGCCAATCACTTTGCAGGCACCCACAGAATCACTTACGCACGATTCAATCAAAAACAACATTCACCTTGCTAAATATTGAGAAACGTTGACGGAAAATAATTGGTGATTCGTACAGCATTGATTTTGAGATTGTGCACGAAAACAGTGACGTAACTTGGAATGTACAACATTAGTAATTACATTTTCTCCTTGAAAATTTTAACTTAAAGCTCGAAACAGTGGACTTGAAGTAGAGTTTAATGTCGTTAAGTATTTATCATATTTACTTGTCAACATTGTCTCGACAAAGTCATAAATTTTGCATCAACTTGGAATACGATTTCTTACGAAAATTCGACAGAATATTCAATGAACATTATTGATCTAACTTATGTAGAAAAGCTGTAACACGAATATTAGCATTCTATGTGAATATTGATCTTTTTAACATGCTGGAACACTTTTTCCAGTCGTCGATGCAATGCACCGGATTTTTTTATTGCTTTAGAAAAAAAAAGAAAAATGTTCCTTCACTCGTCAACTGTGGTTCGTTTCATGCAATTATAATTAGGATCTTGATTACATTAACTTATTTGAATTTATAATCTGAAACCAATAACCGTTAAGTACATGTTCTTTGGAAACTACGATCTTCTTGAAACTCAAATTTTGTAAACGAAATCAATGAAATCAAACACCATAAAATCAATTCTAACTGTTTTGTTTGTATTTCAATAAAAGTCTATTTTTTTAAAAGTAATCTTATAACGATATAGTATCATTGATCTTAACGATTTACGACGTTTCTAGGACTGATAAAAAAGAACCGTTGACCCAGTGTTACTAATATAAACCGAATCAGTTATACAGTTAAATGTTTGCTGTGAAGTTGCGTGTCGTCACAATACAAACAAAGATGTCGTGAAAATTCTCAACTCATAAACACGCTCGTTAAACCGTCTCTGAAACTTCACAAAATGTACCATAAAAAATTTAGTTTATACTTTTTTTTTCAAGTATTTTTTTATGCAAAAGAAACATTTTTATTAGGAAGAAAAATGTCAGGAATATGTTTTCTACTGATAAATAATTTCACGGAAATTATTTTATATTTGAAAAGGATGAAAGAGATAGCAAAAAAATTGAATTCTGTAGCATAAATGTTGATTTCTGAAAAAGGCGAGACAGCATTGAAAGGTACCTTACTTCTGACACATACATTTCCAGTTTACACGGACCGGGAGAAATGTGCTCACCTCTGTTGAAAAATTTTTCATTCAAATAATGTTTTTTCATAACTTTTTTTGACGTTTGTTCGCTAATCAACCAAGAGTTGAACTTTCTTCTGCTGCACGAAAAAGAAGTTCTTTTACGAAACAATAGCTCGGCGTGAAATTAAAACGCTAAATGCAAAACGCGCACAATGAAACAGGCAATTTCTGCAACCTACGATAATTTTCGTAGATGCAATTTACAGATAAAGGTTTCCAGAAATTGTTCGCTGTTTATTACTCTTTTTTCGCCACTTGTAACAACGATATACGCGGAAGTGTATAATCTAGAGCTCCGAGCACAATTTTCGTTAATTGACTTTTTTGTAAACAAATTGCAAAATTATGTTTTGTCAAATTAATGATTTGTTTATCATTTTATATCGTTATTCAAGTTTGTCCATTACTCAGCACAGATAATTTTTAATAAATCACAATGGAAATTTTTCAACATGATCTAAGCATTCGCGATTACTTCATGGTTGATTAAACTAAATCTACGAAATGTCAGTCAAGATTAGAACACACATTTGTTTTACATTATTTCTATCAACGATACGCTGACCAAACAATTTCGTGACAATGAAATCAATGACACCGCAATTCGATACCAAGTTTGCGCTCGATTTAATTGGTTCGACACATTTCCAACTTCTCGACTCGGAGGTGAATTAGAAATTCCTATGGGGCTGTTACATTTTGCATGCACCTAATAAAACTTTCGTTCGAAGTTGGTGTTTTCAGGATGTCGCGCATTGTCGGATGAAAATCGCGATGTCATAGCGAGCGAAGTGACTTTTTCAAAGATGCATCTATTGAGAAGCGGAAAGTAAAACGAAATCACAGTTTCTTTATCGCGAGAACGAACTGCTGGAATCGTTTTAACGCAGATTCGCTCGCGCCGTTTGACGTTTGTTGATTGATTCTGAATGCAGATGGATTCACCCTTTTAGGGTCAATGAAATATGGCGAATATAAATTTTAGTTTGTCACTGTAAAACCGACTCAACATTTCAAATAAGATTTAGCGTGATATAAAAATTTTAAAAATCGTCTTTTACAGGCAGACAATAACGTTTCGTTTGATTGGCGATATCATATTTGGTCGTTTGGCCGTGCGTCTATACGTTTATCATTTGGTAACATTATCATGGTAATTTATTCGTACAATCAAGACTTGACAAACGACTCGACATTAAATTTCTAGACAGATTCGAGTTACGATTTTATGTCCATAAAAATAAATTAACGAAAAGGCGTGCAGACAGATACGAGAAAAACGTGCAAAGAACTGTAAATTATTTAAAAAATTCAAAAAAAAAAAGAAATTTGCCAAGCGTATAGTAAACAGAGTGGCGCAACGGTACCGTGCAAGTTATCAAATTAATTTTTGTAGCATCAAACGTTATTTACGGGACGAAAATAACTTTTGTAACAGCGTGGCACATTTTTTTGCAAAATGCAAGTATAATTATGTTTCGAGCATTGAATCACAGTTGCAACAAAACTTCGCAGTATTTAATTGAATCGCTAACTAATTTTGAAACGCCGGCTTTTCGTGCCACCTGTACTGCGTTTCAAAGTACACAACCGTCGCGACGGTATAATGGTTTCAAAACATTCGCCGTTCATTTTTTCGATTACGTCCAATTACCTTTGCTTATGGTCACAAATGTTCATAAATGGCAGACAGAAAGCGTGTCATATATGAATGCTTTTAAACTATCACATTTACAAAAGCAACAACTTACGAATTTGACACTTTCTTTTTCATCGTAAACAGACCAAAAACAGAACAAAACAGATGACCGTTTCTGCAAAAATTTTCATTTTACTTTTCATCGCCGAATGAAGAATTGCTCAATTACAAAACAATTTAAATTTCTTCAGTAGAACAAGTCATTTACTATTTTATATTAATATAATTTACGCAAATTATTATCAGTATATGACTGATATATTATTAATATATTGTCATATGTTTTTTTTATTTTTATTACGTGATCATAATAATTAACCAGGTAACGACGCGTCAAGTAATATGCGGCATAATAATTCGATACAATAGTGTAGCGTGGAATAATTGATGATTCAGAGGGAGTCATTTCACGCCGTTCATAATCGCGCCGTCTCATAATTGGCTGTTTTGTCTTCAAATATTTGTCCATCGCATATACCACGGTCTCTCGGCAGGGACACGAGGCTGCTTTCATCAAATACGAAGGTTTCCGCAGAAGCCGGAAGACAGCTCGGTCGCTGCAAAAGGCGGGAAACAATTCGAGGCTGTCTCGTGGCCCCCTTTTACGAGAATGGCGCTGCGGTTTTCTGAGCTCGTTTGACTCAACTGTCTTGACTGCAACTGATCCTTATGAGACGCGATTCAATGATCTCTCCGCGTTTACATGACGCTAACGCGATTCTTATTAGGTCAACAGACGGACGTGAAATATCGCCAACCTCGATCATTATTATTAGAGGAAAAAAAAAGAATTGAAACTAATGCAGTCAAGGACACAACTGTTATGTAACTGATATGAGAAATACATGACGCGCGTCTTTGCCATTACACAGTCGGTGACTATCTTTATTTGACTATACGGTTTTGACGGCCAATGCGCGGTTTTTATGCGCTCGCAAGTGTCGTTGAAATGGGTTGTTTATTTTAGAATTGAATTTCAAATTGAATCTTGAGTTCTGAGTTATAGTCACCGGTCATAAACGTTTTTTCAAGGGATCTCTTTTTTTCTGCAAAGTAATCAGTTTTTGAGCGTTAAAAAAGTTTGAGACATTCTTGCAAAATGATGTTTGCAGTTTGGATATTGTTTATGAACAAATTAAAATTAGAAAGAGGAATTAATTAATGTTCCGTTCTGAACTTACAATTGGAAATTCAAGTTTTCAAATGTTTGACCCGAAACTCCTACAAAGGCTCTTAAATCAGACAAATGTGCATGACAAGTTTATAGTTACGCTCGACTTCCTATATAAATTATGATCCTATTTTACGAAGACGCTACATATCATAACATTAAATTCGCAGAAAGTTGAATTTGCACTTTAATATTCTATGAGTTACTCGTCACTGACATAAAACACGAACGAATGTGTTTTGCCTCGGTTTTGTTTCTTTTTCCAAATGTTCATTTAATGTATCAGCTTGAAGTCCGTGCGAAAACTGTTCAAAATGAAATCAGGCTCTCATTTTCCGAACAAAGTTATTCTACATGTGCTTTTCCCAATATGACCCAATCTGAGGACATAAGAAATTCTCATCATGGCATGAAAAAAAGGACCTCTGATACGGTATTTGTGTTACCCGAGCGAGTTTCTGTCAATTTTTTTGAGATAACTTTGTAACATCTACACGTGTTACACAAAGTCATCATCTTCATCTCAGCCGCTACGTGATCTTACCGCCGACTCTTGTCGTATTAAAATAATGTTGGCTTTGCTTAACTGTCGGATGGCGGCACTACGTCTCACGTCACTAAATATCATTTCTGAATAATAATAAGCAAACGGTTTCCTCGTTCTAAATAACGGTGCTTCTCAAATTTCATCCGTCAATAGAACGCCGACAATGAAAATTGATTATCCGATCACATCTCCGATCTCGTACCTAATTTACATTTTCATTCATCTCTGAAAGTAAGAATTCAAACGTTTTAGACACGTGAATAGGTGACTCAAAAAGTAGCTGTTGTTGTTATGTTTTGGAACAGAGCTGCATCAGCTTCTTAGTTTGACAGAATAACACGCGATATTTACGATCCAGCCACCCAAAATTGAGATGCAGTTTTGCTCACTGATAAACCTGCTTTTTGTGCTACGAAGCACTTGGCAACGCGACTTATTTATGAGTCGTGCAATTTTTGACATAAATTCAATAAAAATGGATTTGCACTCGTCAAGAAGTTTTATGAAATATTTAATATTCCACTTTTGTGATGTGAACTTTGCTCTAATTTTCCAACTTAATTTTCGAGTTCAACATATAAATAAATTCCTTTCGGCTAATCACATTAACATAATTTGAATCCTCAAACTCAAATTGTACTAAAATAAATAAATTAGATTAATGGCGTGTTACAAAAACAGTCAAATTGAAAAATGATTATGAAATGATAGAAAAATTTGTTCTTTTTCAGTTCGGACACTTTTGTTGTTGGTTTTGACGATCGCCAGGATACGAGGGCTGCCTGATGGTGCTCCACCAAACGCCTGTGCAACATTGGAACCAATCCATCCAGGGGCGAGCGTGCAAAGTTCATTTCCTTCGTACCAAATTCTCGCTTCAGCCGGACAGGGTCGAGTGCGTTTGATTTTGGGGAGCAACGAGGGTCTCGCGTACGAGGGTTTTATGATCGTTGCAAAGGACGCGCAGACCGGCGAGTTTGTTGGCGAATTTTCGAACCTGCCCGACACAGCGAAGGCGGTCGAATGTACCCCGAACATCAAGGTACGTCAATTATTCATTTAATTAGCGCCCACGCGCTTCACAATTTCTATTCAGCCTCGCTTACCGGCATAATTAACCTCTCCCTTTCATGCCGCGAAAATTAAAACCATAGGAATTACACATCTACCTAATGAGAAATGCCTGTGCTCACTTTTTCCTCTACTTTACTATACTTTACTCTTTCCAACTCTTGCTTCGCAAGAAAAAATATGACCGAGTGAAAATTATTCGATTGGTCAATCTGAAAAGACCCCGGAGAAATTTGTACGTACGAGAATTTCATCGCAGATGAAAGTACATAAAAATCACTGCGGTGGACAATTTTTTTGCCGTCGCTTTTTCGCGCACAAGAAAGTTGGTGGAAAATGTTTTGAGACGTGAAATAAAAGAAGAGCCAACTTTATTTCAATTCGCCCTTATATTTTCGGCCGTCGTAAACCATATGAAAAATTTCGCGTAAACTGCGCAGCCAACTTCCAAATGGACCCATTCATTCAGCCAGGATTTCGGTTGAACAGCAGGTGGAACGCTGACAAAGGAGCCGGCGCCCAAATGCAAGTCATTTTTGACGCGAAGAAATAAATCCAACGACGAGATGGAACGCGAAACGATTGCGTCCTCTGTTTATCTCTTTTTATTTCTACCACTCGAATTATTTTTCGTTCCGTCATCATCGTTTGACCGCTTTTTTTCAGTAACATAAAAAGTCTCGACGTACAAAGAAGAACCGCTGACCATTAATAAGAAACAAACTGGCGAATTAAGTTTGCCTGATGGTTCGATCTAAACATGCTCGATATTTCTTCTCGGTTAATCGGGCTAACAAATGGACAAACACTGTTTTTATCGATTTATCAGTCACGTTTCTCTCGCTTGTTTGTTGTGCTGTTTTTTTTTCTTTTCTCAACCTCTGCTTTCTTAGGTTAATTTCATCGATTAACGATTAATCGAATGAACCACTTTCAGAACGGAGTTACCCATAGCAACAAATCAAAGAAACATAATCTGGAACTTGACTGGCAAGCTCCTGCTGATTATGAAGGGACTGTTATTTTCAAGTGAGTACTTTTGCTTTCTTCTTTGCTCGTGAAACAAATTTTTTTTCGTCTGTTAAATTATGTCCTACGGTAGATGGGAAGACTTGATTGATGATCGCAAAACGTGAAATAATAAACGCTCCATCTGGAGGTGCACGAATTACGCAGTTGTTTACTGATGCGATCTGTAACCATAGACAGTAATTAAAGCCCGAAATGAAATAGGGCCAAATTAGTTCCCGTCTGTTGAATCTCGAAGTTGAATTGTTGAAATACTTTGACGATAATCTGTCTTTGAGGCAACGCGACTGACGTTTAATTAAGCGTGTAATCTTTTCAGCTCAACGTTTGCTCAAGATTATGCCACGTATTGGGTTGGCGTCGAATCGCCCAGAATTACAGTTTTACAGAACAACATCAACGTCCTTATGTCAACGACGAAAAGACCGCACTTCAGAACGTCGACGTCGCCCTACTATGAAACTCCAACCACAGAGGTACAAAACGGGCTCCGTTTCTCCAACTTATGGTCGTCCCAATTTACATGTTTATGATGGCTTCTCTCCGTTCTAATTAATCCAATTGTGCGAACTGTTTGATTTAAATTTCCCTCAAGCGATGTGAATAAAAATTTGTCATTAAAAATGTCTCACGACGGAAAGAAGTTTGAAAGTAGTTTGCACTAATTTTGTACTAATGAGCAAATCGAATCTGGTTCGAATCGGATCAACGTTGATGTGAGATCTAAATTTCAGTGACAAGTAAATCACGCGTTTCAACCGATCGAAATTGATTGTACGTGTGCATCTGAAATATGCTCGTTTGGGAATGTATAATTTATACGCACCACGCTCAAATTCGCAAGACAATGGTGAAGCCATGTTTCACGAACGGCAGAGGGGACGAGGGGGGGGGGGTGAATTAATAAATACATTTTCAAGTGCTCTGGAACGCGACCGTTTGTCTTATTTTGCGAAAACGTTGACAAGCAACGGATTTATGAGTTGTTGGTCGCGCCTCTCACTCTGGTTCGGGTTTGGTCGCGAATTGCCGCGATGATTGGTGGAACGCACTCGTGTATCAGGATACTGCTTGTGCGCTGGAATTTCAAACTCGTTCGATTGACGGTGCACAAAAAATTGAGCGCGCTTTCAGATGCATTATGATACCGCTTATTAACAATTTTGCGATACCACGCGCAACTCAAATACGACTTACCAACTAATCTTATCGGGTTTCTTTTCATTTCCAATCACTCTACGAGTTGACAAAAAGTCGCGTTCAGAATTAAGTCATTTGTCAAAATAACACTCTCGCGATTACTCAAACTGAAATTCAAGTTTTTAATGTTCAAAAATTATGAAGCAGCTTGTAATTATGTAGAAAGTTAAGTCTCAATGATAATTATTCAAACGAGTATAATGCAGGGCAATTAAAAGTAACGAATTTACATTTTCCTTATTTTTGTTTCACGTTTACGTCAGTCATTACAGTAATGAGTTATTTTTAATGCCCGTCTATGTAGGCAGCAAAGCTGAACGACCCCTTCTATGATGGTTGTGGTTCGAACAAAATTTGTTTCGGCACAGAGGACGGCTGTCTGGAAACTGAGGATTGTAAAGCAGCTGTGGCCGTGCTCGTACGCGGCGAGAGGTACCTTTTCGAGCTGCAATCACGAGGGAGTAAATATGTCGCGGTCGGATTGTCTGAGGACAGAGCAATGGTAATTCAATTTTTTTTAATTTTTAAATTCATCCGACCTTGAATGTTTCATCAACTTGAAAAGTGGTGAATAATTAGTGAAACTCGACAAATAAAAATTTTTGTTTTTTTTTTCGCAGGGTGGCGACAGTGTTGTGGAATGTGTCAATGAGGGCAACAAAGTAGGAGTGCACATGTCTTGGAACCAGGGAAAAACGAATATCCGGCATAGCACGGTGAGTGCGCTCAAACACTTTCTAATCACTCCGAATTGTAAATGCAGGCATGCACGGAAAATGATTCGGATTTGTTGTTCCACCGTGACGTCACTTCCTGAAAACTTAATTAGCACCCGGCCATCGCACGCCTACTTTTTAAATATTATTTCTATGATTTTTTGTTTACCTACCCTGTGATATAGAGTGGGAGAACCATCGCCGCGAAGTGCAACGCGATAGTTGGTTAAAAAAGTTTTTACACGCGGGAAATACATTATCTCCCGCATAGCATTATGATAAAAACTTTCACTTTAATAGACTTCACTCTGTTCTAAAATATTATTACAGAGTAGGTAATGGAATAACGTTTGCGGTCACGTCAGACGTTACTTCATTCGGGTCAATTCACTCTGCTTTTAAACTATTTAATTTGCGAGAAACGGTTTGGTGCTTCTTTTGTATTATTTTGTTTCGGGTGTTTTTTTTGTTTCATCTTTTCGTAAGTAGCGAAACGAATGGAATTGAATCTTTTATGATATTAATTTCTGACTGTGACGTCGCGACTTGTCTGGCGTTTAATTTTGCGCGCAAATAAATAATCAAAGAGTGTCCCCGACGTGCTAAATAAAGCGACGTGAAAGGCGCTCAACGGCATTCAGGTAGTCCAAGTAAGTCACTGGCCAAGTGGTACAACTAAATTTCAAAGCAACGCTGCCAAAAAACCGCGACCCCTTTTTATCGCCGGAACAAGTAAATGGACACTTGAAAACTTTCTGGCTACACTTTCCTCCGATGCGTACACGTACAAGTGCGCTTTGTATCATTGTCCTTTTAATTCAGTGTTGTGTTTTTTGGACGACAGGTTTTTTGCCCCAGCAAATAAATCTTTGTCAACTTCTGCTACGTTACAATTCAATGGATTATTTTGTTGTAATTTTTTACTTCCTTGGGACGGATAGTTTTGATTTGTTTGACCAAACAATTGGAGTTTTGTAATCAAATTTGAAATATTCAATAAGATTTAACAATGTTTTCCTGATAGAAAGTTACAAATTGTCCGTGCAAATATTTTACGTAAATCTTTTCGATACGACCAGAGAAACATCATGAACTCTCACAAAACGTGGCGGTTGCCAAGTTATTTTCCACAAGAATGGTGTGACTCCTGCGAATTTGGAAATAAAGCTACGATTTCGTTGCCAGAGGAATTCGATAGATAATAAAGAGAGTGGATAGGCGACTAATTCAAAATTAATCGCAGTTTTCCGTTTCCTGATTGATAATTAAGATTGAATCGCAAATGAATTATGTGATCTGAAAATGGATTTAAGGTCGTTCATTAATTCCTGATTTGTTGCAGCCTCCAAACGCCATCCAGGTGGAATCGGCAGAATTCAAAGATGGCATTCTGTCCTGTAAATTTTATAGAGAAAAAGAGACTACTGTCCACGGCCAAAAGTTTAACCTAGTTAACACACCTTACCACATTTTAATCGCAGCTGGAGAAGATGGTAAGTACTTTTACATTTGCCCGATTCATCTTTTCTCTGGTATTAAATTGCCGTTCGGTTTAATAGTAGTGACTAAAAGAGAGAAGAAAAATTCCATTACATTTTTAAAAAAAATCTTACAACAGTTTTTATCAGAAACCCATTTTTCAGTTATGTAAATCAAGTACCAATAAATTGGCACTTGAACCACTTCACTAATCATAGATTTTAATTTGCATTGAAAATACAACATTCCTGCAAAGATTGAATCCCAATTTTTCTGATATTAAAAAATGAAATTTTAATTGGATCCATAAATTTTACTACGACGTTTCGTACTTGTCTCATTTATTTTTACTTGCCTTGCAGCGTCGAATACTCAAATTGGTTATCACAATGTGAGGCAAGGAACATCAGAAACGAAATTACTATCCGATGTTAGCGAACTTAAAGCTGCCAGCAACATTCTTGTTCGTATTCATGGTGCTCTTATGGTAGCTTCTTGGATCGGCACAGCTTCAATTGGGATGCTCTTAGCAAGATATTACAGACAAACTTGGGTCGGATCACGTCTCTGTGGAAAGGATCAGTGGTTCGCTGTAAATATTGACCAATTATTTATTATTACCTTGTATACCTTTCTCCTTTTAATTCTATAAATTCACCATTTTATAAAAAAGTGCTCTTATGATTTGTTACGATTTGTTGCAGTGGCACAGATTTTTCATGTTTTTGACGTGGCTGATGACAATAGCCGGCTTCGTCGTAATCTTCGTAGAGCTCGAACATTGGAGTTCGGAAACGATACACGCGTCCTTAGGATTGGCGACGACGTTGCTGTGCTTCATCCAGCCGTTTATGGCTGCCATAAGGCCCGATCCCGGTGCAGCTAAAAGACCCCTCTTCAACTGGGTGCACTGGCTCGTCGGCAATGCTGCACACGTCTGCGGCAGTAAGTTTTCTGACAGTAACTTAATTAATCAACTCCGTCATTTAATTAACAACCTTGTCAGTAGCCATTTAAAGTTATCACAGTTTTCAATTCATTGAAGAATCCACCTTGTTAATTAGATACAAAGGTCGGAAACAATAATCTCATTATCAGTGATACGATTGAATAAACGAGAGATTATCGCGTTCATTGATTGTTCAAATAAAAGGTCGTTGTAACAACCGAATTAACGAACGAAATTTAATAATTAGTTTGCCATCTGATTATGCAACCGAAGATTCGTATAATTAAATCGATTGTGCCAATAAGAGAGCAGATGGCAAAACGAAACAATTACGCAAAACCTAATCAGGTGCGCTGTTTTTTTCTCTTTCTCCTGTGCCTTTCAACTTGGATTAATTTCAATTACGCGAGACGCTATACACTTTCATGATTCGGTCGAGGTGTTTAGCAACGCATGAAAGGATTCGCCAACGTCTCACTGCACTGCTAAATAACGCTCTAAACATTCCCTCGCGCGCAAAACCTTGAGCGTTTCTTTTAACACGATCTTATGTCCTTTTTTTTGCAGTCATCGCCATTTTCTTCGCGACGAAACTCAACAAGGCTGAATTACCGGAATGGGTCATATGGATTATCGTGGCTTACGTGGTCTTCCACGTTCTGACTCACCTATTCCTCACGGTAAGTTATGCGAAATTCCTCTACGATTGTTCGTCATTCCAGATAACAATCGCCTGTAACCTCAATTACACTTTTGTTCTTCTTATTTCCATTACCATTATTTAGTTCCTTTTTTATGTTTATAAAATAGAAACAATTCTTTTTCTTACATTGGAATATTTGGTTCCAAATTTAAATTTCTTTTTTTTGGAAAGTTGATTATCGTGTTGATTGCAAGCGGAATACTATTCGTGATATTTTATTTACCACTATCATTAATCTAGACTTGATGAACGTCAGACAGTGCAACGCACCCCTGCACTCAAGCGGTGGTTTCGGGTCGAACATTTCATTTTACAATCGTTGCGCCGCTCGCAGCAAACAAAATTATAACAAACGAGCGGTGCGCGTACGAAAATCAACATCATTTCTGCATGATGTTGTTTCATCATAAATAAATTATGCAGGCGAAAAAAGCGCTCGTGTGAAACGCGAGAACAGAGAAAAATTTTTTACCCTCAGAGTGGCGTGGATCGAACAACGGTTTGAATGAAACACCCTATCTTTACACGTCTGTGTCAACTGTAACTGGAACTTGCTCTTTTTTGCTATCTTTTTTACTGTCGATCGATAATGGTAAAAAGTACTTAGGGAATCTCTAAAAAAAGGAGAAATTATACTAAAAATTTGTATTAAAAAAGTCATAAAATTGATAATTGAAATTCGTAATAAAGGTAGACGACAACGAGTTGTTGAAATGAAGATTCATTGCATCATGTAAGATTATTTCTGGAAAACACTCGTGGTAGATCGATGCACCCTGTCGACGAATTTTCAACCATATAATGCATGATGTATTTATTGCAGTTCGCCGGATGTGCATCCGACAGACAGAGCAGTCAAAGAGTGAATTCCTTCCCGATGAAAGACATGCACTCGCGGAACTCCATGTCGCATGCGGATTCCCGACGAGACGCACCGGTAAGTGATACGAAAATACACGAATCTTGCACCCTTTCCCTCCCTTCTCCTTGGAATTTTCTTTCTTTCCACCCTTTTACGAACTTTTATCATAACCAACTCAATTTTTCTTCTGGTCGGATTTGATCGATGTAATCATTGCCGGGGAGCTTTTGTCGAGGAAAAGATTGTAGGAGAAACGTTTCCGCAATTTGATTGACCGCTTGAAATCAAAATGAATCCATTTCATGCTGAGAGAGGATATTTAATAAACGCACGAAAGAATGATGTGTTAACTTTCTTTGGCTCAATTTATCGCGGTAATGTGCACCGAGAATTTATGACTTTATTAAAGTGAAATATCAGAGATAAAATCAAAAAGCATTTGTTTGTCTTTTTTTATAGTTTCATCAACGTCTGTA
Organism: Telenomus remus; assembly: GCA_020615435.1. Lineage (NCBI taxonomy): Eukaryota > Metazoa > Arthropoda > Insecta > Hymenoptera > Scelionidae > Telenomus > Telenomus remus. Next base: position 13,160,620 of record CM036337.1, read on the forward strand.
AAAAATGTGAACCTAAATAAAATCGTGTAGAGTTTGATTAAAATCACGTAAGGTTTCAATAAGAACGAAAAGTTTTGTCGATAATTCAAATTAAAATTTTATATTTTATTGTCATCCTGACAGAAGGATTGTGGGAGTTTTGTTTTTACACAAATGTCAAACGTGTACATAGAACGTTGATCGCGCCGTTATTTCTGAGTTATCTTTAATTAAAGTGGCTTTATCCATTCCCGATTTTCATTTAACTTTGCGTTACGCCTTTTGTATCCGCGGTCGTAAGTTCCGGCCTACTCTGCTGCAAATAACGTAATTTTAATTCCCGACATTCGCCGCAACAGTTACCATCAACTTTTTCGGGGCCAAATCGCAGCCGAGTCAAGACAAACATTAACTTTAACGGCAACAATCGCATTAACAAATTTTACCATTCAAATTTTATTATTTCAACACTCGTAACAGTAACATAATTTCATCGACCCTCATGCAAACTTTTCTTCTTATTTTTGCAGCACTCCGGTCTCAGAAAGCTGACTTTTGGCGTCTACTTCGTCGTAATTACCCTTTTGTCGGCTGCGCTCATCGTTATTGCTGTGCTCGCTCCCATCGAAGACTCCTGGCAGAAAGTTCGCGCGTCTTTCAATTAAAAAAATGGGAAAAAATTGTTATCCACGAAAATAACGAACGGACAAACAGGAATTTGTTTTCACAGTGCCAAAAAACAACGATGTCAAATGGAAATAATACGTTGAATTTCGAATTAATTGATAGTCAAAATAATTAGAGAGCATTGAATGTTCTGAATAGTTGTTTTGACTAACTATTAATTTGAGGACACAAGTCCCGAATGCTCATAACATTGAAAGGATCATCGCTATGAATGTTGTAACGGGCGAACTATGCGACAGTATTATTTCCGATTTGTGGAGCTTGCGCATTTCTATTCGCATTAGAAACAAATTTAATGTATGAATAGTTTAATCATCAACGAGCAACGAGGATAGGAATTCAGCTTGCGGCTGTTTTGCAATTCAGGCTGGCGGTTGGCTTTGACAGAAACACGGCTATCCGGGCGCGCAGGCACTGGTGGAAATTTATGCTACCTGTAATTGTCCCATGTAGCAGTGTAACGTTATCAGTTATTTGCACTATTGATGCTGGGTGCAACGAGCGCAACGTACTTTTTCGGATCGGTCGCGCGGCTTCGCTTCAGTTCAAACGTTTCCATTACACATCGTTTTCAGAGTTACGAATTGCATTTTGCGTTATACGCAAACTCATTTCTGCCTTTCATACCTTCGCGCGCGCGTCTCTCTGTTTATGGAAATTATGGTCGCGGGTGTATACACACGCCAAACTTGTATCGAATATTTTCACGCTGCGGTTCGGAACGACAGACGGCTCGCAATATTTCACACAGCGACGCCGGCCGCCTTGTACAAAATGTTTAATTTAGAGCAATCGTCGGTTGTCGCGCTCGTCAACAAAGGAGACTGCCGGAATATATCCAAAAACTGTGCGCTTACAACGATTTGCATATTATTTATTTGCATCAATGGTTTCGCAGTATTAAGTTAACTGTTATTAAAGCCAGGATATGTTACCTAAACAGCGCTTTTGTTTCGTACTTCGTCGACCTTTTTTGTACGAATCACCCCGTACTTAGGGACCATATATTGACAATATATGGCTCATATATGATTCACGAAAGAATATATTGCCCAGATATTATTTGTATATGGAACGATTCTTTTTATATATTTGTTTGTACGTTGTATATATTTTGAATAAAAAATTGATATATTTTTGTATACCGACGGTTATGAAATTCGTTCGATTTTCAGTCTGATATTTTATATTATATAACGATTGTTCCATCATACGTATGGAGTTCTTAAGCCTGATCAAAAAGAATGAAATTGCGTTTTCCATTCGATAGACTTGATTAAATTGGAATGTTTTAGTATCGAAGAGTATCATTCAGCGTCACTCTTTGTGCTCGCAGGCTCCGATTCGAGTTTAACGACCAGATCGATATTTGTTATGAAGGTATTTTAATATTCATACGCTATACACATGAAATTAAAATAATTGTGTGCGAGTCGATACGTTAATCATGAGTGTGTGCAACGTAACGCGGTGCTTCGATTTTACGAAGTTACGAAGAATGATTTGCCACTGTTATCTCGTTCGCTTTCGCGACATAAACCTTGCCGCTTGTTCAAAGCGCCAGATGTCAACTTTTCCATAGACGAGCTATATTTATAACGGTTATAAGAATGCAGATGTGAAATTAAATATAATGGATTGTTTTATTATTCCTGTGAGGTGACAGCGACGTCCTTTGATTGAACGCGACGATGAATTTTTATTATCATCGCTGATAAAATTTTCCAAGCGGTACACAGTCGTGGCGACATTATTAAACGCCGCTATATAACGGTCGACAGACCAATGTTGTATAAAATGCAAAATGAACGAGCTGAATGTGCCTCAGTTTGATAATTAACATCGCTGAGTTGCATTTTTTGTTGCAAATTTAATTGAAATTAGTTCGCGAACTTCTTGCATAGTACTTTGCAGGTATCCTCATTAAAGGTTTCGAGTATTCTTCCACGATCCGGAATAATTTAAGTTGTTATATCGATTGTTAATTGTTTATTTTATACAAAACGTCGAAATTTAACTGAAAATTAGTATCTAAATGTAATAACACCTTTTGTGTTCAATGACAATTTACTGAATTGCAAATTGTCTTTTTTCTATACGTAAATTTTGGCGTTACATAGATTCTTTACAAACTATAAATTTTTTATATCAAATTTTTATCCAATGTTCAATTGATATTATATTTAGTCTTCTATAAAGTAAGTATTAATGCAGGATGTATAACAGAACATGAAATAAAGAAATGTTTAAACAAATCGTATAGTCATCATTTTGAAGAACTTTTTTGAGTACCGGTTAGAAAATTATTATACGAGAAATAATGCCTCTCTTACAAATATCTACTTCTCTTCCAGCTTTTGACATTTTAATGCTTTCTTATGATTTTTTCTCTTTACATACCCTCTGAAGTGAAATTTTTTTGAATAATTTCAAAGTTATCATTTTTGTCTGAAAACAAATTTTTGCATAATTATATGTAATTGTAAAGTAGAAATAAATTGATAAGCTGTTTCCATGCGTTTTGAAGGATTTTCTGTCGGTACGATCTAATTGATAGTGCTTGAAGATTGAACGTAAACTCTTAATTGAATAAGTAAAGGCAAACCATTTCTAGTTTATAATTTAGTGACCGAGCTTATTTGCCAAATATGTTGAAGATGGTTCAAGTATATTATGTATGCACCGCGAAACTATTTGCAACACTCTGCCCAAAACCGTTGAATATTTAATGTTATATGTGTATACCCAATGAAGTATTTACGTTAATTAAATTTTAAAGGTTTTAATGAAATTATGACCGTACTGAATTCTGTATAATGTAACATCCTAACCTGCTGCAGGGTAGTTATTAAGGGTAAGCCATAAAGAGAAATAATGTGAAAAGAACCAAATTTGATAAAACATAAGTTTATTGTAACATCATAGTTAGAAACTTACAAATTGAGACAGACACGGGAATTGTACAGGCAGGCTCGCTGGGCCGTCAGTGAAGATCGCTGTATGGGCTCGGTCGCGATGCACATGTGTACCGAACTTACAATTTTGCCCTCAACGTTATCCTAAATTAAAATTTTCCTATAATTAATTGGCTGCTTGAGGTAAGGTATTTTGTGTGAATCGAACGTTTAGCCACATTCCATGTAAAACTGTGTTAGGACTTTTTCATCCTTTCATCATCTGCAAGGTTGGCCTGAGATGAGGGCAGGGGGGAGGGGGGTGAAAGGCCCATACGGAAGGTAGCAATAATATTACAACTAAACACTGCAAAGGTTGGCCTGAAATAAAGTGTGATTGTGACCTATAAAAAAAGTAGGTTCCGCAATGAATGAAAAGAGACTATGATACGACTGACGCTAAACATACTATACAAACAAACCGTAGATCTTAACCTGCTTGACGTTTTCCAAGGTTGATAAAACTGGTGGGGGGCCATGGATTACCATGACAATGTCTTTCATTTTATTATTTTCAGTAAGCTAGAATTCAGATTATATATATTCCTATGTTGTATTCTTTGTTTCAATTTGGGATGGGGGGTGTTGGAGGTCGAAACTGGATGTTAATTTCTGGATTTGACTTGGAGGGGTTAGTGTTTGTCTAAATGTCTCGGGGAAATAAGCTACGGCAAGCGTCGGTTTATCGTTACGTATTATTACGTCATCTTCAATGATCATTAGTTTGCCATTAGTTTCTGCATTAAGTATAATATTTTTGTTTGATGGGCGGTCTTGTCGCGGGAGTTGAGGCACTTTAGCCGCAAATTCACCAAAAAATTCTTCCACTGTACCAAATTCTGTCAAATTTTTTGCAATTTCTTTGTTATAAAGTGTCGCAATATTCAACCTTAGGCTTCTGAGGGGTCGTTTTTCTTTGCGTCTTAGCGTTTTAAATGTCGCAGTTGGGCGAACCTTGTGAAAAATTTCCCGATTTTTCCGAATGCTTTCTAGCGCCTTTGCCGTTTTTTGCGCTCTTAATACGGAATCTCGAATCGAACTATCCATATTTATATTCATTCTTGTTGCAAGTTTTTCAGAGGTTCAAAAATTCTCCGTCTAATCTCAGCCTCTGCTGAATGATTTTTTTAGCATCGGAGTCAAGCCTGAAAAAAATAAAACATAACCGTGTGAGCTAATGTTTTCTCTTTTGTCAAGAAAAAATTACTGGTTAAAAGTATTTTTTAAAAGCGTTTTCCTCTGTTACGTTATGTTCAATTGACATTGCAGCCCTAAACTTACAATGCAATGAACAAAAATTCACGCCAGTTGCACGCAAAATTTTCTTTATAAGAATTTATGCCAGCAAGACTCGGCATGGCGTGGACACGAGAATGAAGTGCCAGCGATGTTTGTCAAAATTAAAAACAATCGATTAATTAATTAAGCGGGAGGAATCGTTTAATAAAACGTGAGGAAAATTAACCAAATCGGATAAAACATAGGTTTATTGTAACATATCATTGATGGAAACTTACGAACTGTCGAGAGACACGGGAATTGTACAGGAAGGCTCGTTGGGCCGTCAATGAAGGTCACTGCGTGGGCTCGGTCGCGCTTCACATGTGTACCGAACTTACAATTTCGCACTAAACGTTTACTCGCACTTAGCGTCGGCTCGAAGAGAGCAGCGGCGAGGAGATACAAGTGTTGGACAACGTCGAGGGTGATGTCAGGATGCAAACTAAGGAAAAGGGGTTAGAAAGGGCCTTATATCTGAAAAGGTTGAGGGTGGCAGGAAAATGAGGCGTCGTCGCTTAGAACAAATCAGAGGATTCGGAAGTGTCGGAGGTCTAATGTCTGGCCCCGCAATCGACCTGGTAATGACACGCCTACGATGAAGGGGAACAATAACGGTGGTCCCAGGGCTATGGAAAAACAAACCAATAAAGTGTCGGATTTATTAGTTTGTTTCCTCAAATGCCGGAAAGACTATCAGAGCCGTGTCGAAGATCTGATTTCTTTGGGTCAGCTATTGAAATCTATTTTTGGGAGCGTAGCTTGGATCTGGTTTCTGAGTTTCTTCCCCGTGGTGTTTATGTCTCTCGCTAGGCCTATTGTTCATCCCATTACAATGCGCCGGTTCATTTTAGTTAGTTCTCGTTAATAGCTATAAGTCCGCTTAAAAATTGCTCATTACTATTTTTTGTCACTTAGTCCAGTTTCTTAAACGATCTAAGACATTGTCATGGAATGTCTACTTCCCATGCATTCGTCATTTTATTGCTTAGTCTCAATATCTGATCGGAAAACCGAAACGTATTGTACATCGAGCATTCGATGGCTTTAATTGCTTTTCTTAGTAACCCAATTTTACTGCCGCGCAACGTCACTAGACCGCAGTGTGTCGGCGACACTGTGACGCGCAAGTCGTTCATTTCTGGGAATGGTTTATTTTATAAATTAAGCATTACTCATTTTATTCAACTAATGCCGTTGTTTATTCGAGCTTGGCATTCCCTTACAATAAGCATACTTCCATACTTTTATGTATTGCAATGGAACATGAAATGTGTTTCAGAAATTTGTTTTCAGGATTCAGATGCTCACAAATGCAGTTCAGATGAAAAAGATCCGGTCTGTCAAATGTTGGATCACAGCGAAAAAAGCCAAAACGAAGACAGTTGCGTGACCCTCGGGATTCGCTCTGTTTGGTGAAAAACAATGCTGGCATTTTATTCGAAGAAAATCAAAATACGACCGATGCACAAAACCATTCTATTTCCTCGCGAAGAAAGTTGAAACAAACGTTGCTCAGTTAAATCATGTATTTGAAATTTGTAGGTTTTTGAAATTATTCACAAGTAAAAAATGTCGACACTAACATCCGGTAAAAGTTTATCGTGTGCTTTCTTTTCAAAATTGTACATTCTTTAGGTGAATATATGAACAAAGGGATATTGTTGTGGACACTTCGTACTGAGGTGAGGTTTGTTCAGATCCTTTTGTTCGGCGATTTTGTATACCTCCCCTTTTTTGTTTTTTACAGCTCTTATACTTTCAAGCTTACTCTTACTTGAGTATAAGGGAACCAAGAGCTTTTTTTTAAAGACCGTATCACTCGAGTATTCAAGTGACACCTATTCTTACGCGGTACATTTGCTGCTACTTTAGATTGTAGTTTATTTTAAATTTATCGCGTTACTTTGTGTATCACATCTTACATCAAAAATATGTCACGATCGAAATAACCTAACCCTTTGACTACTTTATTCACTGGAAATCGATTACTTTTATAAAATTCATTAAAGGAAACTTGAAGGTTCAATTACTTAGAGCCTTTTTTTGCAAAAAAAACAATCAATTACAGTAAAACTTTAAAGACCGTTTGAAAAGTTTGAGGAAAATATTGATACATCTAATTGCAATTTAATGTTTCGAAATGATCCATCACGTTGGAGGAGGGGTGTGAAATTCTGGTAGGGTCGTGTAAGGCAAGGGATCTAACTTGCAGTATACGAAACGAAGGTCATTGATCGTGGATAACCTTATATGTGAAAATGTGATAAAACGTTCCACTCATCACTCATAATTGTATTGAGATTGTAATCACGTTTCAGCTCGAGTTTGATAAATTGTATAAGAAAACGTATCAGAGTGTTGTGGTTATAATTATAATTTCACAAATGAAAGTAATAGTAAGAAAGATTCTTAACTATAAGTTCCATCTAAAAATTTTAATTACGTTCAAAATCTGTTGTAAGCTTGAGGTTTTAACGCAGACTTAATTGGGTCAGTACATCTTTAGATACAGTGGCGTACTGATTAACTGTACCAAAATCATAAATCCATCATTAATAGATCAGCGTTGAATCAGACGTTTGTCCTCAAAGTGATTCTGATTCCAGCTTCGCAGCAGAACTAATTATCATTTCATTAAATCATTGGGATTCACTTCGCATTGATCCGAAGTATTTGACATTTAGCTTTAGGAGCGCGGAACGAATTGTCATTTAACGGTCCAGTTAGAATCGTTGCCACCAATATGGAAATCATCGAAATTCCACAATGGACATAATTAGACAACACTCAAGCTGCACTATGTCACATTACGAATCCATTAGCTGTGTGTCACTCGCGTGAAGGCAGCGTACAGAAATACATTTTTTGAACTGTTCACTCATTTAATACATAGGGAAGATCATATCAAGTGGATAAAAAACAGGTCGATACCGTGACCCAAAGTTTCCACATGTCCCACTCGAACTTCCGTGAAGTATATGTCGTCCTTTTTACGTTTGGGTTTTCGCAGAGGAATTTCTTGTGTGACAGGACCACAAAACGGCAAATCAGGATGGTACAGGATGAGTTACGGTGGAGAATTTGAATTTATTTTCACGTATACTCCCTGGGCTCGGAATATCAATACCGCCTGTCACAAAAACGATGTAAAAAGCTCGAGAACATTTTCAACATTGTTAAACATTCGATAAATAATCTGTTATTTTACAGCTCGCCAGTTTACATCCGGCATCTAAATTCCATTAGCAAATCTGAAATATCAACTTCGCAATGAATTAGTGTAAACTTTGTTGATTATCTGTTGTTTGCAATACGAATGTTTATTCAGCAATAAAAGCACTGTCAATTTTCAATTGAGGATGGAACATTCGACTCTGTGCGACTTGTTACTGTACATTGTTTTACAAATTATACACAAAAAGGTCGGAAAGGGAAGCTACAAGTGATGCAATTACAAACGTGCGCGATAAAAAATGTACCAGAAAGGACCGTTACAAGAACTAACAAACTTGTACAAATACTGCTTCAGTTCAATTTATTGTCGAAATTTATTTTAACTCATTCAGTAGCTAAAGGAGGTAGATTTGTCTAAAACATTAAAATGTAATATAATTTTTGATTGAAGTTTATCGAGTTTACAGAAAATTGCGAGAGTGAATTGCAAAAATGGTTCGTTCGAATTTTTGTTAGGCATGCAAAACAAAAGCGTTCGATCGTGTAAAAATTCGTTGTCAATAATTACCGAGAGAAAAACAAAAGGATGCTCGAAACGAATATATTTTGATGGTTTCGTATATGTAACGTCTGAAGCGGAATTCATATATCCGGGCGTGCAGAAGATAAAATTTACGATTGCATACAAAAAATGCTGCGCCAATGATAGCGTTTGACGTTTTTTGCCATTGTAGCATGAAATGCTAGGTTCTCGCAACGGTGTTAACAACATATGAAGTGATGAAATAGCAAATCCTCCTTTTTTTCCATGCATCGCTGTGCAAAGAGAATGCTCCGGTACTCGTTGCCCGAGCTTCCACGCGGAAAAGATTCGCGATTTGTTAACAGTGATCAATTTTGTTAATTAAAATCACGTTCTTCCACGAGGGATGTTTTCATTCCATCTCTATCAAAAATACTCTTCCAAACCCACCCAATTAGGCTGGGATAACATCAGTCTTAAATTCGTGCAATTTAAACATCCAATTTTCAAAAATATTTTTAAGGTAAAATTGAAAATTTAATGAAGTTGATTGAAAATGTACCTCAGGTATGTATTTTGACAGCTACATAACTCATCTACGGGATCAACAATGTTGGCACAAGTTTAAAGTTAGCATAAACGCTTTCTCAAAGTTTGGTCTTTTCAGCGAGCAGTCGGCCGAATCCATAAATGGTTATCGAGAACCGCAAGGAGGAAAAAAATTCAAAAGAGACATTTATGATAAGCATTAAGAAATAAATAGAATTGAAAACAAGAAAATGATGAATTTAATTTGCCGAGTTGAAAGGTCGGTTTAAAGAGTCAAGGACCTTTTCATCGATTTCCCATTTCTTTTACGAAAAACCTCATAATTCCAATTACCTTTTCCGTTTAGCTCTTTCAATGAAATATAGCCTTTGAACCGCAATACCAAGGCGAGGCTCAGAAGGTAATTACGTCATGCAATATCGCAATTTTATCGTCACCCGGCCGTCATTGGGGGAAGAACATCATCAATTATTAATAACCGAGTACGAGCAACAATGCATCATCTTGGCTTCTATTGATCTAAGTCGCGCAAAACACCGAATCGCTATATTTCATCGACATAATATTCTGCCCCTATATGTACTTTGTTAGAAACCGCACTATCTACCTTTTCAAACATTACAGCAACCTCATTCCCATCGAAGAAAAACACACTGCTTCAATAAATAATTAAGTTGTTTTATTTCAGGCCTCTTATCAAAATCACCAATTGAAAATAAGTTTAATTTAATCAGTTAAACCATCTAAAGTATTGGAAATCAGAAAGTCTTATCAAAAATAAATTGCAACTAATCGGTGGACTAAAATTAGATATGTCCAAGAATTGGTAAGTAAGTGCTTGAATTACACAATAGAGTTATCAAAATCATAACTCGAGGGAGGGTATTGTAAAAGCAAAATCAGGAAACTATTTTAAAAATTTTTCCCAAAGGCGCACGAAGCGCTTTTGTTTCACGCGCATTATTTGATCCAATTGCGACTGTCTTGATGGGTTATTGCAGGATGCGAACTCTCAGCTCGACACAATGCAACAAATCCAATATAATAATCCCAGAATGACCTGGTGGATAAATACGCCCGAAGGAAGATTGGAAACGTTGCGCCCAGTTGGCAGCCCTGAGCGAAGTCTTCGCGGGGTTTCCACCCCCGGACATTGTCTCGACTGGATCCTCCATCTTCGTCGTTGCGTGACACTTTCCCTGCCGTGTCCTGCCGCCCCCACCATCTCGGCTTCCGCCGGCGCTCTCAGCCGTCGCTCGAGCTTGTAGTTCTCGCGACTCGCAGCCGGCGCCACCGTCGGCCACCCCCGCAGTTCGATAGAAGACACCGGCCGGCAACCACGTCTTCGTCGAGTCGTGCGGCTTTTCGGCTCAAAAATAATGGCCAGAGGCGGTTCGATCTGAGCTCGCGAGTGTCTGCGGTGCCGCTAACCACCCCCACAGTCGGCCCGGGCTGCGAACCCGCGGATACCTCGCGCCAAACAGTGCCGATGGGATTATTTGACGGATCGCGCGAAAACCAGCGGTTTGCGACGCGCGCCCGGGCTCCGGGACCAGTTACGCTCATGCTTTTTCAATTCTGAGGTGCTTGTGTGTTAGGTTTTCTTCTTTTCATTTGTTATTGTTTGTTCTTTTTTGGTACAGTGTCCAACCCCTGTTGCGATTTTGTTGTTGGTTGCAAAAATGACATTTGATATTCTCGTTGCGTGTCGGATGAATGCAAAATTCAATGAAAAATTATGTTAAACGACACAGCGCGATGAATTGGTACGGCCTATTGAGCGGGAGTGAATCCAGAATGTACCTCCCGACCCTATTATGACGTTTTCTGCTAAACTTGATGCGAGGGACAATGCGGTGTGCAAAATACGAGGGTGTACATTGTCCCCGGCCGTGGTTCTCCGTTTTAGCTCGTTCCGAACATTATTCTGAAGCACAAACGCGTGTCGACGAACGCTACTGTATACCTGTTCTTCGCGGATCACGTCATGAAAATGGAAAGCGAGAGATCTCGGGTCGCGTTTATTGTGCGGGTCAAGTTGCTTGGAACTGTTGAGCCAGTGCACCTTTTCGCACTCACCTTCCTCAAATTAGCTCTTTTTATTTGTCTTATACAACTCAGTTTATACTGTAAAATACATTTATCTAAAATAAAAAAAATTTAAATTAAATCTTTTAAATTCAACTTTTTTAACCGAATCATGAATTGACTTTGAAAATGCAATTCCGACGATAATTCCCGATTCCAAATTTGTAGAATGTCAATTCATTCAAAACTTTGAAACGAGTTTTCACAAAAGTCAGATCTTTGAAATCGAATTTTGTTAGTTTACTCGATCTGTGAGATTAATCAACCATTTAAAATAAATTTCTGTTCATTAATTATTATTCTGTCAAAAAAATTGTTCAAGGCAGAAACTATTCAATAGACAACTCAATGTGTACAAAAGTTATAGGAGGTATGAAGAAAATGTTATAAACGCCAAGAACAAGCTTGGACGAGAAATAGTGAAACTGAAATTCGAGGCGATGCACTGTGACAACAATTCGGGCAGTCCATAACAGGCATTTTGAAATAAAAATGAATCGTAAAATTATGTATCGACATCACGATTACGGTCATTGTGCGCGGCGCGGAATCAATATCACTTTTGTGACGGAATGAACAACTTTTCACTCCAAATTCAATCAATACTTTATGACACGAATATCGTTCTAACGAGTTGTTTATCGATTCAGCATAGACCGCTTCGTCGGGAAACCTTCTTTCCAGCCATGTATCGGATCTAAGCAACAACTAAACCAATGACTAAAAAAACCCGCCGTTGCTCTGTTTGCGAATTAATCACCAAACAAGGCCGCCTCGTGCTTCACATCGCAACTCGGTTCTATTCCGAAAGAAACTGTCTCTCGACTTTTCAACCAGGGTCGAACAATTCGAAAACATGTGCGGGAGGGCAATTGGCAAACGGCGCGGACGGTCGTCGTTGCGAATAAATTAGCTTTTTCTAATGCCACTGTGCCATGTCGCGAACATTGAAAATACATTAGGATCAAGCCCGATGGGGATTATACGAAACGCGACGAGAAATATGCAAATGTTCATTTGGGCGTTCGTGTTTTACACGACGCAGTTGATGTAATTGCGAGATCGTTATTATTCGTTGGTCTGAAACGTTTTGCAGGGCCCCTTAATGCCGAATGATGACGAGTAACAAAGTGAAAAGTGCCCGGGAGACCTGCTGAATTTGTTCCTCGTGCAGGGGACGTGTCTGCTGCCTTTTGTTTCGTCGGTTGAACTGTGCGTGAAATTATGCATACGCTTTGAGGCCGCAACAATTACAGCATCGAGTGCGACGGGTGAATAACACTGTTATACAGGGCTGTTTTTTTTATTTTCAAGTGACACAATGGCCGGCCAACGTGATTACCGATTCTGCATAGTTTTGGGATTTTTCGCTGTGCTGGCGATCGCGCAGAACCCCGTCGAGGAGCGGACCACGTTCGAGGCCGCGTTTCAAGGTAAAACTGTTATTTATCTATGCGGAATAATTAATCGACGTTTGCTAATAACGATCAATTGTTTTGTTAGTCCACGCAAAACAGTCGACGCTCGCCTGGGCGAGCAAGCTAAAAAGGTTATTGATCGTCAAATCGCTTTTTTTGCTTCTCCACCAACGACTGGAGATAAATATTTAATCAGGCGGTGGCACTTTGTTCTCAATAGGAACGATGATATCCTCACAACAGGAAAGATCTAGTTGCAGTTATTATTAAAATGCTATGATTATTTTATGGCCAAAGAGCTGCCTAGAGAGGATATTTTTTGGGATGAAATTTTTATAATATATGATTGAGGAGGTTTGAAAATAAACGAGTAATTTGTCACGTCGATTAATATTGTAGAGGGGGACTAAATTCGTGTTGATTTTGAATTAGTTTTCAGATGTGAATTAGTATTAGAGTAATGAAATGACTCTCAATTCAAGAGTCATAATATTCTACCGATCAATTTCTCTTATTCACCCTCATATATTAAACTCCCCTTCAAGCAATACAGAAGATTACATATTGTGATATGTATTATAACTCATGTTTGTCTGACATAATTGAAATGGTCGCAGATCAACGATATTTATATTACGATAATAGGAAGTTGTGGTGAAAAAATATAAATTTTATTTTAAGATTATTTTACGAACTCAAAGTGTATACGTTGCTGATGAAAATTATGAGCAGAATGAATTCACTTTTTTCGACTTACACAATTAACTTGGTCACATTTCATGTAGAAGTTTGATGTACATATGAATACTAATTTCAACCCAGAATTGAATCAACTTTGAATTTTTGGATGCCAACACGATGTATCATTTAGAAAAAAATTTTACTTTTGTCCCTCTCATCTTTTACGTGCTCTTTGTGACGTCCACAGATTACATTACATTTGATAACTTTGTCAGTCAGCTAAAAACTTGCGAATATTTCGTGAACGAAACATACAATTCTCTAGTCAAAACAAAATCAATACTAAACCAGTTATGGTGTGCAACTGAATTTGCTTCATGTTAAATAAAAAACCAACGACAATATTGTACTGTGAAAGCAGTCACCACAACATAAAAAACATTGTTTACTCAATTATTAAAATACTGACTTGCCTCTATAAATGAATCAAACCGCAGACGATTCGTATGATGACTCTACATATTTGATTCAACATTTTTCGATGTTAAAAATTGTATTCTTTGTGTAAACAATAACGTAAAATCAAATGAACGAAGTTAAAAACCGATGTTACGTTCGAATTTTCCGAACTTCTAATCGGGCATTAATTTCCTACTCTTTTTTCAGTCGAATTAATTCCATCGCACGATTTTCTACTTTAATATTTTAAATAATGACTTACTTAATGCTCCAATGAAAAATCTACTGTTAGCATAATCTGTTCGGAACAAGTTTGAAAAAAAAAACGTTTTAAGCTTTTTCTTTCAATTTCCTCATAAAGTTCATTTAATGAAGGTTGTTCTCAGAATATTTTGTTGATACAAAGACGAACAGGTTGTGGGCAAAAACAAATTATCAAAACAACTTGTGGCTAGGGATATATACAATACTGCCATGTATCTGCAAGTTCAAACAATACATGACAGTAAATTCGCGATTCTGATCTTCTGCATGGATATCATAAGGGTCTATGCATAACAAAAGGGCACACGGTACGTCGTTAATGCTGGCGGTAAATGCCAACCAACATCCGGACCCTCCTCTTCGGAGCGCCTTCATTTGCTAATGGCTAGAAACCAATTAATATTAACGTCAGAACTACCTTTCGCTTGCTTTGTATTTATGTGGATCTTGTTAAACTTTAAGAAAATATTATAAAAATACTTCAACCCCTAACTTATTTTAAAATCTCTATTTATAATGAGAGAATTCGTTGAAAATTGCACATGAATCTTAAAGAGTTCAAAAAATGTCTAAGTTGAAGTATAAAAGAAACTTAAACGGTCTTTTACTTGAGTATTCTCGACCCGGAAATTATTAAGTCCGTCAATCATTTAATTTTTTCCGGCGATACGAGCCACTTCAGTTTTAATTATTTTAATCGTGCGTTTTTCATTAGTGAAGTGTGTTTTTGAATGCTAATTATTAGTTCGAAACGAGGGAGAGCCTAAACTTCGGACATGAAAGCAAAAGTTGCTCGTGAATGCGGCATTGGCAAAGACGTTTATAGGGGATGTTCGAGATCAAAAGATTTTATGGAATTTCGTGGTGTTTTTGAATGGAGTCGCGGGAGAGACGATTCCGTTTAGTGAATAGTGGATCGTTAATTTAAAATGCGTACAAAATTGGGAGTTTCACTTTGAAAGACGGGATACATTCAATTTATTATCAAACTCTATTTATTATAATTAACGTACCTTTACAGTTGCAATTGCGAAATGAATTTTTATTCAAATTTCCGAGAAAAGTTGTATTAGATTTTCCGCAGAGATTTTATATACTTTTTCGAGTCATATAAAAAAGTGGTTTTTCCAATCATCTTTCTAAACTAAAAATGAATGTTTGATCAAATAAATGAATGAACGAAATATTTATTGAAAAAAAAATGAAACGGAACAAAAATAAATATGAAAGTGTCTGAACTAATAACATCAATACGAAAAAAGTTCGTATCCTTTCATCGAAGAAAAAAAGCATTGTATGGAAAGACCGTCAAATATACTAGACCAGATCTCTATCGAGTAAAACTGCTCCATAAACTTTGTTCACCGTAATCAAACTATCAATCAACATTTTTATCAGAAAATAAGAACGAAGGAAAGCTTCCGAAAGGAATTATCCAAGTTTCCTCTCACTGGATTCTTCATCACGACCCCTCCTCATTCCTCACATTTAACTTCCTATCATTTATTCTTGTTATCTCAAGTCAGCAAAGTAATAAAAAAAAGAGAAAACCATTTCAAAAATGTTTCGACTATGCGAACAGAAAAAAAGCGTAACAAAATTTTGTCATATTGAATGCCGGCTGCAGAATCCCTACGATGCATAAAAGTGTCAGGGAAAGTGTTGGCAACACGAAAGCAGTTTCATGACCGCAAGCCCAGCGATTTCGACGAAAATGAAAAGTTCATTTTCTTCTAGTGAGAATATTCTCTAACTTCGCCGCAGATTTTGTACTTACATTTTCGTACAAACTCGTCTGCAGTAAAGTAATCATTTAGCTTTTAAAATCAAGATAAACGATCATCCAACTTTTTCTTACTTCCAAAATTTCTGCAAGAATATTGAATGCAATTTTATTTTACTATTTTTCCAATCATTTTTTAAATTGCTGATAGAAATCGCCGTTTCCACTGTTTCCGGCTTTTTTTTTCAATTCATTCGAATATTTCATGAGTGTCAGCTAATCGATCCGAGTTTATTCTTGTCAAAAATATCTGATGCCCAGTCGGAAAGACAAAAATTATAGCAACCTTTCATTTGAGTTTTTGTTCTCAAATGCAGCGTAGTCGAGAGATGACGGTTGAATTTTTCGCGCGGTTTAGTGGACGATAAATAAAGTATTATTTATGGTCGCGGCCGTGCAGTGTTTTGGCAAAGGCAGACGGAACCGTGGAGCAACGCGAATCGAACCGATACGCAATTTTTTATACCCTGACGCGGTATTAAATTATTTGCCACACAAATACAATGCCGCTTCAGAACATCCAATTACCAACTGCTCAGTGGGAAAAAATAGCCATTTGTTACCTCCAGGTGACGAGCTAATTGCATTTCAATTATCACTTTCACGAATTATATTAAAATTTTCAATCAAAATTACTTACTTGTTAAATGAATTTCGGCCTTTGAACGTTTAATACTTTAGTTTGAAACTTCAAAAATTTAATTGTTCAAAGGTTTTTTCCGATAAAATACAAGTCTTTGAAAAACTATGCAAAAATTTGTACAGAAAACAAGTATTCGTATTGAAGAAAAGGGTCCCGTAAAATGGAAAACTTTTATTGAACAAATCGGGAAGGAATTTTGAGTGAATCGCGATGGGGTGCAGCAAATTTATTGCGATCGGATTCTGTGAAGACAGAATTCGCCGTACCGGAAGTGAAATAACTTTGGGAATACTGATGGACGCGAGGGAAGCCATATTGGCAACAGTTAGTCTAGACTTTCAAAGGGTTTGTTCGTTTAAGTCGCAGGGGTCACGACTAACGGAACTAATTCAATTTACGCCATATCGATGGTCTTTTTCCAAACTGTTTTGTTATTCAAATCCACCGAGCTGAGTGCATTTCCCCAAACGCGCAGTTATTTGTTCAGTCAAAATATCACCCGATTGCGGTTTCGTGAAATTCTATTCAAACTAAGAATGATATTTAGTCCATTTCCCGATTTCAAGCTTTCCCAATAAAGTTTAAGATATTGGGTAGTGATTCATTGAAAACTCCAAAGGTTACCAAAATTTGTGAATGATTTTTTGCAAAACCGAGGAAAGTGATGTTTTATAACAATTTTTCAACGAAGAATTCTAACATAAACGAATTTTTTTGACAGTTTCCAACTGTACTTCATCATTCAACTGCATAAGGGGTTTTTGAAAAGTTGCAGGTTCTATTTCTGTAACAACAAGAACGGTATTCGATGTGAGCTGTGAAGATATTTTTGTTTATTGGTCGAAATTTATCATAGCTGACATTTGCATAATGCACTTTGAAGCATAAATATCTAATTCGCAACTACAATTGACATGAAATAACAAATGAAGATGCACTGTCTTCACTATATTTATGCTTAGCATCAACAAACTCCGCACCACAAGAAGATGGATTGGACAGTGGGTTACAAAATTGATGCTCTTATCGAATCATCAATATTTTCTTTCCCTGTCTGTTACGTCCAGGTATAGATTTTGGAATAATTAATTGTCATTTCGAATACGTCATGCAGATATTGATCATCCTTAATGATATTGTTCCATCAATATGGCATGACATTATTTTTGTCCTATTAATGAGTTCATTGTAAATCAATTACAATATTATGGTAAATATAGTTTAATCGAATCTCTACTAAGGACCTGAATAATGTATCGTAAATACGGAGCAATTATACATTCCTGCAAAAGCGCAAAATAAACTTTAAAACGCTTTCAATGTCCTACGATGAAAAACTTTATTCCTAAAAATAAGGATAATCTTCAGTAGTTTCGAAGGTTCAGGGATAAACCTCCGACGAATATGTTTCGTCACTTTCGCAAAGTTTTAAAGCAACGGCAAAGTTCGGTACTTTTTAATGAATTGTTTTAAACATTTTACTTACTTAAAAGTTATTGATAATTCAGTTGCTGAGTACTTCAATGACTGCGAATAAAGAAGAGCATTTTTCAATTATACTTTGGCATTGCAAAGATCAAAATTTAAACATTGATTATAGGAAAACTGGACATAAAAGTTAATGAACATTACCATTCAGATATTGTCGTGCAGGTTGTTTATGAGTTTTTCATTTACAAAATGCAAAAGGTTTTTGAATTTTGAAATTACGATGTCCATCCTATTAGTATACAAAAAGTTCATTTCTGTTTTCATTCTCTCAGAACATTTGCGCTAATTTTCAAATTGCAGTTCCGGAATTGAACATTCAACTATAGTTGAATACCTACAATTTCAGTTCAACAAGTGTTTATTAGTTAATGTAAACTACATTTGATATCAGATCAAGAATGTGTGCATTATTTGAGTGATGTAATTTTTTCGATTCTGCAGTGGTATAGTAAGTTCTACGCAGCTTGTTTTATAGTTCCCAAACCATAATTATACCCCACGGCGCTGATATCACAAAGTTACTGCTGAGTTTCGTACACTTCTTTGCCGAAAACCACATGAAATTGGGTCAGTCACTGGGATAGCGAACTTTTGTAGTAATGCCTTCAATTACTGCAGACATGAGCTACCAGGCGTAAATGTTTGGAACCCAAGTTATCTGATGTAAAACAATGCTAACAATAAGAAGCAAACAGAAGTAAAACACTCTTAAACCGTGTCGTTTTGTATTTTGTAACTTGCACATAAAACATGCTATCAGAACTGAATTAAATTAAAGTTGTTTCCATTTAGCTAGTTGACAACAATCTGCATTGTGTTTTGAAAATGCCACATTGTTACAAGTTTACGTACTTTCATTTAGCTGCTTAGAGGAAAAACTTGTTTTGAGTTTTGACAACGGGCTGGTAACACCCACTTAAGAAATTCAAAAACGCATGATTAAATGTTAAGTTTAAGAGTGAAATCGAGCTTACGCAAGTACAATGATAAAGGCAGCCGATTAATTAACTGAACATAAGGGGTGACCCACTTGTACGAACAGTTATAATATGTGCACGTTAGGAGCGCAGGCTTTGAAGTCGGGTCATTCCCGGCACTCAACTAGAGAAGCGTCAAAAGAGCAGGCCGTTATGTATAAGGTTACCTACACTTGTTGAGCTCCTGCAACTGTAATAAATTTTCACACAAATTTCTTTTTCTCTAACTACTGTTTCCGGAATTCGAAATTGCGATTCATAACTAACGCTAGCATCTGTACACATACTCCTGAGACTGCTTAGACTCTTGGACAAAGAATGGAACCCAGTCTACACTCTTCTTGGTAGTTGCATTCATTACTTCATTGATTACAGTTTATATTTAAAATTTTATTCAAATTGGCAAGAGCTATGGAAGCCTCTTGTTGCATACTGAGCTTTTGCAGTTATGTAGTTATTGCGTTTGGTAGGTAGCAGTTTATCGTCTCAAATACAGCGAACGTTTAATAGGATGTGTCAAACATTATTGCGCGTACAGATATTGAGCTACACATAGTTCGAATAAAGGGGCTTTCGAGCATCGTCTTATCTCCACGTGGGGTCGTAAAGCTTCAGTAACAGTTGATTCGAAATTCCTCAAAGTGGCAGAATTGCGAAAGATCATACATGTAATGAAACGCACCTGTACGAACAAAGTGCTTCAATAATTAAATTGTTTTATCGTGTGTTATAGGAAAGTGCGGTCACGGTTCACCTTGCGAGCAGCTTTGCTATGAACTCCACGACGGCATGTACGAGTGCGACTGTCGAGATGGCTATATTCTTCACAAAAATGGCTATAGCTGTGCTGGTAAGTTTAACTTTTCAGCAGTAAAAGTGCCACCGTAAAAGTTTAATTAAACAGGTATAAATGAACAAGTCTGGTGTGATTCGATTTTCACTTAGACTTTTACAATGAAATGCTCAGCGATTGTAAATAATTTTGACGGATAATTGCAATTGACTTTTTATTGACTTTTTATCATATAAATTTAGTAATTGTTCTCCCATGTTACTATCGTAAGCTTGACTTATACGTTGACTTCAGTTTTCAAGAAAATCATTTGAGCAAAATAATTGCACGTTCTGATATTTTTTTTATATTGCCATGCTTGTGTTCTTGAATAGCGGCTTTGAGGCGCGATCCGTTTTGTCTCTCGATCATAGCGCTGGGTCAAAACCAACTGAACGTGACACACGATTATTTCGAGCTAACACGTAAAACCTATGGGTATTGTGTTTTCGTTCCAATACGTGACTCTTCATTCCGTATGAGCTCAGAATCCTATGAACTAGTGAATATTCTTGTAAATCTAAACTGCAGTTCGTTAACTCTAGTTAAGAATTATTTTAATTAGATCAAGTATTGAAATATATTTACAAAATTTATATACTAATACCTACATAATTAAGACCGAAAAATTGATAGATATATAAATAAATATTTTTTATTTTCATTATGATTTACAATGTACAAATTTAAGAATCGCTAACAATTTTTCATTGCATTGAAAGACGTTATTATTTAAAACTATGAATACATGCTGGTTTTCAAAATCAATTGGTTTTTAAGCCACAACTTCTTGTGGGCTCAAATCTCTTCTGAATCTCCACCTTCCACCAATACCAACGTTGTAGTCTGGTCTGGAACCTGGAGTCTTGGACACTCCACCATTGGCGAAGATCTCACCATTTTTTCCTTTCCATATATTATGTTGATAGTCAACCCCAAAACTCGGACGACGATCTGGGCCACTCATGGGTTTTTGACCAGTTATCACTACAGATCCGCGTTGATTATCTTCCCTTTTAAATCTCCACCTTCCACCAATACCAACGTTGTAGTCTGGTCTGGAACCTGGAGTCTTGGACACTCCACCATTGGCGAAGATCTCACCATTTTTTCCTTTCCATATATTATGTTGATAGTCAACCCCAAAACTTGGACGACGATCTGGGCCACTCATGGGTTTTTGACCAGTTATCACTACAGATCCGCGTTTATTATCTTCCCTTTTAAACCTCCATCGTGCTCCAACACCGACGTTGTAGTCTGGTTTTGAGCCTGGAGTCTTGGACACTCCTCCACTGGCAAAGATCTCACCATTTTTGCCTCTATATATATTATGTTGATACTCAACTCCAAAACTGGGACGACGGTCTGGTCCACTCATGGGTTTTTGTCCGGTGATAACAACTGAACCACGGCCAGGTTTCTCCTGTCTTTTAACTCTCTGTATTTCGTCGGGTGAAATGTGCGCTTCTGTTATCGGTCTTTCCTTCCCATCGACAACGAGGCTTGGTTCACTCAGATGAGTTAATTCCGCAGGATCGACTTCTCGCTTAAATCTAATTTGCCCCTGCACCCCGACATGTGTTTGTGGTTTTTGGCCGGGAAATTTCGATATTCCAGCTCCCGCAGAGATGTGTCCTCGCTGACTTTCCCAAATCCTACGCTGATAATCAATGTTAATGTTCGGTCGACGTTCCGGACCACTCATCGGCTTCTGAACTTGAACATTGACTGAATTGCGTTCACGATTATCCGATCTAGCCGATCGAGGCAGTCGTTGGGCTGGTGTCGTGTGATTCTAAGATAGTAATTGAAAATTGATT
Source organism: Telenomus remus (assembly GCA_020615435.1). Classification (NCBI taxonomy): domain Eukaryota; kingdom Metazoa; phylum Arthropoda; class Insecta; order Hymenoptera; family Scelionidae; genus Telenomus; species Telenomus remus. Next base: position 13,182,226 of record CM036337.1, read on the forward strand.
ATTTTGTGCAATTTCAAATGTGTCCAAAATAATTTCCATCCTTCAAAATTCTCTTTATTTGTCGAATTCTTTTATGGAGCAAATTAAATTATGTTTTTACTTACCAAGTTGTTTGGTGGTTGGATAATGTTCGCCTCAATTGCGATAACGGTGACGGCGAGTAGAATTAGTATAGATCTCATTATAACGTACTTTAAGTAAACAATAATAAATGCAAAATTCAATAAATCACTGGAGAGGTATCAACGAATGATAGTTCAATCGAAGAGTAACTGGAGAAGTAGATTTTACTCTAGTTTATATACTACGGGTTGACGCAAATGGTTCTTTATCCTGGGATTCAGCGACGACTCATTATTCACGGAAGAACGTGATATTTACGCTACTCGCATATACAAGGAAAAACAAGGATAGTAAAATTTTTCGCTCATCTTGGTTTCCCGCGTTGAATTTAATTTGAAATTAAATGTCAGCATTCTGCGTAATACTGTGATACTAACAAAACAATATGAAAACATTAAGAAGCGACTATTCCTTTCTAAAAATGTTCGGGGAAGTCTGCGATGTTTCGTCAGCATGCGCATTTACGTAGGCATCAACGTTTATGTATATTAATACTTCCTTTTTCCAGCACAGAACGAGGCTTTCGTGTTCTTTGTGGCATACGTTTTTCTTTGCTATATTCACATGCGATTTTCATATGAAATTTCAAATACAGCTTAAAAAATGCTGATTTGTTTTCAAACGTTTAGTAAAAAACACCAGAGCTTTTCCGCCTTATACTAGCGGAAGTGATGATAAGCCGGCAGATTTCATTTGAATAGCACGAAAGAGCTTATCATTTCAAAAAATAGCTGCATTGTAGATAACATTTGATTAGAATGTATTCAGCCGAGTTGTATATGTTCAAACACATTTGAACTGATAAGTAATAATTGATTTGTCAATCAAGAAATCGCATTAATTAAACGATGTTTATTTGCACAATAGTAAGAAAAAAATTCCACTGCCTCACTGAACGTCTTATGCGTATAGTGTTTACATTCCAGAAAATTGTTTGACAAATTGATACGACTACTGACCTACGAAAGATAACATAGGCAAGACTTCAATAGAATTGTAATAAGCATTTTACATACGAATATCTAGATCTATTTCTATTTGTTTCGCAAACATTTTACTGTACATCGGAACATTCGCTGATTCCGTACTTTTATTTCGCTTGCAATACAAATAAGAGACGGAAATTCCACGACGAAAACACGGAAAGCGTATTTCGCTATCCAGTTAAAAATTGTATTCGAAGAACGCATGAAGTATCATAAATTTTTAAAAGCATTAACTTTTTCTGCATAATTTAATTATCTAAAGTATACAAACAAAAAATTCTTCTCACGAACTCAATTTTTGAAGAAATTGCATTCTCCTTTTTCCGACTGAGTACAATTGAGAAACTGGTAATTTCATTTGAGAAATTAATTGCAACATGTAAGACAATATTTCTTTGTGCGAATTCAAAAACGCTTTTACGAAGAAGTTCGCTGCAAATTGTATATTTTTTATATTTAATGAAAGTGCATAATTAGTAATTCCATATTTTCACGAATTTTACACAAAGTTGCAATTAGTATCTTGAATGTAAAATTAAAAAAAAATGAATCAAACGTTTAGTCAACTGTCGTGCTTAAACACAATTCTTGAAATAGCTAAATAATCAATAAAAATATACAGGATATTGGAATTAAATTTACGACTCTGGAATAAGTGAGACACAAACTCGTTTTGAGAAGCGATATCGGAGACATCTTTTGCCGTCTGATGTTCTTTTCTGTCGCGTTCTTTATCAATTTCTGGCACTTTCTTATTCCATTGCACTTTTGCAAGAAAACGCTGGTCGCTCTTATCCCGTCATGCCTGAAGGCACTAGCTAGTTATTTTTTCTAGTTCTGCTGTGCAAGTAGACCGTTCATCCTTTTTTCTATGCAGAAGTTTTGCTTTCGGCGCAAAAGACAGAAATGATATCTTGGATTTAGTTCTCTGCTTAATGCACCAAGCTCACATATTACATTTTTCAAGTCTCGTACGACTCATACCGATGCGTGACTGCTGTCACTTTTGATTTAGCGCGCTGGCGAAGCTTTTACAAATTTCGTACAAAAGTTTACACGTTACTTTACTGAAATAATAATGTTTAATGAATAATGTAGTTATTTCAAGTTAATACCTGAAACCAACTAGAAAATGTGAGCTTTTCCAGACTGGTATCTTACGAGGGTTAGTTCCACGTAAGTCTCCCCTTAAATGAAGATTTATATTTATGAAAAAGAGTAATGTATATTGAAAGCACTAATTAACCGTCATACAACCATGTAAACACGAATTTTAATTTATTTAAAATGTACACTCGTGAGCTTTAAATACGCGTTACGCAGTCTCCATAAAAAGAGCCCATTACATCCATTTCTTAGTCCCTCGATTTAACAAGTTGCATACCCACTTGAAGAATCCTTTCAATTTGAAGAACATGTTCCGGCGGTCCAACATACCACTTTCGCATTAAAAGATGTGTGAAAACGAAATCAGAATAGAGTTTTGTATTTTCATGTTCCATAGAATCTAGAAGATGTTATTGAAACACAATTTTTGTTATCATTTGAAACATTCTGCCCAGCTTTCAATTTTTCTGTGATTAATAGCAACAGTAACTGTAATTTTTCAAGCATTCGTTTTATTATTGCTTCGCAAACGCGCGTTTAACTAAAAAATAAGGTGATGTATTTCAATCTCCATTCGACGCTTTCGATATGACGATGCATAACGATAACGCGCTCGTTGAAAGATATCGTTATATACATCTATATTACGTAACAACATCCTAGCGGGTTATCCGACGAAATGAAAAAGGGTGGATCAAAGAGAAGGTAAAAGAAGTGGTGTACTGACTGGACTAAAATTGCGCTCTGCAAACACATTAAAGTTAATACGCACTTTGGTAATACATTTGGTCGGCTCGTAATATTAAAGTTGTAGAGATTGCGTGAAAGTTCACAACAAACATGTACGTATTATTATTCAAACCGGACAAATAATTTGAAATAATCAGTCGGTAAATTTAAACAGCTCATATTAACATAAATCAAAAGTACACAATTATACTATAATACCGAGCTAATAACATTGATGTCAATATTAAAACGTTGTTCTCTTACAGATTTTATTAATTAATTAATCGATATTTTTTCTGGTCGCGAGCCAGAAAAGAATTTTTTTATCAAAGGAGCTGTTTACAGTTAACTTTTTTATGATATTCAAAAATTGGTGCAAATTTCCGTGTAATTTTTAATAATTTCGTCATTCAATTACTTGGCGTTTACACAAAAATTACGAATCAAAGCGTAAGAAACGATAATGATTAGCTTAATTGATGCGATTTATGCTTGAAATCGATGAGAACCAGTCGTTTAGTACGGGTAATACCCTGAAAACTCATTGCGGTGCTTTTATTTGCGTCACGACTCGTTTTATTCCACGCGTGGCGCGGAGCTGTAATTACAATCGATTCCACGTCATGGGAAAGAATGTACAGACCGTGACATCAATTGTGCGATACCGATGAAATCTCTTATGGATTTTTCTTGCGTCGAGTTTTTTTCTCGAGGGCAGAGAGTGTAACGTGACATCCAAGTGATGCTTCAGAGCGAAACAGTGATAAAGAGGGACTATTTATAAGAATTTATGAAGATCGATATTCGTAGTACCATAAGAACGGTTCGTTAACATATTATGATATGTATGATCTAATAACAATAATTTGATTGGACGCATCAAACGCTGCTGTATTAATCTTCGAGATAAAAAAGTTCAATTACATGAACATCCTGTTATTGAAATTTGCGGATCACGGTACGGTTGTTTTGATTACGTTCATATTGTTTTGAATGTGCCGTACAATTGAAATTGATTTTCCAGCTCATTGCTAATTGAATCGGATACCGCTGTTGCTTGTACAATACTTTTTGCAATTGTACATACACAGGGCATAAACATTTTTTATGTTTTTACTTGCTTTGTCAACATAAGCAATAATTCTCAATAATTACAAATAATAATAATGCAATCGTAAAAGTGTATTCTTGTTTCTCAGATTGTTAATGTTTTTTCTACGGTTTATGTTATCTGCAACATACAACATCCATTTGTATTCTGTTACTTGGAATTATTATGATGTAATGCTCGTATTTATAGCAGAAGCTACCATCTGATAAATCAATTTCAAGTATTAAAGTGCAAATTCTCAAACATATAACAAGTGCATACATTTGCTTTATCTGAAAACCTGTTAAGTGGTTTACCGATATCGCGAGAGTTCGTGTACTTGTTCAAAGAATTTGCGGATCTTAAATTTGCACATATTTCGTTGGAGCGAAACAGTTTCGCGGGTCTTTTCATACCGTGGAGCAATTTAAGTTGTATAATTTGGAACGCCATATAAGAACGTACCATGCAGCTCGCTGTCATAATAATTACCGTTCGAGTTACGATAATGTGGCGCATAACTCGTTGGCAATTAACAAATTATAAAGGAAACGCCGGTGCGGTGTTCACGGGAATCATTGTTGGATGGGAATCTTTATAATTAAAGGCACGCACGGATTGCCGGTGTTATGTATATGTCGCCAAGCAAAAGCTGTGTTATGGCACTGTCGGTTCGGACCACCAATTTGCATACTGAACAATTATCGCTATTGTTACTTAGCTACCACACCTCTCAGAATGTCAGATTAATGCCTATATGCGTATGGTACACACGCTCGCAGATAACTCTGACATAACAATTTAACTTTTAATTAAACCGGAAATCTTTTTCTAAATTTCAGTCGATTATTGACTTATCATTCAATAGTTATTCCAATATTAATATTGGTAACCAAAGAGAGCCGCTGTTCAACAAATATTATAGATGAGTTTGAATAAACATAATACAGTACCACTGTATTGTTTAGTTCAAAATATCTATATATAAGTAAAAAATCTTTCGTCAGAAGGTGGTTTTCATTTAAAACAGATTGAGTTTATAAATAACAACTCGAATAACAACATCTCATTCCCACCATTACGTTTATCTCGATTTTTGTTATTTGTGTTATCTTTCAACTTTCGTTAGTTTTCGCTGAGACGGAAAATGAAATTGCACGTTGCACAACAAAAGTATGAAATTACATATGCAAAATTGACTTCAGTTCCGGCGCATTAAGCTCGCGTTCAATTTTAGGTGCTCACAATGGAACACCTGATCGGAGAGCTATCTCATTTTCCGTTCTAATGACATTAAATTTCGCAATCGCGCGTAAGATATCGCATGTCTCGCTAAATCCTTCGAGTTCGCAACAGCAGTCAATTTTTTGCTTCGCGAGCACGCTGAACTTGATCGGACGGGATGGGGCGTGGAGAATATTGCAGCTGAGATCTAAAAATGCGAGAGGCGTCGGAGCGATCCGAAAAGACGTCCCATTCTGTGTACGTAAGGGTTTCATTGTGATTGTGCGAGAACTGTGCCGAGAGGGATAACTTTTATTGACGGCATTGTTATCGACTGTGTTATTGACCACGTTATGCGTGGCAGGTCGACGAAGATACGCGGAATAATAATTCCAAGAGCCTCTCCATCGGCTCGATGAAAGGGGTTCAGTTTGGCGGATAGGCCGCTGACGCAAGTGACTTTATCGCTGTCATGAGCCTGCCTGCGCCCTTCAAACTAGTCTGAAGTGGTTATCGGCAAATTTTTTTTCATCCCGAGCATATTTTACTATCCGCGCGAATAACTCGCTTTCACGCCACGATACTCCTTGCCAATTTTCAACGATTTAATGCCATCGACCATCCATTTTTTAACATTCACATTTTTTAACATTCACGTCTTATTTGAAAAAGCCACAGACTTTTTTTTTGACAAAAATTAGACACAGTATTAGAAGATCCTTAGAAGATAAAACTGGAGTTTTATCGTCTAAATTTTTTCACATTTTGTCAGATTCGATTTGATCAGATGCGACGGTCATCAATTTTATTAAATTACTTGTAAAATGCTACTGGTATGAAAATAAGGATTCTGCTTCAAGTTTCCAGTGAATTCTCGATTACGCTTACAGCCATGATACATAATATCGGCCTGTATTCGATATTCGTAATCTGATCCCCTGGAAACCATTGAACGAATAGAACTTGAACCGAATAAAATTATGCTCGCCCGACTGTTTCCTACGCAATTTCTCTAAACCAAACAGAAACAAAGTCGAATCCATTATGGTTGTGCATTATTAATCCTCTAATTAATCAACACAACGACCGTGCATTTTATTTTCTTTTTATTATGATTTGACGTTCAATCCTGGCATGTTTCGTGTGAAATGAGTAATGCTATTTTCCAAGCAAAAACACGGTCAGGCGAGCGAGTATTTCAAAGTTTAATATCTTAAATGTATTCGTAATTTGATTTCAAGTTATTACGGGTCTTATTTAATGGAGAAAAAAAAAGAAGGAATACTTAAATTGTTCTGCATTCACCTCAAAATGAATCCGCGTCGGGAATGGAAATGTAAAATGACAGCTGAATGAGGGAGAACAAAAAAAGAAAAACAATCAAATATTGTCATTTGATTTGCAGAGCTGAACTCGACGCTGCCGTCTATAAGCGAGACTGGGGAGCTCGTGGGCGGTCTGGAGAATAACGAGCTAAGCCCGGCGCAGGAAAGTAACAGCGTCGATGAAGACGACGTCGGCGAGGATATCCTTTACATGCGAGGGGTGTCTTTTACGATACACTTAGACTCGTCGTCGGAAAATTTAACAGCAAACACAACGGCAAGGAGGAAAAACGAAGACACTAATGATATACCAACAGCATCTGGCTGGTACACTACGTCGCAGGTAAGTCCTGGACAATGACATCGGTTCAATTATACTCTGCTAAAGCATTTAACAATTCTCTTTGTTGCGCATACATATTTTAGACTTATTTAATGTTCCTCTCCGTTTCTTTCGGGTGTGTGAAAGTGAACGACAATTTTATCAAACAAATTGGTCATTAAATGTCAGTTATTATGGGACATAAATATTGAAACAAACTTTGTCCTTTCATCTTCGCGACGATGAAATAAAAAGTGCCAACTCCGAGGCACGATAAAAATTGATAAGAGAAAAATTTTTCCGCCTCCACCAGACCGTTTCTGTGTGAACACGGAAATGGAATGTTTTAGTTTTGCGGAATATGTTTTTTGATACACAAATTTCAATTTAGACCTTCTGTTTGCCTCAATCTAGTGTAATGAAATACGAATGTATACGTCAAAGTTAGAAAAACATTTCTGATCGTGCATGACTTTGTACTGGTCTATTTTTTGAATTGGCTTTTCGTTGTTTTTTTATCAAGAAGGACAAATCCGATCACAATGAGAAAAGATGGCAAAAAGTGATAAGTCACTGGTAGATTTAGTCTGGCGTGCGAAAAAATCACGTTGCAATTTCGAGTGGAATACGATAATGCCATTTTATGCAACGGGAAATGAAACACCGCCGGTAAACAGTGAGGCGTGAAAAATTGAAATGTAGATAAACAGACAAAGGATTCGCGAAAGAAAATAAGTACGATTGTGTTGTGCAGGAGCCGAATCTGGAGCAGAAGCAGACGTCAACGACAGCCAGCATAACGAGCACGGAGCCGGCGTGCTCGCTGGATTGTGGCCCGGGTGGAAGCTGTTTCATTGAGAGGGGTCGTGATGAAAACTTAAGTGCTGTCAAACTCGACGACGATGGCGAACAGAAGGCAGCTGAAATCTTGGAACAGAGGTGTCAATGCCCTCTCGGCAGGAGCGGCGATCGATGCCAGCTTGGTACGTAGCGCTTTCGCTTTCGACACAACCGATGAATCTTCGTCATAATCTTTCGCGAATCATCGCGCGAAAATCTTAGCTATTCAATCTGTCAGCTGTCCGCAAAATCTGAAATGCAACCTCGAATGCGCGAACGTTCGGTGGGTGTGACGAATTTAATCACGCGTTTCGCGAGTTTTGTGTTTTGTTTTATGATCCAGTCATGAATAAAATCCATTATTTTCGGACTTATGAAGGCACGAGTGTGATGACTTTTGGGAGCGGAATTTGAGCGGCGCGATAGTGCTGCGGTGTAATTTTGCGAGAAATAGGACAAAGTGTTGTCGTATATATCGAAATCCATCAGCGCGTGAGAGCGTGGTGTTATTTTTCAGCGAAACTTTTTGGCGCAAATTCGGAGACCCAACTTTTATCGCGCGAATTGCAATAGTTGGAGAAAAATCGTGAGAACTTTCTCGCACAAGACGGGAATTGCACTCGCTCGAATGAATAAGTTCATAATTTTGTGTCCCGATTTATAAGTTGGAAGAGGAAAAAAAATTTTTTTTCACTGACCTCGTTTTTTGCGAGCAAATTATTTCTTGAGACAGCAAATTTTTGAAATTTCAACTGATAAGTTCGGTTGCTTTCTTGATCCAAATATGAAATTGCAATTTGTGCACAAATGAAAGATCAGTTTTTATATTACTAAAGGGAGAATTGCAACGTTTTTCATGAAAAGTTTTTTTCATGAAAAACTTCAATCACCCAAGGTTATTGGCGAGTGTTTGTCGAACTGATGCTGCCTGTTTTTTATCAAATTTAAAGCTTAAAAGAGAGGCAACAATTTTTAATCACATTCATAACGAAGCGGCATTGTTTATTTCGAGGATTAAAATCTCGTCATTCAATATTTATATTTTCATTTTCAACATCTCCATTAAGCCAAATAGCGAAAATTCCGCGTAAACAAAATATTTTTCCATAAACTCTCTGCTCGATTCAGTTATTGTGATTGGTTATTATTTCATTCGTTTTATTCAACTTTTTCTGTTCAGTCACTTTTGTGTTGAAATTTCCACATTCTGGCAACGTCGACTAAAAATTTCAACGATTCTTCAATCCACAAATTCAGTTTACATTCAGAATGAAGACAGACAAAAAGTAAATCTATAAAAATGTCGTAACTCATTCGAGCTGACACATACTCGAATTACTTCTACCATTTTACCGTCACCCACTTATTATCTTACAAAAATATTCGCGATCCGATTATTCGTACCTTTGAAACTTTTATTCGTACAAATATGAACAAAATTTTGAATTCGTGCTTAACGATATTCAAACCAAATTTGTGGTTCAAGCCGTACATAATGTTTCAGTTTGATGCAAATGACGATGTCCATATAATGATGATAAATGGTGTGTAATAATTAGTACGACGGTTATGGCCGGTAGAATTTCATGTTTCCAACATGGCGAGCCACCTGCGAATGGCTTGTATCGGTAATGCGAATCGATCCGACGAAAATCTTGGCATTTGCGCGCCGCTAAATTGAAGTAATTGGACGCCGCAGTTTGAATTGGGCTCACTTACCACAAGAAGTGAAGAAAAAAAACCAAGCCCAAGTTTTTGCTCGCATAACTATGAAAACAGGCTATTCCCGGTTTTAACGAGGGGTAAACTGGTTGCCACGAAGAAATTAATTCTCCTGTCCAACTAAACCCAACCAAAGAAGCCTTAACGCCGCATTACAAAAGTGGCAGCGCTGCACAACTTTGCAACACATACAGATTTTTTCTCAAATTTATTTCGCCGCGTATTTTTTTCATCCGACAGAAAATTAATGGCACTTTTGTGCAAGTCTAATTTCCCAGGGTTTTACGATTGCTTGCAGTCACTCGTGAATATTCTGCAACAAACGAAATTAGCTGACATGATTCAAAACTAATTCGCTCAACCGTGACGTATTTCTCATAACGCCGTTGAATTCATCAGAAACGCATTATCGTAACTTTTCGAATAAATTCGCCAGGGGTACTTTCGACTTTGCGCGTCAGACTGTGTATGGTCTACAAAGGATTATAATTTTTGTTTCGCCGTCCGCAATGCAATAATAATCAAAACTTTTGTTTCGCCCTCGCAGTCCGCGGGGCGTGCGTGTTTGCCAACTGTTTGTCATGCGAAATTACATTCTCAAACTCCCGACCATCAAGTTTCTCGACAACCGAAGATAACAGTTGCAAAAGTTGCAACCTCTCGGAGGATGCATGTGCGCGCCTTAATTCCCGTTCCAGTCCAGCGGTTGCAATTGAAATTGCACACTTGCCTCCGCGGCCTTATTATCCATAAGCCGCGCGCAAATTTTCTCATCGATGAATTCGAGTACGCGGTCAAAAGTGAGCCACCACGGCAACGTCGCCAAATAATCCGTGAAATAAAATGTAAAACCAAACTGGTGTCCTAGATTTGCTCGTTTTGGCATGGGTCACACGATCTCGCGGCGCCACGCTACTATATATTCATTTGATTCGTGGAAAATAAAATTTCCCCGCATTGACGGATTCTCGTATAGATGCTAAGAAAAAGCAAACGTGCCGATGGCGTATTACCTCGAACGTTTTATTACTATACGCACGGGGATTTTGATTGTTACGTCGAAGTTGACCTACTAAATCAATCCTTAAATATCGCGCACGTTTATAAATAAAATTTGCCTAAATTCCGTCGTAGGTTCGAGTTGGAATTTGAAATCGCATGAATCAAGTTGAGAAATTCGGTGTTGGTGACTGATCGAATTTCAGGTGCTAAAACGCTTGGCATTAATATTTCATTGCTGAAATCAGTCGGCACACGGGGTTACGAGAATCAATGCGATTGAAAAATCGAAAGAAGCCAATATTTCCATATCACTTTTGCATGTCAAATACACCGAGGCTTCAGCTCGTCTCATTTCTTTTCTGTCGCGATAACTTCGCTGCATATTTACACGGATAACTCACCTGTACATACACAACAGTAGTCGGTCCAACTAGCAACTATTTCCCTGTGATGATATTCACGTAATCCATTTCTCTGTGTTTAAATATATCTTATGTGCATTCGCTAAGATGGTTCCCTTTGACGGACAGCCATGAATGCCTTCATCATGAGCCTTTACAGTCAATGAACAATAGCCTAATTTCCAATTTTCGCTAAATTTTGATATAACTCGCCCTGACATATAGTTAGTAATGAAACCGATCTTTAACGATATATTAATCTCTAGGAAAAGTAGAACGAAATTCCGTATTTAGGCTTTTTTCATGATTCTAATTTCATGTTCAGAGCCAAAGTCGTTGATGCAAATAGTCGTTATATTTTGTACACGCTCTGAAGAGCGGAATAAAGCGAAATAAGCAGGATATTTTGAACGCGGAACGAGTGTTTATTCAAGAACACTCAATATTGTATTAAAGTGGTCGAAAATTATTCACCAATGGTATTTGCCAAATCGCATTGACGCTGCGGACATCTCAAATCCTCCTACAATGCGTTGCTTGCCAAAAACAGATGGCATGTTTAATGAAAGCAGGCTAAACTTTGCCGACGTTCGGCACCGGCGAGACAAAAGTATAAACACTTTTGTTGGCATCGTTGACCCATTTGACCAATATTTTTCGATCTTATCGCGAGTACAGCCCTCTCGAAAGAAACACAACTAAAAAGCATTTTTGCTGCAGCCATTTTTTCCGTCCGACAATTTTCTTCCCAATTCATTCGATCATTATTTTGCTCTGCATTTTTGCATGCACAATGAAAACAGAAGGAGAAAAACAGAATGAATCCAACAAATGAATTCTCGAGTTCAAATTGGATCTGAGCATTCTTGGTCGGGCAATTGAACATATCGCAAGTTTTCGACGGCGGATATAGCAAATCGTTAAACTTGACTGCAATTGTATAACTTGGTCGTTTTTGCAGCCTGCAAATGATTCACATTATTGTATAATTGCTCGCGCGAGAAGTCGTTACGAATGGTTACAAGCGGGCAAAAGTTTTGGCGCACTATAAGTTCGGCAAACTCGGCGATGTCGAGTTGTGCTTAAAAGTCGATCAGTCGGTTGTGTGTTATCGGACGATTGCGAATGCGCGAGACTTTTGCCGCTGCAAAACAACGGCCAAAGCCGAATGACGTTCGGGGTGTAAGCACCACTCGGCAACTCTTATTCGACAAAACAGTCAACGAAACTCTCAAGATCCTTCGCACGGAAAAGGACCGCCATTGTTTGCATTTTTGTTTGCAGCTTTTCTTCCTCGCCGTTAAAAGCACACCGCCAAAGTTGTCGCGCTTGTTGTTACAGCTCGTTCCAGCCCGGAATAAACAATTCCCGCGAAACTTTTGGCGTTGACCGAGCATCAATTATTTTGGTCATTAAATTTGATGCAAGAGGAAACCAACGGTTGTTTACCGATCGACGCCAAAGGGCGAGTTTCCCATGAACTCGTAATTGCCACGTAAAATCAAGTAGCGCGCGTTTTGTTGCGTTAATCAAAACACTTGAATCCATTTACGCAACGCAATCTGATTATAGGACAGATTGTAATTGTTGCGTAACTAAACGCTCGATTAATTAACGATTGCTCCGAGTGAGTAATTAGAATATCTGTCGGACTTTTATTTCGCGACTGTTTACCGGGTTTTAATTTAGGAACTGGTTCCATCCACTACCAACTCGTGTTATCATCGAAAATTCTCACACTTCAGCTGCTAGATTGCTTCCTCTTTTACCGTGTTGAAAGCCAATATTATCGTTTCATTTTATTCGACGGAAAATAAATCTTACAGCAAATCCGGTAAAAAAAATTGTAATACAATGTTTCGCGATAAAATGGAAGACAAACATACGCCTGATGGATGTACTAACTTAATACTCAGTCACAAATTTTTCCGTTTCGTGAAATATCGTATTTGAATGAATGACGTCATAGCTTGGAGAAAAAAAAACGGCCAGTTTTTATTGGGCCGGTGATGACTTTTTGTTTCCAACGCCCCTGGAAAGACACCAATACCAATTACACCCAAGAGAAAAAAAACGAGATCATTTTTTTTCGTTCAAGTTTACAGAAATAACAGGCTATAACTTAAGCATACAAAATGTAACAAAAGCTAATTTACTGTTTCAACTTTTTCCATCGATAAATTTATTTTATTTCAACGTATAAACTGGTGTATTCATAAATTCTAAAAAAAAGTTCATTGAATTTTTTGTTTCCCACATCTAATTAATCGCTACAGTGAATTCATAAAAAAGCAAACTTGAATTCCGGTGGGAATCCACAACAAACCTCAAACAGTCGATTATTTGCACCCTATCCCTACGCTAAAACTGCTGCGAAACTGCTGGGCGATCATTCTTAAACTGCAACGCCCTCGGTTAGGGATGTTCGTGCGAATCGCAACCACGAAGCCTCGAGACGAGTGAGCGGCTGAGCGTTTGTACGTGGTTTATTCGTTTATCGATTCGCGCGAAAATTCGGTTGCGGACAATCTAAAGTTTGCGTATCGTGGAGCTGCCACGTCGGCCTTAGTCGGGTCGGGAATTCTCGCACGCCCCGCTCCAAGTACGAACAAACAGCCGGGTGCAGACTGGCGCCCTGCCAAAATAGCGACTCGCACGCTAGATTAAGCAAATTAACCGCACGCTCCTCTCTCGCGATGCCGGAAGGTACCATCGTTAGGGACGGCGCGACTGTTTATCGATGAATCGGCACTCGAGTTTTTTAATTGGCAGTCGGGAGCTTACAAAGCTGTGTTTTCTTTCGTATGAATCAAAATGAGGGAAAAAGGAGCGGCGCGGGTGATCAACTAAATACCACCAGGGGACTTGATTTACACGACTAAATGAATTAGATGGGCGAATCGAAAGGGTGGAGAGAATTATCATTGTTTGCATGGTTGATGAGCAATCGTGCAGACGATAAAACATTTTTTATTGCACCCGGCAGCGGAGAAAAAAATCGATTTGCGTTTTACCGTTCGGAAGAGTTATGAGATGCCGCGCACACATTTTGGACATTCGAAAGGAAAATTATTCCCACTGTCTAGCGCTGAAAAATTGTTCGCGCCGAGTTTTTTTACCCCCCCCCCCACCTTTGGCAAATAATTGTTTGGCGCGCGTGGAAAAATTTTCATTTGTTTACGTTCGTTCGGCTGAGATGAGAAAAACAAATAACTTTACCTACAGTCCGCTTCGAGTTAAAACGTAACATTTTATAATGATACCCATTTTTTGCGAGGCTTTTTTTGAATGCGAGTTTATCAATTATTCTTCATGCAACACAACCGAGGGGAAGTTTCTTTTCTTTCTGCTTCCAACAAGTATCAATTTGTATGAGAAGTTTGCAGTTGCGTATGATTTGCAACTTCAATGCGTCTGTGTGAAACTCGTTTAAATCTTAAATGTTACCGATGCAATGAATTGCTTCTCCTCTGTATGAATTTTTTAATTATTCCCTTTTCGATCATCATATATTATCATTCATCAGAAAAAAAAGGAACGAAATGTTACTGAATCTATCAAATGAAAGTTCACCGATGGAAACTGTTTCGAAATTGTTCCGAAGTTGAATTTGCAATTGAAAATAATAGAGCTTTGTCATATTTCCATGTCTTTTTACATATTTTTGATATGTATCGTGTCGAAAAATGGTTCAATCAACGCTTTGTTATAAGCATCACAATGAAATTAATCAAGTGTAATGCAATGATTAGTTAATCTCTCATAATAAATTGTTGTTGGAGTTGACCAAGTACTAATACGAATAATAAATCGCTATTTGACATCTAGATAATGCTTAACAATGCTGCTGTATTCATTATTTGTTTACTAAAGTTGTCCGGCACCCATTACGTACGAGCGGTTCTAATGTCATGATATAACCGGCGTAATTCAATTATAATTATCTTTCCGCGCCATTACACGAAGGCTAATCGACATTCAATTAATCGCTACTCTTTGACTGGTCCGAAAAATCCGTAATTAAATCAATGGGTCTGACCAAAGCTTTACTCGTATCACCTGCTCTCTCGACCGGTCTAATTGCGCGATCATAAATTTAATTGTTCCTCTCGTATTCTTGTCGCTGACATTGCCACACTTGGGACAAAAACTAGCCGCCCGAAGTCGCGTTTGATTAACATAATTCACCCATTCAATACACGGAACATAATCCCTTATTACGATAGGATAGTTAAGTCGGCGAAAATTTATGATCTCCTAATAACTTAGCGATGCCTTTTTCAGTGCCAATTCGCCCCATTACTCGGTTTCTTGCGGCCCACTTGTAATTATACGGAGACACATTTAGCCGCGCGTAAAAATTACAAACGATCTTGCATTAGTGCGCGAACATCCGCTCTTACATTTTAATTTATAACCTTCATTATTTCACGTCGAGTGGCTGCTTCGCGAAGACACGCCGAATTTACTTACCAACGTAGAACCTAGCGTTCTAACTTTAAGAAATTTATGTTACACATTATGTAACAGATCGCACTACTTTACGTGCACTTTTAAATCAATGCTTTGTCTGACAAGTGGCAGTTTTTTGCTATAAAAAAGAAACCTCGGCTTTATGCAAAATCGAAATCGAATTATATTTCCGTGTAACGGCACGGCAAATTTCATTCAGACGCTGCGTCGCTGCTTGGTGATTTAAATACATATTCCCTTGATTGCGATCGACCCAACATCGCCTAGTTAATTCAATTTTTTTCGAATTTTAAACTTTATTGACGTTCGCCGCGTAATTGTTGACTATTTATTAGACGTGCTGGCTTCACGAGAACGGTCATCAGAACGAAGCAACTTTTTTTTCCGTCCTAGCAATTAAATTTTGTACGTAATTGAATTTATATTGAAGTTGTTGACTTAGGAAAATCCATTTCAAAGTAGCTCACTCCAGAGGGCTTCTTTTAATTTTATTATTTGCTTATCTTGTAATTTTATCTGTACAAGTTTACATGAAAAGATTTCCGAAACCTTTGGTAACTGTACGTTGTAACGAAATCAAAATTTCGTAAGTTAAACAATCTAAAAATTGATTTTCAATGATTGATAATTGTAAAACGCTCATTTCGTGGTGTCTTTTTGATGTGTATTCAATATAAAACTTTATCCTTTGTAAAATGTAAATCTTCTTTCTCAAGTGAGATTAATTTTTATACGTTCACGATTCTGACTTTTCATAACTCAATCATTTTCATTTAATGGCCATTTAATTGACGTCATCTTTTTTATCACATTTTCCGTTACGAAATTACTTTAACTCAGCAACAAGAATTCAGTACAAAGTTTGACGATTTCCTTCGTTATTTTGTTTGATACACGAACCGTAGAATTCTTTGATGTAAAATTGTTAGTTTGACTTTACTTGGAATGTTGTTCTAAACTAGCTTATATCGACTTTTATACGTTTCGTAGTTTTTGGTTTCGTAATGAAACTGAAAAAATGTAATTATGAATTCTAATTACCGCTTCTTCGTTCTCATTAAGTGCTTTCGATTTCAGGAATCATTAAACGCAAACACTTATTTGAGAAAAACAAATTCTCCGAATAGAAATAACTGAAATTGCCGTCATCATTTTAACGGTCAGCCAAATATCGTGTAAATTTACCCAAGTCCACGTTCGCGTTAACGACTTTTTAACGGACTTCGGAAAGAAAATATGCTAATTGAAAGAGCCACTTTAATTTGCAAAATTAACGTTATGAATAATAAATTAGCGCGCGAGTATTTTGTCGCCGAGAATGAAGTTAAATGACAACGATTTCAAGAATTTAAAATTCACTCTTATCAGAGCTCGTGATAGCGTGAGCAACATATCCACTATAAATTTCGTTAGGATGCTGTTATGTTTCCAACTCTCAACTTTCAAAGTTGTTATGAATTTATTAAGACAATTTTTGCGATTTAATAAACCGTATAAATAACCATGATGAAGAAAATTTGAAACTGAATTCGTTAACGTGAAAAAAAGTTTTTTCGAAACAACTTGAAATTATGTAAAGTTGTTTGTCATGTAAATAAAACCGGGAAAATACATGGGCTCTATAAATTCGTTGATATTTCATTTTTGACTTTTCAAATTTGCAATTTCAAAGTAAAAAATGATTTCGTCGAGTTGGGAGTTGCAAAGTTTTAGAATGAGTCAGAAAGTTCAAAATATTCCTGTATTAATGTACCTTTTTATTTCGAATTTTACACAGTAAATAAGATAACTTCTCGGAGGACTTTTTTTAATATCAACTTTTCCGACATCGACATTTGTCTTAACAATAACAATTTCAGTAGAAATAAAAATTTCATTGTTCGGCTGAGCCACCGAGCCAGCTTACGCTCGTGAAGCATTAAATTGAAATCTGATACCATTTTAATGATTCAAAGCCTTGGCCATTATTCATATTCCATAAATTGCATTTAAAACTTCGTTTTAAACATTTGACCCGGACATGTTTTGAATAAACGACAAAAAATGCGGCGATAAAACATTTACTTGTTAACAAGTTTTGGCTTCAACGGCGCTATTATGCGCTTTTGTTTTACTTTTGATCAAAATAACAAAAACTTTGTCATTAGAAGACATTATTCCTCAAACTTTTCCTCACTTGCCTTCATTTCAGCGTTGTCTTTTTATCGCAAACTTTTTATTGCTGTTGCCTCTTCGCGAACATATGATCGAGTATCACATTTTTCGGTAGATGAAATTCATCGCTCAATTTTTTTTATAAAAACAAAGAAGAAGAAGGAACTGAGGCTATCAAGGTCGACGTAATAGTTGACCGCAATTCTAGAAAAAGCGTGTCACACTTCCATGAGTGCACATTCGTGACCTCTCGCGTATTTGTTAAGAAGAAAATGGGCGCTTAAAGCGCGCGCCACAGCGCGAGAACAACTCGACATGAAAAGACAGAAACAGTGGCAAATTTGCACGGGGATATTTCATTCATTGTTGCGCACACCAAGTTTCTCAGCGGCCGCATTTCACATGACGTAAATAAAATTCGTACGTATCAAACGGGGTGAAATTCAATGCAAGAATTGAATACGCACGACTGAATGGATTCGCTAACGAGGTTAGCTACTATGCAAATATCAATAATGAGCGCGAAGCAGTTTTGTTTCAAATGTAAGAACAATTTCCTCAGATCCTCGTGTCTCTCGGTGAAAGAATTACTTTTTTCTATTTGAGGTTTCATAAAATTTTATAAAGCGCTTTTCAGTCTGGAAACTCAATCATTACTGACACGTTTAAAATATTTATAAAGTCACAAGTCGAATTTTTTATATACTTGACATTTTTTATTAACAAAATTGATATGCATATTTCAGAGGTTATTTGTAGGTCGTTGAGAAAAAAGCGAAACGGTTTTTAATCAGCAATAATATTCATGAACAAAAAATTGAATTAAATTCAATATGTGTTCAATTAAGTGTACGTTTTTTCTCGACAGGTGATAAACTGCAATTACATTTCGCCTCAAATAAAATAGCCCGCGATGAAGGGAAAAAGAAATTTCACATATTCAACACAATTTCTCATCTCACATACGTCAACTGTCAGTTTTTTATCCCGCCATTCATTCGGAAGATTGATTCGAGAGGTTTGTTTCACGTGTAAATATGAAAAATACTAAAAAAAGATCATTTTTATGCTTCTGAAGCTTGTTGTCATCTCACAGACATATTTCCCACGTAAACGAAAAAGATAAATATCTAATTTCGTTCTGCAGACCAATGGCTCGAAAATGGTACGCGCGCTTATCGAACTTTTCCATTTTCAACACTTCAGACAGACGCTTGCCATGAAGGTATGCCTCTGGTGAAGAATGAAAACGAAATTCTTGCTCTAACGCAAAATGTATTATTCAAAATCCATAAAAACATCGAAACAAACGTGTTTCGAAAGACACGAGACCAAAGAACCAATATCTTTTTTCACATAAGCATTTTCGGATCATTTTTAATCTCTTAGTGACATTCGAAAGTGCTCCGAGCCTCGGACTAATTTGTAGTCATATACATAGTCCGAATAACCGTACGGAAATGTAAATCGAGTTTCTGTTTTCATACCAATTAGTTTGCTGGAATTACGCTATTTATGACAGTATACGCAAAAACTTATCCGTTATTAAAACGAATAAGTTTGCAAGTGCATTATATCAAAAGAGAACGTGTGTTATAACTTCCAACGATTACTTACAATCTCGAGGATTAACTTCTGATTCGGAGAACTAGATTTTCCGACCCAACGACCAGCTTAATCACACGGCACCGATCAAAATTCAACGTTTCGCCCTTATAGTAAGAAAACCGAATTCCAGAAGACATCATCTTTTACGAGCCATACGACTGATTACGACTGATGCTAATATCGCTCTCTTTAATGCCAGGATTAAATTCCCGCAATTTCCACCACAAAATCGCCTGTTAAGGCTATTCTTTGGCAGTCAAAAGAACACATTATCCTTCCGGATACGAACCATTTATTTTTGCAATATTACAAGTCTCATGGAAGGAAAAAAATGAATCCAACGTTTCTCGCGAGCAAACAAAGAAATGTATATTTTGGTCGAGAAACGCTCCGAAGGTTTTAAAAATACTGTTGAACGCAGTTACTACATTCTGACGGTTGGATATGCTCATTCATTTCTGGCGTACCCAAGACTGCATTGTCCCGGGCTGTTGGAAAAAGTGTACTTCATTCGTCGTCATTATAAACTTCAATCGTGCACACTTTTGGTGTTACCAGTTTCTTTTGCTTGAATTCTTTCCTTCTAATTTTTCCATTATGAGTTGACGTAGTTTTCTAATTGTGATTTTTCTGAGGACCTAGTGGAAACACTGTCGAAACAATGGCGGACACTTCTTGAATCCCACAATTTAGCTAAAAGGAATTTCCACTCGTGGCTGTTAAAACAAACTGTACCTTTACAATAAAAGTAAAATCATTATAAAATCCTCGTCTATAAAGAACTTTCAAATACTGAACAATTATTCACCACCAGCCGCGTTATTGAGATTTTTCGATTCCAAAACAACTGTACAACATTTTTGCACAAAAATAACTGTATTGAGTCACTGTAATTACATTCTTTCGGCATGGAAAAGTAAATATTTTCTACTTTAGCAAATTTACATCTGCTATTTTAACTGTTATAATTAATTTAGTATAAAGTAAATTTTCCAGCTAAATCAAAATGTTTACACTGAAAAAAAAACAATGGACAGTTGAGAGTTTATGTAAATCAATTCAAAAGCAAGCTTGTGCGACGTGAAAAATAGCTGTTAAGCTTCCTAGATATGTAAAACATCAGTTTTTCGGTTGATATTGTAAACGGGCCATTCAGCTTGGCGTGTTTCCGTGCTTTCTTCTCCTGTAACGAAGTATTGCCAGGGCTCGCAGCGCGCGTGTTTAACGAGCTGTAAAAGTTTCACAAGAGCTCGCTCAATACAAGGCTTACGTTGAAAATTGCAAAAGTCACGAACTTTTTTTTCAAAAGCTCATACTTTCTGCGCTTCTGAATGTTGCCGACCGGGCTCATGGAACTCATAGAAATTGTACTCAAGCAAATGTCTCGACCTACGTTATGTACTGGTCGCTGAAACACGTCACGTAACAAGTCAAACTTATCTTCCCATTTGTCATTGTGAACAGTGTTAATGCGGATAAACGGACGTTGAATTCAGGTGTTAATTAACTCACCGGAGAGCATCACTAGCTTGCACTTTCATGCCAGACTAAAAAAAAGTTCAACTGATATTAAACATTCCTTTCTAACATGAATTCAAAAAAAAAGAGAGCAGTTAATTATTCAACTTAGGTAGGAATTTCGATGTCACGTGTTATTTCATAACGATTCCCTTTTTTCATTCTGAGGTGAATCTCGTATGACTATGCATGACAGTTTCTTTATCATCTTTTCACGTGACTTTAAAATTAGTTTTTTTTCGTACTGTTTGATGAAAACATTAATTCTGAAAGTCAGTAATTTTTTCAGAGTCACTTTTTTATGACGCGATACGATCAAAAGGGTATGATTATAAGCGTGGGGATCGACAGGACAATTATTTTGGCTCGGTCGATTGATCGCGCCACTTTTCGTCTCCTCTCTTTTTTTTGCGTTTTACGTTTCACGAACACGCACATCGGATTTCATAATTAAGAGGCCAGTCTTTTTTGTTGCGTGTCAAGTGGCGCTGTTATACGTGTTATTAAACAAAAACACTGTAGCCACTGTTCTGGACGGTTCGCCTTACCAAAAGGGTCCTTCGCTTCCTTTGACTCGCGACATCTTTCAGGTACATTCCAAGGCAAATATCATATTTCCATACTGTATTCATGTGTCTTTGATAGACTTAATAACATCTCATTATCAAACTGCCTTTGCAAAACTAACCGTTTGAAAAATAAATTGAAACATCCTTACCAAAAATGACTACAAAAAGTTCTTACTGTAAGATACGTTTTGCGACTTTAAAAACGTATAGAGTTACTTCAAAATGTTGTCTGTTATTATTACACAAATAGTTTTTTTAATTAAATTTTAATTCATGTTGCTCTATAATTGCTATAGAATACTGTTCATAAAAATGTTGAATTAAGGTAATATAATTTGTTTCAAATTTTTGTTACATTAATAGTCAGTAGTTAATCGTACTTAACTGATGACTAGGTAGAGGAGGGTGATTTTTCATGGGAGTGTATTCGTGTAATGAGCAACACACGTGTTTGACACTAGCCTAGTCACTGTAGATTATAGCTCACAGACCCAATTTAATGCATCACGGGGCATGACCAAACGATTAGGAGATTGGCCAGCTTTAGCTTAGCTACAGGTGCATATAGAATGTAATTTCCATTGTATAGTTCTGATTGAGGAATAACACGAATCACCATGTTGTTACAGCCAATTGTTTGGGTTTAATTTAGCGACTCTGTCATCATCATTTGCAAGCCTTAAGGTGTGTGTGCCCCCTTTCGTTTTCGAATTAACTCGGTATATAGAGCCGGACGATTGATCGATCCCCTGTGAGAATCATACGTTACCACCAGGGACAAAGTTTTCTCGAGATTCCAGTGATACGTTCTAATAAAGCGCTCGTATTTCCATGACAAAAAAGCAACTTGATGATGGAACAAAAAACAACCCGACTCAGTACTTTTTCTTCTTCAAAGTAAACGCGGACGATTCGAGAACCACGTGGTACACGAGAAGAAAACGTATGATAATATTATCCCCACGAGAAGTTGGCGGAGCTGGGGTGCCGTTAATGGATACAAGGAGTCATAACCTTTCTGCTTGAAATTTATCGCCGTTGCCTTCTCGAGTTGCATTTTTCAACACTCGCCGTGTCTGCGAACCCGTCGGATGGAGCGAAAAAAAACTCACGTGTTTATTCGAGGGTGGGACGAGAGTCTTACGACCCGCTGAATGAGCTTTTCAAGTAATCATTGCCGTCGAAAGAACAACGAATCGTTGTTAATCTCCAGGCGAGTAATTGGGTTTCGGAATCCCGCACCGTGCTTCGCCGATAAATCATGCGGAAAAAGTGCGATCGCGTGTGTTTCGCGTTGATCGATCTCTGTAAATACAGGACAAGAGTTGGTTTTTTGTTCTGAAATTTTAATGCGAAAGCTAATAAAGATTGCACGTAGTTGCTTAGTCGCGGAATTTACTTTGTGATTCTTTTTTCTTGATTTCGAGAACGGATTTACTTACGCAAAAGCTTTTGCGAGTCTTATTAACTGCAAATTACAATAATATCAGTTTACGAACCTCGTTTTGCACTGCTATATACGTGCCAGTGCGTCCATTCCCGCTGTGCTGCTTGGTGTCAGTTTATATACTTTTTTATACTTAGTTTTTGTCCGCCACCTTTTTCGTACATTTTTCTCGGATGATTACAAGTACTGCGAAGCAAAAGTCTCTCATAATAGCACTGAAAACATTCGCCCAGTGAAATATTGTTATAACAGTATGCTCGGAGTTTAAAAAAATACCACTAGTGAAAAAACTTAAACGAAAACGCTCAAATAAAATTAATATTAAAATGAAAAATTTTAATGGAAACTTAACAACACAGCAACAATTTAGCTGCACAAATTCACATGCAATTTTATATCTCATCTTATCTTTATTTCATCCGGATAACCGTTCTCGAATGCTGTGGCTCCTCTTTTTTACAGACCAAAAATTTCTTTGTAGACTATTCCGTCGAAGGATTTGAGGACAAATTGTTTTCCGGGAGAAGTGTCTTTTACTTGAGTCCTCGTGACGGACTCTCGCTCAAATGTTCTTCCACGAATACTAAAAGAAGTCGATCAATAGGCCGCGCTACTTATTCTCTTCTTGAATTCAGAATTTTTTACAGAAAAAGTTTGTCATAATCATGACGATAATTATTCAATAATTTTCTAGACACAAATTTTGTAGTAAAGAAACAAAACAAATGTTACGTTAACGTGTGGAGAAAAGCCGATATTTTGTCGATGCAGTACCCCAGTTTCCATTTGCTCCACTTAATATGTCGTGCGTTATTATCTTAGGTCGTTTTGTTTTTGAAAAGCGTCTATAAAATTTTATGTGATACAGAACAAGTCCAGTTTATTGCCACAAGGCACACAATATTAATATAAGATTGTAAGTGTTGAAAATAAAAGACGCATCAACGGAGAACCATTTTATCGACCAGATTTACAATTCAAATTTTATCAATGTTATTATTAGTTCAATAAAAAAAAACCTTAATCGCGCTTGCATGAGAGAAGTCCGTTCGTTTAAAAATGAACGCCTTTTTTCTATAATCATGGCACACATTTTAGCTGAATTTTTTTCAAAATCATTTTTACAGTTTTATGAATTACACATCTGTAATGAAGATTGATAGATAAAAGCCAGATGTGTAAAAAAAAAGATTTATGATCGCGCCACACGTGCAAAAGCGAAACTTTGGTTTACACGGAACTTTTTTTTATCGCTAAAACTGAAACTCTCTTTCAAATGCTCGTTTTTATTGCCGATTTCACATAGCTAGCTCGATCATTTTTATACAAGCAATGGACATACGATTAACTTTCCATCCGATTTCTACAATGTGACCGATAAAAATATGCCGACGAGTTTTCATTGCGTGATGTTTCCACATTCATCGCGTTTTTACGACGAATATTATATTAAATTTAGAATAGCGTAGCATTGCAAACTGGCACTGAATCGCAGTAAAAATACCGTAAACGTAATAAGCCAAGAGGAACATAAGATTGTCGAAATTCTTGCTGGTATCGTATAACGCGCCATATATGTCAAACATCGTTTCAAGATTGGAATAACGTTGTCGACTGTACATTTTACAATGTGCGACGGAGTGTTTGGCGGAGATGCCACGTAGCGTTGCATTAACATCAGATATGGCTCTCAATTGCCTTTTCGGAGCACTCAAATATTGCAAAACACATCAAGAGCCGGCAATGTTGCGGCGCAATTTCCAAATTGACAAACTGCTGTTTCCTCAATTTGCAAGTCCGCCTCAATAGAGATTCAGCCGAGTGTCATCTCGTAACCCAAAACAAATTCGCACACAGCGAACAATGTGCGGGTCTCAAGCTCGTTCATCTTCCGTCGAGTGTTATTAGTGTTCGCGCACCGTGAAGACACATTCCGCGTCTACCCGAGTCGATAACCGTGCATTCGGTTTGCGAATAAACCCAACTGAGAATTCGAAGAGCCTTTTGATCTACTCTATTTACATAAAAACGCGTCTCCCGCATACCGCACCAACCAGACGATCAGTCAAGAATCCCGATCCAAAGTATATCAGATGAGACAAATTTTTTTCGGATCCTTTCCTTTTGCCCCCCTCTTTCTTTACTCTGTCAATTTTCATTATGTAAAAAATACCAACAAAGGAACCTCGAAAGTCATCAAAATTCATGAAACTTTCATAGGGTGTCTTTTTCGTAAAATTCAATTCAAGGAATTTTTCAAAGACAAACTAATGAGAAAAAGCTTTTTTTATTGGGTTCGTTGATGTAAATATGGTTTTCTAAGCGTTTACATTACCTTTTAGAGGGCAGGTTAAAATGTTTATCACAACACTAAAAGGTAAACAGGCGTCTACATAGGGTGACGTGTTTTTTCTGGTATTTTCGCGTTGGAAAATGACCTCTTCACAGCCATAGTAATCTCAGTTGACCGTGCCGAGTGTAGGGTGACTGAGTAATATCGCATGTCAAAGTATCTGCGAGAGAGGCAGCTTGTGAAAGCTGCACGAAACGTCTAAGGCAAAACGGAGCTTCGCATCTGGAAAAAATGGAGCCTCAAATTAACTAAACATTTGCCCTCATACGAAAGCCCCACTCATTATTCAAATACTTTTTCTTGGTTTTGCTCTTGAATCGTGCTTTATAAATATGCATCTCTTAACTTCATGAAAAATCTCCACTGACAAATCACGTCTGATCCCAGGCACTACAAAACTTTGCTTACGATAAAACGTAAACTCGAAACAAGTTGGCAGAACATCTTGCGAAAATATGAAACATTTTCGTAGGTAATCTTTTTTTTCTCTCTCTCTCTTTACTGCAATAATTTTTAAGAGTAAAGAATGCAAGCAATAAATTTTAAACGGCAAACATAAGCAAAAAATTTAATAATTTTTCGTGATGCATTGCAAGACATAATTTCAATCCGGACCCAACATATTGGTCGTAAATCTGAAACACCAAAATATAGAACTCTGAAGTAATACACACGTTTCGGCGACATTAAACACCGAAGATCCTGGCAACACACTTTTCAATGTTGCAAAAAGTTTTCTATTTTTTTTCTTTGGCGTTTTTTATAACAGCAAATAGAACAATGAACACACTCAATTGAGACTCAACACGACAACTCTCGCCAACTCGGAACAAAATTTGTCGTCATCGACTCAGCGGAAAAGTTTATTACGGTCGAATTTTCTTTTTAATAAGCAATTCAACTTGGAGTCTTCTGTCGCAACTTGACATTTTAGCAAATCATCCAGCTGCTGAGTTTTCCTATTGCTCGTTGATTTATTGCAACTCTTCCTCATTTCGGGAGCTCATTTTATCGCTGTGATCGATATGACCTCGCCGCACAAGAATACCATAAGCTCCCGCAAGCCCGCGGAATTTCTAATGTTTTACGCGCAAGCTCGTCATATTTTCTCGTCTCACCTCGCAAAGGGAGGGGATCGTTTCGACCCTAATGATATCAATAAAAAAAAACGTTATCCGACACCCAACAGTACAAAAGATGAAAAGATTTGATTGGAAAAAGTTAATTCTAAAATAGTTTTCAAGTTAGTAATGTTTGGTGAGGCTTCAAAACCTACTTGTGAACTATTTTTCAAACTTTTTTTGGTTTTATACGTAAAAACGAAATACAATAAAAAGTTATTTGCAAAAAAAAATTTGACCAATGATTCCAACTCGAGTCTAAGTATGACTATTTGAACTTCTCGACTGCACAATAGATCAAAGTGACGTCTTATTGGACACTGCGGTTGTTCCGTTCATGGCTCACCTATTAGCTAAATAACGAGCGCAAACAAATCAAGAAATTTGAGTCTATTTGAATTTCAAGTCATTTTCAGTCGAATGATATTATAAATCATTTAATTTGCTTTGCGAAAATGCAACTCTGTTGAGAGATGGGACGAATCCAATTTAGAAAAAATTCACATTCGTGCCTTTTCCAGCTGAAAAGCAGCTGACATTCCTATTTATACATTTTGTCAGGAGTTTCTGTTTTACTGATGCAGCGTGTCGAGAAACGTCATAACACACCGAAGTGCACTCGCATGACCAACCCATCCGACCAGTCCATTCGATAGTTTTCAATAAATTTGACGCAACTTTTTTTTGTTCGCTCGCACAAACAAATTTTTCTTATCGAAATCCGGAAGTTTTCATGCGCAAAAATTGTATGCAGCATAAGAATGTCTTTCTTTTTCGTGGTATTTCGCTGATATTGGATAGAAATTGTGCAACCTCTATGGTTGCGTTAAAATCTTTTCGCGTTGGCGAAAAGTACCCGAACTAGATGCAGACATTTAGTTTTGCAGTTATCATCGGGCTCTAAGTGCGCTAATAATGGAATGCTCATAGAATTCAAAATCCCACATAAGTATTATCAAGCTAAGAGTAGTACCAAGCCACTCTATTATGATTAAATTTCAGTAGAAAAAAGAATGTCTTGTGAAAACAGTCGGAGCTTGAATACATCTTTGCCACTATGAAAATTTTCATAATGCTTTCATATCGGTCTAATTGAAATAGAAAGCTTTTTCTTGATTCAATTTTCTCTTAAAAACTTACATTTTCAGTAATATGTTTTATTGTGATTGATATTCAATAAGTTCGAAAGAACTCTGAAAAAACTTTGTAAAAATGAAAAAACCTTTTTTATACTCCATTTTAAATCTTGAGTTGATGATTTCTAGATATAAATGACCACATTTTGTTTCAGATGCGGAAGTTAGGTCTCCACGCTTCACCGGCCAGGGATGGCTCGCATTTCCCACATTAAAAGCTGCATACAAGCATGTCGAGTTGGAATTGGAGTTCCGCCCGGAAGCCTGGGATGGTGTACTACTACTGGCCAGTGAAAGAGACGATCTCCAAGGAGACTTCATGGTTTTGTTGCTGCATCACGGATTCGTTGAGTTCAGGTAAATTGAATCATTCATCAATACCTAAATAACGTTTCTTGTTTATTTTTGACAATTTATTTTAATTTAATTTCCTTCGACAAACAAAATCAACTTCAAACATTCAACTTTTTAATTCAATTTCTTCCGTGTTTGAATTGACCCAAGTTGATTGGCACAAAAGTGGGCATAATCTGTCCCAACGTTGAAATATATTTTCCGAATTTCTACGATCCAAGAGCTGCGTCTTATTGAATTGTCATTAAAACTCAATTTGAAACTTTTAATAAAACTAGGAAAAGAAAGTTCATCTTGCATTTTGCATCTCATGTTTTCTAAGTAGCATCAGTCAACCAGACGAAAACAGACTGTGCCTTTTAATTTCGAGATATGCAGGGTAAATAAAGAACGTTGCCCGATCCCAAGGGTGATTCTAAGTTATGAAATTGTACATCTCAGAACGACGAAATAATTTCCCTCTTTTATTTATTGACGACATTGACGGCGCAATTTCGTATCAGGATATCGTTGACTACAGGATCGATTTTGGCCTCTTTTTTTCGCAACTGAAATTGCCATGGCAAATATAATTTGCCTTGAAATAAACATGAAACGGAAAAACCTGCTCGAATGTAACCTCCATAGCAATTCGAATGCGAGGACTAGTTGAGTGTTCTGTGCTACGTAGCTATCTGCTTCGGCAGAACGATCCCTTGAGCTTTTCTCGAGAGTCACTAAAGATGTCCCCAGATGAGCATACGCACCTCTCAAACCGTTGTCGTTGAAAAGATCCGATAAGCTAAAGAACTTTCATTCCATTTCAGCGTTTTTTTAGTCGCTGCATACTTCACTTTTGAATACAACATTCAATTACGCCGTCGAAAAACGAATTGCTATTGTTGAAAACAAAGACCCTCTCAAGGCATTCAGGAAATTTGTCAATATTGATCGACAATTTTTTTCATTACAAAACAAACCTAAATTTTACAACTTGTTCGAAGACACGATAACTTCGTCGTTTCATTTAACCCACAATATTCAATGACGAAGCATTCTAATTTGACACAAGTGTCAATAACTCGCGAGTTTAACAAATTTTCACTTTTTGTATTCCGACCGTTTTCACAACAGCGAAATGAAAGTTAAAGCCGTACTTGCAAGCCATTTCGCACTTGACATCCTTTTTTAGCAGTTTTCAATTTTTCACTTCTAGCCATTGTTCCGGTTTTCGTGTCAGAAAGAGTTTTGAATGAAACTTTTTAATATTTAGACACAAAGCCTGCACAAATAATTCGAGCTTCGTTTATTTGTCAACGAATTTCATCATTTTAACAGTCATTGGTAGAAAAAATTATTATTTCAGAGGCAAAATGCGCTTACGAATTGATAAACCATGTCAAAATGTCGTTGCATTGATCAACACAGTTTCCATACAAATATTCTTTTGTTAACGATATTATATTTCATAATGTTGTAACAAAACCTTGATTATTGATGCTATATTTTGCACATTATTGATAATGCAATTTACCACTCAACATTTATTTATGAAATTATTTCTCCACTTTATTCAAAAGACACTTTTAACCATTGAAAAATATCGAACCAAAAATTAATTCTAAAATGTGGAACAACAATATTCGTTTCCAACAAGCTACTCAATACCCAGAGTTTCATTTGTTTTATTTTTCGAATAATTTTTGATCGAAATTAGACGAACAATTTTGCAATTACATTCAGTCTCAGTGACTTTGTCACCGTGGTATTTATGGTATAATCAAAAGAGAATATCTATCATTCCTTGTAAACACAAATAATCAACGCGAAAGAGAAACGCATAACGAGGAAGCGTCTTTCAAATTCTTTGACTATAGTCGTTGAATTGAAGCCGAACCCTACAGTGAATATACCACTTCGAGTTGGACTTCAGAGAACTCGGAATATCGATCGCGACATTTGTTATCGGGGGTTGTGTACGTGTCTACGTGTCTAAGGTAAATGTTACTGCGAGTTACTATAGCCCATACTCACAGTATTATACTATAGAAAAAAATGGCCTCGTGAAAAACATAAAAATCACTAGACACAAATTTGAGGTAACAACAATGAAATCAATTTTTCAATTGTGATACAAACTATTCTATTTTTTACCATTTTACGAACCCCCAATCAGGTTTTTTTCGGATTAGAATGATTTCGGGAAATTAAATTTGTTTTACTGAATGACGTAAGAGAGATCTTTGGATTTCAATTGGTAATCAATTGAAAGTCTCCCATTTGGCAGGTGATAATAATGAAACATTTCGTGGGATTGCAGATTCGATTGTGGCAGCGGCGTTGGCATAGTACGAAGCACCGAAACGGTGAGATTGAACGAGTGGAACACCCTATCAGTCTATCGGCACCGATGGGACGCGTGGATTCGTCTGAACCAAGGCAAGAAGGTTCAGGGTAGATCTAAGGTACGATAACTAACATACCAAATCAACGAACGCCCTCCAAATGGAATAAAGTCTTACTGTCGAGTGACAATAGGAACGAACAAAAATTAATTAAAAGCTCCGACTGGCACACCAGCGTCTTGCTTCAACTTAGCCAACTTCGCAAGATTAGAAAGGCAGATTATCTCGCTGGTTTTATGCTCGCGCAATAATATGTACGTTCGCTAATGATATCTTTGATATCTCAAACTCATTACACGCGACGCTTTTAATGATACTGCTTCTCTCATGACAATTTAATTAGAGTGTGAAGAAAAAAAAACCCCCGAAATTAATTTGTCGACTCGGAGCTGAGATGAAAAGAACGTGTAAAAAAAACTGGAGCAGAATTAAATATGGATCTGCATCGAGACCCGAAACACAGGAGAGTAAATACAAATCCCCTTTTCATTTGAAACTTTGCATTCGATTTGCACGCTCCCATACAAATGAGTATTCAAGTTAATCGCAGCTTTGTCTATTCAGTCACGAACTATTCCTATTTCGATGATCGCGTATTTCGAAATTATTTTCGTAGCGAAGAATTAACGCGCCTGACGATCGAAGCGTCGCCTAATCCGCGCGTGCACGAACGTTCACTGTCAAACTATAAACCCATTTGATGATTTCATTCCGACGCATTATTTTGAAAGCGCCCGAGTATATCAATCGAAGCGGCCGATCTTTTTCAAAATGTTTCACGCTTGCGAAATTCCGTTACTGGATCGGAATTATAAAGGATTCTCGAATCGGAATCATAGTCCATCGACTTTTGCAGTGTGTGTTTGTTCATTCGCTATCCATTGTCCATGGATCGCCGAGCTGAAAACTTAACTAATTCGCCTTACTGCTTATAGGGTTCGCTAAGTTTCAGTCTCATTAACTCGATCTGTCACTATGAGCAACGGTCTTCAAATACTGATTCGCTATTCAATCGAGTCTCCTTTCGCCGTTTATTGGCCTTATTTAGCAAACTCAAATGGCTGTTTCTGACGATTTGTTTGTTAATCCGAACCAACTCCAATTAACCCATTTTTTCATTTTGTTCAATTTCTTCAAATTAGCACCATTTGACAGTAACACGAAATCTGCAAATTAAAAGGTTATGAACAATTTTTGTGTCACAAAAAACTTGTTTTCCTTTGAATTAAGAGTTTACGTTCCAAGACGTTAGAATTTGTAGAACGTCGGTTTCATGAGCCAACGAACGTTGTGCTCTTAATTCGTTTCATATTGCAATTGCGTTTATTCTAGCAGTCACAATCTCCTGCATTATGTATCACGAGGAAATTTGTCAACAAGCGCGTGCTTGTATGCGAGTGCAGCTGTTTGTCTCTTAGATTATTAATTGCTTTGCGAGATGTTGATTTGGAACGTGTTTATACGTCAGAGGCGCTTTTTACATTGTGAATGTGGAAGCGCCTTTCAACCTGTCTCTTGTCTAAAATGGTCAACAAGCTGGCACAGCTCAGACATATGTTCTATCTAGTCAATGTTTGTTGAATCAAGCGCAAATTCCCTAAATAGGGCACAAACATTGACCGCGTCAGCAAAGGATTACACGAATTATCATAAAATAACAATCCCGAAAAAGCCATCTCATCAACGCTTTTGTTTTTGTAAACATTTTTCCTTCCGTTCATCATATTCTTTCGTTATTTTAAAGGGCTGCTCTGCCTTCTAAACGAAATGTTTTCGTTCATAAATCAAAATTTATCGATAGAAAAAGGTTTATTCAAATTTCTCAGCTTTGCTTAGTTATCATCTTTGTATAATGACGGTATTCTTGATCTCGCGCTACGAATTAAAAGGATCACTCAAGAGAGCTACCAAAACACTCTCGTATTTTCGTTGCGCTCTTTTATAAGACTTGCAAATTATTTCGTAATAAGTTTGTACAGCACTTCGACACGGGGCGGCCAGGCTGCGAGACTCGCCGAGGGGCGCGGACGCATTTTAAACAAAAAGAGCCGGCGCTGAGGCGGATGAGCGTGACAAACAAAGTAAACTCGGCCGCAAGTTGCGTACCACGACCGGCACATCAACTAGGAATAATAATGCGCGTGGAAGCAAAAAGTTTTTTGTCATAAAGCGATTTGTAATTGCGTTACAGTTCAACGAATTTATTGAATCACCTGCCCGCGCTTCAGAGCTAAATGAAAATGTCGCGGGTGGCAAAGTGGGGGATTATTTGTTCATCGATTCGTTCGAACTTGCGAGCGCGCAAAATATTTGCGTGTCATTAAGGGATTGTTCATATCAACTATGATTCTTGCAATCAAACGCATGAATAATCCGTCGGGCTTTAGTCGAGCTAACGATAGTGAAATAGCTGAATTCGCATTCTGCTCGACGTAGGTATTTCGGAAATAATCCATAGTTATTCCCGAGTAAAATTTATTTGGAATATTTGGTCTGGAAAAAAGTACGTATTTGTATGTTTTGAGGATCGAGGAAAGTCTAATTAGTTTTTGCGGGCTTTTTAATATCTCGGAACAGTTTTTAGACCCGTGCACAATTTGAAACAGAGTACATTAATATCTGCTTTAACAAGAGGTGCATTTAATCCTCTAAATACATATTAACACTCGACGAATTATGTTTGCTCCGTGCGGATACACAGGTTGCTCGCGAATAACGAAAACGCCTTACGCGCTCGTAATATTATCGCAAGATTACTTCTCGCTGGAAGAAACCTCTTCAAATAAAATTCTAATGGTGCACATCAACGACAATAATTCATAGTCTAGATTTAAATGTGATTCTGCATCACATTTAGTTCGTTTTATCAAGAATGGAATCACCGGCTATTTGACTTTATTGAAATAATAATGTTGAGACTGAAAACTCAGTGCCTGCGGTTTGAAGGCGATGTTGTGATAACTTTTTCAAGGATTCGTCAAATCAAGAAAATTCAGCAATAAAAAACCGTTTCGTTTATTTGTTATAACAATCAATTTTATGAACTAAAAAAAACTATTATTACTTGTATTGAGTTTACGTTATGAAATCAAATCAATTTTTTCCAAGGGTTGCAAAATGCATCGACAGCAGGTAATGGGATGACTTATGCATAAAGCTCCTAAGATATTCTTGGAGTTGAGATAATACTCTAGTTTTATCACTTTAAGGCAAGATTTTTAATAATAGTAATCAGGTAAATAAATACGTTGAAAATAATTCATTCAATATGTCAGAAATAGCAGGATTTCATTAATGAAATTGCAGCTAGTCTGTAACTAAGCAGTTACAAACTCTGATGAGTGGGAGTATTATGCATGAACATTCATGAATGAATAATCATGATAAGTTTGGTCTGCATAAGCTGTGTTAGATAGAACGATGCTTATTAGGACTATATCCTCTGTTTGAACGAAAAAAATTGAGGTCTGACTAATTTATCATCTTTCATCTGTTTACGCTTCTACTTTATCGCCATAGTGATCGGCGTTTTCTATCTTACCAGTTTCGATTCTTGAAATGCTGATATATAATCAACGTCGATCTTGTAATTGCTATTGCTTCGGGCTATCGATTTAGAGAAATTAAATTATAATTATACTCCGTGAAATCAATTCGAAGTTTGTCGACACAAATTTAATATAGAAATACATAAATTGACTATGCCAGATTGAATTTCAGCTTGTTAGCTTGTTTTTCAGATTTTGTTTGATTATTTTTAGTTTATATGAAATGTATCTTTCATACACCTGTTTGAAGTTCGAGTTATTCCAATCAGTCGCACCGGAGTTGGCTGCCTGTTCTAATTGAACTGCCATCGCGTTGACGCAGATGTACAAATCTGCTCGAAGACAAGCTAAAAACACAATACAAAGTTTTGAAATATAAAAGGCGAATATTTACATATAGACGAAAAGCTATGGACTGTACCAAGGAACCTGATTTGCATGCACATTTGAGGCCACGATTTTCATCGCTTTATCCGATTCCGACGTTTTGCACTTTTATCGTTTCATTACATTTCATAACAACTTTTACGTTGTAGCATTCGATGATAAAAATAACATTCCGTCTAGCACTTAATACGCAATTTATATTTCTAGACGTAGATAAACGTCCTTTTATGTGAACATAAAAACATTAAGATTTACGAGATAGATTTATATTGCAATTTTCACACATATAGATGGGTTGCACAAAAAGTCTTACGTTTATGAATTGTGAAAAAATTAAATGCAATTTTTGTCGAATAAAAAACTTCAGTTTCAGTGGCATAAATTTCAACTATGTTTACTTCATGATGCTGTTCATTATGAACGGTCATTCTCATATCATTATACGTAAAAATTGTCGTTAATTTGTATAATGAATTTCTTGGTACAATAGAAGTTCTCACCGCTGCACATGAACAATTAATTCACGTAACAAATTTGTTGAATTTGCAAAATGATATTTCAAAGTGAAATTTAATCATCTTGAAAGCATATTAAAACAGACAAATTGGACTGCATCAGCTATTCAGCTAAAATTGGTTAATTAAAAACACGAAATTGAATTCAAAACACGAAAATTCATCAGCTAATAAAATTTTATTGCAATTGAATATTATAAAACAAAATGAGAATCAACTAAAAATCAACCGAACAATCACAATTTAATCACGTCCCTTCGAAAGCTGCGAGCGAAACGTTTGCATTAAATAAATTAATTAAGTTCCAGCTAAATTCATATGATTTAATTCATGTTTAAATAAATCTTATAGAGCATGGTTATTTGTTGATCTGTTTTCGCTCGAGCTTGAATTTAAATATGGAGCGAGCCGAATAATTAATTGGAAACACTAATACAAGGATATAGATCTCTCGTTAAACACGAACGTTCGAATGAAAACAGCCATCAAACGTGAATGCTTTAACTCTGCGATTACAGTTTCGCATCTAGTCACCGGAAACTTACAAAACTACATATAACTGCTTCAACATTAACAGCCTTAGTGCACAAATTTTGATAGGACAAAACTGCGCTTCCGATATGTTGCTCATTGGAGCATCATCTTGTTAGTACAATTTTGTGCATTCGTGTCACACATTGCATGACAAACTGTGACCTCAGTGGCTTATGAAGTTTGAGCGCTAACAAAACAGTAATCATAGTGCTGTCGAGCTTCAAACAGACTGTTAATAAATTTGACCCTTTTTTGAAAACTGCACATCGTCCCTTATCTCAGAGTTTATTTTAATATTTTCCTTTGAAAAATTTTTTTAGATTCCTTCAAAAAACTGAGTTCATAAAGGTAAAAATCATGAAGAAACGGTTAGATAAACTGAATTTCGGATGCAATTTGTGTAACATTTAAGTCAGAGGAGAAATGTACGACGTTTGTGGCTTAAAGTGCATGTATAAACAATTGGAGAAATAAAGTTGAATGGGAGTAAACAAAAGGAGAAGACGCGAGTCTCGTCTATCCTGGATAATGGTACTAAATCTATCTCTTTGTTATTCAACGTGAAACCCAAATGGTCTTGGCTTTATAGATCTTCGTACACTCTATTTCAGTCTTAAGAAATTTCCCTCGGTCGTTTTCGGGACAAACAAAAGATCGACTAATGGATAATTCCGGATAACCCGATTACAATCAAGTTGCCATTCGGAATTGGAAAAAAAGCCCCCGGAAATTAACACCGAGCGTGACTCAGCTTGTTTTTTAATAATCCAAACGTGACTATTTCGCAATTATATTTCTAGCTCAAAATGTAATTTCGTGTTGATGAATTATTCAGGATTGCGAATTTAACTTCTATTAGTAACTTCAGTGCAGCATTTCGAGGTTGAAATTTCTAACGACTTACCCTGTTTGGCAGTATTTATTTTGAAATTATATATTTATTCGGGGAAGCCTGAACTTATATTTAATGGTCAATAATCGAATAAAATGCGGTATTTTGTTACATTGTGCTTAGATTACTGGAATTTATTACCTGTTCATAAGCTTTGCATAACGAAGAAAGGCGTTATGAGAAAACTAGTTTTAATTTGATTATTGACAGAGAATTCATAGAAGCAAACTCATTTTAACATTGTTGCGGATGCTACACTGAAACCAAATTAGAGTTTTTTATTAGTGTTTATAAGATTATGTAAATATTATGGATCAAAATTTCAGTTAATTTTTTCTGTAAACATTCAAATTAAAAATCATCTGAACTCAATTACGCCTGACCTAACTATGGTTATACTACTTACAAGTTCCAGAATCTAAGATTTATATTACTCAACTACAAATGAACCGAAAGATTTTTCATCTCAAACTGAAAAATCAAGAAAAACCCATCCATTTCTATTTTTATAGAATCGTTATTCTCTCGTGTAACTGAATAGTAACTCAAATTCTAGCAGAGAGCAGTGTAGTACACTGTCAACATTTCAAATCGACCGAACAAGAGAGTTGCGAGCAACGGTCGCTCGTTTTAAACTTTATATCAAACAGTTCACAAAAATGGACTCGAAAAATTTGTCATAAGCAACCCTTTGCACTGAATGGCTTTTAAGTTACAAAAATAGACGTCAAAAAAATGTCAACGATTCTTACTGCGAACACAGCTTTTCATTCTCGATATAACGCACAACGTACACGTTGAATTCGACGATAATCCGATCATCTTGTCTGCCATCTTATCCTGCTTTCATTTCGTTCTTTCCGATACACTATTACCACGAATTTTTTTTCTTTCTAATTTTTATATTAAAAGTTGCACTTGGAATTGCATCAGTTTCGCGCATCTTCGCCATTGTTTCATTCGTAATGACACCGAGGAACTTTTCTCGCAGGAAATTGCGAGATAAAAATGGTTATGCCACGAAACAAAGAAAAGAAAAATAGTTTTCAATTTTTGAACGAAACTTCGTTTCAAATTTATCTAGCTGTCCGGAAATGCGATACCTCATTCCTTTTATTGTCGCAGTTGCAAGCACGATCGAGGTAAATAGGAAACTGCGCATTATCACATTCGATTTTCTTATAATTTAAATCGAACAACAATTTCATGAAAAGTTTGATAGATAACATCGGTTAGGTTTATACTACCTGCGATTACGAGCTCAGATTTACAATTCAGCCCGTTCAAAATTTCTGCTATGGTATAAATTAACAAAACTGAATCACGATTTGGCAACCCATACGTGTACAACCGTTCATTTACATATTGACGAGCAAAATATATATTCAAATCGCATCCCGTTGCATTATCCAGAATCTGCGTCGTAAAGTCTCTCTCACACTCGGCGAAAAAGTAATTGCACAAAATAAAGAAAAGATGCGCCACAAATCTCGCGGGCTGTTTTAACGTTCGCTGTAAAATCGATACCTGTGAAAAGCGTAGATCATAAATTCTGTTTCGTCCTTCAGCTGAAATTATTCTTCCAGAAAACGGCTAATTATAAATCCCAATCGAGATACACCACTGAAATTTTTATTTCGTTCATGTCATTTGGCAGCGACGATGATTTTCAGTTAAACTTTTAAGTCGACAAATTGTGTGCGAAAAATTTTTCATGCGATTGCAAAAACTTTAAAAGGTCCATTAAAGCAAAATTTCTGCCTCTAAATTGGTTCTTAAATAGTACGAGGAAAAACGTTAATTGACATTCGGCGCAAGTTGAATTGCAAGGCAATTAATTGAAACAAAAAACGTCATGGGAATAATTGACTTACCCGTGGTCGTTTGATTGCAGGGACTTTTTTCTAGAATCACCTTTAGAGAGCCACTTTTCATTGGCGGCCCTGGAAACACTTCCGGCCTGGAGAGACTGCCGGTAAAAAATGGTTTCGAAGGATGCGTTCGCAGTCTGGAGGC
Source organism: Telenomus remus (assembly GCA_020615435.1). NCBI lineage: Eukaryota > Metazoa > Arthropoda > Insecta > Hymenoptera > Scelionidae > Telenomus > Telenomus remus. The sequence goes on from CM036337.1 coordinate 13,220,106, forward strand.
AAACGACCATCACTATCGTTTCCCTCTGGCCCCCGACGGCGACGCAGTCAACGGCTTCGACATTGGTAAGTGCGAAAACTTGAATCTTACAACTTTTTCAATTTCCCCCGTTTCAGGTCGTTGACGCGTCTTCGGTGAGTTTTGCTGGACTGCCAAGCAATTATAATTGTGTTAATTCGCGAAATTTGCACTTTCGCAGTTTTCGCATTAAAAAGTTGCGACGAAATTCGCAAATTTAATGCAAAATTGAGAAGGCATTGAAACCGTCACATTACAGACTTTGCGCGCGAATTCATAATTGTTTGCTTGACTGACAGTTTTTCAGCTTGTCCCTCAACAGTTAAACAATGGTGAAAAGCCCATTATTATTATTATATGCGCGAAGGCACTAATTGCTCTTTCAACGTCATTCATCAGCTCGACTCATTCGCACCTCCGAACATGAAAATCATATCCATTCACTATTGTTCCTCAACAGTGTTGGAATTATCAACAATCAAATCACGTCTTTTTCAATGGGACATCAAAAATTAAACGCAAAAAAGCAGTCAATCACATTACTCGGTCTTGCCAAAAACTATTACAGCGAATTTTTCTATAACTTTCCATTTAATTTTCCGCGCTCTTCCACATTAACTTTCACGTGTTTTAACAAATTTTAAATACATTTTTTTCGTGTTACGAAACGTTTTTTAAAGTAACTACTAGAAGGTCCGACACAGGACGCGAATTGATATTGCGCTTGTAAGTACAAATTGATGCCAATAAATTTTAGTTTTCCAACACACAATCGAATCTTGAGGAAACTCGTGTGCACTCCAGTGTCGTTATCGGAAGGACAATAAAAAATGCATCGTGACTTAGAAAAAACATTGTCGAGCGAGTGTGCGAGCTAAATCAGATTTAACTAAGCAGGCAAATGAAATTCATCAAGGCTCAAGTCGTAAATCATGCTTTCAAGATAACCGTTTAGGTTGACAATGGCCAAATTTGATCGCTAATCGAAAGCGAGCCACGAAATGCGATGTGCGAAATTGCGCCGACACTGCACATCACGTTCGACCACAAGGTGACTTTGCATTTGAGAAGTTCGGTCACGTGAACCGCATCAGCGCTCAGACGTCACGCGGATGTCCCGACAGAAACTCTTTTAAGGAAATTGGAACACTTGCAGGAACAAACGTCCGAGAAGCTTTTTGTCCCGACTCAAAATGCCTGGTCTGTTATACCAGTTCTCCTGACATTGCACCTTTTTAGGCGCCGGAATTTGCTCAGCCACCTATCACCGAGGCCTGCAAAAATCGCGTCTCTCAACCCGGAACAATGAAATTTTCCTGCAGATTCCGCGCGCTCGCCAGTTCATTTGTACAGCAACGAAATAATCTTCGAACGACGCCACACTAGCAGAGACAAGTTTTTTAAACTTTTCTTCGTTTTCTGCCTTTTTCCCAAATTGATAGAAAGCAATTTCACTACGAGGCAAAAACAGTTTACCTCCGCGACACACTTGAGCAAACTAATTATGGACCGAGAGTAGCTGCAAATCTGGATGTTTTTAGGAGTCGCAATTTTGCACTCGTTTTATACGGTGAAAATTATTCTTAGCCAAGAAAAGGGAAATAAAAGGAGAGAAGGGACGGGCTTTGTACTCGGACGTGATTTTATGACGATTGGAATAGTTCCCTCGCGCACTCGCCAGGGAAGTTATAAGTGCGAAGTAATTGTGCGAGGCGAAAAAATAAAAGGCACAACGTTTCGAGTGGGAAACGAAAAGAGGAAAGATAAACCATGGTTGTGTCGACGTCAAACCTACGTAAAGGATCAACGCCGCTCGTGGTGCATACTGAAAACGAATTTGAATATAGTTTTGTCTATGTTCTCATGCGATGGAAATCAAGTTTCAAACGAAATTTCGTACAAGAATAACAAATTCAAATGTCACTTATTTTCTTATTAGATGCTCACGAGCTTTCAAAATTTTTGAGAGTTCGAAAAAGGTAATAATGAATGGAGATTTTTAAAAAAGATTCGTTTAGAAGGCCGGATATTACAGCTCGATTTGTTATGAAATGTATGAACAAAAGTGTGAAGTACCTGTTATAAGTTACTGTACTCTAAAAAGTTCAAGTCAGAACGCTCCGCTGAGTTTTGAATCGGAATAAAAGTGTGTTTACAAAAGGTGCATCGACAATACAAAATAGCATTTCAAAGGGAAATTATTAAAAGCGAACGTTTAATTATATTTTCATTGTGAATAAGAGGAGGTCCATTGAATTTGTTTCTTGGTAAAGGTTTCCTTTTTGAACGTTTCATTACAGTTTGACGTTGTATAATTGTACAGTTGATTTGTCTGTTCAATGATAACTTCGATTGATTTCAACTCAGCTTTTGTACTTTAAAAAAGATACAAAAACAAAAGTGAAGAAAAATCCGTCTTCGAACATTCTTTGAAAGCTCCAACAGCGAACCTTCTGACAATTCTATTTGAACTGGAAATTCAAGTTCACTTGTACAGAAGATTACAAACACAATTAAAAGCTTACTTTATAAAACTAGTATTAAAGAATTCTGTCCCAATTTTGATTATTCAATTAGCATTTCTATTTCTATCACTGAAGAGTGATTTTTCTACAAATTTAAAATACCGTCCCAGTTTTATGATTATTTGATTAGCTAATGAATTAGATCATTTCTATTTCTATCATTGGAGAGTGATTTTTCAAAACTGTAAAATCGAACAAAATTATCATAGTTAAAGGAAAATTATCCAAAATTAATTTCAAAACCAACCACTTAGTCTCATATTGTATTGGAGTCTATATTATATAAACGTTCAACAATAGTTCAGAGGATCTATATAAACACAAACTGACACTTTGTTTACGGCTTCAAACTACAACAAAACTTTTAAACTTTGGACAAACTATAACACATTCAATAAAGCGAAATCATAGTTTGTAAAGCTCAGCCCACAGATTCACAAAAATAACTACGCTGAAATCAAAACAAATATAAATAACAAGCCCTTTTGTTTGTATTCGTCATATTTTGATCAACTAGGTATAAATGAAAATTCATTTCAGCACACCTATCTTGAAGTTGCGCAACTCCACAATTCATTAGTGCAATTTGCACTAATCACCCTCGAGCGTTGCACCCTCGGAGAAAGACAACGGCGCATAAACAAGTGAGGCGAATAGGCCGAGCCACGCGATCTCATCGATACACGAAAAAAAGTCGTTAGCCTTAGACTGGTTGGCGTGCCCGGCGTAGACAATTCCCCACTGACCGATATTCATAATTCATCGCGCTCGCCTCTTTTTCATTGGCAGTCTAGCAAAACTCATCCGGCTTTTAACTCCCGACTGCATAAACTGGGTTAATTTTTCCCCGTAGTCTTTTCTTAACGAGGCAGTCTCGTCATTCCATTTGCAACCGGTTAAATTTTCAGCAGCAAAGCTCGCGCAGTGTGCGGGCTTGTAAACGAATTTGCTTGGATTTTGCAGAGGAGTGCACCGCAGACAGGTGCAGCAAGGTGCCATGCTCCCACGGTGGCAAATGCTTGACGACCGGCGGCGACACGGCCGTCTGTCTTTGTCCTCTCGGCTACACCGGTGACCTTTGTGAAACGAGGGTAGACCTGCAGGTAAGCGAGAAATACGAGCAGCAACACTTTCTATGAAACGCTATACGAAACAGCCGAATGTCCCTCGATCGATACCCAGTCCAAGAAACACCCTTTCAACGAGCGCAAACAAAATCGTTTCGCTTTATTTTATACTTTGCTTTTCCTTCTTTTATTTTTTGTTTGATTTCTTTTTGTAACTTCTTATTTTGGTCGAGCACACGTATTTGCTCACAGTTTGTTTTCTCTTTTGTTGTGAACTAAAAAGACAGGGCTTGACTCTGATCTTGAGACGCGACGAGCTTGCATGATTCAACATCGTTCGGCAGCCTCGACTGTATTTTCACTCGGTTGTTTCCGCGGGTCTGAATAATATAGATGGCCGACGACGCCGGTGTGAAGTGCGTCCACCCGGTTATGCTAATTAGAGCAATTTTTCGTCCGGGCCGCGGGAGTTTTGAGACATAAATAGACTGAAATACAGTGGTAAATGAGATTTATGAACACAGCAGCGAACAAAAATCTACCGAATCCTGGCACGCGATGCGTGCTTAAATTTCTGTGATTATACGGTTTAGTTAGACTCGGAAACTTGGGTTAGAATATAAGCCCTTCGAAGGTAATGGCGAGAAAGACTTTAATCATCTGCAGATTTTCCAGGTCTTGATTTTTCTTATGCTTTTTTTATTTGTTTGAAAATTGTTGATTTTCAGGGTACATTTTATGTTGGGTTCGTTTGTTTCGTCGTGGGAATATTGGTTAATAATTCAATGGCTAGTGTGAATTGCAAAAAACACGGTACGAAAAGCACAAGTTGTACGTTTACAGTGGAAAGCGAATTGCGATCAAAGCGAAATCGACATAAACAATAAAGCTTACTAAGGAAACGTTATGCGTCAGAGAAGGTGTTTTCGCGTGATAAATTTTGAGACCATTGTTTGTCGATATGTTGGTAACGTTAAAAAGGAATTTCAAAGTGACGATTTACGTTTGAATATTATTTTGAAAAGTTTCATTTCGAAACTTTTGTATATTTGTAATTAATGAATTTGAAACGTGTGCAGCGAGTTGAAAAGCACATGCACAAGTTATGCGTAAAACTTTTGAAGACGAAAGAACGTAGACTCTTGTACAAACTAGACGAAAGATCATTTGAATTTTAAATTTCCTTTTTTGAAAAAGTAAAAAAATAGTTTAGCTGTACATAACTTTTTCAATTACATTTGTGCATGCCTTTGCAAGCTTGATTCAGTCGAAAAGTCAAAGCCTTTCTGGTCTCTGAAAAAAAGTTCGTTTTTTCAATACTTATTGAATACTTTTTGAATACTTAAATTTTCTGAATCGAATTCAATAACATTGCACATATCAATTTCCATTTTTTATATTGGCAGATATTTTTAATTTCGTATCTCAAACTGAAAATATAATGTAGGTCAGCAAAAAAACTGATTCATCCGGTAGGATTTAAGATTCAAAAAATATACACGACAAACTATGATATGAGACAACAAAAATCCAATATTTATTGATTTAGATATTTCAATATTTGATGAGATGATACAAAATATTCACTTCTGAAAACGGTTTAATTCGTTCAATGAAAGATAAATAAATCATTTCCGTTCTCAAATTCATCGTTGTTGAATTATGAACTCACTGTTTCATTACCTGGTAATTAATCATGATACTACAAAATATTTTCTGTATTACTGCCAATTCGACGTCGAAATGTTGTGTTTTGAAAGCCCTTTTACAAATTTTCAATCAGTATGGATTATGGATTGATATGTACAACCTTTTTATGAGTTACAGACTCGTCCGTACGGAAAATCGATATCGTTGATATTATTTTAACGACCGCTGGCTGCTCACTGTTTCCATAATTGTCCCGAATTTCCTACCTGAATTTACATTTCAGTTTCATTTTACTCAAAGCTCGCGGTAATAAATTACGTTTCATTTATCGTAATAAATATGGCGCAATTTGGGATCTGAAAACTCGTCCTTTTTTGAAGTGTACTCTGTTCGAATGAAAATGTCGCTTTCACGTTGCTAATTTAGTAAGTTGATTTAAAAAATATAACAGCGTGTGCAATATCGCTTTTCACATTCGGTGCACTATAGCTTTCAGATACACCAACATCAGATTCCCATGGCCTCTGCACTGAGCATGTACTCAAGTCAATGACATGGGTCACTGACATAGCTTGCAAATATAGGCCACTACAGGTATACCCGCATTACGTTACACCTCAGCTCAAATCTATACATAATTACTCAACACGCAACATGATATTGCAATCAATTTTTTATTCTTATCTCAAACCATCAACATACTTCAACCATTTGAAATACATTTTCAAGCAAAAAAGGGAGTACTTGGTCGTGGTTTTTAATTAGAACGTGAATAAATTTACCATTAATTTATTTATATCAATCTTATTCAGTTTTTTTTTCATCTGAGCAAAAACGAGATTGCAAAAAGCTTATTACAATCTCTACTTGCTGATCGAAACAGAAATAAATTTCATTAAAGGCACTCCAACTTGTATTTATTTTAATCTCTTTGTTTTGAATGTAACTTTTTGTAATAAATCCCCAAGACTAAATTAAAAATATTGATGAACAAACTTTGACATTTCAAAGCTCGACGATTCGTTAATGTAGAATAAATAAGCTGCCCATCGTGATGTAAAATTTGTTGGTTCGCTAGATTGAAGATAAAAAAAGGTTTTCACTCTGCACTCTACCTTCAATCTTGTATAAAAATAAAAAAAAATATGTGAAAAAATTGTACAGCATCCATGAGCAAGCACGAACGGGATTTTCATATTATGCAGCTGGTAGTTATCAGTAAATAATGAAAAATGCAATCCCGTAGAAACGGCTGTTCTAACAAGCAAAAATAGGAACGGCCATAAACCAGCATGGAGCTTTTTTGTCCCGCGCCATAAACAAACCAGGTACGCGCTCTCGCGAGCTCGAATAATTCATCCTCGAATCCCAAGTCATTAGCCAAAATTTTTATTGGTCTGTACGAATACGCAGCGAATAATCAGAACCGCCGTTCGCCTTGTAATCCCCCGCATTGATAAATCTCGGATCGCATTACGTGCCGGCCATCCATTTATATCCAGCATCATAATTTCGACTTAACAAATTGACATGGCATAATTCCCAAATCCCGCGACCAACCAATTCGTTATTATTATTTGACGGCTGCCGTATGATCCCGTTTTTTCTTTGTTTTTGTAATCATCACTAATCAAATCATTGTACTTTCAAATCTGTTTGACAATCAAAAATTTGCCCACAAAACCACGAAAAAATCACGCTTTTTATTATTCGCATGGTAAAAAATAACGACGCATAGTTAAAATATTCCGATGAGATTAAAAAATGAAAAAAGAACGGAAGGTTTGAATGATGAAACAAAAATCGGCCCGTAAATTGAGATTGTATTTTTGTCGAGTTTGTGATTGAATATTTCGGGTGCATCGATCGATTGATTGGTGTATTACAATTCATCGAAGGGCGCTCGAACGCTCGTGGACCTTCAATTAAAAATACAGAAGGCATCAGAGGGGAAGAGGGCCAACAACGCGAAACATACGCGAACGCGTGCAATTACATAACGTATGTCGTCGTTATACGCATGTACGTGTATTGTGCGCGCGGCTCGCGCGCAATATCGATTGCGACAGAACGGTATTAAACCAAACGAACCGAGTCGGATAAACTTTGCTATCGTTATGGCTTCACGGTCTTTTCGGCTCTTGATAATATATTAACATTGCTCGGCGAGCACGTTGCGGCCATCATCTTGCAACTCCACCCCCTCCCCTACTAAGGAACCGATGAAAAATAAATGAACGCCGGATGATCTTCCAGACTATTGCGCCAAAACATTTGTTCGCGTATCGAGTATACTGTGCGAGTAAACTTTATGCCCTACGAATTATTAGTATTGATGACTCTCGTGCTTGAATATCAGACCAATGAAATGCGGTTGAATTGAATTACAGAAGGGTGACGGAAGCGCGCCGTCAATGAGTTATAATAGACTTCATCATTTTTTTTTGTCGAATTATATGCGGAGGGTTTGCCGAGATGAATGGGAACTAAATCAGGGTCGTTTTCACGAGAACATTGACGGAAAACAACTTGACAAAACATTGAGCTTGATTAATTGACGGACTTTGTGTCTGAGTGCAGTTGTTGTAAACAAAAATAGTCCCTTCACAATTTCATTCAACGTAACTCTATATCCTGATGGAGTAAAAGTGTCCGAGTTTTTGTGCCCGACTAAAAACTGATAAAACTACTGTGGAAATATATAATGAAAGGTGTCTTCCCACTGTCTGACTGCAATCTGATGAAACTACTGCCAATTTTTTTAATCCTATTTTGAATAAAGAGAAAAGTTTTACGTTGCACCGATGAGCCGCGGGACAAAAAATATCTTTGTTCAAATTAGGATTCGTAAAAAAGAATTTTTTCATTTAAATCGTGATTAAAACTTTTGTTCTCCTCTTTGTAACGAAAAGCCGCGCTTTTTATTTCTTTCTGTCGTTGATGGAGGAGTTTTTTTTACAGCATCAAAAATCTGAAGCAAATTTATTCCTGCGAATTCTAAAAAGTTCCCTCCCGCGTTCGCACCGTGACTAATTTTACAATCGCAATTTTTTACTCCACTTCAAAAAAATTATCCTGAAATGCTACGTTTTGTATGTACAGATGAAGGGAAAAGACCATTTTCGTCGCAGTTTTTACAATTGACAAGCTGTTTAGCTCGAAGTTTATGTTAACAAAAAAAATTGACATCGCAGTTAAGATGGACTGCCGTGATCCGGTAACGCAACGTACAAATCATCCGCGGGCCGCAGACATTTATCTGCGTGCTACCAATTTCGTGTCCGCATCAGACGAATGATTTATCCGGTAGAGTGTCGATAAAGGCGAGCTGGTTTAATCATTTTGCCACGCGGCGACGTTACAAGCGCCGAACGACAAAGCCCGGTGTAGTCGGCTGGCAACCCGATACAAATCGCATTCCGAATTTCGACTGATGTCTCATTTTACAAATTATCCCGGTGCACTGTGCACAACCACGACAACGTATTTGAAAATCAAATTCGCCCGAGCGCTGTGCAAAGCTAGAGACCATAGTGCAAAAGTAACGAACTCCAAACTGAAAGCTGTAGTGTTTGAGCGCTGCTTTCCTTAGATATTAATATCATTAATCTGACTATTAAGTCAGACTACGTTACTTCACCTACTGAAAGAATAGGTATAATAGAGTTTGCACCATCTACACTCCAGCCAAAACCAACAAGATTTTGTGTTCGAGCAAGATTTTCTCGAAAACGTGAACAAACGTTGATGAAGCAGAGCAAACTTTTTGCACGAGCAGTAATTTAGAAAATGATTTGAACGTTTCAGTAGTAGCTTGTTAAAAATTCCACCTCGCCACTGTTGGTAAAAATTTAATGATTACAATTATTGGGGGACCGAAAATTCAGCAAAACTGAGACTGATACTTGAACCAGTTAACAAGTGGCTGAAAAGCGAATAAAAACTAAAATGTAACGATGACAATTAAAGTCCGGGCATTAACAGTTCGTTTTCGTAAGTGCGCTTAAGCGTAAGCTTGATAATTGAATACCAAAGAACAATGAGCGGGAGATAATCAAAACCCGTATAATCCGCGTCAGAAAGTTTGTATGAAAGCGCGCCGTCGCGGGTCCAACAAATATTGGAGAGCGTCAATCTCACGTTAAATCTCTTATGTTATTAAATTCCTCGACGCAAATATTGGTTAATTAAATTGCCGATTTATTGCGACCCATAAATTCGGCCCGGGCGAATATCGTTTTTAATCATATTAAATAACGCGAACACGCGTTGAGTAAAACGGAGAGACGAATAAGGGTGCTGGCAAAACGAGGGTGTCTCTCGGGTGCCATTTAGCTTGGCTTGTAACTTCCATCCGGCGCGGCGTCATGCTGAATCTAAATGCCCGTTATTAACCAATGACATTTTGCTCATCAGGTACCATCGTTTAACGGCTCGTCATACTTGCGATACCCAGGACTGGCGGAAACATCGCTCTCGTGGCTCGAATTGGCCATCACTCTCAAGCCGACCGCTCCCGACGGTGTGATTCTCTATAATGGCCATCACAGCGACGCCACCGGTGACTTTGTTGCGCTCTATCTGGCCGCGGGCCACGTGCAATTTACGTTCGATCTGGGAACCGGCCCAGCAACTTTGAGGTAAGCATCTTTCGCCTCTTGCAATGACAAAGTGACGATGACGTACGACGTTCGGATAAACGATCATCGTTACGCTCATCAAACCGTCAACCACAAGGGAGTTTGCGCAGTTTCAGCCTAGTTGGGCAACGATCAAACTCGGATCAAACGTTTCATTAATCCTTTATCAAAATTCACTACAGAAATCGGTAGTTTACTTTAAGAAACATGTCTGAAGATATTTTAAAAATTTTGACAGTTACTTCATCATAACCTGAATTACTGTTGCTTATTGTTTTGCAAAATTTCGTTGGTTAAAAATAACGATAGGAATTTTTCTAAATTTTTGTTGGTGCATAGTTATAGGGTAACTATGTTACGTGTAGGCTTAAAGAACTTGCACATGCTGTAGTGTAGTAACTTGAACGGTTATAGTTATGGAAGCTTTACACGTTATAAAGCCCAATTTAGTAAATTATCTTTTGTCTGGTGAACATTATAGCTACGAGAACACTTTGTTGGAAGTAACTGTAAAAATATTGTTACAGATCGCTGTAGTATTTGTTGATAGAGGATAATCTATTAATATTTTAATATGAAATGAAATCGTATCATATTGGAATTGCTAATTTGAACGAAGAGTGGGAAGGAAAGTAATTTTGCACTGTTGTTACTGAATAGAACGTGACTTTATCTGTCTATTGTTGATATTAACCGGAAGCATTAATAATTTATTAACAAACCCCGGCGAGCGAGAGCGACGGATAAATCAATATCAGAAACCAGGGTTTCAGTCACATATTATATCTCGAGGAATTTCATTAAGAGGAGAAAAAAAGGATTTGTATTCAGCCCTCGAGGTCAAAAAGTCGAATAAAAGCGTCCCGCTTCCTAATGAAATCACTAGGCTTTATTTATCTCGGACAAAGAAAGCTTTGATTTTCAATTGTCTATAAACGGGTTATGGAGGAAAAAAGGTTAATCGGATAAACGGATTGTTTAATAATCGATTCGCGTTTATTGAACCGCAAGTTCGTTTAAGTGTTAGAGAACGTTGGGATGCGAACAAACACCGAGCTAATAACATAGGTGCAACTAATACGACGAGATAAAATTACAAGTTCGACGGGTCTCGTATGGGGAGCGGTGTTATCGTCGTGTTCAGACGCAGGAACCCAGTTTGCTCAAGTTCATCCTGACTAGGAAATAGAGTCATAATCGAAAACAACTATCTGTAACAGTTGCCACAACCAAAGTTTGTTCGAGCAGAAAAACAGTTTCGCGAAAGGCATTTCGCACGCTCACAAATCATCCGTTCGTTATTCAACCGCGGGATTTTAAATTTCGTATTGGAATGATTGGATCCGCTTGAAATAAAAAAAGGAGGTGGAAAGTTCGTTAACTGAGCCCGCCCGCTTGAGGATCCAAGTTATCATCAAGCTGCAAAATCGAACGCCGAACAAACTTCTCAATCATTCAATTTTCGGAATAATCTTAAAATGTTTCAAAGTGCCACTTTCAATCCGTTCAGTTTAAAGTGCGACTGGCAAACTTGTTATTCAAACTTGGAACTTCATAGCCCCCTCGCGAAATATAAACTTTCTCGTATGTTTGCACAGCGACATATCGTTTAGCCGAGAGAAAGCGTTACATCTCAAAAAATACAAAAAAAACTTTACTTCTCTCCTTTGCCTAAGAATAGTTTTTTGACGAACATTTTCAACACAAAGACGACCGAGGAAAGTTTTGCGCCCGATAAAGCGCGTGACTTGAAAACTGAAGTTTCGTTTTTGGCTGTAACAAGCCGAAGACAACGCAATTCAGATGTAAATGAAAAGTTGAAATTACAGGAGCGAATCACCGGTGCGCCTCGGCGAGTGGATAGAAGTTCGAGTGTCAAGAACGGGACGTCTGGCGTCTCTCGAGGTGGAGGATGGTGCGCCTGAAGAAATTTTGGCACCAGGCGCCTTCACCCAACTGTCGCTGCCCTTAAACCTCTATCTGGGCGGCGCACCTTCGTCGGAAATGTATTCACCGAAAATGCACATTAAATCAAGCTTCGTAGGTTGCATACAGAGAGTGGTACTCAACCGTCGAGAGGTAGGATTAAGAATTAACGCTAATTCGCAATTCACTCGAACTAATGTATTTCAAAATCTACAAACAACAAACAAACTAAAAATGATACTTGAAAACTTGTATTCTACCAAAATCGCTATCTTCAAGTGTAAACAATTTCATAATTCATCCTTCTTCATGTTTTGAAAAATATTCATATTTTGATAATTCTGATGCCATTTCAATTAATATAATCCAAGTTATAAACTCTTGAACAAAATGGTGCTTCGCAAAAAAACTGTTCGCTTGAGATTCAAGCAACAATGCATTCTAAATATTATGCAGATGAGAAACAAATTCGGACTGGAAATGTGAGATAAAATGTGATTTGAAATTTGCATCTGAATAGAAACAGAAACATTTGACAAAATGTTGCTCGACTGGTTTTCGGTTAACTAAATCTCAAACATTATTTTCGCAGATCGGTATTTTAGCCGAGGCATTAGGCGGAGTGAACGTTGGCAACTGCGGACATGCCTGCGAGGCACGCCCATGCGGTGATGCAGAATGTCGACCACTGCGAGAGCGGTTCACCTGTCGGTGTCGTCCTGGTGTGCCTCATCCTTGCCCCGCGCCCGACAAAATTTCACCAACCTCGGCTCCGGCGCTCAAAAACGATACCCCGAGCGCATTCAAACACCCGGATAAGACCGTGCCCAGCTTCACTGGCAGCGATAGTTATCTCCACTATAACGACGCCGACACTATGAAAAGGTGAGAGCCTGGTCTATTCACCCTAAATTATTTTTTTTCATTCTCCCATTTTCGTTCCACTTTTTTTACAAGTGCCAAAACTAAAAAACCTGCCAAATCTACATCAAGCTTTGGAAAAAAGAAACAACAAATTGTCGGTCCATCTGACCGAGCTTTGAAAGGTTATGAATAAATTAATCTCGCATCTTCGACTATGAAAACCGTATCGTCATCAGATAATAATTTGGCGTTGTAAACAGCAGAGCCGAGTTGAAAAGGGGTCTTTGAACCGGCGACCCCCATTCGCTACTTTTTGCACGATACATTTGATCTTGTGACGTTCAAACATTTTGTCAAAGACAAATTTCACTACGCGTCCATTCATTCACGAGGGCTCTCTGTTTTTTGATTCAATTGTGCGCATTTTCGAACGCGCTCAGCTCCAATAATAGCAACAGATCGAAACCCATATCCCCACGACTAACAAGGAAGTTGGATTACAAGTCGTGCAATTTTTATACCCTCTTTATGCCCTTGCTGGATCTCCTTTATAATTCAATGGCAGAAACTTTTGTTGCCCTAAGTCGGACCCCAAGTTGGAAACGTCTCTCAAGACGAATCACAATGCGAGCAATGATTTGTGATAAAGTTACAGAACGTTCGGCGCAATTGGTCAGCATTGGGAAATTTGTCAAGTAGCTAAAGAGAAATTGATGGCAATTGGAATTCTGATCAAGCTAAGTATCCAATAACGTTTGAACTGTTACAGGATTATTAGCTACTGGGTGGATATCAACATGCGATTTAGAACCAGCAGTAGCAACGGACTTCTGCTCTGGAGTGGAAGACAATCCAGTCCGCAGGAACAAATGGACATCAATGAGGATTTCCTGGCATTAGGATTGAACGGGGGTTATCTGACTCTTGCATATAACCTCGGCTCCGGCGAGGCGGTGTTAAGTTACAATCTTACGAGATTGGACGATGATCTTTGGCACCGAGTCAGAGCTGTAAGGTACGAATCATCCCAGCAACGCTATCGCTCATACAATCACCAGATACCCTTTTAACTGGCCAATTTTATAAGTTCGCCCTCTCGCCTCTGTGTAACTTGGCACAGATCGCGATAAACCACTCGGACGAATGACTTCATCCTAACAATCCAAACTCTATCGTCTGTTTATTGAAAACAAATAATCATCTTGCAGGAACGAGCAGGAGGCCTCTTTGTTCGTCGACAGTGGAATTGGTGTTACGTCATCCTCGCCAGGACTTTTGAGACAATTGAACACTGATACCGGTCTTTTCGTCGGTAAGACTACTTTGTCTCTTTCTTTTCTTCCTCTCGTCATTCATAATGCTATTAAATTTGACTCGTCGAGGTGAATAGTATCACTGGGAAATCAGTCCGTGAGATTGAATTTTAAGGGGATTAATTGCGAAACGCCAACAAGTAGTCTCGAATTTACAATTGATCCGCGAAAGCCTCTTAAATTTGGCCTATTAAGCGCACGGAATACCGACGTTAACGTGAATGTTGCAAATTTACTTTGGCTGCTCTCGGTGTGCAACTGTTGGAAACGCTGTACAAGTTTCGGGATATCTTGAACTTATGACTTTGTTGACCGAATTACCAGAGTAACCAGTTGTTGGGCGAGGGCGGAACGGAAACTAACGTAACGTGACTATTAATTGCAGGCGGAGCGCCGGACATAGTGAGCACCACTGGAGGAAGGTACACGCAAGGAATCGTGGGTTGCATAAGCGACCTGGTTCTCGACTCGGATTTCTCCGTTGCTCTATCGTCGCCGGAGCAGGCAACCAACACAAACTCATGCGTCCCTTGAGGATACGAGCAAGCTTACTTGGCCGCTCCGCTATCGGACATAGAGCGCGAAAATGTATAATTCTATTAAAAGCGGAGCAATTTCTCGAACAGCGTCGAGCAATTACCGCGTGGCGCAACGGTTAATCCAATTGTACAGATTCCCTCCAAAAACAGAGCTAAATGACCACGCGGTATGGACGTTACTGACTCTGATGCAACAACTTTGTAGGTATTTTATTGTAAATAGCAAAAACGCGTGGGCGCAGATCAGTCCACGAGTCGAGTGAAAGGGAAAAAATAACTGGAGTGCAGTGAGAAAGAAAAAACTGAATAAATTGTCGTAGCAATGATCCAAGTCAATTTGTATCGCACCGTCTTCGTTTGTACAACGTGTGTCACGTTTGTATTTCACCCCGACAGAGTTATCGATCAGCCGTTAAAGCGAGATGGTCGCGCGGTCAATTAATCGTTTGTTAACTCAAATCTGCAAAATAATTATTCAACCTCCCGGAACAATCTATGATTCTGTCCCTGACTGACCATTCGTTTTTCTGCTGGCTTGAACGAGTGAAAAATTGATTGTCTGTGCCGCGTATGATCTCTCCGAACCTCCCCCCGTTTCGGAACTATTAATCAATAGCGAATTTCAATTTTGCGCTTAATTATAGGAGACGCGGGAAAATTGATCTCGACAAAAAAAAGAGAGAGAGACCGTGAGGGATATAAAACAACGATTGGAAGCTGAAAAATGTTTGCGATCAATTTTTCATCTGCGTCACGCAGATGCAACAAACGATTTCGCGATCGGGGTGAAACGTTCTTGCAATAAAATTATAATTGATACCGATTGTTTTCGATTAAAGCCCCCTACTATTACGTCAATACAAGACTTTGTTTCTCGTTCGATCTCAAAACAAATCAAAACCAAATAGCTGTCCTCCAATTGAATGAATAGTTACGAAGCTTCATGACACTGTCTACCGTGACATGTAATGTAATAAAGCACGTCAGAAAGGTCACCACGTCTTATATACGAGTTTATATTTTAAAAACAAAGTACTACGGCGAACACCGAATTGACAGCCGCGTCAATTGTTTTTGTAATTGTTCTAACGTTTAAGAACCGATTGCTCGTGGAGCAGATGCATTTTTAACACGCTCGCTGATAAAATTAGATGGAGGGCAGAAAAGTAACCGAATGTAACTGTAAAGTAACTAGGACTTGTTTTGATCTATTCATCTAGTTTTATCGGTGCTGTAAGGTCTTGCAATGAAGAGATAAGAAACAATATATTACATATCATAGATAAGCGAAATACCCTTTTTTTACGATCGCAAAATAATAAGTCGTGCAATAATTTGCAATTCTACGTTGTTGCGTCTTTTTTTCAGTGTCTCGTGTCGTTGATAAAATGAATTGCACCGTAATATATTAAATCTTATCTCTGTGTGTAAAAATGAATGTTACATTAGAGCGCTAGTTAAATTGAATAACGGTACTAAGGCAACAAATATTCGTCTGACCGTAGATTGCAAAAACGACCAACGTCATACAATTTATCATACGATGCGAAAGCAAATTATTTCTCATCGCGCCTCTCACACCGAGCGCCTAAATTTTTATTGCGTTATTCATGTCTGCGTGCTTTAAAAACGGTTCAATTCTCGTGTAATTGTCGCGACGACTAAACATCATCATTTGTCATCCCGTTCGGTTTGACATCGAGTGCTTCTTGTTTGTTTTTTGTTCTGTGTACAAACGCATGCACGTCATATCTCCTATCAAACAGTGAAACGATGAATGAGAGCACTTTTGTGCGAAACAAGACTTAATTGGCGGTGAAAACTTATTGAGCTGACAAGTTGCGGTAATTGGCGGATGACTTCTTTTGTCATTACTCGTTACTTCTCTGAACTGCTTTTGTGATCACCGTAGAGAAGCAATTGATCATACACAATTTTGTACGGATGTTATTTTTTTCGGCCATCGCGTGTGGTATAAATAATTATGCATACAATTAGATGAGTGTGTACATTCTAAAGACACCAGGAACGTTTATGACTTCTGTTGCATCAACTGAAAACTTTTGTTAATAACATCATCAATGTTATTAATTAACAAAATATTTGTAGATTCAATTTTGTTTAAATGATAAAATGATTGTTTTGTCAATGAAAAACACCTCGAATTCAATTATACAAGCAAACGAAATAGATTTAAGCTTTACTTTGTTCCTCAGCGTTAGACGATGTAAATATTTAAAACGCCATATCACCTGAATATATTTTTTTTATATTTATATTCAACCATTGATAGATATCTTTAACAACTGTTATTACATTGATAGGATTATTATTTAACACATCATTTTACTGTTAAACAAAATTAGCAATACGAATTTTGTAAACCCTTTCAGAGATAGTGTAGCTGAAACAAAATCCTAGTATAAAAGTACTATCTTCTTTCCTGTCTGCAAAGGTGTCTCACGTTCTTACTTTTTCATTTTTTTCTCTCTTTTTTTAAGAAACCATCTTGTATGAGATGGCGATAAACTTTCGTTGACACCGCGTCACCTCTCATTTCATTTTTTCATTGCATTTCAAATCCTCTGAATCAAGATGAAATATAAATTATTAATTTTTTCTACCGAGTATATGTAACATTTTTTTGACAGTATAGTGAGGTTTCATGTTACATTTTTCATATCACTGACGTAGTGCGATTCATATTCAAACAAGTGTATGTTAGAAATGATTTCAAATAGATTTTGCAGCTCATAACTTATTCTTCACACGATCAAAAATATTCCAAACAAATAAAGAAAATCAAAATCAAAAATAGATAATCAATGTTTTACTTTTTTTCAACTTCTTACAACAAACTCGAACTCAAATTTCTCACATACAATTTTTGAATTTAATCATGCAAGTAGTAGTGCCTTACACTAGTCAACGTATGATAGACAATGTTCATCCACTGGTCCCAGTCGAGGAACAAAACATTGAATATCGTACAATTTCATTAGACAATCCTCGTTCGTTTGCGAAGCAAAAATTAAAAATTAAAGTTGATATATGAAAACTCAATTGATTCAATAAAGAAAAATTTATCTAAAACTGTTGTCAATATTAACTTTAAAGATTCGATTCCAAAAAAACTGGGTGACTTTTCGCCAATCAAGACAAAGCAGTCATTTTTCGCTGTCGACCATTTCTGCGTTCCAATTTCATGTCCGCCTTTTTTATCTTGAAAATAAGTGCAGACAGTTTTGTTTTTATCAAAAGGTACAGCGCAATATCGTGTTGATGAAATCTACCAGCATAACATCCTGAGTGTCTCCTCACAAATACGAAAATAAAATAAACAAAAAAAAATAAAAGACAAAGTACTTAAGTATATACTGTATAGATATGATTAATATATATAATTATATATATTAAACAAAATATCAAGCATCACTATGCAACGTAAATACCAAAATATATTATTACCGATTACCATATAGATTGATATACGTATATGTTGAACAGAATGTTTTCTATGAACCATGCTTGAAACATTCAGTAGCTTCGTACTTCTTTTTAAAGTGCCCAGTCTAACTTTCTGCAACCTCGTTTTTTTTATTTGCCGTATATAAAGAAAGAATTGAAAATGCGAAGTAGCAAGAAGAGGGAGAAAAAAGTTTTGAGTGAAAAGCATAAAAAGCATTCTGCGGAATTATGATGCATATATTAGCTATTTCTATTACGTACGTCTGCAAAGTCTATTAGAAGAGTCTATCTACGCAAGCTCCTTGCCCCCTTTTTGAGTTCCACCTGTGACTTCTCTACGAAGTTCATTCCTGCAATTACATTACAAAGAGAAACCAAATTAAATAACAAATCAGACATATTTTCAAGTAGATTACCTTAAAGGCAAACAAAAAAAGACAAATTGTATTTATGCAAATAAAACTTCGATATTTTCGATACCATCTCCATGTACAGAAAAAAAAACCAATTTTGCTTTAGTGCTCTAATCGCTCTTCAAGTAACAGAGTAAATTTAGAGTGAGAAGGAGAGAGGGATAAGAAAATTGAATTGTTAATTTTGTCCTGTCGTTTCAATTGCAATTTCCTTTCTTTTGTTAATGAATTTTTTGTTTATCATAAACGTGAAGATAATTATCAGAGTGTAAAAAAGTGAACTGAAGGATGAAAAAAGGAGGGAAACTACTTATTTGATTTGTTCACGCGTTGCATGTATTTGATGAATTCGCAATCAAAAAAGACCACTGAATCGAGAATAACTATAATTGAAGGAACGAACTTGGCGCCGACGTGCGCGTGTGCTTTTCTCGTGTACGGGCCAACAGAACACAGTACACATGATTAATTGTAAATATTCGTTGAATCTTGTACCCCGAGCTTTATCACAGACTAGTTTCGCTTCCAATTCCTGACTGTCTAGTATGTGAAGCACGAAACAAAATCTACATTATTGGATTTTCATCATAAAGAGAAAATAAGAACACAAGAAAATGAAAAAGAAAAAAACTTACATTCACGATTTCTCTTATCATTCGAGCTCGAGTGAACACGTACTAATACACACTTGTGAATATATTTTGCCAACCGAAAAAGGGGATGACCGAATTAATTGCTGCGAAAGCCCGATTTTCACTTGCGATAATGATGGAACCAAAAAATGTAAGCTTTTTTTTATTCTCGACAAATCATCGGAGTGAGAGAACATTTCAAGTTCTGAAAATGTTCGGTCCACAGTTTATTTGTTCGTCAATTTCAAATAAAACAAGGTTTTAAATATCAAATCATTTTATGAGATGACAAATTTGAAGAAGCTGTAAATTGAGGGAATTAAATTAGAAAAAACATAGTTTTAAATATCAAATGTTCAAATTGTGAAGGATTAATTCAACTGACAAACTAATTCAATGTCCGTTCGTTCGCTGTGGAAATGGAGGATTTTTCTCAGAGTTTAAAATGAATAATTTTGAAAAGTTAAAAAAGAAATAAAAAGAAGATTAAAAAAAGTGAAGTACAGTAGACTCTTTGAGCTATTCGATGTAATATTTCTTAAGCTCCCGTGGCGTTTAATTTAAGTATGTTGACGTTAATGTTTAATCCAATGTACAACTACGCGTAATTATTTATTATTAAGGTATAATGTATACGTGTCTGTATCTTGATACATCTGTCGCTAGAAGTTTAGTGTATGATCAAGTGGAAGAAAGTATGTACAAGAGTGTGATGCGTGTAACTCGGTCCACATTGTCGAATGCATCAATAAAGATTTTTTAATGCAAAACTTTCTAGTTTTAATCCACTTTCCAATTCATTACCTTTTTCTATTTTTCATTTTTCAATTATGAAAATGCTCAAAATCAAATAATTTAATCGAATGATTGAGTTTTTAAAGTTCAATTTATAGTTATATATTTTAAAAGATACTTTATTTTATATGAAGTTCAAAAGTAGGCAGAAGTAGGAGAGAATATTTTACGTTTTCTTTACAAAGAATAATACTGTGATCTGATATCGCGTAAATTTTTAAAACTCCCGCAATATTAACGCTTCAGGTCCATCCACCAGAGGCGCTCACACAATTTTATTCTTTCAGTGTGTGTGTGTGTGTGTGTGTGTGTGTGTGTGTGTGTGTGTGTGTGCCAGTCTACCAGTGTGTAGTGTGTACTGTTGTCACATGTGTTAACTCAGCGTGGTGTTCAATTGAGGTTATAGCCTGAATTGAGTTGTAAATAAAAGGCATTTTCCATTTTTATATACACTAATTACTGTAAAAATGGTAAGTTAATTTTAATTTATTTTATTTGAAAATATCTTCACATTACATCTAACGTAATACGTGATTTCAATCAATCTAAATTGATTTAAGAAAATGTGCGCATACTTTGTTTATTTACAACTTATCAATTATTTATCATTCTTAAAACGATTAACTTTCTTATTGTAGGATTTAGAAACAAGTTTACCCGACACTGAAATCAGCAACGAGGATGACAGTTCTGATGAAGAAGCCGAACCCCTTTCAAATATTCCAGAATCAGACGAAGAGCAAGATCAAGTCATTTTTGACTCGGACGCTGAAAGCGAAGAACTAGAATTTGAAAGTGAATCAAACGACGATGAAGATTCTGATGATGAAGAAGATAGTGAAGAAGAGGAAGAAGAGGAAGAAAAAAGTGCAGACGAATCTGACTCAGAAAATAAAAACAAAAATGGAAAAAGCTCTTTAAAACCAAAAGTTCCTCTCAGAATAGTTGAAATCAAAGAACAGAACCAACCGAAAAAATCTTCAAAAACAAAATCAAACGAAACAAAAAAACCTGAAGAAAGATCATCAAAAGCTGAGGTCGAAAATTTTGATAAACTCATAAGCAAGCCAGTTGACGAGTATGACCACGACACTTCAGACGAAGAGGACATCAGAAACACTGTAGGAAACATACCTATGCATTGGTACGATGAATATCCTCATATCGGATATGATACCGAAGGCAAACCTATTTTGAAACCCAAAAAGGGCGACCAGCTCGATAACTTCCTTAAACGGATGGAAGATCCAGACTTCTGGAGAACTGTCAAAGATCCTCAGACTGGCCAAAATGTTGTTCTCTCCGAGGAAGATATCGATCTGATAACAAGAATTCAGAAACGAAAAATTCCAGACTCTCAATTCGACGAATATGCTGTAAATTTTGATTTCATCTTTTATCTTTTCTTTTGCAATGAATCAAACTATTGATTTTAACTAATAACAAAATCCTGATTTCAGCCTTGGATTGAATGGTTCACTTCAGAAGTAGAAAAAATGCCTCTAAGACACTTCCCGGAACACAAAAGGTCCTTCGTCCCCTCAAAGGACGAGGCTAGAAAAGTGTCCAAGTTGGTACACGCACTCAAGATGGGTTGGATCAAGTCAACAGCCGAGATGGAACGAGAACGTCAGCAGAAAAAGAGCGAGCCGCAATTTTACATGCTCTGGTCGACGGACGACCAGGCAGAAGAGATGCGTCGCATTCACAAACACATCCCTGCTCCGAAACGGTTCCTTCCAGGTCACGCTGAGAGTTACAATCCTCCTCCGGAGTACTTGTTTGATTCCAGGGAGATGAAGCAGTGGGAGAAGTTCAAAGAAACTCCATGGAAACGAAAGCTCCATTTCGTTCCACAAAAATTCAGCTCGCTCAGAACCGTGCCTGCGTATCCCAAGTTCATCAAGGAAAGATTCCAAAGATGTTTGGATCTTTACTTGTGTCCTAGAGCTATTAAGATGAAGGTGACCGTCCAGCCTGAAGATCTGGTTCCTCAATTGCCTGATCCTAAGGACTTGCAACCGTTCCCAACGACTTTGTCGATGGTTTACAAAGGTCATACTGATATGGTGAGGAGTATCAGCATGGAAAGTTCTGGACAGTTCTTTGCTTCTGGTGGCGATGATATGAATTTGAAAAGTAAAGTTTCCTAATACTTTTGAACAGAAAACATGTGTTTAGAAAAAGTTTTGAAAATACTTAACGTTTCTTTATGATTTTCTGTTTTCAGTTTGGGAAGTTGCAACTGGTAGGTGCGTTAAAACGATACCGTGTGGAGGAATTATTAGGAGCGTTGCATGGTCACCTAGCAAGTCGCTCTCGTTAATAGCAGTTGCTGCTGATAAGAAAGTTATTCTTATTAATCCTGGAGTTGGAGACAAATTAATTACGAAGAAAACTGATGAGTTACTTGAGTTGATTCCACAAAGTGAAGCTATAGGTGAAAACTATACAGAAACTAATAAAAACAATTATAGAGTACAGAAATTTTGATCGTGATTTTATATTTTCATTTTCAGTTAATGAAAGAGTGAGTGCAGCAGTACAGTGGGACCAAGCAACAGGCGAAAATGCTGAAAAGGGTATGAGAATAATTCTCAACCATTTCAAGATGGTGAAACAGGTAACCTGGCATGGAAAGGGCGATTACTTCGCTACAGTTATGCCCGATGGTCAGAACAGATCGGTTTTGATACACCAGATATCAAAGAGGAGATCGCAGTTGCCTTTTAGCAAATCCAAGGGTCTTGTACAATGTGTCCTTTTCCATCCAATCCGACCATTTTTGTTCGTTGCAGTAAGTAACTTTTAAAAATAATCGAAATGATGTTTTATCGTTCCTATCGCCACTGAATATTGAAGACTAATTTTGATTGATTATTTGCAGACTCAAAGACATGTCAGAATATACGATCTCACGAAACAAGAACTGGTTAAAAAGTTGTTATCGAACTCCCAGTGGATTTCAACCATGGCTATCCATCCAGGTAATTTATTTATTTTCAAAAATTAATAAATTTGTATTGATGCATAATGATTGAAAAATGTTTACAGAAATGTAAACATTCATTCAAATGTGTTCATTCATTCAAATTAGTTGATTTTAACTCGTATCTCTTTGTTTTAGGCGGTGATAACATTTTGGTGGCCACATATGATCGCAAAATGTTGTGGTTCGACTTGGATTTGAGCTCGAAGCCTTACCAAACATTGCGTTTACATGGCACAGGTGTTCGTGGAGTAGCATTCCACAAGCATTATCCTTTGTTTGCTTCTGGCGCAGATGACAGAGGACTTATCGTGTCTCACGGAATGGTTTACAAGTTCGTAGCACACTTAATCTTCTTAAAATAACAACTCGTGTAACTATGAATAACAATACCATTTATTTCGTTTGAATGAAAAATTAAAATGTTCTTTTTTTTCAGTGACTTGTTGCAAAACCCATTGATTGTACCACTGAAGAGATTATGTGATCACGATTCTTATAACGATTTTGGTATTTTGGACGTTGCCTTCCATCCGATACAGCCTTGGGTACTTTCAGCAGGAGCAGATTCAACGATCCATTTATATGTTTAGATTAGATCGTTTTTTTCAAACGTGATTTGTACGTGAAATAAAACTAATTAAATTGTTATTTTATACGGAAACCTTTTTTGAATTAATAACCAATGAAAATTTAAGTTCCTAGAATCTTTATTATTACAAAAGTAAAAAATACTTGTTCGTTTACAGCAGATCTTACAACTTAAAAACTAATTGTCCGAATTGTTGGAATACAAAGATATTCATCTGTTATCTGAACTAAATTACAAAAATGTTGATTCAACCTCCGTTTTCAAATCTTATTCATTAAACGAAACTCTAAAATAGTGGATATATTACCAATAATTCATATCTTTGTTTAAATATCACTTTTATCTTAACCGTCATTTTCTTACTCTAATCAACTCTTTTTACAAATGCTCAGCAAAAGTAACAAAATTATAATTTTTACAGTCGTTGCACTTTTAGACCGACGAGTTCTATTTATTCTTTGGCGTCGCCAATGCCGTCAGCGTTGATTGCAAAAGTGGCTTCACCTTCTGCAAGGCAAGGCGAGTCGTAAATCTTGCAAACTCTTGTCTCTCCTCGTCCCTTTCTAAGTAGCAACCTTGTGGTACTGCTGTGAGCGATAATGTGCCCTCCTACTGGTTTCTTCGTGTCTCCTCCAAACATACTCGCTGCTCCATCGACCTGAGCAACTACTTGGTTTGTAATTACCACTGCAACTCCAAATTCATCAGCCAATCTAGGAATCAAACAATTGTTTTTATCAATTTGTATGTTATAACATAAGTAAATATTTAAAAAATGTTTATAACAATTTTTACCTCAATAACAACCGCATAAACCGAGCCAAATGAGTTTGTCTAGGCTGCAACTCTCCACGACCAACATAGTCAGTTCTATAAAGTGCAGTTGCACTGTCAACGATAAGCAAAGCGTATCTTGATTCAGTCATCATCGCACTGGCTTCAATGAGAAGTTTTGTCTGATGATCCGTATTGAAAGCTCGAGCACAGGCAACGTTCTCCAAAACAGAATTAGCAGGTATATTGTATCTCTCAGCCACAGCGACCAGACGTTCAGGTCGAAAACTGCTCTCGGTGTCGATGTATAGACACTTTCCTTCCGCTCCACCCATATCAATTGGCAACTGACAATTGACAGCCAACGTGTGACAAATCTGCGATTTTCCTGTTCTGAACTCACCGATCAGCTCGGTTATTGTTCCCGTTTCTATGCCCCCGCCCAAAAGTCGATCAAGTTCAGTCGAACCGGTTGATATGTATACAATATTAGCTCGGATCTGAAATATTTCTGTGGCTGTTTTGAAGCCCATCGCGATGAGCTTGGAAGCTTCCTGTAAAATTTTGTCGGCCTTAGCTTCACTTATTCCTTTGATGGAGATCAGATGTTTTTTTGGAGCGTACGCCACGGATTCAACTGTGTGAAAACCTGCTTCTTCAAGTTTTTTAATGTCTCCGGCAGTAATTCCATTACCCTAAAAATATTTTGATAGTTGAAAGAAAACAAAAACTTGTTTGAACAAAGAGTAACCACATGTTTTGGGCTTTACTTACCTCTAATGTCTTGATCAGTTTAACCGCATTCCCATCGATATCCTCCTCGACTTCATTTATGTCGAGAGTTTGTGCGGCGGCAGTCATTTTTGCTTATTTGAGTATCTAATATTGAGATTGACTTCGATTTGTTGTAAAAATTAGAGTTCGAACTTGAAAACGGTTGAGAACTTTCGTATTTCAAAGGCTTACTGCTTCTGCGTATTTGTCGGATGATGTCAAAACAACAACTGGTTGAGGCAGGCTAACTGAGGCTAACCAAAACAAAGCGAATGTAGAACATTCTAGAACGCGAAGCAAAAAATTCAAACTTCGATTTTAGTATGATTTTGATCATCAACTTATCCTTTTTGATTCTTGCTCTTTTAAAACGTTATGAACAAATATGTATATGTAAACAAAATTTAAACAATCTTAATTGTTGCTATGTTCACGTTCGACCGGCAGTGGGCGGGAAGCGCACTTTTGCTTTGTTCAAACACGATAAAACTCGCACAGATGTTAATAAACAGCACAACAAATTTAATATACAATCAATATTTTATTCAATTTATTAACTTGTGTTATTTGTTGTTTTTTTAAAGACCTTTTTGTAAGCACGTTTTCCCTCAGTTTGTCTCGAGTGTCGCACACCTACGCCAGAGGACGCCACAGGTAAAAAGAGCGGGAAAAGAGAACAATTCAAACTATTATTGAAAATAACTGGAAAAATAAGAGAATAAATACTCCAAATAAGAAAAAGAATATTTTACTTTTATTACAGTGGCTTTTGTGATCTACAATAGAAAGGTATTATTTGTCTGTTGATTGAACATTAACTTAACTTATTAGCTTGTACAAAATTAAATAATACATTGAAAAAGTCTGTCAAGAACTTTAATCGCTGGCATCGTCATCGCTCTCTTCTGAGCTTTTTGCTTCAGACTCGGAAGCAGAATCGCTTTCTGATTCTTTTTTAGACGGTTTTTTTGTCTCTTTCACCTTCTTTTTCGGCTTCTCCTCCTCGCTGTCACTTGCTTCTCTTTTGCCAGATTTCTGCAACCGAACACAATAATTAAACAAACCAATTCATTTAAAATGTACTCAAATATTTCAAGTTTGTGCAAACTGTTACCTTTTTATCCGACTCATCATTGCTGCTACTATCACTATCACTAATATATTCCTTGCTCTTGAACGCACCAGACTTGACAGGACTTTCCTTAGACACAGTTTCTTTCTTCGAAGGTTTCTCCTTTTTCTTCGTGTCCTTTGCCGCTTTTTTCGTAACTTCTTTATCCTTACCACCACCACTCTCAGTGTACTCCTTCATTGCAGTATTGTAGTCTTCCTTTGCCTTAGAAGCTTTGTCATTCCACTCTGACTTATCACTCAGTGCTTTCCACATCTCACCACCCTTCTTTGCAATCTCTGTGACAGCGATGCCAGGATTGTCTTTTTTGATTTGTTCTCGCATGCTGTTCAGGTACAACATAAAAGCGGTCGGAGGCCGTTTGGGTTTGTTCTCGTCCTTATCTTTCTTTGCCTTGCGTGGTTTTCTGGGCTTCTCAGACTGGAAAGGAAAACCATACGATTGAAAAGTTATCTTAGAAGTTAAAAGAACTTTTGAATGCAGATTGTATATGTAGATACTCACGACAGTTTTTGCTGATCTAGATTTCTTTTCTTTCTTCTCCTTTTTCTTCTCTTTCTTTTCCTTCCCACTTCCAGACTCATCTGAGTCGGCATCGCTATCAGTTGTGGCAGGATTGCTGTCATATTCCTCTGCAACGTCGCTGTCTTCTTGATTAGGATTGAAATCTTCGTCAGTCGACTCGTCGTCGCCTTCAGAGTCCTTGTTATCTTCATCTCGTTCTTTAGCTTCTGCTTTGACGCGAGCGAGATAAGCATCAGGTTCATCTTCTTGGTCGCTGTCTCCAAAGTCATCGTAGTTGAGTTTGTCCTAAAAAAATTACAAGAAACTTAATATACATCAAACTTTAATAAAGAAAATAAACTCAATCCAGAAGTTCGTTAGAACTTCCGTATGATTTTTTTTTATAAGATACTTACACTCTTTCCTCTATTTTTGACGCGCAGTTTTTTAGCTGTAATATAATCAAAGAGCTTGCCATATTCCTCCTTCTCAATGTTGCTGAACGTGTGCATAACACCGGTTGTAAGTTCGATCTCAAAGTCGAAGGATCGCGTTGAACCACCACCTCGAGCAAAATTCACAGTTGCGATTTCATCGAATCGTAGATGCATTGGAGGTTTGTGAACGTAGATGAAACCTCGTTCTAGTGGGTACAAGTAACCGGCTGCTGCTTTGAACGAACAGCCAATCGCTGGGGTACCGGAATGCCTAAACGATAAAAACAAAATTAGATTCGATGTTTATTCACGAGAACTGAAAATGAAAGAGATCAAATTGATTATGTTAAGTTACCCTGAAAAGCCGCCAGTCGAAGTTAACTTTCTGTTACTGATGACTTTCATAATTTTTCCAACGACTTCGTAAGTTGGCCCAGACAACTCTTTTGTGAGTTTATCTTCGTACTTTTCTTTCAATTCCTCACTAAAATAAAAAAATCATATACAATTTGCAATTTTAAAACAATTATAGAATTGAAAAGTGAGAAAAGTGTATTGTAACTTACTCAGAAAACGGTAATTCGATGGACGATTCTTCTTCCTGATTGAAAAGTAAAACCAGGAAGTGGTACCTAGTTTGGCCTTGTTTGATGGGAGGATCTAAGCTCATCTGAAACATAGAAAACAAATTCAGAAAACTGTACGAGCAAAAATTATTTAACTTACGCGTTTTTAATAATAAACAATTACTTACAACAAAGAATATTTGTCTCCCGTCTTTATGAGGCAACAAAAACAGTCGAAGTACCGTAGACATGGGGATTTTGTAATCGAAGGTTTTTCCGTGCAACTGAAAGAAGGACTGGAAGATTTTGATGTCGTAACGACCACTGAAATAAAAATGAACAAGTTACAGTCAAAATCACTGATAAATTCAATAAACAAGTGAAAATTTTTGTGTTTGTTTTCGTACCGCGGCGTAAGACAATGAATCTCTCTGAAAATGGCAATAGCATCTCCACTGACACTGATGACAGAGGCCTTTTCCATTACTCGTTGATGGAATGCTTCAACAGGATCCTCATCTGCTGCGTCGGTCGTTGGTATGTGGAATCTCATCTCCATCAAACTCACTGGGGCATCATCATTCTATA
Source organism: Telenomus remus (assembly GCA_020615435.1). Taxonomy (NCBI): domain Eukaryota; kingdom Metazoa; phylum Arthropoda; class Insecta; order Hymenoptera; family Scelionidae; genus Telenomus; species Telenomus remus. The sequence continues at coordinate 13,248,312 of CM036337.1, forward strand.
ACCAAAAGTTAACTATTAAATCAATTTTTTAAATGAATAACTTCAAAATTAGAACCAACATTTTTTGCAATAAATTTGATGTGGTTCGAAATCTATTTTTACCTGATGGAACTCTAGAGTGACTTCATTTTTGCCAGTGTTACACTGCGAAACATTACTAAGTGGAATTTCAAACGAGGTGTGATGACCTACGTCGAAACTTAATACTGATCCATGAAATTTGGCTGTTCCCCAGTTCCATCCCTTGAGACTCAGTTCTTTTTCTAACATGTCCTTTTTGTAGTTATCCTTGAAGAATTTGGCAAGTTTTTCTTGCTCCTGTGAAGTGAGTAATAGATAAGATGAATTGTTACGAAACGAAAAACTTACATTAATAACATTCAAATACTTGCCGACTCTTTGAAGCCACGGAATCTGTGCAAAGTACCATTTTTCAAGAACAATCTCAAACCAAGTGTTCCAAACGAAAATCTCTGGAAATTGACTAGATCCAAGTCATTAGCCGAGATCTGTTCAACTTTTCCAGTTTTTTGATTTTTGAAAATGATATGCTGGTCGGTTAACTTCAATTTTCCAGCAGTCTGAAAAGCAATAGAAAAAGAAGATGTTAGTAAACATATATCCTTTGTGAACACCTGGATTCGTTAAATATTATTCGATTTTTAGAATTGGAAGGATAGCAATTGGTTCCCAATGCAAAAATGTTGGGTTCAAAATAACATCAATGATCTTTTGTCGAATTTTAAGGTTAACTTACCAAAGCGCCTTTAACTTCGGCAGTTACGTTTGGATACTCGAGATCCATTTTGCAACCAACGCTTTCGAAAGAAAACAACAATTCGCGCCCACAAGTTTAATTCAACTAGCTAATTAACAAACTCTTTTTCAACAATTTTCTGCGGCTGCGGCGCTTTTTATTATTGCCTGTCTTTTATGGCCGGGTTCCGGGTTTGCCGCCAACCGCCAATTGAAACCAATGACTCCCATTCAGTGCCGCCCTCTTTAATATTTTGAAATCTGTAAATGCAAAAAATAAGATCTCCCTTCGCAAAAAGAAAAAGAATAACGAAAATCAAAATTGTTGATAAAAAAAGTACGTGAAAAATACTGTATATTAAGAATGAAATATTTCAATTTAGCATGCAATTATATATACTTCTTCAATTCTTTTTTAAACAACGAAAAAATGAAAAATAGGAATTTAAAGAGTAATGAAAATAAATGATTATTTGCACTTTCAAAAAAAATGTTTTTTGTTCTAAGTATTTATTTACATTTTCATACACATACACATACAAAAAACACATGTTAAGTCAGATAACATAACCTAAGACGTTGCTAAAAACCTGCGTTAAGCGTGTACCTGCGTGTACTAAAGTGCAAATTTAATTGACTTGAAAAAATAAGTGCAGCGACTTGGCATTGAAAGCCCTCTAAAATCCAGAATCAAAATCCTACATCAAAATCTTGCGTTTTCGTCAAAATAATAAAAGAACGGCGAGAACCATGAAAATCGTAAATAATTGTTCTCTGTAAAGCGGCGCCGCTTGATTGCGAAGTTTTTCTGTTTGAATGAGCACTATAATGATTATAACTCTCAAGAAAATGACACGTAAGAGAAGCGCTCGGAGTTTAGGAATTATTTTAAACGCGAGTGACAATTTGATTCGCTAAAAATAGTCGGTGCTTGAGGAGGATACATTTGTTTTTGTCAATTTCTGAAACTTTTCATCCGGGATTTAGAACAGAAAAAAACAATGCCTAATTCGCGAACAAGATGTTGGCTGGACGGCGGGTTTTTATTCGTTGGGTTGATTATAATTGCACTGGTCCCTTATGGCCGGTGTCTCGAGGTCATCTACGCTATAAACGCCGGTGGTGATTCGCACACGGACAGCAACGGTATCAGGTACGCCCGGGATCCACTCATGGGTAAGGTCGGAACGTCCTCTGATTATGGCAAACAACTTCTCATCGGCCGGGTCAACGGCAACGATCAAATTTTGTACCAAACTGAAAGGTACCATCACAACACCTTTGGTTATGACATTCCTATCCAAGAGGACGGCGAATATGTCATGATACTCAAATTTTCCGAAGTTTACTTCAATTCACACAATATGAAGGTGATTCTTCAAAGATATAGTCTGTTTAGAAATTTAAATGTTTGAAATAAATGGCCTTTTTTATGAAATTGATATTTTTCAACACAAATCGTTTATTTCAGGTTTTTGATGTAGTTCTAAATGGTGATCATACGGTGGTTGCTGATTTAGACATATTTGAAAAAGTTGGACGTGGTGTAGCTCACGATGAATACATCCCATTCAAAATTGTAAAAGGAAGATTGTTTTACAATGAAGAGGATTCTGAGATTCATGCTGGAAAAATTAGGGTGGAATTCATAAAGGTGCAACACAAATTTTTATATTTTTATTATTATCCCAATCTATAATCTACTAATTGGATTATTTTGGTTTTTAGGGATACAGAGACAATCCAAAAATTAATGCGATTGCGGTTATCAAAGGGACAATGGATGGTATGATTAATATTACAAAATCAAACGTTTGTTTAATCAATAATCACTTTTTCAAATGCAAAAATTGTATTTCAGATGTACCAAAACTGCCACCAATTCCTCGTGAACCAGAAGAATACCGAACTATGGTCGAAGAAGAGGAAGAATCAACGGTTCATGGCAAGTTTACAAGCGGGCCTCGAACTCCGGATCCCTACTCCATAGACGACTCTTCCATCATGGTGCCTTTTTTTGTTGCGATCGGCACCTTCATACCATTATTGTTTTGTTTGTGCAAATTATAAATTTATTATCACTCCGAAGAGTCGGAATAGAACACGTTGAATGGTGAATTGAAAAAAAAAAAACGAACACGTACTTACGAGAAGCCGTGTATAAATCATTATAGATAAAATCATTAATTTATGCGAATCTATTTTAAATTAGATAGAATGTTAGTTTTTTTATTTTTTAAAACAAGTTGTTCGATTTGCAACGATAGAACTGAATCTCGTAGAATAAGGCATCGGTGTGTACAGATTTTGCATGGACACGAATTTGTAATTGAAAGTCGCGCGCAGCTTCTGTTAAACTAAGTCTTAGACAACGCTTGGGAGTTTTTCATATTGGTGCAAGCCTAGACACAACAGTCAAGAGCATTTGCATGAAGGCCGAGAAATCGAAAATAAGACAAAGAAAATATTCTTATAGGACGCGCAATCATTTTTTTTCTAATTCTTTGGTTTAGATTTCACCCTGAATCAGATCAGCGTACAATTTTAATAACTAATTTCATAGTTGTGAGATGCACAGCTTGTAACTGAAAATGGATAAGTTTGCTAATACAACGCACAAACAAACAGCAGATTAAAATTATGGATAATAAATTCGTCATGTCTTTTTGTTCGATGTACAACTGTATTTTTATACTTTTAAGTTACTTACGTTATATGTCTGTTGAACATAAGTTGAAAAAAATTGTTTACCGCAGAAGATGAAAATGATTTTGCTATGAAACATGAATAAATAATTGTGAAGGGTAATTGTGTTTTTTATGTACTCTCAAAGTAATAATTACTGTAGTACTTATTGACCAATCATATGTCAAATCTTATCGTACTTGTTCAAAGGGCTGGCTTTGATATGAATATTTCAAAACGATATCTGAACGTCTATGAATTGATCTTAGCATCTCGTTGGTGTGATTTGATTTCCCATTTGAATAAGTATTGTTGCTCAACAACGGCGGCAGCATCAATCGAACGTCATAAACGATGCCTTTAGAAGTACTACGGTTCCCTCTAATTCAGTCGTTGCACTTTATATGTGGTCGTGTGCATGCGTCTATAGTCTATTCTTAATGGGAATTAGCTCATTCAACCATCATCAAACAAGTACCATATCGAATTTGTCTTCTCAATGTCGCTCAGAGTCACGCGTTCATATACAATTTCATATCTAATTGAAACTCATGTTAACATTCATTTCAATCGTCAGTTTTATCTTTCATATTTTTTATTTTCAATCTCATCCATTTGTATACTTTCTACTTTGTCGTACTTTTGTGAAATATTTCAAACTTCATTTAACAATTCATTGGACGTGAAATCGAAATTTAAAATTGTCGTTTAAGTTCAATAACTCCGTACGGTATCGACTCTGGAGGGTCTGCGACGAGCTGTCACCAATCATATCTCATTGACTTAATTTATTAATGCCCCATGTTAATTAGTATCTGTTTAATTAAACGACCAGTCAGAAACAATTAAAAAAAATTAAACCGATACAATTGGTGACAATCACAAGTAACAAACTGAATACAAATTGACATACAAGTTTGCGATTTATCAAACGTTAATAACGACAGCAACTAAAATAAACTGGCAATTGAAAAAAATGTCAAGTTTTAGAGACGAGGTTGATCATATCCTAAGATTAAATTCTCCGACTTTTTCTTTGTACTTTTATAATGTGATAATTGTCTAATAATTCAAGGAAACGGGTAGTAACAACGAGGCTTGACAGTGCACATTCGATTTGACATTTCCTGACTCTCTTCTAAATTGATTATCGCATTGGATGAGGCATAGTCGTGTGAGAATAAGTGTGCTTTCATCCGGGCCTAAAGAACAAACAGTAACAACGTCTGGCATCATCAGGATTGATCGGCTGAATCAGCCAAGATTGGCCGACGCATGAATGGTGGGTGGACCCGTAGCAAAATCTTTATCCCCCGGAGCAAAAGGAATCGTCTGGCCGAATGCTAAGCGTCATTGCATAATCGTCCCCGCTGAGCTTATAAAAGCCCGGCACTCGACGGCGGTCATTACATTGTGCTCAATTGTTTGTGACAAAGCGCGTCGGTGATTCTACATTTATTTCTAATTAGAAAGAAACAACGAAAAAACAAATTATTTTTTTAAAACAACTGTTTTGAACTGCGTCTGTAATTAACAACCGACTTAGTAAAAATGGTCCAGATCGTGGGAAAGTACGAGCATGAGAGGAACGAAAATTTTCAGGAGTACCTTCAAGCAGTCGGAGCCAGCAGTGTTAAAAGTGCAGAAGTTGCAGCTGCGGCTGAAAATTTTGCGAAAAGTAAACCTGTCCTGGAGGTTCAGGAATCGGGGGATACTTGGACGATTTTGGTTGAGAACGAGGGAAAATCTGCGACAACGAGTTTTAAACTTGGAGAAACTTATGACGAGACCATGCCTCATGGAGTAGTCTTGAAAGTAAGAAAAAGTTTTCTTTTTCAAAGATTGATCTGTATTTTATCATGATTTTTTTTTGAATTTTGTGGTTTTGGAAAGGTGCCAAGTAGATTGAATTTTAGTATTCGTCTTATTTTCATGATGCTGTGCGATGCTCCATAACGAATAACAATTTATGCGAAAATTAGCGAGCACTCTGGTTGGCGCGGCGGCTTCCAAGGCACCGTCGTAAAAGTTGTACGAAAGTGCAGACCGTATCCATAAACTTCATAAACGCGTGCATTGAATACATTTTTAACACGCCCTTTTATTTGTGCAAATTCGCTCGACCGAATTTATCGCCGCATTGTTTACCACGGGTTATTGATAATAACGTGAAATTGTTTCTTGAGTCGATAAAACATCAGATTGTAATTTTTCAAACGAAACAAATGTTTTTCGTAAACGCCCTCAAAATTAATTATCATTGCGCAATAAAGTTTATATATAACTCCGAGGCAAATTCCTGATTGTATTTAAATGGTTATTATTACTGAAACATTAATTATTGTTTATCCATTGATTATATAAGTTTGGTTAATTATTTATTTTTTGCGTGATTTCGTTGAAAATGAGTTTTTGAAGTATTGAATTTAGGATTCATTCGACTGTGACGGTCGTAAATTTGAGGGCTAATTTGGTCATGAAAGTATGAATTGCTAAATCATCATACGCGGAGCATTTTAATGATGGTGAACGTCAGTAAAAAAAAGTCGGACTAACTTTAAGAGGCGCTTTAATTTATATTTCATTTCAATAAAAAAGAATAAGAATCTCTACTTATGCGAATATAAATCATTGAATATAATTGCACGGCAACGCACTTCGGTAGTCGAAAGCAGCAACAAGTAACCACGAAGTTGGAGAGTCATAATGAGTTTTGTTTATTATACTTACAGAGCGTGACCACTCGAGATGGTAACAAATTTATCACGCAGACAGAACTTCCTGGGGGTAACAAATCCATTCGAACTTATGAATTCACCGATAGCGGTATTATTGTTGTAAGTAAACTTCAACACGTTTTCTTTTGATTGAAAAAACGAGTACGCAATGAAATCAAAACTACTGATTGTATTTCTTTTGATTTTTATTTTAAAATTTATACCAAAATGTACAGAACGGCGAAAGTTATGAGAAAAACATTTTTTAGCACTTCTATTTTAAAAACCCATCTGACTTCAAAGCTCGAAAAGCACTTAAAAATCACAACATTTAAAATTCAGGCATTTCGTAATTCTTACAACAACTAATTTCGAATACAATTCCTTTAATTGACGCTTCTTCATTCAATGCAATCGTATATGATAACGGACGTACGACAATTATTTGCTTTGATGTTGACATGAAAGTTATTTGATCGTTCATGCTGACGATTATAAATTGTTCAATGAAAAAATTTTGTCATACGTCCGATGCAAAGTAAAAGTTCAACTTTCGACAATAGGTTTATAACCGCGTCTTTTTTTCAACTTTTTTTGTTTTTCTTTTCAGCATTTGTCCGACGAGAAAACCGGAACAAAGGCCAAACGTTATTACAAGAGATTGTAATACTTGTTAATATATTGTATTTATAAATAAATTTTCATGTACTAAAAACAAGCCTTAAAATTTGTTTATCAATTCATCCACTCATTCCAAACTTGCGCTAAGTATGAATCCAAAACATCACAAAATGGATATCAATTTAGCCATGAGTACTTATCACATAATCAGAATCATAGATTGCTGTACACAGATGGTATGCCTACGTAGAATACAAAAAAACGGAAAAAATCAAACAAAAAGAATGAATGGTTTTTATTTTTTAATTAATAATAAATGTGTGACGATATTCTTCCTTGGTAGTAAACTTCGGAGATAGGAACAAACAAAATAAATAAGCTTCTTCTAATGTACGATGAACAGTCGTTAAGTAATACAATTACGCGTATAAAATTAAAAAATATCTCGAACCGCCACTGCTGTCGTGGAGTGATAAACAACGAATCGCGACAGCAAACAAATGTCGCTTACATGAGATGCCGTGTGCGCGATCAGCACCATTCTCATAGCAATATCGTTGACCAAACTTCCAAACGTACAATTCGTTCAATTCCAAACTATCAAATCAAACAAGATTGCACGTTTGCGAACTTCGATCGCTGATACTGTGAAAAAATCATTGACCAATTCATTTTAAAAAAAGAACAGACGCAGTAGCAGTAATTTTAACCATATCAAATATAATAGTTATAATAAGATATAATATTAATTAATAATAAGAATATACTTTGAAAAGCATCCGATTATTTACAAAACACCCTCGATTAACAAGAGCAAATGATTAGGTTAGATTAAAATATTAAAAAAAAGAAGACGCGCAAATCATAATCAAATTCAGCAACGGCGTTCGTATTTTTGCCAGTACACTTATTCCTCGGTTGTAATAAGCTGGTTGTCGGTCGGGGTGATGATCGGTGAGACGTCTTTCTTTGGCACGTCCTCCTCGATTGTCGTCGTTTTGATTATCTCAGTTTTTTGCGCGTTTTCGCAGTCGCCGTTCTGTAAGGTTTTAGTTTTCGTAACAGCCGTCTTTACGACGCTTGTAGTTTTACTTGCAGCACTGTTTGTTTTCGTTGCGCTGACTCTAGAGCCAACTGATGGCTTCTTTATTGGTGATGTGGCACCAGTGGTCGTTTTTGTGGTCGTTGTGGCACTTGCCACACGTCGAACGGTGGTCGAGTTTGTGCTCGTACGAGTAGTCGCAGTAGTTGAAGTCCTAGATGTTGCACTGGCCGTGCTTCGAGCCGACGATATCTGCTTGTTCGCGGTTTCTTTTACTTGTTTATCAATCATCGGTGCTTTGCTGTAAAACATGAACAACAACATTAGTCAACTGAACGAAAAACAAGCTTTTATCAAAAACATTTTCTAAGGTAGTTGTGTGAAATTTTAGTTAGTTCACTAGGATATTAATTCAATCTACACATCTACCTTCAAAAATGAATTTTTGGTTACCTTTGTCCAGACAATGGTCGTGCTTTAACATTGGAAGTTGTAGTGGAAGACGTAACAGCAGTTTTTGGTCTGGTGGAAGTTGCGAGCGAGATGGTTCTGGCAGTGGTAGTTTTCGTAGTCGTCGAAGTGGCAGAAACTGGTCGAGGTTTGGGAACCGGTGCAGTTGGTTTGGTCGCCGTCGACTTGACTAGTGGGCTGGTCTTCGTAGCAGTGCCCGACACCCTGGTAGCAGTTTTGGGCGCCGCGCCGACTTTGCTCACAGTAGACTTCACCTCTCCATTCGTGAGTTTCTTCTCCGCTGGTTTAGCAGCTGTCACAGCTCCAACCTTTTTCACAGCAGCTACAGAAGTTTTCGCAGCCAAGGGCTTAGCAGCAGTCGAAGGTTTAGTAATCGGCGCAGGCTTCGCGGCAGGTTTCGTGTCTAAAACTTTTGGCTTAGCAGTAACACTAGAGAGAGGCTTTTTAGTAGCGGAACTGGTGGATGTTCTGGCAGCAGGTCCTTTCTCCGTCTTTGTCGGTGAGGTGGGCGATGTTTTGGCGCTGGTTTTTGCGGAAGACGTTAATGATTTTGTGGTTTTTGTCGCAGCCGTGCTAATTTTTGGTGCTGGCGCGGTTTTGTTGATCTTTTTCGGCGAAGTTTTGGCAACTTCGACGGGAGCTTCAACTGGAGCTTCGAGTTTCTGGTCGACAAACGGTGCCGACGGCACTGTCGGATCAATCTCTAATGGTTTCAGTTGAAAATCGTTCGCAAGTTGTGGGATCTCCTCTTCCTTCTTTTCCTCGACGTCTTTTTGTTCCGTGACTAAGTACTCCTTCAATATCTCCTGCTCCTTCTCCTCGAATTCGGCCGTTGTGTCCTGGAGGTTCATCGCGCCCATTTGTTCAGTCAACATCAGCGACACGTTATTCAAACTCTGGTTCACCAGGGGTTCGTCCATACACTGGAAAGGCACGGTGTTATCAAGTGGAGATGCGTCCTCGCTGTTTGTCTTGCAGGGATCGTTCGCACAAACGTCAATCTCGAACTGTTCCTTTGTTTCAATAGGACACGTTGTCGAGTCCTCGCTGTGTGGTTCTGGCGACCCTCTCTCACCCTCAAATTCCATCTTTTCCGGTGTTATCCGTCCAGGCTCCATGTCTACTTGGAAATCATCCACTGATTTTACAACCTCCTCTTCTACTATTGGACTACTAACTTCAGCTACCTCTTTCTCTTCAGATTTATCCTTTTCTACTTCAGTTTCTTCCTTATCCAAGCCACATTTTGCTTCATCTCCGTTAAGTAACTCGTTTTCATTCGCCTGGTTATCCATAAGTTCATCGCCCTCTGTGCTCACAACAACAGGTGGACGATTCTCCTTGTTCCATTCGTTCATCAAGTTTTCGTTATTCTCGCCCAGGTCGGCGTCTCGCAGTTCATGCACCGCGTTCAAGTCGACTGAGGGTTCCAACAAGTTACCATTCTCGCTATCATTCTCGTGTTTGGAATCGTCATCATCGTCCTCGGAGACCTCGAGGGCAAGTTTAAGGTCACCCGGTGTTAAGGACATGGCCATCGGGTCCTTGGCGATGTCGTACTTGTCCGACCCGGTGAAAGATGAGTCGTTTATGAAGGATCCGTCGTTACGAGTGTTGTCTGTGAAAAAACTGTCGCCATATTCTGCTTTGACGGATGAAATCTCGGTCGTGGACTCGCAAAGATTCGGCATGCTTATTTTGGGCAATTCGTTATTGGTCTCGTTGTCGTGTTCATTTTCGTTCTCGTTTTCGGAGTAGGATGTGTCGTGGGTGAGTTCGTGCGGTCTCCGACGAACTTCCCGCTGGAATTCCATCTCGCTTGGAATCGGCATATCGTCCATCAGGTTTGAACGCTTCAGCGGAGACCCGGATATCGGAAAGTCTACCATCACGCGCTCGGCAATCTTTGGCGGCGATCTGTTTGTCGCCACAGGAACAAACTCGGCTGCATTCGGATTCAAGTTGAATGCCATGTCGTCCTTCTCGTCTGTGTCGATTAGATTCTCGAAGGTTCGCTGCTCCTGGTCCGGCTGTTCAGGCTTTGACGGCTCGGGATAGTCGTTGTCGCTTATCTGTCGAACAAATCGCAGCTATTACAAACTGTCGGTTACAATCATCATTTCAATTATTTTTCTCTTTTGGTCTATTTTCAATTGAAAGAAAGCTCAAAAAGGTAAAAAATTAACGCAAGACTGAATCATTAATTTTAATTAATTTACGTTCCGCCATTCTTAGCGAAATAAAACAATGCCGCGTAAACGAGAATAAACACATCAGCGAACATAATGGCACATAAATTGATCCTGTCCATTAACTGTATCGCCGACGATTCTGCGCTCGCGTTATCTATCTCAATCGACAAGCATGCATCATCGTAATCAGTTAGCCTGTATCGCGATGCCATTTTTGTCAATCGCCTTATTACTGTCATGATACTTCAATTTTTTCTGAAAGGAAAACCAAAAAAAGAACAAAATCAAATAATAAAAAGTAAACCAATCTTGAATACGTACATTAGTGTCGATAAGCTCAAACGATTCGGCGTTGCCTTCGGGTTTGAACTCGGTCTGCTCTGGCAGATCCGTCTGGTTCTGTTGCTTCGCTGGTTGACACTCCTCAGGAGCACTCGGAGCGCCAGCAGATTCTTTTTCTTCGTTCGGATAGTAGTTCCACTCGTCCTCAGAGTCCTCGCTGTCGGCTACATTATCTGCATCAGCAACGATGTATGCATTTTGACCTGCTTCTGTAACCGAAAAACCAATTTTTCATAAATTTAAACATCTAATCAAATCTTAAAAGAAAGAAATGTTTCTTTCGATCTCAAACAGTCTTAGAATGAAATTCTTACTCAGACACTTATGAAGAATGGTGGATAATCAAAATGTGCGAATTTCACGTGACAAGCAGAGTGAAGGATTAAAATATTAGTGGACGAGAGAGGTTGATAACAGATCGGAGGAGCTGAGTGATCGAGAATGACGGGAGAGAGAGCGGAGAGCAGCTACGCCTGGCGCGAGATACATTTTATTATCGATCTAGTCTGGAGCAGCGCGTTTCGTTCGGTTTCTCTCGTCCGCCCTTGTCGGCCACCCACCTGTGCGCCGTGTAGCAACAGACCGCTCGTGATTTGTCGGCGTCTGACAGAGGTCGGCACAGTCAACTCCTCGTCAGCTAACCTTCGATCATTCCGCGGGCCTCAATTTATGGGCTACTACAATCAAACTTACAATGCTCCACGTAAATCATGTGTAACGCGATGTTTTATTCAATGAGCGCCAAAAGAGAATCTAGGCGTCTTTTTTTTCATAAAATCATTCCAACACAAACCTTCAACTTTGCACCAAGAAAAAAAGTCGTACAATCTAAATCTTAGATCTTTCTGATTTTAGTGAAAACAATGCAGACCGTGAATTATTGTACGTTATCGTGAGAAACGTTTTTTTATCGAATAGAAGAAATATTGTTGGAAAATTTACAGTTAATTATGTAAATGGTCGTATTTGTTTGACTTATTGAACGTTTAAATTCAACTTGACTAGTTTTAGGGTAAAGAAAGAGTTGATAAAAGTCAAAGTTGAGTGACAAAGTTACGCTCGACGGTGGGACATTATTTGGTGACGGTTTCGCGATGGCATCGTGCACCACCCACACGTAGCCATCGCACACGTACGAGCACAGGGCTAATTTTACACGCGGATCTCTCTTGGCGGCCGTTTTGCTCGAGCCACGATTTCTCCTGGCCCACAACCGATTCACTTGAGTTTCAATATCAAACAACAAGAATAAGTGCCGGAGTTTATTAGATCAACGAGTTTTAACGCTGACCCCATGACTTTTTTTCTTCTCTCCCTCTTCTGATCCACTACTGATAATGACGTATTTTCATCGCGATGAAAGTGCCGAGATTCGTCTAGTGATATCTATTAGTTCAATTCCATTTAATTTCTCTTTCTTCAAATTCCGATCTCTCATTTTTCTAACAAGAAAATATTCATTAAAATTTTCGAACTTTTCATTTTGAATGAAACTTGGAATAAAATTTGAAGGAGAGGATTTTATTTTTTGGTTATTGCAAATGAACGTTGCTGAAGAAAATGACATGCGTGAGATTGAAGGAAAAAAAGAAGGTGAAAAGTGGCGTTTAAAGTCGGTACTTAATTATAGATAGTTGTTAGACGTATAATAAGGACATTTATTATCCACATTTATAGATATGCGATGGCCGCGTTGTCGGGATATAGTCAGAGTGCAGTGCAATGTGACTAACATCCTGAAGAGGTGAGACCAGCTGCGCTGTCAATTAATCCCACTGTTGATCCATAAATACGTTAGTGGCACGCGATCCACGGATTAATTACATCATCAAAATAGTATTTGCGCGTGTTAACGCCCTGTACCTACACACCTAGCGATCTATCTCAAACTTGTTGTTTCGTCATTGGTCTTATCACGTTTTTCTCGCCTCTCCAACTCTTTTTTCTGCTTTTCCCATATCGGAAAATTATTCCACGTCAAATTACTCAACTGTTGTCTTAAGAAAAAAAATTAACTTTTCCTCTTTTGTCATCTACGGATAAAATTGCAAAACTGATCCTTTGTTTATTTGCATACTTAATTGTGATTAAACCTAACAATAATTTCGACACCGAAGAATTTTTCATTTCGTTTCATTCAGTTAATTGTGGTTCATTCACTGTCGTGAATCACACGTTTCTGTTCGCTTTGAATGATGACTTGTGCCTAGCTCTTACTTAATATGTAATCTCTGATTTTAGAATCCGAAACTGATTTAAATACTTTGTAGTTTTGTGATGGAAAGCGACACGTCCTTGAAATGAATTTCACACGTTTTTAAAAAAAGACCCGATTATAAAACACTCTGATTCTTTCAAATTTACGACTGAAAATGCATTCATTTATCACGTCTGCCAATAACAGCTTTGGTTTTCTTTTTGAAACACTAATTTTAGTTGTATCTACATGCTCTTATCAGACGTTACCTTATATGTGCAAAACCTGTAATCAAATGTCTGCAATATTACACGCGAACTAACAGAAATAATAACAAAGCAAAAAAAGAAGGGAAAATTCAAAATCGACAATAAAAAGAGAAGAAAAAATAGTTCAATTGAGGATACAATAGAATCATCAAAAATAATAAGCACGATCGGGTGACCAACCAACTATAGACCACGTGACTTGTGTCTTTGTTCAATTTATGTCTTTGGTATCTGCAACGTCTTCGAAATATTAAACCCAAGTTTTTAACAAAATGAATAATAACAAACAACAAAAATTGATGAAAAAATAATTCAACTCTATTTGACACAATGAACAAAGGAGCGATAAAAACCTAACTTTCAATTAAAAACAAGAAAATGATTGTGGAAACGTGATGGAGGAAAGATTTTTTGGTTGTAACATAGGAAGTTGCTCGAATTCAAGGTGAGAATAGAAAAGGATAAAAAACAAAGTTGAGCCAGCGACTACTTGTTGCAACTAATCGAAGCACCGCGAGAACAGCAGCGTCTTTACATTACCTTGCCCCACACTCGTTAGGTCGAAAAAAATTGGCGAGTCAGCGATGGCAAACGAATTGTTTCGTGACCGACCGAACTTTCTCGCAAACCAAGTACTATAACGTTTTGCACAGTTTGTTATTTTGTCCCAAAACAAGAACAACACACACTGAATCTATGTTGTCAACGAGTTGGATTTTGTTTTGGATCAGTGCGTGGAAATGAGCGAGTCGTTCAACACAACTGAATAAAACTGGCACAACTGCCTATCGCCAAGCACGTCCAACTGGCAGGACTGCCGTGTGCCGGCGAGACGCGCAGATATTCGGGAGTGCCGGCTGCAGATACATGCGGGGTGGCTCGACGGTGCTGCCACTCTTGCGCCACTACAATTTCTACACATTTTCTCTACAATTTATTTTTAAACATTCACATCTTTTTGATTGATTGAAAATTCATCTTGATGACCTTGTCTTCTAGCTTCTCATTCTATCATTTCTTCCCATTTACCGAAACACATCATTTTTAATCTCATCTAAACATTGCAAAACAATAATTAAAACAAGAACAAGGAAATAAACAAAAGACGTAAACAAACAGTTGAACACAATGAGCGGTTAAGTTTTGCAAAAATTTGCGAAAATCAGTTTTGAGGTTATACAAATATAGAGATTTCCCATAACCTATAAGGTCCCATAAAAATAAAGCATGGGAATGTTGTTGATTGACAATGAAAATTTTATGGTTGGATTTAAGATGAAGAGTTTTTGTTTAAGCGTGAAGAAGAGAGTCTGTTTGACGAACTTACAGAGCGAAAGGTGATTAGACGATGGGTATTTATAGATCGAGATTATTTTTCCCTTTTCTGGCGCTGAAAGGTTCGGTTCTCACAGTCGCGGCCGCGCAACACCGTTACGAAATCTATGCTTTACAAAATAATTGTTTACAACGGCCCACGATTCCTTGCAAATTTGCCTCGCTTTGTTTTTTCCACTGACAGTAGACGCTCGTGGACCAATCGCCGTGAGCGCCAAGGTTTTATTTTGAGTTTGGTAGTACAACCGCGGGACATTCAAATTTTGCAAAATCTTACTATTTTCTCTTTCCATTTACTTCCTTCAAATAACTTAGAAAAATTTTGTATTCAAATTAATTTCAAAAACAATTCAATCGTGATTTTTATGTTACTTGTTATTCAATGAAGGAAAATCACAAATTTTGCATTACAACAATTCTTAGAACATTTTTATTCTGATTGATAAATCATTATGAAGTAAAATCATTCTGCAATAGTAAACGTCTGAATCTGATTAATTTCCAGGCCAATCAATGAAGTTTTATGTACAATCGTGCCTGCATTCTGTATAATTCTGAATTATAACTGTATAATAAGTATGCTACTAAGATTCAAACCGTTAGTCTTAGGTTGTTAACCATTATTTTCATTCCCTGCCATTTGGCTGAACAATTTTAAAACAAGTCTTCGATATTTTAATTTTGATTGTACAAATTATAATCAACAATGTCTTATTTTATGATTAGAAACATTTGCAAATCTTTTTTTTTTGTAAGTAAATTCTTCTATGTAATTTTCATTTCAATTTTTTCAAAATATAATTGAAATTCGAAAATTGATTTTAAATTGTGCACAACATTCTGTTGTATTGAAAAATAATAATAAATATGGTTCGATAGAAGACATGGCAGGAAGTCTTATAACAGGTGAGTTGAAAATGACGAGGACAATCAGTGCAGGAAGTGCAACGACTGGCACCAGGTAGTGCTAGTGAAAGCTATAAAATTGTTACACCGGAAAGTGGGCCGCGAATATACAATGCGTGAATAAACATAAAATTTCAATCGACCTACGTAGCATTCATATTAATCGTCGATTCGCACTATTTTTTATTGCCATTGTTATTTTGCGTAATAATTATGTGTACTGCCGTGATAACAATTATTATGCATGCGCATGCTAGTTTTCTCGTATGTATTATGCATTTTAATGTTCATCATCATTTTTGTTTTGCTTTTTCATTACAATTTTGTTTTCATATAAACTTTCCATCCGATTATTCTAGTATTTTTTTTCAAAACTTTTCACGTTACTTTTTATTCAGTAACTTTGTCTAGCAATATTTCAATTCAAATTTCAAAACAACCAAACAGACTGCAAAAAGATGTCAGTATTTCAAGTTAGGAGCGTCGTTTATCTTTCTTATTTAGACAGACCGTAGTCATTTTTTACGTTTTCTGCAGAGCCTCCTAAATTTCGATAAACATAGGCGAGAATTTGAGATGCGTTTTCGAAAAGAAATATATGACGATTCGGTCGCGTAAGCGAGCGACGACATTCCATCCTGAAATAGCAGTATAAAGTGTCTTGCTGGTAGACCAAAATTATTCTCAAACATTATACATACAATGTGTCTGCAGATACCTACATATACGTTTTGTAACAATCTCATTTGCATAGTTTGCACTTTTTTCCTCGCCGCATTTATTGCATCCATTCATTTTTCCAGCTGCAAATTCAAATTCAACAAACATTCCACGAAAGCAACACTTCCAGTCTCAAGATTAGCATTTGCTTTTTGCAACCAACCACTAAACTTCTCTCAAAAATGCAATCTTCTGCTTCTGGTTGAAATTTTGAAACGTTCATTTGAGCAGCACAAAAAATCAAGACAAAAAGGAAAGTAAACCAATAATTGGGAAGAAAAATGTGAACCATGTGTGGATGTGGCCGTAGAAGTGAACAGCAAAGGGGGTGTGAGAGCAGTGCGAGAAGAAGTAGCTGTACACGTGTAGAGTGCACGTACAACTTGGAATTTAGTACCAAAAGAGTCTGTCATGCGTACGAATGTAAAAGAAAGAGAGAAAGACGAGGGAAAAAAAGAAGAGCTCAGCTACTGACGGAGTAACGCACGAAAAGCCAACATTGGCGCACGGCTGATCGATCGCTGGCAAACCCAACACAACTCCGAGACAAATAATGATCCGGACGTTCGAAATGGTACCTCCCGTTTATCGCCTCAATGGTCCGCAAATTTTTTTCAATAATCAATCATATTCAACCTCGTTTATTCACTCATTAATGAATTTCTCATTCGACTTTTATCGTTAATTTGTCCAGTTTTAATTATTAATTAGTCAAACGAAAAAGAAAATGAAAAAAAAAGAGAGACAAATTTAACGATCCAATCAACAATCAACTTTCGAAGAGGGAAGCGAATAAAATGTGTCAGCAGTCATTTAATTTTTCGTTATTGAATACCTACAAAGGGCAACTAATGATTTATCGCGGAAGCAATTTGAATGATCGACTGATTTTGGATGTGTCAAGTTGATTGAATCGAAACGCATACCGGCAGTGTATCTATCGCTGAATTAACGACCAACATTTGAATAGCGCTCGTGCGCTATCGACATACGAGTTCTCATACCGGCACTGTCATTGTTTACTCTCGGTAGCGTTTGATACATTTATTCAGATGTTCAAACCGTATCAGCAGAACGCCAAGGGCAGTCAAAATAAGGCACCGGACATTTTTCAACCTGATTATCACATGAATCGGATCATTGTGATGCAAAAACGAACCCCTTTTAACATTTTTCAAACCTTACAAACTTACATTGAACAGACTTTGAAGTACTTTTTATCAACGAAGGAATTTAAAAATGTTTAACAGAAATGAAATATTTTCAGATTATCCATTTTCATGGATAATCTTGAACTTAACAAAAAAACGAAAAAATGTTAGGCCTGCAATAATTTCCCAGCTCAACTCAGGTTGTAAATCAGAAGCTATGTTTCAATCTCGAATATCAATTGCATTATCGCTGTTTCCCCATTTAAAGTCGAATGTTTACGATGACCAGGCGCGAGGAACAACTTTTAAATCGTATCAGTAACTGACTTCCGTGTGGCCTTTCGTTCAATCATCCCAAACCGGTTGGAAAAGCTCAGTAAACTACACAGCCACCCTGCTCGATTGAACACCGGTGAAACTACAATAGTTTCTAGCTCAACATTTACATTACGGTCTTTAAAGTTCACGTTGTTACACATTCAAGTTTTCTCTTTTCCCACAACCAATGGTTTTCCCTAATAAAACGAAATTACACCAACGACCGCAAAATAGAATTCATCGATGAAAACTATTTTTTGTTTCTCTTTTTTTTTCTGCCTCGCTTTTTTTTCCCGTCGTAAATTGAACTCGTAATGGTAAGAAAAGTCCTTTTATCAGATGAAAAAAGAAAATTGCAGAGGCCGCGAGGATGAAGAAAAACGAGCGACTTACTTTCATCCTCGGGGGCTTTTGTGTCGTTTTGGACGTCGTTGATTTGTATCATGTCGTCCTGGCCGTTTTCCTGTTCGAGTTTCTGCTGGAAGAGGTCTCGGTTTATGACGATGTTTGCAGGCACGTAGTCGGTCGCGTCGTCGACGGTATCAACGTTGGTTTCAGGACCGAGATCGTCGTCGTCCTCGTCGTCATCGTCGACTTCAAGGGCCCCGTTTTCATGCTGTCCATTGGTCGATTTTGGGAACATCAGGCCAGCACTCGGAAACATCAGATTCGCCTCGACCGACAGAGGACCTTTGCAAATATCCTGAGAATCATCTTTCAGAAAACCAAAGTCCTCGTCCCTCGTACTCATTTTACAACCTGCAAATAATTATAGGGCTTTACTATTTTTCATTCGGTGATAGAAGTGAATGTAAGGCTTCGTGAGAGGCAAGGAAAATGTTTTGTTGAAAGCAAAGCAAAATCAGGAATTCAGTTTATTGATCTTTCAACGTGGAGCAGCGTCATCTATGGGGACAGATTTTCATCGATCCGTGCATTGGCGTGGTTTTCTATTTACAGAATAAAAAAGGTGTTCTTATCGCTGGATCAATTATTTAATTATCTAATAGGCTTTTAATTGGAATTCCTTTTTTTATTACATTATCTTTCTGAAGTGTTATTCATTAACGATTCAAATTGATGCGGTGACGAACTGGTTTTCATATTATCTGTTTTTATAATGCTATCGGTCTGTTGACATTAATTACCAACACTTCAACAGATTAGTACGGGTGATTAAGTGAAAAGTAACTTATTTTTTAATAACAATTGACTAGTTGGATTTAATCATCTAAACTTTTACTTTCAACTTGCTTCGGACAATTTTTTTTTCTCTTTTTTAGAAAGTTTGATTGTAGATAAATGAAATGAGACATGTGTTCTCGAATGAAACTGCAAACAATGAAAACCCCGAAACAGAATGTTGAAACTCGAATGTCCAATTTTGTGCACCGAAAAGTACACCGACTGAACTAATTTTGTGAAAATTATGCGATACCAAGTGGTCTAACTAGATTTTCAGGATGAGAATAATGCACAAACAGTCATTTACATCGTAACCACAAACTCATGAAAATGAACTCACAGTTTAACAACTCTGGCACGTTGCAGTCGAACACGATATTATTTTCAGTCAGTGCTGAACTAAACAAAACTAAACGAAACTACACAGAATAAATCAGTCATAAATAACTACAAACAAATGACGACAAATAATTTTGACAAATGAAAACACCGATAGCGAACAAAATCTTTGCAATCGCAGACGATACTGCGTTGTTTTGTTCTCACGGCCGACTGATAATACTGAAATATTTTGATACGTTCAGACCTGTGTAGGTCCAATGTTCAAAAATGTTGATCAACCTCATTTCGATACACAACTTGTCCTTCACTGTCAACTATCACTACAAATCCTAAAACTAAAACTAAAATTTGTTCATCAACTTTTTACATTTTTAGCTAAAAGAAAATAAACAAAAACAATCAAACAACTCTAGAACTTGTTCCAACTTTGTTGTCCATTCTTTGGGGTTTCAGAGGAAATGCAAATACTGATCTATGTCGAAGTCTAAGTGGAGTTGAGTGTTGCAATAAAAAAGAGGGTGTTGAATTGAAAACAATGAGAATAAACGAGCTAATTTACCTTTACGATAAATTGTGTTTATCCTAAAAATAAAATAGAACAAACACGAGTTATTAATGGTACTATGTTAGCCGAGAGAGATGAAGCGATGAGAGCGTATGAGTGTGAGAAATGTCCCAAGGCGATCATCGAATTAACACGCCCTTATTAGGGACAAATCGGTTACATTGAATTGTCAGGCTGATTGATTATGAATGGATGATTAGACGTCGTGTGCAAATGCAAATGGCCAGTTGGACTCACGTGTAGCTTCGCTCGCCGCTATGTCCGCCGGTGCTCTCAGGTACACTACGATCACCGAGATATTGTCTTGCGAGTGTTTGTGCTTGGCTAGCTCCACTAAATTCTGGCTCGCCTCACGGTATTCCTCTGCAATCAAAAACAATAACCCATGTAAATTCCGTTACCATGTACACATCTACAAGCTCGACAATTTTGCCGCACAAAACGATTGTATTTCATCTGAAAGATGCAATCTTTTCAAATTACAACTGTTGGCTGCATTTTTTTTTCATTCATTTTATATTCTAACAAAAAAGACAATGACGAAAAAGAAAACGATGAAAAAATAAGAATTAATTTAATCTTCAATGACAATTTCGAGAATCATTGAAACAAAAGTGTTTTTCCCATGGTGATAGAACAAGTTCATGCAAAAAATAAGCATAGAAGGGAATAAAAGTTTGAATAATGAAATAACGATGATCAAGATAGTATTTTGCTGAATGTCTCGTGGATGTCTTATTACAAGACACTTGTTGGTACAAAGCGCGCACAATCAGTCGGTACTTTTCTTGTAGGAATAAGATTTTGAATGCTAAATGAGGCTCGGCTGTGTATGGATCGCGCCGAAACGTTAATGTCAGAGAGTCGATTCGCTATTAAGTTACGCTGCGAACATTGTGCAAGTCAATATCTGTTGCCGATTTTCCCCATCTAATTTATGCCATTAAAAAGAAACGCTCGAGCATGAGCAAAAAGGTAACCGCCGCACGAGCTTCCAGTACGTTCTATTAAAAGAATTTATGTGGAATTTAGCGAAAGGTTGCTACATGAATTTCTTAGGTCAGGTTATTTATGTGACTACACTTGCATCTTGTACTCCCAAAGAGGAGCTATTTTATCCAAAATATCATTCAAAATGTTGGCAACATTTTTTGACCAACTTCTCATTTTCAAATTCGTGGCTGATAATAAAAACTTCATTCTCAAAGATAACTCGTGATTAACAACTTGATCGGATGATTTAAAGATGTTTGATATCTGTCGACGCGTGAAGTTGACATGCAATATTTTGAGTCATCGATTTTTTATTAATTGCGGTTCTAAAAATACAATTGGAGTCGTTGTCGTTGAAGGACAAGCGGTTCCCCTAGCTCTAAATCGGTACAAAAAAGGTACTTATCGATCAACGAAAAGTGCCGAATGAAAAACAGATGGTGCGACAGTGTCCGTGGAGGGGGACAAAAAGTATGTATGGCATTTATCTTATTACTGGGCTCAAGTGTACGGACTTTTGTAACTTTTGTGCTAAACGAGATCCCTTATCTTCTGGACAATTAATTGCCCCACGACTGTATAAAAATTTCAAACAGTTTTTTCCCTTTTTGTAACTTTCGATCAATTATTTATACGCACGAATGTCGAATGCATTAAAATGTTTGTCATTAAAAGAAAAAATAAACAAAAAAAGAAGAGTCAATGCATCAGGAGAGAAAAAATTGAATGATAAATGATTAATTGATATAAATTGTAGTGACGCGTTCTAAAACGAGATGATAGTCTAAAGATAGTTGGAGGTTCGCGTGGATGCAAATACACGGATGAGGGCGCGATTGGGTGGCAAGTTTGTGGCCAAAGTTGTTCAGGTATCATTAAGAAGGATGTATCGCAGCTCATTTATATTCACGTGCAACCTTGGCTGAAACGGACGCGAAATACGAAAAGAGCCGAAGCGACGAGAGAGTAGAAGTGCAGAGGCGTGCTGCTCGTCTGGTCTCGTCACGTTGCGATGCAAACGCCGAGGTCGATGCACCAGCTCACGATTTCGGATCTTCAAACGCATAATGTCCGTCGACGTGCGTCTGCGCGCGGTACCTACAATTCGACATCTTTCATTTAAGACCATTCAAGTGCGACATGCATTTCACTTAACCCCTTCGCACTTCTACAACACCAAAACTAAAAGAATACAAAACGAACACTCAAACACATTTCTCATTTGCATTTTTTTTTTCGCTTTTTTTGTAGACTTTGTGATTCTTTTACAGGAAGACAACTTTTTAGTTTGAAAACAAAACCAATTTGAAAACAACAAAACGCGTCTCAATTACAAAAGTGCGATTTGAAAATTGATCTTCAGCTTAGATAAGCTTCAAGGATTAATTTGTTGTGAAACCGTAGAACTGGAAGAAAAAGTTTGGATCAAATGTTGTATTTGCGAAATTTTAATTGAACGCTTTTTTGCGGTAGGAAGTGCGAACGAAGATTAGACGAGTTTTGTTAAATTGAGTGGTTTTGAAGGATATCGATCCAGGCAGGGTGAAGAAACTTGAACGAAATTCAAAACCCGGAGTGTAAGTGACAGCAAAACTTTTGTCTGCGTCCAGTGCGCGTTGAGTTACAAGCTATTGAATTACCGACGTGAAACATTTTGTATTGATATTCATTTTCATCTCGCACAAAAACACAAATTGTGTTATTAAATTCGTCATCCTCAACTGGCAAAAAAGTCATTCAACAAAATCGAAACCGAATTCTCATTCTCGTTGCTGAAATTTGGTCGGACAATTTTACTCGTCCTCAAATTTGACCAACGACTTTGCGTCACGTCTAAAGATTGTGAAACCGATTGGTTCACGTCCGTTTGAGAGCAACCGTTTGCTCTCTAATTGGACCGTAATTAAATCTCGTGTTTTTTTGTCCGTAGATCTTCCACGGCCTGGACGTTATTTTATTGGCCGTTCGTGATGCGGTTTCTTGCAGCAACGAGTCGCGCAAAAACGCTTCGCATCCACATTTTGTGTCTCAAGAATGTGGGTTAATGATATTTTGATTGGTGGCGATTAGTGCGCGAGGCGCGGTGGGATTATCTTAATGTTATAATTTGAGTCGTTACGAGCTCGGCTTTATGCTCGCTCGTCTTCCAGACACATAAGTGTCTCGACTTTGAAGAGCGCGACAAGACAGATAACGTGTTTATGAATTCAAGTTGAACTAATGGCCACCAAAACTCCACTCAAACCCCCCAATTCCTCGTCCAACTGGCAATCTGGATTACGTTCCAACAAGACGTTTCATTGTCCCCGCAACCACTCTATTTTCTTAGCTTTTTCGTTTCCAAAGTTTACTTTACTTCTAAACTCTACTACAAATTGGAGAAACTTTAGAAGATCTGTTTTCTTTGGAACTGTTCCCTGGTGTTTTCCCGAAACTAATTAAATTTTTAATCCAAGAAACAGTTTTCTCATATCTAGAGTGACTAAAAACAAAACGTTGGAACTGAAATACGTCACTCTGTAGATTAAAATTTGGAGGATTAAATTGAGGGATTTGTAGGATAGTCTCCGGCCGGCTACCCACTGGCACACATCTGTTCTCACATTGGTAATACCAGCTCCGTCGTCATAAATTCGCCCATAACAAACTACTTGCTGCGCTTAAAGCTGCACGGTCCGTCACTTGAATTAAACACACCCACTGTTCAAAATTGAACATCTTACTGACACATATCCACCAGTACGTCCATCTCCGGTCGGGTCCAAACTTATTCAATTCACTCCTGCTCAAACTGACAAACAAAAATTCGCAACCAAACCGAAACTACTAAACAAAAAGTAAAAAAAATAATTTTAGTTTTTCTAAGGGATGAAAAAAAAAACACTTTGCACACAAGATGTATGAATGGTTAAAACGAGAGGCATACCGTGAGGAGCAAAAGTGCAAAACTGGAAGAGCGCCGAGATCGGATGTAGGAAAAGAGGAAGAAGGGAACGTCGACTAGAATGTTGACCACGATTGTTCGGGCGTGGCGCCTCGCGATGAACTGCCAGCAAATCGACGGTGAGTGCCGGGTTGCCGGCTGCGATCCTGCCTGTGAGTCACGCACACGCCACCCTCGATCGCACTATAACGAATGCCCGACGAAGAAACGGCCCAACGCTCCACACCGCTCCTCTTCTCGTCTCTTTTCCTCGGCTTCCCCTCGTCGCGTGTCTTCCCCCACTTCCAGCCAAGCATCCTCCTCTCCGAGACTCTAGATAGTATTAAGGTCTCTCACTCGTCCCCCCTCCTCCCCCAACCCAAAATGCCTCTTCCCCATTAAAACGTACCCTTTTCTGGACCAACGTCTTGTTCTTTCTTGTCACCGCGCATTCGCTATTGACGCTTACCGCAGACACTGGCGAAATTGAAAAATCGATTTTTTGACCGACAGTATTGGCGTGGCTCTGGTTATTCTGGATAGTAAAACGGGGATGGACTGTTTAAATAATGATATCCCGGTTGAGGAGGAGCTTTTTGGAAATTCATTGCCCAGTGTTCTGAAAGTGGATCTGATAAATTACGATTAAGGGATAGATTGGAATTTTGAACTTGACCCCGATGAGTGGATGAAAAAAAAGTTTTGTTGGTAGTTGTGGTTAAGCTTAGGGATGACTAAGTTCGGTACGTTTGTCATGGGTGGTTTAGAAAAAAGCGATGTTTCATTACTTGTCACAACTTTCATTTCCTAATTGAAGATTTTCATTCAAAAATTTTCTTTTTTTCTAATTTTCATGATTCACTTATAATAGGATAGAAAATTATTGATTGGTTTTCTACAGACTGATTAAACGAATCACAAATGTCAATTCGCAATGCAAACTTTTATCAACGAAACTCGTGCTTCTCAACTGAGTTTGCTCATTTTTCTCTCCGTCCATGCCAGCGATAAATTATCCAACTCGAGCAATACATATTTATGACGCTGTACTACGAAAATTTTCAACCCGACTCGCTGCGTTTGAGGTGGGATTTTAAATCGTTCAACTGATTCCAAACCGAACAAAAAACACAAATTCAGAACTGTTGGAAAAAAAATACAACCTAACGTGTTCATACGACAAAATTTACGTCCGTGAATTCGAACCGTTAGCGAACGCGGATATTTCGCAGCTCATATGATTTCCACGGATGCATAAATTTGCGTCACCTCGCGGGTTCAAGACCCCTAGGCTGCATTCGCGATGATATCGACACACACGCCGACGCTTCGCACTATGAATCTGTCCAAAGTCAGTTGGTATAAGCAAAAGCTGGATACTTGGGGGCTGATAAATCAGAGACCTCCCCACGCTCGGTCGTTCCTCGTGACAGCTCTTTCGCCTATTCTGCTGTCCCCTTTTTGGCAGCCTCTTTTTTTGGCCCATTTTTTGTACTCCTTCCAAAAATGTTGCTCCCATTGCTACGACATAAAATAATTCATTTTCAAAGACCTCGACACTCGCACTCGTTACTCCCAGATTGTCCCGAGATTAGTGTTGACAATCCATTGCGACCGGTGTGACTCATTCGATATTGATTATACAATAAATTCTTATTTGTTTTGGCCCGGCCGAGCACCAGACAACGCTAATTCGCATGTTACGACCAGGGGTTTTCAAACTTATTACAGCGCTAATAAAAACCTTTCAGCTATTTCTCATTTCCTTTCAAGCCGAACCTACAAAAAACACCTCATTTTTTTTCAAAACTTACAAACACAAGTTACTGTCCAACTTGTTGTCATAATCTCATTTTTTACCTGTAATTAATTTTTTACCTTTTGTAAAGTTTAAGAGGATTTGTAATTTGAAGTTCAAAAGAGTGATATGAGTTTGAAGGCCTCAGAAAGTTAGCAATTTACTCGCATGGTTTGATGGAAACCATAGAAGACGTTTTGCGAACCCACGCAAAGTGATGAAAAGAAAAATCGCCTTTTTTTTCTTCTCGCGCATGCCGGAACTACAATCCGCCTGTTACGCATAAGCCCTACAAAGCCTTCGAACTTGGAACACACTTAACATAGAAATTCATGCGAAGTATACTATATAGGAAGTGACGAAATATTGTCTTGCAAGGACTTAAATCATCAGCCGGGTGTCAGACGGTGTTTGACTCGTAGGAGAGAACCAGAAAGTATAAACGACGGCTGATGTTTAAACAGTGCAAAGAAAAGGAGCTGTCAGGCGTATTTTTTTTTCCACCAACTGCTCTAGCTTCGAAGTCAATGATTGAATGGAACGTAAAAACGAACGTATAATGAGGACTGCATAACATTTTCGACAGACTTTTTTTGTTTGAAAATAAAATGTCAAAATAATACAAGAATGAGTTATGGTTAGAAAAAAAAAGCAGAGAGAAAAAAGTGTTATGTTATCATGAATGTAAGGAAACCTTGAGAAACGGTCAGGAGTAGAGTTTTATAGCTCGGCGATAGTGAATAAAGCAAAGCGTGGCCTGGAAGGTGCTCGGAGGGTCGATGTACGAGCGGCGATGTACGATGCGGAACCAATTTCAATGATTATGTACATAAAGCCCGCGAAACTCAACGAGAGAGTGGTCCCGGGGAAAGTTTAGCCCAGAACTGGGCTAATTATGTTGCTTTGTGTTTAATCGCGTTGCATTGAGAAAACACGATTTTTGCATACGCCAAGCGTTGAATTGTTGTCGCAGACTTTGCAGCGTGCAAAAAGTCGACTGAATAACCAAATGGTAGAAACAAGCGCGTAGAGGCAGTGAGAAGAAGAATATCTTGTACATCGTTGGGGCTTGGCCGTTGTTCCTCGAGTGTATGATGCAGATCGTCTCAGATGTATTTTTCACAACGACGCCCACTTGCATTATTCTGCCCGGCCACACCTGTTCGATTGATTGTTCTGAGTGTGCTCAACCAAAAGGTTCTGCTCAAATTTTGTCTTTCATAAATCATCACACTTTTGGGTCCTGACTTTTTGTCCACGACAACAAAAACACGACTCGAAGTAAATTTAAAAGTCTGAACCCTGAACTGAATCATGATTAAATCAAAAGATTAAACATTTCAAAGAGGTTGTTCGCATCGTCAACTGAAGTTGCGAAAATCAAACAATTTTGCAACAACATCGGTAAACCATAACGTTATTGATTCAGGGTTCTCTTATCGTTACATATTTATCAGATGCTGTACCTATGTCAAAGATGAAACCTCCCAAATGGTCAATATAAATTCACCACTCGGTACGAAATCACATGAAACGTAGAAATCAGATCAATATCGGAAACATATTGGTGTATTCGACAGTAATAAAAGTTTCCCCGCTGTTTATTTTATCAATAACCTAGCTCCAAACCTTCCACCCCGCAAGAAACCATTAAAAACAAGCCCAAAAAGTAGCGAGTAAAATGGAGACAAAGTTGTTTCGAAGTTGACTGTGTCGATTATGTTTCCGAGGCAATGTTTGATCGGGCCGCAATCAGCGTTCAATTGAGTGGGATTGAAAATTTGCGCTGAGCCCGGTCGGATTTGGTGAATCGGTCGCTAACAACCTCTCCGGACAGGATAATCAAGGGGCCTCTGGCACGAAAATAAACTCAAGTTCGGATTATAATTAAAAGGCCAGAAAAGAAAGAAAAACAAAAGGCGAGAAAAACGGCGTTGGAATTGCCGGGTCAAGGGGTGACGTAACATCCGCACGGCTATGACCGCAGAAAAGAAGCGAACTAAGAATAGACGGGGGAAACCAAAGTTGAATAAGAAGAACGGAACGCCGACGAGGAAGGGGATACAGTTGACGGAGCGTGCAGACTCGGGCTGAAGAGAGCGCAACTTGCATCCTACGGAGAACCATTATTATCGGCCACCTTTCTCGACTAATGGTGTTCACTTTGCGCTGCTGATACACTTCGAATCCAGCCGGAAGTCGGCTTCCGTTGCGCAGCACTGAAAGGTGCGCGACGATAGCATCGTCACAACGTCGCTACCTCTCACGGTCAGCTTTATCAAATCTCAGCTGCAAATAAAGATCCGATTAATTGCAATCACACCCAAAGGTGTAGTTCCAATCGTGACTAATCAGCTGAACTCAAACTTACAAAACTTCACCATTCATTCAATTCAACAGTTAGAAAAGTAAATTACAAAGAAACCGTCAATCCAGCCAGAGCAACATTAATGTTGAATTGTCGCTTGTCATATGCAACTTGTGGATTAATGCAGACAACTAATCACTCAGCAAATCATGATAGAATAATCAGAGAGAGTGATAAATAGTACAGTCTGTTTCCACTCGTGAGTTGCATAAACTTTTGAGATATTAAGATCATGTGTGCAATCAGGATCATAAAATTGCTACATTTTCAACAGCAATTTTCCTTCTCCTTCTAACGTTGCAGATAACAATCTGATTTCCTATTCCTGTAAAACTGTTTCAGAATAACCCAACTGGTTTCCAAGCTAGACAATTTCTTCTCCTCATGCTGGACAAGAAAATTCGAAGATCCCATGAGAATCTTCGTGAGATTCCTCGGGGAAACTAAGTGCAAGTTTTGTGCCCCTGAAGCCCGTTAGTTGTGTCTCTCAACACCACCGTGGCTCAGCTGGCGTTAGAGTCGGTGAACAGGCTCTGCTTGAGCGGCTCATGGTATTGCCACATTGCACATTCCTCGAACATGAATCAGCTCTGACGTCATCGTGTCTGCAGCGAGAGAAAAGTTATGAAAAAAAAGAGTTTGTTGTAAATATTATGAAGCAATGAGAATTGAAAAATGTAGTTCGCTCGTAGAGTCGACTAGTTCGCAGGCGAGGGGAGAAATTGGAAACAGAACGCAAGATGGAAATCTCGCGAGCGAAAATGATTCATCGCAAGCTGACCCGAAAGGCATCCTGTTCGCGGCTCGTGCTTCCAGCGGTTAACGCTCGGGCGCGTTTCGAATGGTATAATCGATGAAACGATATACCCGGAGCTCATTAGAATATTCAACTGGGTAATCGCGAGAGTCAGCGATGACCGAGCCGCCCAGTGCGAATTGATTAAACGGCTAAATTGTAGACGGAAGGCCCAGAGCCCAGACGGATCGTTTCGCTCCATCGCAGGTCGTTCGACTATAATTTTCCAATCGCGTCTGGATGCGTGATGTACGTTCGCTTCGGCTCTCTGAGTCACCAACTCGCGCTGCGCCGAGAGTCAAGCGAGTCTCCCATTAAAGGAAAAGGCTGATTGGCGCCCGGTGATCGTTATCTCGCCGCTGCACGTTATGACGCGAACGTATGACACACATTACGGCCATTGTTTCCTGAGTCCTGATCGCCACCAATTAACCTAACTAAGAATCTCAAAACTACCATTATAAAAGCGAAAACTACAATATTAAAACCGGTTGAACACTATTGAAATTTATGTTTCTATTTTATGACCGGGGTTCATTAAGCGGACTTTGAATATTTTGTCAAACTTTTTTAAGTCAAAGTAAAGTTGACGGTTCGGTTCTGAGGTTTGACTACAAACTCAGGCAAACTACAAACAAATCACTGACCTATCGATATCGATATTGAAAATTTGTTTACAAAGGGACCAAATGGACGAATTTATTAATTTGAATTAATAATATTCATTTAAAACACTAATTCTTTTAAATCTAAATGTTAAATTTCAATTTGTCCATTCAATTCTTCTAATTTTAAAAGAATGTCTTCGTAATTTGTATTTCTATCTCAAATTATAGTAACGTTTTCATTTAGACTTTCCACAACGATGGGCCGATAAAATTATTATCTCATCCTCTGCAGCAGAATCTCAAATTACTGATAAGTCACCCTAGGAGAGATTTATGCAGATGTGCACTTTCTTGAAAGAGTCTGTTGGTTTTAGCATAGGCGATTTGTTGTCAAGTTGTAACATTAGGAGTTAACTGTTAACTTTGCAAATGTGTTCCCTAGATTGGTATCTCTTTGATGTCTCTGACGGATGCAAAATTGACTGACTTATAAGGCTCTGCTTGGGACATTTTTGCCTCAGTCAGTTTAAAGACATATTGTTCGCGTAATTGGTCTGTGTGAAAGTCTCGGATTTATGATGACTGTGTTTTGCAATACCAATCTCTGTATCTGACGCGCCATGGATGGATCTGTGCCAAAATGTTTTTCACCCGTAATAGTTTCCGTTGGCTGCTCGTACGTGCCGATACTGCTACCAAATTGAGAAAATCATCGTGGCAAACATGACCATTCAGTCGCTCGATTGAGACAGTTTCAAAGATGCATTCTCGTCTTTGACTTTCAATTCACACAATTTCTTATTTCCCTCAACTTAGAAATCCCAACAATCTTCCCAAATAGAAAAAAAAGAGAGAAAAACAAAATGAAAAAAATGGAGAGAAAAAAAAGGAAAAAACTTATTTTGAAACAATCGAAGCGTGGAGAAAATCCAGCGAGAGGAAACCGCAATGTTTTTGTGTATTTTTTTTTTACTTCTCCTGTTTGTATTCTTGAAGGAACGTAATCCGTTGAGAATCGCGGAGATGACGGCACATTTCGTGACATTAGCGCGATAAAGCGGCAATTTATGAGATGGCACATCCGATGATGCAAGCTCCGTTCTGGATACTCGATGGTATTCTTGCTCTGATAAGCAGCAGCGATTCTCGTGCGATCACAATTGATCGTGTATACGTGCACGTCAATAACCGAACTTGGCTTTCCCCACGGTGCTTCTTCTTGGATCGCCTTTTTTCCTCCTTGTCTTCGGGGTCTCCATGTACTTCTTCTGCTTGCTCGTATCATATCTCTCATGCTCGCGTGCTAGCCGGTACGGTCTTGTTGCGAAACATCTGGCAACCGTATCGTGCCACATTTATTTCAATGCCTCGGTAACTAGTGCTAGCTCGCAGCCTACCAGTAATTAGTCTTCCTATCGTACTGACGACACTGCTCCTGCTAATGTTTATTTTATTATTAATTGTTCCACATTTTCTGTTCCTCATTTTATAAACCACTTTGCAATCTAACACAAAGCACATCTGGACATTTCATTCATTACTATATTACATTGAGATTCGAATTTTGGAAAATGTATTTTTAGGAATCATTTTTTTAATTCTTGTTTAAGAAAGTTCAACGGAGGTACTGGGAAGATGTCTATTAGTTTGTAATTAAGCAGAAGAAAACAAATAAGCAGAATGAAATATCGTTTGTTGTAATCAGCGGTATGCAAATTGATTATCCGTGAACGATTTCTCTAATCAAGTGAAGGTTCTTGGATAAACAATGGCGAGTATAAAACAAAGCGGTTGATTGCTTAGGCTTGTTTCCTTTTTTTTTGGTGACCATGTTATTGTTTAGCTGGTCGCGCGTCAACTTTGGCATCTGCTCGACGGCAGGTGGCCGGCACACCGATATTTGTTACATTTTGCTTACAAGGCGTGTTCACTTTTGGACTCGAGTTGGTTCTACAAAACTCTTTTTAACGCTTTATTTACTTAATCAGCAATTTTTTTTCATAATTCAATCATTCGTTTTGTTATTTTTTTTTTATTGCAAAGAAAACTTGCAAAAGATTAATGGGCAAAGTCTACTTTATAATTGGATTAATTTCATAAGAGAAGAGAGATGAGAAAATCACTAACTTTCCCAGTGTGTTTACAAGGAAATGGAAAATAATGATTTTCTCTCACATTTTTACACCACTTTCGATGATTTGATTCGAACTTTTACTTCGCTTGATTTTTCAATTAATTAACAACTGTTTATGGGCACGTGGCTAAAGAGTGACGCAACTCTCTACAGTTCAATAAACTTGTTTTCACAAAACAAGCAACGGATGAAAAAAAAGCAATAACAAAAAATTGTTTTGTTCTTTTTTTCCTGACCCAATTCAACGTGTGACTGCAGGCGAGAGAGTCATTTTCGCTTCAGCTTGGTCGAACATTTGACCGGACTCTCGTGTTTGCCCAAATCAATTTCATCTGAATGGCTCGTTACGCCTGTGAGAAAATGGCAAAGTATTATTCAATCGGTTGTATCAATTTTCAAAACTCAACGATAAGATATTATTCTGGCACTTACAAGTTTTACAAATTGTGTTACGTGAGAACCCAACTGTCTGATTGAACAAAAAGTACAATTTAAATTGCAATCACATTTTTTTATGTTCTCGATTAACTTTTTTTTAACTACTCTTATATAAAGTTATTGGCAATTACAGTTCACTTTTTTCTACGAAAACAAAAAGAAAAAAAAACTAAACGATCGAGTAATTGGGAATGTGTCATAGTTTGATTTTCGAAATCGCAAATCGGTTAAGCGCGTTTTCAAGGAAGTTCAGTCAATTGTCATTACAACATTAATTTTATCGTTGCCTGTTGAAACGATTCTGTTTAATGAACAATTAAAAAGCCCATAAAATTTGAATATCTTTTGTCGTTTCATATTGAAATTTGATGCAAGGTCTCATGTGAAAACATTTCTCCAAATGTAAATTACCAAACTTCGATGTACAACCAACGAAATATTCCTGACAAGACTAAAAAATAATCTGAAAAAATGTGCCCGTACTCCAATAACAGGACGTAATAAAATTTAATATTCCAACAACTTCAGTCATTACTACTCGCCACAATGTAAAACTTATTCTCAGCCGGGAGATCTCGAAACTCGCAGCCTAAAATGCATCACCATATCGGATCATAAAAACTGCGTCCAACTTACAAAGTTTCTGCCGTTCTTAACAAAATTTGACACAAGTATATGCAATGCTGCATAATCCCAGTCGAATAATAAAAAAAAACTTTCTATGTCACCAAAAAAGACTTGTCATAAACTTGGCAGACGAGGATTACCATCGTTTCTCTGACTTCGACATCCAATCATCGATGAAAAAAAAATGGTACATTTTTATCTGTCTATAAATTTGAAGGTTGTTTAAAATTTAATCTTTCAGCCTGTGTGGAATTTGAGACTGAACGTACGAATTTCAACTTTTTAGTATCTTTTAAAAAACAATATCAAAAATCGGATAAACAAAGACAAAATGAAATAAAACAAGACGATCACAAATCCAGGATTTCTTGGACTTAGCTATGGGTGAACTTAGTTCAACTAATCAATAGATTGGGCCTATCATAAAGTTCATAACCAACAATAAAAGATTCCAGGATCTCTTGGACTTAGCTATGGGTAAACTTAGTTCAACTAATCAATAGATTGGGCCTGCCATAAAGTTCATAACCAACTATAAAAAATTCATTTTTACAACTAATTTCTAATGTTATTGAAAAAAAATAAAAAATTTTTCATTTTGAACATAGAACAGGAAATATAAACCATGAAATTTTGAGTATAAAAATGTGTTGTTCAACGTTTGACTAAAAATGGGTTAAAGTTAGCAAGGATGATGTATATGGACGACCGACAAGTGGCAAATTGGAAGATGTATAGGTGCAACAACGAAATGGAGCAGGTCGTCGACCCGAGACGGGAATTAAAGTGCGAGTAGGACGGATTTTGTCGTCGGTTGTTGTTGAGAGCGAGCGCGAGTGCAAAATACGCAAAGATTCGTGTGCACGTACGTCTGTGCGAAGGGCTTTATTTCTGGCATCGGCGGGACAGTGCCCTATTAGAATCGGTCTGACCTCGCTCAGCGGCCACATGGCAATTACACCGGCCATAGTTGGAGCACACACACGCTGATCAGATTATACCTGTGACCACCTCCGTGTGGACACAAAGTACGTCTTAATGTGCATGGATGAGGCGTTTCCCCGCGAGGGAACGTCGCAGAGCCATTTTTCGTGCTCAGTCGTCTGCGCTTGCATAACAGAATGGGTCGCGAATTCGCGCAGGCGGAATTATGCCTCTGCATTACGGGAATGCGAATTTACGCCACTAACTATATGTGCGCTCATAATGCGCAACCTTATGCTATCGCGCGAGGGCTACCCACCTTCCAGAAAAGTATACGTGCCTTCAATCTCCCGAGCTTCGAGCCTTTTCCTTCCAGACCTCTATCCTATCACTCCCAGCTTGTATCATTTTTTTTCATTTTTTTTTTCATTTTTTTTAATCACATGTCATTACTGACTTCTGTATTGTCGTTTGCAGGTATTTGCTCGTAATGCTCGTTAATGAAACAGTTCATCGACAGTGAAAACTGTAATTCCAACGGACCGCTATCGAATCGATGCAAAATTCTCGTTTACAAAACGAGTTACATACTTAACGAGATTATCGATATCTGATTCGATTTTGTATTTTGATTATCGGTATCTCCTGGTTTTAAGTACATTTTCGTTTTGCTTATTTTCCTCTTTGCTTTGACTGAAAGCAATTAACTCGTTTGGTAATTAAACTTAACTCGTGTGAATTAGTTCATGCTGGGACTCGAAATTCAATTAATTTTACAGAATTACTTCCTTTTTGCAAAACGTTCATTTTTGTTGCTGCAAAATAGAAGTGCAAATTTTAAAGTACAATTTTTTAAACGCGTGACCGCATTGCTCCGTTTTTCTAGACAATTTTGTATCACTTTTATTGAAAAGTGTACTTGTAGGTTGATCTAAATTTGAATAACCCCCTTTTTAAAAATAAAATTTATAGCAAATATCGGTGTCGTCGATCGAGCTTGAAAATACGACAGTGTTTGTCGTTTTTCTTTCATCTTTCATCCGATCCGTTAATGTGTCGACAAAGATTTACTGGCCGGCTTTTATTTATTGACTGACTACATATTTCTACTTGTCCAAGTGTGATTGTTGATATTCATAGTTGTAGCGGAGCTTAGTTTATTGCAACAAAAAAAAAAACAGATGAAGAGCAAAGTAAATGAATGAATACGAGTGGTCGCTCTGGAGTGCGTGTCAGTTGGATGCTTTATGCCTAACGGTGATCGATGATGAAAAAAAGGAACGGCTGTAAATTGCTTCGTTCATGCGCGACAAACGATGCGAATATCATTTCGCAAAAAAAAAGTTTCTTCGTTGAAATTTCAGCAGAAAAACAATTTGGATTTAGATCATTGGATCTCAATTATCCTCTATTTTATTCAATCAAATTGCAAAGTTTTCAAATTGTTTAATTTTTCATTGAAACTTTAAACAATAACTTGAACCTTGTTGAATTCAAAAGGAAGTTTTTTTTTCCACGAACGGTAATTTTGTGACAATAGAAAAATCATGTTTGAATTTGTAGGGAATGAAATTTCGTATTCAGAACGAGAGGCCAGACGGTAAACGCTTCGGATGGTTATTGTATGAAAATATTGATAAAATGTTATAACGTGGAGGTAAAATTTTGATGCGCCGGTGATCGGAGCGGACTTGCAAATGAGCGATTTCAAATTGACCCTGAAAGTGTCAGGGCGTATAAATATAGAGTTTTTGCCCGCTCCCTCGGGTTTTCGCTTTTAGCTTAAAAGCCGTGTGCTCGAGAGGAATTTCAACGGGCCGTTCAATCATTTGTCACTCGCCAAAATGGCGCGTCGACCACCGTGCTGACGAAAATAAGGCGCAGATTCATATATAATGTTAAGTCAAATCGACCAACAAACTTTCCCGGCTAAATTTCGTCCTCTGCCAGTTGCAAAACATGTTAACCGTCACCCGTAAACTAGAACGTTTCCCGGTTCAACGAGATGACAGAGTTGAAACATTATTTCACTTTTCTTGTCATTACTTTTTTGTCAACAAACAAATTTGTTCCCAGCATTGGTTAATTTTTGCAAAAATCAATAAATTATGAAATTCAAAAACATTTTTGCTATTTTTTTGTTAGTTTTATTTTGTGTTTTAACAAGTTTGTTTCCAAGACTAGTTAAGTCGTGTAAAAAAACTGTTGTCAAAAAATTGCATTACGAAATTCGGGTTTTGACTGACAGGTGCAGTTCGATGACAGATTTTCGACCGAACGCCGTTCTGGGAGTTATAAAATTTCATGAGAAGGGCTTACTGAATATTCATAAAATCCGTCGCAGAAGATGGAGCAAAGTTTTTGAATTACGAAAAGTTGCATTCACTTTTTGAATATTCATCAGCTTTTCAGATGAGAAAACTTGTTTTTTATCTGTTTGTTTTTTCTTGTTCTACAAAAATGAAACTACAGATAACTACAAATGAACAATTGTGATGCTTCTGATGAAGTTGTTGACCAACCCAAGACAACATTTTTCACGAAAAAAAGACAGGCCGAAGACATTTTTGAACAATGTTTTTATATCAAGACGCTTGCATTACGAGAGAATTTTTACAACACGAGCCATCACGAAGTTGGAAACGAAAATTTTTCACCGCCACGAAAAGAATGTACTACACAAGTTCGGCTGAGCCTAAAGCGGTAAATCTTACATGATTTATCATTTTAAAGATTACACAACGATTATGCAAATGGACAACGATTCTTTTGCAACAATTTCATACAAAATGCAAGAAATTTTTCAGATTTCAAAATTCGTATGAAATTGGCGAGAAAATAAATATTGAACCGCAACTTTTGGGGCGAAAGCTGCAAAGTAGCGTTTACAGGAGTGAGAAAGAATTATAGGTAGGAGTGAGAAAGAAAACGCGTCCTCGGGATGATTCACCAGCTCGTGCTTACGTGCTTGGAGGTAAACTCATGGTAGGCGTACTGGACGAAACAGTGATTCTCAAAGCACTTGTACTAAGTGGGTAAGTAGGAAGATATCGCGTTACAAGTTATCCTCAATTACTCATCAAATAATCACTCGAAATGTATCATTAAAGGAACACCTTTTCAAACACCTGGCTAGACGTACTTCCAATTTCCTTCAATTTACACATTTCTAACCGTTCTTTCTTCATTGAAAAAACAATTTTTCTCACTATATTAATGATCTTTCAACCTGTTAAATGTCTGATTAAAAAACAATACAAAAATCCCGACGCAAGATATTATTTTACCAACTGACTAAACCGTATAATTAAAGTAATTATAACCATTTAAAAGAGGATTTTCGTCTGCTTATGCTCGAGGTTAATAAATGGCGAGGTGAAAGTCACAAAGGTCATCTCTGACACCTCGTTTGATCATCCCCGAAATGAAAAAAAAAAAAAATAAAATAAAAAAATTACAGACCTGTGCAAAAAAGTTCCGCGTCCTTAGTCGTTCGATTGCGAAATTCCTTCGGTAACTGTGGAACCGATCGATTGGATTGCAATCTCCATTGAAAAACGCTATAGCGAAAGCATAAGACGGAAAACGAAATACAAAATAAAATTAGCTGACCAGTCGTTTAGTAAAAATTGCCCAGAGACTGTGCACCGTAATGGAAAAGTTTGGAAGGTGACGGTCCTGAAAAATGTATGACGGATATGAATTATTTAGCGCGCGTATAGATTTCCTTTGGGAATAGAAGAGACCATTGTCGGACCGCGCAGACCGCTCAGGAAGAAGTCGCCGTTTCACTTGAGTGAAACACGGCTCTGCTTCAGCTCCTTCTGGATTCCTTTGTTTAATGCCTTATTGCGCTATATTTTGACCGTTGTAAACTCTTCTCTTTTTCAACTCGATAACTATATGATCCTTCCATTTCCTTTCTCTTTTTTCCAAAAAATACAAATACTGAAACACCAGAAAATTCAGTTTGGAAAATAGTTCGAATAGAAAAGCAAAAAAAAAGAGACAGAGAGTCCCAGAGACATCTTTCTCTTGTCTCATCATTTTTTAATTTTTGTTCTTGGCAAGACAAGGAATAAACAAAACATTGAAAGAAGAGAGATAGAGACAGATACAGATTGAGAGAGACAATGGTTGTTCTTTCTTTTGTCTCATCAATTGTTAATTTAGGCAAGTCTGCATTATTTATGAGACATTTGATTAATGAGCTTGACTGTGTGTAGACGCACGTACGCGGCTTTTTTCCTTCCGGAATTCCTTTCTGCGTCGCTTGGCCGTTTTGCTCGCGATGAGCAGTACCGCTAGCAGCCTTTTCATTTTACGTTCTTCATTCCGCACGAGAGCGCTTGCTAGGTCATTCAAGCTCTTTGCACGAGCAAACGTATCCGAGACTTTTCCATGCGCCGCAGCAAACAGACGAAATTCAAAGGGGTCTGGCATATTCACCCTTGAGAACAAAAAAAAAAAAAAAGAAAAAAGCCCCAACTAAGAGTGCAAGGAACGCGTCAAAAGTACAACTCCATCTCTTGGTTCTTCTTAAATCAAATTAGTTCACATTTTCACTGTCTCTAATTTTCCACGCCGTGTTGATAATATCGAAACAAAAAAGGAATTTTTCCCTAAAAGAAGAAGTTGTTAAAAATGTCTGTGGATGTAATTGAAAGGTTTTTACGAGTTGAAATGTGGGAACTGGTGTGATTTAAAAAAGGCAGCAATTGCGGGGATCGACACGTGTCAAAATTGTGCGTTAGCGCTTTCGAAGATCCTCGACATTGTTCTAATAGTAATTGGACGTGGAGCGGCGTCGAACGAGTCTGCCGTAACGACAGCCAAATTGAGCATTTATCATG
This sequence comes from Telenomus remus, assembly GCA_020615435.1. Lineage (NCBI taxonomy): Eukaryota > Metazoa > Arthropoda > Insecta > Hymenoptera > Scelionidae > Telenomus > Telenomus remus. The sequence continues at coordinate 13,286,588 of CM036337.1, forward strand.
CAAAACGAGGCCGAATGAGAAAATGAGAAAACTAACAATTCATGGAGTAACACAAATACAGCGTCGTTTGTCCGCGATAATAATTGTAATAGGTTGGTAAAAAGCCGACTACGTGACATTATTCCGCTGTTGCACTGCTTCTTTGAAAAACCTTTAGATGTAATTACAGCTTTACGTTTTTGTTAACAACGCGTGTTTTTGCAACAACTTTTTGAACCGTTCAATGGTGGAACGTTTTTGAACCAACGACCGTCAACATTAATTGCCATTTAGTATTTCAAAAAACGTCATTCAATCTCAGCAACAATGAGGTTTTTCATTTTTCTTCGTCTTGCATCGTTTGTTCGTTTTCCGTTTCAAAAATTAATCTGGATTAAGTTGCGTTCAATTGATTGTTCAACGTCTTGTGTAATTGTTGTTGTAAACGTAATCATGCGTAAAGTAGAAAGTCCTTTGAGAAATCAAAAAGTAAAATTTTCATTTGAAAAATAAAAAAATTGTTCATTCATTTTAGAAACAATGAGAAACAATAATATGATCCGGATAAAAAGAGGTCTGGACGTTCGATTACTTTATGACTGTGTCCTTTTCAAGACCACCGTTTTATAACTTTTTGATTGCAAATCAAAAATGCATCGCTGATTGCAAATTACGTACAGTTTTTTTTTTATTCACTCCCCACGAAACACCGGCTATAAAAGTGTAGCACAATTCCAACAGCTTTTCTTGTAAACATTCTTCGCGAGCAAAAATCATCGACAATCTCCGACCACATGCATTCCTTTCTTTCTTCATCTCACGCCACGAGCATTGTTTGACAGTAAAATTAAATTAAGTTAGCAAACTTTTTCTGCCCATACCTGATAAATTGTTCGAAAAAAAAACAAATAAAATAACAAAGCTCGAGGACAGGTAAAAAAAATGAAAAATGAAATGTTCTTCAGTTGTTGTTATCAACGAAGGAATAAAACGAATGACGTAAGAGTGAATAATTGTACCTTGAAGAGTGATTATAGAAAAGTGTCATTAACTCACCGTGATGATCTTTGAGGAAGGTGTATAGATGGCGTGTTGCTTCTTGTGGTGTGACGACGTCGAAAAATCCATCACAAGCCAGGATAAGAAAGTCCTCAGAACCATCTAATGGAACGTTTACAATATCCGGTTCAGCTGTTAAGAATGGTTTCAGTTGCTTATCGCCTGGAAGAAAGAAAAAAAATTAAAAAATTAGTTACACCAGCCAGCTTTTATCGCCAATGACTTGAATAAGTGGCGGCGAACCTCCATCTCTTACTCAGCACAAATTCAATAACCTTTTATTTCATGAAATCAAATCTTATTGTTCAACATTTTTCTACAGTCTGTTTTCATCATTATTCGTTCTTAACGTAAGCTTGTCTAGAGGTAGGTACTAAATTAATAAACCAACTGGCGCATACACAAAATCATTAAAAACATCCTCTGCACATCACATCTCATAACTTCTGGTTTGTTTGCATTCAATTTTTACATGTTTTACAACAGTTTCAAAAAAGGCAAAATTGCGATTTCGCTGTTTTAGTTCATCTGTTTTCGGTCTATTTATCCTCTTTTTCATGTATTTCTCGCACGCAAATCTATCTGAAATAAATGTTTGTTCACCTGAGGAGGCATCTTATCATTAAATTTAATTACCTAATTAATGAATACAGGACTAATTTGAATAATAACGCCCGAGCAGTGGGCTCGCTTCCGGTTATTATGCCTGTTCATCTCTTTAGCGCGGCGCGTCACGAATGCGGTTTATTCATTCGGATGTCGCGCTTACGCTGATAATAAAAATTAAAAGCGCGCAGAGCCTTTTCTTGCGCGAAACATTTTTTTAAGCTGTTTCGTGCAATTACATGCAATTTGCCTACAATCGGGTTGACGTATGAGCAATTGACTCGAGCCATTTAGTCTGGGCTTGTTTGCTGCACGCGCGTTTCGCAGTTTTGTTTAAACGCAGTGCATTCCGATCATTAAAATGCCACGTTTTTTTCTCACATTGCTCCTTTACTTTCACCGGTTAGCGCGGATCTTAATTGTTTACCTTACATCTAAAACTATTAGAGGTCACTCAACCCGATTTTTCGAACGCCATTCCGGGCGTAACAAGCCGGCCTACATAATTTTACTTTTTAATTAATCGACGCATTCACGCCAACAACTCAATCCTCATTTTGTCTTCTTTTTTCTTCACTGTTTTTTAAAGGTTTTATGTAATTTTTGTTATCGTTACGGAGTTTTAAAAATTCAGAAACAGTCTGTTTCGAGGGACTTTTGTTTTTGACGATGTGTGTTGTTGGTTGACGAAAAGTGTGCTCGAATATTGTTAAAAGCCGAGAGAGCCCGCTTGGGAAATAGCTGCACGTATTATTATGTCAGCCATCGCAATCGAACGGAACCAACAGGATGTTCGACGTGCGTCTTGAATTCTCATTCGACTCTGTAAGGATATTCAAGAAGCGCGATGAATATTATTTTTAACGTTGGTCAAAACGTATTACTGATATGATCGGGATACAATATTTTAATAGTTATAATTTCAACGGTTATTATAAGTGAACTTGTTAAACCTTGACTTTAAAAAATCTCAATTCTCAAAATCTCACTTTTGATAAATGCCTTATAAATTTTTCCTAATACTTCTTCTACAGTAATTAGTATTAGTATACTATTTGAGACTGATTATTGAGGAGACTGATTAAAAAATTGGTTCTCATAAAAAATTTCGAATTTGCATCGATTTTCACTGCATTTTTTATTTGTTCAGTTTGAAAAGTGTGTCGTTGTTTGATTGTAGTTTATTTAATAACTGTTTTATTGAAGTTGCAAATTTATCAGGACTAAAATAATGCACCAAGTATCGCCATCTAACATTGCGTGCACCAAGTTATACGGAACATGGCCCTGCTGCCTGCTGAGATACACACCTTGCAACATAATCAATTGCGTAGTGAAAACAAAGAGGCGTATGTCATCTGGTCGGAGCGAAACAATCGAATAGTTTTTGCGAAAAAGAAATCCCTAGGCATTTTTGTACCAATTTACTTGGTAAGTAGAGTCTTTTAGATAAACATCTGGAATGTTTGATATTTTATGAAGCTTATTTTGATTATAATTGCTTTTTAAATTACAATTTCAATCTTGAGACAGGTAGACGCTACTTAAAAATCACATTATTCTACTGCGATTTTCATTTTTAAAAACTTAAATAAGTGTTTTAAATATCTCGACAAAACTTGCTTTATAAATTGAAAGTTTATCATTTGAAAAACCAATTTATTTTCACAATTTCTGAAATGTTCTTTAATGGTTGTCGTGAGTAGATAAATTGATATCATGATAAGGATAAAATAAGTTTTTTTAATTAATCTTGAATGAGGTAATTGTTAAAAACGGTTTTCACAATTAGAAGTTTTTATATTGCAAAAACTGAGTTTCTGTTTCATTTTAAAAATAATGTGAATGAATGTTCAACAGAAGAACTTATTTTTTCATCAAAACAAGCTGAACTGTTTAATTACGTTCCATAAATTGGTTTTTCAATGTTGAACATATTGTACTTGCTTACCTATGGCTCTGGCAACGCTGATACATCCATTAACACGCCAAACATGATCATGTTCGATAACCACACCCCCAAGGGCTTGTATCCTCTCTTTTTCAGTCTGAAATTGAAGAAACCAATCTCCATTATTATTCATATCTAAAAATCAATTGAATTCAATTAAAGAATTTCGCATGATTCAAAAAAACTTTACAAAATGAAAAAAATAACAAACAAATGAATCCACACAAATCTGTTCGGTGACAAGAATAATCGGTGACAAAATTATAAACTTTGAATTAATAATGGGAGAACCAAATTTTGAAATTCAACTATTCGAATCGGATATAAAATTGATGAACTTCAAGACCTATGAAGAATACTTAGATTCCCTAGTCACAGCAGTGGATTTGTATTATCTTGAGAGTACTACAATAGCGCAAAAGATAGCCAGGTTGGGTTACTTGTCATCTGCCAAAACCCTTGACGAAGAGTCGTTCTACGATCGCCGTGAATATGTGGGGAGCCTGCTCTACCCGAGTCACAAGATCGGTATGCTTGCCTCCGAGTCAACGAATCCAACCAACGATCTGCAACGCGAACTTGCAATTCGAGAGAGACCAAACAGACTCGGTTCACTCTCGACGATTATTTTCACCCACCAGTCTGTCAAAAGTGGAAGGATAAGATCGGCATTTGTGGATTATGTCCATCGATTAACTACTGAAGACTGGGTGCCGTTTTTCAAGGGCAAAGAAAAATTAAAAATTAGCAGCACTGACTTGTTCTACTTCGATTCGTACATGAAACAACCTGCTATAAATCGAACTTATAATTATAACGCGTTTTTGGATGGGAGAAATCGACTGATTTTCCACAACTTGCACGATGACAAGTATTTTAATCTGGATCCAAACAGAACCTGCTATAGGAATATAAATTTTTTGAAGATTCAGGTCAAAGGATTCGACCTTGTGATCCTGTTTGACTACGTGCCAAGAAAGAAATCTGATTTCCATAGATAAACTTTTTGCAACCCGAATTTGTTTTTTCATTTTGGTATAAATTTATGAAAATCTTACATCGGACGATGCTGCATGGGGAGTCACTAAACTCATCGTTTCATTGTTTTTGCTCAAGACAGCTTGCGAATCTCCTGTCCATGCAACGTACATGTGATTGTCCATCAAAAGTGCAACAACCGCAGTGGTTCCGCTGTTACTTTCCTGTAAAACATAAGTATTTTTCGTCAATTACTTCTACATTTGTGTCATAACAAGCTGCAAATAAAAATTTCTCATTTAGTACTCACAAGTTCCTCATCCTTTTCTACGAACTTCTCATCCGTTTTCAAAATCGCATCTCTCAAGGCTTTTTCTGGATTTTTCGGATAATTTTCACTCTCAACTAAATACTGGTGAAGGTGAGCTGCACTATAAACCGCCGCTGCTTGGCCTCTGTGACCGTCGAAAATTGCAAAATAACTTGCCATAATATCATCCTGAAAATGACCAAAATTATATGAGACATTTTTTTAACCATTTGAATAGACAAGTCCACAAACTAAGTATTACTATGTGTAACAATTTGAAATGAAATAGAATAAATGAATAAAATGATAGATAAAAGTTCAAACCTTAATATTAAATACGCCGTGTAAGTCATGCAAAATAGTACATCTATCTTCCAATTTTCTTCGAACATGTCTAATAGAATACAGTGAAGTCAAAGGCAATGGCGTCGAATAAGGCGGGGGTAAAAGTGCCAAACGACTATTGTCCAAATAACGTCTACAAATCTCGTTGACTTTGCCGGTTGCTGCTTGCATCAATTTCAAAGGTGCATACGCTACGAAAATAAAAATATTTCAACAGTTAAAATAATCTCCAACTTTACGATTGCGTGTTCAATTAATAATTTGTATTAAATCATATTTAAATAAGAAACAAAGCGAAACAAATAAACTCACATTTCTTGTCGGCTCGCCATCCACAATTTTCTGGCTGCTCTTTGCACAGTTTCTTCACCTCGTCCACAACTAAGTGGATTATGTGCGTCTGCAAGCTCAATGGACAGCATCTAGAAACAAATTAAAACAAACCATTAATATTCCTTCGTTTAAATAACTCTATCATCTTTTTTCATTTCAGGTTTCGAAAATCAAAAATGGCTTTGATTGTAGGAAACTATCAACTTGAGAGGAATGAAAATATGGATGAATATTTCAAAGCTATTGGTATGGAAAATAAAAAATTTGATTTAACAAACAAAATTTGATCAAATGAATGAATTTGGATGGAAAAAATTAATGTAATCGTTTAAATTGAAGGGGTGCCATACATGGCGAGAAAAATGATAGCAATGCAGAGCCCTCGTTTAGAAATAAGTCAGGAAGATGACAAATGGACTGTGAGAACAATTACGATGATTCGTACGCAGGAATCTACATTCAAATTAAATGAAGAGTACGAGGAAACCATGCCGAATGGAACAGTGCTCAAAGTGGGTTCTCCAATCTCGACAACAGTCCCATAAATTTTAATCTTTTTTTCTTATTGTCTCAATAAAATAACTCATTATTTTTAGAACGTCACCACCATGGATGGCGACAGTTTAGTAACATCATCAACCACTGATACCGGGGACAAACTAACCCGCCGTTACGATTTCTCTGAAGAACAAGTGATTTTGGTACGACGAAAAAATAGTGGCAAACAAATTAACCCATTGCTTTTAATCCAATTTCGGTTTCTGCTATCTTGTTTGTTTCTATTAAAATTGTTGCACCAAAATAGAAGCTGACTGATGTATCTTTCATTTTCCAGACAATGACTCACGAGAAAAGCGGCGTTGTTGGAAAACGTTATTTCAAACGTCTGACATAACTTTGGACTTACTCATTGTAACGCTTTACAATATCATAATACAAAACAGTAGAATAGAGAATGTGATTTTGATTCAAACTTTCTGCAAATTCCGTTTAGTGTTCGTCTCAGCACTGTGTTGATGTTAAAAATGAATGAGAAGAAAAAAAACGTTTAAGTATAACAAAGTGAATATTAACACGAGCGGCTGGCCGTTTTGCGAGAACAACAGGCCTTTATTCGAGACCAATCGGCCGGCTACAAAAATAAAACGCAAAGGAATTTGCAAACTAGCGAGCCACTTCCTGGAAAGTTGAGCGCCGCGTGCAACTGCGGCACGAACGAGTGCAGTTTACCATTTACACCTACTCTTCCGAATAATTATTATGTAACGCTTCTTTGGCATGAATTATTCATTGCATCAGAAGACGTTCCTCCTTTTCCATTGACAAAAACGCTTTCTTGCATCCATCCTGACGTACCACTTTTTTTACTACAATTAAACCAGGATGACGTTCAATTTTTTCTTCGAATTAATCAAGACTTTTTTTCTACACTGATGAGTTGTTGATTGCGATCGTTGGAATTAGAGAAGATGTGATGCACATAAATTGTGATAATATCAAATTGTTTTGTACCTATGAATTCAACAGAAAATGTTATTAAACATTTGAATTAGAAATTAATGGTTTTGTATAAATGTTTCAGTGACTGATTATAAGTAACGAATTGTATTACAAACTTTGATGTACTTTTTGATGGTAATAAATAATAAATACACACGTTAACAACTTTTATCTTAAAACTGATACACGTCTATTTGCGTGACTCCAAGTTGATGATTAAGCTCTTCAAACAATTAATTACACAATTGCCAAGAGCAATTAGCTCGTTAGTAAATTAAATTGTGGCTTTAACTTTCTAATGTAAAAAAATATCTAATCTTGAGTGAAAACAGTCGGGAAAATGATAGCAATGCCCGATCTGTATTTGTTTACATCACTAATCGATGTAAACAAAATAAAAATTAAGCATTCAAATCGTTGTTCAGTTATTAATCAAAAAAACAAACAAAAAGCAATCAAAAACAACTAACAAAACAAACACACAACAAGTAACCAATAACGGGCTTAAAAACAAACTCAATAACAAATAAACAAAGCCCCATAATAACTTAAAAGTAGTCAAAAATGATTCTCGTATAATAACGAACAAAAACCAGAACAAATGTAAGAGTAAACAATCAAATTCCAAAGTAAACAAACAGAAATGACGCAATGAGGGCAGAAAAAAAGAAGAAAATAAGAAAGAAACTTACTTCCGATCAAGATACTGTAGGGCTATGTACATAACTTCTCCAACCAACTCGTCATCCGTGACATCATAGCAGTTGGTCTTAACGGGAAGTGGATCTTCAGGATTGATGCTCGAGATGAAGCGCTCCAAGAAACGGCGATAGGTGCCCCAATAATCACCGTCCGTGCAGTCCTCCATGCTTTGTTCGGTTTCTGAATGTATGTCAAATAACAAAATCACGCGACTGAAAATGTCAATCAAAAATCACAACAACTAACCACGCGAACTGTTAACCCGGTAAAATCTCGATTAAAAATTAGCGCTACGTGTCATCGCTGTGGAGGTTATAAAAACTCTGCTCTCGCGAAACTCCGTTTCATCGACACTGGACGCCACGGATGGCGCTTTGTTGTTTGTTGTCGTCCATTCGCTGGAGTTCGCGCGCGCACTTTTGCCGCCGATGCGCGAATTCAAGTTGAGATGCGCGTGTACCGACGGTCACTGCTACAGTGCAAGTGCCCGTTGTTTCATGTTTCATGCAAAAAAAAAATTGCAAAGCTTGGGGGAGGGAGATCCCCGCTGGAGAGAGTGAAGCCGTGTAGGCGTACTCAGATCTATAAATCTTGGTGTAAGAAAAGCACTCGAGCATGCACCGACGTTTTTTTCTTTTTTATATACCAAAAACTAGTAATTATCCGTGACGTGTATGAGATGTTTTTTTTCTCTCTTTCCAGATCTTGAGATATCTATAGATCGAGTAGATCTCGGGCAATTCATATGAAAACTGTTATTAATGTTTAATTACTCTATTCTGATATGTTCTTGACTTTTAATTAGATGGAAATAACGAGAAATAAACAAATATTTTGCCAATATTTAATTTTTGACTTTGATTTCGATCTCGTTACGATCCCAATTTGTTCTTTTTTTAACTTTCAATATTTGTTTTCTTGTTTGTTGTTTGTTTTGTTGGAATCAAATGATTTAACAGAAACATGATATTGTTTTTATATGAAATCGTTTAAAATGACAACAATGCGATTGTATTTTAAATTTTTAAAATCCACCATTGAAAACGCGCCCAAACGTTTTTAAACGGCGCCTTAATGAAATCACCCAATTGGTCAGATTTAAAACCGCTTCTAAGGAAGTAAAATAGCGGTTAAATCTTCAAATCTGTACCGTCAATTGATGTTTTCGTGATGAAACTGATCATTCGTTGACTGTAAGTGTTTAATTTTCATATGAAATGTTCGAACTAACAACAAATTTCAATACACCTATTGCTGCTGTTCGAAAACATGACATTTGTCAACGAAGTTGATTTCTGAGTACATTTTTCAGTGTCAGAATCGACACTCGGTTGGCGTCATCGTGAGGTAGGCGTCATAATTCGTTATAAACAAAGGGCTAAACGCTATTAGAATAGCCAAAACCACAATGTCGACTGCAGCTCTTTCACTTTTGGCGAGCCACGATGAGCTGGTGCGATGTACCAACACCCTTGTCACCGGATCCTGCGAAGGAGGTTAGTTTTCGTCCTTATTGTTTTGATAAGGACGTTTGTCTTTCAAGAATGAAGTTTATCCGCAAATTTCATTTCGAATTCATTTTTACAATGGTTTTTTTATGATGTAATTAATCATTTATTTTAAAAATTCAACTTACTATCAGTTATACCCAGAACTGATAACAGAACTCTTAATCTCTCTCTTTTGTCTCAGAATTTTTACAATTCGCCATCAACCAAGAGGAAATGCGACAAAAATGGTTGGCTGCTGTTCACGAGTGTCAGCGATTACACTCTGCGTTGGAAAAAGCACAGCACGAGTCGTCAAATCTTGATAGGCAATTGAATCGTGCCAAATTGTTACTGGATGGAGAGAAACGTAAACGTAGAATTGCTGAGGAGGAGAGAAAAAATTTAGTAAGAAAGAACAAATCACCTTCTCATTTTTAAAATTAAAACAGAACACATTTTCAATAGACTTTCATTGACAGGAAAGACAAATTCGTTTGGCACGTGAACTGTTACTGAACGACGGTGGAAGGAGACTCAATGAAGAGACAAGAGAAAAACTGCAATCCACTTTAAATGGTCGATTCAGTAACAATTACCCAAGGGATTCTCAAAATGACAAGTAAATATCAACATTAAAACAAGAAAAAAGGAATTTTAGTTGGTTTTTAATATTTTAATTGTTTTTATAATCGTAGGCTCAACACAATAACGGAGCTGGACTCCACAGCGTCACTTCTGGGTGATCTAAGTGGCTTTTCGAAATCAGAAGATGATATGGACACGAGTATTATTTTGCAACACCAAAAGAAACGAGAATGGAAGGAACCAAGACCAAGCGGAGAGTACGTTCAGAAAAAGAGACGAAGTTCACACAAAGTCGCTGAGCTTAACAACTCGGACAGGATTGTTGCAACAACGACGGTTATCATGCCAAAAGAAGGTGCCATAACGGCATCTTCAGTGATCGAGGCGATCCCTGGCCCTGAAACTCAAAAAGAGAACAAAGACAAGGAGAATATTCAGAACGTTCGGAAACGAAAGAAGACGGATCTGTTGAGCAATTCAACCAGCAAGTCGAAATCTGACACTAATAATGTCTCGATCGATATTATGGTAAGAAATTACAAACAAATTAGAGATTAATTTTTAGAGTTTTAGTTTCATGAAATTTTCTAATGAAAATTGTTTACTTCCCAGCAGCCATCCGCGCCTAAAGCAGACATGATGTCAGATTCAGAATCAGAAAACCTGTTCAAACCCAGTCCCAACATTGGAGGCTATACATTAAACTCAAAAGCATCAAGAGGCCACAATTTCTCTGCGAAAACAGTTATCAAACCAGAAATATGCACGCCTTGTGGAAAAAGGTTCGGAATTTTTCGCAAAATCTAACTAATCTAACTGAAATATTCTAAGCGATGAAAAAATATTAATATGGGATTATTTTTCAGGATAAGATTTGGCAAAGTTGCCTTGAGATGCCGAGACTGCCGAGCAACAACACACGCAGAATGCAAGGATTTAGTTCCTCTGCCATGTGTTCCTGCTGGAAATACTCCGACCTTACGAGGTGGAACGGTACGTAACAAAAGAATCATTTGTCTTGATTGAAATAATTCAACAAATGTAATACAATTTTGAATGTGTTATTTTCTTCAGGGAACAATAGCTGATTACACACCAATGATTCCACCGATGGTACCATCGTTGGTAGTTCATTGTATCAACGAGATCGAACTTCGTGGAATGAGCGAACAGGGACTGTACAGAATTAGCGGAGGTTCCAACGAAGTCAAGTTGTTGAAAGAAAAGTTCTTACGCGGTCGAGGAGCTCCTAATCTTTCAGAAGTTGACATCAATACTATTTGCTCGACCTTGAAAGACTTTTTACGGTGAATAACTTATCATCATTTTAAAGAAGGGTAAAAACTGAAATAAGAAGTTAATAAGTAATGTGTTGTTTCTTTTAACAAAATTTTAGTTCGTTGCGAGAACCTTTGATCACCGTCGGACTCTGGGCAGATTTTGCAAGAGCTACAGCAATGACGGACAAGAACGACTGCGACGCTGCGTTGTACCAAGCTATCTCGGAACTTCCACAGCCGAATCGCGATACGCTTGCATTTTTGGTATTGCATTTGCAAAGAGTTTCCAGCAGTCCGGAATGCAAGATGCCTATAAGTAATTTGGCGAAAGTTTTCGGTCCAACGTTGGTTGGGTACAGCTGTCAAGAACCGTCCCCTACTTCAATGCTTGATGAAACGAAAAGCCAAGTGGCGGTAATAAGCAAAATAATTAAAACCCAAAAGATATAATATGAATTTCGGTCGATTATATATGATCCATAACTGTATTTACAGATCGTGGAAGCCCTACTGAAAATTCCTTCTGATTACTGGGCAAATTTTGTGAATCCCGAAACTGCAAACATGATCGGTACACCCAAAACTGGCGAGTTGCGACACACACCTTCTACCGAATCTTTACTCAAACGCACTACTTCGCGAGGCATGTTTAATCCTTGGAATACTCCACTTGGAGTTAGGTAATTGAAAAGTTTTAATCTTTCCTTGAACTTCAATTCTTTCTTCGTTTTCTTTTGAATATTAATTTTGTTTGTTTGTTTCAGCCGGTCATTCTTACGAAAAAACAAAAAGTACTTTGCCTCGCCTTCGAAAGTGACTTACTAAATCGTAACTGAAATGAGGACGAAACAACAAACTATTTTTTATAACTCACAATTAATGTATAAATTTGTCCCTATATTTATAAATGCAACGTCTACGATTGTTTTATTTATCTTTACTCGTTTCAATTGCGAATCAAAATCGAAATACGATACTATTTTTGTGCGCGTGTGCCTTTACAATGGCGATAACTCGCCCAAGCTTAAATTAAATGTAATTATCAAGCACTCAACATTATCACCTCTGATAATGAACATAATCGGAAAATTCAACAATACAAATGTGGATTGTAATTATTATTCATTGATTTCTTATTAATTAGTTAATAAAGATTTATTTATAACTGTATGTATCTAATGTAACGTCTAAGAGGTCAGGTTCTGTAATAAAGCTCATTCGCAACTATAAATAACAAGTACGAAACATATATTTCAACATCATAACGATCACAAAGTATAAAACTTGTAACTCAAATATATTAAAACTATCAAGTCACATTTTTCGCACTTGATTGCACATTTTTGATTACGAACAAAAATATATATATAAATATTATTCTGTTAAAATATTTCACTTCACGTGCGACTTTTCTTTCGCTTCCCAGCTGTTGTTCCAGAACGTTACCAGTCTGTCGTCTTCATTGGAACAAAAACTTTTAAAATCTTGAAGTAATTTTTTCTGAAAATTTTCATCCCCTGTAGATGGGGACATCGTTTTCAACTTGCGACCAGCCATATGGTTCCACGACCACAGAAAACCAACCTGCAAGAAAAAGTGAAACATTACTATCTCAAATTCAAAACGAAAAAGTTTTTGAAAATTTGCCGTACCTTCTTACTGATGTCATTACGTTCTTTGTTTTTACCGCTCACATGTCTAGTAATGTAGGCTTCATGTGGACTAGGTTGTTCCGAAAGTATCGGGTACCTCTTTTCATCTCGATTTCTTCGGATAATGTTTGGAATTACACGCGATCGTGATCGCAAACAAGTAGAAGAGAGAATTAGAACAAAAGCATTGCCAGTAACATGGACGAACTGGTGGTCAACATCACTATTCTCAACGAAACACTCCATGAAACCAAATGTACGCAAAATCTCCTCTTGGAATATGAGCAGCCTTTGAGCATAGGTTTCTTCCTTAAATTCTGAATCGAATTTTTCAAAATTTTATTAACTTACAACAGAGATTTGAATTTTACAAGACTTCCATTAAAAGTTCGCAAACAATACCTTCAAATAGGAACTGTTTATTTTGAGTCAGACATTCGATATTTAGTCTGATGAAAATTGGTCCACGCAATGAATCGCTTTTCAACGTAAATGGAAGAGCCAACAAGTCGCTAGGAATTGGGATGATTTGTATTCCGCAAGCTTGTGCTTTTCTTTGCCACACAGAAATCTGAAAAAAAGATAAATTTGTAATTTAGAAGAAATTTAAACTACAATAAAATAAATTAGATAGAAAATGGGTTTTACCATGTCAGCAACGATACTTCCAGACGAAGCTACCCATTGGACAACCAATTCATAAGCGCGGTCTGGTCGAAACACCGACTGGTACTTCAAATGACCCCACTCAACTCTGTCACTCTTGTTGTTGATATCGATATCAAGATGGGTATGTTTGTAAGAAACGTCTGCAATAATCAATTATTAATAGAATAATTAAAACAAACTTAAGTGCATCATTAAAGTCTCATGTTTCATTTAAATTTACAATTGACTGAATTCACCTTTATCTTTCGAATCAACTTGTGAGGACAAATCATCTTTCAGAAATGCAGGGACGTTCGATTCATCAACGACATTTCTACTTGGTATATTGATAGGCACCGAGATATTTGATGGCGACGTTGATTCACACCATCCTTTCGGCGGTCTTATAGCTACTTCCACCCACTCGTTTTCGAAACTCTGCAAATCTCCTATAGGCGCATTGAAATCATTGCCTGAAAAAAGAAACCAGCCAATTCATTCAACCATTCATTTACCAGTCATTTTTTATCATTGCCATGTTCTATAGATCTATGGGTTTACCTTTGTCTTGAACTATACAGTACAAATAGAACCCAAGAATGAAAGGTTTGGAAAAGTCGCCAGAAGCGTGACAGATGAGTTTTTCTTGAATCATCCCCTATAAAAATAACATGAGTGAATATTATATTATACGTTTCACAAATAAATTGTGATGTTTTATAATTTTTTATTTGCTTCCAACCTGCATTATACTAATAGCTCGTTCAACATCCACCCCCTCGTCCATGTAAGTATTCAACCACTGAACAGCATCAGCACTCACAAATGTCTGACTAGGAAGAGAAGAATTGTGAGTGAAAAATCCGATACCGTTCTGTGGGTGTTTCAGTCGTTCCAGAATTTCACTGTATGTAGCATCTTTCTTTATTTTCGGGATTTCCATGGCGTTACTGAAAAACGAAAAAAAAGTAAGAAATAAAACGAAGTGAAAAGTTACGACTTTCAAAAGATAACAGAAGAAGAATGAATTTGCACCTTTCGTCAGTAATTTCTAAATGATCTTGTTGTTGGGCGTCCATGGTTGACGGAGACACTGCTTCGCTCGCTGGAGAAACCCTTCCACGATCCATAACTTTTGAACCAGACCTAATCGAGATTTTAAATAATTCAAACAACTTTTTAGAAACATCAAAAACATTTTATCAATTTCAACCTATTCAACCGTAAGCAAAAAATAAGTTTTGCGAAAAAATCAAACGTGATTATGTTTTCAACTATCATGCAGTGTTTTAAACTATTGAAAAATGTTCAGATTAGTCTATGAAAGGAAAACAATACTCTACCATATTTTAATAGTGCAAAAAAATTTAGAGTGAGAAAATCTGCAGGTCAGAAAAATGTACATAATTTGTATCTAATAATACTAAGTCTAGATGAAAAAATAAGGAGATGGAAAGTTATGGAATCTGAATATTTACGTAACTTTGACATGACAGAAAACGTAAAAGAGGAAATAAATCAACTAACCTGAGCGGTAAAAGTCGAGGAGTATCTATGGAAGTGCGAGCAAACGAGGATGAATTTGTAAAGTGCTTCTCCTGTACAAAAAATTCTATCACTCTCTATTGCAAGCGGTGTTACGACTACTCTCAACTCATTCATCGTTATGCAAAACAGAAACCTCGTTTTGTCTAATCAATTCAAAAGGTCACCATCTGTTATACCTACTAAATCTTTTGTCTCTACCTTGCAACAAAATCTCTGCCCCAACTAAGATAAACCTTAATCTAAATATTAGTCATTTCAATAACAACTCAAAAACCAGACAGTGCTGTTAAAACAGTAAAGAAATCAAAATTATTATCAGGGTCAGGGAAACAAGTTCAAAGCCAAATAAGAAGACACCATAAACAAGCAAAAGCGAGAAACAAAATCGATGGGAAGCGATGACGAGAATCATATCAAACCTTGGTCGTGGTTTGTCGGGTAGACGATTGCTTCCAAGTCGCTCTCTGAAAGGAGAGCTTCCCACGACATTGTTCTGCAAATGATGAATAATGTTGATCAATGAGATAAACAGTCGATCAAATTAATTTGTTTTAGACATAGTACAAAGTGGACTAAACCAAGTTGAAAATGAGCGACTACAATTGATGAGATGTGACAATGTACCAATGCTTTTTTCATGATTGAAAAGACGAGCAAATTGCTGACACGGAACACTTAAAAGAACGATATAATTAGAAGCTGAAAAACAACAGCGAAATAAGCCTTTCTGTTAACTTGTTAAGGAACTGAAAAATTCATTGGAAATAGCATGCCACTGACAACTTGTTATAGAATCCTGTTTTAGATAGATATTCATCGTTGGAACAATTTTTTTATAGAATTTTATTATCTGTTTTGCATTATAGATTGAAGACTTATGGTACTCTCAGTTTGCAGGGGGAAGGATGTACCTGGTTAGTGAGGAAAATCAGGCTCGTGCTGTGCCTGCGTCGTGTCAAATGGGACCCAGGGTCTCTCGGAGGGACACCGCCTATTGCTGTTGGGCTCTGAAACATTCCATGCTAAGTACCTTCCCCTCTACATCCTTTTTCGGATCCTTTTTTTATCACTTACTGCTTTTTTTATAAACGTCATTTTCAAAGTTGAAAAAAAAACAAGAAAGTATGAACCCATATTGATGTTACGAAAAGATGTCAATCTTTTACTGATGATTTGAAAAATGGGGCGATTGATAATGCAGATGAGTTTTCAATATCCGAAATTTTGGATCTTTAATTAGACTTTTCTGAATATCCCTCTTTTGTGCAAAGCATTTTGACAATTCAAAGCCAATTCGCCCAATAATCTTAGGCCCCAATTTCGAAGGACAATTTTACAAGCTCAAACTGTTCAACTTATCGACATTTCGTTCCAAATAATCTTTTTTATACCATTTTTTAGAATACCATAAATTCAGTTGTTTATTTTTTATATTACTGAAAGTTAATATTTTTTAGATTAAAGAATTATTTCATGCAAATTAGTACTATCCTAAATGACAAAATTGAGTAATATTTCTTCAATTATTTTCTCTTCATTTTGTTCTTTTTACCTAAAAAATTGTATTTGAATGTATGGGGTCCATATCTGTACATCGGGAGTTAAGACAGCACTAATTTTAAGAAATACCATGCGAATGAGGTAACGTGATGTTAAAATCAAATAATTCTTGAAACTGAAAACGAATCTCGCGAAATTACCCAAGTTTTATTGGTGTTTGGTCGGCGAATTTTGTTGATCCACCCTTCGATGAATCGCAGAAACCCATCGATGACCTGAGTCTGTTCAGCTAAAGTTATCGGAGTGTACACGTCGCATCTCTTAGATCCTTCTAAAATTTTGCGAGTGTCCGTACTTGACAGTGGCAGGATGAAGACTCGGAATCTCCAAAATTTGAGAGCCTGGAAAAGAGTAAGAAAAACCAAAATTTGTTTGTTTCCTCTTATGAACCTAGCGAAATCTTAAACTTTGTAAAATATTCAGTTCATACCTCAACTAATTGAAAATCAGTATCTCCTCGAGTACAGATGTAATGATCCAGATAATTCCAATTGTAATTTTCGAGTTTCTCTGTTGTAAAAGAGACCCAAGACATCTCATATGTTTCGTGATGAGGCGCATGGAACCGGTACAAATACTGGATATTAAACGGTGAGTACGGGTGCCTAAACAATGAAAAATTCAGAAACAGATGCACAAACAAATTTTATCTGACGAGAAATCAAAAATCTACCTCGGTCGATATCTTGTAACTGTGATACAATTGCCATACAACGATATTTTATGGAAAATCCGTCCAATGCTTAACAGATATTCCTCCTTAGCTTCAGTGTCGGACTTGTGACCACGAATAACTGAGCTTACAGACGACGTTGCATTTTTTCCTGAAGCTCCACTTTGGTTTTTGTTTTGATTTAAAATAATCAGTTGAAATCCCTGCAAAAAACGGCATTTCATCAATCAAAATATCAGTCGAATCTGAAACAATTGACGATAACAATTTTTGAAACTTACTTGAGCCAATCTCTGCGACACTAACTCTTTGAACACCTCAGCGGTTGATAAAGGCTTCTTGTAAATAGCTCTCTGCTGAGCATAATCAGCATTAACGTCATCAGGTAACAAATTATAATCCGAAACGACGTAATCGTTCTGTAGACTTCTCTTGTCTGGAAAATAGTCTGTGGTAATGGGTAAGCAAGCAGGAATGGTTAAGGATTTCCAGTCGACACCTGACAACGAAGAAGATTTGATCAATTTCGTAAATCGAATCTAAACGGGGATTAAGAAAGTGCAAAGGAATGAGAAACGTATTGCTATAATAAGCTTTGCTACTGAAAAGAATACATCTTGATGTTTTAAGAACGAAATAGAAAATTTGTACATACAGCAATAACAGTGGAAAAAATGAGTTTCGTTGGATGACTTGGCTGTCATGCAAGTACTGTGTTGCTATAACAATCGGTTTTTCAGTTGAGACTGAATTGTGACTTTTCTTATGAATTATTCTTTTTACATGCAATACTTTCATGAGTTCTAACACTAACATGCAATAATTTAGCCCACAGATGAACCACTTTTGTTCCATTTTTTAACTCCAAGTTGTTTATGGATGATGAATATGATAAAATGAAACGAGTATTTAGCAAAATATGAAACTGTTTGCATGAAAAGGCTTTGTATTCTTGCAAAAGCAACCGAGTTTTTGAATACCGAAAAGACGATCGTGTCAAAAATGAAAATTGAAAATTGACGATCTACTGGTACTAGGAGATTTTGCCAAAACCAAAAAAAATAACCCTTGTAAATTATAGCGCTAACCTATGATTGCTGTATAACGTGACATCATAGTTCGGACATCATATCAAAATGTCCAGCGTTGCATCCCAATGAAATGCGGCATAGCATGAAAATAAATGTTACATTATTCTTTTTGTCACTTCTTCTCTTTTTTTCTCATACACTCGGCCAGCAAAAATATAGCTTTACATTGCGATGAACACAAACTGCGACGAACATTAACTATGGTCGTTTCTGCTCATTAGGGATGATTGATAAACGAGTTGTTGAAAAAAAAACATTATAATGCTGGCGAATTATAACATGACAGAAAAGTTGATTGCACAATCTCAGATTTTGTCTGATTTACTTGACATTTTTTCAGTTCTTCCCTTTTCCTAAGCACGTATCATGAGCGCGATTAGAATAATTCCAAAATTTAACCTGTCGTGAGGGCTGGAGTCCATTCTTGTTCACCTGTCGCGCCCCACAAAAGCGTCAAACTTTTGTTCTCGACGTTGGAATTCGAAAAGTTCGTTTTTTCATAACTTCCATGAACCAAATTTGGTTTTTGTGATTTGAACTTTGTATCTGGAAGTGCAACTTAAATAAGAAACGTACAAAATGTTGTTTTAAATATTACATGAAAGTTTTATATTAACTCACTCTCGTTGAATTCTGCTTGTGAGTCTGAACGAGTTATTAGATAATATGAAGAACTGGGATCGTTTGGAGAATCACTTAAAATTGACATGGTATCACTTTGTTGTTTTGAATGTGGCAGCGAAGGAATTGCTTGGTAGTGGTGTTGCTGTATCAGTAGACCGGTTGGACCTGAAAAACAATTTTATTTAATGAAGCCTTACTAAATTAGAAATAATTTTAAAAAATAATCAAACAGAAATTTGAATTAACATTGACCTTTTGGAAAAATGTGAGTCCATCTTCGGCGATTACTAGTCAACTTGATAGTCACATGCGACGGATCAAAAGGATTGATCAGAGCTCTGCTTAATCTCGGCTGAGTTTCAATAGGCTGAGTCAAAGAATTCAGCCTGCTCCCTGCACTTCCAACAATTGGCCGAAATGTTGGCGAGATATCTGCATCCAAATTGTCCCGCTTTACTGATTTTCTTGAGACATCTAAAAATCGCAATTTCAAATTAATCCAAACTGTAAACCAAATTTACCTTCAAAAACTTGTATCTTACCATTCATATCGTCAACTGAAGTTAAAACAGAAACACTCTTTATTCGATGTGGTATAGAAATAGCTGCGCTTCGATTACTTAAGTTCAGTTCGTGAGTTGGATGATGAATATTCGGGTCTGACATTTTCCTTTTCAATTTTAAGGCCTGGAGATTACTGTAAGTTTCTATAGAGGCTACGCTTGTTTTTTTAACCCGAGCTGAAACTCTTCAAAAAACAAAAAGAAGATAACATTACAATACTTAGTTAGTTTTTGTTTACTTTCGTTATTTTTTCATCAATTACCTGGACGTATGAATAGGTGGTAGCTGGAACACTTTGGCATCATAAGCATCGTAGTCAAATAGCGCATTGTGAAGACACTCTCGACTGTTTTCTTGTAAGAATTTCGCTTTACAAAGCAGTTTGTGATTCTCTGCAGTCTGTTTAGAAACTCGCTGAGGTAGTTTTATCCTAGGTATGAAATTGGAGTATGGAATTTTCTTGTTGGTTGAGTAGAAACTAAGATTTATCCAGTGAGGCATGCTGTAGTCATCTGGTACATTGATTGATGAATCTTTATTATGGAACTGTAAATCATGAAATAGTCAATTGAGTTTGGAATTGATATTTGTTATTTTTATCGGTAAAGTTGTATTGTTACTTTTAATAATGGTACAGCATGAAGTGGCTGTTCTCCAACACAAACCAAGTCACTACCAACTCCATTATCTATGATTCGTTGTTTGGTCACGTTCGTAAGTTCTCTATCAACCTCAAAAACTCCAACTCCAGGCGTTATAACAACAGATAGTTGACCAGTCCTGTCAAAACTTCTGTCAAGATAGTGTTTTTCAAAAACTGCGAAAATTGTTTGACATTACAAAGTAACAATCATTAATGAAGCAAATTGCAAAGTTACAGGATTGTATTTTACCATTTAAAGACATGTTTAGAACTTCAAGAAAGTTTCCCTGGGCAGCAGTGGAGTTTATTGCTTTAGGAATTGAGATGTTTGGCCTCTGATGGTACTCCAAGACGATTTTCTGATAGTCTGTAAACAGCTTTCGTAGCTGCACCAAGATGTTACTCCAGTCTTCGTAACGTTCGTTTTGAACAGCCACGCGATAAAAGTCTTCGTAGAAGCGACCTCGGTAATCTTGCTGGAGACACTCGCGCATAAACTCAGGAAACTCCTCAAGCGACAGAGCGTTGTAGAATGTTCGCGAGAATAATACTATGGTGACCTCATGGTTGCTGCCGTTTTTCTTCCATTTTTGAAACAGGTCGGCGAGAAATCCGTTGACTGCCTTTTCAAAGTACAGATCTCCGTGGATGTCAAAGTCCCACATCTCACTGCTCATCTGAATGAATAAGTACACCATGCTTGTGGATGATCGAAAAACAACCTATTAATAATTGCGATTATTAGTATAACTCCTCAATTTTGCAAAATAACGAAAATTTGTGAGGTTTTTATAAGTTTGCCTTTGTATCGTCGGTTATAACACCACAAGCAACTCTGTCTCCCTGAGACCACATCTCGTACACCTGACACCTTATTGTACCACCGCAAAATTCAATCTTTTTGGTCATGTAAACACAAGTGTCAACCTGCAAAACATAAAATAATTTATAAAACAAATTCAGTACTTTCTTGTGTTTTTTATATTAAGTTTTTTGTAAAAAATGGAGTGAAGTTTTTAATACCAAGCTGTTTTTCAACCTCCACATCTCACTGCGACCCAGGTACTGGTCTTTGAAAGTCAACTCGACAGAATCAAGGGCAACATCGTCAGGATTGACAATATTCATATAAACGTCAGCGAAGGTTCTGAGTTGAAACATAGCAGCAACATTGTACTCGACACTGATCGTCTCCCGGACCTGCAGTTCCTCTTTGCAATTCGTGACTTGCAATAACAGTCTACTAAACTCATCCTCTGGGTGATAAATTTCAACAACGTCGCCTGCCTTAATTCCAGGATAATCTTTTGGATTGATAACAAGATCTTCGCCACTGAAATTCTTCTGGTGTACTATCAACTTGAACTGCTTCATTTTGTGTTGTTTTTGCAAATAATTTTATTCCTCTACTTTGATTATTCTGTTTCTATTTGTTTTGATATCATTTACACCTCTGACATATACATATTATTGTTGCGGACAACGTTATCATTTCAATTGTTAATTACATCTTGACAGTTATTTGTTTATTTATTATCGCAACAATGAAGCAATTCTTGTTTTGACAAGTAAGGTTATGTTCGAAAGTCAAACTCCTGGATATATACATGAAAACTGGCTTGACGTTTCTTCCCACACAGTGCTTGACTGCTGTTGACTGCTGATGTTTTCGTGCGTTAGTCAATATTGTCGATTTGAACTGCAAAGTGATTTTGGGTCATTTCATCTGAATTAACCTGTCGAAAAACGGCTGGAAATTAAAATTGTGAAGCACAACAATCAGGCCTGATAATAAACAGTGGAATTTGCAAACATTTGAGATTATTTCGTTTTAGTTGAACGCAAAACAATCATCGACATCGAGACATAATTACAAGCTGCAAGAGAGTCACAGTCTCAAGGATTATAATTAAACATAACATGAGACATAATTAACTCAAATTTATCCTTGTAGCTATAGTCATGGTTGATCTAGAATGCCAGAATGGCACTGCGTATATTGGGAATCGAAAGGTTGATAATTGACAAGTGATAATGTTGGATAGTGAACACGACATGACTTAATTTTAATCAACTTGTGCGAACTCTCAGAACAAAACATGATAATGAGGATCATTACTTTGTAAATAAAATTCGAGTAAATGATGAGCGATGCGTATCAAAGGTTTACTCTTATGTGTTATATGTCTAGTTGGAAGCAGTATTATTTTCATTACTTTTACAACTCAACGCCCTTCTATACAGACAATTGTTACTGAAACTCATAAACAATTGAGGAGCTTCCAGGTAAACTTTCCTTCTTTGTTTTTGTTAAGTTGTTTTTGTTTATTTATTATTAACGCGAAATAGTAAACAAGCTTGTTCCAACACTTAAAAGAACGAGTAAACAAACTTTTCCATTCTCGTTCTTAATCATTAAAAACTCATTAAGTCATTAAGATAATTATATTTTCAAAGTAATTACTTCTTTGGTCAGAATTAAATGAATCGACACATAAACAATGATGACTGAAACATCAAATTTGTAACGTATAAATTGCATGGACATGTAAATGGCGTTCTCATTGAATATTTCTAATCAACATGAATCATACAAGTCTGTAACTTAGTGTTACATTTCTGATATCTCATGAAATCAAATCGATTACTTCCTCACCTGATGTTGGCTCAAATTTAGATTCAAATTACACGAAAATAATGAAAATCGCCATCGCAGTGATAAAAATTTATCAATATTGATTCTCACTTTTTTTTTTATTGACTTTAGATAGCGGATTGGATAGTTTTGCTTACTTGGTCTTTTCTAGAAAATTCAAGTTATAATTTTGTTAAACTAAGGAGTACAACACGAATTCTTGTTATTTTGTCAAATTGTTTATTCTGTATTAATAATTAATTTGTGTTTTTATGTTGTAGGAAATATTGAAAGATGGCGAAGAGAAACAACTGGTGACAGATTCAAAGTATCTGGCGTTACTTGGCCTTGACGAGCAAACAAATTCACCGGCTTCAAGTAAGAATCAGCCCATAACGGTGGTCACCTTGTTGAGGCCAGGAAACGAAATTCATATCTATGGATTCATCAGAAATGTCACCCATTTTTTACCAAATAATAGCGTCGTTGTGTATGGCGTCGGACTCAGTCA
Organism: Telenomus remus; assembly: GCA_020615435.1. Taxonomy (NCBI): domain Eukaryota; kingdom Metazoa; phylum Arthropoda; class Insecta; order Hymenoptera; family Scelionidae; genus Telenomus; species Telenomus remus. The sequence goes on from CM036337.1 coordinate 13,309,855, forward strand.
GACTTCCATGCAAACCGTTCGTGCGGTTTGCAATTCCAGTCGGTGCAGTTTGATCCAGCTCGATTTGCATTCGTTCCCTGCTCATGTGGAAGATGACAGACTTCATGTCTATCGACCCATTGTCATTCAGGTAAACTTTCAAATTTAAGAACATGAAATAATATGACGATAAATTTATTTAAATGAAAGGACTTTTTGATAGTTCAAAATTTGATCATTTTTAGACTGCACTGAATACATATGGGAACATTTTGTACATGGATTCGGACGTGCGAATCGGTTCCTCAAAGATAACAAAACTTTTTTATCCAAAGTCAGGAATTTTGACATGGCCGACAAAACATCCGATCAGTTCGCTGACTCATCCGAAAATGTATGAATACTTTCACGTGACGGTGGAAAGTTTCTTTTTCCTTCCTTTAGTACAAACTTCACATTTGATTATTAGGAATACTAAGGAAATAAGAGATAAAGTAATGTTACCTTGGGTACAATGTGCTTTAACTAGGGATTGCATCTGTCCTATAGGTTTGTATGCGTTATTGTGACTTGTTCTATTTACAACTCCACAATGGATTCAAATTATTCAACTTTAAATCTTTTCTTTTGTAGGAGCTCAATCTGCTGGTTGTCGGTTTAATAAAAAACCACAGTATCGTTATTCCGGATGCCACGCGTATGATACGTCTGCATTTAACATAGTACTTGGCAAATATTTCAACTTCGACGATTCATTTTACGTTGATCAAAACTTAGATAGGTTTTTCAGTCAACTCACCGTTGAAAAAGTCAACGAGGAGTACATGTCAATACTGAGACAAAACAACGTGACAGAATCGATTAGAAATGTGATGTTAACCGACCGGTTCAATATCTCTTGATAACAAGTTTCGTTGCACCGAACTATTTTTATAAGTTTTAAATGTAATTTCGTGAACGCTGCAACAAATAATTACGTAGACACGCATAGTTAATTTTGTTCGCTTGTAAAATCAAGGAAACTTGGTAACAAAAAAAAAAAGAAGACTGAGTTGAAACACTGGTTGGTTTTAGTTAGGATGCTGTAAAAAATTAAATTAACTTTTAACTCTTAAAATCGTATCAAACTTGAAATTGTTGAAATCTATTTTTGCATCTCAATTTTTATCATTCGTCGACTACAATTTAAGTGCTTTCAAATGAATTGCAGTTCATTTGTTTCGAATTAACCACGAGTAACTTGCAGTGTACTGTCAAAGAACATTTTTTCGACAAACATTCAATCCGCCTTTTTCTTAAGCTTTGTTTATTTTATAAAGAGAACAAAAATTAAGTGTTATGAAGAAACAAAGTTGATACGACATTTTGAAGCTTGTAAAACGATATTTGTAGACCACTTTTTCTGATACGGCATGTCTGAGGTAGACGCGCGTTTTGTAAACACTGCAATTTACGTCGAGCCTCCTGTAGAGGACGAACAATTCAAGTGCAAAGAGTATTTTCTACCTATTAATAATTTCGCATGCGGAGATTCAAACTCGGATGGCCAACTTGAGGCCTTCGATTTGAGGTCCAACCGTGATAAGGAGATCTACAAACGTGTGTCGACGTCGATCAGTGATTATTCATTTTTGAAAAAAGAACGGCGATGTAAGCTCGATACTAAAACGAACGTATTAAATAAGCCATCAGGGAATGATTATTTGTATAACAAATCACCAAACAATGAAACTTACAGGTAAATTTTTTATCCAGTAATCGAAAATTGAATTAGCAGTAAACAATAAAGCACAATTCAAATGAAAATTAAGATTTCTTATTATAAACCAACCACCTCTTTTCAATTTTGTTTCAATCAGAAACAGCAATGCTTGAAAATATTTTTGAGTAAATTTTCTTAGTTTAGTAAAACGTTTTCACTTTGAAGGCAAAAGACAACAAGAATTTCGAAATCCTGTTCGGAGATTTTTCAAAAAAGTGTGGATCTTTCTGTCAAACGGGCAACTTCTGAACACCGTCAAAATAATGAAATTGAAAAGACCTGCGAGATCAAAAGAATAAAATCGAAAACAAAAGTTCAAGAAAAAGACAATAAAGATGAATTGGCTGAAGCAGAAAAGGCTTTAGAGAAGGAAAAGATTGAGAAAGAGAATTTCTTGAAGTGGCTGCAGCAGAAAAAATTGGAACGCCAGGATATGCAAAGGAAAGCGAGTGAAAAGGAGATAGAATTGCGGAAAACATTGGAGGACTGGAACGAAATGATTAATCCGGTGAAAAAACTTGCAGTCTTGCAGTGGCACATTCAGAAAAAATTGCACGAAAAGGAGAGAAAAGGTAAAAATGAAAAACTATTCATCATTTTCTATTATATTTATCGTTGGTTTTTTCTTCAGCTGAAATGGAAAGGTTGAGAACTCTACACGAACGAGAACAAAATCTTAAGTTACGAAAATTAGAGGAGTCTTCCAGAGCTTTTGCGAAATGGGTAGAAAAGTCAAAAACTATTCCGAAACCTGCGACGCAAAGCTTGTTACGTTAGTATTTAAATAATAAATAGATCAACTGAAGTTTTCCCAAAAGAATATAACAATGAAAAAAATTACGCAAATATCCAAAACATCAGCAATAACAACTATCGAAACATTAGAGGTTACTGATGATTACAATAACAAGCAATCGTAATAATCAAAACATTGAAGGTCATCAACATTAATAAAAAAAGCAATTTCAAAATATGAGTTTGGAACTGACAGGCGCGTGTCACGCATGCGCGTCACCCCACAAACAGTCGGTTCTTGCGCCGCGAATACAGTGCACGCTTTCAGATCGGGATACTGTTTTGCGTATCGAGTTCCAAGTGTAAATTTACATTGAATGTTTTTATCGGGTCAATGATAACTGTTTTATCAGTAAACTATACAAGTTTAATCGTGTTTTTTGGTCTTTACCATTGATAAACAAGTATGGTGGCGAAAGTCAGTGGCGATCCATTGTTTGTATCTTTGCGAAATAGGTACATACTCTTTTCGTAACAATTGACAGCAAATATTTGTTTTTTATTGAATATTTATTTAACATTTTACAATGCGACTCATTATTTATCACTTTTTTCGTGTGAATTGACCTTTATCCAACACATAAACAGAACAACGAAAGTAAACAATAATAAAAAACGTAAACAACGAGCCGTTTTGCAATTGAATTCGGGTAGTTTCGGCATTAAAAAGTCAACTACCAGTTGTTTCAATTACGAAGCCTAACACTGTTTACTTTATGTGGCATCTGTGGTCTTATATCGCACTGTAACATGTTGTTTCTCAGCGGGAGGCCGTCCTCGGCATCTTGCGAGGGCGGCTCTCTGCCTCTAAATCTTCAGCCAACACCTTTTTCCTCATTCAGCTACTGTCACAAGTCTTAACAAGTCAAACACAATGTTTTCACAATATTTTTGTTTCATATTTTCATTTTCATATCAATTTATTAATTTTGTTTATTATTTCAGCCCACCAAGCGCCAAAGCCAACTTTTGTGAATCCGCGACCGTGGCAAAGTGTTTCAACCTCTTGAAATCGTCATCTTCAGGATTAAAATAATGACTGATCACAAAATTGTAAGTTAAACAGTACATAGTTTTAATAATGAATCAAAAATTTGATAATTTGCTGTTGTTATTGTTTTTTTGCGATGAAAAATAAAAATTTGAATTTTGGCGCGACAGCGCCATCTAACGTACATGGCGGGAACTGTCTGTTGGTTTACAATATACAATATGGCTGCCGTGGCTAATGATAATTAGTGACAAGTAAAATCGGGTCGTGTTTTTATTTGAGTGTTTCGATGTAAAAATGGGATTGCAAGAGGACAATAACTGTTAGACAGTTCTGTCGTTGCATAATATGGTGAGTTGACTTGTAATCAGATTATTTTTCGCGTGGCAGGGCTGAAATCGCGACGGTCGATCTGGTCTCACGCTGCTATCGTATTGTCGTTTTTTAATCGAAAAACTAAATATCCGTGCTAATTTTAAACATCTGATTAATCGCAACGGAATGCTGAGTTTGTTGAACAAACAAATTAAACCTCGTGAGATTAGCGGATATGAAAAAATACGCTCCAATTATGTCATCGCGCTTCAAATCATTTTTCAGCAATTTGCGTTGTTTTGACAGGAAAAAAACGTCATATCAGCGGTTTGTAGGCTCGCAGATTTTTTACTTCTCTCGTTGCAAATTTTAGTTCTTTTGTTCCTTTTTTGTTAAATCCTTTTGGTTTAGTTTTATATCCTCTATTTATACTAAAATTGTCGGTATTGAAGAGAAACATTAAAAATAATCGTATGGGTTTACAGATGGCAGTGTCTGTTTCAGTGATAACATTTTATAGTAAAACATTTAATTAATTAATTGTTTTAAGTAATTTTTCAACGAAAATAATTGATATGAGTAGAACAATTATATGATACTTTTTTAAATTAAACAGAAACATAGAAGCTCATTTGTTTGGGATTGAAAATCATTAATAATGATTAGATAATATCATGTTTCATAATAAGAATGATTGATAGCTATTTAGACTTTGAGAATACCTTTAATTTGACAAGATACTTTGTTTTGCAAATTTTCGTAAAAACACAGTCGTTTCTTTTGAACTCTTATTTTCATACTTGAATGTTTACATAGTTGCTTGTGAACAATCTTAAAGCCTCCTTGAACTAATGCAACATTTGTCACTAACAAACAAACCCTGAACAAAATTCTAACAAGGAAAATCGTTCACAAAAACATGTTTGTCATCACCTTTTGTTCAATCAAAATATCTTTTGACAATCTTAAAAAAGAATTCAATGTTTACAAACAGACTGACTGTTTTTGTTAAGTCTAGCAAAGATTTGTTTTTATTTACATTTAAGTGATAATACAAGCACAATCATTCATTTCATTTCATTTTTTGTCATTTTCTTCCGCAAAAATTGGATTCGTGGACGTCATTATAATGTTGTATGTGTGTTTGTTTGGTGAAATCACGTGCGTAGTGAGGCGTCCATGGAATTTCACGAAAAGTGTTGCTTTCTTATTCATTAACTGTTTTGCGTTCAAGGGTGGTCGAAATTTTTGTTTAACATTCCGATTTCGCAGAAGTTCGGGTAGCCCAGCAAGCGCGCGGCTTGGCACGCGTTTTCTCGTGATATTCTTTTCGCCACCACCCGAGAACCGGATTCTTAAACGCGGGGCCTCAATTTTGGAATTCAAGACCGAGAACTACAGACTAGCAGAACAAGTCGCGTGCAATAAAAACCGGAAGATGCTTCTGATGCTGTTGCATTGACACATGCTCCAGTGCAGACCACACACCAAGACTAATAGTACCACTAGAATTGATAAAACAATATTAAATATCAATTTTATACTTCAATTTAAACTATAAAGTAACGAACAAAAATGATTTTATTTGAAGTTACAAATTGTTGTTTGTTTGACGAACTTTTGACAGAAAATTTTTTTTAGAATGCAATTTTAGGTCAGTTAATGATTTCGTGTTGCAATTTGAATCAACATGGGTGGGTTTGGTCTATGTAGATGAAGCATAAACAATTGTTATTAGGAATTTTTTGCTCAATCCAAACTCAGATTGTTTTCCGGATACTGGTTAGCTTATTTGTGTTTTCTTTCAATTTGCTGTACCATGTCTATGAATAGACATTCGTGTGTTTACACCACGTTTTTTTCCACCAACTTTTTTCTCATTCCCAAGCTCTATTCATAAGAAGCACTTTTTTCTCAACTTTTACCTCTTTTCATCTTCTAAAAAAACAACGAAAACGTTCAAAATCTCCATTCAAATATCACAAGTTGACTTTTCATCTGGCCTTAAAATTATTCGAACGAAAATGTCCAACCCAGCAAAGAAAACGGTTGGAAAAACATAGAAACAGGAAATGGCAAACGGCAAATTTTGCCACGTAGTTCGTTAATTACCCGAAACAGGCTAAAATTCAATTTGAAGAAGTACGATGACGAGGGATCTGGGTCGTTCTCAAAATAGCACGAGTGTATTCAGCGCCTTTCGTGCCACCTCCACCTTCCGTTTGCGAATTCTCTACTATCTCTGAATGAAAAATCTCTGCAGCCAGATTATATATTTTTTCTTCCACTTTTTTCCATCTTTTCGTTTCAACCTCTATTCCAAACTGCGAAACCAAAACATTCTTCTAAAATCGCATCTTCACCAATGCTTATCAAAATCCGACTAAAAAAACAAACTTTTTAAATTCGCCTCAATTTGGTACTTGAATAGCAAAAACAAAAACAGCAATCTTTGATGTTTAACCAAAAAGAAAATTTGCAAATTAAAAAGAGAAGAAAAATTGGAAAGGAAAGGCGTGTATTTGCGTTGACGATTGTTAGACAGTTGAGTTAGATTGAAAGAGACAGATTTGCGAGTGGAGAATTTGGTAGACTCGTTGAAAGACGAAAATTGGTTGGATAGATAACTGGATGTGTAAAAAGTAAGTATGTTATAACGTAGAGGCATGACTAACGTTTTGTTGGTGGTGGGTTGGCGGGACGCCAGATTCGGTGTTGTACGCCGGTTGCCCTGTGCGAACCGAGCAGCGCCGAGAGGGTGGACCGAGCGCCGTTCGGTTTCGGGCGACGAAAGCGTCCCGGCGTCAAGCATCCGTCAGTGCGTCTGTGACACGCCTGTGAGACGCTTTTGCGAGACGAGACGCCGGCACTCGCGAGCGCCCACCAACCATGTAAAGAGCAGCACTAGGAAAAGCGATGAAGCTGACGAGCCGCCCTCGTTCCGTCAATAAATCACTCATTGGACGATTCGCGCGCCGACAAATTTCGCCGGCCGGCGTCGTTGTCCGGTGAAAGTAGTCGAGTCAAATTTTCGGTTCGACGCTGGTCGGAGAGCGAGATTTGAAACAAAAATGCGGTCTGTGTATGCGTGGATTTCATGTGCGAGTGTGAAAGGCACACGCCGAACAGAATCATTCCAGTAGAAGATTTTGACTTCTGATAGCAGTGCCGATTGAGTATGCAACTAGAGCAGAGATACGTCCGCTGATAAGCAAACTTCCAAACTGGTTCTTCGTCCAAGTTGAACGCGCGTTCAAATGTTGGCCCGGTAGACAATTAATCCTTCATCCGGCGGGTCCAGACGATGGAACATCCATGAGACTACGAGGTTAACGCAGAATGCCTGAACCTAGGGCGAAGCGCTGTAAACACTGTGACGGTACGACACACAACCAGGCCACGGTCCCCAAAATTGTCTTTGTCTCACTTCGCCGTCTCTCCAAAAAGCAACATTCTTCACTCCACTAACTTTTTTGTAATCGCTCTGTCTCTCTCTCTGTTTGTACTATCTTGTGACTGTTTTGTCTTGTGGTTTATCGTTCGAACTAACAACAATAACAATTGTATGACGTATTAATAAAAGATGTGCACCAATGTTCTGGTTTGACTTGTGCTTTTTTTTGTTGGTGTCAACCTGGTCCTCACTCCTGTTTTTTTATCTCGCGATTTTGTCGATGCTTCTGGAAGGTTGAGTTTGACTTGCAGACAGCGAGGAAGTTCTATTTGAGATAGGACGTCGGGTTGATTTGCCAGGCAAATAAACTCGCGGTGAAAGTAGGACACTACTTTCGATGAAAAGTCAATCTTAATTAGGAACGAGGTAGGCCGCTTTATCTCTGGGTCATTCGTTTCTCGACACTTGGACCGCTGAATCAGACTTACGATGAATGCACAGAACGCATTCCAATCAGACGGCAACAATGCACAAACCAAACGAAGCTCTGTCTTGTATTTTTATCTCGGGTTATTCACCCTCTTATCTCTGAATAGCACATTATCCTCTGTATATTTGCTTCCCTTAAATTCTAGACCAAGTTGGTTCGCCAAGACACGTCGCTGACGTAATTGTTGATTCGAATTAGCTATAGACAACATCACACTTTCGCTTCAAAACAATTTTCCACTTTTTTGACGATACTTTAATCCAAACTTTTGCCAACATTTGGCATCAAACTGATAATGATTCAAGTTGTAAATCAAAATTAAAACCAGATTGTACGATTTTTTTTTATTTTTGGTTTTGAATTAGGTCCAGACAACATCACACTTTTAGTTTAATTTTTGTTTTACTTTCTTTGCGATACTTTTCTGAACTTTTTGCATAAAAGTAAAAATGGTTCGAGTTGTAAATTGAACGAGGGTTTTAAACTTTGGGATTTTGTTTTTCATTTTTGTGGTCCTCTTGTTTTGGTTTGAATCATCGTATTTTTTGACTTTGTTTTGATCATTCCGTACGACTGCGGAGAATAAATAACGGCTAGAACTGTTTGCAACCTTCTGACTCCTTGAAAATTTTGATTAAAAAAAAGCTGAAACTCTGCTTTGTAGGTGCGCTTTAAAGAACAGTTTATACGTTCTTAGCCATAAAGTGCAACAGCTGTCGATGGAAAACGAAATCTATTTTTGAAACATTTATTGGGTTAATACGGTCTGCAGCCGTGAAACAGTGCGTCATACTACCATACATTAGTTTGATATTGTTGCAATTTCATTAAATTTTTTTGTTTTTGCCAATTTTTCAAATCTAATCCAAATCAATTTTTACGTTTGAGTACAACGATTTCAACTTTAACTGCAACGTCTTGAAATAAGAAAAAAAAAACGTTTCAAAAAGAACAATTGGATTTTAGATTGAGAGGGAAGAAACTTGTGAGTATTTTCGTCGACGTTGAGTGTAAACGTGATGTAACAATAAGTTGTGATTTGTTTGTTATTTTGTTGCCAAAAAGAAGTTGATGCGGAGTGACATGTACTTTCGTTTACACTATCGCGAGATGACTTAAGTTTCGATTATTGATTGGAATGGTATGTACAATGCGTGGGCGTGCGTCACATGATTTTGGCAGCTTTCCAAACAGACGACACCATCCCACACCTACGAAATCTCTGGTTTGCGATGCGCGCGACATATCTGCATTATACGATAACAGAATGAGTTGTAAGAGTGCGTTTGCCATGAAATTAGCATTATTATATGATTATTTTGCTCCATCAGCTGTGGTGACACATTTTGGCCATGGCAAAAGAGAGGCACAGAAATATCATCGTCGTAAATCATCCCGCGGCAAATAAAATTAGCCCAACAATTGCGAATAATTAATATGTGCTTATAATTTTAATGGCGCGCCTTGTTGCATTGCCAATCGAAATGCTACCGACTTTCTCAGCGTCTTCGTTCGATTTCATTTGATCTTTTATAAATTATGATACGCTGGCTTTTGCCATTAAGCCTGATGTGCTTATCGTACGTAAAAACACTGCTTATGACACGTTATTTTGTAAAGTAATTACGGCCCAGTTAAACGAGGCTCGCGTGATTTATTAACACTTTTATGTGGGTGCCGCCGATGTATGAATTTGATTCCTCGTCCGATCGCAATACGCGCCAATCGTAACATACGTACGAATAAAAACCAACCGAAATACGTCATCCCGATTGTAGAAAGTAAATTATTGTACCAATCAAATTACAAGCTGTAATCATTATCTTCGCTTGTTTCAAAATTAAAACAGTTGGCTCCCAAAAACAATTTTGTTTTTCCACTTTTTTTTTAAATCTTTCTTAAAGTTTGTTTTTGGTCAATATTTTTATTTGCAACCTTCAGGTTTCGATTTTTTCAAGTCGGCTTGATTTTTTTGAACTAAAACAAACGTGCAATTTCATCGTTGCAATATTGCACAAATGGATTTTGATGGTGTATTTTTGACGCACCATGTATATGCGTTCGGTGAGTTGCCTACCGACAGGAGCTTACAAAAACAATCAAAGTAATTAAATTGAAATCAACGTTTGTAATTTAACATCTAAATTTGTTAATTTGTTATTTTTTTGTTATTTTTATTGACATATAAAATTCTTTGCGAGACAAAGTTTAGTTCCCCACATCCTACTTTTCAGTAATAGATTTCGAATGGTTTTTTTTGTTGAAAAACAAATGTCTTTTGGCTTTTTTTATTTCAGAAAAAAACATGGTTTCGACTAATAGATAGATTTTCGGTAACTGCAAAATATGACCCTGGGCGTCCATCGTGGATGGGTCGGTCAAGGTCATATTTCTTAACTTAACTTAACTATGAATGAAAAATTTGACTTGTTTAAAAAAAAAGGAAAAAGACAAAAACTTGAAAGCTGTAAAATTGCATGTACTCGCAGATTACGACATGCAAAATCGAAACACTTCAACGTACGAAAAACCTTGAAATAAAAGGTCGCGAAAATCGACATCAACATTTAACGATCTCGGGGATTAAGCTAATATATTTTATTCGTTTATACTGTTCGTCAATAACGTGAGAGAAATATTTGTCAGCAAAGTTGACGTATACCTTTTTGCCGGCCGGTCTTGCAGGAATGTAAAAGTATGAAAAATATTTATATCTGCTCGTTAACTTGGCCATAAAGCATAATTACCATCGTGTGCTTTTTGGGTGATTCAAGTTGTGTCTTACGGCATCGGCTGCATTGCGTAACCGTCGCTCTGCTCCGTAGGAACCAGCTGCCAATTTCTAAGGAACGCGTACAACCGATCGTGATCGCTTATTCGAAGATCCGTTTTTTTCGCCCCGACCGTTTTCGAATCGATTTACGATGTATTGACATTGCCAGTCGTTCACAATTCTTTTTCGTGCCAACTAAGTTCACCTGTCAATATTTTCCATATCTTGATGTTATCTGACAATTTTTCAAACCAGTCTGTTTACAATTTACATCCAAATAATAACGTCACATCTGTAAACTTTCATGTTTTGACAAAAGTTTAAAACAAAAGTCTTTTTTTTAAGATAAAAGCATTATGAAAATGTAACAAATTTGCAAATTTGGTTTCCTCGGTTTGTTACATTTGTTACAAAATGGGTTGTTCGTGGACGTAATCTGGTTTCGCAACAAATGTTTTTCATTGAAATGAGTCGTAGAGTAATGTGTTATTGGAACACACTGCCTTCAAAATTCTTCTATCGAGTGATTGTCGTGCCAAAGTTAGAAGTCGCGTTGCAGCGAGCATGACTTGTAACCAAGACTGAGTGAGCTTTTGGCAATAAGTCCGCACGCATTTTCGTACACGGACAAGTTTATTGGGTTGAAACGACAAACAATTTAGGCAACCGAAAGAAAAACTGCAAACATTCGTGAAATTAAAAATAAAATCACAAAACAGATAACAAACCAACGAGACTCGAGCCCGACGGTCTATCGAGTCTTTTTTTAATTTTTGATTCATGTCTTGGAAGATGAAAATATCGAAAAAATGCGCGCATGAATTATGAACGATTTGGCCTTGGAGAAGTTACATCTTAGTGACATAACTTGCACCATGAGACAAATAGACTTTCGTAGTAACGATCGAGACAAACAACAAAAAAGCCGAAGAGAGAAAGACGTACTGAAATAAGCAACGAAAAGAGACCGAAAGAGTAAAAGAGAGAGAAAAGAAATTAAAAGAGCGTACGGACATACGAGTTGAAAATTAATCCTTTTTTTGCTTGTCTCTTTCTGTTTCAGGTAAGAGTCGAAAGTCTGTTCTTAATCGCTGCGAGGGAGGTGAATTATGAGCCTGAGAAAAATAAAGGCCGGCACATTGCTGGCCATCGGTACGTGTTGTGAATCATTCATTGTCACTTTCCCGTTTGAGCCTCGGTGTACCAAACATTCCATACTACTGCTGCGCGCACTTTTGTTTCGTTTCGAGAATCACGAAAGAATCACTGTACGAAATCGGTCATGGCTCTTTTTGTTACGCGCCGGCTATTCCCAAACCTATAAAACGGTCTCTACCAATAAATCGCGCGCGCATTTTCAATTATCATTAATTTGCGAAGAAAAGTGTTTGCCGTAAACGCACGTTTGTCGTCGCCCGTCCGAAAAATTAATCGCACCAAATTTATTTGCATTTGCCTTGCTGGTCTTCGCGCTGCAACTCAAATCAACAAGATGCATTTTTAAATTTGACAATCGTTCGTCGTTCAGTTCATTACGAAAGCACAAACGGATTGAATTATTTTGCAAACAATTTTGCAGTCAATTTTTAACAACTTTTTTCATTTTGTTATTTGATAATACAATTTAATAAAAATTATACGAACAATGGATTTCAATTGATTTTGTCAATGATTTTTTGAACGGAGTTTTTTGGAGTTCAAAAAAATAGGTTGAAATGTGAACAAATTATGTTGGGAGTTGTCGCATGCGAAAAATATAGTAAATAACCTTAAGTAGCTTGTACGTTCCGAGAATCGGATGCTCATTAGCGATTATTATGAACAAAGCTAAATCAGCGTGGATTTCGAAGGTTTGGTAAGATGCTATTGGAGTTTACGATCGGCCAATCGTAGTCAGATAGAACAAACAATGAGAGTTGCGTATTTGACCGTGAGATACAACGCCGGTAATAAGCCGGGCGAGCTTCATTAAAAGTATTGTTATTGCATCCGCACGTCGTCGCAGAAGTTCGATTCTCTTCTGAACGATCTCGCCACACAGGATTTCGATTTATGTTCCATGTAACAGTTTGTTTCATTTTATGCAACAATTTCAGTCGACATTCATTCAACTTCAGTTTAAATAGTAGCAGCATTTTTAAATACCAAAAAAAAACAACGGGATTAGATTTGAATTCAACACTCTTGAATGGTCAATGAAAAACAATGATAAATTCATTGAAAGACAAGGCGAATTGGCAGGAAATCAATTTTGTGAATGATTTTTGCACGCTGTGCATCAGCTGTTGGATCTTTTGGTTCAGTTAAATGTCCAAGTTGAATGTCACATTTAAGATAGAACATTATTTTCATCTTCACTCTAATCCTTCTTGTACAATTTGTTTCTATAAATTGTTCATTGTTTGTTGCATAACAATTGGGAAACCTTTGATAAAAATGTAGACTTTTTTTGTCGAATTGACACATTTCGGAGCACTCATTTTGTGATTGTTATTTTTTCGTTATTTCGCTCAAGTTGTTTATTTTTTGTCGACAAATATTAGTCACTTGGTTGGTTTAGCAAGCGCAGACGGAGAACCAGGTTTTTAAAAAAAATCATGCCGATATTGTCGACTTGTATTGGCCTTGTTTTCCACTGTACAGTAAATAAGTTGAGTGACGTTACCTCGTCATTAGCACATCATCTGTCAACATTATACAAGCTTAGTGATTTCGCAGTAAGATATATAAATGTAAATAATGCAAATGCATATCTATCATCACCTAAAAATACTGTAAAACGCAACTAAATATTTTTGAACCATAGCAATGAACTATATAAATTGCCAAAATGATAGAAGGACTCTTGTCATTGTCTTACATTCAATTTTAAACTTTTGCAAAAAAAAATTTTTTTTTCAAATTCACAGTGAAAGTCAACATTTTGATTAAAAATGTGTATGATGCATCTCACGACACTTTTGAAATGTTAATTATCCTTTTAATTATTATGTCAGTTTTTTCCAAGAAGAAAGTTTATGTTAAATGCAACAAGTTTTTTTTCGTCGAATTGTCAAATTGAAATTCAATAGTTTGGATAAGAAGAGCCTCGATTTAGCCTCGATTCAAACTCGAACCTTGCGATGAGCTTTTAAAATTACAACATTGAGAGCGTCCTGATGTATTGAACGCTGAAATAAACGACAAAATTGATCCGCCAGATGATAAATTTTCGGTCGAAGTGATAAAGTGTCGATTATTTATCGCAAAAAAATGCCATACATTTTGGTCGCTGAAGTGAAATACTAATTTACGACAGATATGATAAATGTATTCGTAGATGAAAAGATCCGATATAAGATCGCATGTACGTGAGCTTGCGGCTCCTTGTAGACGTCATTAAAAGTGAAATGTTTTTCAACTTGAAGATTACGTAGCGGAGACGCGAGTTGCAAACAAAAATAATTAATTTCCAGCCTTTTTTTTCAATTTAACAATTTTTTATAACTCCATCGCAATTTTTCTCCCGAACTTAAAAATCGTCGAAGTTGAATTTTAATTACACGATTTATGGGCATGAAACTCCGGGATGAAATATTCGCACACTTTATTGCGCGATCCCGAAATCAATTCATTTGTTAGTCCGCCTATCAATGCGATTGTTTGTGTCGCTATTTATTTAATCGCCGATTCATTTCAATGCTGCGAAATTTATGAAGAGAAACCGCGCATGAAAAAAAGAAGAAATTAAATAAAAAACAAGTCGTAAACATGATAACGAGACTCTAATTGATAATCCAATTCGTATTCCATAAATTACACATTGTCATAAAACTGATAGTTTGGAGTCTCTAGAAAAAGTGCCGGACATGTTTGTTATTGTGTAATTATGAATAACATTTGCTGATCGGTCGGTTGGAGACGTTTTTTTACCCCGTCATGCAGCCATAGTTAACGATCGAGAGTCATTTCAGAGGTTTTGTTTTGTCCGCTATTAATTTTATTTCAAGTGATCGGGACGCGCATAATAAAGATCGGTCGCAAGCATTAACTTTAATTATGGAACGCTGATTATCACAAGTCGCCACGGCGTTTACAGAACTGCCAACCTGAATTTTGAAGATTATCGGAACCCGACGTGTCGGTATTTTCTCTGCTAACTGTTCCACTTTTCCTTCGCCGGCCGAATCCGCCGGAATTAATCGGTTCGGGATCGAAGCCCATCAACCGAGGTTAAAATCATTCCACTTTTCGTTTCGTGCGATGTATCCTCTCCGTTTAAAAGACGTACCGCTACATCAAAACTTATTTGCAAAAGCATCGCATGTGCGACGGTGATGCCATCGCGCCATTAATTGATAACCGCTTCTCTACATTCAATGCTTATGCATCGTCTCGTTATAATCACCTTTTTCACTCTTAATTAATCGCATTTGTTTGTAATTATATGCCCGACGGTGCGTCTCTTTTTTGCTCCCCCTTTTTAACACATTTTTCGAGCATCCGAAATTTCATTAAAAACATCTTCTTTAAAAAAAATTTGTTTGTAATTATATGCCCAGGGGTGCAACGCTTTTTTGCTCCTTCTTTTTAACGCATTTTTGGGCATCCGAAATTTGATTAAAAACATCTGTTTTAATTTTTTGACACTTTGAAAACTGAAAAAAAGGATGAGATCAAATTGTTCTTTTTTTGTGATCGACAACTTTGTATCGATTCTATATAGGAATCTGATACGACAAGATCGATATAATCTGATGATGTAGTGTGAATTTCGACAAGCGCTGAAAAATTGCAAGAAAGTCGATAATGTGCGTAACTAATTGCTTTTTTTTTTGACCGTCGTTGCATCACGCGAATTCGACTAATAATTGGCGAAAGTGTGCAGTCGCCGAAAATGGCGCGAAAATAAAAAAAGGAAAAGAAAAGAAAAAAAGGCAGGCTCAGAGAGTGCGTCGCGGTGCGCACCTCGTGCACGCATTATTTTGAATCGCGAATTGTGAAACGAGATGAGCTCTCGAGGAAAATTTAATTCGCTTGACCCAATTGAGAAAGGGATTGACATTTTGGGCCCATAAAAGGACCGATTCTTACGCCACCGAGAGTCCATGTTACTTTTACGCATGATTGCAATGACAAACCATGCACACCGGCGCTGATAATGCTCCATCTTCATCTCCTCGTCTCGTACGCAAAACAATGTACCATTTTACGTGTCAATCCAACGCTGCTGTCATCAAACATCTTTAAAAATTATACTTTTTTTCAAATTTCAAACTTTAAACTTACAACATTTTGTTTTGCAAAGTTTGTTTCTTCTCTGCAAATTTGGATGGAAGTTTTTTTTCGAATTTTGAATTCTGGGGTGGAATTTTAAGGACGAAATGACGAAAGTAAAAAGTGGATTTTGTCAGTGCAATTAAATTGATTAACATAATATTTTGAAAGGATCTGTAACAAGTTGTTGGGAGTAATGAAAAGATTAAGAAGTTGGAGATGGGTGTAATATTGATAATTAAGTTGAATATAATTTAATCGGATCTCGATGACAAAAAGTTGTTAGTAAGGTGTTACGCCGGGAGATAAATTATGAATTGGTAACACACAGTTGGTGAGTTTAACAAGCGACATAGCGAGTCGATTACAAAGACACCTCGACCCAGAATCAACCGACGGCCGCGAACTTTAAATATACACTTTTCCACTCGATCTCCATTTATTTTTTTTTCTCTCTTCTTATTTTTTAAGCGCGCTATATCGCGAGGTTATGGGAAAACGTCGACCACTTTTAAGGCTATCGCTGAGCCAATTGAGAGAGACAACGAAAGTTGCCTACCGCTAAGCATGACTCGCGCCGACATGAAATTAATTTTAACTAACCGCATCAGAGCTTCGGTCGCAGACAATTCCTAGAGATCGTGCGAACTTGGTTATTTTAGTGTATTGAACTTGAAAATCGTCCCGTCAACTATATTAAGAAATTCAGAAGTTCAGTAGTCCAGTCAAAACCATACAAAATTACGAACAAATTGAAAGACAGAGAGAAAAGATGTTTTGTTTTGATTTGCGAATGATGATCGGTTGAGCACTTGGTGGTATAATGACAAATCAGAGGTCACCTTATTGGTCTGAAAAATTGGATAATTAAGATAACATCGTAACAATGAATGTTCCTATCGCGGTATGAGAAACTTGATTTTCTTAGAAAGAAATGACCTTTTTGCACCGATAAGTATAAATTTGAACGAAATCGATTGGAAGTACCGATAACGATCAAACGAGCAAGACCATAATCGTATAGCTTGTTTAATCGAGATTGCGTCATTACAGAGATTAACGCTTTTAAAGGTCTAATAAAACAGTATATTTTGAGACTTTTTCTATTCATCGATAATTCGATGTAATTGCCCAGTCAGTTTTTCCTTATAATTAACTTTGACTATATCAACAGCCGTTGATTAGACGATCTCGACATAAATTATCATAAAAAAATTTAAACGGTTTTTCCTTCTGTGACTTTTCAAAATCATTCTTCAAATTGTAACCTTCAAAAAATTGTAAAAAAATTATTGTCATTGTTGTTAATGCAAGTTAAGAACAAAATTTTGTCCTGATGGAAAATTGTTCCTGACTGGATGACGTTTTTTAATGGCCATCTGAGATGAAACAAGGAAAGTTTGCAAAATTGTCTGTTGTGTGTCAATGTGCGTGGGTGCTGGATCTTCCTGTGTACATTTTACGCGGCGAGATATAAGAAGAGCAATAAGCTTCGATGCGGTCAGACTACAAAGACGTTCTCCAAGAAGAAGGTTACGCAACCTTAGTTAACATAACCCGAGTTGAGCGAGTTTCGTCCCGCATAATATCAGAGTTATTATAACAAAAGTTTATACAAAAAAGCGACAGTCCGAACCATACCCATTGTGCAATCGAGACAAAATGAAACGAAACTCAGTCTCATAAAATTAAAACAAAACACTAAATTAACAAAGTTTACAATTTGTCTTGCCAATGTGTCGCTGGATTAGCATCTGAATGATCATGTGAAACACGAAAAAAAAGTGGAAAGTCGGATGTTTAGCATGCGAGTTATCTCGAAAATGACTGCACTTCCCACTTGATCGCATATTTGTTGTTATCATTATCAGCTGCCTACTTGTTTCTCGTGTCTTTCATTCTTATATCATTTCTTTTCTGGTCGCAGTCGTGTAATGCTTTGCGTTCGAGTCGCCGGCGATATGTCGGCGCGTAGGTGAGTTCATTGATAGACACCTCGTGCGCCCAACGTATCCGCGCATAACAATCGCACGCAATCCCGTAACTAATGATGCCATTTCTACGTCACCACCAATTCACGGCCATTTAAATAATGACGTTAAATTGTTCCCGGGCGCTTTCCATTTTTTTGTCAACTCTCCTGCTCGCTCGCATCTCTCTCTCTCGTTTTTTTGCAGTCCGAATTAGTCGTTACGGTTTATCTCCGCAGCGATACATTTTAATTATGTCACAAAAAGGTATGTTACCCCGCTAACCAGGCAATCTTTCAAGCGTGAGACACTCCAAAACTTAAAATTCAGCTCGCGTGCGCATTGCGATTTTGGTCGTGCTTATGCAAACCTCTCTTTTATACCCTTTGCTCGTTTATTTCCACTCTGTTTTTTCTTTCTTTCTTTCCCTCCCCCCATTCCTCCTCTCTTCCCAAATTAATCGACTTTCTCGCGTCTCATCCTGAGATGATATTCTTATTTTTGAATTATAAGCCGTACTTTTTTACCCCGTTTGCATTCATGCCAGTTATGCAAATTAAATATACGCAATTATTTCACTTGTTCCGACGCTTCTGACTGTCGGCTGATGGTTTTACCCGATTGCAAAAAGTGCCAGTTGATTTTTAACAGGTTTGTTTTTCAGTTTGATTCCCTTTTTTCGTTCTCTTTCGTTTTTGGCTGATGCAGATGATTGATTTTGCTCATTCGCATGCGATCATAACTCGCACCAGGGGGCGCTGATTGACGTTTTCGATTCAACTCGTCGGCCGGCTGATTAATATCGGTGCAATTTGTCCACAAATTTAAAATGCGGCGTCTTTGTCCGTCTTTGCGATTGATTGATCCGAGCCACTGAATTGACAAAATTTCATTTAACTTTCAGAGTGAATTGCGAAAACATTTATAATCGCGCCAACCTTTTTTCTCTGATTTCCAAGTTAATGAGATTTTCCAACTCGTTTGAAAGTAGGAAAAATTTGCTTTGAAATAATTAGTTAATAGAAATGAAAAAGAGCCCTGATTTTGAGACTCATTAATCAATTTAAAAATGTATGGACGAAAGAAATTGGCGATTGAATATGTTAAATGTTAGTTTGACTTAAGAGATTGGTTTTTCTGTTATTTATATATCATAATCGATGAGCGGTCGATCTATCAACGTAACTAATTGACGAGTCGGTAGTCGCGACTCGGTAGGTAAGTCGCACTTGTAATATAATTCAGGTTTTCTTATTTATCGCGGCGAGGCGCATAATTTCGAGCGGACATAAATTAGAGTGTAGTTAAAAAATTTGGCTCGCTAAGAAAAAATCGTCGTGTCGGTCCGTCGGGTTGATAATGATTCGAATTTCGCTAACCAGATATACACAAGGACCTCGATTTCACGCGAAAGTCAAGTAGCTATATCAAAGCGGATAGATTCAAAGAATTCGGACGACAGCCTGCTACTGGTCTCGTTAGTAACGATTAATTGCGGCCCGTCTCGTTAACGAGGGTCATTTGCAATACCCCTCTCCGTCCTCCACTCATACACCCTCTCTGAGCATTCGTACTCAGCTCATTTAACACGCAAAACAGCTTTTATCATTTATATTTATTCCGCCTTGTAATTAACTAAACATTTTCAATGTTCGACATTTTAGTTAACTCTCGACAACATTTTTCTATCCCCCCGTTCTTTTGAAATAAAAGGGAGGAAAAAATAAATATTCATGCAAATTCAGTTGAGTTGAATATTTATTCAACACGAGAAGGCATTTTTTGTGCGCGAGTTGGGTCGATTTGAAAGTGTCATTTTTTGAGGCACGTTTAATTACCGAAGGGGGCTGCAAAAAACTGCTTAAACGCGCTGAAATTACCGATGAAAGCGCGACGGACCTTTTTTGTTTTTTTCTTAGCGACGATGTTGACTTTAATGTGGTAATTTATTTGTCGCAGTTAGTCGTGTATGCACAGCATGCATATTTTGAATTCGAAATCATTGCATTTTTTGCGCCTCTACACATAGTCCAAAGCCAGCGTGTCAGTGAGCAGTGATGGATTTACTTTTTGATGTAAACATTAAACATCGCTAGCCGTTCGTTTTTTTGTCAGCCACTTGACGTTTCCCATACTTTTGCACAACTCAATACATTTGTCGGTCATTAACAAAAACATTGAAAAGCTTTTCTCTCACGACAGCGAAACTTGAGATTCAAAAGTTGTTGGTGGGTTTCATTGAATTCGTTTGCTTTTTGTTTTCTGTTCGTTGTCGTTTTGGTTTACAGTTTTTTTTGTGAAAACGGCATTCAAAATCGGTGACACAGATAAACACAAAAGGAGGGGGAGCAGAGGGTATGTTAGGAAATCCTTCGATGTCGTACAGGAACCGTTAAGTTACTCGACGAAATTCTCTGAATTCGTACGTTACATCGTTGGATTGTTATAAATGCAAGATATCTGTAGAACTTTGCTATACATGCTCCCTGATTTACCTACCCTAATTTTGTACTTTCCCTGTTGTTTCCAAGTTCAGACGGAGTTTATCGATGCCCTGTATTCATGAATTTTTTGTTTCCGTTGTTTTTGTTTGCACTGACAGTGAGTGTAAATAAGAAGAAAAATTGATTTAAATAACAAACCGGAATTGCGTTCGAGAAATTCGGTGGAATGAGCAAAAAAATAATGCAGCGTTAAATGAAACCGCTTAAATAATCGAAATAATCGGATTTTGTGTCAACTCGGTACAAATCGGCAAATCGATGGGTTTTTTGTGAGCTCGCCGCGTTCGTCGACATGTCGGTTTATTTATGACGATCGTGTAGCCTTTTTTTTCGTCTTCGTAATTTCTCCTTTCAATTCTCAGTTCCACGAGTAATTGACGCACATCAAAATCGCATGTTGTGACACAAAAAAACATGGCTAAATTCTTGAAGATGCGAGTGAAACCTTTTAAAACATATTCCACCGATACCAATTATAAACTTTCCGTTGTGTTTCATTTGCAAGAGTATGTTTTGTATATCGCAGAACAATTCCAAAACCATGTCTCTTACTTTCTTAACACTCTCTGTGAACGAATTTATCTTGCTCGTGCGTTAATATTTCTCCTTTTTTCTCCTCTCTCATTTGTACAATTTAAAATTACTCAAGTTCAAGTTTAATTTCAACTTTGCAAACAATTTTTGGCCTGCTGAAAATAATTTTAATGTTCATTCCAGTTACGTTACAAAAACCACAAGCATGATCTCGTGCGATGAAAATTTTCACACCTTTTGCAACGCTGAATTTATACTCTGTGCGTGCTAACAATCATCTCCAACTCGTCTGATACATAATATATCACATTTATATGAAAGAGAGCAAAGTTTATTTGTGTGCATTTTTTTCATAAGTCTTGGTTCATTTGCTTCCTGTTTCGCGTTCTGTTAACTTTTTAGTCGGCGTTTCTAGCGCGGCCAAAAGATTACAGAGTTAGTGCGCCGACAAAAAGAAGAACACAGTGAGCGCAGAGGTAAAAAAAAGGAGATGAAAAAGTACTTGCGAAACGGCTTTGGAGTAAATACCCTACCCAGACCCCGACCGATTTGCACCATTCGTGTAATTTACGATTTGCTCCCCGCTCGTACCGACTGATGTTGAATGCAAATTTTCGCCAGTATATTAATTTGTTGTTTATAAATCTCTTCAATTAAAATTCACCGCAATTTCACGACATTACAATTTCGTTCAAAGGTTTCTGTTACATTTACTCAAGTGCTCTTTTTTTCTCTCTTTTTCAGGTAAGCAGGCTCGTTGGTTATACGAAAATTCAACTTTGTAAGTAAGTTAAATCTCTCTCCCTAGGTGGCTGATTAAAGTACGCCATTCAAAATGTTTCAGTTCAGTCAATTAATAAAAATTTATATACTTTTTATTGCGTGCATTAATTCGGTCGATTTATTTTCATTTTTCGTAACGCCGCTTTGATGGTATTGTTTTTTTCCATAGACTGGAAAACGTGTCGCGAAAAAATGTGACAAAAATCTAAAAGTAACTCTGTCCATGGTTCGTTTAAAAATATAACAGTAGGAGCGCGCAGGGGAAGCCGTCGGGCAGATCTCAAATCTCGTTCTCTTCCTCTGGTCGTCTCTTTCCATCCTTATTTTCGGTTTCGAAAGAAGATATAATTTCTATGACTTCCTTACGGTCGCAGTAAGTTATTTGATTATGGTTTCAGACGCGCGTAACTTATGGGTTAAATTTTCGCACCAATCTACATTAAATTTTATCGTCACCGTTTCGTTTTTTCATATTCCTCGTCGAGTTCGTATATTCGTCGGAATTACGGCGCGAATCAGGCATTTCATATATCTGGTGCATAGTTAATGTCTACGTAAATAAAACACGCGCGGGCTTTTGGTCACCGTGACGTCAACCTTCGCATCGTTTGGCGGCTCCCATAAAGTAGCAAGTTTTAGTTAACAGTTCCAGCGTCTCTGATACACTGCATCGATGAATGCCGCGCGCATACGTCGCTGCGTGCGAATTGCTCGCGCGTGTACGTCTTTTATTATTACGCCAAATACTAAGAAACCGAGCAAGATTTCGCGTCTTTAAGTCCAATTTACGATTGAGGGGCAAACATTTCAGAAAAAGAAAAGATACGAACAAACGCTGCATCTCGGCCTGGCCGATTAAGTCATAGTATATTTCATTTCCAATAACAAACACTCCGAAGGGAGCCCAAAAAAAGAGCCGGGCAAAATAAACGCCGGAGACTTATGCCCCGGCATCGTACCCAAATCGAAAAACCAGAATCCGGCCAATAACAATCGTCGACTGTGTTTTTTTTTCGACCGCACGATTAAAAAACAATCGGAGCGAAAATTGTGTGTGCGGCTTTCGGTTGTCACACATTGGTGTCCGACGATTTATCAAAGCCATAAAATTTTGTACCTTACAGGTGCTGATGATAAAATGCTGCTTGTGTAATTACACTTGTAATGTCGTTCATTTTGGTTTTTCGCTTATTTCGAAATTTATCATTACTTTTATTCGGCCGTAATACATCAAGTTTATTTTAAATATTATGGATGCAGTTTGTCAGTTTTGTTGTTTTTCGTTCGGTTTTTTATGACCAAAACATGACATTCATTTTGCAGTGACAACTTTTCAGTGATACAAAACTATATTCTGGCGAACCAATTTGAGTTTGTTTTTGAAACTTGAATTTCGTTTATCAATTTCATTTAAAACTTTCCAAACTTTGCATTGAATGGATATCAATAACAATTCAATTCAAGGCAATGCATCAACTTTTCGATTTCTCTTCAGATCATATTAAGATTAGATCATTGGTAATTGAGCAAATGTATTCTAACGATCGAGTCGGTTGGAGAAATGATATCTTTTGATAGTTTATGAAGTGCACTCCGCACGTTATTATGCGTACGCATATATTTCAGCTGGTGACTAACACACTAGCGCCTACGTCCCAATTACTTGGGTGTAAATCCATGATCTAGGCTGACCGCTCTTTCTGCGCGCTTATTGCTTTACAGTCCTGTCTGATTTAGATGAACACGTCATCCAGATCCAACGTCTTTTCTCTCGATCCTTTTTCTCTTTTTTTTCTGCATCGTTCATATCAATTTAGAATAATGATCTCATAAACAGTCCGGTACAATAATCATACGACTATAGATAATATCAAACGTCGGTTTCAAACGCCTGTCAATCTTTGACAATACTTTTTTTTCAAACGTTTAGATTTCTCAACCTAACTTCTATAGGTTTTTAATTCTCACAATTTTTAAATTCCCTTTTCTTGCAATTTATGTCACTTGATTTTTTTTAGGCAAAAGTTTATGCAAATTAGTACAGTGGCTAATCTGAATTTACATAATCGCGTGTTGAAGTGTTAATCAGCTTTCGATTCGAGTGTGTTACTAAGTCAATATGTTAGGCTTGCTATCATCCTCTTAGACCCGCTGCAAGATCTATCTTGTGCAGTCGCGGAGCACAATCGCTCGCGCTGCGATTGTCAATCAGTTTTGAATGTCGTTGCTGGTTGCAAGGACAGTGCTACCTGCCTCCCTATCCATGCGAACCTCGCGCGAAACAACAAACTGTTGTGAGTAATTAATATGTATTGTTATGGTGGTATCTGTTTTTAAACGGTGACCGCACGCCTTTATCCTCTAATCCCTCACTTCGACTCGGCTCTTTCTCAATCACCGATGGTCATTTGTCAATCCGTTTGTCGTTACCCTCCTTGAATCTTGACTGCTGCTGGTAGCTCGAGTTTAAATAATCTCACTCTTAGCCATGAAAGAATTTTCAGTAACTTCAATGCATGATACAAACAAACAACAACAATTAATTGTACAAGAGTTTTAGTAGATTTAAAAAATTGTTTTAGATGTGAAATTTGCAGAATGCTAAGAACGCGAAAAGATAGATTTAAATGGTCCACTTTGCGAGCTGAAAAATGACAATGAAAATTATGGCCGTCCAAAACGGTCACGTGGCACGGAGCGCTAATGACATAACGACTCTACGACACGCAAGGGGCGTGTATTCGTTTCATTTTTAAACAGATTCGTGAATTAAGTTGTTACCAGGCGACTGATGAGAACGCCGCTCCCAAAGATCATTTATCAAATAACGATTTTGTAAAATTATACCGCTAACCACTCGCAAATTATAATCAATTGTTTACATGAGATAATGCCAAAATTGTTTCGCTACATTTTTATCATTATTTCATTATAGAAGAAACTCAAAAATAAAAACAATAGAAACAATTAAAATATTAAAAACATCAAAGCGAAGAAATGAAAAATGATTGAAAACCAAATTCTGTGGCTATTATAAGTCGAACTTTTGTATAACAAAATTTGCAAAGATGCATATTTGGTAACGATTTTGAAACCGATACAAGAGTCAAGATTCGCTTTCTTCGAATGATTTTTCAGTTACTCGTTCAAGCGCAACAACGGCTTTGGCGCATTCCATTTGAACAAAGTTTTTAATTGACATTAACGATGTCCTCATTCATCGACAAAATCATACCTCGTTGGATCGAAATCGCTCATTAACGTCACCCCGGCCGTTCGTGCGTGGCGCGATTCTTCTTTTTTTCATTGTCTTACCACTTGTTTCCGCTGCGATGCGAACGGACGTTTCAATTAAGTCGGCTTTTTGAGAAAGAAGCGAATTTTGTATCGATGAATTGATGGGTATAACGGGCACGACTGTAAATATATCCTCCCCGCATATACGACCGCGATCCGCGCTAATACTCGAACGAATAGCGATCGTTATTTATCGTTTCGACTGCCGTTTCGACAACAAAATTATTATCGGCGGCGGTGAAAGCGGACGTGCGGCAAAGTAATGGGAATTAAAAGATGCTGCTCCCGATGTGACGGCATTCGTCGCCAAGCATCCTATTTATCGACTTTTAATTTCACTTTATCTCCCAAACTTCAATATTATTACTCAAAAGTAACGTCCAACTGTCGTTGAATTTCATGAGCAGCACGCCTCATCGCTAAAACTTATGTAAACCCACAACTCATGTTTTTCTCCACAATTTTATGAGAGGTAATGAGAATTTATCAGTTGACATTCACAATAAAAATTTTTCAGTCGTTATTCCGATTCTCGTTGTTTCGAGCAACTTTTTTTTACAGTTAACCGTTTCCTTTGAAACAATTAGATAAAAATATATAGAAACGATAATGTATTTGGATGGGGATTTGAATTTTTATCGCACAGGTGTTTGTAATTGATTATTGAAAAATGATCTTCAATCTGTCTGATTCACGAGGATTGGTCACCAAGTCAATTATAATCGTTTGTCGAACACGTATCTTGGTCATAATAGCATATAAAAGATGTATATAGGTATGGTCAGATATTTGTCTACATCATGATTATAGCCTGGTTAACAAAGGAATTGGACGCCATTATTATTATCGTCAAATCCATTCTGGCATTGTAAAAAAGGAACAGCTTGTTACACCGGCTATTATATGATGGAAAAACTGTGATCTTGTTATTCGAATATTAGCGGTGGGTTTTTGCGGCAGCCGATCCAATCGATTTAAATATAAGAGCGACGTTTGAATTGGATCGACGTTGTAAATTTTTGCGAGGCAAAAGTGAATGCAACTTGATTTTTGGCCTTGTCTATTTTTGAATAAATGTCAATTGTTATTGGCGCGGAGAAAAAGTTTGTCATCATTTGCCGAGGCAATTGGACGTAAAGGCGTGCTATAAAAAATACCTTATTCAATCCGAAAACTGACTTCAAAGAGGCAAGTGTCACAACGCCGCAAATTACGTAGTGCTGATGAATCAAAGTGCGTAGAAAGAGATACCTCTACGCAACACACTTTGATCAAATTATACACTGCGCAAGAAAGTCTTCAAAGAAGCTGACCTGTTAAATAAAAAAACAAATCTACAGATTAAATCGGAAACTTGTCAACTCGTATGTAACGAGGTAAATTGCATTTTTGTATCGTTTCAAAGGATGCCTTCTGTAATGTGCAGTTCTGTTGTTAATGTCCAACTTTCACTATTATATATTAAACTTTGACAGATTTCTTTCGCTCTCGACACGTCATTCAAAAATAATTAATTCCGTTCCAATCAACTCCCTCACAAATTTTCCATTCTTTTCATTCAGTCGAGAGAAACTGAAACATTTTTGTCATTTTTTACTCCAGATAGACAATTTACGTAATGACTTGTCCATACGACAAGATCAAAACTGCGCGTGCGAAATTTATTTTCAACTTGAGAATGAATTTTCATTTTTATCTACGCGCTGAACGAATCATTACTCCTGCCCATTATAACGTTAGTCAATAAATAAATAAATAAATGAATTTCGTCCAAGTGTATTATGGAAACACCCTTTGTTCTGATCGAGATTGGATGTCGTAAATTTCAACCGGTAACGAGGTGACTGTCGAAAGTTACTTTAGAAAAACAGACACAGAACAATTTTGAAGTAATCTCCTTTTTTTTTCATTATTTACCCAACGGTGCATTGACGGAGAAACCAGCTCGCATCGCAAATCAATATTCCGAAGTTTATCTTCAGTTTCGTGTAATAAAAGTGTTTGAATTCCAATGATAATTAAACACGGATCGTTTAAAACTAACAGAAAAAAAAACCAATGTTGAAAAGGATTCAAATTGGAACAAGAAATGAGACTCGTCGTTTAATATTGATTAGTAATATGTAGATCGTAGAAGGATAGTTTATATTTTAACCTGGAATAGACATTATCTCACCTAGTAGATGGCATGGTAAAAAGCGTGGGCTCGGTTTTAGCGTTGGCGTTTGATCAGCGTAAAAACCAGTACTGATTACCGTAAAATCGAGGGATTAAAAATGATGAATCTAAATGCATATTCAAAATATTATTCTTTTCATGATAATAATTTCCTTACAATTATGATACGTAATTACATCAGACCAATATTTCATTTAATTTTTCTCCTCGACTTTTTCCCGTTCGCAACATTTATCACCGACTGGAACAAGTTTTTTCCACGATGGTTGTTACAATATTCAAAACTTTTTTCCAATTTTTTCCCCAGGGAGGATGGGAGTTTAGGTGTTGGTCTGTTTTTGCCGCTGATTGATCGAAATCAATTTTCATCACTGGGATGAAGTTTTTAATGAAAAATAAAAATGCTGGCAAATATCCTGTCGTGAATACTGAACCAGCTGTTCGACAGTAACAAGACAGAAGAAGTGCAAGTATGCAAGATGCGTAGTACGGTGTAAGAAAACAGGGTGGAAAAAAAAGTTACGCATACGTCACGAGTGCGGATGCGTGGGAACGAATTTTCATTAAATCACGTGATTTCTTCTGCGTATTCTTCTTTTTCTCGACCCGTTCCCTTTTACAATCAGGCTTTTTCTTGGCGCGAGCATAGATACGCCGTGACTTTTAAAAATGCGACAATTTTCTTACTTATCCTCCGGAGAGTCGATGATAGATCAGACGCGGTGAGAAAAAAGCAACCTCTCGTAATGGCTCGTTTGGTTTATTCAAATAAACAATTTTTTTTTTCGATTATGCGACGTGATAGGTTGATTGCGCAACGCCAGCAGGGACTAGCCGCGAAACAGATGCGACGGCCAGGTTTATTTATTGCAACGCGCGTATCTGAAATAATTGCGCGCGTCCTTTAGAAGTTATATTGCATAGCGCGCGATGTCATCACCGGTGCGAACAATCCCTCGAATTGTCGCGAGCCGATTGGAAGAGGGGGAAAAAAAAAGGTTTATCATACGATAGAGTGTGCGCGAAATATTTTATACTTATAGTAGCCGATGAAAATTGCAGCTGCGCAGTCGATTACGTTCTTGGATCGCGGTCGTCCATTACTGAGATCGTTTGTCTTGAGCATGAATTGATTAATCGCACCATCGGCTATTCACCATCGTTATCAATCAATTGTCGTTGGTAATGATATCGCGATATCTGCATGATTTTCTCTCGAAAAAATAAACACTTTTCTCCCTATGAAAAAAAGACAAAACCAAATTTTGCAATTTTCAGTTACAAAAGTTGATATGAAAACGACTCTGTTTGTTTTTGTTTGTTTTATGAAGGGTAGTGGTAGAGTGCAATTTTAGCATCTCAGACTAGTTACAATAAGCATCAAAAGATACTTATTGTTTTTCTCTCACGCAAACGACAACATAGCACTTACGATGGCCTATTGTTGTGAACAAGATGCTGTCGCGTTACATTCAGATCGATTTCTTTCTTTATCAGCGATCTTGCGCTGCAACTTGCGTATGCAGATGAGCCAACCTCTTGCATCCATTGTTTTCAATGGCAGTCGAGATCTGAGCTTGCCAACCAGACCACTAGGAGAAAACATACGAAGAAAATAGTGCCTCTGTTCAAGGGTTGTTTAAATGCCAAAAAATAACAAATGTTCCTTTTAAATTAACTTGACAAACAAAATTCACTTTTCATCTTCAATTAAAACGAACATTTAAATTTTCTCGAACAAAAAATGACGCGTTAGGATATAGTTAGAACAAAATGTATATCAGGTTTGTTTTAAGCAGAAAGCACTGGTCTAGTCTCAGCTTGAGTTTCGTCGATAAAAAAGGGTACAACTGGTTGTTTTGCATCACCTTGTTAAGTTGATCGGAGAATTTTGCGTTAGGATAAAACGTGGCAAGGCGACCTTTGAGGTCGATGCACCAGCGTCAAAACAAGCCTGAAGATGAGTTGTGGTGTCTTTGTCTGTCTCGCGTGTCGCGGCAATAGATGACGTCTAGTGATCCTATATCTCCCTCTCGGCTTCCTTGTTCGCTCGGTTCTTGTCGCGTTGGTCCCGCGCGCTTCTTGGAAATCCGCGAAGGCGCAGCGCTGTCTGGACACTCGAGTACCAGGACTCTCAGATGTGTCTGCGCAGCATCACAGTCAGGTACCTAACAAATTCCTACAAAACTCCGAGGCCAATAAAAATACAACATCAGAAGGTTGAGGATCTCGTTGGAGCACGTAAAACCGGCCCTTCGCGAGCGATTACACTCACCGCTACGAAAGCTCATCTTCGGCGAGCGGCTTCTAAGTAGCTACGTGATCGGTGATAATAATGCGCAGAATCCAATGCTCTTTCTATTTGCCATGCATGCCATTCCCGATTCTTTGTGCGTACAAAACTTGTGCAAGAAGACCACCACCCCCCTGCCCTCTCCCCCCTTTGCTTTCTCGACTCGCTTTTCTCACGTCGAACATTAGCTTGGCAGGTGTCAAAACACGACTCTTCCTAGTACGCTAGTTTGAAATTGAAATTGTTGTCGAAAAATGTTGTACTTTGTTGGAACAATAATTGTAACAGCGGTAAAAAGGCATTGAACGGTATCGAGCGAAAAAGTGATTTCAAAATGATTCCTTGACGGAGCAACTTGTTTTTCACGCGTAGGCATTCTTTTTCGCGTGGAAGAGCGCAGCGAAAAAAGGAGGTGACTTTTGATTTATATGTTTGTAACGGTCGGTTGTTTCTTCAAATAATTGCTAATCAGGTGTAAATTCAGCGGCGTTTGGAATTAATCGACGGACACTGAATTATTACGCCTGTAATAATACACGCGCCGCTGGCTCGTCTCGTAATCGATATCAATAAAAGAAAATACGCGGCTTGTCAATTATTTAGATGGATGGCACTGTTATCAACGTGACGCAACGACAGAGAGATCGCTCAAGTTGAGTCCTCGCACAACTGTACGCTCTTTGAGTTTTTGACGAGCAAAAAGCTCATTAAGGTGCGTCAGCGCGCGAGGACCTTGTGTTTACGTTTGTAAAGTCGAGTCGCATATTTGCCTATGCCAAGAAAGCGCCCTGCACCCAAGCCGACCGTGGCGAACTGCACTACCGATGTGACAGTGCTTGATCGCACGCCGCGTCCGACGGCGAACAAGTTGCGGGTGATTTACTCTGCCAAATGCAGCCGGCTTCTTCGGGGCAGCGCCTCTGCTAATGATGTACTGCTTAATTGGCCTCATTTCTCATTTTTGGACTATCAACCAAAATCATCGTTTCCAAATGAAATAACAGTTTTTCGTGTCCCAATTATATTCACAATAACATGAAACAAAAGTTGAATTCAATTTTTTTTGGGTTTAAAATGTGAAGTAGATGGAATAGAAACAACAGCAAAAGTTATCATATTGTTAAACAGTGCTTTATGCATCTAAAAATACAATTGGCCAAAATTCAAACCAATTCTGACTTTTCTAATCGAGCAAACATGGTGTAAGCGAAAATTTCGCATTGGAAAATTTAATCACTGTTTAAAATCACTGTTTAAATCACACATTTTTAAAACGAACAAAGTTAATCAAATGAAAAGTCTTATTTGCACGAGTCGTGACCTATTGCTCACAATATTGTGTATATTTGTTTATTTTGTATATATTGTTTTTGTATGTCTTGTACATTTGTATGTATATTTGAATATGGACGATGAACAACATTATTGTTATTATTTTGAGGTTCTAAAACAACGAGCTTAGAATAGTTAAATAATAAACTGCATTTTCGATTAATTTTGTCATAAGATGATAACATTTGGAACTTTCTCACGTGAGGATGGAATTCAATGATGTTTTTATATTTATCTTGTCGTACAAAGAGATATGTAGATGGGTTTCGTAGTCAATCTCGTGTTGTGTTATCGATTCAGGGTTCGCTACAATAGAGGCGGCAGTTCGTAGTTGTTTGTCACAAACTAGTTGCTGGGCGCGCACGCGGTATAAAAGTTGAGGTTGGATCCGATTAAATGCGCGATCTCGCTCGTTGCGCAGCATTCAAACGAAGGTCTAAGGATGGAAGCTGAAGGCATCCATCAGCTTTCGTCAAACTAACTGACTCATCAGTAGATCGGCTTCGCTGATGGAGGTTTCGCGCACAAAACCTTTAAACTGATCTTCGTCAGCGAGTGTGCGTTAGTGCGTATCTCTTTTCAGCTACCTCCAAACGAACAAAAACGTCCCGTATACAATAAGCGGGAACATCTATCGCCGCTTGAATATCTTCACGTTGTTAATTAGTGGAAATTGCTATTTTATTCTTGGCAGCAAAAATCGTTCATTCTGTGGCATCGATCTGGCAGCCATGAAGTTCAATCATGTATGAAACATGACAGTAACTAGCCTAGAGTCGTACCCCTTTTTCGTTCGATTATTCTCGACTCGTTCTTTTCGTCTGAAACTTGTCAAAATATTTAAAACAAAAGAAACAAACGCGCGATTAACTAGAGATAGAACAAGGCAACGTTTGGATAGTTGGGAAGTACATTCATCGACTGAAACGAGACACGAGTCGTTGATTGACACAAGCAATTTGGAGTGACAAGTGTGATGCGGAGAATATGGTCCTGCTGAGAAAACGGATGTTTGAAATTAGGGGGCTCTGGTGCGTTAATAATGGATTGTTTGTGCAGGGCGCGGTCTCGAATCTATGATGACAGGTGAATAAGTTATATCAGTCTGATAGTCTTGCGAGAGTGGTAAACGTTCGAGTTCGCATGGCCTGCGAGTCCGGTTCGCTAACGGACATTAGTGTCAACTGTCCTGCGTGCACTGACTAAAGCAGCTATGATAGCTGTAATTGGTAAATGGATGATAATTGTGTTCAGGCTTCGCGCGCATGTCCAGGTGCTCTGTCATGCAGCGTCTCACGTCCAGTCCACCAAGTTGCATTCGAATTGCAAACCAAAAAAAAATATGAAACATTGCTCCGCGACGTACGTGAGAACCACCAAAGATGAACCATTTTTTATCCTCCCCTATTTTCGTTTCTTTCGTCAAGCACTGAAGACGATTTTCATCGCGATTAACTGTTATAAAAGATTACAAGGACAAAAAAATCGAACAAATTTTTCAAAGAACTTGCCATTTGTCTGGTACGATCGAAAAAACTCGTTTTGAACAAACGGTATAAACTTTTTCGCCATTTACGATCTTGTTTATTCTTAGGATCGTTTACCTATTATCAAGATTTTAACAAAGTTGTTCTTTTTGCTTAGAATACTGATGAATGTGTGAAACATCGGAGCACATTTTTTTTTTCAACGTTGTCGAGAATTCTGTCGCGCTGTGCGTTCAAACCGCCTCGGTTGTAATGCGATAGCAGAGGAGTGTCGTTAACACGTGCAATCGACGCTCGTCTGCCCTAGCCGGTGTGTGTCCATCGAGCGAAAGCAACGGGCAAAAAGTTTATTGAAAGAGCTTCCTAAGACGCGACGCAACAACGTTTTGTTGTCTCTCAAATCACGTCGACATTTGTCGCCGTCATCCTCGTCGAGTACCAGGAAACGTCCAGGCATCCTGACTTGTCCTGTGCCTACGTCCTGCTAGAACCAATCGCGGACCAGTTGTCGAGCCAATGTCACTACTTTTGCACGTCATCTCTTCGTCACCGGGTGCTTTTTTTTCCTAAAACAATCATACACATCTTGTCATTAAAGTAATACGTGCAAATTGCAATCGTTTTGCAGATAAACTCTAGTCTGGTTTTTTATTCAACGTGTAATTGCGAACGTGAGACAATGTTTTTTTCAAATTTTGAAATTAGAACTGGTCGGTGTTTGAATGTATGAATTTCGTTTCGAATATATAGACCAATTAGAAAACAAATAAACGACTCATATTGCCAACTTCGGTATGACGAGTTTTTTTTAAGGGAGGAAAGAAAGAAAGGGATAATAGTCTATATATATCCTGAGTGTAGCTTGACATTAAATCCTGTATTTGAGATTGTAACGTCTTAAAATACGACTCATCGCTAGCCAAATACCATCTACAGTCGTATTTCATTAATAACAAAAATGGATATAAACTATTATATGCTCTGTACGGCATACAAATACGTTGGATTATCTAGGTGACTCTTTTACGGCTAGACCTTGCTTTTTTCCATCTTTCATTCTCACTCTTGTTATCAACGAAAAATAGTTTCTTTTTTCGTTGATCCTTCAAAGTGAAACGAAAATCAAAATTGTTTGTTATGACCGACGAATTGGGCAATGGCCAAATTAAAAAAAAAAGGTGAAAATACATTAATATAAGCGAAATGATAAATGTTCGTTGGACGTGATGTTTCAAACAATAAGCGAAATTTCATTTTCGCATTCCACTTGTGCGCAGGATCCGGTTGGCGAAAATTAATTAAAGAATCAGGATTCAATTTGAGATACAATCGAAATTAAGTTGTCAGCAGGACCCATTTCATTTGAGACGACTAAATTGATGATTAATTAAATTGTCATTCGTCATAGCATAAATGACGTGTTAAAACATCGCTAAACAGAGTTTTTGAGGGCGTCGCGAAGAAAGTCGCGTGATTAATACACGCAACTACTCGAACTACAGTGCCTGTTCTGTTGCAGCGTTGTAAAACATGATAGACGGTCGGGGCGTTTGTCGCGATTGTGGTCCTGCCGAGGCGAAGCCTTCGGCTTCGGCTTCAAGCATGCAAATTGGTACACAGCGATCATAAAAAATGTTGAAAAATATTTTCCGCATTTTTACGTCACAATGCCATAAATATCCGAGCCCGCGTAAGTCTGCGCATTCTTTCACGTTATTTTCAAATTACGACATAAAATGTGAGCAAGATTTGTCGCTGCTGGACGGGTGGCCGAATTCGATAAATTTTATCCGCGTTAATCATTTAACATTGAGTCTCGTATTCTTTTTTTTTCACTTCGAGGTCTCAACTTCAATTCGTTTTATTCAATTCAATGTTATTGATAAATCAGAAGATTATTTTTTTCGCGACAATTTTTAGGTTGCGCAATCTTTCGCAAAATTAATTGAAACTAATTTAAACAGCAGAAGCGTTAAATTGTGGACGTGCCGAAAACAGGGAGATAAGGATTTTAAAAATAAAAGAAGTGTAAAGCTATTGAAAACAAAGTTAAGCGATCGCGTGACTTGTGGCGTTGTAAACAAAGTTACGATTTACAAGCAAAAGCGACACGAATTTCTGCTAAATCTCAGCGGGTGTGCTCAGCGCAATTTTCGAGGCCGCAACACACAGCTCGAGAAACGGACCTTACGGTTTTCTCTTACAGTTGTCGTCGGCGGCTCTTGTGGTTATTGCGCGCAGGCGGTTATGGCACTGCGTAACAAGTACCCGAGTACTTTTGAAACACTCGAATTTTGATTTCGCAAAAAGCTCTCCGCAGAGTCCAAGAACAACCGTTGTATCTCAGGATCAGAGTGCATTTCTCATCGGGCTGCATAAATTCGAGATTTGTAAATTATCATTTCAGTCCTCGAGGTTTCATTCGGGCTAGTTTCGTGCAATCGCGATGATTGCCCAATTAACAAGCTGGTTCCAATTTGTTCTCGCCGGTC
Organism: Telenomus remus; assembly: GCA_020615435.1. Taxonomy (NCBI): domain Eukaryota; kingdom Metazoa; phylum Arthropoda; class Insecta; order Hymenoptera; family Scelionidae; genus Telenomus; species Telenomus remus. The sequence continues at coordinate 13,344,480 of CM036337.1, forward strand.
GCCGCTGTCAATCGCACGAAATTAAATGATAATTTTATTTTTAACGAATGTCAACCTGTTATTTGTATTCAATTTAACCGGACGAATTTCACCTTATCGATTTGTCCGCTCGGCCTCTCCGAGCGTTGAAACCAAGCGTTGAAGTCGCTACGATAAAAGTGGCCTCGAGAATCTGCCTCGATAAAAACTAACCCCGTTGTCGCGTTTCCTACACGCTCTAAACTTCCAAGGTGAATTCCCGTGTTGCAGTTCTTTGTAAACATTGAAATTTCATCCTCCCAGAGGACTGTTTTTTATTATCATTTTTTGTTTTTCAAATAACAGAATCGAAAAAAATGTTACTTAAAGAATTAAACAAGTGCATAAGGTCTTAGCGATTCAAATCATGTCTCGAAAAAAGCGGGAAATTTAAAAATGCGTGAGTTGTCGGGTAGCTATTGCGACCCTTGATAAGAAAGTTAGTCTGAGTGGGCAATAAATAAGCGTGCTTGTTTCGTATAAGAAGAGGATGATCTGGGTCAGCGATTTATACACGAATTTAAGCAAGGTACACCGAAAAACTCGTACTGTACTCGAGAGCCCGCTACCGCGGCCATTTTGATACATACAAACGGCATACGAGCACTTTTGTATTCCACAAGAGCAGAGGCAATGAAAGCAGTGCCGGTTTTCGCGGCTTCTGTGTCCGGACCGACCGCCAATCACGTGCTCCTCGCGCACCACAGAACGCTCCAGTTGACTCAAACTTCTCTGCCCGGCGTATGTGCATCATGATCGTCGCAACCACATTAACTCATCCCAAGCGCATCTTATTATACTCCCTTTTTTTGTACCTTTGTTCTTCTCTTAGTCTTATGCAACTCCTCGTTACTTCTTGCAATTAAAAAGTGCTCTTTTCTTCTCTCATCTATACTTGTTTAAATTGCGATTAGTGCGAAAATGAAAAATTTCCAAGTTTTCATAAGAAAAAAAAATTTGGTTGAATGGTTATTAATTAAGTTGGAACGATTGCAAGTAATGATTGTATTTGAGAATGAAAATTGAAACGAATAGGAATGTTACACGTCGAAGTACAGAAATTACATGGGCGTAAGTTCTCAATTACTATGCGGTGGTACGAGACGCGAATTATAAAAAAAACGTCAATGTGTTGTTATTACGACGCAGTTTATCTTCGGTAGGGTGGTGCTCAGACAGAAATGTCCGGTAATTTTTGAGTCGTTACGTTTCCGAGCGTAATTATTAACAAACTGAGCAGTGCCGAGCCGTTCGGAAAATCACTTTAGCGCCGTTTTTCAGTCCCCTCGGTGAGCGCTCTGCAAATTTATTGCCAGCCTCATGTACAATGCATGCCTAAGTATCTCCCTTCTAACGAGAACCTCGAGCCTTCGAAATCACCTATGCAGGCGAAGCAACAATCTATTGAACGCCTCGGTAATAAACCGGCGCATCAACAAAAATAAAATCGGTATCAACCGGCGATGATTACGATCATTACGAAATTCTTCAACGTTTATGTTTAATTATTATTAATGTTCAAACAGGATTCTTGTTGTTCGTCGTTTTAAAATCGAAGAAAAAATTGAGTTTCACCTTTTATTCTCTTTTGACGTTTTTTTTTCTTCGTTGAATTTCAAGCTGCTTCATATTTATGGTGTGCTTATCATTGCGAAGTGCAGGTTTGATTAATTACGATAGCGCGTGAGCAAATTCAAGAAAGACGAAGAAAGCGAAAAAAAAGGAATTATGAGAGGAGCGGTTGTGTGAGAAATTGGCTCTTTTTTACGATGCATGTAGGTGCAAAATTGAAAATAAAGAAAATATTGGGGGGCCTTGTGTTTACACTGACGCGTGATCTTGCGATGCCTTGACTGCGCAAGGGTGCCGGTCGGTTTCGCAATGCTCGAGGCGCCACGTTACAGCGCCACAATGCCGCATCGCCACGGGCCCATAATGACTCACCGAGGACGAACACGACCGCAAAGACTTGCTGCAAGTATGTAACCACCTATAGCGAGAATTCGTCGAAGGTTCCAGTCCAGAATTCGCGACTCATTTATTTCTAAAGTTGAACGCCAATTTGCGTATCGCTGCTTCTAAATCTGTAACTCTACACTCATCTGTTTCAGTTTCGATTCGTCATTTCAAATGAGTTCGGTCAGTCCTTCGAGAAAATCCTTTTATTTGAAACATAAAACTTCTAAAATAATCATTGTTCAAATAATTGATTTTTGAATTTCGATTTGATATGTTTTGTTAGAATGAAGTGAAGAGTTTGAAATTGACTTGAAAGAAATTATGATTTCTGTAGTACATCAAGGACATTAAATGGTCGAGTTAAAGTTTTATGTATTCAAGTCAGTTTTGCACGTCCGACGCGTCACGAGCTTGCGTTTCCGCGACAGTTCCTGTAACGTGACTTGGTACCGTATTCTAAGCAACGTTATAACGTCTGCACCCGTTTTTTCCGTTTTGATATACCGACAAAATTACAAATTGTTTCAAGTGCGTTTGTCAACAATCAATTTTTCAAGTTATAATTAAACGAAGTATCATAATCTCATAAACTGAAACACAATAACTGTTTTTATCAAAAATAACAAGTTAGCTAGTTAGTTAGGAATGTAAGAAAGTTATAATAATGTTTGTTCATTTGTTCATTAGTTAGCAATGTGAGACAATTATAATAATTTTTGTTCATTTGTTTCGTATCGTACTAAGAATCGTATGAAAAATAAAAGACAGTCGACTCGTGGGAATCGAAGTGGATTGTGATGATTCGAAGTTCAGCGCGTTTGAAATAAAAAGTTGTTATGAGCGGTCAATCAAGGTGTGTCTCACGTGAATCAACTATTGCGAGATACACTCGTAGTTCCCGACTAGTTGTAGTAAAAAAATAGGTCAGTTTTCGAGTCTGCTTGTTCCTTTTCTTTGTACTTGGCAAAATTTGTTCGAACCACTTGTTCAGCCTGTTGAAAAGAAACGTTTTAATTCACTCGATGGAAAAACAATGTTCTAAGCTGAGAAGAAAAACAACCAAAGCTAAAGTGCGGATAATTTGAAACTAAATTCGTTTGCTATACATTGTAGATTTTTCTAATACCGCGTTATCGTAACACTTATCACGGCTGTTTTTATTTGCAAGAACATCGCACTAACAAGCCGCTAACGAGTATCGAATAATCCCGCCTGATTATCCTTCGTCTCTGGCGACATTAATCACACTTATCGTGAAAATTCTCGCAGTTACCCTCTCGGGTCCTTTTCGGTGCGTTGCTGCCGTGTTATCTGTTACATGCACCGATAGCCTCAATTTACGAAAAGTGCAAATTTAGTTCGTCTCGTGGTAATTTCCAGATGAAAATCTTTTTTCATCCTCTCGCATTTAACTCCTCAAATTTATACTTACAAGTTGACTGGACACTGTATTGAAAATGTTGCTGTATTTATAATTCGTTTTTTTTATTTGTTTATAAAACGTAAGCAGACAGACGTTAGTCGGGGAAATCGTATTTCAAATCGCAGCCGAGCGGCATAAAACATGCGTGAGATTACAAATCGACAAGCGCGAAGAGATGCGGATTCTCAGATCTTTTTCAGCGGTCGCGCTGTGAAGTTAGCATGAAAATGGATCGGATTTTTGTCGCGGCGGAAAGCTCGCGATGTCGGATACAAAAATGCGCGCTGAAAAACAAAACTGCCTCATAAATTCGAGTAGTGCATCAAGGTGCACACTATGTTGTCATTTATAAAGTTTTTCCGCAGTCCCATCGAAGCCTTCATCTGCCCGAGCGATCGCATAGGATTTCGAGTTTAATCGCTCCGTTATGATGCGAAACTCGTGCGTCGTGGACTCTCGATACTGCACACTGTTCTACGCGAGGTTTGATGTCGCCGACACAATCTACCCGCAGAATTTCAGCACGTCGAATCACGACCCGCGTTTTTGCCCTCTGTCGTTTTTTGACTTTTCATCTCGTAATTGACATTTGCTGTCTAATTGGCGATTAATTTGGAGTACAAAAATCACAGTCCAATTTTTGTTGCTGACAAATTTGCATTTATGCAAATAACGACTGGAAAGTGAATTTAGCGAGGATTAATTTGAAGTTGATTTGAAAACAAAAGACAAGGTTTTTTCGTCTTGGTTTTAAGTATCGCAAAATGAAGCCTCGTGGCAATAGAAAATCTATAACCTGTTGATGAATCGTCCTGGTTGCGAACGCCTTCGGGCTCGTTCGCTTCGCGTGCGCACCTGCGTGGGACGTTAGTTAGACAGCAGATTAAGCACTTTTATAACAGCATTTTTTGGCCGAAAAATTTTATGTCATATAAAAAGTGTATTAAAAAAAGTATAATAAACATGAATTATCCTGTAATGTTTGAAAACTGTTAAGAGGAAGATATTCGCATCGCAGAAATTGACAGTAAAATTTTTAACTTTGTAATAATTTCAAAAGTGAGGTAAATTCTTTCGACTTGAACTCAGTTTTGAGTGTTCAACTTTTTGAAATCATCCAGTTGAATTTCTCATGTCAGTAAGTTTTGTTGGAAAGTGAAATTTGTACTTCGCCGCAATTGTCTATTTGTTTTCACAAATACGTTGGCATCAGCGTAAAACGTGATTTTTTTCACCGTTTCTCGTTGCCGGTCGGCAGAATCTTATGTTTTCTTAGTAGATTTTAATCGGGCCGAATAATCGACTTGCAAGTGATTCATGCGTTTGAACGTCGTGTCGTTGTGCCTTTGTGTTCCTTGCGAATAAAAATTACTCAATGCATCTGGCAAAGGTAGAAGAAAAGCTTGCGGCACGATTGGTAACAAAGCATCCGATATTTTTCTATGGGCTAGGCCGTTGCACATTCAACTCTCTCGCGTTTTTTTTTCTCCTCCGTTTCGTAAGATGAAACAAACAATTTTCGTTATTTTCAACTTTGTTTTGCAGCTCTGTTGCAATTTTCTCAGTTTTATTGTAGAGTCACAGAAAAAAGAAGAATAATGGAATGTATAAATTCCGGTATCCGGACATTTAATTCCCAGTTGGCTGTAGATAAAGCAATTTTTTTGTTAAACGACACTACAATTGATGGAAGAATCCAAGAACCGCCTGTTTTATTTATTTATTTTTTTATGCCTAGCAAAGCATTCATTTTCGAGCGGTTATAAAATTAGCAATTTTATATACTTTCGCAGACACGCCGATATCAATTATGTTTCCAGGGTTTCTTTTGGATTAGTGTTGTGTCGTTACGCATAATTCTGTATCATGAAAAAAGCGTATTAATTAATGCCCTCGTCGCGGCCTCTCAAAACTTTAATAATGATAGGTGGCAATGGTCGCCGATAAAGCATCAGACAATTTTTATGTACGAGTCGTGACAAAAGATTGCAACGACCCACTCTGCTGAAAACAATCATGATTTAAGGCATCAGTGTCCACTTAGTTTAACGGCTCTTACTCGCCGACTTTTTAATTATTCTTCCTTTTCTCCTTCCTTCCTTTTCCCAGCGGTTATTAAAAATCCATTATTAACGATTATGCTGATGTCATCGTTTAGATTCAATCTCGCTGCAAATTACGACGCAATTAGAATGTGTAACTCGAAAAAATAAAAAAAAAACATTCAAAGAGGAATGTTGTATGTTCGAAAATGTATCCAAAAATTGTAATAATTTTGGCAAATCGGGGACAAAAAGTTGAGACGATTTTTTGAGTTGACAATTTTCCAATCACTTGAAGATTTATGAGATCGTTTTTCTCAGCACACGCCGACTTTCAAGCACGAAAACGTAACCATAAATTCATATAAATGGAATAACGTCGAAGGCATCTACATAATGAAAAGCCGAGTCGTCATCGCAAATCATATATTCGGATCAATTAAATTCGTCAAAACGATACTTCCAAAAAATTTATAGTACCGTGAAATCGCAAAAACACGAAACCGCCTTTTCGATTCGGCTTGATTTCTCCTCCAATTTCTTTTTTGCATTTCGTTCTCTGTCTCTGTCTGTCTCGCTCTGCTCGTTCTCTCTCCGTCTCTTTCTCTCGTTTCGTATTTTTCAGCGCCGGGATACCCGCGCAATACAGTTATTCTTTGTGATAATTTCGTAAATAACGTTCTTATAAAATCGAATCGTTTCGTTACTTATAAAAATGTCATAAAATAATTGGCGCACAGTGGTGCGCGCAAATATGTGTCTGCGTTTTTATAATCCCGCCTTTTATTTCATAGTATGTGGCCGCAACGAAAAAAGAATACCCGGCTCGTTATCAATTACAACACGGAATACCATTAATTGCGATCAAACGTCCTGTCCCTCCAAATTGCATCTGGTTTATATATTTCTCGTGATCGCAAAAATTGTTACTTTAATCCGAATCTACGGTAGACAAGGACGAACCGAAATTATACAATTTTATTCGCGTCTTTCATAACATCAAAATTCCATGATTCATCCTTATGCCTCCACGTTTTGAATATGAAATTCAATAAATTTAAATGTTTTCGTGCTTTTCATCGTCAGAGAAAAAAGAATGCTTCTCGCTCTTGGCTGTTTTGTTATTTTGAGTTTGTTTGCATTTTTTGGCCGTGTTCAACATCTTGAGTCGGCGCGAAGATAGAGGCATCGATTTTGTTACACGTGATATCTCATACGGTAGCTAAGTGGTCGAGTTATAAATTTGCAAGTGTCTATCAGAGGCAGTTAATGTTTCTTCATTATCCTGAGATTTAATACGTTATACGATATATGCAGATGGGCCGTGCGCGTGCATGAGTCTCATATTTGCTTAAACTCTTGCAACTGTTACGCCTCCGCGTGTGTGACGTCACACCTGGTTTTATAAATCTACACAGTCCGGTACACACGAACTGAAAAGATACATGGGAAGAAGGGAAGTGCAAAAAAAAAGAACCTGAGCACGTAAGTAAAAAAGACACGTGGACTAGTATAAAAGACGAAGATGAAACAAGCTCGAACGTGAAACAGAAAGAACTGAACCGGTCTTGACAGGGTCAACAGCACCACTAGCCACCCCCATGGGATACTCGACGTCCGACTACCAGACTGAAAATGCGACTGTTTATCGGTCGAAAATTTCCAACTTGCACCTGAGAATACATTCGGCGAGTTTTGTCCTAAGAAATGAAAATAAAGTATGAGTAAAGTGTTGAGAAATTTTTGTTTTCGAGGGGTTTTTGTGTAGGAAAGTGGTGTGAGGAAATAAGTTGGTAACTCGGTCATCTCTCATAAAGCAGTCTGGTATGCTATGCAACAAGCGTAAGCACATAGCGTAAGTGCGACACGCGACCCACACGCGACTCCACTCACTCCACCGTCTCTATCTCTCTTGCGCATAAACTTCTCGGTTTCTTTATTTCTTCTTTTCAAGATATTCCTTTGATCTTTATACTAAAGGAAGAAAATAAGACGGAAATGAGATACAACACGACTGATACGCCTACTTATAGCGCCGATTACACTCTAGGTGTATGTGCTGATAGGCCGATGATATCATCCTCAGATATATTACAATCAATACCAACTGACAGCAGCTCAGCTCTTTTATTTTTCTTTCAATCTTATTTCTTTTGTTCCATGTTTTTTTGCCAACAAAAATAAAGTTAAAATTCGTCACTATTTGCAAATTTGTTTGAACGAGTTTTAGCATTATGGAAATATCGTGAAAAATATTCGACTGATATATACAATTCGAATTATCTCAAGATTCCATTTGGGACGGCTTAGTGACTAAATTATATGTGCTTTATCATCCTTGTTATTGTGCATTTTTGTATCGTTTTAGAGTGTTTTTAATATAGATCGGTGAATTTGTCACGGGGCAGATAAATTCGACTGTTGTTAACGTTCGTTTTCGACTTACATAATAATAAGAAATTTTTGTGTATTTTTGTATACGTAACCGATTGACACGGTCTATTCTTGTGAGCGTGATGTAATGTTATGGTTATTTATATCTCGTTCTTTTTTATTTTCCGTGCCAGTAATTAATTACATCAATGAACTGAAATTAATTCGTCCGTGTCTAATCAATATTTTTCTTAATTTATGCAAATAAAAAATTTATCACCTTAATTAGATAAAGTGGATGAATAACGATGGATGCTTTTTTTTTCGTTTTCAAACATGAAATGATCAATAACACCAACACAGCCAACGGTCTAGTGGAGAGTAGCAAAAAAAGTCCGCCAGATAACGAACCATTAAAGTTTTTTTTACTTTTTTTTTTTTTTTTTTGCAGTCGAACAGCAAAAATAATTGTAACAATAATGAGCCAGTTGGAACCGTGAATTCTAAGCATCGCGTTTGACAAAGTCGATTGTGTATGTGTATAAATTGGCTGGACGTAAAAAAGCGAGCGAATAGAAAATACGTACGACGGAGAGAAACAAAGAAGCCGATCTTCACAATGGGCGTGCTTTGGCACTCATTAGAGCCGGGTCATAGGTTATAAGAATCCCGCGCTTTCGTACTAAAAGGCACGTAGAAAATGCCACGGTTATGTGAGCGTTTATTAAATTCGTCCATTGGAAATATTGTGATTAAAGTAGTCATACTTTTTATTTTCGTTTTTTAAATCGTACATTTTTGCACTTGTTTAAAGTTTAGTTTGAAATTTAAAAAACGGAATTATATTGATTAAGTTTTTTTTTTGGTTCCAATGTTATGAAAATGTTGAGATAGATGTCTTACTTTGTGATGTTAGATTGGTGAATTCACCAAGTGCCTGACAATTCAACGTAAATTCGTTATCTTTTTTGTCGTCATTTATGGGGACAACATAATAAGCATTTGGTGCGATTAGTGTTCGCAAATTAGGATAACATAACCGCTGTAGGTGAGTGGAATTGCTTGGATGCCACGAAAGATATCAGACATCTACTTGAAAAAGAATCCCAAGAAGCGGAATGTCCATGGTACAGAGAGAGAAAAAGCGATAAATTCAGCGAGAAAGCGAGACGCCATCATTTAAATTAACAATGGAATTTGAATTGTTTAAACTTGTCGTTTCGTTATAGCTTTCTTTTCTTTTCAAATCAATTGACAAAAAAGTCGTTTCTTTTTTCGTCGAAACCTGTTTTTGCACTGAATTTTTCGACGGCTTTCAAAGTCGAGACGCGAAATTGCAAGAGGAAAAAAATAAAGAACGGTCAACACGAAAATGTAACGAAATGGAGAGCTGCCAGTTGAAATGAAACAGCAACAGCGCAATCTCGTTCGTCAGAGTGATTTCAAAGCTTGAGCAAACGACCTCACTTTCTTCGAATCAAATAAATCCTATTTATTTATTGCTACAATTCGTTTCTCTCGGCTGACCTCACACGATTGCACGCGTAGTTGTCCTTCGACTCACTTTGCGGATAGACGGTCCGAGAAGTTGAATTCATCAGCGAGCGCCTGCGAGCGAGAACATAACAGCCTGGTAATCTACTGACGTCGTCGGGTCAGCCGACACGCCAAACATTTCGACAGATACAAAATTAATGTGATAAGCATCGTAACACGTCGATATCGCCAACCACCAAAACTTTTGTCAATGCTAATTGAATCGTATTACCAATACCGACAAATCTAATTTCTTATCCATTTTTTATTCACTTTTTAGTCATTGTGTTTTTTTCTTTTCTTAATTTAAAAAAGTTTAGTCTTTTGAAGTATTGTTTAAGCTAAAATAATTTACAAATACACATGTAGACGTGGCTAAAGGTTTAGTTTTCAAAGTTGTCCAACAAAATTGTTAACGAGTTTAGACAAAATGATTTACAACTAAACTAAGTGATTTACAACTACACTAATTTTAACGAATTTAGTGTTTTTTAAAGAGTTATAAATCATTACACGTCTTCTAATTACTTAATTTAATAATGTCGACAATATACATTTTCATAAATTATTGATTAAACTTTGATCGAAGTGGAAAATCGCGACCAAAAAAAGTCAATGAAAAGATTCAATTTGAAATGATAAAAGAGTTCTTGCAAGTTTCATTTTTCTTCTCAAACGTTGTACAAGCTGTTAGATGTAGTTGAGGGGGGAAAAAAGAAGGTCATCGTGGGTGGGCTTCGCACTGCTAAAAAGTTATTAGCACAGTGGCTCTTCTAAGGATGATATTTATCACAATTTTTAGTGAGCGATTGCATATTCAAGAGAGCCGACGACATGTACTCATCCGGGTACTCGGGCAGGGCAATCGAGGAAGAGTTGCAAGCACAGTTGGCTGCAAAAAATAATCGGCGTCGATGCGCCGCTGTTTCGGGCTCGAGTTCTTGCGGGAGACCTCAGTGGTTGGCAACGGTGGACAAAAGGCATGCCAACGACATTCCCGAGCTCGATACGCACAGTAGTTTTTCGCGGCTGAGCCAAGCGACCGACGTGCAACGGCAGCACAACCTGCGTGAGTCAGAACCCGTGGTGGTAGACGCACAGGACTAATGCAACTGTAACTCTCGCAAGACGCCAGCCCAGCACAGACGCGATCAAACAAAACAAAACAACCCCAAAACAAGAACAAGATTTATTTGCTCGAATTTCGACGGGCGGTCCTCTCTGCTTCCGAAGAATGTATTTCGTATTCGGGATCTTCCTTAGGATACTCCCTCTGACCCGCTTTTCAACTAACCGGTCTCTTAGCGATTTTTTGTTCAGCTTATTTTCTCATTGTCAAAATTGAAAATTTGAAAAAGCTGTTTGTTTGTTGAAAAAGAAATTGTATCGAAATTTCGGTTGAATGTTGACATGAAGTTAATCTGGCGGTAATGTTGTCTTGAGAGATTGATGTAAAAGGAAAATTGGTTAATTGCAAGAAAAACGCACGATTGCGCGGCCAAATTGAATAGCATGCATGCCGCCGAAAGTCCCCTGAGAACCGCGAGATGACACTTGTTTGATTTCTCGTCACCCTTGTGGTCGGCTTTTTCCTCGCTTGGCTTGAACTCTCCGTCCTTCTTGTCGTTTGATTCTCAATCTGGAAAGCAAGGCACGCGTCGCCGCAGAATATGGTATAGAATGTCGTCGTAACGAGGCTCACCGGAGGTTTTACGGTGAACCTGCGAAGCGACTCCTTTAAGTCTGCGAACGTCTGCCGGACCACTAAACAGGGAGAGGTATACAATACTAAGCAACAGAGAAGACGTAGTGCCACGGACAAGAAAAAAGGCCCCAAAGAGGCACGGAAAAAGAGAAACCAAGGTGATTCTCCCGTCTTCGGCGTGGGCTCATACGTTTAAATTAAGCAGAGAATCCGCGCGGTATGCGCGAAAGAAATCAACTGTCCGACATTCTTCGTGGTTTTGATGTGTCCACGTATAAGAGACTATGGGTCACATCCTATTGCCACATCTTCTTCATTAAAAGTTTATCCGGATAAACGATATTTTGCCCCAGTACAATTTTAAACCCCTCTGACAAAGTTCATTAAAATTGTTTGTACAGAAAAACTTTCCTTAGCAATGATTAGAAAATATTAACGATTAATTTTTTTGTTACAGAGTCTGGCCACAGGTTAGACAGCGGCTCATCCCCATTCTGGAGGATTCAACTCGATCAAGACCTCCTGGAAACGATCAGCGCTATTTATCCTGAATGGTTCAAGGTACTTTGATTTAATGAATCTAATAGAATGAAATTAAGTAAGGCTAAAATGTAAATTGTCATATTATAAAAGAAAACTGTGACTTACAGGACTACACAAACACAAGGGCTTCAACCTCTTCTAATCAAGGTTCATCGTATTCACAGTCCAACGAGGATACGACGACTTTGACAGGAGACGTGACAGCAGTCCTTGAACAAGGACACAAAACATTCAGGAACGAGCTTAAACAGAGCTCTAACATTAAGAAAAAGGAGGAAGGGTTTAGGGAACGCAAAGAAAAACGTGCTTTAAAAGATACTGGGTATGGAATTCGATTTGGATAAATTAAGAGTTGACTTGAAGTATTAGGTGACTAATTTATTTTCGTTTCTTTTTTGAATTTAGGCGGGGGTTTTCGGAAGGCATCATTGACGGTGGTAAGAAAGGTCTCATGAACCTTTCGGAACGAGAGACAATTCCGGACACGGCAACTATACGTGCTGCGTTTGTTTCGGTACCAGAATCTGATAGCAAAATGGCGGAAGGGAACCAGTCCTCGCCGAAGGCAGAGGTCGACGATACTCCGCTTCAACAAGCCATGGACCGCAATAAAGAATGTGAGTATTCCGGATTGTTCATTCACAACTGGTGCAACTACTTGACAACCTAAAAAAATTAAAACCAAAAGATTATCAGAACCTTGATCGAAGGGGAGTTATAATATTAAATATGGGACTTGAATTGTTTTTGCTGCTAGTGAAAAGTCATAAAAAGAGTGGAAAGAAAAGTTTCATCTGTAAAACAAGGACGTTGGAAACAGAGGAGGTTTGTGCAGCATTTGAAATGTGGGTTAGAGTGTTTTTGTAGTTGTTCCGCTCATGTCCAGAGCAATGACAAAGATGTAAACGAAAAAGAGCTTGAGAGACAATTTCCAAACGTGAAACCTCAATTAAAGTTTCATCAGTTCGATACCGTTCAAAAAATTATACAACTTTTAGATGACAACGTGTACGTGGACTGTAGGAACTTCTTCTCGGAACAAACTTGAAAGCAAAATTTTTTGCTCGCCGAAGCAATTAATGTACGATTTAGCTGCACTGACGAGGTGTTTTTCTGACGTTTTTCGATCGACTTGCCCTTAAGCAAAATGCAATGACAAAATAATAAAATCGCCGGGACTCCCCTGGGATAACATAATATAACATAACCCGAGAACGATATATAACTCTGGGGAGACTTGGCCAACGTCGCCGACGAACCAATTAAACGAATCCATCAAGAACAAGAGATCAAGAAATTGCGTGACAGAGACAACAGAGCGATTATGAAAGACCCCATCGTCTTCTTTTCTTTTAGTACCTTCTTCGTTTCAAACGAATCGGTTCGTCCTTCATAACGAGAGACCACCGTCGGTCGTTTGCTTATAAAACTTCATTTTATCATCCACCGTACCCTTTTTTTCTACTATAACTTTCCGCTGATAAAAATCCGTCCTTGTTTTACACTCATCAATAAGGCAAACTCTTAAATGTTACTTTGACATCACGTACTGCATAAGTGCTTCACGAGTACCCTTTGTATTATTCAAACTTTTTTTCCTTCTTTTTTTATTTTCAAGTTTTTTTTAGTAGTTTGGAAACATGAGTGACAAATGTATCCAAAGATACTCTCTGAAAGCTGGCAATTCGAAAAAATCGAATTGAAATTCTGTTGATATCGAAATTGCAACATTTGGGAGATAAGCCGACATGTTATATCCCATAAAAATGAAATGATGTGCTCAATTACGTTTCTTTTGCTTCATATTTTTGTCGCAATTTATATAAAGAGTTAATTTAGTATAATAAAAAGTAAAAGATTACTGTATTTTACATAAATATGAAGTTGTTTCACACTGTTGGAGTTTTATTTTTTTACATATTCTGCGGGGTTTATAATGGCTTCACAACTCTAGTGAAAGAGGAGAAAGCCCCTGTAAAAATTATTGTTAGTGATAAACGTCACGGTCAACATATTGTCAGACGGTCAAAACAGTTTCCGTGTTTATCTTAACATCTTAACTAAGTGAAGAAAAACGAAAGAAAAAAAAGACCATTTTTTGCCAACCTTTTTCTTCTTATTTTGATACTTCTAAAAATATTGTTCGGCAAGGAGAGGGAATATGCTGGAATGTCATCTGAAAGATTGCAAGCAACGATAATTCGAGTTTAATCACATGGAAGAGGGAAAATGATATTTACCTATAAATAAAGCAAACTTGACATAATTAGTGCGCGCATTATTAAGGCATACGGAATGGCGAATTTGCATGATTACAATTATTGCATTACTTTCAGAACGAGCCGGCAATCTTTGTATTAAATGAATGAAATATGGCTCCATTAATGATAATTAATATTTCGAATGGTTTAAGAAACAAGCTGACCCAAATACACATTATTCGATGTGTAATGTAAAAACGAATCTTTATGTTTGAGTCTTAAATCTTCATTAATTTGTATACGCGCTTGCATATATAGAACGCGTGAATCAGGAGGCGTGTCTATTCCCGAGGATGATATCATCATCGATTACCTACGCTTTCGCGCAAATAATCGTAAATTCTTTCCCGGCCGAGGGGTGCGACTCATTTTCGGCTGCTTTTTTTTCTTTTTTTTTTCGCTCTTTTTACAACAGCCGACGTTGCATCATTCGCGCCGATCAACAACTTCTCCACTTAATGATCAAATTTTATTTGACACGATCAAATTTATCGCATTAAATTATAACCAAATTGAAGATTTAGTTTCACCAATCGTCATCGCAGTTTATTTATAAACTCCCATCTGTCATTACAATTGACAAATATTGTTTCAAATATATAAATCCAATTGATGTACATCAAATCAAAAGCACCGACACAAATTTGAAAGCAGGATTAAGGTTGTATTTACGAAACGACTAAACGTTCCTTTTTTTTGTATTGACAACTTACAACTTGAGGTAATAATAATTGTAATAATAATTTGTGGAGGCGAGTCGTCAATCGACGAGGTGTTATAAAACACCAGTATTACGCGCGTGGGACGCAAACAGATGCTTACCTTACAAAACTTTTTTTTTATTTCACTTTGCACACACGTGTAGCTGCCGCGTATGCGTTTTTATTATACACACGCGTGCTATTATACGCAGGTACCCGTCGATTTTCAAAGCGTTACATTTAAATACCGCGCTGATTCGACATATCGCGATCCGGTTCGCCCACAGCTTCTTAAGACTCGTTACGCGTTTGAATATGCAATGATAACCTGAGATTTATTTATATTGATGACAACTGTGAAGCTCCGTTTCGTTTTGTCAAAAAAAACAACCTCTTTCGAAGCCCCTTTTCGGTTTCTTTTCTCGCACGTTTGTCAATCTAACATTATAGACACACATTACATCTCATTAAACCGCTTCAATTTGTCTCAGCTGACTTAATCATAACTTCTCAATTTGTCTAGTTGTAAATTTACAAAAACAATTCAATTTTTTTGTTCGAATTGTTAATTTTTGATTTACTTAATAACGAAATTTAATTATTCTCAGTTTGTCTAGTTGCAAATTGAGAAAAACAAATTTTTGTGAATTGTAAATTTGTGATTTGAATAAAATGATTGGCGCGAGTGATTAGGTTGGAAATAATAATTAATAATTGATCGATAAACGCAGGTGTGCGATCGCGCTTCAAGTGTCTTTTGCCTTTAGACGTCGATTAAAATTCAGCGCGATCGCGATGGCAGAGAAGATTGACGAGAGGAAGGAAGTGTTGACAATTCGTATGCAAGGACGGCGCAAGAAAAAAAAGCAGTTACGACGAATAGAGTGAAGCGAGAGGCACGACTAAGAACCGTCGAACTTTTGCGACCCGCTGCTATAACCGATCAACCTTCACGTACCTCATGAACGGGACTTCCTTTTGTCTTTCCGCTTGAGATCGCGACATCCTATTGCACATTTGTATTTCATGCGGTCGGTGAATTTGCGCACCACCAACCGAAATTCAAATTCAATCAATTTTTTGTTCGTTTTATTCGATCGGAATATTGATTAGAACGAGACGTCCAACTTGATTTGCATCGTTTCAACTCTATTTTTATATCTCCGTTCTACATCTTGAATGACAATTTCGATTTTTCAATTTTCGTTTTGCAAAAAAGATTCCAAAAATGACATTAAGGAAATTGATTTAAATCGTGTTCCTTCAAAATTGGTCTACTTTTTTTGGTTTGTTTTGTTGTTTGATAGGTGCTCCTTTTGATTACAGATTTCAGGGCAATTTTTGTCTCGGGAGAGTTAAGAGTTGTGGAGAATCGGGACTCGTTGCATACTGATTGTGAAGATAATGCTAACATCGTCCATAAGTTGCGAGAGTGATGTTTACTAATTACCGCATTATGCGAGACGTAAATTATTGCGCGGCACCGGCGAAATTGCGCTAAAGGGAAACGGCGCTGTCCAAGTGGGTGGCTGAATATTCGTGAATTGCAGGTGTCGCCGAAACTAATTAACGATTAATGGGCGATCGCGAGATGTTACACTGAAACACTTACTTATCGCGATCAGAAGACCTTTCTCAACTGAGGATGAAATCGCGGCTTATTGTCAACCTTTACCGCGCTCTTACCGCAAAACTTAGCGCTAAAGTGTAAAATTCGCTTTTAATTTGCGGTCAATTAACGACCGCGATATATAATTAAGCTCGAATGAAGACGAAAAATTTCATTCCTTAAAACCCCAAAATGTAATTAACTTACGGTTTAATCATTTCCATTACGTAATCACGCTCAACTTTTGTTTACGATCTAAAAAAGGAACACCCAAAATGTGAAAACCGTTTTTTAAACGATAAATTCAATTGAAGTACGGTTCGATCGTTTTTTTTATATTCCAGATTTTGATGATAAACAGCAGATATGGAAAATCCGCAAAATAACGCGACTCATTAAGAGAAAGTACAGAAGTTGGTTTGGGCTAACATCTCTCGAATTTTATTTGTTCAATGTTTTAGCCGTAATATTATTACACCAATGAATAACAATCGGACGATTATCTTAATTAACAGACGTGATTGGCTTGGCCTACGCGGCGCGCGTTAAAGCGTGGGTGGCACCGTAAACTGCGACCCACATAAACGTTCTCGTAATGTCCTTTTTCGAAACACGATCGGTTCGCTTTTCGGTTGCACGTGTCGTGGATCCGCTGCATCGCACATTGTCTTCGAAGCGTCATTTGTTTGTCGAAAGTCGTGCCGAAATAACAGAAGCCACCAACTTTCCAGCGGTCCAGATCAATATAAAATCATTAGCACAAATGTTGCAACCAATTAAACGGTCATCGTCAAAGTTTGGCCACGTTTCGCAAAAGCGACGGCGCCGAAATTCGAAATCGACATGCACTTTCTCGAGCACTCATAACGATCGGCACCGAGTGTCCATGCTGATCATGTTTTTACATCCGGTATCTGCGAGCGCCGATCTGCGTCGAAGCGCGTGCTGACAAGCGCGTGCGAAGACAAACCGAATGAATTTTAACCTGGATCTTGTGTGCGCGCTCGTCAACCATTCGCTCGTTCGTTTTGACTTCTTTTCCAGTCCTTCTTTTTTGATTCGTCCTTTTATTTTGAATTTCTCGATGATGGGCCGGGGCATCTTTTTTCTCGTCCCAAAAGTTTCTCTTATGATAAATGAAATTGAGATCTCGATAATGTTTGGTCGTTTCATGACGCTGGCAGCCGAGAAATGTGTATCACAAAACTCTTCTCGCGTGCAAGCTCGAATTAATCTATCCGATCGCATCAATCTTGCGAAACATTACTCTCGCGTGGATTTGCATAAATTAACCCGAAAAGATCCCCGCAACCATTACAGATGCTGATCGGTTACATTCGCCGATCAAGTTTACCACTTGTGTTTAATCTTCTTTATGACGACCAGGTTTGATATTTCGTTTTTGCTATCGTATGATAGATCTCTTCCTGTTTGGAATTGTGTTTGTTAAGAATGTTGCCGCACTTCCGATTGGAATTATTCAGTAATAAAATCGTAGAGGTTGACAAATACTTTGATTGGTGTTATTAAAAGTTGAATACCGATATTACAATGCGCAGAACCGATCGGAGAGAGAAAGAGTCGAAAGAAATAGAGTGGAACCCGTTTATTCCCACGCGCATTTGAAAATCGCAACACGTAACCGTTATGAGTCGCTTTGCTTCCGTTCTGACGATTCTTGTGGAGGTAAACTTTTATCCTCTGGATAAAAACGATGTTAATAATTGTACCAGACAACTCGACCTCGAAACACCTTGAAATTATTACCAATCATCAACATTCAAATTGAAAAACTCAATTTAAAAAAACTCGATTTTGGATCAGTGGTTAAGAATTCGGTTTCCACCCCCAGGGACGAGGGTTCAAATCTCAATCATTTTAACAAAATATGTTATTCGATTTTATGATGTTTGACAGTATGTAAAAAATGAAAAGGAAAAAATGGTTGAACAGAGCGGAAAAGTGATGTGCTGGTGTAGTTTGTTGTGTGAAATAAACGTCGCAGAAATGAGCAATTAAGTTGGGACCGGGACAAGCGGGCGCTGTCTCGCGGCCGGCACGTAATTGCTTTTGCAGAAAAGTTTTGCGTGTTTTCGCGCCATTTGCATAATGCGCGATCCCGACACGGCCGATCGATCGATTCATTTAAATATACCGAATACGTTTCGCGCGTAAGTACAATTTTGGCCCCCGGCAGTCATTAGCTTGTAATTATCATTACTTATTGGACGGATAATATTCCCATGTCCTCATCTTTGCCTGAATTAATCCACCTAATCTCAATTTTATTTATACAAACAAAACAATTTCATCATTCAAAAAGAAAACAAACAAATAATCAATAAATAAAACAATAAATAAAAAATGAACTGTTTATTGAAAATAAAGTATGACGAAAAATTGATAAATGTTTGAAGAAGCAGATACAAATGATAAATTTGAAATTGGATTGTCGAAAATGATTCGGATGGTAATTGAATGAGGACGTAAGTGATGATTTGTGAGATAATGAGTTTTGAGGTTCGAAGTGCAATGAATCGTATAGGTTTTGGATTGTGCAAGTCGTAATGTGTGAGCGACGTTGACCGGGCGGGCGGCTGTCTGGCGACGGATTCCGGCCGATGTGGCAATGCGAATCAGTGCGGTGCATAGCGAGAGAGACGCGCGAGACAAATTTATCTTTGTTTGGAACTTTTTCGCAGTCGGCCGCTGGTGGCACGGGATGTGTGCCTAAAGTCTCGCCGACAGGCGACATGTCGTATCTAAACGATCGTTTTGGCAACCATAATGAGAGGCCAACTTTTTTTTCGTGACAGTTGACACACGAAACGCGAAATTCAGGTTACGTGCGCGCCAGGATTATTGCGATAAAGACCACGCCGAAGACGGCCGTCGTTTGAATAACTCGACTTGCATAAGATCCCCTTTTGTTGCACTCGGCGATAAATAGTTTGCGAAATCAATGCCCCATCCAAACGCAGCATCCTTCTGAAATCACAATCTTCTCCTACCACAATTTTTCACAAACCTCAAATTTTTCACTTTTTTCGAAAAAAAAGTTTTTTTTGTTTAATGAAATTTGCAATGATGAAAATTTTAAATTTTACAAAATCTAGTTGTTTTGTTATGGTTTTGGATCTTCGAAAGGGAAGTTAAAAGGAAGATTGTAAGAGAATTTGTAGTTCAACTTTTCGAAAGAATTGCTCTTGAAGATAATCATTGTCAGATTTCTAATTTAATAGAAAAGTGAAATGTAAAATTTAGCATGAAATTTAATGCTTGGTTTTTCTCAGTGTGGGCGGTCTTATTGTTGGCGCAACAAGCGAGCGTTAAGTTCGCCGCGATGCTGTATCATTCGCAAAGTTGCCTGCGCATTCTGAGGACACGTAGGATTATACAAATGTGCTGGTGTGCATGCGCTGGTAAGGGCCGAGAGACCGCGATCGCGTCTCTGTCCACGTGCTCTTATTTTTCAGCCCTGCCTGTTCATGAGCATTGCATTTTCTTGTATAGTTATCTCATTCTGAAAATTTGTTACAAATGTTTTGCGATTATTCCTCGCTGATAAAGTATAATCAGAGCATTAGTTCTGAATCATTAACATTTTTCACCTCTCTTAACTAATCTTGTGATTATGTGAATATATTAATTTTGTTATTTTATAAAAACAAACTTTAAACCTTTCAATTTTTCGAATAATTACAAATTACTTCAATAAGTAAGCTAAACAAAGCAGAAAGTTAAATTTTGCAAAGTTAAAATTGATGGTCTTGGATTGATTCTGTTTTAATTGGATTTTTAATGAACATTTTCGAGTTATGATGTTGAAATTCATGTTCAAGTGTGCATTTCAGGTTGTTGTATTTGTATTGTTCGAACGTACGTGTGGAACACGAGAGGTCATCTACATTGAAATAATCTGCCAACGTATCTATCTGCACACTTATCGTTTTACTAGAGCGTCCGAGATATAATAACATTGGCATGCATACATTAACATGATGCAGAGACAAGGATTGGCGAAGGAACAACGACGAAACGGAGCCGGCCGCGAAATGAGATGGAAGATGACGATGAAAAAGATCAAGCAAAAAGCCCGAAAGAAGAATAAGAAGAAGTGGAGAGCGAAAATCCGCGACTCAAGACAATGTAGAGTAGTGTTTGCTAAGCGATAGCGCGTGCACCCTTAGTGTATTTCGCGCATGTATATGTGCAACGGTAGCGTGTAATGCACTCCCGTGGAATAATGCGTGTTTATCGCGCAGCGGCGCAGCTTTTGAAGATACTTTGCTCTTGTGCTTGTTCCTCATGTGCGCATCCGACTTTTTCCCCCGCGTTTGTTCACTCACAGAACTCTCCACGTCTTACCGGAATGCACCGACTTCTTTTGCGACTCTATGCAAACAATATTTTTCGTACCAACTGTTTTGCAAATACCACAACCGTCACAATTAAACAAATTGTATTTTAATAAGGCCATTGTAATTTTAAATCTGTCAATTTCAATGAACAAGCAAAACAAATTGAATGTTAATGTTCGAAATTTTTTTCAATAAGAATGAGGTTGTTTATGTTTGTGTTTTTTTTTTCAATACGAGAATTTCGGTTGCATCCAATTGAATTGTTTGGAAACGAATTTGACTGTTGTTTGCATAACACGATAAGCCCCTCGGCTGAAAGACAGAATAAGTAGGTTGATTGGTAAGTGGGTAGGTGGAATTCCGCGTAGGCACATGGACGAAGGCCTTGATCGATTGAAAATTCTACGACTACGCGGCTCAAACGTCCTTCGTCGGTCAGGCGCATTTTCTGCGTGGCCACATCTTCGCCACAAAAATTCATAGCCCGGCGATTCGCGTAGGAGGCGCGCGTTTTCGTAGACGAATCAGTTTTTTAACACTTTTTAATGAAACAGAATTTATGAATCGACTGACAGTATAAATACAAAATGCAGATAAACTGAAGATACTCTGAATTATTCTAGACAAAAATTTGCATTTCTCAGACAACATATCAGTCTTACAAAGAATAGTCGTTGCGAAAACTCCAATTCGTTTCTTTGTTCCGTTTTTTTACGATTTTTTTATTTAAATTTGGGTTCGACAGATTCAAACAAAAAATATGACGACAATTTTTGTTCAAAACTTTTTTCACAAGTCTTTTGATAAAATTAGACGCAATTGAATGCTTGTTTTTAATCCTAAGAAACTTATTTCTAACTCACTGAATAAAAAGGGTTAATCTGATTGATGTTTGGTAAAATTGTTATAATGCTCAAACATACTCTCTGCCTTTGAGAGCCATTTATACCCTTTCATTTGACTTCGTCAGCCTTGCAATGAATTTAAACAAGACGAAAATTTATTATAGAAAATATCGGTACAATTACTTGGCAGTTCGTTTCCGAAAGGTTGATGAACCAACGTCATGAATGAAAGTCTAGCTATTAATAAAAAGTGCGCAGATTTATTACGCCAATTTGAGCGCGGAACAATTAATAAATATTGCGCCGTCTGACAAATGCTAGTGGTCTATTTTTAAAAAAAAAGCGCCACACGGTGTTTGGTCGGCCCCCGGGGACATAAAGTCGGCGCGAGAAAAAGGCTATAAAAACACGAAGGAAAAGAGTCGTACGAGAAAGATATCAAAACGTTTAATTATGCGTCGCAAACGATTCGGCGATATGAGTTAGTCGAGCCGTGAATCCAAGTTTATCCGCGATCTATTATGAAGCACTCGGCTGCAGCTGTTAGTCCCGTTAGCCCCGTTTTGCTCGGTACGTCTAAGTTGGTGTGTACGCGAAGTCGCACCATACTTCGCACAGAGAAGAATGCGCATTAATAAGACGGCAGCATCTCGCATTGGGTGGACAGACTTAGAATAGCGCTCGGAATAGAACCTCAAATGCCTACTAGACCACATATTTTACTCGCAATTTTGTCTCCTAACCCAAAACCATGGATCCATGGATTTGCACGTTGCAACAAAACACTATTTTATTCCGACCAGGAAGGTCACGGGGTTAGGGTTGCCAACAAATCGTCACTCGGGCCAATTTATCTTCGCCGCATAAAGAATTAATCGCTATGATAATTCTTCGCAAGAACGATATGCGTGTTCAAACGTCAGTTCGAGTTAAATGAGCGTTCATTTGTTCGAAGACATCATCCACGACTGATAGCTCGGCTGCCAATTTTCGGATGACCCAGCACATTCATACGGCGCCAAAACCCGAGCGCACTCACCCGACATCGCCCATCCACGATTCTCGTTTGATTAAATTCTATTATTACATCACTCAAGCCGAGCACCAACTGTCGCGATATTTTGACTCGATTTAAAATGTAAACAAAATGACGAAAAACACAACTCTACACGTAATCAAAAATAATGGTACAGTGACATATGCTTCGCGCTGCGCGTTACAAATTCCATGCCAAGTGGGCGGACTAAAGGGTCAACTCGCATCTTCCCCCTCTCACGCGGCCGAGTCCAAAAAGTGTCTCTGCTGTTTGAAACTTTATTCAAAAGTTGGTCTATTTTTGTTAGCGTTATAAACGTATCCGCAAAACGCTAACAAGAATGCAACAACTAATCATTTTGCCGAGCTACGTAGCTTTCGTAGTCACGAATACAATTTATCTAATGAATTCATTTCGTGCCTTGTTCGCCTCGGTTTAGTGCCGGTTTTGGCAGCCGCGAGAAAATTCAAGGTGCGAAAATGTCTCGCGTGAATAATGACTTTGTCCCTATAATAGAAGTTTGATTGTCTCTTTCCCAATCATGCTGCTCAGACGGCAGGCAAAAAATCGCAATCTTGTAAAATTCAAATGAACGTTTTCAGAGCACAGACTTGGCTTACGTAAGCGATTTTCAGCCGAGTGCAAAATAAATAAACATTGGGCCGAAAGTTCATTCGCGACTGCAGAGTGTTGGAGAAAAATGGACGGAAAAAAAAGGGGGGAGGGACGAAAGAAAAGGGCGAGGAAAAGAAGCAAGCAAGAAGCGATGAGTATAATCCGTATCGCGAGATCGAGCGAGCGGATTGGGTTCGCGCATACGCATGAGACAAAGCTGACTGCGCCGAAGCGTAACAAACGACTCGCAAATCCTTGCTGTCAATTTAATCTCCGCTCGAATCCCGGAGAAATGTTAATAAGGGCCTCACTACCGTTCGCCCCGGTGCAACACTTTATTTTCGCACGTCGCGTGTTAGAGATACCGCCGTTAAGTCGTGGAAATTGTGTGCAAAGTGGAATCCTGGCAACAGTTCTCACCCCCTACAAACTCCACCCTCCCGCGCACCGTCTCTTAAAGACAGTCACGTAATTTATTGCTTTCTAGAGTCATGCTGGAATTTACCGAGTAACGAATAGAGCGACAAAGCACACGCTCGGCTTTCTTTTTGCATTACTCGGACCATCGTGTTGTCGCACCAATATTGTCCATTGAGTTACGATTACGTGCTAACATTTTGACACCTCCGAGCCCATTGTACCAACAAGTCCTGTCAGATTAATTGATTAATTTGCAGCTACAACGTGGTAGATTTTTTTTTCGTTGCCAAGAATCTGCTCTTGCAGAGAAGTAAGAAAAAAGATAAGTAAATGGAGGAAGAAAAAAAGTCGGTTTAATGGTTGTTTGGTAGGCTTGAAAGCTGGAATGCGAGATGTAAAAACTGATGAGTCGAGTTTGTCCAGTATTTTTACATTCGGAAGGATTAATGTTGGGTTAAAAGAGAAGACTAAATAAATGAGGAAACGAATAACTAGGTCGAACTACATTTGTTGGCTGGATCTCGTGAAACGTTTTGCTCTCTCAGTTTTGTCGACAAAAATTGTATGACTTTTTGGAACCTTTTGTCGGGCGTTTGTGATTAATGCAGAGCGACACCTCATCATTTGAGAATATCTGGGTCGGATCTCGCATTAGACAGAACCACGCACAACGACGCCATACTCATGAGTTTGTGCTTATTTATGGACCAAGTCATTCGGTATAGATATGACGCCGAGAGTTCCGTAGCTTACCGATGACTTATTTACTTCAAAGCTAGAAAAACATCAAGTCCACAAATTTTATGGCTCCTCTTTTTAAATCATCTCTCTGAGTCAGACACACTTTTTTTGTCACCCAAAAAAAAAACAAACAAAAATTATGTCACTTCCGTATTCAAAAATGTCTCATTTCGTTTTTTTTTCTCTGTTTCAGGTGAGTGGATTTGGTTGAACAGTAAAATTTTTGTATCTTCAACGTGCAAGTATGTTGGCAGAGGATTTTGAACCCCAAAAAGTTGCAAGAGAGAATCATCAGCGCCTTGAACTAAAAAGCATAATAATATGTCGCGTTCGAGGGATAATTGATTGTTTAACGTTACAAATCATAATTCGTAGTGCCAAGGTTACAGCGCCAATTTATAAACGAAATTCAAATAGTCAAGGTCTGCTTCACTTTGCAGTTCGCATCCAATGATGAATGCACGGTTCAATTTGAGGCTTAATTTGAAATGGGAGCAAATTTTGCTCACGAGTTTGAGATATGACACAACATAAAAATGGTTTATCGCGCGGACAAAATGATGACATCATGAAAGGGCTAATTAAATAAGTCGTTAGAATTGTTATTTCGCTTGCTAAAAGTCGCCCGAAGGTGCGACGCGACGGCGCCTGCTTTTGCCAGAACAAATAAGAGAGCAATATGACACTTCCAGTCTCGCTTAATTGTTTTACGCCATGGTAGAGTTAATGCGACGCCGACAAACACGCGTGAAACATAAGTTCGAGATAATCGCGCTGTCTCACTCTTCGTGGCTTCGGTGGAGCAACACTTGTTAGACTTTTGTTTATGCTTATGCCACGATACGCGCGCGAATAGTCACTCTGATTGCGCAGATCTATTGTTAGAATCACTTTTCAAAGATGTCAAAGCCAAAACGTACTTTTATACATTCTGACCATTATTTGTGGCAACGTTAGTCACTGTCGTTGAGTCGGACGTTGAATCCAACTCTTTTTGATACTTTTTGACCATGAAAAAGTTAAAAAACTATTGTTTTTCGTTTTAATTTTTCAATTTCAATATAATTATATTTTTTTAATTGAATCAAATAGAGATGTAAATGTAAAACAGTGTAATAGAAATTGAAGTTGAGGTGTAATAATGGATTGTAGGGTGTAAATCATGACAGGCAAAGATTGTAAAATATGTTTTGCACAAGGCTGAGTAAAGTTGAGTGCGATTTTCACTCCATTGCAAGAGCGACACAACTCGTTCGTCTAACGGCATTATCGTGTTGTCGGGTTCAAAGGACGATCGATGTTGCACGTTCATTAAGCGTTAATTAGTATCCAGCTTCTGGTTCAGAACGATCGACGTTGCATCGAGCGTGTCCTCTCGAAGTATTTAAAGCCGTTGAATCAGTAATGCTATACTTTTTTCAATATCTTGATCAGTTTTACTTGAGCGACTTTTCATTGATTCGATTAATTAAACCAACCGATTATCTCGCTTCGTACAATTAAAACAAAAAAACCGACCGAAAAATCCGCGGCGTCCCTTTCTTCATCTGTTAACACACATTTTTTTCACTTGCATCTCTACTTTGTTTGCAATTCATCATTTTTAACTTTAGCTTTTAATTCGGTTCCAATTCACATGCTTATCAGCTCACAGAATTCATTCCGGTAAAAAAAACATTCTATTTCACGAAAGTGTGTTTATTCAGATGCTTTTCGTCACTCGGCACCTAACAACCCTACGACTTGGGATTCGTTTTTGTTTTTTGGAAATCAAATTTCTGCTTAAGATCTCGTTTTCACACCGATGCGTATAGTCGTTGAATTTTATTCCAAGATCTCGCTGGTCTCATCGTCAGGACAGGTTTTTTGCAATGAAAAATAATTTCTTCGCGGTACAAACACCATGGGAATATTAAATTCGACGACTGATTAAAAAGAGAGAAAAAAAGAACACGGCGAATTGAAAGATTGTTCGACATGTTTTTGAGGCGGGATGAAATATGTAAATAAACATCGGAAGCTACATATTTTGAGACGCGAGAAAGCCCGGGTCATCATTATGCACCGATACGATCTCAAATCTGCGGCGCTGTCACGCGACACCATGATTATGTGCTTGTACGAGACGACACCAAAGGCGATTAAATTGTCGCGAGCAGTATTTTCATCGTGAGAGTTGTCAACAAAACGTCGACAAAAGTTTGGTTTCTTAATCCAAATCGTGACAAGTTTCGAAACGTCGATACTATTCGGCGTCGCGTGGGCGCGACGCGACCATTTAGACAACTGTTGTCAATATCAGAACTGCGAATGTAGCCGTGTCAAATCGTGTGGGCGACCAACTTAATTATAACTCTCACTTTTAACCTGCTCCGATCATCCGCGAATGATTTCATTCGATCAAGTTCATAGAAGAGTCGGTAATTGATCGACCTAGATTTTAAACCTTGTTTTTTCCTTCAATTTTCTTATCTCTGGATTGAATCATTTTTATTTCGCTCGAAACAAGAGGTAAGAGTATGAAACAAATTTTGTTATGGTAATTTGGAATTAAATGAGAAAATTAAATGACGTTACCGAGTGCGACGGGAATTATGTAATGGAGTTTATGTAACTGGCGCCTCGTTTATTCAATTGAAGTTTTACATACTGAAATGATTGCTTTTTTATTTGCCAAGTTACTTACTCGATGAACGAGACGACCTGTTATTTTGTCGTTCCAAAATTTAGTTCCTCGAAATCAGGCTGGATAAAGCAATTCTTTCGTTGCACAAATTTCCATTTTATTTTCTCGTTTAAAGAGTAACTTCTTTGGAAACCAGTTACAGCGTTATATTACCAGAGAAAATGAGCGTGCGTGGGCGTGATCATTTCCGGCCGCGAAAAAGATCATCGTAACATACAAGGATGAATACAAAACAATCATCGATGACTTTCTAACATGACGGAAAAACTTGAGATTTATTTTCGGTTTGCTTTCAGTCGTTATTCACAACTAACCGTTTCAACATTTTTTTTCTCGGTTGTTGAAAAGGTCAAAAATCTGAACGGAGAAAATTTTTTTTTAACTTTTAACTTTCTTTGATAGTTTAATTTTGTTTTAATTTTAGTTCCAGGAAATTCTTTTGTTTTGCTATCATACAAATGATTACAAAATGACAATTACCCAGAAAACAAAGATTATTATCAGTTGAACCATTAAACTAATGATACGACACTTAAAAATTGAGATCTAATAAGTACTTCAATTTCACAAAACAAAACTTGAATCTATCTTACGATTCGATAAAACCAGCTGCTAAGCCCAAACTATTTCTGGACAGCAATTTTTCACATTCGCAAAATCAAAAAAAATATGTTCCATCTGTTAGGAGACAAAAAGGAACATTAATCTAAGGAACGTTTAGAGACCTAAATCCGTGTGATTAATGAAGAGAGCGTGATTGAAAAAGAGTTGTATTGAATATGAAAAATTGACGAAAAATGATGATAGAAGGTGGTAGAGGTGGACTGGAGGCACGCGCCTATGTCAAATGAAAAAGAGATAGCGGGCCCTAGGTTGGGCCCGATGATCCCACGTCCGCAGGAGCGGGGGCTACAAACAGCGAAAGCTCGGCTGAATGGTTGCATGTGCGCGTCTTTCTCCCACACGCGTGGGTCCGGCGTTGTCGTCGCGTCGCACACATGTACACGCTTCCATCCTACCTCCTGCAGGGACCGTCACGTGGCCCCTGGACTGACTTCTTGCCAGCGGCAAACAACCTCAGTTCCAAACGAACCGACACCGCCAGCACATATCACATACAACAACACTAACAAGTCGGTCTGTCGTCGCTCGTATGCCCGTCTCGCGCACGTCGATTTAACGTCCATTGTGCGTCATTAGTTGCAGCTCCACGTCCGATTCTGGACACGTGCTTAGAGTGCATTTCCACCAGGATAAATCAATGTGTGCGGATGCTTATGTTGATGTTTACCGAGTGCTCCGAAATTCGTCACCCAAAGACCAGCGAAGGATTGTTAATTATGGTGTGACTCTTCATTAAACAATTTTTTCAATTCAAATTACAAACAAAAAAGATTGAAAATTGACCTGTCAATTTGTGCAATTTCGGATCTTCGAGTGATACTTTGGGATTTACACTATGCACATGTGCGGCTCACATTCGTGATCGACAGACCTACCTTCGAGATGTCACTTTGACAGTTGACTTATGGTTTGTTGTTAACACACTCCGGATAAGAGACGTGCACTTTAGAAACGACAACACCATCATCAACTTCACATTCATCTAGTTTTATTTATTTTTGTTTTAATTTTATCTTTTCTTCGTTATCAGTTAATGAGTACTTTAAAACTGACACAAGTTCGAGATTAATTAGTGACAGAAAATGAATTAAGACTTCAACGATTGACAGTCGAGTTAATTAATTAACCCCCTCGGTGAAACAGCGGTTTCGTGACAGTTCAATTCAAATGACGAATTTGCCAGGTTGGAAAGAAGGAAGTAAGAGGAAGAAAATAGAAAAATGATTAGTTATTGACAAGTCCGGTTATTAAGTCACAGGCAGATTGAAAAATGAAAAAAAAAGCAGTCGGTCCAGGTGCGCTGGTCACTTCCCGTCGCGTGGTAGCTATTTTTCTACCGGTGCTGTTTGAGCGTCAAGATATTTGTTTCGCGCGATAAATAGTGACACGTTAGAGCGTTACGCAGTATTGTCCACGCTGAAACACGCGGCTTGTGAGAAAGTGCTCGAGCCCATCTTTCATTATTACGACATTGGGTATCAACCCGCAGAATCTACGCTTCCTTATAAGTTTGAAACATTTTTTATTCTGAGTTAGTGTGCCGATCCTGCGCCGAGTTCATTAGAGCTGCATGAGTGGTACCTGTTGTTCTTTTTTGTCCTTCTCTCTCGCTCTTTTATTATGTTTATTTATTTTGTTCATTCTTTTCTGCAGTTGTGTGATTATGAGTGTGCAGAGAGCGGGTTGCTTCAACTTTCTTGGACACGAAACAGCATGACCTATTTTTTAAAATTTACAACCCACCAAACGAAATGAGCTGCACTTCAAAAAGACAAAATGTCAAGCTTAATGAGAAATTATTTTCTCGGGTAGCTGCGAAAATTATGCAGATAACAATTTGATAGGGCGTCGAGGAGCGCGAGCCCGCCACACATCATTAGCATTATAAAAGCGCGACTCCTTCGAAAGTGCGTTTCGTTTAAAGTAAAAAGAAAAAAGAAAAACGAAGATGCAAAAAATTCGGGAGCAATATGCCTGGGTTGATAAAATCAACGAGTTCAGCACGTCGGCAACCGAAAGTTTCTTCAAAATGCATGTCGAGGTCGAGTCATAAATGTCGCCGTGTTATTTGTCGGACTGGGGGCGCAGCAACAGGACCCACTTGAGTATTCGATCTCGGTGCGTGTGCTCCTCCACGATATTCACCTTGTATAATACCTCATTATCCAAAAGGTGGCTCCTACGTGTACACGTCATCCCGAAACGTTATCTTGACACTTGGTCAAGTGCGCGAATGTCATCAACGTTTGACAACTCGTTCAAATTTATCGCTCGACGTCGCTTTGTTACTTTTTTTTTGTTTCTTCTTAACTTCAGATCTGACGTTTATAAACACTCGACTGTAAACAATCGGTGTAATGGGTTAGAAAGTCATTGTGAAAAATATTTCTTTCAATTTTCGACTGACAGCGATACGCAGATCCAGGTCAAGCTTCTTTTTTTCTCTCCTCTACTGTTCGGTCTTTTCATCTCAGCAGCTCGCGACTTTTAGATTTCTAAATTTAAAAAAGATTAACACATTTACGTGAAAAACAGTCCCCGTGAAATAATTCACACTACTAAAATAATTCCGACATCACAACAACACTTGACGAATCGTTTGAGCGTCTAAAATTGGATCAAAAGTTTGTAGCTTCGTTGTAGTCGCTGTTCGACAATGATTTGCGTTTTGCAAAAAGTGATGATGTTTAGCGAGGTGACAGGTGGACTAGATGGGTGTACTAGGTTTCAGTAATTGACAACTTTGACTGCGAATTCGACTCCGATATTTTATCAAACGGTAACAAACTGACAGTTACAGTGACGTCCGAGGGTAACTAAATTAAAACGGGTTAAAAGTACTTTAAATTTGTTATGTCTTTTCGCAAACTATGAGACGTTTAATTTATGAGGTTTAGATGGCCTGAATTATTGTTATTAGAGACTGTCGAGAATCAAAATTTATCTTTGAAAAAGTGAGAGTAAGGGGTTGTTTTGGACTTCGGTTCGATTAATTTCGTTCGACCTCGTCTCGACCCTTTGACATAGTTATAAATGGGTATTTTCGTATACGATGAATGGTGCAGCGTAAAAACAAGCCTATGGGGTCTAGTCATTCACATTTCACAGTCTATTAAGACTTTTTTTTATAGAATACGTCCACTCTTCCTGCTAAAAATAGACAACATCATACAATTATAACACAAACACCTCGTGACAAGTTTTTGTTTTATTTTTTACATCCGACAAAAACTAGGAAACGAAATTGTGCATCACTCGAAGATTTGAAAATGAAAATCAAATTTACGAATCTGGATAAACAGTGATTAACTTTTTTTTTGCAATTTTTAGGATTGAAATTCAAAATGCAGCGTCGATTGAAAATGAACTTAGATTAAATGAAACTAATGCCGTCTAGTCAGGATTAAATTCAATTGTGATGATTTCGTGGATGAACTTTGAGATTATTCGATAAAGTGTGACCATGGTTACTCTGGATACCGAGCAAAAGCCTGAAAGGCAGCATTGCGGACGACGCATGTGTGCTATTTGCAGGCGAATTAGACGCGACAAAGGTAATGATTCAAAATGACACGAATTTATTTACTCCTCGAATCAATAGTTCTAACTGGTCTGATGGGTTCTTCGGTTGTATTAAAAATCATACCATTAACGACAGTTTCAAAATCAAACTTCTAAAATTTGTCCTGCCAAAATTTAAGTACTAATCAGACGAAGAATAATTGTTCGATTAGAAAATTGTAACGTTTATTTTGTTGCACAAATGATATAACATCGCTGACTTATTTATGTGCCGCGAATTCGTTGCGATCAACGTTCTGAATCCGACGAGTCCGGAGACTTTAATGCGTGTGACGCGCACGTGTGTTCAACTCACCCGGGAGAGTTATAACACATTGTGCATATTCGCTCTGCATTTCAAAAGTTGTTTTTTTTATAACGTCACGAAAATTAGGAACACGTTTTTGTAACTCAAAAAGAACGAGAATGATTTTGAAAAATGTAATTTGTATTTGGGAAATCATTTTTTTTGTGAAGACCGAAATTCGACTCTCAATAATAAGACATTGACTTATGAAGTATACACAAATCATGGGCCGCAACTTGTTCGATTCAATTAATAACACCGACTTTAATTAAATCTGATTTCATTTTCAAAATCTCAAGCTCCTCTTTCAGCGATTATCAACTTTTGATCATCTCCGCCGTCATAAATCACTTGATGTATTTCTTTTTTTTTCATTTCAAAAAACGACTGTCACTTTTAATCGAAAAATCAATAATAACATTTCACAACATCGCGTCCAGGATGGTTGATTTGCCTCTTCACTTTTTTATTCTTCAGTAAATCCTCAACTTTTTATCATTTTCACTTCCTTTAAAAAAAAATTGTCAACAATGTACCACTCAGAGGAGATCATTAATTTTCATGTCATTAAATTTTGTAACAGTAGATAAAACAAAAGATTATTTTTGTTGAGAATAATGTGCATTGTTTGTAGCCAACCTATTTTCAACTTGAAATGAAAAGAAAACTTAAAAATAATGTCTTTTAATTAAAAATAGCTCGTTTAATTTGTTTAAATTCAATCAACTTTTACTTTCCATCAGACCCTCCGCTAAGTTTAAAAGCCACCAGTCAAGCGGCTACTATTTTTTCTGCCTTTCAAATTACCGGCACGGTTGTTAGAAAAAAATTAAAAACCCTGGGAAAAGATCGGTTTACAATTCTACAACTATATACACTTAGGCTCATAAATTATGTACGTTCAATATACCTATATATGACTGATGATCGCATGCGCTATTTCTAATGACCACACGTACATTATCATCAATTATTCGCACGACATCGTACCCCCGAGCAAGACAAAATGAATTCAAACACACATCCAAGCATATTTTAAATAAATGTTTGAAAATTTTCCTCAATAAATAAACTCGTGTGAAAAGCAGATCCTTATAAATTATTCAATTGTGTAACAAATGAAGAAAAAAAATTTCAAAACAAAACAGACATTGAAAACAAACAAACAAACAAACAAAACAGAATTTGAATTAAGAAATCAATTAATTGAAAACAATTACAATCAGAGTGCAAGAAAAAAAGCGCTGAGAAATTTGCGAGGGACTTTAATTGATAACGGGAAATGATAATGTGGATTGAATGTGAATGCCGATGTGTGCATTGAATATCAGAGGAGCTTGGATGAAAAAAAAAGCACGCAGCAGCAACAGCGGCTATGAATGAATTTGAATTGGCTAGCGCAATCGAGCGTGCGCCACGCGCGCTCGCGATTTTATGAATGAACGAAGGGCGTGCGTAGGCAGACGCAATCCTACGCGCATATCATAATTGGATAATCGGAAACCCCCGTTCTAGTCGCGTGCAAAACAATTCTGTGCACCAGCGCATAAAGCACCGAGGCGCAAGGTTACAGAGGCCGTGCTGAGAGATCTGTAGTCGCGCGAGAAAAGCGAAGACGGCTCTTCAATGTGCACTGGCGGGCGCGCACGTGTGCCTACGTTCCTTCCTTCCTTCGTATATCGATTTATGTTGCGCGCCACGAAACACACATGTGGGCGTCAAATTGCCATTGCTGAATGAACCTATCCGACGTATGTCGAAACTCACTAACTCGCGTTACATTCGTTCATTCATTTGCCTACTAAAGCGTGTACGCGTTACAACGTAAACCTGTCACTTTCGTTTTGCTAGCACGCTTCGAAAAACAGCCGACTATTCTCAAACCACTTATCAACCATATTCAAACCATTTTTCATTGTCTCGCACAACAATCTTCGGGGTTTTTTTTCTTACCTCCTAACTATTTTTAACTGTGAGTAACTGCACTTGTACTTATCTATCTTAGTGACTCGATTATTAATTTTCGTTTGGCTTTGAAATTGAATTCAATTTTTACAAACAAGTCTGGTATGTGAATATGTTTATTTGTTATTATTTTTGTTTTGTTTTGTAAAGTAATGAAAAAGTTTGAGTGTATGAAATGTTTATAAGTCGTTGGGGAAAAAAGTATGATGACGTCTTGATTGCGGCTTCTCTCATTTATTTCGAGGGCAGAAAAATAAATACAGATAGAAAAGTGTAGTTGGAAGGCTGACACGGTGTTGCGGGTAATTGTAAAGCATCGCTAATCTGCGATTTCGACATATGTTCGCAAAAGATAGCGCCTCGATTCCACAGATAGAGCTAACAAGTTTCCAAAAACGTCGCAAATTATAAGGAGACAATCTATTTCCAGAAGCCAGCGACTCAACAAACTGACTATAATTATTTTTTTCCATTTCGCGATCGCGAGCTGGCGCTGATCAGTTCGCGATCCTCGATTGGCTGTCATCCGCTGGTAGGAGTCCGGGAGAAGAAAAAAAAGGTGGAAAAGAAGGCGGAATTGGTCGCGGAAAATACGCACGTACAAATTGTCCGCAGAATGCAATTCGGCCAATCGTCTGATTTTCGAGGCGAAAATTTCGCAAGCGAAATCGTTGCGCTCGACGAATAACGTGATAGGAACTTTAATTGCCGTCGAGGAGAAAAGGAGGGTCCTGCAAGTTACGCGTGACGATACGGGAGTAAATCACAAATGGCGATCGACGGCGCAAAACGACTAACTTTTCATTGGCCTCGGGGCGTGGTTTTGCTCTCATCTTGCCCCACTTGGGTTTCGTCAATCGACACGATTGTGTGCGAGAAAAAAAAATCATGTTCATTTGCACGAGAGCGGTTGCGTAATCCACTGCATTATGCTTGCGTTCGGATTTCAAATATTCGCACCCAAATGAGCCGCTGCCAAGTCATTCGAACTGACCGAATTCATTTCTCATTTTCTATTCGACTTCGCATTTAATCAACATTTTTCTTCCTTTTTTCATTTCGTTTTTTCAAAAAGCAATTCTTATTACTATCCTGAAAATGTTATCCGGACAAAATGTTATTTTAATTGCAATCCCAAAGATCGTTTCAAAAATTCCAACAATTACAGAAATTTTAAAATTATTCATCTTCTTAAACTTTATAGATCAACATGTTTCTTCCCTTTTTTATTTTGTTTCTGGAAAGACAAATTTTCATTAAAGATTTGTAAAAAAATTAAAAATTATTAATTTCGTTACACCATCTCTTATCGTTTGATCTGTATCAAATAATGATTACAAGAAGTACCTCGAAGAACAAGTACAAAAGGGAGAGGAGGAAGAAAAAGGGTTGGAATAGTTGTAGGAACACGAACGCACCTTGCATTATTACCACCATAAGCGCGACGTAGATATGAAGTTTTTCCCGTGATGATTGTATCTGTCATCGAAAAAAATGCACCCAAGTCCATTTGCGGACAATGGTGTACGGTTGGCGAGAAGCGCAGCCTGTGTGCGAACCTTCGCCTGTGAATTAATTGTTCTCGTCATATCAGCGAGCCTAGCAAAACCTCCCATAACTATTCTTTTGGGCTTGTAAAATACAATTACAGCTCGTTTATTAGACACGCAGTCGTAACCTGTTTGTATTCCCTGCTCCCGTGTGTTTACTCTGAATATAAATTTTCTGTCATGGGCCTCGCGTTTCCTTTCCAAGAAACCGATTAATTACCCCTGGCTAATTAGCCATCAAATGCAAACCAACGCTCCTGTTAATTTAAACGCCCAAGAATGATCTTATCTGATGCGAAAACGCTCTTAGAGTCGGCCGAAAAAAAATATCAATTGATCTCACGATCGCATTATAAAATGACGAGAACGTCAAATTCACCTTCCTGATGGAAGCAAAACCATTTTCTTTCGGCAATTCGAACGGGAAAATGGATGTCCCTTTCTTGTACACCTTGGCCCAAGCAAAATCAACGCACGTGAATCATGAAAATTGCGCAACCGACCCGATTCCTTGTGTCGGATTCGCACATTATAATTTTTTACGGTTGAACGATTTCAAGATTCGAAACAACAAAGTTATCGTAATTTTTTGTTCAAATTTTGTTTGTTGCGTTGTAAAAATTCGGTTTTATGAGGAATTGCAAATATAGATCATCGAAAGAGACAGAGAGAAGAAAGACAGGAAGGGCGTGAGGATATGTAAAGAATAATTTTGTAACTTGGTGATATGGAAGTGCGCGACATGTCTAGAACGGTATTTGTGCAACACCGTTACGAAAGGTCAAGTTTCGTTTAGCCTTCAAGGTTCGACCCACGCGACCGAACCGGACTTGCCACGCTCGAAAAACACTTCGCATCAACAATTATGTTCCGCAATTCATTTTTAACCCCTCCCCCTCTCTTCTCTCTCTTACTTTTTAATATGCCGATTACTATGCATCGTTAAGATAACGACGTTTTATTCGATGGTATAAATTTTTCGTTTCCGTTCATTAGGTTTCACTTTGTCATTTTATTGCAATTTTATTGCTGTCAACTGAATGCAACTTTTTTTTCTCCGTCAAATTGAATCGACAGTTTCTTATGCAATTGTTGTTACTGTTTGAGAAATGAAGTTGGAAAAAATGGTAACAAATGTGACTTTGAAAAGTTGAATGTGGGTTGAAAAATGTTGAAAAAAGAAAAGTGATACGTAAAGTGGAAACTGAATTGGTAAATATCAGTTACAAGGAGTTCAGAATGTCTAGAGGCTCGAACGTCTATCGGGCCAAGATTGTTTTCAATGCAATCAGCCGAAAATATGTTTTGATAATCTTTCGTAGTTATTGCTTTTGTGAGCGATCTTGTAGGTGTGATCAGTTTCTGTGGGTTTTTAAGTGTCAAGCCCACGAGGGCCGCCTACGCGATTCAGATATATATCTACAGACAAGTAAGAAAGAAGATACGCGTGAATAAAAAAGCGTCCAAAAGAAACAAGATGTACGCGATCAACAATATGACCTGATAATTTTATGTTCCATCGACTAAATTTACTAATGTTCAAATTGAGGTACAAATTTGAGTCTCCAGAAGAACAATCAAAATCTTATTAGAAAAAAAAAGTACTAAAAATATTTCAGAGGAGAAAGTTTCGGATGCACATTTAATTTTAAACACGAATTTTCAACTGATTTCATAAATTCGATTTAGAAATTGACATGAATACATTAGAAATTATGATTATACGAAAAAACTCGTTTGTCATTTTGTTTACTATGTGAAATATAAATTGGAAGCGACACTCCGTAATTCTGGAACAATTTTTTTTTTTCATTTCCAATGCTATTTTTATAATTGTTACGTTTTGAACATAAACAAGTCGAAAAAATTACACGTCTGAGACGGTTAAAAAAATAGTACAAACCGATCGTGATACCGAGTGGCTGAATTTTTGTCTATTTATACGGCCGAAACGAGGGAACGTGGAAAAATAAAAGAATCCCCGACAATGAAAGATAAGACATTTTGAAAGTTAAATAATGTTGTTTGAAATTCATAAATAAAAGTCGGCTTAGACTGTGAGATATATTTTCGAGCTGAGTATTTTAATTGCAGCGAGGAGGCAAAAGGCGGGTTGTCATTTTAAATAGTTCTGCGCCGAGTGCGATCAAAAATACGAGCTCTTTTATCCAACGAATATAAGAATTCGCAGTTGCCAAGGAAATACATTAAAAAAGAAGTGCGTGTAAAAAGTATGCGATATTTCGGGGTTCACTCTCTCACTCGCATGACCACTTAGATTTATTTTTCACCCGACGTAACGCGCATGAAACATTTTACTTCCTGAATTAGTGGGTGGCCGGAGCCGGTACCTGCTTCTTTTTTATTTCTTTTATCTATGTCAGTGTCGTGCGAATGAAAAATCGCTCCATCCGATATACGCGATTTCATAAAAACAAATTTATATACTACAGCCCGATTAACGTATTGAGAAACATAAAATAGTCACTTTCTTTCGGTCTTCTTTCCTCCTTTTTTACGAAATACAACCGTTTTTATAGATTCGTGGGTGTTCGTTTGCGTAGGACTTTTTCGGAATCTGATTAATAAAAAATGACATTCACGGATTAGTTTCGAAGAAATTCATGTAAGAAATAAAATGAAGAAATCAAGTCCAGGTGAAATTGAATACAGTCCCCAATTTGACATTTTTTTCCACTGAGAAAGTATAACATTTTTTTTTCAAACGTATTTCAAGAGGTTCTTTTATTTCACACTCTTAATTAATTCGTACAATTGTAGCCCCTTTGGTTTTGAAGTGTGGAATTTATGAAATGAATCGTGTCTTTTTGGAAGCAACAAAGTTTTCAACGCATAACTCGTCGCATTACTCTTAATTTTTCATCTTTGAAAAAAGCAAGCGCTCGTAATAAGAGAGAAACAAAAATGATAAAAGAGATGTGGGAGAAATGAGAATTTAAATTAGTGACACTGTAATGCTCGGCCTTTTCCTTTTCCTCCATCTGTTTCCACATTTCTCCGTCTTTTCCGTTCTTTTTCTTCTTCGCTCTAGGTCTTTATTTAGACCCATAGCTTTGTATTATTGGATCACACCCGCACTGCACAAGCTCGTCTCATGCATCTCTCGCCGTTTCGTGCGCTCCAATTCGATGGAACCGCGCTTGAAATAAGACGCACGCGCAACGCTCCATCTGTTCTCGGCTTCATTCTCCTGCACTTGTCTCTTCCGCGCTGCTCTTGCCACTCTTTTTTTCCCTTCTTTAAATCCCACTCACTTATCTTCACTCCTCTTAATTAATCTTCCAGATACACTCTTGTTTCGTACAAAAAGTTATGTACATAATTCATTACAAAATACCAAAAGTTTCATCTGCCTGTTTTTTTCTTTTACTTATCATCCCGACATTCTGAACCCACAAGGGGAAAAAAGTTGTCAAAAAATAATTCCTGACAAATTTATTAAATCTGCAGCTCGAAATTGCAGCAGAAACCGCAGCGTGAAAAGTACAGAGGGACGACAGAATGCGTTCGGTTGTTTGACTTTTTGTACGTCGGACGTGAAAAATGTGGAGATATTTTGAAAATGCCCGCGAACGTTGTTGGCGACGAAAAGCAAAAAGTCCAACTATGTTGGGATCTTGCACTTGAGTTTAGCATTTTATACGCATCGAGGCAGTTGAAACGATAGTGCACTTAAATTTGCACCCGACGTTCTAAGTAGTTTCCGCATAAACTTTTGCGCGCCGCGTATCCACCGGCGGAGAAGCTTTTTCCTATTTTTCTGCGATTTTTACCCCCGCAAGATTAGTCCTTCTCATATAGGTACACTTTGGAATTTCAATTTTTTGCTTTGCACCTGAATAGAAGAAACAAAAAAGTTTAGAAATTGCAAAAAAAAAAACGTCGCAGCATTGACCTGTTTGTCAAAACAGGCAAAGTGCATTTAAGTGCCGAGTTTGTTTACACTTTTGGAATCATTTCCCAATTCATGATTCGAACAAACAGTTTTTTTTCTCGATGACAATTTAGTCGGTCTGCCAATTGAATTTGGATGTTTTTTTAACTAACAGAATTTCGAGAATTATAACTAACAGTTGACACGTTTGATTGAAAGTATTTCGACGAATGTTTTTGCGTCGATGTAAGAAAGAACAGATTCGTTATCGATGGCAAGACCAGACACTTGTGACACTAA
Organism: Telenomus remus; assembly: GCA_020615435.1. Classification (NCBI taxonomy): domain Eukaryota; kingdom Metazoa; phylum Arthropoda; class Insecta; order Hymenoptera; family Scelionidae; genus Telenomus; species Telenomus remus. Next base: position 13,383,556 of record CM036337.1, read on the forward strand.
TTATCATCGAATTTAGAATCCCTGGTTAAGGTTGAAAATTTTTGTTTCCAAAAAAGAAAGATCAAAAGAAATAAAAAAAAAGAAAGAACTCGATTGAGCATTTGACGCTGTGCTAATGGTTACAAGGTTTACCGGATCGTTATAAAGAGAGTTTCGAGATCAATTACCGCAAAGATTAAATAAAAGATAACAAGTTAGTCGGTGATCTCATAATACGAATGTATCAATTTTTAGAGGCCAAAATGTGACACTTTTTGGAATTTCAAAAAAACTTGTTTTTCTCTTCACTTTTTAACCTTTGTTTACTGAAACTGCGAATCTTAAACTAATGTTTATTTTGGACTGTTTTTCTTAAATTTTTGTTCAAAAAGACTTTGTTTGTTATGATAATTGAAAACGCGTACTGTAAATAAATTGAAGATGTTAATTAAAAGTCATGGATGTTTGATATAAGAAGACTGTTTGAATTGTTGAATTCGATTGGAATATATGCGTGCGGTCGCATAGTCAGGTACAAATTAACACACAAAAGAGCCATGGATATAAATACGTGGCGCGCCGAGAGGGTTGCATAAATCGAAATTCGAGAGAACCGAAGACCGCAAAGGATCGCTGAGCGAAGAAGAATAAAACGTCTGAAAGTAATCGAAGAGCCGATGCAGACTGAATTCAAAAGCGACTATAGACGCATCGTTAAGACATACATGACCCGATCAAACTGCGCTGCGTAGGTCGTTGCGGAACTGCTACCGCAATGCATCCTCTGACGCGTGCCCATTTTTCACCGCCTGTCACGAGCGAACAAATTTTTGCAGCCCACAAACACTTTTCAAATTTTCATCAAATGTCAAATCAACTTTCAATCCCCCATTTTCCTACTTGCAAGAATGGAACAATACAAAATTTATTCGTTTGCTTTTTTGTATCTCGGAAACAAAAAGCGATTACACCCAGTGACGTAATTGCATTTGTTGGCAATCGATGGCAATTTAATTGGGCGCTTTTTGAGATGCAGCTGAGCACAATTATTGAGCAATTCAACTGTTCAGGGACAGTTGCAATCGGGTGAGAAAAAAATGACACATATGTGACAAATAAAAAGCGTTTGAAATTTATGCAAACATTTACATCGTGTATGCGACGTGCATGCGATATAAATGTTTTATTTTTTTTTTCTTCGTCGATGATGGAAACGTTCGGGTTCAAGAAAAATACGCGCTTGATATGCGGCACATCGAACTTGTCTGTGTCATACCAGGGGACGGATGAAGATGTTAACCCTGAATCTGAAAAAGGAAACTCCCTTCTCTCGAGTAACTAAACTAGGGATTCTTATCAAGAAAACAATTAATTTCATCCGATGTGTTGAATTGAAAAGAAGAAAAAGACAAGAAATTAATTGATCTTTCTCAATCTCTTCCTTTAAGTGATTGTCATTTTTTGAACGTCAAGCGTTTGATTGAAAAGTGTCTGATTCGCGGCTTATTCGGAATGCCCTCGCATTTGAACGCACGAAAATTCGTCAAAATCAATCAACCTGTTATTCTGAGACATGATTTCGAAAGTGGAGTACTCCATTAAAGTAAATGAGTGATTAATTTGCACTATTCAAAAGGGACATGTGTCCCGAGTCTGCTAGCCATCGGAGCAAAAATGATTCTCATTAAATGTTTCAACTCAATTGAATGTGTTTTCAATAATCAGCTCAACAGCCCGTAATGGCGCAAAATTTTTCATAAATGATAATTTGTAATTAAAATTTTCGTGTTGCAGCACTGAAGGTGAAGCTGATGCTGAGACGGCCAATTAATCAACTGGTTGCTCAGGGTATCATGCCACGTAAGTTTCAATTTTTAACATCACCTTTCATTTTTTTTTACTCTTTTAATCATTACAAAATCTTAGCAAACGAAAATTTTGATCTCGTAAATTTATTCAACGTTTTTTTTTTTCTTTTCAAGACCAAATTAATCATAAGTAGTAATAAAAATTTGATGGCAACACATTGTAACGGACTGCCTAATGAACTTAATTTTGATTGGTATCGCGTTATTCGAATGATTGATCGATCTAAAATGATGCACATTTTTTGTCGTTTGGTTTTTGTAGCGCTGAAAACGCCTCCAGCGTTTCACGAACAAAGAAAGCAACTGGAGCGAGCAAAAACGGGAGATTTATTGAAGGCAAAAATTCAGCAAAGGCCCGGAAGAGACGAGCTTGTCCGCCAACACATTCTGGAAGATGTCGGTCATGTGGATCCGAGTTTAGCCGAGAGGCAGCGCATGCTGAAGAAAGCTCGATTAGCAGACCAACTAAATGACCAGCTCAGTCATCGGCCCGGACCCCTCGAGCTCATTCAGAAGAACATTCTCCACACCGAGGAGCCGATTGAGAGAGCGGTCAAAGGTCCGTACTTCTTTGACTATTAATTACCGTCCGTTTGAAAACACGACGCGTCGACATGCTCGCACCATATTTTATTTCAAACCTTTCATTTCGATCGCCTTTTAACCGTCTCATTTTCTTCTCATATGTATTTCACTTGACATCCTTTAGCTGTTAGCATCAATCTTGAACCAAATGGTCTATAAATAATTCAGAAACAAAAATTAAAATTGGACGGTACTAAATTGAAAATAGAGAAGTTAAGTGGTTGCAATAATGATAACGTTGTTTTGTTCTTACAGAGGGTCACATTCCCTTCAAAGCGACATGCGAGGGTCAGCTGACAAAGCCTCAGCACCCAGACCATTACATCACTTTTGAAGATGACTCCCAAAGTTCTGAAGGCGCTCCCTCTCCCCCAGTGGAATCCACTCAGACCGACGTTCTGGAAACGGTCGCGTCCTCAGCTGGCATTGTCACTGTATCCTTGAGTGTACCAACGACGGAAGGTGCCGTCGTCGTCACTTCAACCTCGCCTGTATTTCAACAAGCGTCTTCCGAACCTAGGATAAAAACTTATGCTGATCTGTGTAATTCTATTGTTGGCAATCAGCAACCACCCCAACCGGAAAATCATCAGCCAAATCAATTAACCCAACATCATGTAACTGCACAGGTTGGAGTTGTTTTATTTTGCGAATTTCGACTGGTTTGTATTGGTGTAAAGGATGGGCAATTAAAGTTGTGATTTTGTACTTTAGCAAAACCAGTCAAATTGTGCACCAGTGGCGGCCACGTTACTTCCATTAGCACCAGCGCCAAGTCCTATGTCGCTGGGCTCTACAACGTCGAGTCTCAGTCCACTATCAAACATTTCAATAGCATCTCCACCGGCGCCACCGCCGGCTGCTATTACGCCAAGGCCCCAGCTAAGCCCCATCACGTCAGCGTGCCAAAGGAGCGACGCGCCGGGCAAGGACAAAAATCGAAAAAAATCAAAAACCAAAAATCAACCTAAAACTCGCACAATTAAATTTCACGAGTACAAGGTAGAGTAGCAAATAAAATTGGACATTTATTTGTTGTTTATTATTGAATGGAATTAATAATAAGTTTTCTTGTTTTTTAGGGACCTCCAAATGCCCAAAAATCATCGTCTTCCGGTTCAAGTCTCGGCTCGTCTGCGTCTAATGAAACTAGTTATGATCTATTGTTACATCAGCAACAGATTCTCTTGCAATGGCAACTACAATCACAGTATAAGGTATGAAAATGGTCTATTACATAATTGCTTGAATAATTTAAAAATACTATTAATAAAAAAAAAGTAAAGAGAGAATGTATCCAAATAGACGAATTAAAACATTAATACTTTCACAAATTTGACAAGTTGAATCTTCCCTGGCTTGTGAACAAAATTAATGCCAATAAAATGTGACCATCATCTTTAACACGCAATGTCTGACAGGTGCCGTAACAAATTGTGTTTAATAATGTTTTTCAGTTTCCTCAAATGATACTCCCTGCTTCACAGAAGCCTTTGTCGCTGTCGAATAACAATGGCAACGATACAAGTAGCCTGAACGTCTCAAGCCCGGCATCGTCAAATTCGTCGAACAATCTCTCGGAGCAGCCTCCTCTAAGGCCTCTAGGCAAATTGGAAGACATGAAAGGTAATTTGACGACAAAACGTATAAACGAAATTCGGCCCAATAAAACGTTGATTTATTTTCGGCTCTCATATGTGACGTCTCAACATGTTTTCAGTGAGTGATCTCAAAGTGGAATTGAAACGTCGGAATCTCCCTGTGTCGGGCTCGAAACCTCAATTAATCGAACGGCTAAAACCGTTCACGGAATCGTCCAGCAGCAATCCATCAAATTCAAATGGGCCCCATGTGACTCAAATGGGACACATTTTGATGGATACTCCCGGCCCAATGACTACAGATGAATCCAATTCGCAAGCCAAAAGTCCAGCTTTGATGGTTAAAGATGAACCGCATAGCCCGAGGATGGATTCTCCCCATAGTAGCGAACACGAGGACCCTGCGAGCCCTCCAAGTAAGAAATGCATCTTTTACAATCCATTTATGATGAATAAAGAACTGAGTTTCAATGCCGGCTAAGTACACTTTTTCAAAATTTCTAAATGTGAATTAAATTATGAAACATAATTATGGAAAAATCGCTAGATATAACTTTTATATAACTTAATTGTAATTGTTCAATTAATTAAACAAGTGAAAAGTACGTTTTTTATAAAAGTAAGACTTGAAACTCAGTCCAAAAGAAATGTTCTTTAAAAAGTGTATGCATTTATTTTATTAATTATTTTTAATTTTCAGGTGATGACATTATCAAAGAGCAACAGAAACGAATTGAAGAGTTGCAGCGCGAGTTGTACAAATCGAAGCAGCAACTGCAGCAGATTCGGCAGACCCAACCAGCAGTACGTGCTGAGAAGTTGGTCCTTCAGCAACATATACAAAACAAGATGCAGCAACAGCAATTAGCGTTGCATTTACAGCAGCTGCAGCAGTTACAAGCGCAGCAGCAACAAAATCAGCAGAGCAGCAATGCGCAACAGCAACAGCAGCAACATACAAACCTGCAGCAGATCAACGCAAAGGCAAACCTTGCCGCGTTCCTTCAAACGCACCCGAACAACGCCGCGACAACTACGTTAGACTCAGCAACTCTCACGGCAATCAACAATAAGAAGAATCAAAATAAGAGTAATAGCACTGTACAGTTACCCGCGGCGATAGTCCTCAATCTGGCACGAACGACCAAACTCAATGGTTCAATTTTAGGTGCTTTAGTGGCGCAGGCTCAGCAAACGCATCAGCAACCAGCTGAGGATGTTAAGCCGTCGCCGCCACCTCAGTACGATGAAGCCGCCAAGTTGTTAAAGGTATTTTTTACATTTTTGTTTTCAATTTTGTTCAACTGAAATGGAACGGTTGTTTGAATCGAATAATAATATATTTGTTTGGGCATTTTTAGGTGAAAATAGAGCCAGTTCGTAAGAGTCAGTTCAAAAGTCAGGTGGTGGATGATGTGCTTGAAATTCTGATAAAGAATGGAGAGTTACCGCCGAGTGCAGCACAAGAGCCAGCGACTCCAACGACGCCGAACCGACAACTCCAACAGAATTTGGTGTTCACGACTTCCGCGGACAGTCCGTCGCAGTCGTTGGTGTTTGCCGCCACAAGTCCTATCAGTCCGATTAGTCCAATTAGCCCGGTCAGTCCAATTAGTCCTCTTGCGATGGACGTCTCGCAGAGCACGTTACCGTGTCCTAGTCCCCCAGCGCCCCCGCCTCCGCCGCCGCCACTCCCGTTAGCCACGTTTTCAGTTCAGCTGCCAAGTGCATTACAGCGGCAGCAGCAACAATCACAGCACAGTGATATATCGTCCTTCTCTACGGACTTGTTATCTTCTGAAGCTGAGATCGAGACACCTATGTTACTTAGTCCGCAGCAGACACACCAAGCTTCACCGGATCCTCAGCCTCCTCAAGAAGTCACCTCTTCCGATAACACGAACTTGGATCTTAAAGTGAGTATTAAATTTTTGTTTGTTTTTTGTTTGATTTTAGTTGAATGGAAACGGAACTAATTTGTGTGTTTAATTTAGGCGTTGGGACTTGACTTGGACACTTTCGGTACGATGGATTTCGGTCAGCTGGACTGCCTTGAGGTGAAGATGGAAGCGCCTCAGGAACTGATGGATATCGGGGACATGCCAATGGACATGGACGACTCCGATTGGTTGGACTCATTGATGCCGCAATCTCCGCCAAATACAATAGTGCCCAATCACCATCACCACCATCAACAAACCCTACCTCAATCTCAATCAACAAGTAACGACTTATATGACCCTCTCTTGTCAAATAGTCAAGACCCTTTCGATCTGTTCAACATAGAGGACTCAGATTTTAAGATGACTTCAGATTCCACATTTACGTGGGACAAAGTTGATTTTGCGACCTAGCTATGGACTACGCTGTAGCTTCCGCCAAGGCTACGGTTCGTTCGATTAGCTCGCCTGGTTTAATCTTGTTATATGTTGTGAATGATTGGTCAAATACTTGTGGTGAAATGATGAACATTTTGTTGCAAAAACAAAAATTTGAAAATGAGAAAGATAGTTAATTGTGGAACAATTTATATTGTTACAGATCATTGAAAGTAACTAGTCGGCGCGTTGACTTAAATGCGATTGTTTTCAATCTGAAAAATTGTGTACAGTTTTTGTGCAGATTGACATGTTGCGTGTAGAAGTTGTAATGAGGAGATATTGAAAGATTTCTTTTTCAATGCCAATAAAATCGTTCAGCGACCGGATGCTACGTCTCTGGAATGTCCGGTAAAATTTCTTAAATAATAAAAAGACAAAGGAATTTGCATTGCAGTATTATTGTTGGGCTGGTGCATTTGAATCAATTATCATATTGATTCACTAAGAATATGTTGAATCAAAATGCTTAATTGTATTATTTGAATTCAATTCAGTTGATTCGTTGAATAATGTATTCAAAAAATCATGATTATGACATTCTTTTCGTACCTTGACTTTACATATCGGTTCAAATAAATTGTATTTAATTGATTTTACCGCATTCTAAGCGAGGCGTAATTAACGCACTGTCGAAAAATCGCACGTACTTAATTTTCAAGAAGTAATTCAAAACAACTTATACCTAGATTAAATGAAGAAATCATGATTACGACTAGAACAATGAAATGATTGAGCGCTGATGTTGGCTTCCTATGTTTGTCCAGTTACAAATATTCTTTGCGTGAAATAATATCGATTGATTGAGATTACCACCGAAAATTTACTGATCGAATGTCAGTTTGTATAAAGAATTATATTTAATTTTAAAATTTTAATTTTAAGATAAATTGTATAAGATATTTTCGTAAACATTGCGAGAGAAATGTTGCTGAAAAAAATGGCACTTTACAAATTCTCCAAAGAACCCTTTGCAAGTTTTTTTGAATAGTTTGTAATTAGCGAGTCTACTATTGTGCGCTGCTTCCAATTTTTCATGACTGCAGAATAGCATGTGTGCTGAATAAATCACCCAAGAAGAATAACAAAAGTAATCTTCTTTTTGAAAACAGCATCTTTTATTGTAATCAAATGATATATAACTGCATTAATAATTACGAGGATATGAAAATTTAATATAATTTACATTCACAAGAATATGCTTATGGAATAATAATTTATAATATATTATATTATGTTATATGGATATATATATTTACAGTTTTGAAGACAGATGTGAATTCGAGCATGAAAACAGTGTGATTGAAAATATAAAAGTATATTTTATTGATACATGTATACAAAGACCGGTTATTGTCTGAAGGGGCGATACACTTAGTTAATTCATGAATAGTTTGAAAATAAAATTAAGAATTTTTGAAAAGAAAACTATTGATTGAATCTTCATCAAAAAAGAATTCAATAATGATAAGTAAAATCGACTCTCAATGACAAGTAATTTTACAAACCAATGGGCGTTATTTTTTATAAAAGTAAAGTCATTTAGCATGAATTTCATAGTCGAACCATTCGACTTGAATAGAGTTTTAGAGATTCAGATTTAAATAACAAAGAATTTAAAAAATGTGATAGTCTCATCGATGAAGGACATTATTAAACTACTTGATGCTCGAAAGTCTTGAAATATTCACAAAAATGTATACGATAAATGTGTTTGATCACCAACTGGTGAAAACTTTTGAAAGAAAATTGTGTATCCTAAATAATTAATCTTGAACTTGATTTTTTCAAAAGAAAAATACTTGGCTTATGTTGATAGCATATAGTAACTCAAATATAGCAATTTCCCGGTCGATTGGTTGTAGAACAAGTTTAAAAATTGCGATTTGTATATTTGCGGTTACACCAATATAACTTAGTGTGCTGTGTGATTTAAACAATAGAGTGCTTACCCCAAATCATAAAACGCAATGAAATGCAATGAACATCTAATAATAACATTAACAATAATCAATACAAGGATAATTTAAAACATGAACGGTGAAGTGTGAACAATCGCAGGATGGTTGGACCTATTTGCACACCAACTTTGCAAATTAAATGTACTTAATTTAACTTTTATACAAACAACAGTTTGGAATTGAAAACAAAAAACTGAAATTCAAATAAGTTAACGAATTCTAATTGCTGATAGTCAAGCCACTGTATGTTTTCATCACTTATACCTTTCATCGCTTCGGATAAAGTATTGAAAATAATACTTATAATAATCCAGTTTGTAGTAAATTTTGCTGTATGGTATCATCGTCATTATCGTGTTCATATAATGCAAAACTTGGAAAATAATGGTCCTCGATGTGCAAACCGTTCAAGGACCGTTCAAAGTGAAGACTCGCTTTGGAAAAAAACATTGTTTCGACTGCATCAGTTAATTAAACCGTAAGATAACATTCCAAACGTTCGCGCTCAAATTGCGAGCCTGGACCTGGAACCATCATGTTCCTTGATTTTGCTTCCGAAGTTGATGTTGATTACATCAAACTGTTGAGCAGTATATGATCATAAAAACGCCGACGCGGTGTCACCGTCGTTCAATGGTCTTCTTATTCGATAAAGATGCCATGTACTAAGTATTTAAATGATGCTAAATTATATTGTGAAAATACCTATTCAAATATACATGATTACGAAATAATCATCTATAAATGGATATTGCATTTAGTACGTAAATTTATTACTATTTGTTGTAAATGTTTCATCGACAAAACGAAAAGAAAAATCACACAATTTGTCTATTATTTATGATCACGAGCTTGTAATATCGTCAAATTTAATTTTTTGCATTTAACCCTACAGCATATAATCGATTTCATATAGTTTGTTTGATTATAACATGAGGGACTGTTGTTAAGTTTGCATAACGGATCAAACAATTTAAAAAAAACATTTCGCATCGAAAATCGAATTGCCTTGGAACCAAATACAATAAACGAAATTCTGTTTCAACGATTTCGCGTCTTTCATAAACGAAATTGTTAAAAGAAAACCCTTCTTATTACGCTTGAATCATTTTTGTCGGTCTCAAACTATTCACTGACAATTTGTACATGATTGTAAATAAATTTTTAACTAAAAATTAAACAGATTAATTTTCTATACTGTTGTGAAAATGGCATCTGGATTTACTTAAATTTAATAATAATCATTAAAATAAATCATAAGAAAATTGAAACAATGATAGCGGTATATTACTTTATGTCAAGGATATAAGACGAACGCATGTGGTGAACAAAATTAACTCTATAAATTGAGTAAGAAAAGAAAAAAAAAAACAAATAAAACAAATAATTTAACGACTTCGTGCCAAATCTCGCTTGCCACACTGCACACAGCTTCATCGATTATCAGCACCTGTTGCACATTGACAATAAGGTTGCAATATTAAAACGCTAGAACTGTTATAGGGCCTAAAAAGACTCTTCAAGACTCGACATTTGTTCATTTCTTTATGATTATTGTATCCTTATGTACATTACTGTATTATATAGAACAATGAAAACTGCATCTAGTTGCGCTAGGCCTATCGACGAAAATAAACTTTTAGTACCAACAACACGATGAAATGTAGGATATTATAAAATTATGAAAAAACATACTGTTCATTGTAATTATCAAAAAAAAACGAACGGAAACAATTGGCACGCGTCTGATTTACATGTATTATGTTTATTTTCTTTTAGTCGAATGTAATAATTGTAAATTGTAATACGTGAAACCAGAAATTTTGAATCATAAGAATTTAGCTTGGTATGGCAACTTAGAATGTTTCACAAATTATTTCTTATAATTGAACATACAATTGATCATGAATCCAATAATGGTTGATTGATTTGTTAGGGCTGTGCGAATCTGGTAGTCTGTCGTCACTGATGCGTATCCTTGTAAGCAAAAAAATGTCAAAGAACAGAAGAACGTAATGGTTATGTTGTTTATCTTCATCTTTGCAAATAAAAATGTGTCAAATTGTCTGTACACAAACGTACGAACACGGTGCGTTAAATTATAAAGTTTATTTCGAATGAGCGTGGAAATACATAAGAAAAGTGTAGAATTTTGTTAAGCATCATTGATTATATCATAGCGACGTACATCTATGTTAGCGTCAAATAATATTATTATTGCTACAGAGAGTGTTATTTATTTTTATTTGTTGCAAATTTAATGATTGCCTTCTATTTGAATAAAGAAATAAATAAATAAATATAAAAAAACAAGTTGTTATCATTTACCATTTCTTTATTGCTCTATTTACACATTTGAAAAATTGTCTGTTAACAAGTTAAACTCAAACTACTTCTTTTTCTTCTTTTTTGGTTTTTTCTGAGGGTTAGGCCTGGAGATAAACTCACGTACATTTAACTTATTAATAAAATACTGACGCAATGTTTCCAAGGCCTGTTTACCACCATCGCCACTTTCATAAACAAACCGTACACAAAAGCGTGGTTTTGACGTTTTTTCTTGTTCGAGATCTTCATTTGATTCGTCAATGTCACTTGAGTTTAATTCTTGAATTAAAACATTGCACTTCAGATACACTTTTTCTTCCCCTGTTTCTTCTGCATTATCAGACTCTGAGATTTCTAATCGATCCATTGATTCAATGTTCTCTAAACACGGTTTTTTTGCATCATTTGAAGCTTCATTTCGCATCGCCATTCTACGTTTTCTTCTAGCGTGAGACCAAGAGTCCTCAGATGCGATCAACTCATAAGCATAACAGTCGCATTCGTTACATTCTAAATCCATCTCCTTCGATTTGACCTAAAAATATGTACAAGTTCATGAAATTAAAGTCATGAGTTGAAAAAATCAATCCATAATTCATGATAAACTTACTTTTAGTTCTAAAATGGATTTAATGAATATGTCATTCAAATCCTCAAGTGAACTAATTTCGGGAGTATCGGGAAAACATATCATACAAGATGAATCTTTGGGTTTTTTCGTACTTGTACTTGTTCTAATGACTGGAGCTTTTTTTAAATTTATTAATTCCTCTGGTAAGAAAGTCCACGCCAAACCCCACCTGCATATAAGTCCTGCATTAAATTTTCTGAAAGCTTCGAAAAGTTAAGATTTAACTGAATATCAAAGAACCTTTTTGTATGACCCTGGCAAAATTCGGTCCAAGTTGCATTAGTGATATTGTTTTCTGTCAGCTCTCTTTTGACTATACTCAATGTGCTCTTCTTGCCGAACATAGTAGTGTAAATTTTTACACGATCTTTCAGCTCTATACTGTCATCAATCAACCGCGAGATAAATTTTTGTTCCCCGCCCTCCACGAAAAGCTCTCTTTCACAACCGGTAGCAGCATTTCTAGGTGGATTTTTCTTCACCTTTGCCATGTCATCAGTTTTGAAGAACGGTGGATTGCACATAACGAAAGTGACATTTTTTGTGTCTTTGATGACCTCTTTCAGAATTGTATCTCTTTTCACCAACTGAACTGAAATGTGAAGTATATAAGTCAGATTTTTTATGTCTTGAAAATAAAATAAAAATATCATTTTTGTTATTTTTAATTTATTAAATACCATCTATCAAGTGGTCTAATTTGTTCCGCTTAATGTTTTCAATGGCGCATTCGAAACTGGTCGGATCAATTTCAGTGCCTGTCATTTTCCATTTATACTCATGTGCAATTAACAATGGATAAATGCAAACTGCTCCAACTCCTAAAAACGAAAATGCACATTACAATATAAAATCGCAGATATTGCAGATATCTTATTTCTATATATATTACTTTATATAGTTTTGTTTCAGCATATTCATTTAATATAAGCTCGTCAATGAAATTACCTATGTCGATGCCATGAACCTCATCGTTCAGAAACTGTCCATAATTTAGAATATCTTCAATCCACAATATATAATTTAAACGTAGCGGTAGCGCTGGAACCAATTTCATAGGTGGAATATTTACATTCAAGTTGAAATCATGTTTCAGCAGAGTTTTAGTTAAGGTGATTAAACTGTTCTCGTCCTTAAAATTGATACTAACTTTTCCATTTAACAACTGAAAACAATAAAAATGAAATGAATTCAATCAATATCAAAACTTGTATCATTTTATCATATTTTCTAGAAATTTTACATAAGTGGGAATAGTAACGAAAATAGTTATCAGTCAAATTTTATTATTGTCAAAGGTTGACTCTTGTTAATTACCGTAATGGCAACTTTTTGAAAATCAGGATCAATTAATGCAAGTTGCTTGAAATCAGGATCTACTTTGTACTTGTTTTTGGGGTGCATAAATTTTTTCAACGACATTGTTTCATCACTTTTATTTGAATCGTTTCAAACTATGAAACTGCAGCACCCAGATTCAATAAGTATATCCAATATTTAAACTTTCATTTGAAAAAGTCAAGTATAAAATAATCGCAATTTGAAAAGTGTACACAACAAAGCGTTGACAACTAACACATGTGTGACTTAAAGCAATGGGTGAATGAAAAGCTATACGTCAAACAACCATTCTTTGCAATTCGCGATTGCTACTACACTCTGGTGGTCAGACAACGTACTCCACTAATCTCATCGCGGGAAGAAAGCTCAAATTAAAAATTACAAGGAAAAATCACGAAGAAAGTCAAAAAAATTAAATTTCAGTTTTAACTAATTTTTTAATCTGTCTAAAAAAAAATTTTTTAAATAAAAAAGCAATTTTATTTTTCAAAGAATTTTTAATATCAAAAATGATTGATACTTTATAAAAATTAGTCTACAATGTAAACTTGACCTTTCGAGAATATAAAATAACACTTTATTTATCATCAAAGTATGACAAAATACAATTACGATTTCCGAATGCTCGGCACACTAGAAAAATTGGCAAGGTAAGTTTTTACAGCATACTGCATCCTGGTATTGTCATCAATCAATTTTTTTCGTTCTTCAATCATGAGCATATTTTCAGCATTTACATCATTAAATTGGTCCCAGAAGTTGAGCATAATATCAAAAGACTTTTTGTTCTGTAAATTTTAAATTACACAAATTCAACACATCTAATATACAACTGATACATTAAACAAATACCCACAAATGTCACAAACTTACTCTTGGAATTTGCAGTTTATCTTCCGTGTATCTCCTTTGAATATTTGTAGAAGATTCGAGTTCGGAGCACAAACTCAGTACCATCTTTATCTTTGATCCCTTCTCACGAATACTTTTTAGTTTCTGCAAAGCAACATTTTTGTAATTGCTTAATACGTTTTTTAATCTTTTTCAAGGAAGCGGAATCAAATTACATTTATCGTGGAATTGCTTATTGAACTTAATAATTTAAGTTGGGTTGCATCTACATTTTGAGACGCCTTGAACGTTCGTCTCAGTTTGTTCAATTGATCTTGGAAAAACAGAATCTGTTGATTCATCTCGGTGTTGATTAAACGTCGCTCAGTAATCAACTTATCGTGTTTATTCTTGAGAAGTTCCACGGTGCTTTGCAACTGGTTTTTTACTTTCGGATACATCTCGAATTCGGATCGAAATTTGTTGTCCAGTTCTTTCATAAACTCGTATTGCTTGCGTTTGCCTTCAGAATTTTTCTCATATTCTGAGGTAACTTGCCCAAGTTGCTCCCAAACATCATTCATTTTCGTTCGAATTTTGCTAGTCATAGACGTTATTTCTTCCTGAAACTGAAAATCCACTTACAACTTACAATTTTACTTCCAACGAATTTTAGTAATAGATTTTAATTATTATTAAATATCAAACTTCTCTCACAGTCATTTTCATAGTCATCATTTTCGTTGTATTTTCAATTCTAATTCGCAAAATATTTTTTTCGCTCTTTTCTTGCTGCAACGAAACAAACGATCTGATCGTACCATTATCGTTTTTCAATATTTCTTCAACGTCCAGAATATTTTTTATATCCACAGATCGTTGGTCCACAATCGCATTATCATAATTTTCTTTGAAAAATTCGAACCGCTGTTTACCGATATCTGAAGGACGAGTGCAAACGGGATAAAAATAATTCAATTAAATATGCGTTGAGATTTTTAAATGCATAAACTTCTAGTCAAGCGAGGAATAAATTCACCTATAAATTTCTCTATCGCAGTCATATGAGCTTTTTGGAAGCGTTCATGGTCACGATTGACCAATTCCAGTCGTTCACATAAATTACGTATTGCAGCATCTTTAGCTTTCAAAGTATCTTCGAACAAAGTTTTTGTAAACTGCGTCTGCTCGTACAATTCTTGGCACTTAATTTTCCGCAGAACCGTCCTCCAATGTTCATTAATTTTGGCATTGTTTAGACGTGCAAAAGCTTCCTCGTGACTTGATTTCACCTCGAATAAGAAACAAAATTGAATATCAATTTGTGAAACGAGAAAAAATACGTATGTATGTGGACTAATTAAAATAACGTTGAAATTACCTTACAATACGCTGCAATCAGTTGTTGTTTCCGCCTCTTCGCTTCTAATTCAAGTTCCGCACGGTGTTGCAAATAGCGAGCGCGTTCCTCATCAGTCATGCGTGCAAATTTCGAAGCTTTGCCTTTCTTTTTTTTCGCCGGCATGTTGTACAATAAATTTGCTTTCAAAAATTCAGTTATAAACAGGAAAGCACAAAAAAAGCAACAACAGTTTGCGAATCTCACTAGCAGAGCTGAGTCGTTTGTTTTGCTCAAGCAGTTTGATCAATTTCTCCAATGCGACCAGCAGAATAAAAACAATCGCTTCTTGTAGTGATTAATTATTTTTCACTTAACTTAAATGAGCTTTTGAAATTCAAATGAGAGGTTTCAAACTTTTTAAAAGCGTAAGAAATGAAAGAATTAATTATGCAAAAAAGATCATTAATTTTTGAAACATTCAAAATTTCATTATCTAAATTGCAATTTTAAAGATGCGCTTCTCTTTACATTTATAGATATGAGATCAAATGTTTGCGAAATGAAAATCAATTATGTATTCATTTACATCTTGCTATAAAGTTTATTCAGACAACCACATTCACAGAGCAAGCAAAATTAATTATTTTTAGTTGAAATACATAAATTACGATGAATTATAATAATTGTTTAACGTCAATTACAATTGGTGATGGGAATAAACATTTGCAGGTTGTAGTTGACGCAGGGAGTAAAAATGGGGTCATGAAAAGTAAGCCGGCCAGGCCAGTGGAACTCTGTCGGAGGTCTGATTCAGAGAGTTTGCTTGCACCCTTACGATCCGGTAAAGTTAAGCTTGCGCTGTTTCGTTCATTTTGCGTTGTCCCGCTTGCACTTTGGGCTGACGTGTATTGCACTCTCGCTCGACCTCCTATTCTGGGTTGGTCCATGACCACCTTCTCTCTCGCGTAAATTTCGCCTCGCTCGCTCTCATCGTGGTAGATCCCAGTACGCGCATCAAACCCGTCCTGGACGAAAGTCCTCCCGTTAACCGCTAAAAAACACCCTTATCCCTGCGAATCGCTACTTCGCAGTCGATTTCAAATCGCGAATATCAAACTAATAGTATTCATGCATCAATCGGTAATTGATCAAGGTCAACTGAGTGTCACTTGTTATAAAGTACGTGATGAGTGCTTTTGCAAACATTTTTACACCTTCTCTTTTTTTTGTTAGGTCGTTGACAAAGATCATTCATGATTGAGAGATTCGATTTTTCAATCTTTTCCTATCATCTTTTAGATTTCATTCACTTTTTCACGTTTTGTTCTCCACTTAAACTGGAATGTTAACAAGATTGGGCAAGTGATACCAAAATTCATAATCAGTGACCTTCAATCTTATTCACTTTGTACAGACATGTGTTATCTTTTTATTTAACTTTTCTATTCATGAAATTAACAAAAGTAGTTGACATAGTTACTGTAGAACCAATTTGTTTTTTTTTTCCTTTGCAAGTCTGTTTTGTATTTGATAGAATACATATAACAATTGCATTTATTTAGTGACAATAAAAAGTGTGTTGAAATAAAAAAAAACACTTCGTTTCTTTGACTTTCAAGTACCCATTTTGAAATTCTGAATCCTTTGATTTATAATTAGTTTCGGCTTATTTTTTCAACGTCGAAAGTTTAACTTGGTTTTTTAGTTTCATTTTATTTGAAGTTCTCTCTTACTTCTTTTATTAATTTTCAAACTTTTTGTTCCAGTTTGTAAATGCCAAGTTTATTTTCCATTGTTGGTTTTTTTCGAGTGGACATACATACTTCTAGTTAACACATTTTAGATGACAAAATAGTTTATCGAACGACGAAATAGTTTTAAAGAAGAGTTTACACAATATTTCAGCTTGTCATATATACAACAGAAAGCTTATTTGAAAAGATTTCACACAATTTTGCCTTGCTTTCAATTTTAATAATACTTCTTGTCTTTTCAATGCAAGCTCTTAAAAACTATCGATCGTCTAGGATCAGCAAATTTCAGGTCCAGATTAACTGAAAAAACCGTCAGAATTTTCGCATGCACCTCTGGTTCTGTTTTCAAATAAAAAACTCGCTTTTATGCAACTTTTTATAGACTCCATAAACGATAGTCCTTTTACACCATAAACTTTACATTGTATCATTTTGACAAAACTAAATAAAAAATGTTCATTTCATTTCTTTTACTTTATTTCTCACAGAATTGTAATAGAATTTTTATTACACTAAATCTTATTACAAAGTCAGTTACCTGAAATACAATTGCGTTTGATAGACAAAGTTTCTGATAACTACGTTTCATTCATGAAACACTCGTTTAGCGGGAGTTCATTGTTTAGTACGATTGCAAAAGATTTTCATTTGTCAAAACTAAAATGAAATTTTGGCTTTGAAACGTTACATTTAAGTTGAATAACAATTAAAGTTTAATCATTTGGTTTGTTTATTTCATATAGTTGAATTTAATAGATAATAACCAAAATTATTATTTATTATTATTTTTTATTAGTTGAGAATGTTTGCACAAGTTTTGGGTGAGTGCTCCCGTGGCCAGACAACATCATTAAGTCGCTAGCCCAAACATCTGGTTCATTCTACACCTGACGGAGTACAACAAAGTTATCCCTCGAAAAAAACACGGAGGAGACCCATGATTTGTGGCAATTTTATACTACGGGGATGTTGACGCACAGTCACAGCGATGGAGAGTTTCCTATTTATTCCCAAGGTAAGCTCTTTTTATTCAACTTTTAACTTTGGAATCAAACATGAGGAAATTCAAATCGGTTTAAGTAATTTCAAATATGGAAATGTGTTTTTATATTTCCTGCATTTCTGCTCTAAATAATACAGACTTAGATCTGAATTTTAGGTCATTTTTTTAAATTAAAAACTTGTTACGCAAAATTTGCAACTAAATTTTGCTCAACTTGTTGAAATGTATTCAAAAAAGCATGTTCTACGTCAGTCAATACTTGAAGAACGAAGACGAAAAGTTGAATTGCGGAATAAATTTGATTCTTTCATCGGCCTTATCAAATTTGCTTGCAAGCACTTGGAAAAGTTAGGAACTCCTTGAGTAGTGGTCAATCAAAGTCACTATAATATCATTGATGGAAACACTCTATTTCCATCTTCAGGAACTTTGCAGATGTAATCACGCAAACAAGCTGATTTAGTTATAATATTTGAGTACAAAATCAATGTTACCTATTGGCATGACTCATTACTCCCGTGGGATATAAAACCGATCGAAGATGGTATTGTAAAATTCGTCGCACTCGTCAGCAAACCACAATTTCAGACTTGATCGATAAGCTTCAAACGCTACAATAAACTCGGAAAAACATGGGAAATAATATTCACAAGTTTTTTTTTTAATTTGTGGTCTCTCAAGCATCAGTCAGAACAAATTGCTCTATCACTACGAGTGATTAAGAAAAAGTTTGTAATGTGATAGAAAACTTTTTGTTGGCAAACTGTTGAAAGTTCGAAAATTCATACATTTTGCAACTTCGAACTCATAAGTCGAGTGATGAATTTCCATCGGGAATTAAAAGTGAAATTCTTGTCAAAAACTATGGTGTGAGACGATAAACAACACTGGAAACAAATCATATGAATGCTTTTCAACTGGCAACCAACCAATTTTTAATCGCTTTTTCAAAATCCAGATAAAATAGTAGTAAAATAAAAGTTTGATAAAAATTTCAGTTTTTCAAACTTTGATTAAACATTTGAATAAATTTATAATTATTGTTGAACTTTTGAATGACTCAAAGCAAAATAAATAAATATTAGCAACGCGATAATTTGAATGGAACAGGGTTAGCGATACTTAGCACCTTGGCGATGGTGGCAAAAAATAAGTTATAGATAGTAGCAAGTAAAAGTTGAGCAATAATGTGCGCTTGATCGGTGACAAAGGTGAAGCTTTGCGTGCGGTACGGATGGTTTTATTGTGTCAACCTGAGCGAGTGCAATAAGTATGAGGGCTACTGTTTGCAACGAGCGTAAATATCAAACAGAGTGTAAGAGACTCGCTAATGCGCCAATAGAGCACGGAACTCGCAGAAACCTGGCCAGGTAATATCGACTGTCCCTCAGTATCTCATGCAAACATGCTCAACAAAGTCGCTGCCCCAGTTCATCAAGTGACACGATCGAGAATGTGCAACCTCGCAACCGCGATTCAAACGAATAGCCGCTTAAATTGATCCTAAACTAAATCTCTTATTTCACGATCCAGTCGATTTGTTTTTGTGCAGTTTCTCTGTCGGTGATAAGTTTGTGAAAAACAGTGCTTGCAAATTTTAACATCACCCTTCCAATATTTCATCTCAGAAAAAATCATTATATTTTCAAAATTATGTGAATCTAATGGGATTCAATTGTTATCTCATAGTTATTAAATGTTGAGTGATGATCTTTGAATTTGAATTCTGTTTCAAGTGGGAATGGGGAGTTTAGATGGTGTGGTCGTAAAACAATCGTTAACTTTATCGGCGACCGAGTTTGGCGAAATTTCATATATGTTTGGTGAAGTTTGATATGGAAGTGATTGGATTACAAATGGTGATACGAAACACATGGCTTTGGATCTGACAAAGTTGCGTCGCCGTTGCAAAGCAGTTTTCAGTTGTTCTGGGATATCTCGTGATTATCTTTGAAGACATGAATATATCTGAAAATGATCACATCTTGAAAAGGAAATGTTAGTTCCATTTTGAGTTCGGATTTTCACTTGCTGACAATGGACAAATGGTGGCGCTTTCGATTCTTTAAATTTGGTGCGTATTATAACCGATTATTAAAACTTTATATTATTATTTTCAAACTTTTTTCAACGAGTTGAGTTTTCTGAATACAAATTCATTTGTATTCAATTTATTTATAAAAGAGGTATAAAAATTATGTACATGGCAATGTTTTTTCTAACTATTCTATATTTCCCATTCTGGTGTACAGACGAGTTTTAGAACCAGAATATCCCTCAACCAAGTTGGAGTAATCTTGCACAGCGTGTAGTACCATTTGTATCTCCACGGTTCACATCTGAAAATGAATCATTTTACTTTTGTTCTCAAACTGTTTAGTACAAATAAATCAAAAATCAAATTTAATCTCGTACTTGTAAATTGCTTTTGGGTACTCGTCAAAAATACAGCCTTCAAATGTTTTGAACACCTTTTCATTACTTAATTTAGCAGCATCGTTAGTTCTGCTGATTGGTGAAAAATACTGTTCATATCTGTCAAAGTATTCGCCGTATACTTTTCGCGCTTCATCGCTCATGTTTTGTCTCTGCTCTTGAAAATGTTTCTTCTGTGATGACATAATATTACTTTCCATAACAAAAGATCCTG
Organism: Telenomus remus; assembly: GCA_020615435.1. NCBI lineage: Eukaryota > Metazoa > Arthropoda > Insecta > Hymenoptera > Scelionidae > Telenomus > Telenomus remus. The sequence goes on from CM036337.1 coordinate 13,403,808, forward strand.
CAAAATACAAACAGTTGATTAATTTTGTCACTTGCTTTTATTTCCTTACATTAATGAAATTAATTTTTTAACATACCAGGAACAAATGAGACAACAGATACGTCTAACTTTTTCAATTCAACTCTAAGACTTGTAGCAAGAGCAATCAAACCAGCTTTTGTAACGCCATAAATTGAAAAACCAGGTAACGATTCAAAAGAACAATGACTGCTTACAATAACAATTCTCGCCTTGTGACTTCGTACTAAAGGTAAAAATTTCTGGGTGAAATTAATCGTTCCAACCAAATTGACGTTTATTTGATCCACAATTTGAGTTTTCGTCTGCCACTCAAATTCTCCGAGCACCATGACACCAGCGTTGTTAACCAAAGCCTTCAAATCTGAAAAAGACCACTCCGATGATTATGTATTGCTCCCTTGATAATAATTATTTTATTATCATGAATGTAGTTAACTTACGTAATCCATGTTCTTTAATCATTCGCGATATAATTTCACAAAAGATATCTATACTTGACTGCGAAGTTAACTCCAGGGGGAAAACGGGTACCTTGAGTTCTTTAAGTTTTTCTGCTCCTCGACTGTGCTCATTATGCACTCCAGCAAAAACTACGGCTCCTAAGCTATGACAATGCAAAGCGAGCCCGTAACCAAGTCCAGAATCACAGCCTGTTATAATCACAGCTTCTTTGGGACCAAATGAATTCTTCCTGAGGGAGGTATTTCCCAAAACGTAACTACCAACGATGACTGAAAAAAAGGAACAAAGTGTTCAGTTGATACGTTTTATTTTGCATAGATTGCAATTTTAAAACTGATGATTACGAATTTCAAATGACAATGGCTCAATTTCAGATAACATTTTTAAGTAAAAATTATGCTGGAGTATATTATACCTTAGTATTTTTATCCTTATTCAAAATTAACAATAAATGTATTGAAAATATTGTAAGAAATTTGTATGCGTGTAATTGATATGTATCGTAAAACTGAATTAATTACCTGCGACGTAAAACAATGTACAAGCGAAAAAAGTGTATCCATTGTTCCATAATATTATAAACAACAGCAACGCCAATAGTTTTATCGAATAAGCATTCAACTGACGGTACCAAATATTCATGTTTTCTTCCTTCAACAACTAAAAGAAGTCTGTCATGTCTGAAAAAGAGAAAAAATGAACGATGTATTTTCCATGTTTTTTACTAAAAATGGTACAAAGTTTTGTAAAGGAAGTTTGATGTATTTTTGAGTTTTTCTCCGGTAAAGTTCACCTTTATATTTCGGAGATAAAGTTCACGCCTTTTTTTATTGATTGATATCTTGTACGATATTTCTGAACTGGATAGAAAAACCATCGATAACATTTTTATTAAACTTTAAACTTTCTTTTTATGCATTAACCCTTATATATGTGCAAAGTTGGAGTCTGTCAGACCCCAGCGGCTTTTTTTAATAACTACAAATATATGATCTTCGGTAAAAAGAAATTTTTTCGTCTAATTTAGAAAAAACTATCGCGTGTTTAGAAACGATTAATCAGAAACAATGCGTTTTTGATCTACGATTTTTAGTTTTAATTTGCTGAGAAAGTATAATAGAGGTTTTATCAGAAAGATTTTCAAAATGGATTTTAAGAAATTGACCATTTCTATTTACTGAATACTCTGTGAATGAACTTTTGTAATCCTTATTTCAGATTTGTGCACGGTTTGAAAATTGATAAAATATCTGAGTACGTGTACTGACATTACTTTTCGATAACAGGGGTCGGTCCGACTGCATTAAGTTGAAACAAATACACTTACTCCTAATTGGACGATTATGGAAAAAATGAGAAAAAAAATTATTGTTGAAAAGGTGTTTTTTTTAACAAATAAAAACAAATTGAATATAAATTTATATTGTTGAAACGTTTTATCTTATTTACGTTAGTAAATTGCTTTTTGAGCTTAAAATCCATCGTTTATAACAATTAAAACATAATGGAGTAAACCAAAACCCACTTAGCAAATTTGTTACATTTCGTCCGTTGAGTTTTTATTAAATATCATTAAGTAATAAAAATTGAAAAAAAGTTGCACAAAAAGATAACAATGGCTTTTTATGTTATTTTATTAATTTAGAAGTTGGTAATCTGCGGTTGAAAATCAATTTTAAGAATTAATTTAAAAACTAGAAAAAAAATTTTATACAAATGCATTGAAAACAATGATTTCTGAACTTTCTAACATTTATCTTCACTTATGAAAGATATATTTGAAGCTGACATCAGATCCTGCTGACGTTTCTTCTATGAGACAGTGAACATTATACGAAACCGGTTGAAATGAATAAAATTTTCTATACATTACCCATAACACGAAATTTTAAGCTTTAGTATATAAATAATAAAAAGTGCTTTAGAATAAATAATGAAAAACAAAACAAAAAAATCTTTTGAAGGTTTAGAAAAATTCTAAAAACCCTTTTATTTCTTAAGATTCTCTTCAGATACACCCTTAATAATTCAAAGTGAAAGTTCCAAATTCCAATCAGAAACTCGTAATGTTTTGAGGATTTTTCATTTACAAAACACTTTAACAAACCTTTAAAAGTTACATTGTTACAAACTACAATCCAAAAGACTAACATTGTTTGAACCACACTAAATTTAACTTAAAATTTTCAAATAACAAAAACTAGAAGTAACTAAAAGAAAACCCAAAAAACTTACGTGTTTGAAAACTTGTAGTTGAATTTGTAAACAAACTAAATAAACGAAAAATACGTTGAAAATACTACTGACAAGTGCAACGAGTACACGAAAGCAACAACGACGAATCTCAAAACTAGTGATCGTGATGAGTGACGAGGAGGCGGCGTGAGTCTTTTTGGTCGCAACTTCGAGCATGCGAGTGTATTGCTCCCGCGCCCGCCGATGGCTTCGTGCATCAAAAGCGTTCGGCGTGTTTCGTGGCGCCTCGGTTGGTGTTATTCGTCGGCGGCGTTTAATTCCACGTACCGGCGTTCGGCGGCTCTGCTATCGCATGGCCGCGTTCAGTGCTTCGTTCGCGGCTGTGTGTGAGTGTGTGGCGTGCTCGTAGTCGCGCTTGTGTCGCTCCATTTCAGCCCGTGAAAGCTGCGAAGACGATCCATCCGCGACGTGGCCGAGACGCGAGTTCAGTGGACAAAGAGTGCGCGAACAAACAGCAACGGCCAAGCAACAACCTCCTCGCGACGATTTAAGCGTCGCTGATTGCGCCATCGCGCTATCTCTCTCGCGCATCCCCTATCTCTGTCTCTGTCGCGCTTGAACCGATCGCGATCGCTCTGTCCTTGTCGGTGTGTTCCGTCCTCGCGCTCCTCACAAGTGATCGAAGGAAGAAGAAAAAAATTGGCGATTCGCAGCTCGCACGATCGGCGTGCGTTGTTTATTATGTTGCAAACACACGTGTTTGTGTACGAGTCCTGTTGACCGAGCCTGGTTGGCGCACTCGCCTGCTCAATTTGATTGTACGTTTCCTCTTTCGCTGTTGATCTTTTCCTCGTTTCCCAACGCTCAAATTACCGTCCTAGCCAAACCCCTCGGATTAATCATCCATCAGCATACCTTCGTACCGATTACACCGATTGCTCTCGTCTCTTCTGTCTCCTTTCAATTTACCCACTCGATCTGTCATTTGTCAAATATACAACGCTGTCAAGACCTCATCAACCTACACATTCCTTTATTACCTTTTCCCCCTTTCATTTGTTTTTGTTTATTTACTTGTACTCACTAATTTATACTTCATTTCGATTCAAGACTATTTTTGGTAAATTAACTTGCACTGCTGTAGACTTGATTTTCGATTGTTTATTGTTGTTTATTCTTTTTGTTCTCACTGATTATCTTTGCCACTGTGTGTTTACTCATGCCAATTTTATTTGCTCCAAGTTATATAAGGTACATTGTCGTTCTTCCACGTACGATATGTTTATCCAGTAATTACAATTTTTTTCTCTCTCTCTTCCAAACCACAATTAATCCTAATCACGTACGTGAAAAAAGGAGACATCAACTGTTCGTCAATTTAAATTCTTTGTGAATAAATTTTGTCTTGATTATTATACATCTTTGCTTGTTATTATGAATTTTGTACTGTTATTTTTAACCGATCAAATATAATGTTTTTTTGTTATTCATTGAACTGATTTTTTTTTCTTTCACTTGACGTCTATCTCGTTGACATTCTAAAAACCTTTTCAACCGCACAAATTTGTTCCCGTCATGCCTGTTCCTTCTACCTGATTAGCCTACCTGTAGGAACAACAGGTACAATGGAAAAATTCCGTTTCGAAAAGTCGATGGCAACAAAAAAAATTGAGAGCTAGAAATGAGCCGCTTTTTCTTCTGCCCTTTTCGTTGTTAGGTTAGGTTACGACAGGTGGTATCATCGGGTGTTGTTTTTTTGCAACGGTCAGTGCGGTGTTTAAAAATAGAACCGGGCGTCAACTTTTGATTTCGTTTCTTCTCCCGCTAATGAAACATTGTTTAATCCACACTTTTTTCTCCTCTGACAGTTTAATTTCTTGAAATTAACTTTTTCATTCCAACTTGTTGACAGCTCAGGTATATTTTCTTCTTATCTCTGATAAGAGTGATTAGAAGTTTTTTTTTATTCTTTATTTATTTTTTCTTGCTTGAAGAAAAGTACAAACAATGAATATGATATAATTTTCTGTGTAAATAAATTGTCTGATTTGAGTTATACTTACTTTGTCACTTTGGTATAAAAAGAAAATTTAATGAAGTATTCAATTGTTAACAGTAATAATTATTAATGTAATTTGGCAATCCGAGTTAAGGTGCCGACAGTAAATGTTTGTGAGCAATTATCGAGTTGGACAACAAAGAGTTGTAACTGAGTTGATTGGATAAACAAATTACTGTTTGTTTGTAGTCAGTTTTGCGAACGTTTTTAATTACAATTTTGAAAATTATGACACGAGGATAAATGAGATCTCGTTTCTGAATGAAATGTAAAAATGTTTCCGCAGAAATGCAAAACAAACTGTCAGACAAAAGTGATGTCCGGTTTTGAGGAGGAAAATACTGTGTGAGTCACGTTGCCACTGAAGCCTTTCATGTAACAATTATCACAATGACTTGTATTAATCATGTACTTCGCGTCTAACACAATTTAGGCATTCCATAAAAAGCCGACAGTTAACAAGATCCGTGCGCTGCTCCCTTTCGCTTGAATAACATACTAAATGGATTTTCATCTAACAAACAACAAAATCAATTATTTTCGTATCAAAAATCAGTTTATTAATAAAACATGATCTGGCAAAAATTCATCTGCATTCAAATACTAAAGTTTTGAAAACAAAAAAATTAAAAATTTATATTTAACAAGTTATTTGCATTTTTAACTCTTCCTACAAAGTTCATGAGTCACTAAAAGAAAGAATGTCAGATTGTTAAATAAATCTTCTGCAGAACCTCGTAAAGTTCGATAAAAAAATGAATAATATTTAAAAAAAAACTTAGAAAGAACGGAAAAATTTGTTTATTTGTAACTTTGATTTATTGTTTATTTATTCGGTGAACATGTTTGAGTATCGTGATGTTTCGAATGTTATGAAAGACGTGTGCGCAACACCTGCTCGTGGCATTGCATGCCAAAAGGTCGTGGCGAAAGATTCCGCAGTAAATATTAGTTTGATGGTTGTCCGCTCCTCGCGATCATTATCTAATCCGCGTGCGTTTTCGAGCGTGTTCGCTGCGGCTTGTGTCATGGCCAAATTTGACGAGCACGATTCGTTTTCACTCAAGTTCGTCATTTCATTCAATCACGCAAACAACACTCCTTTGCATCATCGATATAGATATAAACTGCCTCACATTTACATCATAACTGCTCGAAATGTCTCCGCTGCTTTCGTTCTTCTTTTTGCGCGCATCCTCAACGTTACTTCAGACAGAAAGAATTTCTCTCCAACTTGCATTCATTCATAAAACATGCGCACAAAGCAACACAAAATACGAAACGAGAAAAGAAAAAACTTCAAAAGCAAAATTCCTAACTTACAAAACTGTAAAAAAAGTATCCTTCGACGTTTTGCAAAAATGCGGGGAATGTAAATTGTGAAAACAAGATCTTTGGTTTTATGAACCGATTTTGATCTGGTATTTGAATCGAAGTAGGAAAAACGGAAGCGGGAAGGAAAAGCGGCTAAAAAGAATAATCGCGCGCGATGCTTGTTTTTTTTTCTGTTCTTTCATTTCGCGCGTTCCGTAGTGTGCGTCCGTCCGACCGGCTAGCGTCCGTTTGAACGCGCCTGGTACCGTTTTGAAAGATTGCGCTCACGCGAGGATGATAGCCGCGCTGCCATCGGCTATTCGACTGTTTTTCCATCGGCTCCGCATCTTTTATTAAGCAATGTTGTTCTTGTTACTTTCAGTGTTAGCCGAGTGATATTCAAGTGTAAATAACGACTGAATGTTGCGACGTCGTCGCTTTTTGTACAATCACCCTCGCACCACGAGCACAGCTTGAGAAATAGCCGCGGGGAGTTTAACACGCACATGTGACACAGTTCACCAACTTGACATTGGCGTGTCGAGACCACTATCGACTCGCCACTTCAACACCAAAGAAGAAATGACGTAGTGCCACAATGAGGGTATCAACGTAGGTGCAATTTTTCATCACCCTTGTATTACCAACAAGTTTACATAGATTTTACATTATTAAACCAAACTAATCTTTTTCTTCGTCTTTTTTAGATAACTAAAAAGGAGAAGTAAAACAAAACAAAAAGGATTATGAGATTGCAAAGCAAAAAACTGCCGAAAACAATGACAATAAGTTGGTCAGAAGGGTGTGAGAGAGGTCAGAAGCCGAGCGAGGGCTCTTGAACTGTTGAAGAAAAGCCCAGATCGGATTGGTCATTAACGTCAACCAAGATGAGGCTGAAGCGTCGTCAATAGGTTGGAAAATAAAAAAGCACATGAATCGGCGCATCATGTCGATCCGCATGAGCGGCGTTTACTTGGTGCCTGCCGCGACAGCGGACATGAACGAGAAGTCCATCAGTAACGCGTCAACGGACAACAACCAGCAGCAGCCGCACCATCACCATCACCATCATCATCACTCGAACAAAACGGTCACTATTGTGGCAGCAGCTCCACAGCGCAGCAACAGCGTCGATTATCTCAACTTTGAGGAGAAGCGACAACTCATTGCCTCGTCCCTATCACTTAGCGACTTTTTAACTCATGGACCCGCAGCTGCCGCTGCTGCGGCCAAAGAAGTCGCTGCTAATACTGTGATTGGTAAGTCCAAATTTCAAGGACGAAACAAAACGAACGAAAAACTACTAAAGAGCGACTAAACCATCAGGAGATAGTTTTGCACAAAAAGGATTTTCAGTTATAAAGTTGTGCAAAAAAGTAATCTGCATCATGTGGTTATTGAAAATTGTAATTTTTAGTTACAATTTTTTTTCTGATGAATGTATTTCATTTTTTGGTAGTGTATTTGTGTTTTGTTGTTAGAGTAAGATAATCAGGGGTTGCAATAATAGCAAACATGTGCGGAGGTTTTGAAAATGTTTGTGTACAGTAAAACGACGGGAGCCGAGTGGTGTTATATAACAAGTAGTAGTTTGATCGAACGCATATAAGTGCCCCTTGTGTTAGGCCAAGAGAATGACAACATGATATAAGAATGGCACAACGATACCAATCGAAAAGTTATTAATTTAGCGTACGCATTTGCATCGATACGTGCGTCATAAGAATTAGAATCTGTATTTTCACTCGGCTCGCTGACTTTCTCTTGTCCTTCTACATCGCCGGTGCAACCATTTGTATCCCTGAAAGGGTATGCTAAGGTATAATTATGCTCCAGCATTCATTCAGCAGTTCGTCAGTTCCAGCTTGGAATCTTATTTGAAATTTTATTAAAAATACATTGTATGCATTTTTTCATATGAAAATATGAACATTCAAGCGAATGTTACATTCAGACAAGAATTCGCAAATGACCATTTTGGTAGCCGTTTATTCCTGGTATGTACCATCGGATAATAAATCGTAAGCGGATTGCCGCTGTACCGTTCATTCTATTAGCAATTATTGTTCGAAATGATCGGAAGGGAAATGTTAAAAACATGAACGTAATGTGAATTGTGTATGACTTCATAGACTTGAATTGGATAATAAAACTGATTGTTTCGTTTTCTTCATACAGCCAAAAAACAAAATGGTGCAGCTTTACGTACGAATAGTTTGGGTTCCGGAGCACGAACACCGCCACTCGAAAGGAAAAGCAAGTTTTCAGCCCTTGGTAGATTATTCAAGCCGTGGAAATGGAAACGGAAAAAGAAATCGGATAAATTTGAAGCAGCCTCGCGGTGTAAGTAGTCTTTCGATTTTCATTACAATTTCGTAAATGAAAAAAGGCACTGTTGTACATTGTATAAAACTGGGTAGTTGTAAAACGGAAACTCGACAGCCAGTAGACTTGACGTCTTGTTTTTTATGGTCAATTAGCCCAGTTTTATATTAATTGGCTAATTTTACGACTGTCAATGACAAAATGAGCGCTTTCAAATGAACCAACAGTCGTAAACATTAAAATCGCATTATTTACTTTGCATAATATTCAATCATTGATTTTTACTGTCTTTTGATTGTAGCGCTTGAAAGGAAGATATCCGTTCGAGCGAACCGCGAGGATTTGGTAAAAAAAGGTATTCTATTGCCGGAGAGTCCTTCGTCGCCCATTCCGGAAAACGGTAAGACAACAAAATTGTCAACAAATTTTCATTACTAATTCGTTTTCAAATTTTGAGACACAAGTTTAAATTTTCCTCCATAAGGACAAGTTTTCTGTAGAATAGAATTTCGCGCAAGCGCAATTTGTTAGCGTACCGGCACAGTTTATCGTGCGGTAAAAAGTCATCCGTCGGTATAACAGCGACTATGTTTGCAAACTTGAATATTTCATTTTGATACATATCTAATTTTTTTAACTGTTTTATCGCTTATCTTCAGACGAATATTTAATACGCAGTGCCATTTCATAATTTCTGAGAAAAGTTTTGAAAAATCAATAAGTTTGAAATTGCACGACATAAAACAAAATTTGCACGTTCGTTTAATTTGTAATATGTAAATGAGCTCAATTTTACGTTCTACTTTATTGTGAATATTAGCTTAATGTTTTTGACACTCGGTATTTGAATATGCATTGTTGTAACGATCGCTAAGCGCAAGCTTCCCGGCACTCGAAGATCAGGTCGAGGTACATATTGCATACTTTGCCCGGTGACACGAGATTACTGCTCTGTGCCAAACAGAATACTGGGTCATAAGTGACCACTAATGTCATGAAAAGATGTCTAAAAAGCCGTCGCCCATAAAGTACAATTTAATGCCCCTATTTCGTGGTTCAGAGCTGTCGTAAAAAATCAATTCAAATGTCCCAATGAAATTCTTGCAAATGATAAAGATTAAACTGTTCATAAAATCCAATACCATGCCTTTCAATAGATTAAAATTCTATCTCATTAAAAATTTAAGTTCTATGTAAAGAATTTTTTTTTAAAAATTCATCAAGCAATTGAATGGGTTGTTTAAATTTGTTAATAATGTTTTAGGCCCACTGGACGACAACGGAATCACAAAATCGGCGTGTCAGCAACCGTCCCATCAACAAGCGCAGCAACAATCGCCGTCGGCGTCGCCGAATTTAGCTCAACACAGTCAACAAAGTCAACAGCAGGGTTCGGCCACGCCAACCCTCGCGACGGCCAATTCACATGGACCATTAAGCACCCAAACTTTGCCACACTCCACACCTCTTTATTCAGATTTGCCACAGATCACGTTGAATGGCCCCACGCAAGGTAAGAACCAACTTTCCATCTTTGCATATCAAAATTTATCACCCCAAAAAAACGCTGAATCATAATGACATTTCAATTGTCCCGAAGAGAACAAAAAAAAACCTAAATCCATTTATCATGAACTTACTCAATGAAAAAAAAATCTCCAAATCCAAAATTAAATCAACGAAATGATTTGAAACAAAAATGAACGATTGATTTTTGGATTTGAATTTCGCACAGTGCGCAAATCTGCTTAAAACCGTGGCAACGTCTGGTAGGCGATAATTGTTTTAGCAAACGGTAACGGCAAGCCAGTCGGAAAAATAAGTAATGAAAAAAAAGGGAATAGTAAAGAAGGGTTGAGGGAGAAAAAAAGAGCGATGGGGAAGCGGCGACGCGAATCAAGCCAAAGTGCTATTCGTCAAAAGTGAGTGAGACGTGTCGCAAGCGCAACGTGACGGGGTTGCAAGCGCACGCTGAGCTGAACGTTGCCTGGCCCTCGTTGATGTCGATGCACGGCGCACGGAAACGACCGATGGTGGCGTCGGCGTCGCGACGACCCAACAGTCAGTCGTTAACCAACCTCAATGCGTCGCGTTACACTTGCCCGTTTTCGCGTCTGTAATAAACAATCTTTTCTACCAATTATCTTTACAACCATGCCTAATTCCACGTCAAGTTGACTGTCGCAAGTCAACCGTTGTGTTTTCGCATGAACTGTGAGCGCGGCGCTTTTGTGTCAACGACATGGTGCGAATTTTGGTGCTCCTTGCTCCAACTTGGATACACATTCTTTTCTACAGATTTTTGCGATGATCATGTTTTCTTGTACACCTCAGTGGATGGGGGATAGAAAATAAAGACTAGTGATTATTTACGGCTTGACATTTTATGAAAGCGGTGATATTTTCGTGAAATCTGTTATGCGAGTAAAATTGATTCATTATAAAACGGAATTTTCATTTGTTCGTGCACTTATTGAGATGCAGTTGTTGCAGTCGGGCCAAGATGCAACAAATGCATTCTCAACAGACGATCAAAATGAGCTGTGCAAGTTCAATGCGAAACATATTTTATCAAACGTAGAATTTATTTCAAAAGAGAGCAAAATGCAACGTTATGAAAGATGAAGGAAAAGATGATGCAAAAAAGTCAAAATAAATTGAAAGTTTCAATCAAGCTGGATTCTTTAAAATGTTGAAACTGTTCGCCGAGCTTACGAGCTGGGTCGTTGTGTGACCTGCAGATTCGTGTAATCATGTAGCTAAGGTCATTGCGTACTTCAACCCAGAACATAAATATGGCTTAGTCCAGTAATAGTAAAGCTGCATTTTTAAATCCGACCTATGAACCAGAATTAGTATATCTACAGCTATAGCAACAAAAGAACTAACAGATATACCATCTGATTTATTTTACTGTGCGAATAATTTTGCTAAGATTTTGGAACGTTTGGCTGGGAATTAAAAAATTGAGTTCAATTTGAGAATGAAAATTGGCAGAGAGCAGGAGCCAAGAGAGAAAAGTCAGAACCTGGCAACCTAACCCTAACAACGGTTTGGCAGAAAGGTGCGTTCACAGAAGGTGTGCGGACGCACGAAAGTGAGTTCGGTAACGGCGAACTTGGTGAACGTCGATATGTGACGTCATGCGGGGCAAATCGAAGTGCGTATCAACGACGCAAGCTCGAACAGCTTGATGCAGGTGCAACGCGACGACGATGAACTTTCGCAGAGTCGCATCTGGAGTCACTGACCCCACTGGTCGAATACCGGCCGCTTGAACTTTGCAACTTTGTAACATTACAGATTCAAGATGCAAAAACAAGTGTCAATAATCGTTGAATAATCATAACAGGTGCAATCCCGATATGACCCAATTATTCAGACTTGTTTGCACTTCAATCTTTGTGCAATTAATTACCATCGTGGCTCTTTTTCTTCTTTCAACCTTTTTTAAGACATCAATAATTGCGGGTTAAATGTTCGTTTAAAAGCAACGGAAATGCTCCAAAACAAATAGTTGACATGTTGCAAATTGTTTGCCATCTTTTACTCTGACACTGAAACGGAATTTTCTTCATTAGATAATGCTGGGTTAAACTCCTGAAAAAAGAAAAAACAACTTATCATTTTGTTCGCAAAGTTGCGAACAAAATGAACGGTTCGGTGATGTCCATTTTTCCGAACGAATTTTCAGCTGAAGTTTTTGACAAGATGAGAAAAAAAGTATCAAAAGTTTGACATTAGTATTGAATTAAATCTCGAACGTATAGATAACTTTGCTGAATTCAGAAAGAGGAAATAAAAGAATAGATAGAAGCATCAAACTCAAAATAAAACATTCATCAGCAATAGATTCCGGATAAATGGATAGTCGTACTCTTGGTATTTCGTCCTTGTATATTTTTATGCAGGAATTATGGCTGACGTTCAGTAGTGATCGATTTAACATGTAAAAATTGAACATTGATGTATGTAGAACAGTTTGGAAAAGGAAAAAAATGTTCAAGTGCGCGATACAAATTTTATCACTACACTTTGGTTCTTTAAAAATTCACGTTTGATATGGTCTGGATCAAGCTGAAAAATTGAATTACAAAAGATAAATTTTCGATACAGCCGAAAATATAAATCATGAGATAGCTTAGCGTCAATCAAAAAATACAAAAAAAAAATACATGAATCATCGCATTAAACTGTAGAAAAAAAGTCAAATAAAAGATACATAAAGTAAGAAAAGAAGAATAATATTCGAAGGGAAAAAATATTGTTTGATTAGAAATCGTCATTGGCTTCAACGTACTTCCATTCATCCCGTTATTCTTGAGCTGCAAGCAGTATTAATAATAGAAACGTTGTGTTCGTGACAGTGCGCAATGAACTTATCGTTTGACGCGACCGATATTGAAATTGCGATTCGAACTAGACGGATCGGCATAGATACGTAACTAGAAGTGTATTTATCTCGTCGGATCAAGTGAATAGTGGCGCCGATCTTCGATGATGGGATATATTATGGGCTGTACGTGTTTCAAAGGTACCACTCTGAATCATCTTTATCAAGGTTCGTTTTTTTTTTCATCGCATCTCATTTCGTTTTTTTAATCTTATTTGTTTTGATTTTTTTCATTTTTAATTTCATCTTTTTACATTAATCGCCGATTTTTCATCATTATTTATGTTGTTTATCTTTCGCCCTCAGGACAGATCAGATTGATTCACTTTAATGACTTATTTCGTTCGGGAAAAACATCTGAGTCAGGCATGCATGGTTATGACACTGGAAAAAATAGTTCGATTGGACGAGTGTTTGACCTAAGTGTGTTGTGGATAATAAATAACGTGGATTCAACGCCCTAAGTGGAATTCATCATTGAAATATGAACCTTACTTACAGATGAAAATTCACTTTGGAAATCAATTCCACTGATCAAATTTGATTGACAAACAAAGTGGACGAAAAGCAAGATTAAGTTATCACGAAAATCAAGTTTCAAGTGCGAGCGTTTTTACAGCACTCAGAACTTTTGCGTTTTTTTTAATTGTACACGTTTAACCTCTGACAATTTCGGGTCAAGTGGATTCGCAATTATATTTCGCGTCTTTCCTTTTTTCCTCCTCAATGAATATTACATTTTATTTTGGAGTGCTTCACTTGATTTATATTCATTTAAGTTTATCAATAAAGATGCATTCATTCAGAAAAAATATTTTAATTAATTGAATGGAATAAATACACGATGTTGTTCAACAGTTTGTTTTTAACTTCTGACATAAACGAAAGTTCACTATGAATGCAATTTAAATACTAAAAAATGTGTAACTGAAAATAGTGGGCACTCGAAAAGGTAAACAAAAACCAGTACTTGAAGATATAGTTTCTAAGCGTTCATCCCTCAGCGTTTTACTTTGAATCACTTTTTTTTCACGTTTCTTTGTCGTCGAAAACTTCACAGCTTATGCTTTTGAATTACATTTTTATGAATTCACATTGCGCAAACAAACTTTGTATGCCATTTACGTGACTCATCACGAGCAAGTGTTATTGACACGACGGAAAACATGTTTCATTTTTAGTATAGCAAAAAGAAAAAAACAACAATCTGCCGACACGATTGTGAATGCAATCAACCAACTTATCATCAATGCTCGAACCGAACAAAAAAGTCAAACAACAAGCCGAGAGGCAACTATTTTTCAAGTGACAATTTGTTGAACCGTTAATAAATTCATATAAACGATGGCTCGCGTGACATCTTGCATCGGTGAAATTTGTACATTTAACTTGTTGGTGGCGCTGGTGCGGTATCGCTTATCGATTCGTCCTGCGGGAGTTTATCACAATCATAATGTAAACCAGATTTTGTTGACTAATATTAGTTGCCCGACACTTTGCACTTGAAGATAAACCACTTTGGCAGCCCCGCAAGAACCCTCGTGGATGACCATCATCAATTCAATTCCCCGCGAGAGTGACTTTTCAATCAACTTACCTGCGAACGAAACACACTAAACCATAAATCAAGCGTGAAAATCTTATTTGCAGAAGTCCATCTTTTCTCTTTTTCTATTTCAACAAAAGAAAAGATGTTGGAAGTAAACGAAAATGTCAATCTGAAGATTTCAGAACAAGCGTGAAATTTGAAACTCAAACACAAACCTGACAAATCTTGAGAGCGGGGAATAAATATTGACTCGCTAGCGGCACGTGGATGAAATGATGGTACAGCGAAAGGAGCACCTGAGTTAGACTGCGTAACAGCCGCGAAATCGGCCCCACCTTATTCTTATCGATTCAAGTAGTCGCAAACCCTTGTCGAGCCTCGTTCAAATTGTTTGCAACGTAGGTCCGCAGAGCTCACGTTTCAGGGACATTATCTCCAGCCAGCTTAGAGACAGTCTAAGGACGGAAAATCGCGCTTCGAATCGATGCCATTGCGAGCTGAGGATGGCGCATGAATGGCGCGCAACGCACGTATTCTCAGGTCAAGGTCTCCGCACACTTTTCCTCCTTCTGGCCCTGTCCAATGTCATTTTTACGACCTTCAATATTCCTAACTTTCGGTGGCCCGGCGTAGACACGTGTACGAAATCCTTTCGCCCAAAAACCATCGTTATAATTTAAAATCGAAAAACTAAAAATTGTTTCCTCTTTGAAACCACAAAATAGAAGATAGTAAATGGAATTCAATTTGAACAGTCTCAAATTTCAGGATGTGAAAAAATGATTTTGATTTATCAGAGCTTAGAAAGTTGAGTTAGGAGAGGAAAAAGGGAACGAGTAAGTCTATTTCCAGATCCGATAAGTTTTGAAGAATGTTTTTTTCCACCGTGGGATTTCTGTTGCAATCTTTCGTTTCTGTATTGTGACACCTACGCGCGTCAATCGGCGCGTATCTAATTTTGTTCTATTGTAGTACGCAGAGGAATCGACATGTCACACGTGAAGCTTATTATAGTCATAAAGCGTGCAGCTAATGTCCAGCACAATTTTGATGAAGTTACGTAAATCAAAGTCATGCGATTCTGTCTGAAACCATGTACATTCGCTTTTAGTACGACTGTTTAAATGTTCAAATACTCTTAGAGATCTATTTTGTCTAATTGAAGATAGAAACAAAAATTTGGAATTTGGAAGCTTAAGATTTTTTTGTTCATTCGAGTGTTTAAGTTGTCGTTAACATTGACAAATGGTATAAAGTAAATAAATGGTGGAAAGCCGAGAAGACTTGGCATTGTCTTTGCGACTGATTTGCAACTTTTTTGCTTCCCACAATCTGGCCTTGTGCATCAACGATTTTCAAATGCAAACACTAACACTAACTCGTCTATTCCCATGTTTAAATGTTGCATAGCTTTATAAACAATAAAATAAACTGACATGAAATAACTGCAGCGATGATGTAAAATTTGTTTTTAAAAGCTCATTAAAAAAGCAATCTCAGGGTACAAATTGAAACTGTTATTGTGTTCTTTTAAATTTCAATTGCAATTTTTTGACTTGCGCGATGATTCGCACGGACGAAACAGTGAAAAGGAGTAGACTGACAATTTAAATGCGCGCGCACAATCCTATAACGTCCAGATTTGTCTGCCTTCGGCCGGTACTCGCAATACGTGAATCAACCATATCCTCAGTCTTCAGTTCGAGAAACACTCTCTCAAGTGTAGGATCGCTGGTCGCGATTTGTTATCCACTTAGTCAATCCAACCGATACCATTCAACTTAATCCAAAATTCTTACTCAACATTTTTTTTCTCTATTTATTATCACCGACTGACAAAGTTTAAATTGTTCTTTACCAAAAGCCGAATTCGGCGACTGTTTTAAGAGCGAAATAGAAAAGAAAGAAAAACAAATTGTTCGATAAATAAAATAAGTGATTGATTAGTGTATCAGAGGTTTGATCTTGATGAGCAGTGTTAAATTAATGGCTACGATGAAAACGTGTCCGGATGTTATGCACCGTCGCAGACGATACGAAAAGCAACAGCGTGTTCTTGAATTGCCAAACTGTTCGGCTTCCACGGTTCAACCAGATGTGGTACCTTACTGGGATGCTGCACCTCCGATCACGCCTCCTGCTGCTTTCTTACCCCCGGGTTATAAGAAAGGTCTTACAATTGCAACTTATTAGATTATTAAATTGAAAAAAAAATCAAATACAATATGTCACTTTGAAGCTAAACAAAAAAAACTGTTCAAGGATTCGAAAATTGATTTCTACAATGAAAGTAAAAGTCCTTGTTGAAGGATTTAGCAAATAAATAAATTTGAAAAAAGAGAAATAATGACAAGGTTTCAAAATAAATAAAATTCAATACATTTCAATTTCAATTTTGTGAAAAAAATTGAAAGAAATAATTAGATCCTTTTTCAAACGTCATTGGAAAATGTGTGGAGAGAATGCAAATATGGGATGAGCGATTTCACTTTCGTTTGGCAAACTGATTATCCTGCTTTTGATGGAAAATTCGCAATTTCGTTTCTTTGCCACAATCCTCGACTGAACATTTGAAGCATCGAAACTTTTGTCAGCACTCGATCACAAACACAATGTTCAATTACGATGAGAGTTTTTAGTCATTTAAAAGTGATTGATTGATCACACGTGTGGGATTCGTCGTCTATTCATTCACAAACGTTCGCGTTTAGAGACACTTTTTTTTTAATTTTAAACCGCAAATAACATCGTCCCTGAACAATGTCGCGCAAACGTTTTTAATCGACTTTCATTATAGATTCTTATTGTTAAATTATTCAGCGTTGAAGCTATAATTGTTGAACATTTGATTAAACTTCGTATCCTACAAAGTATCAAATTATCCTTGCCGGATTTCCGGACACCCAATTTCAATGGGTCTCTGCGTTAATCGACTTTGTAGTAACGCCTGCATTTCTGATTCGTGTTATTTCCATCTGAATGGCTCAAATTTTCCCCACGGTTTTCAAATTAGTACATAAATTTAACGTTCCATCAATCCAGTCGAAACTCGCTTCCTCCAAGGAAAGTTCCGTTTAGATCAATAATCGAGTCGTTCCAAAAATTTTCTTGGCTCAACGTGAATGATGTATCGCAAAAGTTCGCCTCGATTCAATGGCCCACTCATATAATGCTGATCCTTCATCATTTACCTTTTTTTGTTGCCTTTTTTTTTCTCCCCCTAACGAGATTTGTGTTTATTATTTTTAGCTACTTGACGTCACTGAGAATTTGTGTGTCCTTTGGAATGAAAAAAAGATTCCTAAATGCCTCGTACTTTGTTTTGGTAATTAAACAAATTGTCAACAAATGTCATGGAGATGAAAAGAATCAGCTATATAGTTGCAGGGACAATTGTATTGTTTGTCGCCGAGAAAGTTGAGCAGAACTGAGCGATGCTGACAATGCGATAGTGCCAAAAACATCGCACTGTGCAAACATAATCAACCGCACTCAATGTCATCTCGCAAACGATATTCTCGCGGTTAATTTAAAAGTATCAATGACGCGAAGCTCCTGATGAATTTTAGACGTTTTACGTCAATGACATTAATTTAGTTAGTTAATGAACGCCAAAAGATCCAATTTCGGAATTATCTTTCCACTGTTAATTATTAAGCCAAATTTATGAGATTGCAAATATCATAACTATATAATGAACAATATCACACTATAGCCAAGATACTGATATAACTTAATCACAGTTTAAAACTAACTTACGTCTTAGCTCGGATGATATTTCTTACTAAAATCTTTACTAAAATAACAAAAAAGCGACATTTTATCAGAATGTGTTGTCTGACATAAACGAGGGAGAACCTTTTTTATCACGACTTAGATGAATGTCTGACATAACGAGGCTCGTACTACTGTGACAAATGACGGATTAAGATACACCTATATTATCATTATCAGTCGTTTGTATGCAAGAGCGAACGACTTAGATAATGCCAATTTATCAACAGAGTGTAATACCAAGCAAAAATATACCCAGTCTTTCATCAGCCAGACAAATTGAAATTTTTTTTAACCATTTGAAAAATATGACGAAAAAGTTGATTGAAAACGTTGATTGATTAGAATTTTGTTTGGTACTTTGTTTCAGAGCCGAAAAAAGAAAAGACTGAACAGAATGGAAATGGCGCGGTATCGCCGAGTAGCGAAAATCCAACGAGTCAGGGAACGCCTACGTCGACGATGCCGTCGGCGATGGACCAGAAGCCCAACAGGCCCAGCACCTTGGAAGACTTTAGGATAGGCGGGCAGCCACGGCGACTGATTATGTTCGGCGGTGAGCACGTCGAAAATCCTTCCATTCCCTCGTTGCGCACTATTTCAGACATGTCCCGACCACCGCACTTGCCCGAGGATTTAACGGACCAATCGGCTCCAGGTTAGATGTCTTAAACTAACGGCCAGAGTCCTTGGCTGCCGGACTCTCCTTACAACTTTGTGCTTTTTGGGCTCAACTTGCAACTTTTTAATCGCTCTTCTTAACTCGATTTTGACTGGCCTTGAAAACTTTCGACCAAATCCCATTCTTTTAATGATTCAAAATATGTTACTTTTTTGGTAAATGGTGATTCTGATAAAGGTAAACGGTCAAAGTGATCAGGTTCATCTGATATCTGGTGGTTAATAGTTTTGAAACTTCGCAGACATATAAATTAGATGGTTAGTTGCAATTAGCAAAAGTTCTAGCTGATTAACTTTATGGGCGCTTCTCAACTGCTTGGAAAAACGTTCTCATTAATGTTACAGCTTGTATCTGCAACTGATACATCTGTTTCGGACCTTTGCAACTGCTTCTGCAACCTCCTGGCATAATCGTCATAATTAATTGGGTGGTTAAATTTATAGCAGCGGTTTTTGAAACAAACTTTTCTCTGTTCCACTCAATCTAGATCTTTTCCTAACAATTAATTTTTCAACAAAAAATTTCTTCTGACGGAAAGCATCTTTTCTGAAGTTTGAAAAGCTGCGATATCAGATGTCTCCACTTCTAAAAGAATTTTTAATCAAGTTGTAATGGTGACCTTTGGTCATAAGGTGGGACTGTACCAAAAACAACAGCAGCAACTTTTCCAATAAACTTCCTTCTATAAAAAATTGCTTGCAAACCAACAGCTAAGCGAATTCCAAACAAACCACTCATGGTAATATCTATGGTTAACCAAAATTTAGTACCGAAGTTCGCGTCGATGGCTCTCTTACCCGCAATGAAATTCTGCACTCAAAATTCTGGTCTTTTTAATTTTCATTTTGGTTTGAGTTCGAATTATGAGTAGAATTCGAATTCAAGAAGTGTTTCAGTTTTGCAATTGGAATGAACTTTGATGAAAAAAAGTCGTAATTATAGTTTGTTATTGAATTGCAGTGCACACTACAGCAGAGGACCAGCAAGTCATCGAGAGATGTTTCCCATTAGTATCACAAAATTTAATGCTGTCGGAACTTCCGGAACCTCCGATTCCCTTGAGCGAAATTGGACCGATTCCGCCACCGCCTATGTTCAGTTCACCAAGTCCTACGTTGCTGTCAAAATTGACTCGACAAGCGCCTGTACCCTTGGCCGAGGGCGAAGAAGACGGTAAAAAATGTATTGACTTTTGTTGCATGTTTCCTATCAAAGTAAATTCACAAAAAATGAAATTAAACAGTTTTTGTTAATTTACTTTTGATCATCATTGCAATCATTTTAATTAAACAGTTTTCTTAAATTAAAAAAAGAAACGGAAAAGTTTTAAGGCATGAAAAAAAATGTTTGGTCGATTTTGTGAGAATGATTGAAATGAAATGTTGGAATTGAGAAATTGGAAGAATGATTGAAATATTTGGAACAAAATTTTGCAGCGGAAGAGGAAGACGGGGAAGTGGATGAAGATGACGATGCAATGTATGGGTTCCGATCAGTCAATTGGCAAACAAACGTTGATTCGGCAATTGACACTTCACGGGTGGAGGAGATTCCTGCTAAAGAGCCAAAATTCCATGCAATGCCGTTGAAGAGTGCGCTTAAAAAGAAGGGTTCAGGCAGCGGTCCCGGCACACCTCAGAGCACACCGACTCAAGAAAATCGACCTCTGACTTTGCGCCAAGAGCTCCATGCGTCATTCAAGTAAGTGTATCAATCAAGCTCTTAAGCTAATCAACGTTAATTTAATTTCAAAAAACAACCTGTTTTTATTCTTTTCTAATTGCTTATGTCATTGTCAAATCATTTCTATTAGCGAGGTTAATTTCAAACGTTCGATGCTCTTCAAACTAATAGTTTATTTTTTTATTAGTTCTCCGATTTTGTTGAACAATTATCGCTCAATCATTTATCATTACCAAGAACAAAATTGTCAAATAAAAAAGAATTTAAAAAAATGTTTCTACAATTTCATCAGTAAAGAATCGTATTTTTATGCTTAACCAGAAGGCCACCACTTAGACCTAGGATAAGAATATGGTAACTGAAATCAAAAGTTTAAACCTTTATATTAAGCATGTAAGGACATACTACCGGTTGATCAGGGGACCGGAATGTTCTATTCTGCCAATTGTATTATAGTTCAGTTTTTCGCCAGGCCTTAGGCATGAAAAAGTCAAAATGATTTTGTAAATATCGACTAAATATTTCCTAATTCAAAAATTGACACTTCTAAGATCCGCCTTGAAATTTAATTTGTATCGAAAAGTCATTGGAACATAAACTGGCCATAATTTATACGTGTTTACACTCCGCCCTGACAATAAAATACAAAAAACCCTTCTCTCTCTCAACAAGAAAGTCTTTACGACTGAAAATCTCGTGACAAAGTTTGACTTTGTACTTTATGTGAGGTTTTAGAGAGTTCACACCGCCAACATTTTTTCATGATGCTTTGACATTCTTATATCTTTTCTCTGTCAGCCTTTTATGAAATTCATTTGATACCTTACTCTTCTGGAAATACCTTGAGATGCTCAATTTCATCAAACATTCACAACATTAACTTGTAAAAAGGATATAAAAATTCAATTAAACCTTTTTCCCGAAGACAGAAAGGTCATTATTGTTTTCTCATCGTTTTATCCTCGACTTTTCTCATCCGCCACTTAAGTTTAATAATGAAAAATCAATTTGACCGAATCCGATGGTTTGCTCGCTAATTGACTATATTTTTTCATTAAAAACTGCACGTAAGTCTTTGACGTAATTTAGTTATCTCGTTACACTCAAATTAGTGCTGATTAAAAATGCATCATTATACCATGTAAATCACACCGAATTGTACATTAGATCCAGTCCGTTTTCCTTCATCTGTATCCGAAAAAAAACCGACCTGTAAATTCCAATCTTTTTATCAGTACGAGTTATTGTGATTAAATGCAAAACGAATAAATGACGATTGATTTAAATTGAATTTTGATGAATCGAACGAACAATTTTTTGCTCGTTCAATGCATGTTTTCGCCTGATCGAACCATTGGTGGATCATGCGTCAACCAGGTTAATGAATTTGTTTAAAAAAATGTTTTATACATTTTTTCAAGTGCTTCCAATTTTCGATGAAAAAATTTACAACTCTCTGAAAATTAATTCCAACGAACGGTGTTTTGTTTCATTAGTTTTGATACACAGATTTAAATAAAGCACTGTGCTGGATGTTTAAAGTAAAAAAATTTGGCGCATCGGTACAGCATCGATTGGCGCAACTGCATACAATGTTATTAGCATTGGCGCAGCGGTTTTAATTCCATCTGATTGATTGCAGTCCCAATGAGATGCCCCCACACAAATTCTCCAAAAGTCACTTCTAACTTAGCATTCTCGCAATTCATTATTTATTAATTGATTCGATTCCAATTCATCACATTTTCATTTAGAATAGAACATTGGTTCACATGCATCAACCCGTTTTGAAATGCCAACGTCAGATTTAGTAATCATGTGTGCGTATAATTTTGCAGCAATCGACCAGGCAGATTTGGTTTGGGCTTGCCTTGTACCTTGGAAAACAAGGAGAACGCGAGTCCGTATGTGATTCGAGAAAATTCCGAGAGCGACGACAGCGACGGCCAAGTTCTCTACCGAGATGATTATACCGACGAAAAAAGTGAGTTCCATTTTAAAATTAGATTCCGTCGAATTATCCAAAGTATTTAGTTTCGCCATGTTCTCCACAAACTCTCGTTTGAAACGTCTGAAACATAAGATTGCTTTATTTTTACTCTCCGCGAAAATGCTATTCTGCAATTTCTTGTTTCCTTTCTTCTTCTGTTAGGTTTTTGAAAATTGTATTTCTCTTCTTGTTGCACGTGTCGATCACTGGTGCGATTATTTAGCTCGGTGCGTTTTCAATAGTGAATCATTCTTGTTGTCGGGATTGCTCAAGATTTTCGTATCAACCTTCGCGCAAAACTAATTATATTTTCGGCGTGCGCTCTCTTCGTACACTGCAACGTTCGGCATCGCAAGTTGAGATTTATATTAATCTCCAAACATCTCTGGCAATCTTTCAGTGTTTTCGCAGACGCCGAGTTATTCGCGAACTTTTATGAAAGTCAATTCTTGTTTGCCGAGCTGTCAGTTCTCATAGCAATCGTGTCGAACCGACGAGTTCTAATTAAATCTCATCGCACAAATTTCGCGTTTGTTCGTTGAAATTCGACCGATTAGCTAGATTGCACGTCATCGCCAAAATTGGTCGGTCATATTGACAGTGCCGGATTGTAACATTATACAGATGCTAGTAGTGAGTTTCGTACGGCTGGGCGACGGTGAAGGAGATTATGGTTTCATGCATGCTTGCGAGTAATGGGTATCTACTTATTGGAGTTCATTAAAATAAGTGCTTGTTGTTCGTGACAGGTCGACTAGCTGCCAAGATTGCGCGAAAAGAGTCACTTTCTTTGAAGCTCGCGCTTAGGCCCGACCGCCAAGAACTGATTAATAGGAACATTCTCCAGCTCCAGACTGACAATGAGAGACAGGAGACGAAAGAAGCCATTGGGGCGAAGCTCATCAGGTATTGTTTGTTTATCGTTGATTATTTTCAATCGTCATGTGTAATCATTCAACTTCTGTTGATAACATTATCAGATTATGAATAGGTGTAGAGAAAACAGCTCTTCATATTTTTTGACTTTTTTTATCATTCTAATTCAACTTGACCAAGTTAGATAGACGAAAATGAATAGCCCTTGGTATTGACACTGTTTTGGTTTCAAGTTAGAAGTCAAAATGAATTCGACGATCTAACGCTTAAATTGTGTTGACAGGCGACTTAGTATGCGACCAACACAGGAAGAGTTGGAGGAAAGAAACATATTGAAAAGTAAGTTTTTTAAACTTTTTTTTCTTGGAAATTTGTGATTCAAAAAGAATACAAATTTGAGGTCATTTCATTTTTTATTTTTTTCTTCTTAGAAACGACACCTGCTGAGGAAAAGAAACAGAAAGAGGAAAAGAAAAGGTACCTCTTGCGAAAGCTCAGTTTTCGGCCCACAGTCGAGGAGTTGAAAGAGAAGAAGGTAAATCTTGTAAATGCATAATGGTTTGTTAACATTCACGATATTCAATCCCTTGTAATTGAATCTATTGAATAGAAGATTGTTCGAAAGGTTATTTTTATCAGAAATCCTACTTTCGAGTACCATTAAAACAGCTTTTTTCGTCTGATCTGATCGGATTTATTCGTCATAAAAATGAACTTGAAAATCTTTTTCACTTGATTGAAAACAACACGTGTTAAAAAAAATCGTGTATAGAAACAATGATATGAAATGCAAAGCTAGGCAGACTTTTTACGAATTTCTAACGAATATTTTGCAACGGGAGTGACGTAGAACAGAACTTTTTTATGTTTTTTTTGCTCTTCCAACTGAAACCGAAACGAAAAGAGAAACTCGAGCGTTGCTTTTAGCGATGAATTTATATTGAATCGGATTTTGTAAATTAGAATGAAAAAAGTGTTCTAAAACGGATTTTCAGTGCACTCTGTAAACACAAATTGTAACTCGACTTAAATTAACTACATTTAAAAAAATATGTAAAATAAAAACGCTACTCATGTGAAATTTCTTTAAAAAAACAGAAACCTATTTTTAGAATGAATATTTGTTTCTCCACATTCTGAATATTTCATTTATTTTGTTTGCACAAAATATAGTCTTTCAATAAATACGTACACACCCACACCAATTCGACTCTTCGCGTGTAAACTTCAGTAACTGTGAAACTCATTTTATGAATGAACGCGCAATAGTGGAATCTTATTGATAAAATCTTAATATTCATAAATGCAGTTCTAACACGCGTTTAACCGTAACTTGGTGTTTGGAATTAAACCAACTTGTTCGCAAGAAAAGTAGAAAGAAAAAACACGAAAACTTTTAGAGGATCGTAATCTCAACGACACCTTTTCATGACGAACAAAAAAAGACACATTTCAAGACCATTCAAAAATTTGCACATCTAAATCTATACGTACAAGTTTGATTGGATGTCATCCAAATTTCGTGGACGTTAATGAAAATACGTTGCAATTACGTATGCAAATAACACGCCGTTTCCTTTACAGATCATCAGATTCAACGATTATATCGAAGTGACGCAAGCTCATGATTACGATAGACGAGCCGATAAACCTTGGACTCGTTTAACCCCAAAAGATAAGGCGGCCATAAGAAAGGAGTTGAATGAATTTAAGAGTTCCGAAATGGCTGTTCACGAAGACAGTCGACACCTCACAAGGTATTTCCCATTGTTCTTTCCAAAACACACAACTTTTTATCTTTAACCCATTTCTCACTAAGAATTAAAATAATGGGGTTTTTCTTATTTATAATTGCATAGATTTATTTTTGATTAGAAAACAAGAAGTATGAATCAGTTATAATTATGAAATGATTAATTAAACAACCCGAATTTTGGCTAGCATGAAATTCACTTTATCAAAATTTGAAAAGGGGGGTATTCCATCCAACATTCCATATTTTATGTTAAAATTATTGTTTCCTTTCAAAATTAATATTCATGTTTCACGATCATAACATCTCAATTGTATTTTCTGCATAAAATAATGTCAGAAATGACCCCTTTTCCTGCATTTATTGTTTTGATAAAAACGTCCATAAATCTAATTTAAATGAAAAAAGTGTGCAACTAACAATACTGTCCTTCATCAATTCCAAAAGTTATTCTCTACAAAAACGATTTTTTTTGAAAATATAAATAGTGTAAAACTGATTAGAGTTAACAAAGAACGTGCAATAATGCTTTTATTTTCCGGCCAATCAATATGACATTTTTCGAATTTATTATAACTTGATTATCTAAAAATGGACCAGTCCAATTTGTTCTATCAAGTGCAAAGAAAAAAAATCAATATTTATATTTTGCCACCGTTGCGATTATGATTTTTGTTCTTTTGATGATATTTGAAACTCAATTTAAATCTAAATTGGGTGTGAAAACACACGTTTTAATTTCATCAAATATCAGAAATGTGTCAGTACCTTACAGTCTCATATAAAAAACGTTGCTTCGTTAACAACGCAATTTTTATCAAAGATTCAAGTTTCTAATTCAAATAATCATTGTTCAACTTTCTACCTAACAAAGTTGACTAACTAACAAAATTCAGCTTTTGGTTACAACTTTTTTTAAAGGTAGTCATATATTTTAGTCCTAGAGTATTGAAAAAGCTTTAAAAAAGAAGTTTGAATGAGTTGTTGGAAAGGATTTTTATGAAATAATATTTGTGTTTTAGGTTCCATAGGCCATGACAATTGCAATGTGAAGAGGTGCTAGAGTGTGGTGCGTTGAAAGGTGCAGTGCATTGTTCTCGGTCTCGTGGTCGAGTTAGCCTGCGTACCTTGATCAATCAAGTGACGCGCATTGTGACGCCGCTGACGGCGATGTTGATTTTCTAACGTCGTCTGGGACACGTCGTCGGTGATGCATCTGAACCATCATCCGCGGCAATACGATTGTGATAGGGTTGCGTCTGCCACGTTGGATTGCTGGCAGGCCACTCCGCTGAGTTGTTTTAAGGGTAGTTCACAACTGCGCTCGACAAAACACGCAAATCTTTTCAAAAATCAACAACGCCCCTCCCTCCTCCACTCTTCCCGCTCCAAAACAGACAATTCCAGCATGCCCCTCGTCCCCTTGTCGTCAACTCCTTTCCTCATTCCATTTTCACCTCGATTTTTGTTATCGCATCGTGTTATTCAGTATCGAGCCCCGACGGCAAACGTGTGCAACGCGTTTGCGCCCGTTTGCCAGTCGGATAAGAGCTCATTGTTGATATTCAGTGAATCCGAGTGCGAACAGGCCTTTATTCTGTGCGAACGCCATTGAAGGCCTGCTGTTTTATGGCTTTTTGATCTAGATGATGCTTTTGTAAGTGCAAACGAAAGAAGAAAGATAAGAGGAGCCGAGAGCAAAAGTGTCATCTACATCAAACGCTCAAACGAATCACGGAAATTGGGCAATACAAATCGGTATCCAAGGGTCGATATTATATACATATGAAATCAATGCCACCTGCCTTCGATTTTGTTTCAATTGCCCAGTTTCACAAGGTCCCGAATGCCACACGAGTAGCGAATTGTACCGCGCACGGCACAACAGCGTTATCTAAGCGCATTATGTCGTTTGTTTCTCATTTTTTAAATGATAAGTATTTATTCACGACTTTGTGACTCTCAAAACCTGAGAACGTCGATCTATGCTTTGTATTTATTTTTTTACACGACGGATTATATAGTTATTGTCTGTATATAATGATAGATGTATACATATATTATATGTACACTGTTTTTATTAATCATAGTTTGTACATTTGTACAAAAGTTGTATCGTTCTTTCGTTTCTTTTTGTGTATTCCAACAAGCGAAATCAAAACTGTCAACGCGTTGTTGACATCACGAGTTGACGAACGTTGAAAATAGAATCAAATGAAACATAAAAAAATCAATTTTCAAGTTTTTGTACCGTCACTTGGATTTAGTTCTTGTTTTCTCTCGACCCGGTTTATTGAGAACATTGAATCGAGTGAACAGAAATTAATTTTCTTATTTCAGTATGTTGATTGATATAGCGTTGCCATATTGCGAATGGTGTTGACTGAAATGACCCGCGAATTTGATTTGCTCGTAAATCAAGTTGTTTTAAAATATAATATCGTCGTCACAATTGCGAGGTCGGTTATTGTTTAGTATTTGTTACAGTCTATACTCCATTTGTAACTTTAACAGTAACGACTAATTAAAGTTTCACACAAAAATATCATTCCAAAAGAGAAAGTTGGTGGAATTATGAAAACTTTTCCAATTAAAATTTGAAAACTTGATCGTTATAAATTATAAAAATTAAAAATTGAGATTCTGTTATTTCATTTCTCTTGGAATGTTCCTCTTTAAAAGATCATACCGGTGCAGTGATAACTGATTTCATGTTCATCGAAATATTTCAAATTAATTGCGATAATAAATTTGGCCATACAAGCGAAGCACTCATTTCTATACATTATAAATTGAAATCGATAATTCTGTATTTTATACATTGACATGACGTACAATTTAACAACCCAATAACATGACTTCTACAATGTTCGCTGCCGTAACAAACAAAAACACATTCAATATTTATCTTTCAAGCACGGGCTCTTGTCATCGTTACAAATGATTACTTATTATTACAACTGATTGCCATTTCAGTATCTGAACGTCTGTCCTTATTTGTTTATTAAGCGAAAGAAACTGTTTTTAAAAATTAAAAACTGCTCGCTATTATCATTCAATTACATTTTCCAATTTGTACAATTACACAATTGTTTGCACGAATGGAAACGTTATTTTTCATTTACAAGTGAAAATAGATTTTGTTTGGTATTAATTTTGCAACGCAATGTCTTTTAACAAACTGTTGAAATTGTGTTTTCATACTTCAATTTTGTACATTTCACTCGAAAAATTAAAAATGATAATTATATAGCTGAATCTCACATGTAACAATTCTCAGCAATGAATGCTGTGAATGATAATTTTTAATTTTTGTATTTATATTGTTATTAATGTTTCGTGTTCGTTTTAAACAACAATTTGACCTAATGTTTAACTGTTAATAAAGCAATAAATTTACGAACTCGTGATCGGTGTAAACTTACTTATAGTTTTGGTGCAATATTAATTGAGCTATCGAATTCGTGACCTGTGATAATAATCAATATTTGCTGATTGACTTAACTGATCTTTCAAAAAACAGTTGCAATTGTAATAATATTTCAATGAGAAAAAGAAGCGCGAACAAAAAGAAATTATAATTTTTTACTCGATCCCAGTGGAAGTTCTGTGAATAAAAATTGTATTAAAACGTCTATTTTTTCAGTATCATTATGTATTATGTCGAACATTTTATTACACGTTGATTTTGTTTCTAATTTAAACAACAAAAATGTTCTATCTGGATGACCGTGAACTTGATCAAAATTTGTATACTAAGTGAAGTATTAGAATGGTTATCATGAGGGACAAGTTGGGGTAACGCTGTTGATGCTGCCTTGCGATAAGTTTTAGCCAATAAATCTTGTAGTTGTAAGTGCGTGTCTGATATCGCGGACATGTCATGTCGTACAATGAAATTTTGTACAAAAGCTTAATGTACGTACTGTGACCTCCAGAGCTACGAAACAGCAATGTCAAACAATAACGAAACGAACAATTGATGATATGAAATTAAAAAGAATGTCTTGCTTAATAAAGTAATTGTAACCAGTGAAAAAAAAACAAAACAAAAAGAGGATCACAACTTGACGCTGTAATCAGCAAATGTTAAGCGCATGTGTGGACGGATTTGTAATTGCATTTTTACATTGTTAATACTCAACCTGATGCAGAACAATGATTCAATGTGTTGGTAACAAATTAAGCGCGATCTACATTGTGGAATTATAATTACAATGTTCTGAGCAGTTTTTGTTTTACGCGCTGTTTTCAATTCTGGCAAAGAGTAAGTTTGCAATTTATATAGTTGCGCTCATTTTTCACATTGTATAGCATTGACATTCGATTTATACAATAAAATTATAAATCTGCTAATTGCCGAACTCAAACACAGGCATTACCATTTTTCATATCTTTATCAACCTCAAATTCAATTTCCACCTTGAACAGTTCATTTCTCTCTACTTCTCTCTTCGACTTTCTTCTGTCTACAAATTGAAACATCAAAAAAAGCACTAACTTTTGAACTAATTTTCCACGAAAACCCGTGTCTGTTATTTTTGCGAGAGTTTTTGATTCTTATTATTTTTCATTGATATTCAAATAATTTATTTAAAAGTTTGTTTGCAGTTAGTTCAATGAAAGGGCTTGGAGGCTTTTTTAATTTGATTTGCATCCTAGAGTTATTGCGTCTTTCACCACCAACGTCTAATTAGGATTTAAAGATGACAGGACCAAGAACTTTAATTTCGTTTGGAGTTTTATGCAGAAAGTCATTTGAAAGAATTTGTTTTCTATTCACATCAGAGAATTATTACTTTCATTTATCATCAAATTCCAGTTTTTGTTATAAATTCTTCATGCTATCAACTACGTTCCACAGAAAATTGCGATACAATTTTCTCCTTTGCTATCTCTGACTGCACATCTTTGAAAGTTCGATTAAAAGGGAACCAAGTGTCTCAAAAGTATGTAGCACATTTTTAACTCACCTAAAAATTGTTAAACTGTATATACGTTGTTCATCAAAATTCAGGAGTGTCTATCAAAATCGTACCATCATTATTTCGCACAACTGTAAAGTATCAAGCATTCCATAATGAAACAGAATCTCATTAGTTACTTGTTACTAATACAATTTCACGACCATACAATTTTCTATATCGCACACTTGATAATACATATTGGACGGATTTATAATAGAATCATAAACCTCTTATAAAGCGTTCGAGGAATTTTTTGAACCAAATTAATTAATTTTAAGTACAAAATCAGTACTTTGAATTCTGAGTTGATATATCATTAAGGTATCATTAAAAAAGGTTCAAAATTGTTACTCGGCACAATTAATTGTTGAAGACGTTGATAAAAAAAAAAATAATTACCGATTTGAGCGACAAGTTCCTCATTCAAGCATTTAAAACTTGACATTCCATAAATGTTTAGACTTTTGAGCAAAAAAGTATACGATCATCGCAATACGTTTTAGTATAAGATGAGGGTGAAATTGTTATCTATTTTTTTTCATTTATCTGTTACTTCCATTACGTTAATTATCAAGTAAAGTAATGAACAAAACTTAAGATTTTGATAACAAAAAGTGAACATCAAAAAGAAGCAATATTCAAAAGAAATAAATTTGTTCGGATAAACAGTTGTTACCAACGATTCAGAAATCTTTAGAGTAGTCATCGTATAAAATAAAACCCATCATAAGATACAATCGATGAAGGACAATCTTTATCGTATAGACTGTTTGTTTTTAGAATAGAAACAAAAAAGACGAGAACAATTATGGCACTGTACGTCACAGTACGTACCCAAAAAACTCCTAATGATGCTCGTAGCTGGACATCATCATTCTTATAATATTTGAGAAGAAAAAAATGATAAAAATAAAAAAGAAATCACTGTCAAAAACGATACATACTACGTTACGCGGTTGTCTTCGAATTACTAATAGTGGATTAGCAACAAATACGACGACTTATAACTCAAATTATTCAGTGATGAACAAATTGTTTGATATGAATATAAATATTATTCTTATTCCGAAAACGCTGTGATCCATAAGTTCGACAGATGCGTATTTAAAAAACCTACAGATAAGGGTAGCAGAATTAACGCATCAAATAAAAAAAATGGTTGACGCTTTCTGAAAAACAAAAAACATAAAAAACGTTGATTTTCAAAATTCTTTTCTATTGAACTGTTACACTTTTATAAAGCTTGAACAAATGATTTTGAAAAAGCAAAAAAAAAAGTTGTTACTTTTAGTGTTGTTCAACGAACTCTTTTAGTTTTCACTAGTTGGGAGACACTTTGCAATGCTCATAAGAATCAAAAAAGGAAAATTAAAATGATCATTGACAGTATTGTACATAAACTAAACAAGTAAATTTTGAAACAAAATTACATAAATAAATGAAAATATTGTGCTTTGTGAAGATGTAATGGGCGCGTCCGCGCCGTTATTACGCATGTCACATCATGTGATTGTCACAACTCGTGACGCTATCATAAAAAGAAAAAGAAATAAATAAATACCAGAAGTTTAGTTTAAACTTTTTACACGTGTGTTAAATCATGATTTACAAGAAAAAATTGTTCATTAAGGAAATTTTTAGTTACTGGTTTATCTAATGGTTCGCACAATTGTGCGAACGCAGTTTGTACAAACTCATATTATTCAACAATACTTTTTTCAATTGTAAAATTAACTTTTGATTTTTCCAAGCGATGAACAAACACGCAACAATTAAAATTTATGACGATATTTAGACGTATACTAGCGACTCTGTAAACATGTATATACAATTTTGAAATATTAAATAATGATTACAGTTAGAGACATTTAACAAAAGGCGTTCTTCTCTCCGAATGCAATGAATAATAATCAATAATCAGCCTATAGTTGTAACGCCCACGCAGTAAAAAGCATTACGAATAAAACGAAGAATGAACATATATTATATATATACTTAAACCACCTGTTTATAGTATATTATACTATATTATGGCGAGCGCTGCTGTATGTGCATTTTTTAGCACAAAAAAGTTGGTATTTTCTGTACAAATGACAACATAAGGAAGTAATGTATAATCGTTATTAAGTCTTTTGGTCTAAAAGAAAATTATAGTACACAAAAAAACATTTTTAGGCCACCATACGATGGCCCACTAAACAATAATTGTAAAACTAATAAAACTTAATCAAAATTGCTTTGACAATTTATTTATTTTTGCAAACTTTTTTACATATTTCGTTGAATGTTAATCAAAACAAATCACGATTCATCAACTTGTTAATAGTTTTGTGCTGAAAACATAGGACCATTTTTGCCATATTTTCCCCAAACTGTCACTTTGTTAAAAATGAAAAAATACTGTTTTTCAACCGTTGGAGAAATTTTCAGCATGAAACTAATGACTAAACTAATTTTTGTTATTTTATTATGTACTTTAGTTAGTTACGTATGTTTTTCGAAAATGCCCATTGTATGTATATAAACATAGTCTACATAATAAAAAAAACAGACTCTTAAAATTGTATTGTATTAACTTATCCTTTTTTTTCTATCACAAGATACATCACTTCCTTAGAATTAGAACTCAAAATGGGTTTATTTGTTTAAGGTAAATAAATTTGCACTGAATGTTACTTCATATTTATTACACATTTGCTTTCAGTCATAAACAAAAGAAATATCACAAAAACATAATAATAAAATAGAAAAATATGTTCGAAGCCTCTGCACTTTGCTAGAAATCATATCTGACAAAATGCAATCACATTACATAATTGAACAACAAAGCACATGTACATCTTTATCATGGACATTTTTAATTCGTTAGAACCCATAGGTACGGAAGAGCATCTGAGGTATAAACATAGGTAAAGTTACATACTCGCTAATATCACTTCAGATCTTACTGTTTTAAAACACGGAATAACAAAATATCAATTTAATCGCAGTAACAATTATATTAGATCTACGCAGCAAAATACTTATTTCTCAAAAAATAAACAGCATGGAATGCACTCTTTATTACACAATAACAGAATCAAAATCGGAGAAGTCTCCATTGATTGGACTTGTTGACAAATTGTCAACCGTAATACCTAAAATCTTAAACGGAGATTCCTGTAAATCAAAAAATCGATTAATGAAAATGTTCAACTTGAAACTGCTTTAATTGTCTATTTTAATGTTGTCTAATTAATTTCTAATTAAAATGAGATTAGAATTAGGATAAATATTTTAGTGCCATACTCACTTTTTTATGGACGTAACTATTGAGATCGTGACCTAGATAGAATGCAATTTTTTGAAGACCATGTAACGATCGCAGTCTCAAGTCAGGATCTGGTTGGAGAAGACGTTTCAATAAGTCTTGCGCAGCTGGCGTCAAATTTTCTGCATTCGGTGGCAAGGTCCCGGGTGTTTGATCAACATTACTTTCGACTTTGCTCAATTTCGGATCGGTTTTCGCAGCTTCCAGGTCGGTTTGTACATTGGCCGGATACTGTAAACAAAATAAAAAAGAAAACACTTTAAAAAATGAACCGAATCTATTGATTTTTCCATCGGGCAATTTTTCTTAGCTATAAACATTTGTATGAAACAAAAACCAGTTCTAAATTTACGAGCAGATAAATCGTTTGAATGCTACTAAAACCAAGGTCATTAATAGATACATGGCCACCTGCACCAACCAGAATACAAGATGCAAAATGGCGAAATTTCATTGCGCATGTGGACCATTTTTCTGCCGCTTGTATACCGGCCATAAATATCTGTATATGCTTGTAGATCGAGGCTACTAGACTACTAGATATACGTCGGGTCAACGGCCACCGACGACCCTCAATCTAACCGCTCATCAATCCATTTTCAACACTTGCGCATAATCATTTTTTCCCTTCTTTTTTCATCCATGTTTTTTTCATGGTGAAACATTTTTTTTCATACCCCAGATAAAAACAACATAATGTTTTAAAGCTCAGATAAAAAAGTCTCATCCGTATTTTTATAGATGAAAAGAAGACGTTAAAATGTGACAGTATAATGTACGAAGATATTTTCACAGATTGAATGTATAAAAGATTATTAGTCATTTGATTGCTGCTCCAAAGGTTAAGCGGATCTAACAAGTTAGGCACGCTCTTTCAAATTTGATATCGATTGATATTTCGTTAATCGATTATAATTCAGTCGTTAATGTCAAAATGTTATTTTGCATTTTTCAAATGCAAACAACTTTGAAGACTACTTGTTTTATCATAAGATATGTCAATTCGAGTTGGTAAATGTCGATAAATTGATACCAAAACATTTTTGAAATTTTTTTCCCTCGTGATTTTTAGTCGGAACAATCCGAGGCGGATTTGAATGATCAATCACAAAAAAAATTGACTATTCAAGTGCTTCTGATTTGCCGGTAGAAATATCGAGTCGGTACACTTTTCACATCTGTCCGACCCAATTTGAATTGCAAATCCTAACGAATCTGTAATGTGTTATTTATTTGATTCAACCACAACCTCCTTTTGAATATTAATTCCACCGTGTTTATAAAAATCTAACAACTTGGGAGTGGAAACAAAAAGGTTGAAACATCAGAAAAGAAAAACAAACAGCATTTTTTTGTACAAACGTTAAAACATCGTTGCGTGTCGTCGAGGGACCTGAGAATAAAACAGGGTTGGATAATTTCAAATGGGTCTAATTAGCGAGGGCGCGATAAAGATGAAATAGTGATTGACGCGGCCGATAGTTGAAGAAGCTCCGAGTCTCGTCACTTCCGAAGAAGAATTTCTTGCGAAGACTTGTGTGTGACCTTCGTCGCAGAATCTCAACGAGAACTTCAGACGCGAAAAATGCGGGCCGTTGCCCCGGTTGGTGCCTCGAGGCTCTTCTTCTTCGCAAGTCCAAGTGCCTCTTCGTTTGCTCTTTTTCTCTCCTTTTTTTCTATTTTATTTGCCTTTTCTTGTTCCCTTTGCGTACGCGCTGCTTCTTCTTCTCTCATCGTCCCGGCGCCTCAAAAGGAAGAGGATGTTGGCCAAAAGCACCGTGTATATTATGATAATGCAAATACCCGCTTGATCATCAACTCATCGCCGAGACGATGGAACCTAATTGATTTACAAACACTCTCAATATGTTTGTATTTAAAAGTCCTCGCTTTACTTTTATTCTTCAACTTGAAGCGACATTTACAAAACTTTTCATCTCTTTATTTTCGAGTGCTCGAAATACGACTTACATCCCAATTTGAATTGCAAGTCATCGGAGATTTTAAATTCAACAGTTTAGTCATTTCGAAAAGTTAGTGAAGTTAGTGAAATCAAAGTGTTTTACAATTTATAAGAAGTTTAACAAAATCCACAAGGAAATATGAAAGGAAAAAAGTTACAAGTTTTTCTTTTAAAGCAGCCTCTCAGTATTAAGTAATAGCGAAATAATAATCGAGAGATAAAAAAGTTCGAACCAGGAAAAAGGAAATCGAAGAAGGGTCGTAAAAGTCGTGCGTCCAAAAGTAGTGTTTGCCCAGTTAGGAAAATGACAGGCAGGATTATTTTTGGTTTGCAAATGATATGAAGAAATGGGCACTAAAAACGGTGAGAAGCATCGCAGGATGTGCAGCGAAGCCTCAGCAGCGACCTGCCATTACGAGCTTTTTATCCTCACTTTTTTCACCAACGACTGTATCTATTTATAGAAATTAATGAGACAATGGGACGCTGAGTGGCAACTCTAAAAATACCTTTGATTAGCATAAGTAATAACATTTTTCATCGCTATCAGTAAGAGGTCGTTTTGAGATAAAAAGAAGTCACGAGATGGACAAAAACAAGGCTCGTAAAATTTACCTAGCCGTGCAAAATTAAAAAAAGAAACGTAGAGGACAAAAAAAAAGAGGAGAAAAAATACAGTTTGGATCGGACTGAGATAAAACGTGTCGGATTAATATCCCGGGGAGCGGGATTTTGCAGCCGTCGCGAGTCGGCAAAAAGCATACAAACGGTATTGCAATAAAAGAAATAAACGGAATGCGCCGCGAGGAAAGAGGAAGAGGACTGGTCGCCGGACGGGTAGCAGACATTGACTTCGCATTAAGTTGTTCCTATTAAGGCAATAGCCGGCATTAGAAACCGCCCAGGTCTGCGTCCAAGGCGCCAAGGGTAATCATCGCCAGGTATTACGGGAGCCGCGACAAGTGCGCTATTTATAAGTGAACCGGCACTGAAGATGACGCTGTATGGATACCCTTCGGCGCTCGACTGCAGAACTGCGACGCCACTTGCGTCATTGCAGCGCAGCAACTTGTTTCGGCAGTCCTTTGATCGGATGCAAATGCATCATTCTGGGCCGGTCAAACACCCTAACGTACGCCTCTACCAACATAACAACCACACGTGGATCGCTCACACTTTTTCATCCAGTTTATTTGCCGCCAATTGGACCACCTAAGCATATTATAACGATTGAAAAAACATTCACTTCTGTACGCAGATACACACTTTCAATTCTATCATTTTTTAATTTTCGCGTAGGGACGCACTTGAATAATCCTACATTTCAATATAAAAATGTTTTAATATTTCTATATTTAAAATTTTTGAATTTAAACAAGATATTATTTAGTATTTTAAAATTCAAAATTGAAGACAATTCTTAGCGAAAGGTGATGATGTTTTTGCAATTTTACTTAACATTAAACAATGATAAAATTGAAGTCAAAGCTGTTGATTCTGTTGTTTATTGGCTACCTATTAAACTATCCAATCTAGTGTGAGATCGGGTTAACAGTTGCAACCGGTAATCTGTTGCGGTAACATTATTCAGGCTGGGTCACACGTCTTTCAAATGCAGCCAAGTTAATTGAAAGCCAAGAGAGAAAGACAGAGAGAGATGGAGGTTATTGCAAGCTATTTGTTTTGTAAAATGAATTAGAGGTTTGTTCGAAATCGTTATTATCTAACTGTTGCTGTTTCAAACTGTTATACACCACACTTGGTTTCATAATCCGACAGAAACACGCACCGTCAATTCCTCACGAAATTGACACAGATGCAAATCGATACTGACTTTTTAATTCCCTCATCTTCGAATAAAAAAAAGCCTTTTTTCAAGTCACTTTTTTTATGTTTCATATTTCTCTTTCAGATTCAATTGTCTGCACTTCCCTTATTTAAAACAAGCCGTCGCTTGAAACTAAAAAAAAAAGTTATTCTCCTTAGTTAAACACCACAAGTTGGAAGATGGCGATGGCGCAGTCTGATAATATTATAATGCTCACTTTTGCAAGGTGCATGCTGATGATGATAATTGTTGTATTCACCTTGCCAATTGAAATTGTAATGAATTGTTAATTGAGTGGTTTGTCAAGGCCAAGGTGTTTACGCGAAAAAGCTCTCGTCGGATTTCGTTCAAATAAAGTACAATTTTTACGTCCAAGCGAGGAGGATGTGCGACGGTGCAACAGAGAGTCGGGTTCTCTCGCTCGCTGATATCTTCTTTGACCAGCAGCTCGAGCAGAGGAAAACACAAGTGAAGTAGATAATAGTGATGGTCTATTAATAATAATCACACAGGATAATCACACGCAGAGGCGAGTTTACCGTTGACTTTTTTACCTCTTCTCTTCTCGTTTGGTCGTCGTTGGTTGTTGCTGATTTTTTGTTATTCACGTCTCCTCGCTGTTTATTATTCACCTGACTTGGCGTTTTAACTCAGACAGACTATCTGCTCGAATTCCTCGGTTTCCGATTCATGCATTGCGCCGCACACAGACAAACCTTTCTGATCGGATAGATACTGGTTTCTTGCGCGAAAGGAAGTAACATAACTATGGGTATTCGTCGCGCATGGTAGTTGCGAGGCGCCGAAGAAGATCCCTGCACATATTACAGTGCTTACTTGGTCGACAAAACCAGGGTCATTCTGTGACTTTTTACGTAGCCAATCGACGCCAACCTGGTTCACCTTGCAAAGGTTTTCTTGCAACCTATGAAAATATCAAAGCTCCTTTGATCACTATTTTGCTATTTCAATGCAACCGCCGCGATGCTCGTTCAACTTTCTCGTTTTCAAACCTCTCAGATTCCAAATCGGTTTGGTTTAGACAAAGTAAGCAGACGCAAAAAAAATTATTTTCATTTTTTTTTCAAAAAACTCTGTTATTTCATTGAAAATAACATTGACAAAAAGTTTAAGAAATGTTATTGAATTGCGACTGTGGAAAGATCCATTGGACGTTAATTTTCTAAATCATAGATATGATAAATCGTTCATATAGAAGAAGAGGTCTCTCTGACTTGTTTCTAAAGTCTATAATAAAGTACGCTAGACTTGATTGAAAGACGTGTAGGAATTCTGTTATTTTTTGTCTACACGTTATTTCCTTAGGTACTCCCTTAAATAGATTATAATCTCGGTTTACGAAGTCTATAAATAGAAACGTAATGAGCATAGTTTAATGGCACAAAAATTCATTTTCAGCTACAATTACTTTTTATGTTCAATCATTACGGTGGGAAGAGAAAAAGCAGAAATAAAAATGCAAATTTTAATCGGCCAAAAAAGCGCTGATCCCTGTGTAAAAATTCGCGCCATGAATTTGGGTATAAGCGCGCACCTGAATCGGCTGGAATGTGGTGCAAATGATTTTAAGAGTCTTTGCCCTTTGAGATTGCACGTTACCAGACATTATAATGGGTTTAAAATCATTCGGCCATAATCAGGTTTATAATCAGTCTTTTTTTTTTAAAAAAAACTTTTGATATCTTTCTTTTTGAATCTTCCAAAACATGAAATTTAGAGAAATACAAAAAAATGAACACAAAGGATACATGAGAAGAAAGGATGAAAAGTTTTGGCCTATCAAAAAGTCAGACATTTTAATATCATTCTGTCAGATGATGAATCTGAGGCACAACAGGCTGAGCAAATTCGACAAGCACAACATTTCGGCTGAGCAAACGACAACGAACTTGTGGCACGCCAAGATTCACCCTGTCGGTTTGTTCGGAGGGCATGTCTTTTATTTTCGTATATCTGCAGCCGTATCTTCCCTTTCTCTTGGCAGTCTTCGTTCCCTGACCCTCGTGTTCTCGTGCCTGCCGTATAGGGAATTAATACGGTTGCTGAACGCTCTCGGTAAAAACTCAAACCTCTCTCCCTCTTGCTCGCTTCTTTTTTTTTAATCCGCACATCCTTTGCACCGTCCATCTCGGAGCAGCCCGGATCGAACGAATTCGAGATGGGATTTATTGCGAAATTCACCGTTCTAGTTTTATTTCATGACGTTCGGTCAACAAACTTTGTCCGAATCAAATGTTCAAATGACCAAAATTCTAACAAGCTAGAAACAAACTTGTTCTTCAAATTGTTAGATGCTTTTGATATGATAAAACAAACATTCTGTCTGGTTTGAAGATGTTTTCAAAAATAATGAATGTTGAATTTTTTGGGTTGAAAAATGATGACTAGTCGAGATCGTCAATCTCTGTAGCGTATAATCATGCTGGAGAGAAAAATGATAAGATCATCGGGTATGAAAATGTTGCAGCAGCTTGCATATTCATAAGTGTCGCGTGTCATAAAATCGGAACGAAAACTAGTTTAATCACTGGCGCCAGCATCCGTTAATACCGGAGCAATGACATTTTTCGTCATTCGTAAGTTTATTTGACACGTCGGTGACAAATCGTGCCGAGCAGATCCAGCATCACTTCAGTCCAGATGCATTATAATAATACAATAATTATCATAATTGGAATGTCCTTGGAGAAATTAATTATCGCGCGAGCGCAACCAAGTGCGCGATGAAAAATGACTGAAAGACGCGAAAAAGGGAGTTGAAATAGTAACGCAAAGTGCTGGCTCCGGCGTCTCCACAAAAGTACCGTTAACAATCGTTATGCTCCATTAAACGAGCCAACGGCAGACTAATTAACGATGCGCCGATTAATAGGCGACCGTCTGCAAAGTGGTCTATAAAAATGTGCGCCTTCGATAATTGTCCGCAAAAATAAACATGATGACAGACTGTTTCTCAAAGCCACGATCATCGAGTTCCGCTAACAATTTTTCTCTCCTCTCTGTTTCTCTCTTTTGGTCTCTCGCTTCAAATCTGAAAAGTTGGATTCGTAATTAAAAGAGTTTGTGCATACACACCACGCGTGTTATTATCTTCAGGTGCATCACGCTGTTATCCACTTGGATCACCCTTGAAAATAATGCACTTTTTTACATTTTTTAATTGGCGACTATTTTCTCATAAATTTACGCATCGCTCGAGCTAATAAATTTTTCCGTGAGGCGTTTCGCGTGAGACTCAAAACGATTACTAGAACTTGAACGAGAACTTTGCGATGTTGCAAAAAAACGATTAATTCCAAAGTAACAATTTGTTCAGACTCAAATTTAGTGTCAACAAAATTGTATCTGAGTGTGCTGTAGTTTTGTCGCGTCCATTCAGTTGATTCTCAGGTCGAATAAGAGCCATAAGACAATCCGCGAGAATATTACAATAATGATCGCTCGTATGATAGATATAATGATCGAGACGTTCCGATTCGTCCTTCGCCGTCACACGGACTATTATTCAATTGAATTCAATGCTACGCCGACTATTAGGAAATTACATTCGAGAACTTTCTTTTGGACATTCGACAGATTATACTTCCGTTGAATCTAATAGATGTTGTAATTGTACCTAATAGGCATCACTAGGTGATTGAAGTACCTGATTGATGTACAAAATTAAAAAAAAAAGAATCCTTCAAATATGAAAAAAGAATGTCTCTTCTTCTAACTCCAA
The DNA here is from genome assembly GCA_020615435.1 of Telenomus remus. Taxonomy (NCBI): domain Eukaryota; kingdom Metazoa; phylum Arthropoda; class Insecta; order Hymenoptera; family Scelionidae; genus Telenomus; species Telenomus remus. The sequence continues at coordinate 13,444,695 of CM036337.1, forward strand.
GTCCAAAGTCTTTTCCTATACTTTTGCACTAAAGATTACTAGTTAATTACTAGATATCATTGGTTCGATTTAATCTCTCTAGTTCCACCTTCTAGACCATTAATTTTACTCATTTTCACGTGCAAGATTACACGTCCATTGCATCATCCGCATTATAGATTACAATTTGCGAACGTGATCGCACAAAGAAAGCGCATCTGCAACAGACAAGTCGGACGTGCATTTTTTAAATCACCAAAACAATTTTCCAGTCGCAATAGAATGACATTCAAACGAACCAAATACGTTGTTTTTTTTTGCGCATTTCAAACGTATCAAACCTATTGAATATTTTATAAATGTATTCGTTAAAATGTCTCTCTTTTTTCTGTTTCGTTAATCCTGCACCTCATCAGCGATTCCACGTGAACTCCGACGTCCAATTTGTATCGATCGCTTATCGCATCAATTACATTCGATTTTTCCTTTCTAAAAATAGTTCGCGCATTTACATTTGCGACTGTTTTTCCAAACGCCTTTAAAAGCTAAATTGAAATCCCTACCATCGTCCGCTGATACCCATCTCACCCTGAAACGGTCCGATGACGACTTTTTCTCTTTCACATTTTTCTATTATTTTTATTGTCTCGATTGTTTTCCAACGTTACTAGACAAATTAAACAAGCTGCAAACTCTATCCAGCGCAAGAATCCACGATGAAATGCCGACTGTGGGAAAACGTTGAAAGCGTCATTTAGAAGTTCACAGAACGGCTGAGTCGGAGCCTTCACCTTCCCATGATTGCACACTATGTCAGAGGGTATTTGACTACAAAGTTGGACTGCAATTTTTCTGGCACATCAAGATCCATCCTAACGACTTGTAGTTAACAATTAATTTCCCATATCGAACTAGGATGCTCCGTTCCGCGAATCACACCTACGTCACACTTCATTTGAAAAAGTAAGAGAGAAAAAAAAGCTAGAAAAAAAAAAGAAAATTTTTTTTTCTCTTAACCTAGGATAATGAGTAATAATCAATTGTTCGAAGGATAATTACAGGCATCGAAAATAATGACCATCGCGATGCTTTGAGCGCAAAGTAAAAATGCCAGACATAAACCTCTCATCATGGGTGATGCGAACAGTAGGTTAAGTGCGCGACCTATACCTCCACCACCGTTGACTTCATGCATGATTAATAACCAGGCAAAAGATTAAACTCAGATTTTCCCACTGGATCCTTATCGTTGCCATTGACGATCCGTTATCCTTGCTCTTAATCAGCGCTGTTATCAGTGCGGCCCAGTTCTGACACGCTCAACCACGCAACCACCTCCTATTCTCAGCTCTTCATTTTTAGCCCAAAAGTGTAACTCTGAATGGACAAAAATGGTCGAATCTGAAAACCGCTCGAGTTAACAAACTCCGTTACTTGGTGCATTTATCCAATCGAGTCGATCTAAAAGAGAGCTTGCAAAAGCCAACTGACAGCTGGTTATTCTAGTTGAATTTTTGTTGAGCAAAGAAGGATGGTCTGGGCAGCATCAGTTAATTTTCAATGTTCAAAGTTGTAGAGACCCAGGGGATAGTGTGGGTTTTCGTGTTTAATTTTTCATCCGAGTGCGGTCTCTGGCAATGCTGCATTTCCGTTTGTCTTGTTATCCGCATCTTCGTAGACGAGATCTTTCTTTTGTATAGCAAAGGAGAAGAGGCGAGCGGTATTGCGGCATGGGACGACGCCGGCCACGTCGAGGTATGGTATGTTGTGATTCGAGGCGGGACGAGTTGCCGTTCAGGTTTTGCTGCAAGGGATCGTTAAAATAATCGCCGCTAACCACCTCCTGACTTAGCCTCAGCAACCAGCAGACGCTCGCTCTAGCCCCCAGAGTCCTTTTCTCAACCTCGCTTCTCCACTTCTACTCCTCCTTCTTTTTCATCTTTGTTTTTCCTTCTCGCTTTTGCCTTCCTCTTTCAAAACTTGTCGCTTCTCCTTCTTTCATCGATATCAGTCAGCAATGCAACAGTATCCATAATCCGGAGTTTAATATCCTTCATGCGTGATCATCCAAGGAACGCCTCGCGATTCTATTTACAATTTCAACGTTTTTATAATATTTCAGAGAAATTTCATCTGAGCTCATTTCGTTTTCTTATTTGTTTAGGTTGTTCGATGGAAAAACATTGTGTGCGACAAGACGAATGGTTCTGATCAAACCATAAAAAAAGAACTTAATAAGAGAAAATGCAATGTTCCAAGAAGTGAAGAATAGAGGAAAGGTAAAGAAAAGGATAGTATTTGCATGAGTTTGTTCTGTTTGGAAAGCACAAACAGAAAGAGTTTGCCGATACAGAGAAGAACAAGCAGGGTAACGAGTAATGGTTGTATAATAAGAAAAGGGCAGGGTTTGGGTTTTATCGTGGGTACGTAATTATTTGCAGCTCTCATTATTGATATGTTTTAAAGCATGAATCGATTCGACGTGATTACCAAGCCCGGATTTTACAGCAAACGATGTTTTAAAGTGAATAATTACTAGCTCTCCGGTTATCCAATAACGAGCACACCTCAGGTCAGATGCCTTCTCGTGTCGACGACTGAAGAACCGGATTGAGTTTGGGATAAAATTAGAAGTCAAGGCCAATACACACACCTAAACACGTAATTTTATCCTCGCACCGTCTTATCGGGCCCTTAGTGATACTTTTTTCATTTTTGTCGATTCCTTGTCTACGAGATCAGAATACTTGATTCCTTTTTTTCCCTGTCACCTCTTATGATCCTTTTTTTTGCTTGACGATATAATCGAATATACGATTTGTTTTTTTTTTTGGTCAGTTTTATGTTCATAAGCAGGATCAGAAATAAAAAAATATTGTTAATCAGTTTTTTGTAACTGTCAACCTAATTTATCCTTATCGGTCAAATGTTGAAGTCAACTTTCTGATAATAATATTTGTAAACAAATTTTTCGAAAGTCATGGCGTGAACTAGTTGAAAATTAGCATGATTATAAAATATTGGTCGAACAGATAACTTAGTATTATTTTTGCAACAGATTTCGAGCGACTGAAAATAAAAATGGAATTTTCTTTGAAAATCTATGTACAGAACTGAGAAGTGAATGAAGATGTGGATTCGGATTTAAATTCAATGGCGTGTACTGTACAATTTTGTCCGGAACAAAAAATCTGAAACCGGCTTACAGGATCTATTAATAGAATATAACTCAATTTTTCATTCGATTATTTGAGATTAAGATGGGATCGATAAATGAAGAAGCAAACAGTGACATGTCGAGAAAATAAGTCGTCATTAAAAAGTATGTCATGTGTTAAAATTCATATTCTTGTAATCGATATTATCAGGACTCTTGTCCCTTTATGCACACAATTTACTTCAATAAGGTCAATCTGCAGCTCCAAACCGAGTGATGTTATTTTTGTAGGAGGTCACATACTTGAATATTGTAATAACCGAATAAAGTTTGCAAATTATTACTCAGTTATTTCGTTAATGACGATGACAGTCACTTCGTTTTTTACAATTTTAACTTTTACTAATCGTGTTATATTCAACTTGTGAATTTCAAATTCCTAATAGTTTTCCAAATCGATTTGCTCATTATTTTCAATTTTTTTAGTCAAAGAAATCAAGTTAAATAAGAAGGATTTATTTTAGAACGTTCTGTTCGTTTTTCAAAAACTGTGTCTCAAAATGCTGATGACTATTTTTGGGATGTCTTTATTCGTTACGAAAATTTTTAGAAATACGTTTGAAATTGTTGTTTCAAAAGTTATTTTCAAGTTGCTGGGTCGTGTTTGTATTCAATTTAAAAATAGTGAAATATCATCCGAAAAATAGATGAAATACACTTTAATAGAGAGGGTCGATCTTGAACGAGCACGAGACAATAAAATATGCAAGAAAAATACTGCATCATAACATGTTGTAGGACAACGAAACGACCTGTATGTAAAATGAAGATAAATACTGTTTCACACGTGTTATGTCTACTTGATGTTTACGCAAAAGACAGGTTAATCATGCATTGGATGTGTCACCGAATACTATATAGTGTTATCATACAGAACGAGTGCGAATTCTTCGTTGCTCCCGATTATGCGTATCGTTGTAAGACGATACAGAAAGACGTCAAATTGTTTGAATCATTGCACTGAAAAACACGTCTTTGAAAATATGTCAACGCAATCAAAACCATTGTTTTATACAATCATTATTTCTTATTCAAGCACTGGTCCTCCCAATTATTGATTTAAGTAAAAGTGAACTTTAAGTACTGACTGTAAATTTTAAAGTCATCACTAACTTTTTTTAAATGATTTAAATATTACTTGTCCATCATCCTCAAGGTTTATAATAGTTTATAGTATAATAAGGGAGAATTTGATTTGAGTTGACAATTTGTGTTATGACGAAAAGTGGGATCGCGATAAATCAGAGTCAAGTCTGCAATCAACCGTTAACTATTCGTACACCCGTGGGCTCAGTTATACTTTGAGCGCGAAGAACGCTTTTCAGTAACCTGCCAGAGCAAACATCCTATTTTAAAGGATTCTCTTGGAGCGTTGCGCCAACTTTTTCTTTATTTTAGCTGCGCTTGCAAGGACTTGCCTGGCAAGTCTTTCCAAGCGTCATGATACTCATTTGCACATTCTTCGTCTGATGAAAACATCGTATCAAAAACACCGCAACTTTGTAGTTAACTTAGAGCTCGTGTACTATAAATAGAACCGGGTGCAAAAGTTTATTACGCTTTTATGGAAAATAAAGGGTTATTTTAAGAAAAATTACATCCTGCTCCTGCAATGAGTTATTGACAGCTAAATTTTTTCATTTCGAGGTAAATGCATCCACATGATTTGTGTGAAAACTTCCTGTACGGTTATTTTGTTTATTTTCATATAGTATTTAATTTTTTTTTCAACCAGCACACGATTTTCTTTTTAACAGTACATGATTTGACGGTTGTTCGCACTATACAATCAAGTATCTAAAGATAGAGCACGAAAGCTTATGCATGTCTACCCTATGAGAAAATTTCTTAGGGTTGAAAAGGGCTCTTGAGACCTATTTCGCACAGATTAGCAAAAAATGTCTGCCAAGAAAAAAATGTCTTCTTAAGCTCTTGGAAAAATGTTATCAATGATAAGAACTATTTGATAAAAATACATTTGATTGAAACAGGATGTTAGCATTTTCCGTCAAATTGAAAACATCATTCAAAGTGTTTTTCTAAGCAATGATCAGCTGCAATAATCGTTAAATCGATTTTTTGCATTGTCAGACGCCAGAAAAGAACTTTTCCCAGTATCAATTATTATTCCAAAAATGAGGAAAATCATAAATCACGATCCTCTAAATAATTTTAAACTTAACGAAAAAAGTTTTTTTATCGTTTTAGTTTTTATTGCTTTTTCGCCGATTGAAGATTAATATGACTCAGTAGTTTTTTGCAAATTAATTTTTATTGCAATTTATAAATTCATATTTCCATCAAGGTTTAATTGACAATGAGCTTATTCCTGGAACCATTATATTTCCATCATTTCAATGAATGTTACTACTGTTAATTTTCTTAACCAACACAATTAATTTTCAATGATTAAATTTTAATAGTGTTTATTTATTTTGAGAAATTCAAACCCACTCAAGAGCACACGTTAATGAAATATTGAATTTCCATAAAATTGAACATTTTCGATCATCATCTAAAACGACTGAAACCTGACTATACTGAGACCATTTTTAATCGAGCACACGAATTGAAAGTAAATAACAAACATGCAATTCAAATGTTTTTCCGATTTCTATAACATAAATAAACACAATCTGTTGAAAACATTTCATTTTCAGAATATTAAATTGCATGTCACATATTGTAGACACATTTTTGTTATGAACGGGAAACTAGATTTCCAGCAGCCCTTACGTGTTTACTTCAGGAAGACTGCCGCTCCCAATAAGCTATGTATTTCTCCCTTATTTGCGTGAGACCTTATTTGTGTGATTTCCGGCTATAAACCCATATAGATGTTTTACGCTGTTATATGTTTAAATGTATGACATTAACCTTCAATAGGTGCCCTTCGATTTTTGATTAATCGAAATTACTAGGTGTCTGAGAGCTCGAGTCAATAAATGAAATTGCATGATTAGAATGCTGAATTTAATCTTTCACGCCTATGTCAACAGCGATAGAATCAAACGTTCTCGATCAATTCACCCCAAGAAAATCAATAAGTTCTCCAAAACAACCAATTAATTCTCCATAACGATCAATAAATAATGCACAAAGACTTGAAATAATAAATCATGACTGAATTATTGTTTTAGTTAATTCGCTCTTTTCATAGTTTATTTAGTTAATTTCATTGATTATGCGAATATGAAAAACTGGTCGATTTTGGCACCTCATATACATTGGTAAGATGGGCTGAAAAAAAAGAGAAGAGTGGATGGATGAGGTTAGTGGCAGGGCAAGCACCCTCTTTTGCTGGAACAGCAGCAGCGAAGATGTGCGAAGATAGGCTGGGATCGGGGTTGAGGTGAGAGAGGGGACAACACGGGGCGGAGGAGCCCCCTCCGGTGTGCGCAGCGTCGGATATGTGCCGCGGGTGGCGGGCCCCCTGACACGATGCTGTTTTGCCGGGTGGGTTACGGAGTATATAAGCGGGGCCCCGGCGAATCGCACTCGACACACGACCTTACCTTCATCTCGCAAATCTTGCTTTGTGAAACGCACGCGCGCGAACTAATCGACTGTTCACGCATAACTCGCGAAGGGGCATCTACAGAAAAGGGGCAGTTTTTAGTACGACGCCGTCAGCGGTGCAGCTTACATCGACGTGAACGTCGCACCCTCAGATATCGACCTGTGGGCAACGAAAACACCTTTTTCCGCAGTTAAACGTCACTAATATTCAAAGTGAGTAAACCCACATCTCTTGCTTGCTTCTCTCATCATTTTATGTACAATCCTATCGACCTGTCTTCAGTATTCATAGCTGTTTCTAGAAAATAATACATCTTGCATTATTTTCGTATAAATGATGCATAACAAAGGAAATCGTGATCTTCCTCAATGAGTTTCGGTTTTTTATAAAAGTGTTGCTTCTGACATATCTTTGCTAGCATTTCCTATTAGAGGACTCTAAATGCTTAGAGTTTATAGTGCCATTGAAGATTTACTAACAAATATAACTTTAACGATCTATTTGTTACCCGCTCTCTGATATTGGATGCTGCATCGTGACGTAACGCTTTAAATTATCAAATAGCATTTATAAATTAGATTTTCAGTAATGGGTCAGTTTTTAATAACGCTATTTTTTTGCAATTCAAACTTTCGAATCCAAAAAATATTCCCAAGATCGATAGAACCGAACTTGCCAACAACCGAAAGAATTTATTACCATACAATTTTTTTTGAAAAAATTAAAACAATGAAATGCTTTGCGTGTAATGCAGTCGGTCATAGTGCGACAATCAAAATAAACAAATCAATAATTAAAATCGAATCACTTTTTGTTGCTATTTTGTCAACATACATTATTTAAACACTGCAACGGATAATAATTCAATTCGAAATTGAACATGGAACGAGGACAACTTTGAAATTAAACATGCAATGAAGAAATTCGACATCAAGTTAGTTTCCAAGATAATTCTAGAAAACACGTGCGCGTATGAGAAAAACAGATTTTATTTACGCAAGTACATCATAAATTATTAAAGCTACGAACTAATTTTTTCAAATCACTAGTAAGGACTGGTATTCACCTTAAATCACGGGAATGCAATGTACAAAGAATGGATAATATCGGTTAATGTAACTGTAGAATCGATATCGCTGATTGTAATGAGAGGTGTCGAATTTGTAATGCGATAACACTATGCTTAACGCAAAAATCAAATTCGAAGAATCGTGTACTTTCTATCATCGACTTATTTAATGAGCAGTTTGTTTCAACGTGTGATTGCTAATAAATTAAATTTTAATATTGATTTATCAGACGAAAAAAAAAATGAAGTAAGATACTTCAGTCTAGATATATTCGATTGTTTAATTTTGCCGAGAGCTGATGTTGCGATCCTATTGATCTCAGCATAGAGGAAATATGAACGATATCTGTTAAGCCATCAGAGAGAAGAGTAACAGTAGGTTACGACTTAACAGTTTCATTAGATTATTGTAGCGAGATAATGTGAAAATGAAAATAATTTTGCAACGGCGAACGAGTAGCGATATTATTGCGCATCAACTGTTTTATTTGCTCAAATAAATCAATAAAAAGATATATGATGCAATAAAAATTATATAAAGAAAGAAACCTGTACACGGGCCAAGAGGAGCATGAAAGATAAGAACAAAAAAGTCGCGAAATTATCGATTTTACTGCACCGATGAGATGTACTGCACAAATGTATTTAAGATCGGACGAAATACTGCGAATCAGAATACAACGTTATAGTAAAATAGTTCTGAGGATATCAAGTTTTAAAATTTGATAGTTATAATTAGGCGTGCATAATAATATTCATCGTAAGCCAAACAAATATTGAAAACCCCACGTTCCTGGCAAAGGTATACCATGGATTGAAACGTAATGCATCCTGTCATTACTTTCGTAATCCACGTCTTATTCAATACATTCGGTTCAATGTCACTTGATCAGATCCGCCCCACCTTTAGTTATGCTTTATCATACGGTTCCATCCGAGACACGGTACCTCGGTTCTGTAGCGGACTTCATCGTTCATTGAATCGTCCGTTTATTCAGTCATTCACTTGTCTATCCATTCAGTCACTCATCATATTATTCAATCGTTGCGAATGCTTGCGACAGCTAAATTGAACATTATAACCAAGTAAATTCCAATGCAATGACCTCTTGTTACAAATAGTAGGCGATTTTTTAACAGTTGTGTCAACTGCTTCTAGCGTCAAGATGAGCCGATTTGGATTGGCATTAATGCTGATGACAGCTCTGCTGGCCACGTCGTTCGCTTTGCCTGTTTCGCCGAAGAAGTCTGCCGACGAAAGTGGCGCTGCCCTGCCTCAAATCCAGAAGAGTGAAGTGGTGCAGGAATCCCGTAATGTTGCCCAAGAAACAGCTGAGATTAAAGAGCCTGCTCAAGAGCAAAAAGAGCAGCTCGAAGTCAAATCGGCTCCTAGCGAAGCCATTGAAAAAACTGAAAGTCATGGACTGATGAAAGAAGAGACATTGCTACAGGAACACAAAGAGGACATTAAGAAATTACAGGAGGAACCAAAAGAAACTCTCAGCCTCTCCGAAAAGGTACTGCAACCTCTGCAGAAAGCTGCAGAACCCGCCCAACCAGCTGAGGCTGCTGCTGCAGCTCCAGCCGTAGAGCCTGTAAAGGAGATTGCTCAACCAGCGACCGTCCAAGAAACTATTATCGAAAAGAAGGTAACTATATTATATTTTTATAAATAGTCCAAATTCTAGTTTAATTAATCTGAGCAATTAATACCATGGCGACGTTTGATTTAGGCCGAAGCTAAAAGCTCAGATGTCGCAGTCGAAGCGGAGGTAAAGCAAGCCGAAGAGAAACAAGGAGCTCAAGTAAAAACAATTGTAGAAGAAAAACCCGCAGAACCAGAACAAACTCCAGAAGTGATTGAACCCGTAGCTGAACCTAAGCAAGCTTCAGTTCCAGCTCAAATCGCACAAATCAAATCCGAGCCAATTCAGGAGCAAGCAAAAATTGATGATAAGAATGACCGAGTCACTCGTGAAGCTGAAGAGGCAGCCAAAAAACTAGCCCAACAAAAAGCACAGCAACAGCAGCCAGCAGAGGAGAAGAAAGAAGCGACTTTGTTAAAAGTACCAAAAAGCCAGGAAGCTATCCCACAGACTGCTGAGAAACAAGCTGTCACTGAAGAAAAAATAATCCAAAAAGCCGCTACTCCAGAGGAGCCAAAATTACCGGTAGAGGCTTCAATTGCTGAACACAGTGAGCCACAAGGTGCTGCCACTGAACAACTTCCCGCAGCCAAAGAGTCTGAAGGACAACATGTCGAAGCCGCTGAGGGTGCTTCCCAGCCTTTATTGAAATCCCACAGCGTTGAAGAGCACCAAAAGGAATCAGCTGGTGTCGAAGGCGCATATCCAATTGAGAAAGAGATCCAACAAGGCACTCAACAAATCGTAGATGAAATTAAGGCTGAGGTAAAGGAAGCCAAATCCGCCGAACAAGAGCCGATCAAGGCTGAAGAGTTGCCAAAACCAGAAGAAGTAAAGAAAGAAATCAAGCCCGAGATTATGAGTGACGAAGTCAAGAGACCCGAAAAGTTGCCAAAGCAAAGCTCTGAGGAGGAAAGCGAGGAAGAAAAGAGCAGTGAAGAGAAAGTAGAAAAAGCTGGACAAAGCTCAGAAGAGGTAAGTTCCAGCAGGAGCGGCGAGATCAGCAGTGGAAAACAGCAGCCAAGCTCTTAAACAGTGACGTGACATGCAATTAAAGCATGGTTCATCTCTTCGAAGGGTGCATGCATGTAAGAGGAATGAGTGTGAGGAATATCAATGTGATGACTAGACGAAAGAGTGACGAAAACGAATGCAAGAGTGTGATTTTAAAGAGGAAACATAAAATTGTGACCGTTCTAAAGGAAAACGAGGGTCGAGCAAAGGGCGCGACGGAGAAAGCAGGGTGCAACAACACCAAGTGATCAGTGAGCACGCGGATCAGGCCTGTCGCTCATAAGCTGGAGATGAGTTTTGATGACGAGCAATTGGTCTGATCCGAATTCACGCAATCAGCCCTCGGTTTGTCTCAGCGAATCGTGGAAACCGCCTTTCGCAGGGATGATCTTCCGATGTCATAACTCAAATTAAATCCCCTCACCCACCGCCATGCACGATCCATCATTTTAAATATAACAAAAAGTACACCTCGATTCTGTAGTATGTATCTTCCTTCTAGCTCTATTATTATTATAATTGAAATTATCACCGTTAGTAGCCGTATCACTATTATTATAATAATTATATAATGCTACTATTATTTGTATTATTACTATCACCATCGTTACAATAATAATAATTATTATTGCTATTAATGTCTGCCAACGAATTTTCTGAATCCATCATTTACCTTCAACTCTGACAGAATACACAAAATACTTTTTAGTCGATCGGTCAATGGTCAACAGGTTGACTTTAATCTCGAAAATCCATCGAATCGAAATTACAAGCCTTCTGCCTATTTACCTTACCCGTCAATATTAAACTTGACGATGCTAAAATGCAGGTCATTACAGTAGGTCAACGTTAACAGAAAAAAGAGATCTAGTGCGAAACGGTACTTTCAACTTGTGTGAGTTGACATTCAATAGACAAATGAGTTTCAATTCATCGATTGCAGAAAAGTTATCAGGATGCCATTAGGTACCAAAACTCGAATCAAAATCCACAGTTCAGAGTTTAATAAATTGTTTGTTCAGTTTGTTTGTTTTCTTATCACGAATTCGTTTATCCTTTTTTTGAAATTTTCGCAACCTCAAGTTTATGGATGGTGCAAAAATAGTAAAGGTAAGTTGAAAGAAACGATCAGTACCAAAACAATATAAAAACACAGTGATAAATTAAATTAAGTTCATTAAATGAAACTCTATTAAAGATGATGATTCACTGTTCTTCAGATCATGAAAGTTTAGTTTACATAAAATTTTAATTATTAATAAAAAATACTCAATCAGTACGTAGTTATATATGGTTTCTCACTGAAATGTTGAAATTTCCAGCAGGAACATAAGAATATTCTAAATACCTTTTGACCCTTCACATGACGATGGAAAATTTTCATTTCAATAACAAAACTAATCGATTGCAACCAATCAGCTAATTAAAAGTCGACAAATACCTATGCTCTGAGGTATAAAAAAAACGTCCTGGGAACTTGAGGTCGTAAGAGTTAACGCCACGAAATGTCAAGACATAAATTGAATCGAACTCGGTGCATATTTTACAATAACCAATGCATTTCGCCTGGCACAGCTTTTCCTATCTCGAGATGGAAAGCGTCTGGAGTTCTCGTGTTTGGAGTTGAACGACGAATGTGCTGAATAAGACAACTTGCTAACAAGGCGTTGCAATACAACGAGGCTTTAATGAAATTGCTGATGTAATCTTTCAGTAATTTGTGCATTAATTGTCTGAAGGGAATTGTTATTCCTAGTCCGTGCTCTATGGATTCCGAATACGTGCTGCTTTGTTATTCCATACCGAATGTGGTCTTTTTTTCATCCCTTTTTCATTGAATTCACATATTCGCAAATACGTTACAAAATTTCACAACATGGGAAATTCATTTTCTAATAAATCACATTAATTTGCATGGGAATTTTAAATTGTCTCTCATTAAATCTAACTTTATCTCAGTAAAGTTAATTGCCATTTAGAATGTTCGTTAAAATAATATATCATTTTATTCATTTCTTCAAATGTATTTCTATGAAAGTAAATTTAAAAAAGCAGCGATGACAAAGAATTTTCCGAATGGATTCATCACCGTTTCCATAAATTTTTTCAAATTTACTTATAACAGACGTTAATAAGTATGTTTGACACTCAATGATGTTTTAGTGATAAGCTTAAAAATCAATATACTTCTGTGCAAATTTTAAATGGTATACGTGTAGATAAATACTCCGCATCGACTAACTTCAGCTCAACTATGTCAATGACAGTTCCCTGGTACGAAGCCTCCGTGGCGCAATCGGCTAGCGCGTTCGGCTGTTAACCGAAAGGTTGGTGGTTCGAGCCCACCCGGGGGCGTTTTTTTGTTCTTATTCCGCGTCACATGCACAAAAATGTAACACGTACGAGGGTTAAACACATTCTGCCCAGTTTTGAAATTCGTAATCAGATAACTTTTCTGCTACTTGATCACTCATCCTCTAGTCTTTTGAGTTAAAATTTTGTATTCTAATTTTTCTTTTTTTTTCATTCAACTTCCGCGGTATGTTATCAAATCTTTAATACTTAAATCAAAATAAATGGAACTTTAAATAAATATTTATCTTCGATGACAATACAAAGTGGTTTTTTCAGGTAAAATCCTCCCTCACATCGAGGAAAATTGTGTTTTCTTTAGTTTCACTTCGTAGCATCAAATCTTATAACGTTAATATGACCGCCTTCAACTCAATACAAACGGATGAAACTTCGCAGGCATACAGTACCGATGACAATACACGAATATGACATTTTGATACATTTTTTGTTGTTGTTTTTGTTTTTGAGTAATAAAAACCGATTTTAAAATTAAAAAAGCTCAAAATCCTAAAAAACTAAAAAATCATATTAGTCTTCGACGCCTAGCCGTTTTCAAAATGAAAACAGGTTATTATCAGATATTACCTTGTAATAGCACAAATTTAATTTGAATATTTGTATAAAATTTAATGTTAATTTATTTTATACAAAAATAAAAAAAACCGAAATGACCCCGACGTGATTTGAACACGCAACCTTCTGATCTGGAGTCAGACGCGCTACCGTTGCGCCACGGAGTCCTATAATATAATGTGCTAAATGAGCAGACCCGATCGGGAGCCACATAGGTGCAGTCTGTTTCTATGCACTCTGCCGCTATGCAGGTCTTAGTTTACAGTTAGAGGCACTGTAACTGTAACTATGAATAGCTACCTATACCGAACTCAAATTTTATTACTTAACTATACATCAAATCAGCCATTTCGTACTATATGGCCGAAGACAAATGACTATTGTATATTTTCTTATTAATTTTTGACGATCGCTATAGCAATTGTTTCTTCCGTTATTTGACGATCGTTATAGCAATTGTTTCTTCCGTTATCTAAGATAACCGAGATGAAAAAAATAAAAAACTTTATATCTTATTCATATGACAGAATTCAGTTAATACTTACATAAGTTGTGAGAATCCAACATGCCAAGACTCCTAAAGCCCACCAGTCTACAGCATGGCCATACAATTTCTTTTTCAAAATTTCGGGAGCTGTAAAGTTATAATAAAAATGAAATATTAGTTTGAATGTAGGTAAATTTCATTTAGCAAAATAAAGTTCATAACGATAGAGATTAATAATATTTTAAGTTGAACGTTTACCCATGTAATGCAAAGTGCCACAGTACGTTCCAGTTTTTTGTCCGTATTTGAGCCATTTTGCGTAACCAAAATCTATCAGAACTGCATGGCCCTCCAAATCTAGTAAAACATTGGAAGCTTTCAAGTCACGATGAATTATTCCGCGTTTATGAAGGAAGTCTGTAACGGAAATGAAAAATACCAATTGACTGATGGAACGAATAAAAAATTGACAACATAGATTCAGAACGAAAAATATTTTTCAAATAACGTTAAATCATATTTTTATTGACACATATTCACCCAAAGCTAATGCCATTTCTGCGACATAGATTTTCACAACTCGTTCGGGTAAACCACAACGTCCATATCTCTCTACCAACGAATGCAATTCACCTCCTCCAATATACTCAGTAACTGAAATAAAATACCAATGCTTGGTTATCGAGATCTTTACAAATATGTTAAAATGAAATGAAGCTTACATGAAATGGAAAATAGTATGTTAACAAAACAGAATTTCATTACAAATGTATGACGAAAGGATGCAACAAAATTGATATAGAAAAAAAGTTTATACTTACGAATATACAATTTCTTTTTGCCTTGCCAGAAGTATGGAGAATAGGCAATGAATGGGAAACGACTTATCGATCGCAATATTGGAACCTTAAAAGAAATTTTTCTTCGTCAGTTGCAATACAAGTTTTGATGAATGAGTTATAAGAAATGGTATGTTTGTCAATAGAAAAATTTCACATTGAAATGTTGTAGGTTGAATGAGCATATCAATGGCATTTCTGAAAATAGTCAGGCTTAATGAAATTTGTGATGATTAATTATTTTATTGATTGAGCAAATCTTTACCTCCACTTTGGACTGATTAACACCATCTTCCGCAACAATTTTCGATTTGCTAATGACTTTGAGTGCGAATAATTCATTGGTGTCACGTTTTTTGACTTTGTAAACATGGCCATAAGAACCCTTGGATATGTAATCCAAAAAAACATAATCTGTTTTCAAAGGGTTCTCTTTGATCTCATACTCTGGCAGAAATATAGCTTCGATTGTAGAAACAGGCCAGGCTGTTTTAGAACATTTAAGTGGGTCGCTTAAAGTTTCAGCAGTCCAACTGAAAAGTGAATTTCAATTATTTATCTTATTAAAATATATGATATTATAGTTATACTTTTCAGTGAATATATTAATGATCAATTTATTGTGCATAGAAAGGAAAAAAAAAACAAATTACGACGAAAATATTGGACAAGTGGTGATATATAGGTACCAACCTTCTTCTAGATAATCCGGACCAAGGTCTTATATATTCACTCGATGGTTCTCTTGACAAGTTCAATCGCGAGTTTAAAAAATCGCTCAAACTATGCTGGAAATAAAAAACTAAGTTTAGTAGCAGAAAAAGTATCCTAAAAAATGAAAATGTTTTCAATTAAAAAATAAATATTGTATTTACATGAAAAATTGATTCTATTTTGCATCAGCTTATTGACATTTTAATTAGTATCCCTTGAGTTCATATTTAAAACTGTTTGTTTGTTTTGATTAATAAACAAAATTGAATTTTGAGGTTATAAAATGAGTTCTAATTACCAGACTTAAGAACTGACGAGGTTCAAACCGTTTTGGTTTATTGTTGGAATTACCCATTCGACGAAGTTGTAAAAATGTCGTTGGTGTTCGTTCACAAGCAGATTGTTATACTTTTTCATCTGTGAAGCTTAAATTAACCTTCAGAACGCGATTGTCAGTTGTTTTTAGCAAAACAAATAACGTTGGTTACGAAAAATCGTTTATCTGCTTTCGTAACGGTGCATTGTAATATCGTGACAATAAATTTGTTACCAAAAGATATAAATCTCGCGAATTTGACATATGTTGTGGTTTTTACATAACGAAAACACCGTTATAAACATCTTATGTGTCCCACAACTGTCAACGTCTCGTTTATTTTTTCACCTACAAAACTTGCTATTAACTATTGAACTTTCAAAAAGAGGTTAAAGATCTTACAATAAATTTCTAACAATAACAAGTCCCAATATATGGGCTTGTTGTCTTTTTGAAGATCGTTTGTTTTGACTACTTATGCATACTATTTTGCTATTGTCGGTAAAGTAGTTCCCTATATTCCATTACACAAGTTAGTGTCAGTGTTAGGAAAACAGCTGATCCGCTGTAAACAAACCGGGCAGTCATGCGATTTTAAAAACAACGTTTGTGTCTCATTTTAGTTAGTTTGAAATCATAACAAAAATACATTTTTAGTTCAAATGACAACAACTAAACTTAGTATTGAAAAACAGATAACAACCTCTACAAATGGAGAGAAAACGTAAACACAGCAGGTACGAATCTGACACGTCTGATCGCAAAAAATCAAAACGGTCAGAAAACAAAATACCAGATGACGAATTTTCGTTCGAGAAGTACAAGATAGAATTAAACAAAGTGTTTTATTCAAACTCGAACCTCGTGCAAGACATAGACGATTTCTGGAGGTTTCTCAAAAAGTATGAATCGTTACAAAAAAACACAGAAGAGAAAAAAGTCGAGCCAACTGTCACGTATAATGAGTTGGGATTACCGAACAGTTACGACAAGAAGTTCCTGCTTAATTTCAAGCTGAAAACCAAGTTTCGAGATTTGTTTTACCGGTTACCTGAACACAAGGAACTGACCAAAGAACGACTAAAACGATTTGAACAAGTGATTATCATATACTTGGATTTCAAACAGAAGGAAAAGTTCCAAAAGTTAGTCAAACTCAGACAAGAGCAAAAAAATCTGCCTGTGTATCAGTACAGGAATGAGATCATTGAGGCAGTGAAAAATGAACGAGTTGTTATCATAGCTGGAGACACTGGTTGTGGAAAATCAACTCAGGTCCCGCAGTATTTGTACCATGCTGGTTACGAAAGTATAGGTAAAAATATGTCTAATTTCTGTAAATGATGCACTATCAGTTTTTACATTTTCAATAACTGCATGTATTTATTTTTAGGATGCACTCAACCTAGAAGAATCGCCTGTATTTCCCTGGCAAAACGAGTAGCACACGAAACTTTGACCGAAAATTATAACCATGTAGGATACCAGATACGATTTGAGAAACAACGAAACCAGAATACCAAAATAACTTTTGTTACTGAAGGATTGCTATTGAGACAAGTAAACAAAATTGTTTGATTTTGCTGTCAGATACAATTGAGAATTTTCAACATTTTTTTTTAATTCTCAGGTATCAGGAGAAGGAACACTGTCTCAATACGACGTCATTGTTCTCGATGAAGTTCACGAACGACACTTGTATGGAGATTTTTTGTTAGGTATTATGAAATGTCTTATTCATCAACGACAGGATATGAAACTGGTACTGATGTCTGCCACGATCAACATCAAATTGTTTAGTGATTATTTTTCGCATGAGGATGTGAAAATAATAGAGGTATTATTTAGTTTTGAATTTGTTTAAAATAACGAATGATTTGAAAATAGCTGTAAAGTTGTTATAAATAATTTGTTTACGTTTTAGGTTCCTGGACGTTTGTATGCAATTGAACTGATGTACAAACCTGTAACAATCAACGACAAGCTGTACAAAGGCGAAAGATTTGATCCCAGTCCGTACATACAAGTTTTGCAATTGATCGATCATAAATATCCAAGTAAGTAATTCATACTGATTTGAACTAAATTTGTTTTATAAAATAAAAACTTTACCGTATTTGTTAGGTTCAGAAAAGGGTGACCTGCTGATATTTTTAAGTGGAATCAGTGAAATAACAGCTGTGGTAGATGCAGCCAAAGAGTACGCATCGAAGAAGAACAATTGGATTATTTTGATGTTGCATAGCACTTTGTCTATTGCTGAACAAGATAAAGTGAGATTTTATTCTTTGTTTAAGTGTTTTAACAACTTAAAAATATCGAAAATATGATTTTTCATTGAAACTAATTTAAATAGGTTTTCGGGTATCCACCTGACGGTGTGAGGAAATGTATAGTATCGACAAACATTGCCGAAACGTCCGTTACAATTGATGGGATAAGGTTTGTCGTGGACAGCGGAAAAGTCAAAGAGATGAGTTATGACCCAACATGCAAGATGCAACGCTTGAAGGAGTTTTGGATCAGCAAAGCAAGCGCAGAACAAAGAAAAGGACGAGCTGGTAGAACTGGACCTGGAGTGTGCTACAGGTGATTAATCGTACCTTCAAATTTCGAAATACTACAAAACGAAAATACAAAAAAATAACAAACTCTTTTCACAGACTTTACAGCGAAGAAGAATACAATGCTCTGGAACAATATTCAACACCTGAATTGCAAAGAGTTCCACTTGATTCTTTATTACTTCAGATGATAGCGATGGGATTGCCCGATCCTAGAAAGTTTCCTTTCATCGAAGCTCCACCAGCTGACAGCATTGAGAATTCAATCCTATCATTGAAAGAGCATGTAAATATCGCAAAATTATCTAAAAATTTAAACAATGGCTTAATTTTAATTTCAATTTTTTCAGGGAGCATTGACGGAAAATGAAAAACTAACAACCATCGGAAAAACTCTCGCAAAGCTACCCGTTGACATTACGATAGGAAAGATGCTAATCATGGGTTCGATTTTCCATCAAGTCGAGCCTGTACTGTCACTTGCTGCAGCTCTGAGTGTTCAAAATCCTTTTACAAATAAGGCCTATCGTGACATTGATTGTGAGGTAAATAAGTTTTACTTGTTTTAACCAGATTTTTAATGTTTGCTACTTTGCCTGATTCTGAGTTATAAATATTATTTAAAGACGTCTAGAAAAAATTTGGAATCCGATCATGGAGATCCAATAACATTGTTGAATGCCTATCGAGAATGGTTGGAAATAAAACAAGACAACAGCCAGGATCCAAAAAGTTCCAGTGGTTCGAGTAAGAAATGGTGTAGAAGGCGAGGTTTAGAAGAGCAACGATTTTATGAAATGACCAAGCTGAGAAATCAGTTCAAAGAGCTACTTCAGGTTTTGATATTTTATATTGATAATCACTAATAGTTCATTTACTTCATAACAGAAAACAAGACTAAATTTTGTATTCTTTCTTAGGACTGCAAACTCCTGTTAAAAAACGAAGAAGTGAACAGTTCAATGTCTAGTACCGAACGAGCAATCAGACATGGAGAGTTAAAACTGTTGAAGTCACTGAAGAGGACATATAAACAGTCCACCACACATGAAAAAAAGAAATTAAAAGTGGATTCATTCGAGATTGAGTATGAAAACAACCCAAAAGAAGACAGCGAGATTGATATCAAAGATATTGAGTTTAGGATGAAGAACAATCTGACCCAAGTACAGCATTTGGTGACCGCCACCACTGCTTGTAGCTACAAGGACCTCATTATGCTAAAGCTTATTTTGTGCAGTGGATTGTATCCGCAATTTGCTTGTGCCGATGAGTATAACTATTGCAAGGTATCCTTCAACAAATCTGATTTGTTTTTTTCTTCGAACCTTACTTGTTTATTATTTTTCAACTTACCTAAACTTTTATGTTCCAGTCAGTCAGTGAGCAGCTGTTCCACACAAAAGTTAAGCCCTACGTTGGTTTGCATCCGTTGAGCTTCTTTGGAAACAACGCAAAAGTTTTGCATTTGGAAGAATCTGATATTATTACAATAGGTGGATACAAATCGAAGTTTCCTGTGAGCCCCAAACATCAATTGTTATCTTATCTGTAAGAAATATTCAAACTATTAAATATTTAGCTTTAACAGATAAAAACAATAACAACAAACAGAAATACCTTTATTAAGGACATACTTACCTTGAAAAATTTTAACTTCCAGGTCGCTTCTGGAGACAACTAAGCCGTATCTTGTAAACACGCTCAGAATGCCTGCTGCACAAACACTTTTACTGTTTTCACAAGAGATTGATACTAACTCCACGTTTTCATTGTAAGAAATATTAATGTTTCTCAAATTTACATCGCGTTTCATAATTGAATACTAAGATTTGTCGTTTTTCAGATTAGTTTGCGATGCCTGGTTGGCAGTGGAATTCCCGACAATGGATGCCGGACAAAAATTGTTATTTAGAGCCTCAAAGCTACGCCAGAAATGGGAGCATTTACTGAATCAAAGACTCCAAAGTAAACAAAGCAATATAAAACAAACTATTCGAAGAAATTATGATCACTTCTATGTCTAGTTTCTTTACAAATTATATTATTAATTATCATTAAAATGATAATTTTTTTCGTTTCTCAGATTCTGCGACAGATCCTGAACAAAATCTGACAGAAATCGAAGAAGATTTGTGCAACGAACTCATAGAGTTTATGAACTCTTCTGTGCCATACACTTTGAAACGACTTTTGCCGGCTGATTTGAAAGTAATGTATGTTTTTGAAGGAAACGATGATCTAGTTGAACCGAATCCATTTGATCCTGAATTCAAATGTATACCACATGAGAAAAAAGGTGGAGTTCGCTTGACCAAATTCCTCACTTATAACTGGTAAGAATTTCATTAAATTTGTTAATAATATTTCAGTTTTTGAAGGGTATTTATAACTTACTTTGATTATTTTTGATAGTTTGATTGAAAACGAATGGAGTGAAAAACTGCTACTTGAAGCGTACGAAAACGATTGGGAGTGTCCAAGATGTGATTTGAAAGCTGCTTTGTCAAGCATACAAAAGTTACAACATTCGCTTACGTGTGAAAAATCAAAGAATTCTGGAGAAAAAACTAGATGCTCTGTCATCAAAAACAAGAAGAAAAACAGTCAAGCTTACGAATGTCCCGATTGTAAAGAAACTTTGTACTTAACACCCATTGAAATTTTGAAACACAAAAAAATACATGTCGGGACTTGAAATAGAACATTCCGTTTTAATCGGTTTTAATTGAATTTTATAAATGTAAATAAAACTGCACGAAGTTCAATAAAAGTTCAAGTTTGTATTGTTTTGGCATTTTGTGTTTGTTTCTTTGTCTAAACCCTTTTTTCACGTTTTTATCGTTTTGGCATTTTGTGTTTGTTTATCTAAACCTCTTTCCCGCGTTTTTATTGTTGCCATTTAGCATTTTGTGTTTGTTTGTTTACATCTTTTTCTGCGTTTTTGGTACGGTAAAATGTTCACTAACTTGAGGATTCTCAGGATTCTCCAAAGATCATAGCCGACTCGATCTAATACCTCCGTTGTCATCGTGCTCTGCAAAAAACTGTTTCTAGATTGTTCCAAATATCACCCACGCACAATTAAGAATCCGCTTCACTGAAGATATTTTTGGCACTTCACTATAACTTTTCGCGAATCACTTTTCATTCGTCTGGCCGTGAAAACACAAGCTGAAATGGCGATCGGAGTCATCGCGCGCGAAACTCAGAGGGAGTCAGCGGCGGGGGAACACGAACGTGAACGAACATGAACAGACTAGTGCGCGATGTCTTGCGCATGCGTGCAACTTCTTGTCTTCCGGCCGGCGCCAACGGCGCTATGGTTGTCGTGAACAACAATGTCGCAGAACTTTTTCTGCACACAAAAACGGATTCAAAAAGATCACAATAACAAACGTCGCTTGTTCAAGTTCGGGCCAACAACGATTTCATTGTTTATATCGGGTATGTTTATTTTGATGCCATAAGTCAAGTATAACGGAACGCCGAAAAATTTGTGACGTCCACGCACGAGCGGTGTCGAATGTTGCAATTCAAAATATTTCTTTTATGTCATTGATGTCGACGTTATGTTTTTTCGTAGGTTTGTTGTTTTTAAACGCGTTTATTTTTTCTTTATCCAAAATGCAAAACCGTTACACAGTTCGCTCATGCGCAGTTCAGTCGGTCGCGATTCCGAACAAGCACGAACAAGCTTGCGTCCAAGATGGCGTCATACCACTGTCGGTAATGTCGGGAGATGTTCGCGCGCGTTTTTTTCTCGCGTTTTGTAGTGCATAAACGAATGTAAACGCGATTTTTTATCGAAAAATAAATCGGAGTTCATCGTGAAGAAGTGTGAAGTGAAAAAAGTGCTACGGAAAGTCTAGATTCGGGTTTTCCATCCAGTTGATGTTCGGACAATGCTCTGAACAAAAAGTTTCAAACTCTCCAAAGGTGAGTTACTTTCACAATATTGTTCACCTGTTTGTTTAAAATTGTTCAAAAAGTTGAATAAACAAGTAAAACCCAAAAATTTTAAGTCATGAATGAAAAAATAAATGTATAAACGCGGTGCAAACCAAGTGCAAAACCAAGGTTCCCGCCAATTTTTGGTACTTTTTTATAAGATGTTTCAAGATTCTCACGTTCAAAATGAAAACAACAAAATTGAATATAAAATGTTTTTATTTCATGAAATATTACATAACAGTATTCAATTAACTGTATTTATAATAGAACATTTTTGCCGGTCAATTGCTTTCATACATTACGTTCTAACAAGTGCAAGATAAAGAAAGTAAATCAATGTTTTGCACAGTTCTACAGGTTGAAAAAAAGTTCAAAAATGAGCACCTCATTCTTGGCTTAAAACTATATTTAAACTAAGTGTTTCTCTACGTATTACTTCTTCTTCAGTATTAGTTATTTCTTTAAATTTTATCTTCAAAATCTACGAGGATAACTTATTCGATTTTATTTCATCCCTACTTGAATTTTATCTATTTTTGTTTCACTTTTAAAAATCAAATTCTGACTAATTTTATAGAAGATTATTCTATTAACAAAAGATAGGTACAACAATGTCTCGTTTCTTAACTTTAATCCAAAATTTCAAGTATTAATATTGTTATAATTGTACGCAGCCATTAGTTCAATTTCATTTTACAAATTCTTCGACAATTTTACATTATGACAATGAAGAATAACAAACGAACGCACTCAAAATTACTTTCAAACATTGTTGTTGTACAAAAACGATATGTGCAAAATGTATTTGGTAATATCTTTTGGATATTAACAAAAATTAGCCAACATGGTAGCTCCTCGATTTAAATTGGCTTCAATATAAATACAAAAATTCTGTCTTAATTAATATTTTGCAACTAGAGGATTCACAGTAATATTTTTATCATTCTGTTCAGTAACTATAATCTTTAGATTTATTATTGCGAGAAATTATTGCATGAAATCGGAGAGATGTAAAAGAAAACAAACCAATAATGTTAACATATTTTTCATCTTATTGTGAATAGTAAAAACATTTGGTTGTTATAAGAAAAAGAAATGTTTTTGTAACAATTTGTACGATAGCCAGAAAGGCTACCACTTGTAATAACGCGCGTCTTACAATAAAGTGAAAGGCAGACTCAGGGAAGCACTTCTGGTGTTGTTAACGACTTTACACAACTACAAAAACTAGAGCGGCAGCGATTTGGTATAATTAATTCTTTTCAACTTGCATTTTTATGTGTCTATTGGTTTTTATCTACATCATCTAACCGGATATATAATATAAGATTATAACGTTAGTGCTCGTCACTATATCATGCAGACTGTCTTTTGTTTAACTTCATTCTTCATTTTCGACGCCAAAGTGTCATTCGAGCACAAGCTTGTTGAATTTCAAACGATGTACAAAAAAAACAATTGTACAAAAATACTTTTTGCAAAGAGAAACCGAGAGTAACGAATTAAAAATTACATCAAATAGTTTACATCAACTATCGGAACTTTAGATGGCAGAGGGCACAGCCTTCGTTGATATCATTATTTACAAATGGTAACTCTGAATGATGAGAATACAAATTAATTCTACAGCCTTTTATCTCAATTCGTTTCTTACTTAGCTAAAACCTACGAGTAATTTTCGAGACAATAGACATCTTGTTTTCTGTTTGATTTCATTTTTTTTTTTTGTTATTTTTATCATTTTTAATTTCATTTTTTTGTTCAATTCCATTATTATTTAATTTATAAAATACGATACTATCAATCGTAACAATTCATTTAGAGCAAACTCTTAGGCCGATTGTTTCAGGCCATACCTATAAAATTCGCCAATCCATCAACAATATTACAAAAACGGCTTACATACGCAACTTTTCGATTCAAAATTGATTGTGCCCTCTACGATCAGACATTTTGTTCGGAATCTCTGCTAAATTGCAACAAATTCTGGCGCAACAAAGTTTGTACCCTGTTCAAACTACAACTTTTAGTTAAAAAAATTATCCTCCCACTCTTTTTTAAAGAAGGAACAACAATCTCAAACCGGCACCTGTACGAAAAATTTTCAAAATTGCAGTCTTTTAAGAATGCGAGACAGGCGCTGTTCGTTTGAATTCAAAATTCTCAATACGTGTAAGTGAGAAATAAAATAAACAAAAAAGACAATAGTTAAAAATCGAAAAAAGGAACGAACAGGGGGCTTGGGGGGGATGTAATTAATCATGTTCACACAACTGCCAATACGAGGCCATTGTGATTTTCACACGACAATCGGTGGCGACCTCACTCGAGTTCAGATCAAGTTGACACGGTTTTAGTTGTTTTCGCATTGCCTTTGGTATCTATCGTCTGAGCTTCGCGATATCTTTACTTTCGTAATTATAGCATAAGACTAGGATTCTCAGTGGACGATCGATTGCATTGTTCAGCTCTCCACGGCGCCATTCATCGGCTCTTTATTTTCGTCCGGCTTGACAGGATCGGCCGGGTCGACCTTCGGCGCAGCTTCTATCGCCTTGGAATCTTGCGAATTCTCCTTCTGACGCTTCTCAATCTCGGCTTTGAAATTTTCAACATCCTGCTGACTTATTTGCACAAAGAGAATGCCGTTGATTATATTGAGCATGTCGAGAACCGAGCCCATACTTGGCGGTTGGATCTGAATCGGCGGCAGACTCACGCCGGACTTGCCGGTGTAGATCTCGTTCATCTTTTTCTGCAAAACCACAGGCCTGTTGGGTGAGATGTCGCAGACAGTCGCTCGATTCTTTGGTCTTCTCGTGGTCCTCGCCCAGTTGCTGCTTGTAGATTGCGTACGTCTCTTTTTCGTTGTTCAAAGCTGCTCGGAAATCACCCATGCAGGACTGAGTACGCGCCACCAAGTGGTAGGAGACAGCAACCTTAAGCGATCTTGGACCATGGTAGCGCAGGTTCAGCGCCAGGGCGTGCTCCATGAAACGCAACGATAATTCGTATTCTCCAACAGCGTGTAAGATTAGAGAAATATTGCTCTGAAAAAAAGTATTAGATTTAATTTTCAACTTTCTTTCCAAGTGGCTTTTTAAAGATTCAAGTTCACACTCACGTCTAAAAGAGCAACTTCTGGATGATCCTCACCGCAGACCAAAAGTGCAAGATACCGTGCTCTGTAAAGTAGTCTTAAGGATACTGAAATTTGGCCGTTTGCAAACGAATACAACGCTAGATGAATCTGTAATTTGAAAGTTACAATCAAATAAATGAAAGTTCTCTCGTTAAATGATGTTGTTGTGATTGATGAGAACTTACGTATTCGGTGATGGTGTAAGGGTGATCGATGCCATTGACACGTTCCGACATAAGGACCGCTTTCTGTTGTGTTGCCAGGGCTTCTGCGTGGTCACCCATGATATAATTCAATCTAGCAAGCATTCGAAGGCACTGAGAGATTTCTGAGTGCATTGCTCCATACACATTATTTAGAAGGTTCAACGCCTCACTGATCAACTCGTAACCATCCTTCAGGTATCCTTGTTGAATTTTGTTCTGTCCAGTTGTGTAGAAATTGTACGCATCGCTTGCCTACAATGAAAAACGAACCAAAATATACAACTCCATTCAAATCCCAGTTTTAGGAACTCGAGAACAATTAGTTTCAACATACCCTCGGGTTGATATGTTTCACAACAGGGAAAATATTCAAAATATCCTCTTCAAAGAAAGTGGCACGATTTTTGTTCTCAAAGTTGTACTCCCTCAGAAGAATTTGTATTCCAGTTTTGATGCAAAATCTACGTAGTAGTGAGATCTTCTGAATGTGGAAATGATCAATAGTAGCGTCCAACGATTCCGGTGTGGGACCGTCCCAATCAAAATAACTCTTTAAGTCAGATTTGATCTGCTGCCAAAGAGATTTTGGGGTCAAAGATGCCCATTCAACCTCAGATTGAGATGGGCCGTTGTTTCTACCTTTCCTTTTGTTTCGTCGTTTTGCTGTTTTGCTCTGGAGCTAGAATGACAATTTAAAAACATGATTCCATGAACTAAATCAAAAATATTCATTCCGGGATAAATGTTCAATGAACAATGACATACTTCTTCCAAATTCTGTTGCGGATGAATCAATTGTGCGGACGACAAGAAACAATTTAAGAAATGGCTGATTGCAGCAGACAGGCTCATTAATTCCGTGCCCTGGACGTAAGAAACGAAGATGTGTTTTGCGGATCGGATAATCAATTCAGAGACTGCGATTCTGTTGAGGTATCGCAGTTGAGGAACTGTCGACAACATTGCAGCGAGTTTTCCCAAGTAACGGACGTTAATTCCTCGTCCGTGTAATGCTTCAACCAATGTATTACCGTCCATTGCTGCAGCGGTGTGGTCCAAACATTCGCGAATCTAAAATTTCATTGAATCATTACGGTTTCTTCTTTTCCAAAACATTTAAACAAATTGAAAAATAAGACACGAGAAAAGTTACTAACGAAAGTTGGGATTTGGACAGTTAACAAAAAGTCGGCAGCATCTCGAACCAACTGACGTTGTTTTTTCATGTCTGGTCCATTTGAATCTGGATGCTTTACTCCGGGAGAATAAACGTCAGGGTTGAATCGAATATCGAACTCTCCTTCGCGCAAACTTCCAACTGCAGAAGCTGCTCTGCGAACGATTTCCTTTGTACTTTCTTCCACTATAAAAAGAGTACAGTTTAATAAATAGTCATTTCAGAGAATAATTTTGTAGGCTTCTTTATTTGAGACTTATAACTTACGTTCTTGCTTCTCTCCTCCAGTAATTGAATCTGTGATGCTTTCAACAATCTTTTTCGCTTCGTCCGCCTCGATTGTTGATTGTGCTGTGTCTTCTTTATTGCTATCAATCGCAGGAACATTATTGTCTTCTTTCTTCTCATCCTATTTGAACAGAAGAATGTAATATTCAATTTTATAAAAAATATTTCAATTTTAAGTAGGTAAAATATTCGGAAAAATGCTTACTTTTGCAGTAACCTCTTTTTCCTTTTGTAAACGTCTTGCCGAAGTGAGTTGTTGCAGATCAATAGCTGCGTACTTAATAAATTGAACGTATCGCGCTTCGACAAAAGAATCAATCAACTCCTGTCTAAGGCACGCTAATTTGTGTTTGTGCTCTACTGGGAAACCCAATGCTCGTGCTTCTTTACTCAGCTCCACACCTTCCACTATCAAAACAATTAATCATTCACAATCAATAAATAATTCAACTTCATTGGTTTTTCAATTAAATTCACCATGAAAAATGCATTCAAAGAAAACTTACATTTGATGAAATTTACGTCCGGTGGGAAAGTGCGCAAAAGGTCCAGCACGTAATGACGAGAATCATTACCAATGATTCCTTTGCATTCAACGCTGCTGCAAAGTTCAACCTCCTCTCCAGAATCATTGATTACTTTGTGTGGAAGTATTTTGAGTTGTTGGCCGGCTTTGTTGAGCTGCAACAAAAGAAAAGACATTTTTTATTCAATGAACTTTGACGGGCTTTTTATTTTCTGAAACGAGTGAGTTTGAGAAGTTCGAATCTTACCAGTTCAAGGTATTTTGGATGTGTTAGAACAGTCTTTCCAAAGTCTATAGACCCGTACACAACCGATTGCTCCTGTTCGCGTTCCAAAATACCAGGAATAATTGATTGCGCAGTCACTCGGTACCCTCTGAAAATCGAAACGAAATTTTACTTCTCTCAAATTCAGTCATATCAATGTTTTATGAAGTAAAATTTTTACCTATAATCAATAACAACAGTTCCAAGGGTACACAACCCAGGTAAATCAACAGCAGCATAAACTCGAACTCCCTGCAAATCATTTCTGGGCGCGACATAAGCAGCGGCGTCGCCTCCAAGTTCTTTGTAGTGGTCACGTACGTCGAAACCAAGCGAAAAGAAAATATTGTTCCAAATGAACATCTGCATCTTTGCCTCTTCTCCGGGATTGATTGCCATTACGTTTCCGTCTATCACTGCTACAGCACCACGTGTTGCTGCGGCAACAAAGTCGCTGTGAACCTGTATAAATACAAAATTTCCATTTTCATTCCCATTCAGTCGTTTCAAACAAAACATTGAAAACAAAACCGTACCTTGAAAATAGCACGTTCTCTTAACAAACGTTCAGGTAAGTTTTTCCTCGGCAACTCTCTTGTAGTTTGCAATTCTTCGTTCCAATCACGGGTTTGTCCAGGAATATGTTCTTCATATCCAAGCTTCGATGAAAATGCTAAAAATTACGACATAGTTATGAAACTCAAAATGATTCTGTAGAAGGAAAAATGGATCGGTTGAAAAATTAAAGTCTTACTGTCTTCAGCTCTGATAGCATCAATGGTATGTTCAATCTGAGGTGCACACCAAGCATAGAGCTGATAAGGAGTAGCAACACGTTCAAAAGGGTGTCGTTGAGTTCGGCGACGTTGCATAGCGACAAAACCGCGTTTGAATGCTGGACTGAGTTGGTTCAAAAGTTCAATTAAGCTGTGACACAAATGGCTGGGCGTTGCTGGTTTCGGATTAAACGACTCCTTAGTCGACTGGTTAACGAAAAAGCCGCGAGCACAAGCTGTCACGTAATAATGCTTGTCTTCCAGTGTGACCACGTGCAAGTACATCAAATCACCGTGCAGTTTTCGGTGGCCCGGAGGTGGGTTCCAACCGGACGTTGTCAAAACCTACATTTTCAAATGTCCAAATGTTAATCACAATTTTAAACGCAACTTTAACTGTATTTGACCTATTTCTTGCCATTGATAACAAAATTGAGCGTTTCAACTATCAAATTTATGTAATTTATTTATATCAAGTTTAAAGACAAATTATTTCGAGATATTAAACACGAATCTGTGCAATTTTTTACTTGGCAAAAAATGGGTTTAATGGAATTGAAACGGCTTGTAATACCTTAAGACAAGGTGGACACTTTTGTTCCTTCGCCTGTGGTTGTAGTGGTAAAAGCGGTCTGTCTTTAGAGCCCGGAATAATGAAGTCGGGCGGAGTGCAGTCGACCGAATCCGCTCGGGTTTTTTTCTTCTCGAGGATGTCGCCGTTGGTGACGACATTGAGGAAGGACAGACTGCTGCACTCGACGCCATTGTACGCATCTGCGGGATCAACTGATTTCAACAGATCTCGAACGTGTCTCACGTGTATGCGCGCTTCCCTCATTGTGTACGGCTCCTCGACCACTTTGATCACAGAGCCTTCCTTCAACCCCTCGATGTTTTTCAACTCAGCGAAATTATCTAACGTGTTGCCGTCGAGTTGCAATGAGAAGCACGTTCGATGACAAGTGTCCTCTCGGTCCATCAGAAGCTGATGAATCTCCTGAACAGAATCAATAACATTTTAACTTTGTCCTTTAAGTTTCTAACTATTTGTCAAACTAAGACAAAGATTCGATTAGTTACCTGTACCAATTCCATACTAGAGACTTGGATATCAAAGGGCTCAGCGCCCGGACTAACGATTTTGACTGTGAAACCCATATCTTGTATAAAAACAACCTCCTGATCGTTTGATGCATCCTTGTCCTTTTCATCATTGTCTTTGTCCTCGTTATTATTTGATTCATCTTTCTCCTTCTTCACCTCTTTGGTCGCCTCAACTTCGCCCTTTTCCAGCACACTTTCCGACGAGCTGCTCGAACTTCCGACCTCTCCATTTTGCTTTATCTCTAAAACACAACAGCGGACAGAAATTAATTACAAATCCTTAATTTCATTAACAATTTAAAACTACCTCTTGAATATTCGCGCTATCAGTTGAATAGATAGATTGGAATTTAAATAATCGCGTCTCCGCTGGATAAATAAATTGCATCGAAGGATTATTAATGAATTGAAACGACTGAATAAATGCAAAAACACGGGTGCGAATTTCGTGAGCACTCAATCATTCAGCGCCGGGCAGATAAAAGAGTTATATCATCTGCAACCTGCAAGACATTAGTGCTCTTTCGGGGAGGCTGCACTTGTGGTCGACGAAACGCTTTATAAATAAACGCCAAATGTAAATAGTGCAGCGTCGAATACCAAACTATTTTCATCGATCTGAGTGCACGCACGTGTGTGCGTGCTCTTCACACACACGTGAAAACGTCGCTGAAAGAAGTCCGACGCGAATCCATCTATCGCTTTCACAAGATTACATGTTTTGTCCCCACGGCGCTGTTACACCACAACACGCAACAATCGCTTGGGCCATTTTTCATTACACCTAACGAGCCAGCTCCTCGTACCGATGCGCTTCTAACGCTCCCTGATAATTTATTAATGTTTTCATTCTCTCTTTCGTCGATCGTGGATTCAATTATGTAACCAACTTCTGATTCTATCAATGAATCTAATGAATCTGATCTTCACAACGAATTTTATGAACTCGACTTTTTGTACTCGTGTTTAGGACTCTCAATTGCCACTAGGTGTCTTTATCAATATAATTTTTATGTTTTTTTACATTTCGTCTTTAATAATTTTTCAAAGTTTATTTACTTTTTCAATAAACAAAATTTTGACTGTTGGAACAATGGTTAAATTGTTGCGAATCGATAATAATTGAAAAAGTGTTTTTATTAATTGTGTAGTTTTATTATTGTTGGATAAGTTCCATAACTGTAGGCTTAGATGAAAGACAAGCAATAGAAAGATAACTAAGGTTATCGTACTCTTTGACTTATATTGTTAATAAAGTTGAGAAACCAATGGGATCCTCAGACCATTTGGGTTCTATTACATTACATTTGAACACACGCTAGGCAACATTAAGCATAATTTTCTAATTTGTTTAACCGAATCATTACTGTTTTTTTGTACAATTTCGACATCATGATTTGACCTTGATGTTCATTTCATGTTTGATCAATTGTTTTATTGGGAGGTGTGTGGCCTTGGATCATGTTTCTGATTTTTACTATTTGCCTAGGAATTTTACAGTTTACAGTAACCTGTTTTTTATCAAATAGTTATTTATCGAACAGTGTTACTTATATAACATTGTAAAATCGTTTTTAACAGTTTTATAATTCTAAGTTTATGTTTTATTTCAGTCTAGAATGTTGGGAAATATCAACAATTAAATTAATTAATAACAAAATTACAAAAATCGTTTTTATTTTTAAAAATATACAAGTTAAAGTGAATTAATTTTTTTCATTTTATAATAAAGTTGTTTATAATGAAAAAGTAAATCAGAAAAAATCATAACCAAAGATCAGATGGTTCGGTTTACACGAGCACGTGTTTTGAAAACAGTGGTTGTACTGCTGATAAAATCCGTAACCGCAGTAAACGATCCGGTTCAAGAAAAAAATGTAATTTTTTTTTATTAAAAGACAACAATTTATCGTGTCGTCTTTGCTCTATTTTGCATTCAATGTAATTTTCAATCATTAAACCTCATTTAAGATAAAAAAATGTGAAAAATGGAAACTTCCAGGTAGATAGATTTTCTAGTCACCCGAATAAGTAGAGTAAATAAGATTGAACAATTTTTTTATCGCAGCACATACAGTAGTAGATAAAAATGTATCTAAAATGTAAATTGAAAATCAGCGTGATAAAGGAGGTGAAAATTGATAAATTAAATATTTCAACTAGAAAATAATGTATCCGAAACTTGAAAAAAACAAACGAAAAAGGAACAAAAACAAAAAAGAAACAAATTTTTACTTTTCGGAGCACAGAAAAACAACTGAACTGAATGGAAATTGCGCGCGATTGCGCCAAGTAGCGGCCGACAAAAGGAGCACTAAAGCACAAGCTAATCCGTACCCACTTGATAGAAGATTGATAAAAGATTGTAAAAAAAGTGGTCAGAAGAAGGTCATTTTCGAACGAACAAAAAAAGCGAAAAATTGGCTGAAATTTCGTCTGCTGGAAAAATACTGTCTTCTGCTAGGCCGTTGGGGTGACTCGGATGACCTCGTGGTACGGTTGGCGCAAGGCGAATATACGGTGTTACATAACACAAGCCGGGCTGGGACTCGGCAACCGCGGGTTAACGAAATGGGAGAGCGATTGGGGTTGCGCGGTTGTTTCGACATGCATCTTACGTAACGTCGGGGGTTATGTTGGACAAATTGCGGGGCTCACCGTTTTGCTTGCCGTCGAGCACTGACACGCTGACGGTACCATTTTCCTCGGCTGCGTCGACTTGGGAACCCAACGCCATGGCTCGCGCGCTCCAAGCTTCGAAAGCACGCGAATTCGTCCAAATGTGGCTCCCCGGGCTGGTCGTCGAGACGTTTTTAAACGCGGAATTAGCTGCGGTACGAGCGGTTCGCGGCTTTCCGTGCTCTAACCAGCCGAAAGCCACTGCACGTGCGTTTCAAACGGCAGTTCAAAGTCTACGATGGCCGATTGGTCGGCGAGCCTTGGCCTTCGATCGCTCTCACAAAAGCCGGTTGGACGAGCGCGCCGCTCCCTGCTTTTCACGTTACCAACCGCAGCGCTTTTTTCTTATTCGAGAACACCCAATGAGCGCCAATATTTAAATTTTGCACGTACTAAGTTTTTTAACGCTGAGTTTTTAAAACTGGCTAAGTCAAATTTTGCCGCATTTTCACTTAGTTTGAAAAACAAATAGATGTAAATAGATCGAGGAAATTGGATATAACATGTCAGTTGAATAAATTTGAGAATATACTCAACATTTCTACTATTTAGGTACTTTTCAGAAAGAAGAATTTGTAAAAAACGTAAATTGAAGTTTAGATTTAGTTGGGTTTAAAAATAAACCTTCGTAACTTGTCTAACTAGTTATTTTCAGGAAAAATAATATAGCATTGCTTTCAAAGACTAACCCAAATCATAAATTATTATAGTTGTCAAATCCATGGCAGGACTATCAACAGGACTTGACGATGAAGCAGATGAATAATTTTAATAAACAGTATTTTGCGTTTAAATGCAACAATTGATTGTCCTGTACAGTCAGATGCAATGAAAACCCCATTATTTATGATTGTACAATTTCGTTTTCGTTTTATTTGTTATTAAATTGACTTACAAAAATATCTCACGAGTAAACGTGCGATAGTACAATGTATCGTACACAATGTCGGTGTATCAATTTCAAAATGTTGGTAAAGCTGATTGTTAATAAATAAACAAATAAAATTCGCGACTTAAAATTACGTCTCATTTCATCGCGCATGATCACAGTCTTGTCGGTCGTTCGTTGCAACAAGATCTTTAAGATACTGCATTTGAAAGTTTCATTGATTTTATTATTACGATGACTTCTTTTTGGCGCAATTGAATAAAATTGAAATGCAATCTCTGGTACAAAAGTACCAAATTCGTTTGCACTCGTTCATAAAGAAACGTCTGCATTGCCAGACGCAAAAACTTTGATCTGACGGTCGGCCAGTTTGTACAGGTACTCTCGTCTCTGTATCCTCGTGCCTTGGATACGTTCAGTCGCCCAGCTGACTGTCATTTTTCCCGAAACATCGTTCGCCTGACCAGTTATCAGGGGGTCAACTATCACCATCAGTTGAGCCATGTATTTTAGTCGGGTTGCTATCGAATCCGGTTGGCTAAGCTCTGGATCAACTTGATACGAATGAGTTAGTATACATAGTGATAGGCCATTTGGTTCTAGTCGCATCAGCGATTTTAAATATCTGAAACAGAAAATTAAAATCACATTTAAAACCGATTCATTTATTATATATCGTTGCTCTGAAAACAGGTCTACAATCCAAGTTTAAAGTCAATTTCTGTAGACCTCAAAAATTATCTGAGACGTAAATTATTATAAGTTGTATGATTCATTCATGAAATGAAAAAAAATTGAAAGTTTGTCCTTACGACTTAATTGAAGAAAACCGAAAAAGAGAATTTTAGACTTTTTACAGTGTGGTACTTTTCCAAGAAAACAAAAAATTACCGAACAAAAAACCAGATCTCTCGTAGACTTAATTGCATGTCCAACAAATGACTGAGATCGTCAATAATAATGACTGCAGACGATCGGTGTTTCAGCACTTCGGAACATTGGTTTTTGATTGGCGTGAAAATTTGTCTCACAATATCAGCGTTGAGTTTCATACAATCCGGACTGGCTATTTGATCCGTTCGACTTGTTGCATTAAGGTTTAAACCTGAAGAGTCCACGGAGTCGTGACCGAGGTCTTCAACGTTGTTCTCGAGTATTTCCATAAGCTCCACAACAGTCACATGACCTCGCTCTCTGAGCACGTTTAAATTATAGCCGAGTTTCATTCCTGGGGAAATCACCGGAACAAACAGATAAACAGATGTATAAATAAGATAGGAGATTTGGAATTAAAATTATCACTCTCAAAGCAGTTTGATAAGACGAAACTGATGAAACTGTTTTGTTTTTTCGTTTCCTTTTTTCTCTTACCAACATTGTGATAATGTCTAAAAGTATTGTGGAAAAGCACGAGGCAAATTCCTTTTTCTTTTTCCAGCGATGATGATATGATTGTGTTGATAAGAAAATTTGCATCGCTACCATGTCGTTCGTCTATTACAACGAGTTTTCCTGTGATGTCAACCTTATCGATCCCCAAAGCTGCGCTCACTGCCTCGGTCATTGTTACCTGAAAATTTGTTTAACAAAACTTTATATTTCATCATCTTTTTTAAACAATCACTTTTACAAAAACAAATTAAAAATTACAGTTGTATTTGTCTTTTACGAACCTTTCGTTTGATCGAACGTCAATTGCATGTAACTGTCTTCACTTCTGCATTTAATCTGGACAACTGAAATGATTGTTAAAATAAGTATCAACAATTGAGATAGAACTGTCGGAGTGAAAAAAAAAACATTAAGCGTCATAACCTAGACGAACATGATCCTCGCGGTGGTGAAGAACTGATACTAAGAATATCAATTTATTCGATCGTGAATTGACAGTGGAATAAAAGTGAACGATTGGAAAAGAATATTAAAACGCAATTGTTGCTTTTAACTTAATTTATCCACGCACACATTCAAGCCCGCATGTATATCGTTTAGTTTACTAGACGTTTGTTAACCTCACTTTTTAAACGCGGGCGATTTGAATTTTGCGACTGTCGTAACTGGATCGACATTTTTTTGAGGAAAAAAATGTCATGACTTGGAAATATCATCTCTATTGGGATAAATTAACGATAAAGGAAAAAAATTATTGACGTGTTTTTGGTTTCAGGTGTAAATATATTGAATAAACTCTTTTATTATTCGGTTCAACAGTTGTATAATATAAAATACTATTTTGCAAGTCGAAGTAGAGTAAAAGTATGCAGTTTTTTTTTATCATCCTAAAGATACATTTAAAATTTGCAAACGACGACTGTTCAGTGGTTTGCAGATTTCAAAATCGTTACAGTAATACTGAAATATAAAAAACAGTTACAAAAAGTTCATTAAATTATGTCTTCTTGTTGAATTTCAATTTTGAGCCGTTTGATATGAAAATGTAAACATCTGTTTTGCAATACGTTATCAGATTCGACTTACGCTCTAAAGAACAAGGTATGTACAGCTCGGTTGCTCTTTTTGCAACTCAGTTATAAATTAAATTACATCTAAACTTTATATATATTATATATATTCTGTAAAATCAACAAGGTAACTTTAAGTAACTGTATAACAGTTGTAGACAAGTTGTTGGAAGCGTGAAAAAAAAAACGTCTCTCAGGACAACCGTTTGCTCGCGAACATCCAAGCGAGGGCTATTGAAATGACTAGATAGTGTGATGGTATCGACGAGTTGCTCGCTGAGCTTCTTCCAACTTCGTTGAAATGTCTGTAAACTACACCGTCGCAGTGAGATGGCCAGTCTCTGTAACAACCTGCGAATGCAATCACATGGGCCACGTAGTTTTGTTCAAATGTACCTCTGAACAAGTGGCTGTATGGACCTACAACACAAAAATTGTCTCAAAACGTTGTTTTATACTATTTGTTTGCAGTCAGTTTTGTTTTTATAAATCAACATAAATTAATGTCACAAACAATTGAATGAAGTTACTTGAGGGTTAAAAATCAAGATTGAAAAACCAAAAAATACCGATTGCATAAACTCCAACATCTTCTCCTCCGTGAGTTTCATCTTCTAGGGGTCTGCAGGCGAAATTTCTATAAAAAGGTTGGCTCCTATTTTGGTCCTTTTCGACAGGTCGCCATATTCCATAGACGCTATCGCTGTCATTGTCCCTGTGATAGTAGAAACCTGGACCGTTGGCGTAACTCAACGTTTCGTACGGTTTCACATCTCGGGTCTGATTGGCGAAACCCAGGATGTCATTTCCTCGTTTGGGGTAACCATTGAATGTGAACGCGTGAGAATGATCTGCCGTGACGATAATCAGGGTTTCTTCCAAATTAACCAGATTTAAAGCTGTTCTAATGGCGTCATCAAAATCGGACACTTCCTTCAGAGCTAGTTTGGCGTAGTTTTGGTGGTGGGCTATGTCGATCTTTCCACCTTCCACCTGGAACACAATTTTAGACGCATGAAAGAGGACAAAATAAGACGGAAATTGTGAAAAAAAAATGAGAAGGAAAAAAGTACAGGCTACGTAGTGCGTAAAACGTGTCAAACGATCAATAAATTAAGGAAGCAGTGCGGTCCATTATGTATTTACAAGCATTCGTCGCGCACGTTATATTAAACCGTCAGCCTTGACTGCTAGAGTAGTCGACTGGCAAGGTAATTATGCTGCATAAAACGCCGGTTTCTAATCGGCCGTTTTTTTATACATTGTGTAATGCGATGATTTCTTTTTCTGGCCCCGTGATTCATTGCACATTTGATTGTTTTGAGTGGACAATACAATTTGAACGAGTTGTTTTTATTAGACTCAATTCGTTGTTTCCATTTGGTAGATTGCATTTTGGAAATAACAAAAAATGAAATAGAAATGGTGGTCTAACCATGAGGAAGAATCCTTTTTTATTCTTCCTGAGCATCCTGATGGCCTGTCTGGTCATATTGGTCAAACTGGGTGTGTCCGGATCTTTTGCCCCTTGATAAGGCAGATGACCGGAGGCAAAAATGCCCATCAGCTTTGAAGTGTTCCTGATGTCGACGTCCATTAGGTCTTTGAGAGAAGTTACGATCTTTCCATCTGGGTTGTTCGACTGCCATAGTTTGGTCAAATTTTTCCGGTCTTCTCGACTACATGTGGATGCGTCGTGTTCCTTGACTGTTATCCCAAGTGTTTTCCCTCCTCCTCCCATTATCACCTTGATCAATACAAACATTTGATTACATTTTTTACATAACAAGTTAAAAGTATTTCTCAATTTTTTGACCAAGTTCAGAAGTTTTTAAAGTTAAAATGTTCTCTCGTCAATTTTGCAATTTCAAGTTGAACAAGTATGAATTGAACAAGTATGAAAATTTACTTTACACAGTTTTATCTTTTTAATGAAGTTTACATAGTTGATTGTAGGTTCTTAACTTTGAGAAAATTGCGCGCTAAAAATAAAAACCACTCGGCGATGCAACACGTGTCGAAGATAGTAGAATTTGAATGGGCATCGAACTTTTTTATCTTGTAACGCTTGATTTTTTTTTCGTCCGTTCCAAAATGAATCCGTAGCATTGCAATCAAAATAAAGGAACCCGGTATCTGTTATTGAAACGAGAAAATCGTCTCTCAGATAGCCTTTTACAATGTGTTTCGTATCTCAACTCACGCAGTGGCCCTCGAACAGTCACAGCGTGACGAAAATTGTAATCCCATTGCGCGTCATCAGACTAATAACTCACAGTTTGACATTATCAATGCATTTTACTTCTTTTTTCCCCGTCTCTTCAATTTTTCAATTCTTTTTTCAATTTTTCATTTGAATAAATGAACATACAAGATAACAATTTGAAACCCAAATGAAACATTTCAATGTACAAAAAATTGAAAATCAGATTAAAAACTGACTTTGAAATCTTGTCCTGGTGAGTCCTCGATGAGTTGTCGTGCAATGTCTTTTGTGCATCCTCTGTATTCTCGTGGTATTTTCGAGTCGCACTCCCAGTCGCGGTTATTGATGTGAGCGTAAAGTGCCCCTGGAGTAGCGTGCGTGACGCGCGTGGTTGTAACAAATCCTGCAAAAAAACGGAGTGACAATTTTTTAAGTCAAAGTTTTTTTTTCGATTTTTACGCATAATTTCGTAGCTTATTTGCAATTAACTAATATGAATTTAGAAACTCTATAAAAAATGTGTAAATCATTACTAAATCCTTGTTAAATATGAAAAGGAGTTTTTTTTTTTAAAAAAATGTTGAAAAATCAAGTTGGAGAAGACACCAAAAGGTCATCCTCACGGCCTCTCTCTCCAATCGACTGTATTTTACCTATGTATAATTTTATATCAAGGCCCTACTGTCACTACTCCTTAATTGAGTGCATCGTCGTTCGTGACACGTACCGAACCACTGACGGTTACACGCTGGACAGAATTTTATCATTTCGTTTGAAGGCTACATCAAAATTTGAAATACCTCTCTTGTTTCTGTTTCAGATCCAGCATTCAAATTCGACTCAACACTGAAGACTAAACTCAATTTTGATCATCGAATTTAATTTACAAATCTTCTTGCTTACCTGTATCAAGTCCGGATTGCTGTGCCCAGGTGACGACGCTGGTAAGTTTGCTAATGTCGTTAATCCGTCTGTCGCACTTGTCATACTGTGCCTTCGAATCTAAGCCGAGCATTCTGTAACGACTTTTAACACCTGAAAATAGGGCAGTTGCCGTTCCGGCAGAGTCAGGCACTTGTCGGTCGACATTGTACGTCTAAATTGATTGAGACAGAACAAGTTTTCAGAACACTTCAAGTCGTGGAAACGAAAGTCGAAAAAAAATGTGAAAATTAATTTCAAACAAACTGACCTTGGACAGTCCAGTGTTAGGGAAATCCTCGAACGACAGTTTGTACTCCTCGCCATATCCACCTTTTGATTGGCCTTTGAATATTCGACCCGCGGTAACAGTCGATAGTCCCATACCATCTCCTATGAAAACTATGATGTTTTTCGCTTGTTTCTCTGTGTTCGTGTGAGCTAGTACTTTGTTCAAGTGTGTCCTACCGACGGTGTACCAGTAGGCCATATCTAGAATGGTAAAATTTGTTGAAAATGTTTTTTTCTTTCAAAATTTAAACTTACTTATTATTTTGTTTTTCGTACCTTCTTTGTCAAAGTTATCAAACTCCTCATCCCCTCGGCTTAGTGTTACAATTAAAAAGAAGACCAGACACCTCACAAAAAGCATGATGAAAATGTTCGTCTTCCTCGTTAGATCGAATTTAGTCTCATTGATTCAAGTTCAGACTGAAAAGACACAAAAAACGAACGATGATAAGTAATACGAAACGATGTGCGTTTTCTTGTTTTACACTCGGTTGAGTTCTGTATTTGCATAAGTGAATTATGCGCCAGAAACGTAGAAGGTAATTGTCGCTCATTTGTACCTGAGGTTTTCAACTGGCGCTTGATGAATGCCTGGTGCAACTATTTGTTAAGTAATATATGTTTCAGTGATTTGTCTGCATCTCAGTGTAGAGTCTTGGAGCAATTACCAAATGACAATTAGCAGTTGGCATCCGCGCTACGCGTGTCAAACCGGAGAACCGCACGCGCCTCTTCGCGCAGAATTATTACGCCAGAAAACAACAGTTTTGTAATGTAACTGTGACCTACGTTTATTCAAACTCGGATCGTAAAAAAAATTGAACAATAAAATAATAAACGTGCTTTACATTCTTTGGCAGTTTTTTTTTATTTTTGTTTTGCTGATTGAATAAAAAAGCAGTTGTGCGTTACTTAACTGGCGTTAAAATGTTGTGTAATTGCACAATAATTTTCGTAAGTGCAAGTTTATTGTTCATTCGACGAGCGTTAATTCAATGCTAATTATTATTTTTGTAAATTAGTTTGGAGAATTTTTTTGTTTTTGAAATTTTCGTTCGAATTGGACGAGGATTAACGATTGAGATTTACGATGAGAGATAATAAGTCATTTGAATCTTCGTGTTTCCCTATTCATGTTAAAATTTGACCACCCGACCTTGTTAAGTGTCACGTTAGCTTTTTTAATTATCTAAAATGACGCAGTTTGAGGCCGTTTTTTATTCAAAATTTTTCGTTTCTAAATTTATTGTTCCGTGAAGCTGACGAACGATTTGCGGTTTAATTTTAATAAAAGGATAAGAAAACTTGAACAAATAACGTGTGGTGATAATAAAAAATATTCGAAAATTCAACATGCGTAACTGTGACGAGTTTTTTGATGCATTTTTTTTTGCGCGCAACGAATGAATGTTGATTGTTATGAAAAAAAGCCCTGAAATAGTTTTTATCGTTTTATCATATTGCTGAATAATCGTTTTTATGATACAGTTGAAGTTTATTTTTGAAATTTTGAATACCAATTTGGTATTAAAGTAGAATAACAATTGTTTAATAATAACAACGAAAATGATTGTACAAATGTTGTTTTTTCTTTTTGAGAATACAAAAAGATAATTCGAGCGACTGACAAACGAACAAAACCGTCTTGGAAGAAGCGTGCGCGATGAAACTAGATAATTCAATTACACTCGGTTGCAAATTTTATGCAACGATGTGAATGTGAAATGGAGCATTTCAATTTGGCACTTTTTTGAAAAATTATTAGCATATTTCTATTCTTTTATGTCGTAAGAAATAATTGTCAACTTAAATGGAATGTTTTATCGTTTATTTTTTTAACAAAATTAAACCGGTATCTTATTTCTTTCAATTTTCCTTTTCACTTGTTCAAACAACTTTTTTTCGACTTGAAATTATTTTGACAAATATTATTTATTGCAGATAAATATACATTCAACCTGATAAAGACGTCTTAAAGATTTACTAAACAGTCAAATAATCTTGAGATTTTCCAACGCGGCGTTACCAGTTGATACAAAGTGCATAACCAGGATTTAGATAAAAAAGAGTGAAAATGTTGATGATAGCCGAGCACAATTTTAAATCTCAGATAACATTCGTTTCTTTTTTTCATTGTTAACAAATTGCTTTGGAAAATTTCGCAACTTCAATTTTATATTAAAATGTTAACTCAACTGAATTAGGTACCTCGCGTGTCGCTGCTAACCGTACTCATAAAACTTAACTGAATCTTGTAGAACAAAATGTTTCATAACTGACGAGCATTCGTTATTATCACCAGACAAAAACGAAACTAATAAATTGAAAAGTAAAAAACTAAGTAACTCAAGCTATGACTGTTACAAAATTCAAACAATTATAATAACTAATTCTAAACTGAGCAGCAAAATGAACAACATTTGAATAGAAAAAAGATAACAAGAACGAAAAAACCCGAAAACCAGTAACTCAAAAACGAGGAAAATTTCACTGTTTAAGAAAATTAGATTATTAATAAAAAAACTTGGAAATAAAATCGATTAATTTTGCAAGCTCGGTTAATGTTATCATATACTAACACTCTGAGGACGAGGTGAGGGTGAGGTGAGCTTTTACAAGATGCATCCTCACATGTGAGAAACTGTCGCGAATGCAGAGATGAAGGCAGAGAAGATATCTTTTCTGACTAATTTGTACTAACCGGCAAATCTGCAGATTGCACGACGCCTCGTCAAGGACTGTTAAAAGCTTGACCGAATGACCGAGATAGAAGAGCGAGTCATGATCGAGTGTGTGCGCAGCCTTTGGTCACTACTGATTGAATGATCCGATCGGCCTGTCAGGTCGTCGGTTCCGTTCTCGCTAGGGTCCGAAAGCGTTCGCCACTCTTTGCCTCCTCTTTTTTTGTCCTTTGACTTTTTTGTGTTTGTTTTTTTTTCGACTTTTTACCTCTCGTTTTTTGTTACTTTGAAAATTAGTCTCTCGCGAAGAATCGACCACTGATACACTGGGACACGGAAGTTTGTAACTTTATATAGCTATGAATGGACGAGCGCCGATTTGCAAGAGTGTTTGAGCCGATGCAGCGCAAGGGGGGAGCCCCTGTGCTTATCATTAATCGCACCGTAATTGCATCTCACTCTCTAGATTTTTTTTTCGCACTCAGCATTGCTCGCGGATTATCAATTTTGTGATGCGCTCTGCTCTTGTCACGCGAGCAATCAGCTATCCCACGGATTTTGCTAACGTTTGTTCACGTGCGAGACTCGGATTAGAAATAGAAGGGGGTGCTAAGAACTATGTTCGTAAATTGATAAGGTTGAAGTTCTTCTAATTATGGATCATCAAGACGTCTCATGACTCGCAATTTCGGTTTCTCTTTCATTGTGAAATCAATGATTAATTTAATTTCAAAGATTCTGATCATTACTTTTCAAAATTGAATTTCGAACTTTCGAATGAATTTACAATATTTTTTTTATGATTTTACTTAAGAATTCTGTTTATTTTGCATTATTTTTGAGATTTTTCTTTTATTTTCGTGTCTGCAAAATGCTGAAACTTGATTAAAAAATGCTGTATAGATCAACTTGTTTCATATTACATTTTTTTATCAGTTAGAATGCAAGTCATGGTTAAAACTTGAAAAACGTGGCGAAAGTGAAAAAATGTCGAGTGTATGAAAAAAAAGGAACAGGAAAAAGAATTGACTCTGATGTGTGTTGCACACAAACAAGCGCGGTATTTGATTATCATTAATCTTCTTCAAATCCCGGATAATCTTTTGAGACTAATTTTATCCTCAAGCTCAAACGACTGATGTTATAAAAATTTCAGCAATCAAACGCGTCGTTTTCAATTTCACATTTTGTAGCGAAAATTCGTCCAATGTTTTTTTGTATAGCGTTCAATTATTTATGAACTTTTTTCATTTTGACTTACTCGGCCACGTTTTCAATTCGGGTAAATTGCACAGATGTCAAGTTTAATATTAGAAGGCTTGTTCGGAAAATGAAACGTGACAATTGTCTGATGAAATTTGTCGTATCGAACTG
This sequence comes from Telenomus remus, assembly GCA_020615435.1. Lineage (NCBI taxonomy): Eukaryota > Metazoa > Arthropoda > Insecta > Hymenoptera > Scelionidae > Telenomus > Telenomus remus. The sequence goes on from CM036337.1 coordinate 13,487,929, forward strand.
CAAAAGAATCATGTGAAAAACTCGTGGTCTTTCATTTGTATGACGAAAATTGTTTTTGAAACCAGAAATTTCTGGACGCGACGAAAATTGCGATCTTAGGAATTTTTTCATTTGTTTGATGAGTGTTATTTTTTTTATTCTTTTCTAATTACATGACTGTTGGAATTAATTCAGTTATCAATCAACTGGTTTTGCAGCAATGCAACTGACGAGTTTCGTTTTTATTATTCAATTTTTAATCTTTACAATTAAGTGCGGCAATTTTAAAACGGATTATGATAGCAATAAAACTTCAGTACTTCCAGGATACAATGTAGAATCTCACCTCCTTTTTGTCAATACAAATTAAAAACTTTCAACAACCTTCACTTTTTTACTAACTTTGTAGTTTCAGGACTTTGAAGGAACTATTATCGATAACTCAAATCCTTCAAGTGTACAGTTATGAACAAATTCACATTGACAGAGAAAATGACCTTACTGGTTGATTAAATAAGTTAATTTCCTTAAAAAGAAAGAAACTAAGAGAAACTTATTATTTCAAGATCAACTATTAAAATTTATGTAAAGTTTTTTGTTTGCTAGTTCAATTGAAACACATTAAATAATAATTTTCAAATGCAATTAGGATTTGGAGTAATTAAATTGGACAAACAATTTAGTTTACGATGAATTTATTGATTTTCTTTGTTATTCTTTTACATACTCAACGATGTAAATCGCTTGTCATTACGAGACACATGTGGTTTTCATTCGCGCTTCAGTTTTATTTCTTCTATAAAAGACTTACTTAACACTTATTTTGATACACGATAAATTTATTTAATTGATTAGTGTCGCTCGTTGCATAACTTGTTTTATTATCAAATTCTGTTTGAACACTGAAAAACCGCCATCTAAAACACAAATTCGCAGCTTCATTTCGTTTTGAGTATCAGTACAGGACCATTAGAAAACTCACCCCTGCTCAAATATCGTTACACATTTTGCAAATCTGTCTTTTTTTTACAACTTTCAAAACGTTATTATCTTCATTTCTGTATTTAAAAGTTTTTTAGATTAATCCTTTTGGATTGTGATAACAGAAAATGAAGATAAAAACGTTTCTGTTTTATTTTCTAGCGTGATCATTCGGATACAAATGTTTCATGATTTTTTTTATATACAACGATGAGATAAACTTTCTTTTAATCTTCTCGCAGAGCGAGGAATGTCCAGGTTCAAAATATCAAATCTTTCAAACAGTCTTGACGTCGTACATAACACCACAAGTATTTACAATTGTAATTTTGTTTTAGTTTTGGAAAAAGACTACAGCTTTTGCACGACAATTGAATTCAAAATCTCAAATATTAGTAGTCAGCTATGGTTATTTGTTCGATTTTCAGTTTTTTTCGTCTTTTCGATTCAGTGAATCTAAATCTGCTCAAAATTGCATCTATGTTAATGCTCGCAGCTGTGTATGTATGCACACTATCCATTTTAAACTTTTATAAACTGGTAAAAATTTCAACCGCTGTCAAAGCTTGTTTAATTGTTTTTAGTTTTCAATATTCCATTGAAATGAGCTGAAATCAATATGGTGATTGGATATTCATCACTCAAGCTTGTTATTACATAAGATTTATCACGAAGCAATTGCGAATTGTCTAATTGTGTTTTACAATTGACTGTTACATGTTCTGTATGATAAACAATTAAGGCAACTCATGTATCCTGAAAAATTGCCTCAAAACAGCTTACAAAATCTACATTTTATGAATTCAATCTGAATACTTTTCTTTTTTAATCTGCTTGAATCTACAATAAACTCTAATCCACGTAAATGCCAAATTTGATCTCAAGTTTCTCATCGATTGTTCGTTATTTCACAATCGGTAAACGAACTGATAAATATTCTTTTGAAACTAATGTTTATTTAGCTGCGATTGCTTTATTTACACTGCGTTTTAATTTTTGGCATTGATTAGCGCCTGCGCCTGTGTTTTGTGATATTTCTATTCACATTTCAATTTCTTTAATTAGTAAAAGACAATCAATTAGTCATTAATTGATCCAATTCATCCTGTTTCTGTCCCAATGATATGGCGAATTTACAATTTCAATTTCGAAACTAAAAGAAACACTTTTTCATTTGAACGCAATTAAAAAAATCAGACAGGATGAGAAACAAATAAATATAATTGCTGTACTGTTTGTTTATTAACCATCTTAACGACGTGATGTGTCGTCGCAAAGAAACATGTGAGACATTTTTTTTTACAAATCTTCGTTATCATTAATAACTACGAAAAGAAATTCGCTAACACACAAAACAACTCAAAACCACGTTGGTTAAAAAATAAAAGTTAACAAATAAGTCGCACACTTCGTATCCACTTATGAAAATCGTATAAAAAACGTTCCTTTTATGTACAATAAATCACTCAGTCGACATTACAATCAATTTATTGTCGTAGAAAATATGCTTTTACTATGTAACTTGACTGTTTTTTTTAATTAATGCTATTAATTAAAAAAAAGAGAAACAAACAAAGGAATCAGTTAAATACGCGAATAAATACTTTACAATGATCAGTACGTCAGTTATCAGATCGACATTTATTTACAATTGCATTTTATATAGAGACAAATTGTTGAATTCGTTATAACTTTCTGTTATAATTGGGGAAAAATTGTTCTGTTTTGTAAATTGTCACAAAATAAAGCACGATTAGATATGATGATTCAGAAAATTGTAGACCAATTTATAAATTGATTGATCTGCAAACATCGTTTCAATATTATAACAAATTTCTAGTCAGTCATTCATCTCCATGCTTGTTTGAATTCCAAAAGTGTTAAGCATGCAGTGTTTATTTGTTAATTGACATGAAAGCGATGGTAGCAACGCCGTTCGATTGAAAATAATGTATACAATATTGAAACTTGCTTAACTTTCATGTTCAGAAGTCCAGGTCAATTTGCCTGCGAAGCACTTTGTATGTGAAATTTTGTACGAGACATCGCTTTTTGAGCAACGTCTGACAAAGAAGCGCAAAACGATGACAAAAGAACGCAAAATATAAAAGGGCATGATTAAAGCTCCAGAAATGGCTCACAAAAAAATTCCGCGACGCTTTTTATTTTTCAACTTGACAAAACTCTAGTGACATTCCATTCGGCGAGTAGGTTCGCTGCACAAATTAAGTAGTATATAAATGACTAGAAACAAAATTGCTCATGCACACGAACAAGATATAATACAAACAAACAATAAAATCAGCTACTCGAATTCACGTCGAATTCATCAAGACAAGTTTGCACTTATGTGATTTACAATTATAACCGTTGTTACGACTTAAGTTATCAATTTTATAAAACATTCTTTTTTTTTCTTTCGTCGAGACTTTTGGCGCAGGAAAATGTTATTGTTAATACTTGAAAGTACGAACGTTAGTATCAAGAAGAAGGTTCGAGAACTTCATCCAAAAGTCTCGGCTGAAATAATTTATTTCGCGGGGTTAAAAAGTAATGTACAACACTGCATAGCCAGGTTTCGCGCTCGAAATTTTGTTATCGAGAAACAAAGTTTCAGGTCGGTCGCCAAGTGATGCAGAGACGCTATGTATAACGACGTTATATACAAGGCTTCTATATAATATAAATACTGTTTAACATAATTATGGAATACTATCCCGTAGATTCGTACAAAGTGATCAAATGAAAAAAAAACCACTGCGTAGAAATACGTACCAATAAATACAACAGACAATGAAACATAAAAACATGATTTACAATCAACCAGCCGCCAGATTAGTTAACTCGTTTGGTTTCGAAAAATTCCAATCTCGCATTGTAATTGTGTTAGTTCGATTGAACCCTTGATCATTTTCTTGTTGATATAAATTTGAGAAATTAAATCGAGTCAATCGAACCAATAAGATATTGTGATTCGCAAATAAACGATAAATAAACTTTTGAATAAAAAATAAAAAACATAAAAGCACGATACAATCAATTCAAGACTGCGGATCAGTCGTATACATTTGTATAAACTTTTTTTCTTTGTGCAAAACGTGGTCCGCAACGACGAAAACAAACCATAATAATTCATTTTGTTGGTAAAAATGATGAACGCAAATTGTTGTTTGAGAACAGAAAAGTGTGTTTAAACGTCCGTGGATCTACTGTAAGGCGAATTACTGTCATCGGATTGGGATAGCTTTCGCTCGCGCTTATTGAATAGACTGCCTAAAAATGATGGCTGTTGGGTGGCGAGGGCCTTATTTGGGCCCATACCTAGATGCATCATCTGTCCTGGGTGCTTCGCGCCTTGGCTCATCGAGCTGGCGGAAGTTGACTGAAACGATATCGACATACCGCTATCGAGGGAGCCAACGCTACCGCGTCTCTGTGGTTTCTCTCCGGTGACTGTAAGTGCACAAATGTCATGGTCAGTAAACCAAAGATTTTTAATCACATATAGATAAACAGGGTACCAATACTCCAATAAAAGCCCCCAAAATATTATGCTAACTACTTGTCAAATTTTCATTTCATCTTTTCAAATTTTAGTTTTTTATTATTTAATTTAAGTTTTAAAATCAAATGATCCAGTGGCAAACAGAATAAAACTTGTTTAAATAATTATTAATGTTAAAGTACGTAAAGTTGATTAGCTGATTAATGAAAACTTGACAATTGTGTGCATACATGCATTTCATGTAAGACAATTTACCAGGATTGTGCAAAGGTTTAACTTTTTTGTCGCATCATTTCAAAAGGCAATAGGAATTGACAAGCACGAACTGCGACCAGAAAAAGCGTCGAGCGTTTCGCTGATCGCAGTTGCGAGGTTACAATGGAAATTTCGTTAGAAATAAACGGAGGCGTTTTCTGTTCATCTATACTACAAGATCTTTGGTCGATTTAGCGTTTGCAATTTTGGCCTTTGGTGTGCATGACGTGTCGAAAGAAATTCTAGAAGGTATTTACAATATTTCAGAACAGAAAAAAACTCGTGATGTGCGGTGCTTGTGTAACTTTCCGACTTTGGTATTGCAGCTTTGATTATTTATAAATCACGACAATAAACATCAGATCCAAACAAATTTGCAATCGTTGCATCGTTACGTTTGATTTTGCAACTTGAAAACCAACAAACAAAAGGAATCGAATAAACTCTGTTACAACATAAAATATCACATTGGAAGGGGCAAAGTAGAAATTGAATAAAAATTTGGAATCAAGACAATGTAGTTGGTTGCTACATTTGGATGATTATAACGAAAAGTCGAGCAGTGTTTGGATGAATGACGAGCGTCGCGACGAGGATCAGACCTCTCGTAGCGGGAAATTCGAAGATTCGAAGAAGAGATTCTTACATTGCTCGTGAATGTCGAGGAGCGAGTTGCTGAGGGCGGAGCGTTTCAGCTGGGGGTCGATATCGTTGACGCCGGAGCGCTCGCTGCAAGGTCCAGGACAAGGGCAGACCTCGACGTCGGCGACACCAGAGTCGCGATTCTCGGCGCCGCCGCGCGCTCCCCGACTACTCTTCTGTCGCTCGAGCTCCGTCTCAATTCGCAGGGTCTCCATCTCGTCCATCTCGCTGATTGACTCGCGCAAATCCTCCGCAAACTTGCACCTGTCATGCTCGTTACGTGCGTTAAAAGTCACCAGCACTTTGCTGTCCACGCGCTGCGAAAGTCGGATACCATATGGGTAATCTGAAATCAATTACACGACATTCATTAGTCTATGAAACCAAACCATGTTAAGAACGTTTTTCCTCTCTCATTTATCATGATTAACAACGTTGAGAAAATGATACTGTATTCTTTACAAAATATCTTATAAACAGTTATGGTTATAGTCGTTATGCGAATGATATATTTTTATGGGTTTCAGTTTCTATTCCCAATGTTAGGACAAAGATAAAAAATGTGTTTTAACACTTGCAAAAGTTTTCAAAAGTTTGTTTCAAAATAATTTGTTGAAAACTTTCCGGCGTACAGTATTATTTTCTCAATGAAGTCGGGAAATAAAGAAAACAAACAACATCGAAACTCACGTGGGACTTCAAAAAGTGTGACAACCATGCCGCAAAGAGGGAAGCTCTGTCTGAAAGTGTACGTGACGCTGTTCTTTTTCTTGCTGAGGATTTTCGTGACAACGAGGAGATCATTGAAGAGGAAAACTTCCCTCTGATGGACCCCTGGTCGCTCTTTTTTATGTATGTCCGGTATCTCGTACAATCTACAGTAACAAACGAGACGTCGATGAGGCAGAGCCATGTTCGGCTTCTTGCCAACGATCGTCGCCTGGACTTTCATCACTTGGGTGACATGGTCGGAGCCGGGCTTAAACTCGTTGGCTTTGACACGATCGTAGATGCCGGTTAGGATGTCCTTGTCGATGTCGCCGCAGTCGTCGATGCCCCGCAGGTTCTTCACAAAGTCGTCCAGACGCATGCGCTGCTCCGCCTTGAGGTTCGGCGTGTGCAGATCGGTGTTGAGCATGATGATTGCAAAGGCGAGCACGAATATCGTGTCTGCCGAGCGCAGCCGGGATATCACGTCCGGATTGCACTGACAGTACCGTTGACTGAACACTTCCATCAGACGCTCGATCTTCTGCGCCTCGCCGGGCATCCGGAAGTACGCCTGGAATTTGCGCAGGGCCACGTCCACTTGCATGCCCGACAAGTCCAACTCTTGCGAGAAGCATCTAAAAATACAACACACAAGCTCGGTTAATTTGTTCTCTTTAACATCGTTCTCGAGTTTTTCTTCTCCGGTTTACCAGAGCGAAATATTCTAATTGAATTGAAATTCGTCTGAGGTTATTGAATACTTTCTAATGATAACAACCAGCTCATTATGCATGTTACGATTTCTAATCAGTGTCCACTACGTAACGCGTATCAAGTATTTAATACGAAAAAACAAGGCTTTGCAGGTTTATTATTCTATTAAAAGTTTTGCGAATGGGAAAGAAAATAAAAGCCTGTACGTCAATTTGCTTCCACGAGATGGGTTCTGTGATTTTTCAAATCTTGTTTCGAGGTACTAATTCTTCCGAGGTAGAATAAAACGAAAGCGTCCATTCATTGTGCTTGAATGGTCCAGCCAATCATAGTCATCCAGCGAACCACAAAGACCGAAACGTATCATAGAAAAAGTTGTTTCAAACATTGTTTATACACCGCCACGTTCAATTTTCTAATGTCTCCTCGCTGCTTTCACTTTAATCTAATTGTAAAACTCAACGATTTTAATCTATCTCTAATTTCAATATCATTCCCGTTTCCATCTCATCTTAACTGAATTTCTCGCTCCTTCCCGAGCTTGAAACTTGAATTTTCTCCCTGAGAAATTGTACTCCACCTGTCAAATCGTACAAATTATTTATCACACCTAATAACCACTTTGGCTTCAATTCACATTCATCCAGCATCATTATTTGCTCGGAGCAAACATAAAACAGGAAAAAATCGCGCCAGCAGTTCTAATAATAATTATCACGTGTCTAACTGTTTTGCCAATTTGGTACAAATTGAAGAGGAGAGATCGGAGTGGGAATGTGTAATGGCACATTTCTTTCTAATGAGAGACTTACTCCAAGACTGCCATGTTGAATGTGTTTTGCAAGTTGCCGAGGTACTCTCCTATCATCTGCTTGGACAGGCCCTTTCGACTGATGAGAAACCGGGCGACTCCCTGCGGACTGTTCTCGAGGAAACCACGTCTGATGAGGTAATTGATCCCACGCTCGGGCTTTTTATTGAACAGATTCAACCCCACGCGGTACTGCCGTTTTCGAACAGTTTCGGACACTTTGTAGCTCGTCTGGGATATCGCCTCGGTGTGATCGATCAACGGCAATTGGTAGCCGGAACTCGCGTGCGAGTGGCCCAATTCCTTCACGCTGTTCATCAAGTTCCCAGTCTCATTTGTATGGCCGCAGTCCTGGTGCTCTGGAGAACTCGACTGGAAAATAGAAAGTCATTAGTGTTAAAAGCAATTTTTTCATTTTACGCTCGAGTTTTTTTGCAGTTTCTTTCGCATTGACAGCCGTTGGCGCGGACGTACGTATAAAAAGCGATAAATGTACGGCGAGTATTTTGATAACGTGATCAACATTTTCTAATTCAACTCTCACTTGGGTGACTCTCGGTTTCTAAGTCACACAAATCAGAGATACCGCGGTCAACCGACACGAAAGGTGAAAACTCTACGCGGATCGGTTGTCGCGTCGAGGATGCCCGGACGTTTCGCTTTCAGTCGATGACATTTTAGAATTGCGGTCTGTCATTGGTTTTTTTCTGAGTTTGTCTATTTGAGTTTGTCGGATTTCACTCTAATCATGTGGATCAAATTTTTTAATTGTTCGTACTTGGTTTACTTACAATTATTATCTTAGGCTTCCTCTTTGACAGAGAAAGAAGTCGCGTTCTGTAAAACTTGCCCATTTTGGTTTGTATTACGGGTGCTCGTTAAGAACTAATGATTCATCGGTTTGGACCAGGAAATTTTATTATGATTTAGCGAGACTTTAATTACAGTTTTCCACCATTTTGTACTGTGTTTATAAATGTGAAGAACAAAGATAAAAGAACGATTAGATAGAAAAAATTCCAAATAATAATTGGCCTTATCAGGTTTGATAATTATTAGGAAAAATCATGACGAATATCGGGAACTGCATTGCATTCGTGTCTAAATATAAATTTTTGAGTAAACGTAATCAAAAATCAATTAAGCTTCTGTCAAATTCAGTACAGGTTTCAAATCATAACAATTTGTCCACCTTGTTCTACAAAATATTATTCGTTTCATGAGAATGTTTCTCTGTTCGAAAAACTGGTTCTGGAATGTACCTTTACAAGTAATAAATTACACAAACTATCAACTTGTAACGACACTCTCAAAATTTTCACTTCAAACAACAATAAAAAACGATGACAAAATATTCAAACAAAAACGCGATTTGAATTAAGAAGTCCATTAAAAATTGCACACTTTCATTTAGCATTCTGATTGGCACGTGGTTAATCTCTTCATACATTATAATCTGAGTTAAATTGGGCTCAGTGGTATTGAATCCAAGCAGGTGTCTAAATACAGAGCCGAGGAAGTCGGGTTGAATAGCCAGAGACTCGCGATAAGACTAAAGACAGCAAGACATGGGACTTACGATGGCTTTGTGTTTCCAAACGGGCGACCCGCGCTGCGCATCTCCCTCTGAGCTCTCGCAGTTGGTGGAGTCGCTGCCAGAGCTTTGCACCGAGCTGAGACTGCCGTTCTCGACGCTCTTGCTAAGACCATTGTGACGTTGTTCCATTGACCTCGAGCTTATTGAGGAGGTTCGTTTGGGCACCTCTGGGGGCACCTTCTTGCCGCTCGATCCACGAGACCGGCCGCCTGATCCCAGTTGGCACGAGCTGCTCCAGTTTTGCGTCAAAGGCGTCTGCACATTGTATGACAGCGGCGACATGCAGGCAGTTCTGTGCGAATCCCGAGAGTATCCGTCTTGTCTGATACCGCACAGAGCTTCCTGCAAAAGCCACAAACAGAAACAACATTTAGAACGTACCATTTCAGTCGATATACTAAAGAAACATTAGTTAATGCCTGATAATAATAACAGTTCGAAATTCAACTTTTGTATAGAATCTGATAAAAGTAAATTGGTTTTGGCTTATCAAAAGTGTTTAAGAGGCAATGGGAATTTGTAAGAGGCAAGAAATGTTTGATTTGATGTTTTTATTCAAATTGTGTCAGAGTTAATGGGCGGGAGAATTCCGGAAAACATAGAAGTTTTATGCACGGTGCGTAGCTTGGGAAATTGTAATTTTAACAATCATACTTTTACTTTCACTGGATCGAACACCGTCGGATTGATACAAAGTGGATAGAGTGAATGGATTGAATAATTACTACATGATACCCGACATCCGGCACTTTTTTTTTCTTCTCCGAACTGTTGACATAATGCAATCTTGCGTATTACTTTTTGAACATTAACGAGACATTTTATTGATTTACCGTCGCGGATAATAGTAATAAACCAGGTGAGTGAGGTCGTTAAACACCTCACAAAGATAAAGAGGAAAGTTTTTAGAATGAACTCAGTAGAATTTTTACATTTTTTTACATAATTTCATTTTAGTTTTTGAGACCTACACTCTAAATTTTTCAAAGAAATTTTTCAAAGAAATTTCTAAATACTGAAACTTTTTGAGGTTATGTTTCCATTTTTGATTTTTTTATGCTTCCAAAGCTATGCCTTGTGGGTACTCAAACGAAATCTCTCGCAATTCTCTACCCAATTCGACTATAAGTTGTCATAAATATTTTACAAACCTGTGGATTGTAATAATGAATGCTAGATCCGCTTTCCTGCGAGCTGGATTCCCAGCACGGGCTAGGCGGTGGCTGGTGCCTGGCGCAAGGACTCGGCGTAAGCGACGGTGTGTGTCTTCCGCTGATCTGATGCGGTCCGACAACCTGCAACTCGCATCTGCTACGCGGTGCAGCCGAGTTGGCCTGCTGAGCCTCGACCCCGTGGCGCCTCTCGCGCAACGACATACTCCTAATTGGCATTGGCCTGTTCGCCGTCGTTGTCGTTGGCTGAATGTAAATCTGACTGTGGTAGTTGATCCTCTCGTGCTCCGACTGTCTATCCACCGAGTCTTGGATCTTTCGACTCTGTCGCTTCTCTGCTTTGGCCATCGCTGTGATGTCGGCAAACTTTTTCAACAGGGTGTACCTGCGAAACGCTCGTTGAATCGTCAACGCTGCGTTGCGTGCCTTCACACCACCGTACTTTCGTTCCAGCATCTCGATCTGCTTGTCCAGCAAGTCCTGAGACAATTCGTACCTGCTAACAGACATCATTTCATTCAATTATTCTCAAATTGGTTCAAATTTTGTTATTCTGTAAATGAAATTTTAAGGACAGTTGGAAATTTTAAATTGAATAGGGAACTTACGCCGATTGTAGTCTGCATCGTTTATGTACATCTCCGTTTCGAACAGAACCTTTCTTATGTCCTTGTGAGAATCCAGATTGTGGTTGGCCACCATAGCCTTGGACCATGGTGCCATAACTCTGGGGTTGTGTTAGTCCGGTGTGTGAGTACACCTGCACTGTTGATGGTGGATACGGCCCGTGTCCATAGTTTTGGTTCTGCATGTACGACTGGCCTGTGATATACGACGTCGACATGCTCGATTGGTTGCCGGACGAATACACACCGTGGACATTGCCGCTGCTGCTACCGTGGATTTGATTCACGGTCGAATTGTGCAGAGGCCTGTCGATTTTTTGCGGAAAACTGAAACATAAAAAACACATCCTGTTAATCATCCCAGTCGTAAATTCGATTTTCAATTACACTATCCTAGCCAATTATCAAATTTTGCCTCGAGCATAACAACTTTTTCATAGACATTCAAAGCAAATAAACTATGCATTATTCTCAGATCTATAAGAGAATTTTCGTTTCTGCTCCATTTCAGTTTGAGGAGTGTTAGATATTCAGAGGCGAGCACAATATTAATAACTTTCTAGCCGAGGTGAAAATAATCCAAGATTATCTCGTGCTAACAAATGCGAAAAGCGAAATCAAGAAAATAAACTTGGAGAACAATATTATTCAGTTATTCATCTCGGGGTGGGGACTTTCTTCGTTGCACTTTGGCTTGCTTACAAGTGTCATCGAAAAGTTTGTCTTGGCGACATACACTGACGCCCCGACGTAATTAAATGTGTAACACCGATAAAGCCTTCCAGACTGCTAAATCTGAGGCAACTTTGTTGCGAAATTGTTCGTAATGAAATTTGTCGAATTCAATTAAGTCGTGGCTTTGTTAGTCGCAAAGACTAACTTGTGATGTCACGCAAGATCGTTCTGATTTATTCTTCAAGTTCGCCGTGAATTCCAGCCATCTTTATGTTTCCAACCTTTTGTAATCCAATTTTAGATTTTGAAATTTAATTTCAAATTTGAAAATTCAATCATCGATTAGAGGCATTTTTTTTATTCAGAATAGATATTTGAAAAACGAATTCTGTTATTGAAACTTGAACCCAAATGGTTTTTTGAGCGAAACCTAAAATGGGAACAGACATTAGCAGGGATGTACAGTTTTTTGTGCCTAATTCAATTTGGTAAGTACGTGTCCCGACATGTGGTCAGTTGAAACAGACCCTCCCTGGTAGAGGAAAGCACCCATAACAATTTCAAGGTGGAGAGCGAATATTCATCACCCTTAATGAGTCACGAACGGACTCTAAAGTTGTTACACCCGCGCCTCAACATTTTGGGTTGCTCGCAACTTGCCCTTTTTTGTCCAACTTGTTAGTAAAAAGATGAACTCGGTACTAAGTTACTGTCTAAAATGTCAACATTGAATTTCAAAGTTCATTTTGAAAGAAAAACAAAAAATCGAATTACATTTTATCGCTTTGCATTGATCTGCAACAACTTCATTTGTTTAAATTGAATTATCAAGTCGAACAAATAAGTCTTACGGAAATCCTTTCACAATCTTTCGAATCAGTGAGTCAAAAGACTCAATGTTGATTGTTTCATAACAGCCTTGATTTTAAAAATACATCCTATTCTCGACAAGCGATAAATATTTATTAAAATGTAGATTAGCCCCGACAATTCATTGCCACCATTGTTTTATTAGCGACGACTTTTTTTTACACCGAGTTAATTTGATCTGCGCCAATCTTATTGTAATTCTGCTTTTACAAGTCAATCCATCAATTGACTTTCAAGAACAACTGGGATTTATCGTAATTTTATTTTTCGCTTCTGAAATGTTTTTCACTTTGAACTTTTTAACATTTCAATCTATTCAATCCAACGTTTCGAGTTTAACGAAACTTTTAAATCCAAGTTGAAAAATGGGTTTGAAAAAATAAGGAAAATTAGTTAAGCAGCGAATTCCCACAATTGTGTAAGATGTTTCCCACGTGGCAGGTCACTTTAATCGCGAACAATTCGAAGGTGGGAACAGTTTGCTGATAGCCGAGTGAGTCACGCTGTATGCAACCGCGAGTCGACACTGTGTTCAATGCCTTAAGTGGTATATTTAAAATAAAAAAGAAGAAAAATAGTAATTGAGACGAACACAATGGATGCTCGCAGTGGCGAGGCGTGAATCAGCCCAAATTGTTATTAAACTCGTCGTCGCACCCTCGACGATTAAGCTTACGCCTGACGTACCCCACGATAAATCCGGATATACAGATAATCATGCTGCTGCCTGGGCGAACACTTTGCGTCTCGATCCTGTATACGCCACTAATTATTCAGTCCTTCTTTTCACATCCGACTCATACTCCTCGTCCTCGCTTGTTTCGCACCTCTCCACGCGACAAAAAGCACTTTTAGTTTGTCTTTGTTTTTCACAAAACGAGACTTGATTAACTTCCGAGTTTGTAAATTGAGTTTAGTTGTTGTTTCGTTTTTTTCAAAGTTAGTTAGTTTTTCGATTTTAACGTCAGGGCCTCGAGAGCGAGAGCACTCAAGGTGTTGTTCCTTCGATGACGTTTAGTCGACTGAGAATTCCTACGGGATGATCGGCCGAACCGACAGCTGCAACGAAGAAAAGGATTCTACGCTTTTCGATGCCACCATTTGGGGCTGATTGTAGGAAGGAAGACGTACAGCATGTAACGGGTGTCCCATAAAGTAAACGACTTTGTTCATTTTACTTGTTTTTGTTTTGGTTTTAATTCTAAAACTAATTTAAATTTCATGCAATTCAAATATGAAATTTTCATTTGGTTATAAAAAAAGAACAATTGAAAATAATTGTTGGAATCATAATTTATTTGATGTAAAAATAAGTTTTTGTTATGAGAATGTCTAGGAAACGAAATTACGTCATGAAATAAAATTCACGACGGATCTTGAGTTTGAAATTTACATCTCAGAGAAAACTATAGCTTTCGAATTCAGAAAATATTCAGATGTACTTTGACAAACTCCCACTCATTGACCCCTGATGAAAAGAAAGAGCCGGAAACGTTTCTTCTTTTTTTCGTCGATATTAAAGGAAGTAAAATGAGCTGAAAGATAAAGGTGGTTTTTTTGTGTCCGGAAGGGAAGTGGTGCTTTTATTTTGATAGGGCACAGGTATCGGTGAAAGATGTTATCTGCGGCACCGTCGTGGGAATTTTAATTTTTCGCCTCTGTGAAAAGAGTTAACTTTAAATGAACAGTCCCTGGGGATGCTCGAGCATTGTATAAGATTCGGCCGTTTGTTTTACAACCACGAAAGAAATATCATTCAACAATGATTTTCCTCGTTTTCATATTATAACAGTTTGAAATTGAAAAAAGGAATTGTCTTTTGAATTTAGTACGATGATAAAGGCGAAAAAATATGAGATTGTTTCCGGTGTTTTATCATGTGGGCAAAAATGATAAATTTCTGTTTGCTCCATCATTCATAAATTGTCTGGATCAGGACAAACACGGTCTTTTGGATGAAAAAAATATGAAAACATGAGGGATGTGTTTTTTGTTTAGAAACACATCTTTGAGATGAAAAGTAAAATCTTTTTACATTTTTCATATTTTTATTTTATTTGTTTTCTTTTTGAAGCAAATTTGCATTTCATCAAAAGATTAAATCGGCATGTTTTTCTACAAGGTACGTCTAAATATTTCACAACGCTTTTTTCATCGATTGCACGACGAAGATACAAATACGAGTCGTTCGATGAAAAATGCATCCGATTGTCTATCAATGAAATACGAGTTTCTGGATTTCTCGATAATGTCGCACCGACGTGATTCATAATTTGCAAACTTGTCAGAGTGTCGCATAAAAAGTCCAATGAAAAACTATTGTTGCTTACAAAAACTGATAACATCGGCAATCGCGACTTCTTTAATTGGCTGGAAAATTTTTCAACCGTTAACAATCAACGAAACTGTTATATTTTGTCTGAGAAATTTTCCTTCTCTTCTTTTTCAGAAGAACAGAGAGAATGAGAAATGAAAAAATCGCGAACAAATCATCCCTAATTTTCTCTCGTACTTCTTAGTGCATGAAAAACGGCGAGGAAATATTATCCTGACATTAACTCCTTTTTCCTTAACGTTTCTCTGGAACATAAATTGTCAAATGTTTAAACTGCAACAAGGGGCGTCAGCAGGTAGATACGAGAGCCAACGTTAACTACTCAGCTGAACGCGCTCGTGCCGGCCGTGACACTCAACCTTAGCATAGTCTCGAGAGTGTACGCAGCAATCCACTTAATTGCGAGCGCGCGAGTTGCGTAAGTACTGCACTCGAAGATGGAAACCAGCAGATAAAGCATTTTTACCGTCGCTCGTGCTAATCCAACTTTATGTACGCGTTCTCGTTGCGACGCTTTTTCATGCGCCGCGCACACATGTCGCCCGATTAGCATTCGCTCGACCGACTGTAAAAACAACGGTCTTCTCTCGCCGTTTTTTCTTCCTCCTCTCCCTGCGCCTGTCGCAATTCGTATTTTCTTCTTTATTCATTAATTTTATTAATAAATATGCCAGCGTTGATCATGTGAGACCAACTTTATTGTTTCGTTTCATCGTAACAATCATTGCGTCATTTTTCATCTCCAATCGCTGGAAAAGCGTCAGAAGCCACTTGTGAGAACGTTCACGCCGTTTCACATAATTGTGGACTTCAATTGAAAGAAAATTAAAATGCAATTTCATATGAATTATGTGCATCTTGATTGGGATGAAAACAAACAGATAAAATTGTGGGTTAAAAGGTTGAGTTTGAAGAATTTTTTTTTTTTTTAGTTTTGTTGAATTTAGAAAAGTGGTGAAAAAGGTACAAAAATGAACATCAGTCCGGAAGGCTTATCGGAAGCCTCTTGTGTGTTTCAGGGTCGATCGATAAAGTCAAGTGGCTATTTTGAGCCTCGCTTTGACAGCAAAACTGTGTATCGGCATGTAATTGAATCAGTCCATGTGCGCCGATTTACTCCACTGCACATACTGTCGCGGACCTCGCAGTTTCCACGTTACAACGGATTTACTTCTTTTTTTGTCCGCTTGCTACTGCGAGGATTAAAAGGAGCTTCTTTTATTCTCGCAGAGGTCACTTGTACACTCGAAACTCGAGAAGCTCTCATCAAGTTTAGCATTGCAAATTCAGCGCATTTAACAGACCTTTTTTAAATCACTTTATTCAAAGTCTGAGACCCAACCATTAAATTTACAAAGTTTCTGTCGGTTTGATTCAAGAATTATTTTTAGATTGAGATTTAAATAAAATTTGAATCAATTTGTGACATTAAAAAATGAATCGAATGCAAAATTTTATATCGAAATATGCTGTGATACTTAATTTAGATGTATCCTCAAAATGAATTTTGAGTTTTTTAAGGTTATGTCAACTTTTTTTTGACTTTATTTCGAAGTTTCAAAAGAATGTGTTGTGGGTACTCTAACGAGAGGTTTTGATGAGATCTAGAAAATCGAATTTGTTGAACAATGTGTTCATCTTGTTTAAATAAAGGGGAAATTAGAAATGAATTTAAAATTAATAGAAAATTGATTGTTATTGATTTCTTAGATGGGTAATAAATATAGCCCGAAAATAGGTTTCATCAAGTAGAAGAAAATGATTAAGATAGGCACGTGCGGAGCTTCTTGGTTGAGTTTTATTTATTTGCGGAGTTATCACCTGCACGAGGATCACGACGCGAACAAATGGATGAACAAAATGAGAATAGTCCTTGAGATCTCCGGTGCGCCTCGGAAGGAGGGAAATAAATTGGCTGAGGGCTGCATTAATGTCTGCCCAGGCTACGTAAAACATCTGCCCATCGGTGCCTGGCGCTCGTGCCACGCATATGCTTTATATACAGGGCGTCTCCGAAAAATTCGGCTTCGATCGTTCCGATTGGCTTGGCGTGACCGATTCTGATTTTCGGCCCCCGTGCATCTGCCTGTCATTTTCTATCTGGGTTACTACACCTTGTAATTTCGTTCCTTAATCTTTTCTGATCGATATTTGTTGATAAATGCCTGCGTTAAATGCCTTTTGATTGAAAACTTGGAAAACGTCGACTGATCGAGCGTGGGGAATGATGTGGCAACATTTTAATTAGACAAAAAATGTTGACTATTTGATCTCAAACTGTTGAAGATCAAATAAATTGCCACGGCAAATCCACTGTCGCAATAGTTGAGCAATGAGTGAGTTTTTTTTTTATTTGGAGTGCCAGGTGTGCTTGAATGTACCCAATGGATATAACTTGCAAGATATACACGTTGCTCCACAGTCTCTTGAGGGAGCACCTGCTTCAACTTTTTTATCTGTGCATTTTCAGCGGGCCTGCCCAACTGCTGTGATTCCGAATCTTATAATTACATCCGCATGAAAGATATTTTCAAACAAAAACAAATCCTAATTTTGATTCACCTAATTACTTAATTATAATTTCCTTTTAATCAACAAAATTCCATACAAGAAACGCAATTTTCATTCGTGACTTTTGAATAGAAGTTGTGAATCTTTCACGAGGGAAAAAATTCAGCTTCTCTTCACTTAATAGATGAATGAGAAAGGATGAAAAATGAGAATTGGCTGTTTGCTCTTGTGGATCTCTTAAGTCTGAGATGGTGCAGAAGTAATTTAGCTAGTGGCGAAAGCTTTGCGATATCTTGAAAGCTACTCTCGGCTCTTAGGATCGCGCGAGTCTTAAAACAGAGTCGGGTGCGTGTGAAGGGCCAAGAAAGCAAAGAAGAAAAGTGAAGGAGTGGATTTGTCTACAGAGGCCTCTCAGACGAGAGCCTTATGTCTTGCGTAGACCATCAGCTGCCACTTGGACACGCGCCAAAGAAGCCCTGCCTTCCCCTTCGATCTTTGCCGATCTTTTACCTGTGTCCTCGGAACAAAATAAAAAATGTCCATCCGTCATTGGTCATAGGACATGTGACACTTTCTCATCTTCCTGTCGAGTCGATCACGTCTTTATAGACCTTTTTTTCTTAGACTTTTTTCTTAACCTCTTTTTTTTTACTTGTTTAAACAGCTGGTTGATGGTACCGAGCATCGTACGGGCATTTCCGCAGAGAAATTGAGGATCATGTTATCTTAACACCAATGTTTACTTCTTTCCCTGTTTTTCGAAAACTTGAAAACTTTTTGTGCTGCTTTTCCCAAACACAAATTTAGATAGGGAACATTTTTATGTTTTTGTTTTTTTTTGGGAGTCAGAACAGGTTTGTTAGAGTTTTTGAAAACTGGACTATCTCATTTAAATTCGAGCTCATTAGAGCGATAAAACTATGGCAAACATTTCAGTTTTTTGCACATCGATAAATATCACTTCATTAATTCTAAATACATAAAAACAAAGCTTAATAAAAACAGAGAGAAAGAAGCACAAGTTTGAACCAATTTCATGAACTTTGTGTATTTAAATTGTCGGTGGAATAAACTCGTATCAATATTTGAAACCTGCCTCTCGTCTTTGAATATTCATTTCTCTGAATTTAAATGGTTTCTCACATATAAACGAAAAACATCAGTTTTTTAGTGTTTGAATTCACTTGATCCCCTACAGGGGATAATTTTAAAGTCTGAATGTTTTCTCCAGAAACGTACGAAATTCGGGTGAACAAATTATTGAGTCCTTCGTTAATGATGTCACTTAAAAATACTTTTGTGAAAATATATTGGTCAATTTGTATGAAAATGGTGACTTTTTATTATTGACTGGCAGCCAAGAACCCGTTACGTCAAATGTAGGTAATCGTAAGCAAGATTTTTAGTCGGCAATGAAAGGTCGCTAAGCCGGTTACCCGCTGCACCAAATGCAAATTGCACACGCGGGATATGCTTATGGAATACGTACTTTGAATTCCGTACTCGACCGGAATAAATGTCCATTTATATTAAAACCGAAGATTTAAATGTTCGTCTTGTAAAGCTATTTATTGCTCAATCTAAATATCATATGATTCCTTCTGCGGTCGAGAATGCGCTTACAAAATCAGGATGGAGAGAAAAAAACCTCTATTTAATTCCTGTCACTGGTTTTTCATCTTTGCAGTTAAAAAAAACGAATTGAATTAACATTCCGGGATGATTAAATGTCTTAATTCGAGACAGGCCGTTCAAAACAAATTAAGCCTGTTTATATACTAATCTGCGATAATTTATGTCCGAGAGAAAAAAACAGATCTTGATTTAAAACATTGAAAGAGTAAATAAATCATGATCAAAAGGAATACAAGACGTCAAAACTGATTATTAATAAGGTAATTGTTCGCAGCGGCGTGTAAAGCTATTTCCCTTGATCATGCAATGTTTGTTCTTTGACGGTGCGTGTACAAAATCGTTGGTTCAAGAGCCTCATATTACTTTTGACGACGGATAGAACGAATTAATTAGATGTACTTGTAATTACAGCCCCTGAGCACCACTTGATTTATCATCGGTCAATTAACAACCTGCATTTAATCATTATTAAAAAACTGAGATTGGCCTGATGGGCAATTCAGAAATCAAAAATGTGCAAAATTCACAAAAGTCACAAAACAACGAAATATCTATTCAAACTTAAAAATTCATCTCACTGAGTAGGCTTTTTCTTTATTTATTGTCAGTTAGAAGTTAGTAACACACCCTATTTTGCCAACCGAGAATGAAATATGGATGTTTTTAATAAACGCACCATGTTTCGTCACCGAGAATGAGTGTTTTATATTTAGATATTCAGAATTGCAAATAAAAGTGTAACCAAAAATGCAACCCACGAATAAACAATCGGTGAACGCCCGAAATGAAAGGAAAAAAAATAAAAAGTATTTACATCAGAGATTGCATTGGTATCACGAAGATCTCGATTGTAATCAGTTTGTTGCATTTGAATAGAAATGAAAAAAAAAAATGAAAAACAAAACGAGATAAAAGTGGAGAAAAACAATATGCACCAGAACGCTAGTGCAGCATTCGCCGGAAGTCGGCGGAGCTAGTGGTGCGGGAATCCGGGAACGTGAGTTGTGTACTCTATAGGTATACAGCGTTTGGCGCTTTTGAATTCTAATGGAATTAGAACACTTCACACAGGTCTAGCGTAGGTAGGTGGAAGAGAAGCATTATTGCATAAGCCTAGTCCGGAAGGTGTGAAAGTGTGTCTGTACCGTTGGCGAATAACATAAACGGTTGAAAACGTTCTTTCCTTCGTCTTCTATCCTTATTTTATATCACGGTCAATGGTTTATGAATGGGAATTGTAAATGTGGGTGGCTGATGGGATAACAGACTCAGTCGAGTCCAAGGATCGCTTTGATTTATCCCACGACGTGAGTAACGCAACAAATTATTTTTGTTCGTCCATTGAAACCTCGTTGCGCCTGCGGTTGTGTTTTTTTTTATTTATTTTATTTCAATTAATTGTTAATGACGGAGACCTTTCGTAACGGGTAATTGACGAATAACATTCGATGACCAACTGGAAGCGAAAACAGACGCAGAGGCTGATTAACAAGATGTTTTTAGTCGATTGTTTTTAATCGAAAGATGTAGAAATCAGCTGGAATTATCGTGTGGTGAAATTAACATTATTAAAAGTACTGATTTGAGAATGAAAATGTTACTTTCGTGAGGTTGAAGATTAATTGGAAACACAGAGATTGTTTTTATTGGATTGCGTCGATTTTTGTCGATTGAAAAGCATTCGCTTCCATGGTTTCACGAGTTGTAATTCTCGTCGCTGGGAATAATGAGAACGAGAAATGAATTTAACAAAAATTTCAGCTTGTTTCAGAGTGGAACGAGCGCGAAGAAGTTGGCTTGAACTTTGGCTCGTTTTCCGGGATAATAATCAAAACGGGCGAAATCAACTTTTCCCAAGATTATTGCGCAATAAGAAGATTACAGCTTATTCGGAAATGCCACTTAAAATGCTCGCAGAAATGAAGCTTTCCGGAGCGATCATAAGATCGCTTCATATTAATCAGAGTTTTATACGCCCTCGTTTTGCATTAGGAATCTATCAGAAATATAATTCAATCGAAATACTCCTCGCTAAGATAAAATCCACGTCTCTCGGCAGGATTTATTACGAATTGAGCAGACTTTTTCCATTTCAATTGTCACTCACGAATGTTGAAAACGTATTTTCTTATTAACTATTATCAAAAACTTCCAATCTAAAATGTCGATACTAGAATTGAAAAGAACAGAAAATTTCACATAGAAAAATGTTGTCACGTGTGCATGAAATTGTTTTAACAAACATTTTCAAAAATTTTTAGTTTTTGAGGTTATGTAACGATTAAAATTTTTTTCGTGTTTCAGAAACCCCGTCTTGTGGGTACTCTAACGATAGCTGACGTTAATCTCTGTAGAATGGTGAGTTTCTTTTTTGTTAAAGACATTTTGGGATTAAAAAAAAAGTTGGAAATTAAATGTCAGAAATACCGATTGATGAAATTGGTCGGCGTGGAATATCCAAGCTGGAGTCTCGATCTAATCACTTTTTCTTGAACCGTGACGACTCTGGTACTTCTGGACGACTGGTGAACCCTGGTGGTTTTGATCACTTGTCGATAATGGTGATGATGATGGATTTGGCGTGTGCCGCTGATGTGTTCCCGCGACTCGATCATTGTCACGCCGTACATCTCGGGCCACTTAAATGCCAAAAGCGGTATCGCGATCTCGGACCTTTCAGAGCCTCATTGTCGTTCTTAGTCGTTGCTTTTCGTCTACGCTCGTCATCGTCTTTTTCGTTTCAAAAATAACAATTCCTTTGAACCGCACAACTGCCGGTGTTAATTGCAATCCTTGAGACACATCGCGCTACTTGACAGACCTAAACACAAGTTTCGTCATGTCTCATTTCAACAAACAATCAACAGAACACTTTGCCTTCAGCGTTTTGCTAACAAACAACACAGATTGAGATGAAATTTTGTCGGAGAATTGTTTGCACATTGAAGCTTGAACTATTTAGTGCGCGTTTTTTCATACCACTGAAAAATTACGACTAATCTAATAAATAGTTAGATGTAAAAGAAAACATTGTTTACGCGCGAGTGAAAGTGAGTACCGAGGTTTCTAGAGGGCAAGGACACTTAATATATATTAATTGAAAAAAAAAAGATATCAGAGAGCGCGGCTGCGGTCTCACGAAAACAAACGCAGTCCGAATGTTTCGGTTAACTGGAGCATTGCGCGGTGTCGTTTTCACTCGTCGCCATTTTCCTCTCGATTCATAATTGATCAAGCGTTAAAACTTTCTAATGAAATCTCTCTCCGTACATTAGCCAGGGCCCCTCAAATCAAGTTTTGAACTCACGAAAAATCCGACGTCATTAACCCCCGGCCGGGGAAACGCGACGTGGGTTTCGGCCAATTATAATAAGTGAAACGTATATCAGCTCTAATTACCATGCCTCATTGCTATTAAGTCATTATGATTTCAAGTTCGAACTTAATTTTGTATTAGTTGAGTGGATAATTAGCGTCAATTACTAGGCGCTTGTTTGCTTTTCATATCAAGTTTCGTCTAGGAAAATAGAATTGCTTTTTAACGATTTTTCCAACGAAGTGAAATTGTTTAAACGAAATGAAACAAATAATAATAAAAAAGAGAAAAAATCGTCGGTTCAAAACAAACTCTCCGGTATCGCTTGTAACGTGGCAGGTTTGAATGTGTCAATGCGCTATACCGTTCGTCCTCTTTAATTCCTGGCAATAACGAGGTTACGCGTACGAAAAGCCGATGCCACTGAATAATAATTTTTAAGTGAGCGTTCTATCAGTCGACGAATTTCGTTTCAATAACGTGACTCGAGTGTCCGACTCGCCGTCGCTTGTAATTAATGTCAGCGGTGAAGGTATACACGAAAAAAAATAACAAACAACACTCTCCTCTCTCTCAAAAAAGAATTGCAAAAAACTGACACTAATTTCCTTTTTTTTTTGAAACTTTCAACAAGTTTATCAAACGAAGAAACAACAAAGTTTATTGTATTATCATTGGATAAGAAAAACAGGAAAAAAATAGACGATTGAATTGAGAGAAAAAGGTCTGACAAATGAGATTGAAGAAATGTTGAAAAAGAAGTGATTGCAAAATTTGTCACGATTTGGCGACAGGTGTGTGTACCTGAGTGTATCACCGGTCGGAGACGGAGCGCGGCGCACGATTTGCCGTCGTCGACTACTCGTAAAAACGTTGCCGCTGGGGTTTGATACGATAATGGAACTGTCAAAGTCGCGCCAGAGAGGTGGCACCGATGCCCCCTTTCATCGGCGAGCTTTTCAACCGCACGACAAGCCGAACAATACGCCCCGTCATTTGGCCGCTAACAAAACGTCCGACTTGATTTGCGCGGTGTCGCGACTCGAGACGTGTCTCTATTTTGCATCGCTGAATTAATTTGCTCCGTTTCCGTGCTTGTAACAAACATTTCGACCTCGCAGCGCATCCGGTTGGACGAGAACTGGAACTCGGTCCTTGATTTTCGCCCCCAACGAGATGCACTTTTTGGCCACGACCTCGAAATGTCACATTTCTCTTCGTTCCCAGTTGCAAAAGAGAAGCTGCACTTTTTACATAGACCGTGGCATTCCCATATAATTCAATCGACGACTTCCGTAATGAAAGCATCCTGTGATTATTTCGACGCCGTTGATAGCGTTCGGTGTCAGGCTGCGCGTATTGTACCGCCTGGCCATTTTTATTTCTACGATTATATAATTAGGAGCTATTCATTTTCGCCTCCGTTGCAATTTCTCTTTAATGGATCTCAATCTGCATATCATGTAGTGTAGATTTCTTTCAACAAACAGTCGCTTGTGTAAACTGTCTGAAACGTTTTAACCTACCGGTTTCTTACAACCAACAAGTTTCTACTGAACAAGATAAATGAATTAAAACATTTGAAAAATATAAGCACAACTTGAAATAATATTCAGTAAAAAATCTTTACAAACATTTGTTTAACTTTTAAGATCAAAAATTACAACAAAATGTATTAACAAGTCGAAAATGAGGATAAACATTTTTGTACTTGAATCAAAGTTTGAAAATCCTAAACCTTGTTTGTCTTTTTGGAATTCTTTATTAGTTGTGTTCTAGGCCGTTTGTCATTCGTCAAATAAACAAAATAAAAACAGGACGAAAAAAACGAATAACAACATTTCATAGCCGGACATGAAGACTTAGTCATGGAGATTGTATCGCAGTCCATTTCAAGTGGACAGCGATGCCAATTTAGGCGCTCGCCCGTCGTTTTGCCTCGATTTGTACTCACATCCGGCACACGTTTTCAAATACATTTCGCGCGAACGAATTCATATACGATATCATTTTGATGGCGTATCTCTATATCTTGCACTGGAGCACTCGCTTCATCGCCGGCTCTTCCATTCACACGAACTGAGAGCCCCGAACGGTCCCTCCGCATCGTAAAACACGCGCAGACCGATGAACAGAGATAATGATAGCGCTTCTTCGTTTTATTCGCGCGCACGAAAACGGATCGTTAATTAGCTCGATGCAAATGTGTATTCTAATAAACGCAACAGCCGCTCGTTTTAGAAATCGATGCGCTTATTGTCGGTCGGAAATTTTAGTCGTACATTATCCAGTAATCTAGGCTGCGAATGCTACAATTGGGTTACATTTTTCAACGTGAAACATTAACATGAAATTCAACCTTCTAATTCGAAAACGCGGCTCAAAAATTGTTCATCACAAAATTGATCATCTATTTTGACTCGATTCAATTTTCAATAATTCTCGTTTTTCAGTTTTAGTTCCCAGTTAGAAATTAGGAATTAGTTCGCAGAAAAATGTGCGGTTTTTTTAGTCGACGTGTTTAAAGCGATTACAGTTAAAAATGATGTTGCAGGAATGGCTGATTCTGTTGCAAAATAAATGAAAAAAAAATTCGCACCGGTCTGTTAACGGTCTGACTATATATATTTGAGTTAACAATTTCGCGTGTCCGCGTGCATCTTTATGAATCTGCAGCTCGGGAGCTTGCGTCGAAACAGAGCGTTGCATTGCGCAATTAAGGTGCGGAACAGTCGAAAACAATAAGGATGATGAGCGGCGGGCAAGTGGCCACGCGTGTTTGTCACGGCTGCCTGATTCGAAACAAAGTGCACGCGGGCCATGAGATCAAGCGAACTAACATGGCTTTCACCCAAACTTCAACTGCTAATTTGTTACACGTGACGGAATGATTAGGCTCAAGGAGGCTCTCGAACGTTTCATTTGTTTTCGCTCAGGGCCTTTCAACGCGTTTCACACGCTTTGTCATCTCGCACAATGACGCATAACTTCTGATCATTTTCAATTCTCACTATATTGTTGCTGTTCATGACAATTAATTGTTGTTTTCCTTCCATTTCAAAATCAACGAAACGTTGACTAACAAAACCGAGGTTGCATTTTTCAATTTGCAAATTTTGCAAAATTGCATAAGCTCCTGGAATTGGCAACGTGAAATTCAATTTGAACGCAACCGACGGTTTTGTATTATGAATGGTTTGGAGATTTTTATGATTGCAAAAATGATACATTCATAAACGAAAAATTGTGCTCGCCCAGAGCATTGACATTTTCGCGGCGGCTAATTTGCCAGCGGCAAAAGTAAAAGTTGTACGCGTCGGAGAAAGCCTGTGGTCGTTATAGATTTAGATACACACGTATACACATCAAGTGAACTAGACCCGCGACGACACACGTCTCTTCCGGGATGCGCGCGGTTGATTCACTTCGAAGCGCGCGCCGCCAGCGGTTCACGAGACTGTTTAGCGAAATAAAAAACACGTATAATTAGCTACTCATATTTTCATTCGTCTTATTTTTATATCGCTAATTTCCTGTCAATCGAAACTTTTACTTTTCCAAAGACTCCTGATTGGTCTTTTCAATTTATTGTTATACAATAATTTTTTATATTTCAAATACTCTAAACTTTAGTCACAAGAGTTTTTCGAGAGTTTTTCCGTTAATTACTGTCGTGGTTTGATCATTAATTTTAAGGCGAAAAGAAATGTTCTAAAAATGGGATAAAAAATGGTACGAACGATTAAAAATAGATGATAATTTATTGAAAATCTAGTTCATCCCGGATAGCGAAGAATCTTGAACAGAGAATGGAAAACGCGGTTGTCATGTATGATTCAATAACGTCACAGTCTGATAATGCATACGTGCAGAGGCATTGTCTATTGGTATTGGTCTAATGTGGGACAATATGTTCAAGACAGCACGCGATTTCTGAAAGCCACGATATCCTTTGAGTTTTGCTCGTTTATCTGCGATAACACAGTCGTTAAGAATAAATTGCCAAGAAGACGATGGCTGTCCCGCGCTCACGACTCAACATACAAAACTTATGAAACTTTTTGATCCGATGAAAAATCCCTCTTGCATCTGCATCTCACGCTACATTAGAATTGAATCATGCATTTTTTATATCCCGACCGAGATAATTCAGACTCGAGGATTCGTGATTGCATAACCCGTTCGGCGTGGAAATCGACCTGGGATGACAGCTTCAAAGATGGTATTTCTTTTTTTTTTCACGCTGCAAGAGACTTGGAAGTTGAATGTTTTTTTCTCTCTTTGAAACAATATTTCATCTTTTGGTTCGGATGGTTGGCATGACAGTGCTGGTTTGAATATTTTGCTCGTTTTATAGATCAAAAAGTTTCCACAATGTTACTCATCCACTTGTTATTCCAGAATTGCAGTTATTTTTGTGATAAAAGTTTGCCTTTGCAAACAAGTTTTTTCAACAAAATAACACATTTCCTTTTGCAAACAACTTTTGTAACGAATTGAGTTATAGAAATCATTTATTGTTGGTTGAAGTTTCATGTTGAAGTTATAGTCGCTACGTTAATTGCCACAAGTTCTCAACTTTGAGCGTAACATAGAACCGCCAAACAAGAGTTTTTTGAATGTGTGAGTTGTTTCTCATTGACAAATTGATTCTCGGAAAAAATGTTTTCTCGTAAGAGCAATTAAATCATTTCGATAATATTCATCACTCAAAGGAAAAAAAGCGACGAAAGGGAACACAAAGAGAAAGGTGGATATTCGTTGAAAGAGAAAAACGAATGGGAAATTCGTCGGTTGGGTCCGATCAATTACACAGTTATATTATAATAAGCCGGTTTCGTCCCACAAGATGAAAAACAGTTTTGAGACAACAATTGACTATTGAGGAAACAAATTCGAGTGTCATTTTGATCGTTTAAAATTGGTCGCTGTTCGTTCTAATTTTCGTACGTGCGCCAGAACGTTTTGTCCGATTTCTCTCGTTTCTTATTCGTGACTCGTGAAAAACGCCCGTTATCAAAATTCGTGTCATGCCAGTGTCGCACTCGTGACGCAATTGTCGTGTAAACAAAAGCGAACGAATTATTCCGCGGTGCGTATCGTTTCCCAAAGAGCGCTGCGGCTGATAAAAAGCGCGCGATCAGAATGAGCAAATCCACCTAACGTTTTCGTTGCAAAATATCTGAGTCATCACGGAATAATAACACGAAAATTTTAACATGTTTTTTTTTTCCAACGAATTTGCGTTTTTTTTCCTTCTGCTCGTAAAAAATACTAGAGGCTCTTTCCTTGAGCAAAGAAGTTATTAAATTGAAATAAACGGAACCATCCTTGAGAATACTGATAAACGCAAACATTAAAATTTATAACAATAGATGTGTTATCATTTTTCTGTTTTTATTTCATGTTTTTCAGTCGTTTTGCAAATTATGAATAGGATGTTCAGGGTCGGGATTTTTTGTTTTGTCTGAAAGGAGATTTCGTTATGATTTATTTGAATCTTGCTTGAAGGGTAGTAAAATACATTTGCCTGATATTTATTGGTTCGGCATAAGAAATCAAAGCACGTGCACGGTAGCATAATGAAGTAATTTAAGACCCAGTGTTTCGTTACGGGATTCGTGGAATGATGATTCAATTTGAAATCCCATTTTTTTCATATTCATCAAGATTTCATTTCCCTTCTTTAATGTTTTTCGTGAACCATTTTTATCAAAATGTTTTTTTCAGACAAAAATAGGGTCTGTTCAAAAGTTCATTCTAAAATCGCATGTTATCATCGTGATTTATAGATACCATCTTTACATAATGTCTATTTGACTTTTCCCAACCTGTGCAAGAAACACAACCGAGGTGGGAAAACAGAACCAAAAGTCTCGCAAGGTGGATTTGCTCTTTCGTCAAAAGTCCGTTTCGAAATCGCCAAATCTCAAGGGGCAACAAAAGAAACTTGACTTTACTAAACTCAAGCACAAAAAAAGGCAAAAAATTGTACAAGAAGGTCAAACGCAAATACATAATATTTCAAAACTTGGTGTATTTTCGCTGTGGTAATTCCCAAGTTTGCAGTTCAACAAAAGTGGCTTATACTCTCGCGTTGATCTTACGGCTGATGATCAAACACTGACTAACATTTTCAAACACAATTATCGCTCTGCTTTTCGCGTCGCGCAAACTTTATCCACGCAAGCAATTAAGTTCAAGCAGTTGTGTTGCGCAACGTTTGTTTACACGCTCGCGACACTCGTCGACCCAAAACGGGAAACAAATGCAATCGTCGATTTTTTTTTATTTCACCCGAACCAACTTGACAATGACCATTTTTTTTTGCATTCGCTCGCAAGTTGCCATTTACGCGTAGGTTGAAGGTACGTATAAGTCCAGCTGGTCACTGGGCAAATTTGAATTTCAAATAGCCCGCGAGCTAATTGGATAGCCGCTGGCCGGTAGATTTCGCGATCGAAATTCCACCAGATTTGATGTTGCAAATGTTTAACTGCCGTTTAACAGGCTACAAATTTTCATCTCAATCTCCTAGTTGGGACTCGAAGTACCCAATTGACACAATCACTGAAGACAAAATTCTCACTTTTCACTTTCAATGACGACAATCGATCCGTCAATTTTGTACACTCACGTTCAAGGAAAGAAATCGTTGACGAACTTTTTGATTGGCACTGCTTGTTGGGATTGTTCTTAGTGATTTAAAGTTGAATAGGAATAAAAGTGATGAATATCGGACGGATCTTAGCTCGCGGTTTCAGCTTGACTGGCCGTCGCCCGGCGTTAGATGGCAAGGCGAAGTGGCTGCCTGTCTATACCCCACCTTTGGACAAATAACGGCACGAGAGTGTGTTCGTGCGCAGGCATTTAAGTGTGTGCAGTCGCGCGCGGCGATAGCATTCGAGTGCTAGACTCGTGTCTAGAAACCGTACAGACACCGTTGCGGCCGTATCACTTTCCGCGGGGCTGTCTTATTTTTGTCAGACCCCCCGTCATAAATCTTTGCGACTCATTTGCCACAGACGAAAGGCACATGAACCTCACCGTTTCGAATCGCTAATTAACGTTTCAACAAACTGCTACTAACTTTTTACTTACTAAAAAAAAAAAGAAATAAAAGATTGAGCGAAAGTGAACAAAAATGAAATTTATCTTCCAAGTTCAAGATTTAAAGATCTTTCGATTAGGATTTCTCTGGTTTTCTAGAAAATATTTTTCTAGGGTTTTCGAAGGTTTTGATACAATTGTTTGAATGGGAAAAAAAGTTTTGTGGAAGGATTAGAGGTCGTTTCTAATTCTTTTTCAGAGTCACAAAACAAACGGCTGATATCATCGGAGCTTCAAACAGTTTTGTTCGAGTAGAGTCATCTGGGTCAGAGGCATTATAAAAAAAGAATCTTAGAAAAGAAGATGAAAAGTTTTGAAAATTCCGTAATTACTCTCTTGAGAAAAAAAGAAGAATGAAAGGTTATAGTGAAGCGGGTCTAAAACGGTGGAAACTTATGGCATTGCAGCATATTCTTCCAGCTTGTCGCAATTACTTAATCCGTATTTTTGAAATTCCCGCGGTTCTCTGTGAAGATGTTTTGGCATTGTTGCGAAGTGTTCGAGCACTGAGAAACAAAATGGAACGCAATTCGGTTGGGATTATGAAATTGAAGGCATGAATATGAAACGAAAAAAAAAGAAATACAAGAAAGTAAAATGTAAATAAAAGTTTCATTCTTTTACCTTTGCAAATAATTTAAGTATCTATCATGTTTAACTCCTTGAAGTTTATGCGAGACGAAAACCACTCAATTTTTGTGAAGAGAAAAATCGACATTGAATAAAGATGATGAATCAGAGAGCCGACATGGTCGAACCGAGAAAGTCACATAATAACGCCGCTATGAAATCACCATCTCATATAAATCATAAAACTTGTTTGTCGTAAATCGCGCAGTCGAAATATGTTGCGCACGTGATTGAGCGGCTCGTGATTTGCCATTTTTTTCTCTCAGCCTTCCTATTCCGATTTATTGTCGTCTGACATATGTTACAGTTTTTATGGTCTCAGCAATAAAATCATCATCGAAATATGCCGAGGTTGTGAATTTTTGCACGATTCGGCGAGAACGACTTTTAAAACAGAAAAATAATAAAGACATCAAAAATATTCCTTCAAAATCAAACGATGCATTTTCTTCGAGAACGAAACAAATTTCAATTTTTGTGTCCCATTTTTCTTTTCGAAATGTAAACATGTTGATTCTTATTTATTGGTAGACAAAATAGGTATCTTCTTGTGTGCACCGCGTGATGTGTTACAGTGATTTCGAAATGTCGTGCGATCGCTGGAGATGACTCCCACGCAAGCCTCCTTTTTCTTGCGATTTCCACGCCGACTCTCACTTGTATTGAACTTGGGCTCGTTCATCACACACATTTTTAAACACAATTGCAAACTACATTAAAAAAAAGAACTAAAATTCAGTTTTAATTGAACTAAAATCTTTTTGTATTTCTAATGTAAATACAAATTTTGTTTTCCAATTTATCAATACTTGCAAAATCAATATGAATTCAAAAGGTCTTCGAACTGGAACCAAATTCTGCTCCCTCGTTAATTACCTGAAACAGAAAGAAAGGAGCAATAAATAAATGAGTATTTTAAAAACAAAGGAATGAAAATTGACAGATCGAAAATAGGTGTTTATTTTAGGCGGATGTGTGGAGGGTACGATAAACACGAGAACGTGGTGTTTAGTTGGTGCGAGAAGCGGAGGAGTATTTATCAAAATTAGAAGGCCAAAGTGGACAATGCACGAAATTCCGGTTATTTTCACATTAACGAACAATAATTTATCCTGCCTGGCTGTTACACGTCAGCCGCACGAATCATCGACCGCCATCCGATGCAGTTTACATTTTGTTCCCTACCTACCGAATCATCGTCTGGTACGTGTGCATTTATGACCTCGCACACGAGGGGGTAGGCGTGTTTTGGCAATCATTTTAGCTGTCCGCGCCGTACTGTGATGGTAATTGAAAAAAATTGTTCAACTGTGAATGGGCTCGGCACGGTAATACGTTTCTTTTTCATTTCCTTTTTCAATCTCATTTCAGCTATAAAATGTTTGACCCTTTTCTGTTAATCCATATCCCATGTTCTAGATCTAAGACATGTTTATTTTTTTGCGCAGAAAAAAAGAGTTTGCGAGCTTGCAGAAAACTCTCCAGACACATTTCTATAATCGAGAAATAATTTTTGCGTTCACGTTAACGATCAGATAATTTTTCCATTTCAAGCATGGCCAATGTCAGAGACGGTTTAATACGAAAAAAAAATCAATAGGGAGATAATCGAATGGCTACTACGCTGGTCAATAGAAAGGGGGCTCGGATGCTCAATACCAGATACTTGTTTTCAAGTGACGAGAACAATCGGTCGATTATGAATAAGACTTGACGACAGGCCACTCGAAGCGTAACGATAATTGCAATACAAAAAAGAGTTGCAAGGACTTTTGCAAGTATCTTGACAACCTCGAGCACTTGGGATGAAAAAAAGTCAGCCTCGAATTTCAATGTTAGAGGGTAGTGGTTCACGTTGAGAAAGTGCAAGTTTGAGAATTGTTTTTTGAGGTTGAGTTAATCCCACTCGGTTGTGTTTTTTGAAATTGAAAGTTCGACTTGATTGATTGAGGATGAGGTCGCATTGTTTGACAGTGACACACCTTTTTTTGGGTTTGGCAATCTGAGGCTCTTTCGACAGACGGCATAGAAACGCACTTATTATTTCGTCGAGAATGACATGTACAAAATGAGCTCTGCTATCTCGTCGTTGTCATTACGTAATGCAAGCTCCGATTAGCCGTACCAAGCGGAGACGTCGCGAACAAATATCCCGACCGAACGCCGTTTAAGGAGCGAGAGAAAAAAATGTACGATCAAACGAAATTAATTAGCGAGAAAAAGCACTTTCCAAGATTGAAATTAAGTTTTTTTTTCCAATAACAAATTGCGATTGAAGGTGCAGAGAGTTCTGCGAACGATCGTTTGAATTTCAATTTTATTACAACATTTTTTTTGCGAGTAAAAAGAGGTGAGATGAATTTCAAGTTTGCAGAATTTCATTTTCACAGTTTTATGATTTTATGTAAGAATTCAATGGTAATTGTCTGACTTAATTGTAATTAATAGTGATTTTCAATCTGCGTGACATTTTTTCTGACGCGCGATAACTGGTTAGTCCACTTGGCTTGATTACGAGAGTCATTTGATACACTTATGAATATCCATATAATAGAAATTCATAAAAAGACCACGTTTATTGAACAAGTTTTCATATCTTTCGAGTTGCGAATTTTCGTTCCAACACTTGTGTTACATTACATAACAAAAAGTTTCTTTTCGTCATCTTGGTCGGCGAATTGAAGTATTTTTTGTTTTATTTTTCAATTTCGTCGACAGAACCGGAACTCGTTAATAAAACAGCGGCATACAAATGATTGCCGCGCGAGTTCGCGCTGAGTGTACACTTTTTTTGTTCGAACACACATACACACAATTGTGTGTACTCAGCTCCTCGAGTTTTACAGTTAAGTGCATACTGTGAAAGAAATAATTATCACGGCAATTAAGATATTGTTAAACACTACGTTGCCGGTTGTTTTCTCTTCTTCGCGAGCAAAACAACAAAAAAAACGCAACGGTAAGTTTAGTGAATTCGGTTAAGGGTAGTTGAGCTGTCGATCCTGATGAAAATTGACTGGCGGATGCAATTTGCATTTCCTTTGCTGCTAGCCGTACACCTTTCGCTGATGTAATTTGAACTCTCGCTCTCGAGGATTCATGCAATTTAAATGCTGGATTAATATTTAAAACTAAGTTAACAAATAAGTAATTCAATACTCTGTATGAAAAAATGATTTAGAACATCAGAAACAACATTGCGGAATGAGATTGTATCATAATTCTGAATATTTTACAACAACTTAGACAAAAAATTAAAAAATTCAATGCAAGAGAAACTAAAAAACTGTATAATTCGTTAAGAATTTTCTTAATCACATTTTTAATCAATATAACAGTTTATATCTTCAATGTCAGTTTTTGCAAAAATGGAATTTCGAATTTGCAAGATGTTTCGTAATTAGAATCGAAAACTATTGAATTGTTTGATTAAAAAATTAATTCAAATCAGACGAAAATGCTTATCAGTAATGTGGAGATGAAGAAAACAAAACGACGTGAAGTAACGTGTGTCAGGCACGCGCGTCCAACGGTACGGTTTTACACCAAAGGTGGCAAGAGGTTCAAAGGCGAACGGAGCATAAAATTCAAAAGACAGGAATGCACGCAACGCGGCGCACACGCTATCCTGTCGGAATGCGCCCCAGCGACAAAGTGTCGCGCTCGCTCGAGGGTGAGAATGCAACGCGCAAAATCAACATCGAGGAGAGAGCTTTGACGTTCACATCGTCATGGCCAATTGATTTGAAAGGCTTCTGCCCCGCTGATCGGTTTGCTTTTCTGATTTTTCGCCGACGGATTATCCGTCTCGCGTTTTCACGGCTCCGCTACTTTCAGCCCACTTGAATATCCGCCACTCCGCAGTCAATGACCGATACAGCTGTTTGCGCGCCGACAGACGCGTCCTGTCTTCTCTTTTTTGTTATCAAAATAGACGATGCCGAGGAATCGCAGCGCCAGACGCATCGCCATACATCTCGGTCCAATTTTGTCGCATCAATTTTTCCCCGACCCTTTCGTTATCTCCATCTTGCCTTGTACTTTTCGACGTTATCGGATAATTAAGACGTCGTTAGTTTGTTCGCTTCGAGTCCCGTCTGTTACCTGCAGCCTAACCGTAAATTAAGATAAAATTCATCGGCGCATCTGACACAGGTCCGATTAATATTAATGAATTGTGTTCAGTTGAAATTAGTCGGGTTTGGATTTTAATCAAGTCGGATGGAAACAATTTTACAACATTTTTGATTGAGAAACTTTTGAATTAACTGTCGTTGTATTTTTTCTATAAATTATTCCGTTTTTAATTAATTTTTATTCGATGTTGGACTTTTTTTCGCGCAGATATGAATTTCACTGCAATCTACCAAGTTTTAATGACGATTTTTATTTTCAGGTTAAGAGTCTTAGGCCAAGGAGATTAGTTAGTCAAGAGTATGAAATATGGCGTTGAAAGTGCGAGCAGAAGTGGTTGAACTCAGGTATGTTATACCCGCGAGAGTGATATAATTAAAATATGTGATTATAATAAAAACGAGCAGAACTTAGGCGCGGATAACAAAGGAAACTCGAGCTCTGGATGAGAAACGGGCCTTGTATGTTAATCCAACTCCCTTATTCACACATTAAAAGTTACACAGGAAGTAACATGCGTGTATAATACGATCTTCCCGAAAGTGAGAATGTTCTTTTTTTTTCGTGCGCGCGCGGCTAAGAGAATAATTAACACCTCCTCGGAGGGTCGCAAAAATAGCTCGTCAAACTCGTTGAGAGCACAACTTTTTATTGCATTCGCACAAAATCCCCGACGAATGTTTCGCGGTTTTCATGCCGCTCTGACGACTTTCGGGTGCAATTTGTTTTTCAAATTATAACTCGCTCCCGCGAGTTTTCGTGCACTGTTGATAATCGCTTGTGCGATTTTGTTTCCCGTCGCTTTGTATAGAACGGTCGTTTTCATGTCTGATGCATAATTACTCGGTTAGTAATAAACGTCAACATTTTTTATTGGTGTACCATTTTTTCAGTTTGTTATTCCATTTCTTAATGAAAAAAGTTCAATGAAAAGGGAAAAATTAGGAGAAAAAGCAAAGAAAAAAGTTAAAGAAGAAACAAGCAAAAAGATAATATCTGGTCTGATTATATTATCCCACGCAGTTTCATTACGGTGGACGGTTCAGTGACCTCGAAAAGCACGGCGATAACTAAAGCTCGGACAGTATTTAAGAGCTGTGACTACGACGAGTTTTCGAAAGTGCGAGAAGAAGCTTTGGGCGCACGTCCTTGTCGTTGGCGTGTGTTGCAAGGTGCACACGTGCGAGTTTCCATAATCGCGTGGAAAAGTGTACCCGTTCGACTGTATCGGAATCGCTCGATTTACGATGGATGTGCTGAAAATAGTGCGCTATAAAATTTATGATCTCGATCCTAATGGCGTCACATAAATCAGACGACTCGCACTCGGAGTCTTGCACAAATTTCGATCACGTAAAAACACAAGTCTGCGCGACACGTTTCGTCAGACTAATTCAAACAAATTGTATTTCATAGAATTCGAAATTTGAAAATGAATTCGATTTTTATTCAAATTTTAGTAAACAACTTGTTATTTTATGCGAGAAAATCGTTCGCTTAAATAAAAGACGAGTTTTGTTGTCTGTTTGTTTTTTTTTCTGTAACAAACACCTTCGTAATTCCGAAAACAGTGTCATTGCCAAACATTTTCATCTGATTTTTCTCACGTCTGACAATGCAAGACTTGCCGTATCAGATATCTTATTAGGTTCTCATGATCATCTCAAAAATTGTTTTTCCCTTTGATAGCGTAATCTTTCTTCTTTTTCTCCAAGCTTCCTTATTCGATGCCGTTCGGGTTATTGCCCATAACCTGTTTAAACCTAATCTCAATGACAACTACCATGAAAAATCGGTTGTTTTGAATTAAATTATAAAAGTTTTTTCACACTTTCTCTTTTATACACTTGGAAACATTGAAAGGCAATAAAGTTTGACGATTTATTTGAATTCTGAGAAGAAAAATTCAACATTGATTCCAATTTGTGTTTTACGTCAATATTAATTTTCCAAATATAGAATAATTTATCCCTCCATGTTTTTCTTCTATCTCGAGTCTACATTTAATCGCACAGAATGAAATCTTTGCTTTTTTTCGAGAGATTATTTAAAATTATTGACGCATGAGCGCGGAATGAAAATGATATAACGATCGCGCAGGATGCACCAAGCGTGCAGATTTCAAAAGCACGTATTCCGTTATTTAAAGCTTATTTTTCGGATTAAACCGCGACGCGCGTGTTATTTAAACGCAAGAGGGTGTTTAAATGCATGCACGTTAATTTTCGCGATTGATATTTCGTCGATTCGTCGTACCTCAGGATTAATATTCAATGAGTACATTAATTAGAGCCATGTTGAACATTCATCAACCGACGTAAATTATCAGGTTTGCTTTTGTTTCGCCGACTAATTAATTAATACCGAATCAATTTGAACAGTTCCATTTATTTTTCATCGCAAATAGCTTCATTTACTTTTAGGTTTTGTTTCACTTTTCAAACTCGGTTCATTACTAGTAATTGTATTTTTAGCCAGAAGTAATCATACATCATCGCAGAAAAGAGAGAAATAATAACGATAAGTGGTAGAGTAGAAATGCTGTAAAATATCGAGGTAAGATATATTAGAGTGGCAGTTAGAGTCGAAAGAGAGGTTGCAAAGTTGGCCGGTGCATTAGACCGAGCGCAAAGTGAGAACAAGAGTGACGTTTGGTAAAGTGTTTCAGGACGGGTATTCGTCTCTCGGATGGAAAGCCGTATAGTTTCGCGGAAGTCGCGATCTCACGACAGTCGGCGCGACTGAAGAAACGAGCCGTTTCGCATTCGGCATTATGCACCTCGTATCAAAAACAGATAAGACCACACACGCGTTTCTATTTCCGCGATAACATTTCGAAATTGAATTATTGCTTGTCAAAGTTGAAACGAGCGAATTAAATCTTGCATGCAGCGCGTGTAATTGAATATAAACAGCAAACGCTTGTAATCAAATGCTGCGCGATTGATTGTGTCAAAGTCGTTTTGATTCTTCCCATCCGGCCAAAATTATCACCCACGCGGGGCAAACTCCAAAATATCAAATTCACTCGCAAATTAAAAGGGTATCAGTATCGTCGGTAATCAACAATTTGGTACTCCAATTTTTGATTCGAATTTCAACTCGATTGACGCGTGTCACAAGTTACAAATTGAAAGCTCTTCGAATGTTTGTACCAAGGGATTTTAAATATT
Source organism: Telenomus remus (assembly GCA_020615435.1). Classification (NCBI taxonomy): domain Eukaryota; kingdom Metazoa; phylum Arthropoda; class Insecta; order Hymenoptera; family Scelionidae; genus Telenomus; species Telenomus remus. The sequence goes on from CM036337.1 coordinate 13,525,311, forward strand.
TGTTAATTGATTTCATTTTGCTTTATTTTTTTCAGTTTTTTTCGTAACTTTATGTGTGGGAAGTTTCAGATTTGTCAGCATGCAAAATTGAATGAAAAATTGATTTAAGTCGCGTGCGACTTATGGAGTGCCATTACGCACAGTTACAATTAGCCTACTTTCCGTTGTGACAATCATTTTGAAGATTATGTGCTGGCAAAATGATTTATTTTTCTTCCTTAATCACTCAGGTTGATTTTCGTGATACCGAATCTTCATTCATTCAGTTCTCTCATGATTAAGGAATAAAAGAAGAAGAAAAGAAAAAGTAACACACATTTTAATAACAAGTAAATATGATTTTGATGACATTACGATACTGAAAGTTTCATCTGGAAATGAATCACGCTCGAATTGAAATCTCGAGATAACAGCTGACAATTATCTTTGAGATTGTTTCACGCTGCGACTTGGTTTCGTTCCTCTTTGTCAATGTTTGATTTGTGATGTCAAATATTAAACGTGTGGCGAGATGTCACGCGCCGTATGTTTGTTATTTTTTGTAGAGGGAAAAAACAGTGACTTTGTGTACCTGCGACTGATGGGTCGTGGAATTATCGGAAATAGGCACTCGTTAAAGACCTGCAGCAGCCAGTTGAGGTACTCGCGGTGGCACATGATTATTCCGACGAAGCACACGTCGCTGACGTAGCGACGTTGTCGGCGACAACACACGAATATCAGACCCAGTCGAGAGCGCCAGTTGCGCACCTCTTCACTGTTTACGAATCGAACACTTTATCTTATCGGCCCCGTTACAATCGCTTCATCCCATATTTTTTTCCTTTTAGGATTTTGCAATACAACGTTTGCAAAGTTTTTATGATAATCCGTCTCTACATTGAACGAGAATCGCGCAGAAAATAAATTTTTCCAGAATAATTTATGTCTCTGAATAGAACCCATTTTTATCCGTGATAATATAATAGAAGTACATCTTAATTAGAGCACGTTTGAAAAGTTTATTTTATCAATCATTGAATAATGATACGAGTTTGTTTTTAACTTTTAATTATAAACTAACCAATACGTGAATGCAATTAACTGTCGAATTATATTGTGAAACATTGTCGTTAACTGGAGTACTGTAGCGCAATGCATTAATTATGGTTTCGGCGTGGCGAGTAATTAGTATTGAATGTATCGTTATTAAAATTACGCCAATCGTACATATAAGTATATTAATTCAAATCTTAATGAGTATTTACGTTGGATACATTTTGATCGTGAATACAAAGTAATTGAATGTCTTGAAAGTTAAAATACCAGAAAGATAGATAAATTTTTGCGATGAAACGTTTTTGCAACAAATTCAAATTCGAAAGCGTTTTCGTGTTGCAGTAAAATGTGCATATAATTTTGTCCATTAGTTACTCGCTTACGAAAAATTGCACTTTCATTAAGTCGTGATTTTGAAATTTGCTCTTCTCATCAGATGGTTTATTTATAAGGCTCGACAGGAAAAAGCGTCAGCAATTGGTGTATTTTCGTACTCGATTAGTCACAGAAGCATCAATTCTGTGTAATTGTTCGGAAACATTTATTTATTAATAGTCGTCTACGCTTATTATGACAGCAACTAACGATTACAGATTATCAACGATCATCGATTAATCCAGCTGTTCAATCTTCTTGAATCACCATCAGAGGAAATAATTATGCCTGACGGATCTCCAACGTTGGAGCAAAAGTTCATTTTGATTTTGTATCATCACTCTAACGACAGACTCGGAATTATTATTTATGCAAGAAACTTACGAGATTCTCGATCTCATGTGATCGGGAATCTCATCTGGCGAAAGTCTTTTTCATTTCAGTGCGTCCAGATTTGAGTATAAAATTTCAATCCGTTTATTTATAGTGATCCGAAAATATATACGCTTATTGATTTCAGTTTTTTTCCTCAACGAAGATAAATTTATTCAATATAAGTTGATTCGATGTACTTTTATGTATGAAGGAGCTTGTTTTTTTCTGCCCCGAATATATGTTTCAAGCAAACAACGACAAAAGGCCAATCATATTTCAAGCATTCATCTCCGAACTTGGTAACTCAACTTGGTACTTTATTTGTACGAAAAATTTTTCAAAGACCCACTCAGGTTCGATCGCAGTTTATTTCTGTCAATGAACTTTCAGTTTACCAATACCATCTTTTCCGTCAAATTACATCACGTTTTATGCGATCGCTCATTTTCAGGTCAATTTCAGTAATTCAACTTCGTGAAAACTGTTGTTCAATATTTGAACTTTGAAATTTCTTGAAAAAAAGTTATTTCTTGCTCTCGTATTCTAATTCTTCTATTTAAACATACTAAAAACGAAAAAGAAAGTAAAAAAGTACAAATATAGACAAAATATACAAAATTGTAATTTTTAGTCGAGACTTTAGAAGTATAAAACTGACAGTGTTTAGATAAATAGATGAATAGATCGAAAATGTTGGCGAACGACAATTTGATTGAAACTGTTGCAAAAACGATGAATAATGTTGTTATCTGGTAGGAAAATGAGATAAATAATTGACGTCGGTAATGAATTTTCGCACCAAAGAGCACATTTGCTGGCGATACGATTGAACGTAATCGAGTGTTGCGACGCCCCCAAAAAGAAGCCTGAAGGAACACACCCCTCATCCGCGACATTGTCACGAAAGCGTGAGCGTTCGTCCTTATCGAGGCGTTTTCGATAACTAAAATCACCATTGCGCGCAGAGAAAATAGAGAAACCCCGCGAGCGTTATGCCACCTTGTTCCGTTGATAGCAGCTTTTTTTAATCATCAATCCATAAACAACGAGAGTTATGATGATTAATTAGGCTATAATTTTATCGGGCAATAGAAATCCAGCCTTTTTACATCTTAATTAATCGTTCATCTCTCCAAGTCAATATCAATTTCCATTGAATAAAAAAAAAAGAAGAAAAACAAACTGTTTTTTCATGTTCGTATTTTTCGCGTTTTTTCCCTTATTCCATTATAATTTGCTTGAAAAATGGTAGACAAATATGTCCATGGCTATCGAGAAGAATAATGAAAAAAAAATTCTCGTATAGTTTGCGGTATACCGTGAGCGACGAAGCTATAGTGCAGAAGGTTCGATCAATAACAACCACCATGAGTTTCCCCACGAGCGATGGCTTTACAGCACGCGTGATATACGCCCTCGAAAATGAAAGTGCACGCGACGTTTACCCCCTGGAATAACCCCCCCCCTCTTCCAAGTTTCTAGACAAATTGCTCCAACTGGCAGAATGACGCATTCGGCACAAATAATTGAACCGATCGAAACCTACACCTCTGCTAACATGTGCATGAATATTTTAGATTGTTTTACATTTATTTAGCCGAAAAAGTCAGGAGTTTGTCGACCCTCTACCTCCAGTCAGAACCGACTGATCGAAACGTGAACGAAAGTAAAAGTTAATACCATCCGAGCAAACTTCTCTGACGTATACTGTCTTTCATGACAACGTGTCTGTTGGATTGCTGACTTCAGGCGTTTCAGAAAATATATTCTATAGTAGGAATCTGCCTCATCATTTATTTTTTAATACCAAGTTTTATGCATAATGGAAAAGGCAAGGAAAAAAAGAAAATGTTGTATTCCCCTTTTCTTGAGTTTAAATTAAGTTTGAAAGACGGGTTCAGTTGTTTTTTAATTTTTCTATTTTTTCTAGAAATTAATAAAGTGAACGGCGGAAAATGTTGAGATTTTTTTCTCGGGAAAATGTTACTTCATTGGTGCGGAAAAATGATGAAAGCGCTGAGCTTTAATAAACTTTGAATGAAGTCCTGTGAGATGTTGGGTCGTAATACCTGTGCGCGCAGATGGTTGCCTGTGCCGTAGGAGCGGAGTAAAAATGCACAGCGTTACGCAGGAGCCGTCGTCATAAAAAGGATATAATTCGTTTAACGTGGTAGCACACGTGGCAAAGCACTTGTTTCGTATTCAGGACGCTGCGAGTGCACCGCACTGACATTGGCCCTTTTGCACACTTTTGCAATGCTTTTATTGTGCCGGCTTATCCTTCCGCAGTTTGGCATCGCTTCAAAATCTCTCATATTTCCCCCAAAACAAAGCAATCAGCGATCCTCGTCTTTTTTAGGTCGACGATTTTTCGAATGATTTTTTCTTCGTTTGAAAAATCTTCATTTGAAATATTTATATACTTTTGGTGCAAATGAAAATGAAAGACGAAGTTTGGACGGAGTCAAAAATTGTTTGACAATTAGCTGGCTAAAAAAGTGACGACCTTTCAAGCAGTCCTAATTGGATAAACGAAGGAAATGATTTGTGCTCCAAGTTAGTCGGTTGATGTAAGTGTAGAGCGGCAGCTTGAATTATCAAATTATCCGCGACTTTAGACTTACGAAATTAAATGAAATTGATGAGATTAAGCCGGTCGAACGCTTTGCCATTGTTGTTGTGACACAGTTTTAATTTTAGGCAGCTACGCTTTTGGAGACCCGACGGTTATGCTCAATTTATTACCAGGAAGATGACTCTTTTCGTATCGTCGTAATTTTACCGGACGGTATATTAAAAAAATTGACTCAACAATGCCGAGTGTGATTGCGAGGTGTATCACGAGGGGTTATATTTTAAATAAACGATACATTAAGTGCCTACGCAGAGGAAATAACGATTCGTACGTGTATAATATGGTACTATACAATTCATCGTGAAAAAAAAAACATTACAACTCAACTTCTCAGAAATGAAAAAAATTCGTATGAATTATTATGCAATTCTTTATGGACTAACTTTTAACGAGTACACCAATTTTCATAATTACCCATCTGAGAAACTTTTGAACTTTGACCTCATCTTGAGTCCAAGCTTGTACGTACCTGAAACGAGAAAAAAAATCGTTATCAAAACATGAAAAGTGTGAAAGTCTTGGTTTAGTTTGGAATTTTGAAAATGTGTTTTCCATCAGAAATGTGGTGACAGTGCAAAACCCTGACCCTCACGACTTAATCAAACATTATGCTTGTATTCAAACAATGTTAATTCGTCATCTAACACGAGGCATATGTCGGCCTGCACCTGATTTTAAATCCAGCCTCGCAACAAAGCGTTTTCTATTTGCGAACGATTGCATCATCATTTCGTGCACCCCGCGTCGAATCCTGGATAGGATCATAAGGTTTCCCATGTTGAGCCCATGGCAGCCGACTATAACAGTCTCTCGTATATCTTGAGGGGGACGAAATGTATTTACACACCCTCCTCCATCCCCACCCTCGCGATTCGCTTGCAATCAATAGTTGTTCACGTGTAATTGCAAGGCTAAACTTTTTGTGGGTGGCACTGAAACACACATGTTGGGCTATATCTGTATTCCCTGCTTCGTCACGAACAAACGAACGAAAGTATAACAAACTCTGTCAAGTTCACGCGCATACTTCAAATCACGCCATTGGGACATTCATTTAATCGCGAACAATCGCGCGAATTCGCCTGGTGGAACAAAAAAATTGTGACTAACTTGGCTACTGATCATTTGCAATTCATGAATTTGTTTCCGCTCTTATTTGAACTGAACGAATTTCATTACGTAGAATTGTTATTCAGTTGGGATTAATCTTATTTTTTATTTTGATTTTGATAAAATGTTGTTTTTTTAATCTGAGAAGTGAGACTGAAAAATGGTTGCAAAAAAGGTAAACTTTTTTGGGACCGTAGTTGGATTGACAATTTTGATAAAATGTTATTTATCGCGATGGTGGGAAAAATAAAAGTGGAATTTATTTTGTTGAATATTTAACGTGAGTTGATATAGGTTTATGTCTGCGCGGCGTGTGCCCACGCGACGTGTGCTCGCTCAACCATTTTATAGGTTAGTTTCGGCCTACGAGAACCTGCTTTCATTGGGTTAAGAAACGCGCGGACTACTTAGTCTGCACCATACGCAATCCATTGCGTGACTACTTGCGAATTATCAACGACATTCAGCAGCCCAAATGACCAATCGACAACTCCATAATTGCACTCAATCGGTCCACTTTTCATTCGAGTGTTTTGCCCAACTTTTTAATTTCATACATTTTCATACATTCTTTGCAAAAATCATTTCTTTTCATTCTGACATATTTTTTCAGGTCAAACACCAAAGTTATACTTATCAAGTATTAAATTACTAAATTAAACTCGAAGATTTAAAATAGAAATAATAATTTTACGATTGAAATGAAATTGAATGATAAAATCCAAACATTCAAGATTGATTGGAATTTTGTTCATTCATTTTTTAATTATCGGCGAAGTCACGGAGAAATATTGTGAATAGACGATTAGCTTCGCTTTTTCCGAATCATGAGTGCTCCTAAAGTACTATAATAATGGCGTATTTTTCGCTCCCTACGAGGAATTACCATTATTTTCATATTTTCAATTCATAATTACTCATTGCACAGTACACTCGAGATTGTGCAAGGAGGCGTCCTCATCCTCGCAATTGGAGCGTTATGCATGACATGCAAGAGTGGAAAGCTCGCGAAAAATGTATGTGTATTTACAATGGCCCTCCAAGCCATCTGCGCGCGGATACTCCATAAATTACCTCAAAAATGTTTTTGTTACATCAAAATTCATCGAATAATTGTGTATGAAAACAACTCAAACGATTTTGCATTTACCAACAACACTCAACGAACATTTAAACTAAACTGTTGTCAATTTATTATCAACATTGTTTTTTTTTCCTACTTTTGATAAAATCTATTGAAAACAATAAATCAGTGTTTAAAACTAGTGAACAAAATGTTTCAGAACAATTGAATCAAGTTTTCATTGCAAAATTCTGAAATTAATTAAAGTCAGCTTTGTGATACAAAAAGGAGGGGAAAAAAGCTGTCCTCTTTAAGTATAAATATAGCGTAGTTGGAACGACTCATTTCTCGGCTTTTTTTCATTGTGGGATTTTGGTGCGGTGTGTGCTCTCGCGTATGTTGAAGAGTATGTGCTCTTCATACCGGTGAAAAGTGTAGCGCCGAGTGGCTTGTGAATGAGAGAACGACGTTACGCGACGCGCAATCGTTAAGTCGCTCGAAATCCCGACGCGTCTGCGCCGCCGTCTTTATGTCTCTCGGTCGTTTCTCTCGTCTGCTTTTTTTTCCTCTTTCTTTCGCTGTCGTGTGGCGACGACGAAAACGCGTCGAAACAAAAGAACCGAAACGAAAAATTTGCCCGACGTCGCTGCTATGACTCTCGAGTTTTTCTCATCCTTTTTCCTCGCTCAAATTAGTCGGAAAATGTCGAATCGACGAGCTCTCAAAGTGCCCGTACTATTTTGCAAACGAAAAAAATAGCATGAGAGATTTCATTGAAAGTATTACGGATGAAATATTAGTTAGAATCACGTAACGAGTTGAATAATTAATTTCCTCTATCGAATGACAATTGCATAATGCCAGATGTAAGAATAGAAAACGTTTGTTTTTAAATGATAAAAAATGACAATGATTTTCGGTCGTTGTAAAGGATAGTTGCAAAATGATAATGCAAGAACTTGGATTTGAATTCGCACAGTTGAATTGCGATTATGAAGCATACGCCCATGCTCGCCGACTTTTTCTTCTCGCGCGTCATTGTTCGCGCCTCGACGCATCACGGCCACATGTGTGTTTTGAAATTCGCGCCCTACGGTTTACATAAGTAATGCACGTTTGACGTGATTCCAAATGTATACACTGGAATTGCAAAAGCCGTTTTTCATCTCTGATGAGATTCAGTTCAAATAAACACATCCCGACATTCCTTTGAGAAAAGGGAAAACAATAAAAGAACCCAAACAAAGACACGATTTCCAATATCAATCTTTAATTCTTTTCAATATCAATTCTTCAACGATTTTATAATCGAAAGCAATCAGCGTAATAATATGCAATCACTTTTGCTGCAAATTTTCAATGAAATACGCTCGAAATTGTAGGGTGTAAAAAACGTCGCTTATTGTTTATTTGCTCAGCGCTCGTAAAGACAGTCGTAAAATGAAAAAAACATTCTCTGATGTTATCCTTTTTAAATCCTCTCTAGAATTGCTCTTTTTGCTGTCTAGAAAGAAATAGTATTTGAATGTTTCAACTAGATTTTTATTGTTTAAACAAAATGGAGTTTTTTTTTATTAACGACGAATTATGTGTTTGGTTTATAATCGCGTGTCAGTTTTGATTTATCTTATCGAATTAAAAAGTGCAGGTAATCTGAACCCGGGGTATTGACTCGTTTCAAGAAATCTAATACTGTCTAAACACAGGCGCAACATTTGATCTGCAGATACGTGCTGTGGAAGATTCACGTACTGATAATATTATACTGTGCAACAATACTGTTTACAAGCTGGGTGCTATATAGATGATCCTTGACGTTATAACCTGAATTCGATACCGCCAACAAAGGGCAGAATTCGCTTTATTCCCTATTCAGGTTACAGGCAAAATTCTTGTCAATCACTGCAAACAAAAAGAAGCAATTTTTTTTTGATTCACACACGTAAATCATAACTACAATGCAAATGTCCAAGTTTGGAGTATACCTCGTGGGAATTAAAGTATTACGTATTTTCAGGAAGAGGAAGACAATGAATCTCAACTCGATCGGAATACAAATGTAATCAGCGGAAGATAATACAACCCACGATATCACTCAAATATAGCTGTCCTATCGTGAACGTTTCGTACGGTTGTTTTTGAAATCACTTTTAGTGCAATTCGCTAAACGAATTTTAATGTCAGGCTGAATAATAATCACCTGTGTTTACTGCTCTTTCTTCTACGTTTTTTTTTTCATCTCTGTTTGGCATTAATTGCTAATACGTTCGAGTTGGTTTCAATATGCGAGCAACCGGAAGCCATTTGGATTGAAAAGAAAAGCCATTCAGTGTAAATCCCATACTTTGAAATTGCCGATCATTTCGTGGTAACAAGTGTGGTTATTAAGAAACTGTCTTTATTGTAATTACCCTCTACAATGCAGAGGAAGATCATTGTTGAACTGCCTTAATGATATACAAAATTTTAACTGCTTTGATTTTTTCCTTTCATTTCATTTTTCTTCTTTCAAATGTAAAGGTCTTGATTTAACAAAAATTATTATCAGTTAAAAAATAAACGATAAAAGATTTCTTGTAAAAATCTCTAATTGTTGAATAGAGACGCGTAATCTCTCGTTCAGACAGAAAAGTGTGTTTTCAGTCTGAGCACTTAACAATTGATAACTTCCGTGTGCTCATCGCCCCACGTCGTTGCGTTTCTCCAACTCTCATGATGGTACGAGCGGCACACATTTTTCGCGAGGAATTTTTTTTTGTCCGTTCAGACGCCGCCCAACGGTGCCTATAAATACGACTTTTCATGACAGTTTGCGTTTTCTGAGCGACATATAGAACTTTTACCTAGTCGTTATAAGGTAGCGGAATATCGCGCCAAGAATAACTCGCTTGGGCGTAAAAGAGTCCAACCATCGTCGGTCTCTCCGGCCGAGAGCGTTTTTCAAACTCTACTTTTCTTCTTCACGAAAATAGAAACACCGGTGCGGGAGATCATGCAATTTTAAAAATTAACCTTCGCTCTAAATCCACTTCATTGTTTCACATTCAAAATTTTTTATTCTCTTTTTGTTTTCTTTTTTTGTTAGAGAAGTTTGAAAATGTTTCGTTTTGAGAATCGAAAAACAAGTGAACAAATAAACTGGACGAAAACATTGGACAATCGAGCGGCTTATTTGAAAGAGCAGCTCATCGTCAGATTTTATTTATGGTTCCGTAAGAACCTCCCGCTTAGCAATAAAGAGGCCGAAATACAACACCGAATCTCGCACTGATCGGGATTTACGATTATCGTAATTGAAGTGAGGCGTTGCAATAACATCAAAGTCTCTATCGTTATTTTTGCATTGATCCTATTCTCCTTTTCCTATCAGTTTTTTTTCTCCCGGTACAAAAATCAAACAAAATAGAAAATCAAATGAGTTTGATTTTGCTGAAGATGCTGTGCCTGCGGCTGAGTCAAATATTTGTCACGTCTGTTTTATTCGCCACTGTCTCGAACTGATTGACTGATTGATTGCAAGGGAAAGAAACACTCCCTCTTTTCCCTGCGGAGTCAATTCAAAAATCTCGTCGAGGGACTTTCACATCATGTATATCCCACGTGTTGACTTCCTGCTCTGAGTAGACCCGCGCACTGTCGATTATTTTGCGTGAGGTTGCGTTTTCCCAGTCGATCCATTAACCATCGATCGAACGAGCAAATTGATGCTGATTATTGGGTGGATGTTGAAATGCATACTCTGGTTTTTTTTGCCCACCTTTCAAGTCATTAGAACCGTCCAAACAAAATGAAGACATTTACAGAATTGTTATAAAATTAGCTTCGGGTTTCGGATGAATGACAAATGACAGGGAAAATTTTCCACTTGAAAAATGCATCACTAGTTGCAGCCGAGTTATGTAAAAATGTTCAAAGCCGGAAGTGGGTGTTGACCGAGGCTCATCGGGGGGTCGCCATATGTTTGCCCGCTCGTCCCCGGGAGATGTTGACAAACGCTCTTATTGAGCCGGCATCGATTTTGATGTCTTCTTTTCGATCGGTAAAAGTCATATTGATCGAATTATCTCTCTTACTATCTTACGTACGAGCCTGTTTAAATTCAATCCTCGGTACGAATTTTCTCATGGCTGTGTATATGGAGTTGTCATACTTTTTTGTGCCAGATGCGGGAAGGGATTACTTTTCCTTTTCACAGACGTAACATGTGCCTCCTCATTCGGTCATCAATATGATGAGAAGCATTTTTACCGCTCCCATCTAATTAAGTCGGGTTTTTATTTTGAACCAGAACTTTTCCTCTCGAAGAAAAAAACACTGCCAGGAATACGAACAAATGTTGAACAAAAGTGAAAAATTCTATTGATAGACAGAAAGGAATTTTACATCAGTAACTGAGAAAACATCATTTTTTTTCAACGAACCTCTAGTTTGAAATTCCACAAAATGACGGAACTATCGATACGAATGTTTGGACCGCCAAATGTTTGGGTTTTGATTTGTGCTCCATCGTATTTTTGTCCGGGCTCAATAACCGCAAAATGAAACCACCCCGCTAGCCACAAAACGTATCCAAATTCACCGCAACGCAAATCATACTCTCTCTTTTTTCTCGAATCATTTTATTCACCGCTGATTCTTTTTTTCTCTCGTTTTTTTTTAAATTCGCATTTGAAATCATACAGACTGTGTGCTGGTCTAGCTGATAGCGGTGTGTGACGAATGGGCAGCAGTGTGAAAAAGTAAAAAGCGAATTCCAGTTAGCCAAGTTATTTGTGTCGAAAAATAAATTCAAGATTATCGTAAATTTGTTTCAGTGGCTCTTTCTTGAGGAAAAGCTCCGGCGCTGCAATCAAACAAACGTCTCGCTTGGTCGGTGTAGATGAAACGAACGCGAGAAAAAGTCCAACTTTATAAAACTTAATTCCTCAATTAATTACGGCGATTATAGTGCGTAAAAACTTCGACAACAATTAGCACTAAATTCAATCGACTGAGTTGGACGAATTATTGTTTTGTTTGTTTTTTCTTATTCGTTCTGAGTTTGGTTTTGGTTTTTCGACTTTGAAGTTGCAACAAACTAGTCGTGTTACGCGTACGAAACTCATCGCTATATCGTGATAAGAGTTTGCAAGTGCAAAATTATTTAATTGGATATAATTGTGTTACGAGACTTAGCGCGGCCTTAATGCGTGCATTCGTTCGTGCATAAAGTTCTACTATTATTATTTATGGTTTTGATATGATTTCAGATAGTTGCCGAGTAACTGAGTGTGTCTTCACGGACGAGACGTCATACAATTGAACGAATTTAATATCACCAAGTTTCGATGGGAATCCGAACTTGCACTTGCCATCAAACACTTCAACTCAAATTCGCTCAAGTGGATTTAAATGGTTGGAAAATGAATGCAACTTCAACGGTATGCAATTTTTTAATTCAATTTTTCTCTTGATTTTGTTTCAGTTTTTGTTTCATTTTTTAATTCTGATTAGTTGCGATGATTTCGACTTTGTCCAAGGTAATTGTTACTGAATTGCTTTGTTATGCCAAGTGCTTCCGCATCGTTCATTTTATTGAACAAATAAAACTGTCGGCGTGAATTTTATTGGACAAACAAATGTTAAATTCAAAAGCAAATTTGAAATTCAAAAGATTTTTTTGGTTGTTTTGAAAAATTGAAAAAAATTGACTTCCTTTGGCGATATTATGTGACACCAACACACACTGCAATTTGAGAATGCAAAACGGCCCTCTTCAACTGAAATCTCACATTTTAAAATCTGTGGAAAATGAGTAAAAAGCTCGCGCTCCTCGTTAATCTTATTTTTCCTTCCGAGAATTCAGTGCTCAATTTTCTTCACGTTAAATCTCATTTAGATGAAATTTAGCCCGACGTTTTTTTTTGCCCAAACCTTATAAGAACGTTCATTAAATTTTTCTCCGCATTTTGCATAACTTGCAGACATTTTTCTAAGTTGTTTATTTGATTTTTGTTCTTTAATTGTTTATTAGTTGTTTAATTGATGAGACATAGTCGGAAACATCCGTTAAGAAGTCATTAAATTACGTGAATCGATGGAATTGTTATTACATAAACTCTGCTGTTGAAAATGACAAAAATCCAACTTCCTGACTTTTTTAATTCTGATTTTAATTCGGAATTTTCATCGTGCGAATTGACTTTGAATTCGAAAATCAGTCCACGTTATAGTTGACCTTTTTTAAAATCTTTTCAATTCGGCCGAAAAGTGATTCCCTTGCGCGTTGATGGTTCACACGTTACGGCCAGATGTGACACCGAACGTGTACGACCAGCTGTGGAAAGTATGTAGAACATTGTTCCCTAAAATTCTTCCTTCGACTCTCGGCGGTGTCATGGTCAACCAGAGGCTGCTCCCGTCTGCACTTTTTGCGTCCAAGTGAAAATTACACACACATTTTTTTCTCTCTACGCTTCGCATGAAAATTTTAGTCACTCGACTAACTTCACGTCTCAAACAAAAAAAAACAATCATCACGCTCGTTAGTTTTTTTTTCTCACTGAAAATATTTTAATTAGACTTTGAACTTTTTATAGTTCAAGATTAAATTTGAAAAGCGGATTGTGTGCTCCGAAACTGACATCTGTGTCGAATGTTTACCTGGTTGAAATTTCGAACGGTTTGAAAAATCGACTGGTTATATAAAGTAGATGATGGTTATCGTGCATTTATAATCTGTTACAGAATGAAGATCGATATTACGAAAAATCTATTCGAGAGTTGACCTGATTTTGTTGCCAATGTTGACTTTATTTTTTTATTTTCACGACACGTTCCTCGAAAAATGGATGGATCGAGTTGACCGAAACTCTTTTACAAAACAAACTTCATAATCGATTTCGCTTGAACGACAATTCATCTTCATTTTAGACCTGATTTGTGACTATGAATTTCAAACTTTTGTACAAACTTTTTCACTTGAAAAACGTGCTCCATTATTAAATTCAGTTCATTAGATCAAATTGCATTGTTTTTGCACTTTCGAGATTATCTAATCAATCGATAACGACCCTTGCGATAAATAAACAGTCGCTGCAAAAAAGCGACATTTTCCTGTTACTCATATCCTTGATAGTACGATTTTTTTGCCACAAATAAAATGAGATTGTTTACAAGAAAAACTCGAGTTCAATTTCCAAGTTCCGTTCGCTCTATTAACTTTATTGATTTATATAATAAATCATCATAAATCATAAATAAAATAATGACGACCGATTCATCATCAGATAATGAATGTGATTGTCGTAAGTCTATGAATTAATGCACCCTATTAATTACTCTAACCAACATTAATAGAGCGAATGAAAAAAAAATGTTCTCATTTTGTTTCTTTTTCTGATTCGAATAAGCGATAAAAACTGAGACGACTCGTGTTTGAACAATTAGTTCGATGGTTTGCCCATCAAACAATTGATCAACACTTGTTAAGCAAACTTAATTAGTCACCGAACGTAGACTGAAATTCGCGTTTAACATGACGGAAGTAATTACTCTCTTGTTTCAATTAAAATTTCTTTATCGAAGTGGATTCTCGGCAGGCGAGAAATAAGGCTTCGCCGGCTAGTTGCGCAGACACGTTCCTCGGCCGAACAAACAATAAAGTGCAAATTTCAGTTCCCCGTCGCCACAAACAATCACGGATCTGTCGCACCAACTCGTTGCCTTGCGGATCAGCTGATTGATTATTATTACAGCGCGCACACCAAGTTTGCCGTTATGATTTCGCAACAAGTACAATGTGCTCTCACCCTGTCTTTTAAGACACATCTATGTACTTAATTGGATCGATTTCCATGCCTCAAACTCACCATATTAAGACACGAACTTGTATCCGTCTTGATTTTAGTTTCTTTTTTCCTCGTCTTTTTTCATTCTTCTCCTTTAAGTGAAGAGGAATTACTTTGCTCCTTACGCGACAACGCAATTGCAGTCATTTTGCAACAGTTACGCCACCTGATTAAGAATTCAAAATAGCCAGCAAACGTGGCCCTGACCTGGCAGCCATCCGGCCATATCCAGCTTGAATTTCATTTATTTTCAATCCTCAGGATTATACGAACTGGTCCTGGTTAGGTCCAATCAAGGTTGTCCTCGGTCAGGGTCAGTACTGTCACTTTACTGTTAAACTGTGTTTTTTTTTGTTTATCATGAACTCACTGGTATCTATGTACATCGCGAAAACAAAATTAGACCAAAGATAGAGATATAAATTTTGAAAATGTCAGCGAACTAATAAGTTCAAGAGTTGCAAGGTGATTCAAGTTAGGCGGAATTCGGTTATAAATAGTCTCACGACAACTAGGCGAATTACTATTAATGAGATTGCAATCAGGTGAACCTTCAGGTATACCTGTGATTATTGATATCAGGTTCTGGCAGGTCAGTGGGTGGACTCAAGGATGCTCGACGAATCAATTCTTTTTGCAAAACAAAATCTCACTCTAAAACTATTTAACTCGTCCAGTAAAAAAAAACAAGTTGAAATAAAATTTAAAAACATTTGTAAGAAAGTGATCCAGAGTTTTGTCTGCTCCAACGTTCTGTTATTTTTTGTAAAGTTGAGAAAATTGAAACTTTTGTCAGTGTGTTGACGAGGTATAAAAGGGAGGATGGAGCTGCTAGTTGTTTATAATTGTAATGACTATTCTGTTTTCATAAATCATAGTCATGGATGTAAATAAAAAGAAATGAATATGAATTAACATAGGGGGATATAATTGGCGAGCAAAGCAAAGTGGATTATGTAGATGAACGAATGTGCGAAGTGAATAATACAAGACACGGTTTTTCCCCTTGGAAAGGCTTGGAGCTTGTGTGTCTTGCGGAAGCTAAGGTTAGGCATAAGGATGTACTCGCTGTTGTTATTTGCAGCGAGATTAATAAGCAATGATGAAGAGCGTGAGTTCAGAGTGCGCACATTTCAGAATGAGCCGGGCTCGCTCATTCAATTCAACAAACGCCCGGTGGGAACGTCCTGCACTTGTTTTTCCGTTTAGGAAACGCCATACACTTTTATGTATCATATTTTATTACCCGCTCTTTTTATGTCAATTTTGTTCCCCTTCGCTTTAACGTTGTCCAAATACTCTGTTATTATATTACTAAACTGACAGTAATTAAATTTCGCATGGTCGGATTATTTTATTCAGATTATTAAATTATTTTGTAAAAAACAGTCGTTATAACTTTGACATTAAATGGGAAGGAGAAAATTTGCATCAAAGTAGAAGAGAGCTTTGAAAGAGTTTTATTTTGTAATAAAAAAGAAGAGAGAACATTGGAAAAGAACGTGCGGTCGCTTATGCAACGGCGACACGCGCGTTTACGTCAAAAATTTGCATCAACATCGAACGACGATTAGAAAACTTGGGCTATCAGTCAAACGAAATATGATCACAGAGAAATTTAATTACACGGCGGGCGCAGTCGCTGACATAATTGCCGGCTTTTTCCGTTCGCATGGAAATTCAACTAGCGCAAAAATGCACGCCCGGCCGGCGTTTTGCAGTCGGAGATTTTTTTATGGAAAAAGAAGGTGGCAGCGCGAGAGACACGAGAATTTGATTTTAAAAATTAAAGTTAATAATAATGAGCACTGAAGAATAGCAGTGAATTTGGGTGTTATGGTATGTGGAGGTTATTTTCTTGATGGCACGCCCGTATAGACATCAAAAGATGCTCTCGTTTTATTGGATCTGGGCCTCACAATGAAACGAAAAGGGAGCGAGAACGCCCAGCCATAGTGACAATATCTCCAAGCGACGAAAACGAAATGTCTGAAAAAAAAGTATTAGCCAGATGAATGCCGAGATAAACATTTTCACAAAACGATTGGTGTCATTTTCAAAAGAAATTTCAGCGACAAAAAAACGATTATCAAATTGTTACGTTTGAATTTTTATTTGAACAACAATTACTTTGAGTTTTACATGTGTTCCAGTTGGGTTCAGTTTTATCCATACCATCAAAATAGTTTTCGATCGCTCCATTTTAAAGGTCTCAGATCAATTCGATTATTTTTTTTTCGCTTGTTTTCAGTCTTTTTTTGATAGGAATAGAAAATTGGAAACGAATGAGCGAATGATGGATTCGACTTGTTTATTGTCACTCGTAGATTTCAATCTAATATCTAAATTTCTTTTGAATGGGTTCAAATGGATTCTTGATTATCTGAAAACAGCAAGTTTGAAACGAAAATATGTATGAAAGCATTGGAATAACAAATTTTGAAACCAGTTTGATCTTATTAGAGAAGTACAATTCGGCAGTGAAAAATGATTAGCAAAACAGGTAACAGAAAGTTGCAAAAATGATGGGATAATTTCAAACAGGCGTGCGTGTTCAGGTGATTAGCGTTTCGGCAAATTTTATCAGTCTGAATAAATTATCTGTCTTTTCCCGTGAGTCACTTAAGTCCTTAACGCCTTATTTTTTGTCTGCATCTTTGTTGAAAATGTAAAAAAACAACGTTTCACAAAAGTAAAAGAAAATACAATAAGGAAGTCTGAACTTCTTGTGACTTTGTTTATAAAAAAGATGCTAATGTAAACAAAACTAATAAGAATAGGTAAATCGCTATTGTTGGCAAAAAAACAACAAAGAAAGGTAGTTTAAAAATGTAAAGAACTTCAGAAAGGTGGTTGTTTTTAAAAGAATATAAATGTCAACAAAACAAAGGATAAAAGGTTGTTTGTTATTGTTGACAAAGTTGTTGGCTCCCAATTCGTATCGGTCTGATGACTGTTTATCCGCGAATCGAGACATTGTTGTTCTACCTCCGACGTAAACAATGTAAACAAACAAAAGCAGTCGGAGCTGGGATTGTTGTAAGATGAGCCGTTTGTTTTGTTTGAAAACTCGCCTGTCATCGTGGAGCCGCTTGAGGTCAGCCATCTCGAGCTCGAACTTGAATTTTGACACCTCGCAGAGGAGGCCGTCACGCTCGGCGATGATCTCGGCGAGCTCGCGCTGCAGCCGCTCGATCTCGGTGTACTGGCGGCTGATGAGCTGGTTCTTCTCCTCGAGCATCGTCTCCACGTCTGCCGTTTCGCCGCTCATTTGTTTACAACCCGCGAGGACGCGCCACGCACTCGTCCACAATTAAAACTCAAAACGCCACACACACTCCGATCGATCGCAATTCCGCGCGCACCGCAATAATTTTACTTTTTATTTTTTACTTCTGCCTTTTGATTTCGTTTCTCACGTCCGACGATCGCCGGCCGAATCAACGCAGCCGACGGTACCGTCGCGCCGCCGAGCACCGCATTATAAACGCCACAATGTTCGCGAATCAAAACACACGACCGGGAATACGCGACCATTCACAGCATGCTCGCCATCTTGGCTGCCACGCTCGGCGTTCAAGCAGTTTTCAGGGCCCAGTGCAACACTGGCTTACGCCGCACTGCTACTCGCCGCCCGTTTTCTCATCAAACCAGAACCCCTCGTAGGCGCTTGCGCACTTCTTCAAACTCGCGCGCGCACACAACAGCGCCAAACTCCTTTTTGTACGGTACCGTGGCGTCACCTGGCAGAGGGTTCTAAGTTCGCCAATTGTCGTAGTCTCAATTGGTATCAGCGGAATTTGAGAATTATTGATATTTTTCAGGTCGAGGGTTTGGTCCCTTTTTAGTTGATGAATGGTAACAAAAGTTGCTAACATCAAAAATGTTTTTTAGAATCATAAACTTTACATTTCTGCTGATTTAGTTTTATTAATTTTTTCTTAAGCTTTGTGAACAAATGTTGCAAATTTCAAGTCACTGTTACTTTGTTCAAAACGTTTTTATTCTTGTTTAATTTGCTTAACTTAAATTACTATAGTTTTTTCAAAAACAGGTGTACAAGAAAAGCTCTTGTTTTTTTTTTTGCAAAATTTTTAATCTCTCATATGTACAGTAGGTTTACATCAATCAGTCAGAATCTGAATCTTCATCTGAGTCGTCCTCCTCAGCCTCTCTCAGCCAATCAACAAAAGCCTGAACGGCGACTTTGATGTTCATATTGACTTTATCCATCGCATCGTTCTCCTCATACTTTTCGAACCACTCCAAAATTGAATTCTCACTCAGAAAATCCTTCTCGTAGAAATAATGTAACACATTTTTCAAAACCGGCATGAACAATTCCGTCGACGATGCCACCTCCTCGAACGCTTTGAGGACCTGCTGTTCCGACACAGCTGACTTGTTATACTTCCTTAGAATATCCTCAAAGAACGTTACAACACCTTTCAAAGTTTTCAGATACTCGCTAGTTGTAACTTGAATATTCGCCTCCTGGAGGTACCTCAAAGGAAGTTTCAAAATACACTTTGTGACTATCCTGGTAACGTCATTCAGTTTGACATTGTAAGCGTATCGCGAAGAGTTGATTTCTAGGATCAGGTTCTCAGTGTTCAGTTTTTCCTGGTATCCTCTAAGGAGACTGTCACTGACCTCTCCCAAAAATATGCGACTATCAAGATCCTCCTCGTCATCTTCATTTGCATCGTTTTCGTTTTCTTCGTCACTTGAAGACTCGCAGATATCATCCTCCTCTTCCTCCTCGTGCACGAAGGATTTGAAAAATCTGATATTCTGATCCTGAGGATCCTCACTATCGAATTCAGGGTCCGTTTTCAAAGACCTGGGTTTAATCGTACCATCTTCACATCTAACTAGACAATCTTTGAACGAAGATATCTTTGGATCGATGTTGGTTTTGGCTGCGATGATACAACCGTCAATAGTCGCGTTGTTGGGTACAGACGAATCATGAAAAACAACACTTTCCTTCATGGAAACGTTGTCCCCAATTGTGGCGTTGGAGATGATGTAGGAATTTTCGATGATGACGTTGTCGCCGATCTTACAATTCTGGCCAATCACACTGCCGGTAACTGACGAGTTTTGTCCGATACTGCTGTCCTCGCCGACTATCGAGTTATGAATCAGGTTGCAACGTTCGGTTTTGGATGAGTGGTGGTTGTAGAAACATTGCGACACTGAAACTTCGTACTCCTTGCGGTAGTTTATGGTTTCTGGCACGAGGGGAAAAAATTGTCTTCGAAGAACATCCCGGTTCGCTGTGTTGTAGGCTTTCCAGGAAGTTAGAGGGATGCCCCAACTTTTGAAGTTTAGAGGTTCCCAGAAGATTCGTGAGTCTAGAATCTCCTCGTTAACAATTATTCCTTTGATGAAATCGTCCATTGTCTGAAAAGAACAAAAAAATTAGCATGAAAATTCACTAAAGTGAGAGAAAAATATCTGCAACAATTGTATTTTTCGTTAAATTTCAAGTTAAGTAAGTGGTTTAATTCTGGCTGACTATTTTTAGTACCTGAAAATCAAAATTGTCTGAAAACTGAGACAGAACAGCAGGCGAGCATATATAAACGTGCGTATCAAGCAGATCTGCATTCATTCTTGAACTGCCTGAGAAAATTAAGTTTCGTCGTTTCAAAACAACTTTATCATCAGCAGCTGAGACTTTGTCATAATAAGTCATCTTCCTTGTTTTCTCGTCCGAAACAACAAAGTACATATTCTCCTCCAAACTCGAGTTCCGTTTGTAACCAACATTCTGCATTATTACAGTCATGATCGCTCCCTTGTCCTCCTTCTCTCTCTGTCTGTGAAGGTGAACGAAATGTTGCAGATTTGCATTGATCATAGCGTTAGCTCGGATGAGGATAAAGTCGCCCCTGATTTTCCCCTTGGAATCGATATCTCGCATTGCATCACCCAGTGAGTAACATCCCTCGTTGATCAGCATGTTTATGTTGACGTTTTTGATGCTCTTCAACATGCTGACTCGTTTTTTCAACTCTTCCACGTAGTTTGTACAGTATAAATAAATCTCCTGCACCTTCGAGGCCATCAATGTTTCAACGAGGTAATCGAGAAGGGGCGTGTTAGCTACTGGAGTTAGCACTGTTGCATGGTACTCGTTCATCGGTGCAAGGTCTTCTGTAAAGTCGTCTGCTAGAATCACAGCCTGCAGGATCTTTTTGTCCTTAATGATTTCTCGTTTTTCGGACTTCATTTTTGGGCGACTGAAAATACATTAAACAGTCAATTATGACACGTCTTTTGAATATAAACATAAAAAGTAACGATTCAAATAGTGAGGTTATAAAGTCCGGTCAGCTGTTTCTAGAGTAGTAAGAAGTTTGACATATGGAATAGTCGTCGAAATGTTACCTTGTGATAATTGTTTGATTTTTCACTTCAGTTTATCCGGGATTGTTGAATAGAAACAATTGTTTTTAACAGCTGGTTTCCGCACTGTTTACAAATAATGAAAATAAGTTCGTGTGTGAGAGTGACAGCTGCGATCGAAATGTGAGTTTCTTGGGTTGACTTGTCTCGCTTCCACTCAACTGAGTGTTGGAAAAGGACGAAAGTAACTGGGAATTCAAAATGGATTGGCGCCACTAACTTTGAAAGGGTGTTCATGTTCATACAGAGCCAAGAGTGAGTTCTTCTTATCAAGGATAACTCCTTAATCATTTCAAGCTTTTTTACTTCATTTTTTGGTAACTAAGGTTAACTGAAATTATATTTTATCGATATATCGATGGTTGAAAGGAAATTTGAATTTGCAAAATTTTATCAGTGTTTATCTTACAGTGTTTATCTGATCTCATTGATGTTTTTCTTAAATAATAAATAACTCGATTACTGATAATTTAATCAACAAATTTCATCACAATGGATCAATTATTATTAATTATGTATTTTATCTGATTGTTATAACAACAACGAGGTTGTGAATTGTTTCATGACTGGTTTGTTTAGTTTTTAATTTGTTATATTAGGTTTTTTTTCAATTTCAACTGAAAAAAGGCCGGAAAATAATTTAAACGTTGTGTGACGTTGTGTGACTGATAAAAATAGAACACCTTTTGTCGATTAACATAAACTTCGATCTACTATTTGGGCACTTAAAAGTTAGACACCATGACTAAACTATCGTAGACACCTGTCCAACTCCGAAATTCGATGAAAATGTGATAAACCACCTAATCTGCAAACGAAGTAAGATTAATGCCGCTCGAATTTACATGACCATGTGATATTTATTTTATCTTACGAATTAGTGATTGGAGAATTCGGTACGTTGTAATAGAGTACATACCACGGATTCGACGTGACAAGCACGTAAGCTGCAAATATTCGAACACGGCTAATTATTCAATTATTACGCGATCACCGAAACTTGACAATACATCGTAATTAGTTCGAATTCCCTGTCATGACCCATATTCGTGAGTTTATTTGCTCAATACTTCATACATCAGCCACCTTTATTAGATATACATGGTAATCACATTAGGGCCAGTAAACCTGTGGTTGTAACTTACAAAGATGTTGATGTAACACACACGGCCTACACCACGGACACACAATATTTTGTTATAAAAAAAGATGACAATTTGTCAATATCAACGTCTTAATTGAACTACAAAATTCTATAAAATCATTTTTACAGGATTTTATTCCATTTAAAATTCTGTTAAGAAAAAGGATCCACTGATAAAATTACAAAAATGCTACTGTTGAAAGTTGAACTTGTTTATAGATTTAAAAAAAATTACAATCTCTGTTGGCAAAATGAAAAAAAAATGAGAAACGGTGTCATAACTATTTTGAAATGTTCAAATAGTCAAAATTTAAGTGAAGGTTTGAACTTTATTTAACAACATTTTAACAAAATCATTAACAAAGTTACAAAATTATTATTGAAAACTTTGAAAAAGCTGCAATTGAATTTGCGTTTCGGTCTACCAGTTTATGGGATCAAAGTATGCATGGAAAAATTGATCAAATTTGAACAACTGGAATGACGCCGGAATTTTGAGTTGAAACGTTTGAAAAAAGGTGTTCAAAATCGCGTGATGGCGGTGGGCATGTGCGGCCACGTGCGGGAGTAGTAATGTGGCTCGGTGTGGTATTCATATGCACGTAGAAGGTTGACAGCCCTCGGTCTAATCTCTGTGGGATGCGCGTGTCGAGGAGGGGCGTAGCGAGCGCTTGCGCCCTGCCGGTTGAGTCGCGCCAGTTGTCGACGCCGCCGTCTTCGCCTTGGTGGTCGTCGAGGGACGTCGGTTCGGCGCGGTTTCGCGTGTTTCCAGTACCAAGTTGGCCGAACGCACGGCAAGCCGCGAGAGAAGCGTGGTTCGCGCGATGGACACCTGTGACGCCTGCGTTTGAACCAAAAAACTCAACCCCAACGAACTAACGAACAATCACGGTTGCGACGAAATTCGCGGGCAAAGAGAGGCGCCGGCTCGACCGATGACCGGGGAACCTACATCCACCAGCCGCACCAGATGGGCCCGACTTCGGCGCCCAACAGTTGCGATCCCGGCCGAAGGCCAAGAAAACGCGCTGCTCGCACGCGTAAACATCCGATAATCCAATTGAAACGAGCTGTCGATATAACCAACCGCACACAAACATCCGGACACAAGCTTAAGCACAGCGACACGACATAAGCGAAAAACAAAAAGAAACGACAAACAAAATAGAAACAAATATTTCTCTCTTTCAACGTAAACACACTACCACGTGCCTTCTCCGACTATCCTTCGCTTGCCTTCTGTTTTTGTACGACCGGGGACCACCTCTGATGAACCTATGGATCAGGCTCTGAACATGCTCGGGCTCTTTTCAGCAGCCGCGCCTGACCAGCAGGACAGGCACGCCGACGACCTTCCGGGTCAAGACACTTGCTCGACGTGTCGCGAACACGCGCCGACCCTTCGACGCTGATGGCCACTCGTCGCGATGTCGAGCTTTGACCGTCTCTTCGACACCGGCTGGCGCGCCGCGATCTAACGATCTTTCCGCCATTCGACCTTTTTTCTATACCCGATTACCGTTCGGCTGTGTCCTCGCGCGTGTGTGTCTCGTGCTCTATATCAGTGTATTTTTGCCCAACAGAGTATTTATTGTACATATTTACTTATTGCCAAATTGTGCCCGACGCCAACTGGCCGGGAATCGTCCTGCGATGCCTGTTAGACGAGGTCACGTGGCACCCAGAACTACAATCATCGAAACAATTATTAGGAAATTTGATACGCATGGTAAGATAACTAGGATAAGTTTATTTAAGGCCAAAGAAGATGGGGAGGCTTTTTTATTCGCGCGCAGATAATCTTTTTGAAGGATTTCGCCTCTGATCCGCGCGAGATACCGGTAAATGACGTCGCCGAACAAATTATAGACGCTTTTTCATGGGGATGAAAAGCGTCAGACAATCTCGCCTCATATTTATTCTGCGGTCATTGTCATCCAAATTGGGTTCTCAGTTTAGTTATAGAGTCGGTTTGACGGATTCAGGCAAAATGTTTAATTCGAACTTTTTTTTAAGTTGTTAATTCAAGTTGTAAATTCAAAGTTTAAAGTTTCAGTTCAATGTTTTTAATCAGGATTTTATAATAAGCGAAAGAATTTTGAAGAAAACCTGTGCTAAAAAAACGTCAAATTTTGTTTAGTAGCAAACAGTTTTAAAAAATGTTTTAAAACTTGGTCTGTTCTTTGGGTCTGCCAAACTCATGTTTTTTTTATTACAATTTGTCTGAATATGACACTGAAGAAATTTCGGTTTATAGATACGTCTGATTCTGAAGAAATTCGGTAATGTGAAAATATATAACGGTGTAATTGTAAGGAACATAATGCTTAGTAAAATATTTACGATTCGATGTAACGTGACTCACTGACATGATTGAATTAATAAGAACTTTAAGTTTATAACTTTATGATGACTCGTTCGAGTCAAAATTAAGAAGTGGGTTAGAAAAATATGTTATGAAAGTGTCTTACAAGATATTTCCATTCAGTTAAAGAATAAATTGCCAAGAATAAATTTCCCAAAAACGATTTATTTTCGTTCAATCCAATTTTTCATATGGAATCTGTCAAAGATGGAAAAACATTTACTGCAAAAAAACAAAGTTTGTTTCATTCGCTTTTTTAAACTAATATTTTCGGACGTTTTGAATCAATATGATTTTAATTTTATCGCCAGTTTAATTATTATTACGACGACATTCCTTGCAATCGTTAAGTCACGAAAAATTTGATTGTCCCAAAATATTATTTTATGGTAATTATTCGCACAATTTAATTGGCATATCTGGAATAACGGGCATTAACGTCAGACCTAGTTTATTTGTCAGTGAACTGCAGTAAAGTAGTTAATTTATTCGCTGCTCGATGAACGTGAACCTGAGTTTGTTTGGATTCGAAAATTTCAAGCTCCGACAAAAAGCTCCATTTTCCATCTGCTGCCATTAATAAACACGTTATTACCTACTGTTTGGCGTAACAAAACACAATCCAACAAAACATCGCGCGATTTCTGGTTGCCAAATAATTAATTTGACAAAGGATCCATTTCTTCGCCGAGTTCGCGCAAAATTTATTGCGCCCGTTTTTCACACGAAGTGTATACCTATGTTACATTCGTACACCGCCTGAATGTGCTTTTTTGTACGGGATGTTAAATAAACTGACGCATAAAATCCGCGCGTGTCTTAAACTCGGCTCCAAATTGAATCCAGAAGATATTAACCCTGGTTTATTGTAAACTCGTAGAAAGTATTTTGTCAGGTATACAACACCTAGTGAAAAGTAAATAGTATCGAAAATGCATTCCGATTCAGTCCCGAAAAAGAATGTCTAACTATAGTTTAAAAGACTTTCGGATGAACAAAATAAAACTTACTGTTATTATTTAAAATAGCGATAATTTCGAAATAACTCTAAAATAATCTTTGTTATTTTTTATAAGAATAAGAAAAGTAGTACATTTTACTTTTTTAACCCTTTGAATATCACCTAACATAACCCACCTTAATTTGCAAATTGAAGTACCATAAAAGCACTCGATATTTCGCTTGTTACATTTGTACGTCAACTAAAAATGTTTGTTTGGTAAACATGTCAAAACATCGCCCAGCGGAGTCGTAAAATTTATCGATCTCAGTGGTCAATAATGCAGCAAGGAATTATGATAAAATTATTCCCGTCACTTATTATGCAACACGAAAATTCTTAATTGCAATTTATTTGCTTCCCAGTCGGTCGCGAGAATACACCGTTTTCAGATATAAACATCAATTTCAACTTTACAGCCAGACTCTGGTACGATTTGTCACCAAGGGATTAGATTGCAAAGGTCCAAAATTCATAAACATCATAACGGAACGGAAAAAAAACGAGTTCGCATGACGGAGCTTGCGGACATTTGAAAAAAGGCATTGACATTTAGATTCGCGCGAATCGGCCAACTCATGTGATTTAAAAGTTCAATTTCTGTAAAATCTATTATAATCGCATTATTAGACCCTACTTGCTAAAAATAGTCGA
Source organism: Telenomus remus (assembly GCA_020615435.1). Classification (NCBI taxonomy): domain Eukaryota; kingdom Metazoa; phylum Arthropoda; class Insecta; order Hymenoptera; family Scelionidae; genus Telenomus; species Telenomus remus. The sequence continues at coordinate 13,551,316 of CM036337.1, forward strand.
AGGTTAGTAATATCAAGGTCATTGATATTATAAGTTTGTTTGAATTCCAATGTCAGATGGAGACCGGCATGCTGTCGTTATTAATCATCGCTAATATTTGGCGGTTATTATGACCAATGATTATGGCTCGGGGCGATCGATGCGTGCCTAATGCACATCATTCCTATTGTGATAACTGCAATCGCAACGTGATTCCCGACTTGTGATCAAAATGTCCACCAACTTTCAAACCTAACGATATTTTCGAACTTTACGACACAAATTCACGCGATTCTATAAACACTCACCATTTCCACTCATTTTTCGATTAACCTCATCGTCTTTAAACAAAATCGTAAATCATAATTTCCAAAATTATAAACTATTGCCAAAGCGAAACATTTTTAGTTGTGAATAAATTTTATCGGATGGTTAGAATCGCGGATTAGAAAGTCATCAATCAATGCGATTTTTTTCCGATGGAAATTTTCAACGTCAGACTTATAAATACGAAAACTGAAGATGAGCATAAATATATCGAATAACATATCCGATGGCCATATTTTCCAAGGAAGTTTTAATAATAAATCCAAAAGTATGGTATACGGCGGCTCAAATAAGACGCGCATTATTCGTGCAAAAACACGTGCACGTCAGTTGCCCGAAAATATTCGCGAGGAATCACAAATTATTTCTCCCACCATGATTCGCGAACCGGTGCCAAACACATTCCGCAAACGAATTGCGATGCACTTTTTTCTATCGTTTCAATTCGAATTATTAATCCCAGAAATATCGCTTCGAGATAGTGTTCTCGAATCCGGTGATTATTTTTTGACTCTTGCTAAGACATGAATCACGTTTGAATTGCTTTCTAAAAATTGAAACGTTTACTAAACGTTTGACGTTCAATTAAACACTTGAATGAATTTAACAAATTCAATTATTTTTTTGCAAAAAAATCCTAAAAATTGGGTTTTGTGATTTTTATGCTTTTACGATCCTAAAGTTTCAAGTTGGGTTTTAAATTAACCTCATCAATTTTGTCAAGCGTCAAAAATGTATTTCGAAGGTACAGGAAGAATGTTAATTGAAAATTGTTTACAACAATGCAATTCACGACCCTTATTATTTTTCAAAACCCTGATTTAAAAGTCGAACACAAAAATGTGTCCACTCGGAAGCTCAGTTTGGCAAATCTCGGTCCTTCTAAAATCGTTATTTCCGTCGCATTAAAATTCGGAAGACCCATCATTATTTTATTCGCGAATGATGAAAATAATGGCTCCTTGTCAGCGGTTATATTAAGTCTGATTTCAGAATGCTTCGAAACAATATATGCATCCTCGAGGAAAGAATGTATGGCCGATCCATAAAACATGAATTGAAGAAAAAAAAGCGAAGAAAGGCTGTCTATGTATTTCCGAAAGATCCGCTACACATTATCATGCTGGATCCCAATATGATCGAAGTACAGCTCAAATATGGAACTTCAGGCAGCGAGCCAGACAGCTCTCCATTTTCTATATTATTTGAGATAGTGGCCCGCGCGAAAGATCGTAACTTCGGGTTCCTCCGGTTCTTCATCAGTCTCTGGCTTTATTCCTCACAATGGCTCGACCAATGTCATCGCCGAGATGCCTCAATTTTGATATGCCTGACGTAAAAACGTCGTTGATTGTTAGCCGCGAAAAAACATTTGATCAAGAACAAAAAAGCCGAACGAAACTTTGTCTTTGTTTCGAAAATCCCATCAAATTCAGGACCGATACGTTTGTCAATCAGCTGTATTGTATATTCGACATTGTTACACACACGTTGTAACACACTCGGCTGTTTCAATCTGGAAAATAGTGTTCGAATTCTTTTTATAACAAAGCAGCTTTTCGTGCTGCAATATAATATAAAAATGATAAAGGAAATTTGGTCGTCCATAATCAAAGAAATATTTTTCTTATACATTTTCAGCGGTACCAAATGGATGCTAGTCGCAAAATTGAAAGCATAACTCACTTCAGTATCCTCGTCAAGTTTCATTGAATAAAGATATTTTTCTCGAAACTCGAGTTTCTCGATGTTCGACTGAGCAGCTTTTTCTGAACAGAAATCATAAGCAAAACTGTTCTTCGAGAGTGAGAAAAAGTTAATCTGTATAAAAGTGTGTTCGAAAGAGCAGACGATTAATTTGGCAAAACGTGCGACAAACGAGATACAACATTTCAATTAACCCGAATTCGAGTGGGGCAATTCAATTTTGCGACTTTCTGAAATGCGCGACCAAAAACTGCGATCTCAATTTACTCCAACCCGAAACTTTTATGTTTGGCCTTTCGTTGGCAGTTTGGTTTTAGAAAGCCATCAGAAGCGTTCGAAATTGTCGCTCGGGTATTAACTTCGGCATTCTCGCAAATTCGCCCTTCTTTGGCTTCGTCGTTGGTTTGAATTTTACGCGAGCTCTGCGACAGTCTAATGGTCATAGCTGTTTGCTATCGTTACACTGATTTTAAAATTACCGCTTCAGTTCTTAATTTTTACCAACAAAGAAAGTAACAAAAGTTAGTCAAAAGTTAGTTACGAGAATGTAAAACCGGTGACTCGTTCTGTTTTTATAATTCGATGAAAAGTAATGAAATTGGTACCATTAATCATAGATTGGTCAAGCAATTAGGCAGCCATTCGATAATTCGAGAAAATCGTTAGTTATGTTAACCATATTAGTCATGAAAGCACCTAAACTGCCACTTAATTGAGCGTTCCAACGCGTAGTCGACCCCCATCGATCATGCCCAGCTGGACACCCACCAGCAAGTGCTGAAAATTTATTCCCTACACAACGCGATAAATAAACTCACACGATATAATATTTTTCATTCCGGCAATCTTCGCTTGAAACATATCCGAAGAAATTTGCCTCCGTCGGACAATCAAAGCGTTCCATAATTTGCTCAATTTAATCACTTTCGTAAGAATAAAAGTGATTATTAATCTGAGTTAAATTATTGTTACACTAGTCTTGCTTTGTTGATTAAAATTTACGACTGCTCATCCAACCCTTTCACTGGACGATCGAGTAACGTTACACGATAATGCGTCGTCATGTTTTCTAACGACTCAGCCAGCTAAATAAACATTCGTTAAAGCATGCCCGAAAAAAAAACCGATTATTGATTACGTATCACAATCCTTATTGAAGGGTGAACGGAGGACTTGAAATAACCATCCGAAAAATCAATATAGTCGAAGAAAAAAATGTGGTAAAAAATGTTGTTTGTTGTGCACAATGAAACGCGGTCCAGAGTTTATTTGACCTAGCAATAAAATATGCATCGCAATCTCGATTGATTGGCGCCCCGATTTGTTCGACTTATTGATTCGGCACGCTTATTTATAAACAATCAGTTGTCGTTATAGTAGAATTAGTCTGATGATTCCAGTCTGTGCAATTTTCAATGAGGGGATCAGACGAGCCGAATTGGGTTGCAACGAAATTAACCGGCTTGTTGAGCCGATTGTTAATTTATGACTTACGCCGCTCTCTTGACGAATAATTAGTCTTGGCTGAAAAGCGAGAGAGGCAAAAGCACGAGCCATTATTTTTTGTGCGCTCGCGGGAAAGCTGCAACTGTGAACACCACAAAGAGATCAAATGTACAATGCGTCATTGTGATCGCTGCGGGCGTGTACAAGAAAAGAACGCGCTGCTTCAACTGAATGACGATTTTACCAAAACTCAAATCTCCTCTCAGCCAGAACGACATTTTCCGCGATAAACTTTAAATTTTAATCCTTTCATTTTTCGCAACTCTCGAAAGTTTGTCGAAAAATTCGCGATGCTAGAGATTTTTCCACGATTTTACTTTGAAAAACGTGCTTTTTTTGAAAAATAAATGGTCAATTTTTTAGTCAACTCGATTGGCCATTTAAATTGGAGCTGAAAATAGTTGTTAACCACGAGTGCACATTGTAAATGGGGTTAAATTATCGCGCGACCAAGACAGATTACGCCGCAGCCACGCTGGATGTATCGCTTGCTCTTGTACGGTTTTACTAACCGTTGGCCACCAACTTTTATGCCTCGCAGTGAGCAAACTTGAAACGATCTATAGCACTCTCAGTCGGCCGAGTTACGGCCGAACATTTCATTTAATATTATATTATTCCGTTTGTTACGGTGCATTATTTTCAGGCCAGTTGATCGAGAACAAAAATCAGCGCCATTACAAATTCAAGGTTCGCAACGTAAAAACAATTGTCACACTTTTTGCTGAATTTCATTATTAAAAATGACGTGAATACGTAAAAAAAGCAGCAGCGCCGACCTGCAAACTAACTGCGAACACGATTCGTATACACGGCCCGAGCGAAAGTTTAAAAGTTCACAGCTTTTTCTAGATTGGCGAAACTATTTATTAAATTGTGTCAAAGTAACGGTTTCTTTTGTTCGTACTCCAAGCTTCTTGGTCAAAGTTGAAAAAAATTAATTTGCCATTCTCATGACCATCTTAAACTGCGAGTTTCGATTTTCGCGAGTTTCGACAAATTGAGCGTGCAATTTTCAAGGCTCGATTGACCGTTGGCACATCGATCAACCATATCAAGCTTTTTGTTCGCGACCAAAACTGACTGAACAGCTTTGATCCATCGGTTCGTTCCGATTGAGTTGCACTTGGCATCAAAAACAGCGCTCCATTGATGTACACGCCGCGAAGAGCCGCCGACCGTTTATTCGTCGGATATCGATCTGCCGCTAAACGCGTTACGGACTTATGGAACAACCGCGTCGAGTTATCGATATTGGCGTAACACAAAAAACTCTTATCAATTTATGTTTATCTCGAGCGGTACACTGGATGTTGCCACGTTTATACTTAACGCACCAAAGTGTCCCTCGAGTTTTTCAAAAGATTATCTTCTCAAAAGCCACTTAATACGGGTTGATTAATTTCGCAAGTTTCGATGGTTATCGCGAAACGCCATTTTTCATTTTAATTTTCGAGGCAAATTTGTTTTGACTATAAAAAGAAAGTTGGACGATTAGATTGAATGAGGAATACTAATCAAAATTAGGCGAAGTTTGGTTAACTAAATTGAGTAATTATCAATGTGCTGATTAGCGTCAAACCCTTGCGATGAGCTGTTTGAAAGTTCGCTGGAAGTACTAATAAATTTATATAGACAAGACAGAGATCTTAGTCGGAGATTATTCGTTAATCGAAACTCGACACGAAAATAATGGAATCAAGTGCACAATGAATATTTATGAATCCGATGAAACAATGACAAAAGTTGCGCGCGGGACAACAAGAAAACAATAAAACTTGATTGCTCAGATGTAATATTTAAAGCGGTATTGATAAAAGTCGTATTTCGTTGTTCTACTTAGGTCACTTTGCGATCATTCTCGATACGAAAAAAATTGTTTCCCAGTTTCTCGGCAACGTGGAGCACCATCGACCGATGTTAAACATCTCATTATTTTTAAAACACTTTTTTTCTCACAATTGTTTCGCAAATTTATTCAAAAACGCGAGAAAAAAAAAGTTTGCCGACGAGGAAACGTCGGTTCAACTTTTGTGCTTCAAAATGTATGTTTTAATATAAGCGCAGGAATGTGTCGAGATAAAAAAAACGAAAGGAAACAGGAAGCGATGTGAGGTTTTTTGTATCATAACTCGTTCCATTTAGCGGGCCAGCAGCCGATTTGGCCGTAATGATCCACTCTCTTACCGCAGAGTGATTTTTTCATTTTATCTTCTTCTGAGATACAATAAGGAAATGCAAAAATAAGAGATAAAAATAGTGTACAACATAATCATGCAGTTTCGACGAGACTTCTTTTCTCTGCTGGTACTTTTTTATTCGCTCAAATTTGCAAATTAATGTTTCGAATATTTGCAGCTGTAATTAATTGGCGGCGTTTGTTTTGCGCTGTTCCGTCGATTGATTTGCATGAAAATTCGATAAATATGAGTCGAAGTGGAACAATAGTATCTCCATATCATTCACATTCAGTTACATATTTATAAGACGGCGAATTCCATGATAAAACAAAATGCCGTAAGCTTGTAATAATTCTACGTCAGCGGGATAGTAGGCTGGAATCAAAAATACGAACGTGGCTTTAAATGTCGTTCACTTGACAAAAGTGACTTTTCAGCTTGTGCATTTCGTGCTCCGAAAAAAGAAAAAAAATTGCGATCGTTTTTTTGCTCAATTATCATTGTTTAAATCAAAGTTGTCATTGTTGCAAAGGTAAGAGATGATATTTTGCATGCGAAAAAATGCTTGAGCATTACACAATAAGCCAATAAGATGCAGGCGTCGAAAAGCACAAACTGTCGCTTTTATTTGAAACTTATGAAAGCGTGAAAAAAACATTAGTTATGTAACTTATCAGAAAACGATGATTATATAAAGTTAACAACTTCAAATAAAATCAAAACTCCACTTTTACCGTCAATCGCGTATTTTGTATCAGCAAAATCTAAACAGAAAATAGTTTTTTTTTTCTGGATAGATTTTTTTGAAATTTTTCATTTCCAATTTTTTAATTCAGCAAAATCTTATTAGAGTGGGAAGGAAAGGAGAAAGTAAAAAAGAAACAAGTCAAGTTTTTGGTATGAGTGATAGGTATTAATGCGATAGGGAAGCCTCAGGAGCGCTAATTTATATAATAAATAATATGTATGCCAACGATTTCGGTGGTCGTGGATGGCACTCGAGAAACGTCAAGTCTGTGGCTTCTAATCTGACGTCGCTGGCGTTTAGTGTTGGACATAAGAGCATCGGTCCACTTCGAGCGCGCTGTCCCGGATCGCGACACTGCACCAATGCCCGTGACGTAACGAGATATGACAGTAGGATGAATTTCTATCAATTCAGTATAGCTAAGTGTCAACTCTTTCCACCGAGTTCAGGGTCTCCATCAGGCATCAGGGTCGCGTCTATTCGTATCGCCTCTCATTTGCATGCGAACTGATATTTTTATAAAATAATTGTCTACATATATCGGCGCACGTACGTGTCAAGTACATGCAGCACTTTGCAGGCCAGTTATATCATTTTTTCCAAAGGTTAATATTAAAATAAATGCATTCTCTGACAATCATTTTCACATTTGCTGGTCTGTTCAAACTTTTTGCGCGAATTTGTGTTGGTGCAAATCAGAATTTCACGGAAGAAAATTGTGCTCGGGTGCAGTTTTTTTAGGCTCGGGATGAATTTCATCATCCCGATTGCTGGATTGGCGCCAGACAAATATTTAACACTCCCCCGCGGTCCCAGCAATGAGAACCCTGAATATCCTTTAGTCGAGAGGCGTCTCACGAACTAGACCTGCCCCTCTGCTTCTCTATCAGCCTCGAATGATTTATAACAAATGTAAATGATGCAATTTTAGCCTAGCGTGTTAAGCCAAAATTTGTATGCCGGAGTAAACACGGTGCGAAAATTTTACTTACTCGCTGGAATGAAATGAATGTTTTTTGTTTCATTTTTCATGACGAATTGTTTGGCGTAAATTTTGTTGGTTCATTTGTAGAGAAGTCGGTCGTTGCTGATTCTGAAAATTGGATCCGAAACTTATGTGAGACGGTGATGCAGAATCGAAGATTTAGAACGAAAGCATCGCTGAGTATGAGGCAGCAATAACACTAAAATCAAATTGCTGTTATACATTCGTGTTTCCGCGGCGCGCAACATCAAATATCCAATTCGGCAACGCCTTTTTGTCCTAATGAATTCATTAAATCGTAACAGCACCAAGACATAGTCTCGTTTCAACTTCAATTCTGCTCCCTCGTATCGAATCATGCAAAACGTTTAATTCGCAAAATAACACTCTCCGACGCTTTGAATAAACCAAATGTTCACATGAACTCCTCGATTCAATTCCGAGGTGCAAAATCTTCCTAGAGCACTTGTTACGTTTGTATAATTTACATAATAGCCTCTTTTTTGGAATACCGACGTTAATGCAACAGCAAATTATAACGACACGAGTCACACTAACGAAACTCATTATGACACAAAATTAAGTACACTTTTTCTTCGTTTATTAGTTTTTTTTATTTTGATATTGTTTATTTGGTAGTATTATGGTAGCATTATGGTTCCGTGAGAAAATAAAAATAAGTTAATTCGGTTAAAATTGTTCATCCGTCAAAGTGTGTCGTAAAAACAAGATCCTTTGACCAAACAAGTTGTAATATTAGAGCAAACAATGCTGGTTGACTGAAGAAGTGATAAGTTGATGAATACAGCGTGCGTATAACAGTTGGAGAACATTTTCAAAACATAACTAAATTATGATACGAGGCGAGCTGCTTTATTTAACTCATCTAGTCCTAAAGGACGGCGGTGGAGATTGTAAATCCATGTGTTCGTTACTGTCACCCACTCTTTGAGCCAGTGCGGAAGTGTTTCCAAAATTTGCTTTCATGTCGAGATGTTTACGTTGAATTCATTATCTGCTCGTTCATTATTTTTGATTCATCAACCGAAAGTTGAAGACGAAAATAAATTACATTAACGATAAACTAAATTTTTCAAATCTGATCGAACTTGGAACTTGCAGTAACTCCGAAATAAACAATTTTGTCTCATAAAATATCTGGTTCCCATCAAAATCGAATGATAAATATAAAAACACTATCGTGCGAATTTTCGAAGCTCGTAAAAACAAGTGGCTTTACAATAAAAACAAACTTTGGGATGTTCGTGTCATTAAACTGTGCTGCTAAAATAACAGACCTTGATAAACCGATTTCAATGTTAAATACGGTTTCGCAGACGCCGCCTCGGTCGTGCGAAAGTTACGTTTATAATTCAACGTCTGATAAAGTGTCGGAATAAGCCATAAGATTTTATTTCGAGATTATGAACACGTATTTGCTGATAAATCAAAAGCGTCAAGACGATGAAAATAAACAGACGCTCGAAACGCATGAAAATATAATAAAATGTATTTTCGTTTCAGATCGAAGTTTTTTGGTAGCTAACGCTCAACAAGGACTATGTCACATTATATATTGTTCAGACGGGTTCTGTCGACTGACGGGATTTTCCAGAGCAGAAGTGATGCAGCGACCGGCGGTCTGCGATTTTCTGCACGGACCAATGACGTCGCCACACGCAGTTTCTGCGCTCCGCGATGCACTTACCGCAGGCGTCGAGAAGCACTTCGAAATCCTTTACTACAGAAAAGATGGTGAGCTTTCGTGTTCTCATTCCTAGTCGATATATCGGAAATATTTTCGCAAAATGTTTCAAAAGCGAAACAGTTTAGTATAATATTTCGATATATTGTCAAATTAAATTTAAAATTTGAGATTAAATCTGACCTTAGTTTGTGGACAATCGATTAAACCTCTCGAATAAGTTTATTATAATTCTATTGAGCTTTGGAATTCAAATTTCCAAGTATGGTATTTAGTTCAAATTGAATTGTAACAAAAACCCTTATTTTCGAAGCTTTAAAAACTGTTGGCAAATTCGCAAAACTCTTACTTTGTCAATAGAAAGATTTACTTTTTGCATGTTAATTTTTTTGATGAAAATATATAAAAAGGAGTTGAAGTTTAGTGTATGAATAGATAAGCGCCTGATATTGGCACGAACACTGCATCTATTCGGCGAAATTATGAATCGCAGTTGAGAGTGATTAATGAGATTGCCATTAAGCGTTGTCGACGCGTCATAAATTTCCAAATATTTGACATTGAATATTAAAATATACTTCGGCAGTTGAATCAATTTTTTTCGTGGTCATTTTTGCCTTGGCCACTCGGGGCATGATCGATTTCTCAAATATTCAAAAGCACATATATTTTTGTCCATCATTTCCCAAAGCCAAAATAACCGGCCCAATGTAATCAGTCGGGGAATAATTGTTTCATGAGCAAATTGATCGTACAAGTGTCACTTTGATGTCACTCAGTGCAATCGACACGATAATTAGACAAACAGCGCGTCAAGCAGAATTTCCATTTAGTGGATAAATCCATTGTCCAGGAAATCCGCAGAAAAACACGCCAAACTTGATTTGCTTGTTACTTCTCATTAGTTTGATTATCAAAAATGCAACTGGACTTTGAAATTCCCAAGCCTGATTGACGTTTAATTTAATTTTAAAACACCTAGTAATGCAAATTTAAAAACAAAATCAAATCCCGCGACCCAATTGTTGTTTCTGTTTTTGTTATTTTCGTGTTAGTACCCTAGCTGAATCGACCTGAAAAAAAATCTCGTCAGAAAATCCTTAAATCCTTAAACGCTAGATCAAAATTTGTACCGAATCAAAAAATGCTCATCGCCATTGGTTTTGTATATCCATGGCCATTTTTCATTTTTCTCGTGAAAATTCAGTAGACGTTGTACTTATTTGTAAATAAAAAGCATCGCGATTGAAGTATAATTCTAGAATTGTGTCAGAAATGCTTTTTTTTTCTCGGATCGTTTCGTTCAAACGAAAGTGACAGAGCGAAAATAAAAGGTCGAATTTTTGCGATTGCATCTAAAATACTCGCAAGCAGTTTCGCATGCTTTCAGATAATTATTTCTTTCCGCAGGGATGAACTATTACAAACAGCAACAACAAAAATAAGAGCACGGCCACGTGCTCCTTTCAGGCATGCAAATTTGCAAGTTAAAATTTTCGATTCAAATTAAACAGTAAAGAACAACAAAAATTTTAAATGACAATGAAACATGGGAAAGATTTACAAAATGACGTAACAAAGTACGTGTGAAATTGATCGAAGAGTGGTTGAAATCGTGAAAGTTCGAATGTGTGAAGAATCTTTTGTGACGGTTCAGGTAGTAACTAGTGAGGCGCGAGCAAAGTGGAGCGATTGAGCGCTATTTTGAGGGAATCCGATCGTTCGACAAGCGAAGATTCCGCGTCCACAAGTGGCACAACCAGAAGGTACTTCTCAGCGTGCTTTGGCAAACAGCGAAATAATTTTAGACCGCCAGAACGACGTTAGTCACGGGATCGAATGTTGCGTAGGAGTACTCAAACAAATAAATAAGACGGCTGTTATTTGAACGACGACCTGTTTTGAATGCACTTTTTAGTTCGCACCTCAACTTGGTCATTTTCCAGTTCACATTTCTCATACACCCCAGCTTTCATTTCTTTTGCCTTCTTTTTCGTCAAATCACAAACTTGAATAATTGTCAATTTGAAGTCACCGAAGCGTGTGATTAATTTAATTATTCAAAATGTCATTACACATGATTTTCGTTCCAGTACGAGTGACACGCAGTGTACAAATGGAAATAAACGTTTTAATGAGCTCAAACGGATTTGTAATAGAACAATTTGCAAATGTGACATTATCAATCATAAAAGTAAATTTGTAATTTAAAAGAAGGAGGCAAAAGAGGTTCTATGTAAATTTCGACTTTCAATCATAAACCAGTTGAATGGTTTTAATACACAAAGATGGAGTCTATTTTTGTTTTTTGTTTTATCAATTTTCTTGAAGTAGTATGTTTGCGTTTCATTAAGAGAGTAGACGGTTCAGTTAATCTGATAAAACCTGGGTCCGGTGAAACAAACGCATTGAAATAAACATAATAATAACGCGTTAAAAATAGCTCGGCAGAAATAAGTGCGTTTCATAAATAGCCCCTAAGAAAGGGTAATGCTTGCTGATGCGTAAGATGCACTATGACGAAATATTCATGAAGGTCCATGGATTATAAACCTTATTTTTTATCTTAACCAAAAATATAGAAAAACCAATTTTTATCGCACAAATATTTGGATACAAATTTTTGAATTTGGAATTATGCGGTCCTCTTTTGTATTTTCAGCGGCAGTCTAAATTCTTAAGCTGTTTATGTAATTGCTGGCATAAATCGAATTGTTCTCTTCATTGTTTAGAACAAGGTTAATGATTTACATTAACTGTGAACGTACTTTAATTAAATTGCAACATTGCTCTGGTGATATGCTCAAATTGCAAGATAAAGTACGCTCTATTCTTAGACTCTAATTGATTGTGGACACATGCAGCAGTGTAATTTTGTATCTAATCGTAGAATCGCCTAAGGTCAATTTGTCATTATTGCCCAATTAAATTAAAACGAACGAAAAAAAATCGAGTAAAAATTGGCATATGTTGACTTTTTCATGCATTTTTTTCAAATTTGAATAGAAATTGTCGCCATTAGTATCGCTTTGATTAAGAGGAAATGAATTAACAATGAGATACTAAGTTGCGCGTATGCATCATTAAGGCAATATCGACACTGTATAGCCAAATGTGACAGGGCGAATGCTAACATTGCACCTGTTGATAGAGCACATTATAGTGCTACTACTCGACGGTATAAAGTACATTAGCAACGTTCTAGCATCTTTCTCCCTTCGACGAGAAGTTTTCTACTTCGTTACGCAATGAGAACAAATAGAATGGTGCATTGACATGAGTCGAAAATAGATCAATCCACAGGCTGCAATATTTCAACAAATTTTTCTCCACTTGAAAGTCGTCAATAAACAATTTTCGTTTTCTGCTTCACAGACAGCATTCAAAACTTGTTTTAATCTTATCAATGAGGGGCAATTTTTTCGGAGAAACGATTTTGGTTTCCATGCCAAATGGTCCGAGAAAATTATGCAATGGTGACTTTCAGTTTCTGGGCAAAAGTTTGTTATTTCGAGATGAGACTTTTTGCGATGTTTTGAACCAATATGTTTTTGCTAAAAAAATTTATATGAAATAACAAGAAAAGTATGTTATAGAAGTATTGAACTGGTCTCGCAAAGTTCCTTGGGGATAAATTTTTTTCTATAACGAAAACAACGATAGAATGTGCACCAACTTTACATCGATCAAGTTTTTATCAGGAATATCCAATCCCGCAGACAAAAACTTTGGATCCGATGAATTCTTCTGTCAATAGAAAAAAAGACGAGACAAAACGCTGTTACATTTGCTAACGCCCCGAAATTTCATCGCGCTATTTCAAGTGAAACAAACCAGAAATGGGGAAAAGGAGAGAAAAGAAAGAGCATACATATTTTGCTACGTTGATCATCGCAGTGCAAGCATTTGAATGTACAATATTTGCATGGTATGGTGGAAATCTTCTTTCATGATCTTCTCGGGGAGAAGGAATAAATTAATTTAATGCCAGGCAATTTCTCGTCGGAACAAACCGCAGCTTTCGATTCGAAAGGAGTATCAAAAGTTCGTTTGATAAGTCACTTTTCTGAGATGGGGCGGGCGCTGATGACGTAACACCTTACGTTTCCGTAACATCAAAAGCCCTGTCTTTCTTTTTAACCATCAAAATGGTGTCCCAGTTTCGGCTAAGCATATCTTGCGTGGCGCACGGCATCAGCACGCCGTCGCGCATCGACTTTCGTGCCCACGTTTCGTGTTCCTCCAAGCTTTTCTATTCACTCGTAAGAATAAGAAGTGTATGTGACGACACAGGACAACGACCCATCAACTGATATCACGCTAAGCATGTCGATGAGGGGTGTCCTATGATGACCTACTCTTATTGAAAAAAATGGAAAGGTCAAAAATATCCCATTTTATTCGAAAATTTTATTTTTATTTTTCCTCAAATATCAAATTCGTTTTTTTAGTAGGCTTTCGCGGCTCACAATGTAACGAAATTCATGACATAGATTGATTACAAAAATTTATAGAAAAAAATTGTCAAAACGAAAACCTAGTGTAATTAATTTTTTATATAACAATTTTTTCAAATTTTTTTATTTATTCATTTAGCATAAAGGCAGACCTATTTTAGGTGTATTTGCCTATTTCGAGGCGAAGCGTACACTTTGAAGCTGGGGACATCTGGGTGAGCGGAAGTTTTACTGTCGAAGTCGAGATCTCCCGCTCTCAGTTTCCGTTGGTGCCCTCTGAGGTGCAGTGCTGGGGCAGACTGGAACATATTGCCAATGCCTGCGATGTTGTAGAAACTTGTCATGATTTTTTAGGTCTCGAATAGGTCACTGAAAGACTGCCGTTCTTCCAGGGTAGGCAGATCGAGAGCTCGAAGACGTTCCTCGTAGGCCAGCTGTCGCAATTTGGGAGGCGATTTGGACGTCCATCGTAGCACTCGCTTGAGCGCTTTGTGTCCTTTGCGAGCTACGGTGACCTTTCTGGCAAACAGTACTACACGATAGGCAAGATGTAGGTGGTAAACGTTTTGCACAGTACACAGTGGTGTACTCATAAAAGAAAAATCCCATATGATACGATAAGGCATCGAGTTCGTCTTTCATATGACCGAGCCAACCAGGTCCTGCTCGTTTGTCAGAAATAGGTCTAGAAGGGATGGTCAATCGACGCCGCGAAAACAATTCGAGGGATAATAAGCTGCGAGAAGTTGGTCTCGTTTAGTAGGTCGATGAAGTCTCCCTCCAGTCCCTCTTCCTTTTCTGTAGGTGCGCTGTCAGTCCAGGTCAACTTGGGTATATTTAAATCACCCAGTAGGATGAATGCCATGTTCTCCTGGCCAATCGTCCTCGAGGCATTGAGGAGATCCAGCTCAGTAGGGTTTCCTGGGTGAGATAGCCTGTAGTTGCTTGCCAGCACAATAGTGCTCGACTAAGTGTTCCATGACCGTCGCGCTCGCTGATAATTTATTAAATTTCATTACCTTTTCTCAATTTCCTTTCCTTTGTTCCTTTCCTTAACACCTGTACAGTAAAGGCAACAGAAAGCATTTTCTTCTAGGCTCAGATCTACTTCCTCGAACCTTTTGTCAAGGCATCTCTTATGAATCCAGCGACGACATTCATCGCATTGATAACCTTGAAATGCCCCACAATCCTTCCATCTCGCACGTGTACAGTTTAGACACACATTCTGCACTGAGGGACAAATCTTCGTGGCTCTTAGTGGCCTTGTTTTGGTTGGTACTTTCTTGCCCAAACGATGAGAACAAGTCACGTCGTCTCAAGTGGTTGCTGGACAAATGGGGCTTAAGATGTTAATCATTTTTGTTGTATTGGAAGCTGCGCCAGACTCTTAACATCCTAGGATCAGTATGTTGTATGAACGTCTGCGATGTTCTTCGAGTTCAGCCGTCATTTCAGACAGAGAACTCAGCTGGGTGGCCTTTAAGCGTCGTACCTCCTTGGCCACCTCTGACTGCGATTTTTCGAGGCCAGTGCATCGGTTGTCCAGCGTTGTTTGTCCGTCCAGGTATTTGTCGACCTTTGAGGTGAGAGTTTCAAGTTCAGCAGATAAAGCGGTAATTTTACTAGACGCAATTTAATCTGTTTCCCGAGGCCATGCACAGAAGTTGAGGAAGTTTATTGTTCGGGTTCAGTTGTTTGTTTTGATATCTCGTGAGTTGCAAGACGGTGTTGAGGGTGGTAAAGTCTGTGACGGTGGGGACTCCGTCCTCAGGTTGAGTGTGGGCGGAATGTATGGTTGCGATAGATAACTCCGTCATAGAGACATCATTTGAGAGGTGAAGAAACCGCATCGTAGAGTTGAGTGCTTCATCGTCTGATTTGTTATTTGCCGTTTCTGGGTGTGTACTTGTAACCAGGCTTGATGTTTTTATTCATGTGTTGGTGCACAAACATATCCCTACTCCGCGTCTTCTCTGGATGAGATAAGTGGTCCAGGGAAAATTCAAATCAAGCCATTGAGTGAATAAATTATTGACAAAATTATACAAGTAGTCTTACCATCGAACCATAAAAGTGATAGTTACAGTTAAAATTTATCATTTCGACGACTTAACCTTTACACATAAATTAAAATATTCCTGATTTTTATTAACTTATGCCAACCTAAAAACAGTCTACGTCAGCGAGTTTGCAATTGATTTGTATTTAACTGAGAGTAGTATTTAATTTTGTACTAAGAAAAAAATTGCATTTTTATGGATCGTTTACTCGAGCGAATTCGTTGTTAAGTTTTGCTGATTCAAATACAGAACAAAATATTGAGTGAACAACCTCACGTTTAATCTCTAATTCGTTTTTTTGCTCAAGCCATATCAAAGAAATTTGCAGAAGTGGCTTGTGTTCTCTCGACGAGACAAAATTAGGTTTCATCAAACCGAAAGTAAAATAATTCTATTGTTCGTTCGTTACGTACCAAGTTCACTTTTTTCTGCCTACTTTTTCTTCATTTATTTCTTCTCTGGTTGGCTTCTTTCTGATGTTAATTTACCAAGATATCGTACGCGGTTCGAGTCGATTCATTATTAAAGCAAAATTTTTCATGATTAATGACCTTCGGAGATCACTGACTATGATTAATTTGACTACTATCATCTTCTGTTTTGATGCAAAACAAAATTTGAGATCAAAGTCGCCTTCAATGACGGTAAATACAATTTTTAATAATAATATTGTTGTTTGACGAATAAATCGAAATGCTACATCAAAGTTGTCCACACTTGTTTATAAAAATATCAATATAATTAAAATTTCATGACAATAATCCTGACATCGATTGTTCATGAAGGTAATTTATATACGATGGACACACACGTATGATGTTTATATAAAAATCAATGCTTTTCAGGGTAAGGTAGGGAGATTACACAAAAAGATAATATTTGTTATAGATAATAACAGTTGAACGATTTTTTAAAATGTTTGAAAACAATGTGAGACATTTTTTTCTTCAGTCAATTTTTTGCATTTGAAAAAAATTGGACCACTGAGGATATTAAAAGATGATGAAAGGAGAAAATAGAACAAAGGATATGATAATTTGTAAGAATTCAAAACAAAAGTTATAGACTTTTGTAGAAATATATATGTAAGATGAATTTTTAAGTCGACCCTGGTGTTCAACCTTTTGAAGACTTTGGAAGACTGAATTTTCTTTCGAGTAATGTCAAAGTCATACTTATATGGGTTCCGGATCATTTAGGGATCAACGCTGGCAAAGTAGAAGGCAGATCAGTGAAAGACGGTGTTGAAGTATTTATGCTGGATTAGAAGCAGCTTTAGATGTTTAATAAGTTTACAAAGTGTCAGGGGGATTTGTGTTATCAATCTCGACTCTTCTTCAGTCTCAACATCTGTGATTACAAGTAACGTTGCGAAATTTTCATTCACAAAAATGATAATCGACTAAACTTAAAGAGAAAATAGCGCAATCAATTTCGTTGCTCAGTTACTCGTTTTTTGCAAGTTTCCATCTTTCTTGAAATACAGAGAAGACTTGGAGAACAAACATTCGTTCGGGATCGTAGGCAATTTGTTTTGTCCGACGTCAATTTGTCAGACTTTTTTGAGCTTTCAATTTCGGGCGTTGTGAACGCGGTTGCAACCAATTAAATCGAATGAAAAATTTATGGTGTTGCCATTTTAGCGTGAGCAAAAACGCAAACATCAATCAGGCCAGTCTCGCGACGATAAGAAACAAACTCACATCACATTTCTTACGGAATAACCGAGCTATAGTAGATCGATTTTTGCGCGCTAGCTTTTGCAGCCGACGGTATTGATACCGGCGGCTGCGGGTACTTTTACTGGGTCATATTTGCGGCTTTGTTTCGAAGCCGATGCAAAACTCTATCAATGAAAAAATCAAAAGACCACGCGCACCCACCGATGCCCCAGTCTCGAGATTATCATAGTTTCTAGACTATTGGTTTCTGAGAGTTCTCCAAAAACGGAGCACGTTACACTTCAGCTTAGCTAAATCACGTGGCAGACAAACGTCCTTTTATTAAAAAAAGAAGAACACAAACTTTTTTTTCTACACTTGAACCGAAAACAATACTAATTTTGCAAAATTTTGTTTATACAGTGTAATAGCGAGTAAACTTTCTTGAAATTTCAATAGCCTTTCTGCAAATGAAAATTTATGTATCTTCCAATGAGCATTTTTCTTTTCTTAAGTAAGTGAAGCAATTTTTTCAGACGAAGGTTTTTTTACAGAAGATAATTTGGTCGATTCAGAGCAATCAATTATAATTTGTCTGACGAATCATGATTAATCAGAAGAGGATTAATTTGAAAGTAACGATTCCATAACAGAGACTAGTATATTAATAAGGCAAAATAATAGATGAAAATGGATCGGTGGCAGTTTCATTGACAGCGACAGTGCAAAATTGTAGAGCCAAAGCATCCGAGTTTATGAGTACTCAGGATATTGAGTTTTCAAGTGTTGGTTGCAGAGCGCGAGATGCGATGAGAAATGAAGCGTAATTAGATTTCGAGTTGTGAACGAGGACGGCGCATATGGCCGGGAAGCTTACCTGTTTAACTAATTAACCCTTGTTTATATTGCCACACTGCATTTCGGATGGCCGGCCTAAATCATGATTATAGCAGGTGCGCGGCGTATTCTTTTTTAATTACACGTCCAAGGACGCTTACGACGCTCTTTATTTTTGCGCCACGTTCGTCCTTAATTTGACAATTTGTTTTAAACGAGCTTTTGTAACTGAAATTGCTCCGAGTGCCAGATGCCCGGTGTCATGTTGTAAACATTACGTTTCATTAATTTTGCCTCTTTTCATTATAAATGACCCGGTGCTAATCCAATTCATTATCGAATCCGTCCCGTCTGACTGATTTTATGATGAAAATTTCATGACGCAGCGTCTCGTCAAATTGCAAATTACAAAAATCTTATCCATCGTGTCGCCGACACTAAGCTTTTCGTTTTTCCGTTGGGATTGATTTTTCGCGCTGTTTATTCGACCCCGCGTTGTTTGCCTCGTGACCCACTGACGCTCCCGAAATGACCAAACCCATTGCTGAAAATTGTGCACACAATTTCTTAACCAGTCATCGAACAGTTACTCGGTAATTAAGGTCAACGAAATTTGCAATTTACTTCGTGTTGCCAAGTCCAAGTCGATGCATTTTTTTGAATTCGATGTTAATTTCGATGTTAATTAGACAAGTTTGATTTCTTCGTTTTTTTTTTAAGAGAGGGATAATTTTAGAGGAGGAAATTAATCAAACCGAAAGTGACTGATTGAAAGTTGAAATAGAGAAACGGTATTGGCTGCACGAAGACAAAAAAAGTGGTTCTCGACCGACGCGAAGCACCAATTCGAAAAGGGAGCACGCGCGCGTGTCGTACTCCTGCTATTTTTATTCGCCTTTGCTCGGGTACAGTCCCGCGCTACGTCACCCTAGAGCAATGCACTCCTAGTGACGTCACGCAAATGCACAGCGTCATCGACCAATCGGAGCGAGCCATTAACCCATTAACCATCGGCCACTTTTCCTTTCCGCATATCTCTCCTTCAGTGTGCGAATTTAAAAACCAAAATTTGTTCTTACTCTCCAGTCACCTCGCAATCAAACGCTCCATCTCCAACGGGGTTTTTTGTGTACTTTTCATCCGCTCGTTTATAGCCTGACCAACTTTTCTCATTCCACTTCTTTTTGCGGTGGTGGGCGGGCGGCACTCGGCGGGTCATCGAGAAAAAGAATGAGGTTGATGTCAGTCGACAAATGGTTGAAGAAAAAAACCTCTCAAAGCCATCGCACCGATATTTGGGGGTTACAAATTTGACTTTGAACATATAGACGAGTAATTTGTTTCGGTAGTTTTTTCGTAGGTCAAATTAGAGCACAAATGAATTAAAAATAGTGGACTTGTGTTTTGGAGAGGTTAAAATTGTATCCGAGAGGTTATAATTAGAACATCATTCGAATGTACTCAAACAAATAATATATGACAATGCAAGTTATTTCTGACCCGAAAAATTTTCGCGCATTAAATATGAGTAGACCGACAAACGAGATTGCGAGATTTCTAAAGATCGTTTTTTTTTTCGCAAACTGCTTGTTCGAGGCTTTGGATTGGTTTCTTTTTGTATTTTTCTCAAGTGATTCAATTTAAAAAAGTGCACGTTAGTGAAAATCATAAAGGAACATTCATCAAAAGTTTAACAGTCGCAGATGTAATGGAAAAGATAAAGAATGTTTGTGGGAAAAAAGCGATGAAATTAGATTTTGATGTTGCGTGCAACATTTGGCCAGTGTGGAAAGTTTGCTCGAACGCTATTGAATCGTGGACGAGATTGAATGATTTCTATAGCGCTGAGAATAAATTTTTGCTATGCGTCATTTTGAGTGTCTCGACTTGTTGCTTTTACTAACTGAAATATATTTAGCGATTTGTAAGACACAGTCATATTACTCGGAGCAACTAGTGTCAATTCGGATGAACAATGAGACGAAGGCCAGCGAAATGTCCCAATATCTTGATACAATTTCAAATCGATCCAACCAATCTGTGCAGTTATTTTTTCATGTCTCGCTTTGTGCGCCGTTCGCTTGAATTTCATACCTTTTCCCTCAATTTTGATTGATGCATTTTTTATTCAAACCTCAACAAACAATAGCAGAAATCCGATCCTAAAATTTTACTACCTGTCATAACTGACGTTGAATCGGATCGACTGTAGAAAAAAAACAAACGAAAAAACAAATAAACATTTGAGGTTTAGAAGATGAACAAACGAGGAATACAATTTCAATTGATTTTGACGGTAAACTTTTTTAATCGCTCAGTTTGAAAGAGTTTTTCGAAAAGTTTGAGCTTTTGTTTGAGCCTGTTCAATAATCATGCAGGCTGCATATCTCGATCAAATCAATCGGCGGTTTCCTTAAACAACATTTCACCGGAAACGTTCGCTATGAAGCATCATGCAATTATCCAATTAAACTAACTGCATTCGAAATCGTTTTTCGATAGATTTCACTGACAAAATGTATCTAATAACTGATTAAACTTCGTAAATACGACAGAAGCTATTACTCATAGCATGACGAGGTCATTTAAATGTTCGATTCATGTCGTGTCACGTTCGCGTATTTATTCTGCATCAGATGATTATATCTCGCGCGCCGCTTAAAATGGTAAAGCTGAATTGAAAAAAGGGTATCGCACTTCATCATTTTTTATTGTTTTTCGAATTCCAACATTACAATGCATAAAAAGTATCGCAGTAAACAAATACTCACGAGTGATTGGAAAAATCTGCATGTTTAATTGATGTACCTTCGGGATTAATTGAAATTCAATCTTTAATTTAATTGTGGAAGGCTAAACGGAAACGATACTGTTATTTTTATCGCGTTTGTCTGTTCGCTTTTTATTATTTATTGTTTTATTTTTCATTCGAATTTGTTATCGTTTCTCTGATGGGAATGATGTGTCATGATCCATCTTAATCTCGTGATTGCTTAACATTTTGAATGAATCGAGAGCTTTAGATGAAACTTTTGGTTTCCTCGAATTCAAACGATCGGGTGAACGTCTCTAAGTTAAATACTCGATAAGTTGACAATTTTTTGTGTTATTATTGGTTAAATTGCTCAGTTGCAAACGATAATGCGCCAAGGACTCCAATGTATTGCGGAGTCATTCAATATTCTGGTTCAAGGTGGCATGTACTATAAGGTCTACTGACGATGTCTGAGTATCGAGCACTGTTTCCGACATATTGTTTTTGACTGAAACAAAAACAACTTTGAACTTTTTTCATAACCAAATTTCGGTTGAGATTAAGTATAAAGAAGTAAATAAACTTGAACTTACTTGTAAACATGTTTTTTCCCTTAGAACAACTGAATGTAAGTCTGACAAAATTGCGTCCTATGAAATGTGTAAGTCTTTCTAGCTAAAGTGATAAGGGAATAAGTACAAGTCACAATAACATTCTCTATCTTGAAGTATTTGCTATGAAATGATTGATATGATTGCAAAGTCTAGCCAACATGGAGAAAAACTTAGAGCAAAGATGTAGAATCAAAGTTCAATTTATCTTTGAGAAAGTACGTGCCAATGTGGCAAGAATGTTTTAGTATTTATTAATCGCAAACTTTTACTCGAATAAGTCAGAGACTAATTTTTTGTCTTATAAATAAACGAGCAGGGCGAAATTGTTTTACTACTCACTTGTTTCTCCGATGAATTTCACTAAAAAGTTAATGAATCCAAAGACTTTTCTTATGAAGAATTCTTGCAGTCATTGACATAAAAAAGTTATCCAGAACAAGGCTGATTGATTTAAATATCGAAACCAAATTTTCTCAATTAACTTTGTTAATTAAATTGTTTTAATGTTTTCAGAGTTTTGTTCTCAGATGAAATACGAAACTGTCAAACTATTTATATCATCGAAAGTTATTACCAAAAATCATATGCAACGCGCTGAATCAGTTGCAGAGATCTTTATCTAATTTTGTACAGGGAGATTTTAGAGTAGAAAGAAAAGATAATTCAATGATATTTCATGAAAACACTGAGATCATTTTTCCGCATTTTCAGGTACCAAATTTTTGTGCAGCGAAGTGATAGCGCTGATAAGAAGCGAGGTAGACGATATTTGCTTGCAAATTATCAACTTCGAAGACTTGAGTGCTCAGCCTGCCCAACCGCCTGCCCTTCCACCTCCAAGTCAAACAAACAACAGGCTCGTTACACGATGTAAGTCTATAATTCATAACAACAAATATCTTACAAATAATTAATCAAACATTGTTCGTATCTGTTGACTTGGGAACTATAAATAATGATATCGATTGCTTTTTATAGAATAGTTATCGTATGCTCTAATTATTAGTTTTTATTGTGAAGTATGCAATTATTTACACGCTGCTATTTCTTGATAACTTGATTTGTTGCTGTTTAATGACGAATCAAATTAAAAGTCTATTTTACATTATTTCAAACAATTATGATACAATGGAGGTTGGACGATATTTAACAAAATATAATTATTCAGAGCTTCAAAAATATGCTGGCGCAGCACAAATAATCTGCAAAATAGCAGACAAACGATTAAGATATGAATGTTATTGAATAATAATCCTTAATGGGATGTACGTCACGATCGTCGTTGAATTTCATTCTTCTTTTATCTGCTTTGTTGACATGTTTTTTCCTCATAACAGAATCCAACTTATAATCGTCTACTAGAGATTCCTTTTTTTCTTGATAAAGTATCTTTAATCGCGCGACTTTAAATTAATTGAAAAATGTCCAATGAGGTTATATCTTCAATTAGATCAAATTCTATAACAAGTATTTAACAGTAACATTACATTATTTCAACTAACATATTATTGGTCCATAACAAAAGTCCTTAAAAACTAAAATAACAAGACACTTGTAACAAACTTGTTCTTTCTAGGAGCAAATACCCACACCTAATGCTTCGTCCGTTTTTCTACCTGCAGCCAGCACTTATTATGCGGCATGATAATGAAACTGTTCGTGGCAAATTTCATAGGGTACACCATTTTGCTACTCGGTTTGAACTGCACCCTCGAAAGCAAATGAAAAAGTAACATCTTCATCTCAATCATGGCCAGCCTCGCGCCAATACAAATTCGTCTGCCTATTCCAAACGGCATGTAGTAACCGGAATCGTAATTCACCGGCTTATCTCGAAACCTTTCTGGGTCGAACTTTTCTGGGTCCGCAAAATATTGAGAGTCATTATGTAGCGCGTAGCAGGGAAAATAAACCGTGTCTCCGTAGTTCAACGTCACAGGTTTCAATCCTGGCATCGCAGGTGGCAATTCGAAAGTCTTTGTGCACATCCGCTCAAGAAAAGGAACAGGTGGGTGAATCCTGCCCACTTCTGCTAACACGCACTCCAAATACGCCATTTCTTGCAACATCTCGTACGTTGGTTTACCGTCTGTTTTGTCCCAAACCTCGTCGATCTCGGCCAGAAGCTTTTCCTGTACTTCTGGATGGTTCACAAGCAGGTACAGAGTGTTACTGAGGTAAGACGACGTCGTGTCGTAGCCTCCAAAAAAGAAAACAAACGTCTGCGATATGATGTCAGCAAGGTCGACCTTGACCTTGAAGTCTGGCGTCCTTGAGGCGTTCACCATCACTTGCAGCATGTCGTTGTTCTTGATGTTGTGCTTGTCTTTCTCTTCGATGGTACTTTTGATGATTTTCGTGAAGAAAGCGGTAGCTTCCTTCTTGAAGAGCGGAATCTGAAATGCTCTTGAAACCCATTGGAAGTTTTTTAGCAAGAAGAACCTCATTGAAAGTGCGCCGTCAAAGGCGAAGATTTCTTTTCCCGTCTTGTAGATCTCATTTTCCGGGTTTTTCACCGAATCAACCTCAATTCCAAACGCATATTTACAGATGATGTCATTGGTATATCGACCGGAAAAGCCCTTCATCTCGAATTCGACGGTCCCGTCTCCGGCAGTCTTCTCCAAACTTTCGGCAAAACTTTTTGCACACGTTGAGATCACACCGAACGTCTGTTTGAGCTTGCTGGACGTGAAAGCCGGGCTAAGCAGTCCCCTCATGTCACGCCACCGGTCTCCCTTGAGTTGGAAAAGACCATTGTAAAAGATCTTGTCGGCGTCAGTCGTAAATCCGAGATGGTCGGCGAAGTTATCAAAGTTCTTGATCGCCACTTGTTTGATGAGTTCGGGGCTCCGGATCACATAAACCGGTGTCATACAGTCAAAAATCCCGAAATATTTTGCATCCGGGAACATGTTGTAGAACTTCTGCAGCAGTTTACCAACTTGCGACTTTTGCAGCAGGGTTGGTCCCATGTTACCGATTATGGGAACGCCGGGCACGTAAGGGATGCCGATCCTTTTGAAATATTTCAGTTGGTTCCATACTATAAGGAGGTAAACGAGCGAGCAGGAGACGACAATTGATAGAAGAATAAAAAATATGTCCATCTTTGGATTGGCTTTCAATCAACCGTCCAAGAGTACTGCAACGAATGTACTAGTTCCAGTAGTTATAACGAAACGTGATCAGATCGACTCCCACCCGATAACAAAAGTCATTTATCGAAGACTTTGTAACCGAATGAGGAGGTTGCATAATTTCTGTTATTACTTTTGGAAACAAGTCTTTCGGTTTGCTGACGAAAAATATTTAGTCTTTATTTGCACATTTATGCAACTCTTTTTTGTGATTGATTGTGTTACTAATGACTGGTTGAGTTTAATGAAATAGTATTAAGGAGACTTAATGACAATGAGACAGTTTTTTAATTTTTTTTTCGATACGTATCGTTAGATAATTGGCAGGACCTGAATTGTCAAATCTGCCGTCATTCTTAATTAACTTGCAGGAGCTATGATTTGTGTTTTCATTATGAGTCCATACCGCAGTGACAGCTCTCGTCAAAACAGGTTTATTCAAACACTTTTTCGTGTTCGCAGAAGCCAATAGATGCGTTAACGCATATGAATGATTTGTTTATGTCTGAGCTCATCTACTATAATACTTAGTTTACCCAGGTCGGCGAACGTAATTGTAACGACTTCATAATCATAGTGGAGTTATAATTTTTCGATCAAGTTAAACGACCAGGTTAATTATTTTATGTCTGCTTATGTCCTTATTTATCATTGTATACCAACGGTTTTGCATTAACTCAGTAATTATTTATTAACTGCATTTTGATGAGCATATTTACCTGCATGAGCAAATTTACTTAGCATGATAAATGGCGATTTAATGCTACTTCGTAACATACAAGTTTTTGACGGAAATTAAATTTGATAGATATCTCTTATCACATTTAAGGCGATGCATCAAGCTCTCATTTCCTTTTCTCCATACTTACTAAATCTTTTAGTTTAAATCTAATTAATAATTACGACAAGATTTCAAGCAAATCTATTAGGCTGGCTATGATTAGGCTGCACTTCTGTAAGTGCGACGTACGGTCCTGGTACATTGCAGTGGTCACACCGTATTCGTCAGAATATTTTTAGATACCGCGGTGCTCCGCGACGCTGTTAGGCGCGTCTAACTATTAACCCTGACCTGGTAGTAAACGATGTGCCCTCTGCAAATAAAAGGAAAGACTTGTCTGTTTGAAAAAATAGTGTTTGCATCGATTTAATAACCAATCTGCAGTGAGTTTTTGATTGGCTCTCGCCGACAGGAAGAAACTCTTACAAACTTTGGAACGGTTCCTAAAGTTACATTTAATTGATATGATTCGATTCTTTTCATGACTCGGGTTTTTTTCATTTGGCATATTCTAAGATAATTTGATGGTTTCAGTCGACAGAGCTCGAGCATCGTTTCGTGCCGGTCTGACGAAAACTGGTGTAGTTGGGCCACCACGGGTACGGAGTCGTCCAACGAGACCTACTACAAATATACATTCTCGCCTACCTGACGGTACCATCCTTGACGAAGAGGCAACGGAAATAAGGTAAGCTAAAGAAAAATGATTTTCCAAAACTTGTCTCAAAATGTTTGCAATTTATGAATAAAAAAGTTGCAAAAGATTTGTTGAATTCAAGTTACTTTCGCAAAAAAAAAGAACGTAAAAAGTCTGAGTCTTGGCCGTAAAGAATACTTTTTGATTACTTTTATTTTACGATAAGAAAATCTGTATGATAAGTGCTTGAAAAACAAATAAAACACCTTGGAATGGAAGAGACTGTGAAGAGTAAAAAAGTCGTGAATCATTGTGATGCAAATGATCATCGGATTTTAATGATGCTCGACTAGGAGTACGCATTAGCCGCGGAGAAAATTGATACGCAAGACTGAAATAAAAAAGCTATATGCGATGCGGAAATCGAGCGGACCGCCCTTAAGCGTGTCATTTACACGCAGTCTATGGTAATTTAGTTCGAGGAGTAATCAATTTTCCCGGCCGTTGTACCGACTATCGTCGAATTGATTTACAATACTGCAGTATTACATGCGGTAGTCAGTCCAAGGCAACGTCAAGAAACGAACGAAGATAGATTCAAGTATACTCAAACTTCTGCTATGGTGTATCTAAACGCGTCATATAATTTGTTTGATTCTTAGAGACCGATGCTAATCAGCCAAACTATTTAAATTAGTCCAAATAAAATAGAAGCGTGGGCAACTGACGAACTATATTTTTGGCAAATTTTCTTGTTGTTTTCTTTGAAATTTTTGATTTCATTGCTGATTATTTTATTTAAATTGAGTGGTCAGAGAAAGTTTTATACTGTAATTAAAAACAAGAGGTGTAGATTTTGATCTAACTTCGTTATGTAGAAAAGCAATTATCTTTGAAACATACTGAGCAATTAAGCTCACGTTGGATAACATAATAAAATAAACAAAACAAAATTGCATGCGAAATATATAAATTAAGAAACACAGAATAAATTTGCGTAATTCGAAATTCATCATGCCGCCCCTAAACTAGGGACGCAATTTTTTCTTTCGTCGAAAGATCTGCGTGTCAATTTTTTAAGGTCACGCAATTTTTTCGTAAGAGTGACTTTATTTCACGATGTAGAAATGTTAATTTCTAATGAACCTCTTTTTCGCGTGTTGACAATTAAAATGGTGCCAGCATGAAGTGTCTAAAAATTGTATTTTAACTGTAATTAAATGCGTGTCCTATTTATTAACTCATTTTTCGTTCTCAGATAAAGAAAAATTAAATATTACGAAAGCAATGTTCTATACCGCAAGAATTTTCGGTTTCATAAATCATTTTTTCAAATGCAAAATGAAAAAGCACAGAAGAAATGACGAGAAAACGTTGATGATGAATCGGAAAATAATGATAGCATTATTCTTATCGTGACAAGTGTTTGTTGGATTATTAAAAGTTCAATTATCTGCTCAATTACATCAATCATTTTTTGATAAGATGATGTTTTTTTCACAACTTTACTTGTTTTCTGTCGATTCATTTTTTGCGTTCATTTTTTTTAAGTTTTCTTTATAATTCATTATAATTTCAAATAGGGTTCAATGCAAGTCCAGAAAAACATATTTGAGCGGATAAAGAAGAATTATGAAAATCATAAACGGACTAATGATGTTGGAACAAAAGCGACTCGTGAGTTTAGAAAAGACACTCAGGGTGGTTTGCGCTGAATGCAAAATGTTCTACTGTCGAGGTCACTTTTTGCAAATTACATTGCAGCGTTTGCGTCATTTACATATTCAGCTTTCTAAAGACTTAATCATGCTATGTGAATTAAATTTGCAAGTGGTTCCTTCAAAAAAAATCGCCAGTCAAATTAACGAGCAACGATTTTTCTCTAATGATTTATTTAATTTCATTTCTTCGCCACTTCCTGTGATCGCGAATTTATATTCGTTACGCCCGAAATAAAATATTTATTCGTATAAATTTCCGTTCAGGGAGTTTATCTTGATTCTGATTTTATTATTATTCTATTCAAATAATTTTTCTTGTATCCTTCGGAATAACCGATGCGGAAAATTTGTGACCCAGACACTTTGTAAATCGCTTTCAAATCGCACGATTTTGCGCGGCTGATATTTATTTTACATCCCGGCCGTACGTCGATGGCTCTGCAAATTTTTTCTCTTGATGTCATATGCTCGATCACGCTATACACGTTTGCGGTAAACATTTAAAATTAATAGGACAACGATTCCGTTAATGATAACTTCAAAACTCGCATGCAAATAATCATCTTGGTAATGAACTCGAAAAGTCTCATTCACATTTAGTCCAGCATTCCAGTATACTAATAATGTTCATTTTTTTCAAACGAAAATAACTGAATAATTATTTAAAAACAAAACAACCGTAATAAAAAATGTCGATTCAACATTCTGAGAAAAGATTACGTGTCATTTATGAAATTGCCCGTGACATTTCATCAACTTGATATCACCTTCCTAAAATTATGAATTCCACTTAATTCAATTTCACGTTCCCTTCTACTATCTGAACTTGTCATCGGCCTCTAAATATACCTTGCCTCCGAAAATACCTGGACACGACGTGTTTGAAATAATTGCGCTCAGGCCAGCTTTGCTCAATTACTGTAAGTGACATAATGCGAGATCATGCGTGGTACTATGTTTTCCTTTTTTCTTAATTTTTTTCAAGCAAAGAGTGAAAAATGTATGACTTCGCTTTGACTTTTGTTTGTCTTTTCCATTCTGAAGTGGACAGTTTGAGTCTGACAGACCTATATTTGCAAAATAAAAAGGTAGTATAGGAACCGGATTGAGGGAATAAACACAACTCGAAATTCGTTACAAAACATAAGTAATTATTATTGAAATAATAATTAAAATACAAAAGAAACTCGGAACAACTAAATCAAAAGATCTATCTCGTTTCGCCTAAACGAGTACTCACTATAGTACTGGTCCTTCTCTCCGAGAAGTTCTTTTGCGCCGAGGAAGCCTCGGATTCCGTGGCACTGAACGCCTCCTCTTTCGATTTCCACAGTATTTTTGTGAAATTCAATTGTAACTTGTTTACTTGAATTTAATCATTGCAAAAAAAACAGTTTTTCGAGCTGGTATATGGAGAAATTTTAAAAATAATTCATTGTAGAAAAATTAATTACAATCTTTCAAAAACACGAATCAATGTCTATTTTTTCTGTTAAGTTCATTTCTGCTCGTTTGTTTTATTTCATTAACTTGAGGGTTAATTCTTTATTCGATCAGAGAGATGAGAATAGGGTGCTAGAATGAATTCAAATTAGTTATCAGAAAGACGTGATCGGCATAGGAAAAGGCGAAATATTGTTTGATAACGAATATGTTGCGAGATTTGCACGTGGCACGAACGGCAGACCACAAATCGTAAACGCATCGATGCGGCGCGTTACCGAAGCTTTGTTGGCACGCGAGATTTTGCCTCCACGACCCTGAAGCGCAACGAAGCTCGTTAGTCGTGGAAATGAGACTACCACTGTAGCAATACGACATTTGTTAGCGATCTACGTGACTAGCACGACATTCGAACGCGAATCATATTCCGACGTCTAATTTGTCCTCGCTCTTCTCACCAGGTGGCTCAATTTTATACCAATAAATTGCCACAAATTATCACCACGGCGCCAAATTGCCCACTGACATTTACATTCATTCGAAGCTTCAAACTGTTAATTGGCCATCGCTATTATTCTTCCAAAGTTTTGTAACATCATGCTAGCCAATTTATTAAACTTCGCTTATTGTTTGCTCCGAAGATGCAAAGTCATGCAAACTTCAATGACAAATTTAAAACTAATGCAGGCATTAATGTCAGAGCTTCGAAATTTAAATGTACATTTTTTACCTTACTCCAAACAACTCTTTGATGTTCTTCACTCGAGTGTCATCAGACGTGTTATATTTTAACGCCAGCTAACAAGCTGCTATTAACTCGAGTGTCTCTTTTGAATAATCTTAGAACCATGTTAGTTTTTGGGAAAGAAAAATTTTGGGTTTACTTACGTTGTAATTTGGTCTTTTGATAAACCCAATTTTGAAAAGGCACCGCTCAAGTGCGATGGTTGAATTGCAATGTATAATACATGAAATTCGCGTGAGAAAGTATGAAACCTTCAATGAAAGTTATTTAGTTATGAAGGGTAACCGAAATTAACAGTGGAAAGTTGGCAGCAAACGACAGCGCGTTTCACGAACATGTTTCACGACATGTTTTTGCCAAACTTGTCTCTTGACACGATTGCGACCCTCCAAAGCTCCCTTTTTTACTTCCCTCGCGTCTTTTTTTGATCAGAAAAAGTATACAGATGCATCTGTTCATACACTTTCTTTTTATTTAAAAATTTTATAAGATGCAGGCTTTATTGTAGTTCTTCATTTTATTTTAGTCGGAATTTATGAATCTTGAAAGTTCAATAAAAAGGCCGGAGTAAACTTGATGACAAAGTTTCAGTACGATGTTTGTAGAGTGCATTTTTATTTAAATATCTCGCCTGTTGTGATTTGAAACATTTCTCTTTTTTATTCGAGACGAGAAAGTACAGTCTGAGATGTACTAGATGAGCAATTTCGTCCAGTGGTTAAACTGATGATACGAAGATGGTTTTAACAACTGTTAAAGCACGTTTTGTCCGATAAGCACAATTCCAGCGATTTCCGTTTCCTGTTTTCTTTTTGTCCTTTTCAATGGTCTCGAGATCGGAAAAAGGACAATCTCTACGTGACCAGAGTACATAACGGAAACTTGCAGAAAAGAGTCAACAAATTTTAGGCTGCACCTTTCGATATGCCATTTCTGTTAAATTCGACGTGAAGTTCAATCGAGTGTGTTTCGCAAATGCAAGACCGTTATGGCGTGAAATCAATTTGCACTGTCGGCGTGGAAAAACCGCGCTCTCAACCATTCATTTTCCACTTGCACACTATTCCTAACTTAATTAATCTTTCTTTTTTTATTTACATCTACTTTCAAGTCGTATACTTTCATCCTCGCTTTTAATTTCTTTATGTGTCGCTTCTAGCGTGATAACATTTAATTATACCTAGATTTCTGTTCTACGCAACGACCTTATCTTCGTTTTATCTTCTATGTAATGTTTGTAAGCTTTCAAGTAAAAAACGAATTTTCAGTTGCACACGTTTTTAATGTTTTTGATGTTATTCGTTTTGTTTATTGAAAATGAAGTTTTATAGTGCTAGTTTGTTCAATTCACTGATCATTTAACATTACATAAAATGTTACATTGAAATCAGAGTACGATATAGGATACTTGAGAGGCACTCTTATCTCACAGAAATACAGGAAAGTGAGAGTTTTCAAACGATTGCATTTTATCTTCAGCAATCAAGAGTGTATTCTTGGTTCTTGCATGCCATCTGATTGGTCCTTGTTAGGCCCTTTCGAGTTTATCGTTAAGAGACTGCAATCATAATTCATGCTGTATCTACTCTCTAATGCAACAAATATATTTTTCAGCGTAATTTGTAAAATTGTCTCAAACAATTTTTGTAGCTCAACAAGTTTTGATTTGGTCAAACCAGAAGTACAAATTTCTGAGAACCGAGATAGCGCACATTTAATTAATTTATCACGCGCAGGGATTAATTACTCTAGTTCTGCGTATTTCACGCCTCAAGTTTAGTGTATTAGTGTACGAATTTGCATACCGCGAGGTACATTTCATAACACCGCAAATCTCAAAAATGTTTAATAAAAGTGCTCCTATTTGTCATTCTGCAACCCGTCGAACCTAATTTCACAACTTATATCTGTAATGTATTTTTGTGAGAAACAAATTTAATCAACTGAAATTGATGTTATTTTTGAAATGAAAAATAGTGTTTCGAGACGTTTTCGAGTGTCGAAGTTCAAAAAGCTCAAATATATTCTGAATGAAAAATAGAACCACTTTTTGCAAATGGGTTTACAGCTGCCACATTTTGCATAATGCAATTCATCTAGGAGCTCTCGATAGTGAAAATTCTTTTTTTTAATTCAGCACGCATTGCTTATCCGACTGATTTGGTATTCCAGCCGCGTGCTCGGGACGTTAGGAAATGTGCACGAAAAACGTATGTGACGGATTCCCGGAGTCGGAGCGGCGTGTGCGTAACTTGAGAAAGAAAAAAAATGATCAATACGCGTTACAACAGAGGTCAGACTTTTACGAGTGAAGTGTGTCAGTGTTAGGTCAGACGCGGCAATCAATACATAACCTCAACGAAACGCCGAATGAGGCTGTGTGTATACGTTACGTACTAGTGTATAAAAAAACACGGCAACTTTGTTTTGTTAGTCCCAGTGGGAAGCAAGCCGTAGTCGTGTTATTTTTGCCCCCTCTTTTATTCATCGCGGTGCAGTTATGCAGCAAACAAACATGTCTGACGGTCACAGATGCGTTTTACCGATACCACCAGCGCTGCAAATGATTCCGAGGCTGACTTCGTTATTAGATTAACTGGAACTTTGTTTTCTGCTGAGATGTTTCCACTTCAATTATTTAATTGATGCCCAACGCGCGAAACTTCGTGTCGAACCTGTTGCACTGTATCAATTTGTCTGCAAGCATGCCTTGCCAAAAAATATGTGTTCAAATCTCTTCTGAAGAAAATTAAAAAATTAGCATAATTTATAAACTGTAAAAGAATTCGAACATTTAAGCAAATTCAAACCAATCCAGTTGCAAGCTAATTTTTGTGTGCCCAAAAAAATGTTGTAGACCAAAGTATTTTCATGATATTTTTGAGTGCAATTTAAAGATTCGCTTGCAACTCAGTACAAGTGAATTTGCTCGAATTTCAGACTTTCTCAGTGTATATTTCAAGATGACTTGTTTGCTAGAGGTATAGGAGTATGAATAGAAACAGATACGAATATTTTTTTGATATAAAATTAATTCAATTTTTCAATTACATTTATAAGTGAATGAAAACATTTTGAAAGATTTCTGATACGAGTATTGTGACAATTTTTCAGTCCGTTGACATGTGCTTCGCCGACAATGCTAGAATCTTGGGGAGCAGGACAAACCGGAACACCACCGTCGTCGCTTCCGGCACCGCACGCAGGCAACAACAATGGCGCTGCTACGTCTGCAACGAGCTCGAGTGTAGTTCCTGTAGGCACCACCGCACCCATCGCCAGCCCCGAGGGTGTCAGCGACGTAAGCAATCATAGAAGTTGCCCCACAATCCCAAACCAAGAATTCTCTCCCAGCTGCAAATTTAACGTTTCAAAAATTTGATCTTGGTCTCGTTATATCTGAAATATTTATGAGAACCGTGCACCAGAGAGGATTCTTCTTGAATTTATATTGCGAGCCTCTTTTTTTGTTTCTTGTGTCCATACAAAGCGATGGATTTTGTCTAATATCGAGTTATCTGTTTTATTACAATGCAGTTCTTTTTTTTTTCTCGCAACGAAAGCAGTTACGTTGAACTTCAGTAGGTCAAGTTAAAGTTATGTCAGAGGGGACGTTCTTGTAATGTTCGCGAGACAGCGAAAGAACTTTGGTCAAACTTAACTGACAACTTTCAGTGCTGCCATAATGCTTTTTTCAACTCAATTCACTGCTCTGGTTTCTCTCATCAAAGTTGCATTCAAACTATACCTGTTGTTGGTCGGCCGAAATTAACGACATGAGAAATAAATGAGCCTCTG
Source organism: Telenomus remus (assembly GCA_020615435.1). Taxonomy (NCBI): domain Eukaryota; kingdom Metazoa; phylum Arthropoda; class Insecta; order Hymenoptera; family Scelionidae; genus Telenomus; species Telenomus remus. The sequence continues at coordinate 13,585,105 of CM036337.1, forward strand.
ATGTATCATATTTCTGTTGATTTCTTTATCAGAAACCTTTAGCGTTGCGATAAGTTTTATTGATCCAACGTTGTTGACATACCAATGTCGAAAAATGTGTGTCCAAGTGAAATAACACCTTGAATACAAGTTCGAGATTGCAAAGATAAAGTTGTGATTTGAGTCGACTTGCGTTACATTTATGAAACTAACTTTTCTTCGCACTAGTATGTGCTGATTGAAATCAGAAACAAACAGCAAACTTTTTCATTGAAATTATGAAATAAACTGTTCAAATAACAAGTTGTGATTTTGCGATTTTTTCGAACAAAATTACTCCACAAAAAATCTGAAGTGGAAAAGCAAATTTTGTTTCGTTGAATTAATAATTGAAGTTCTAGTTTTATCGTTTCGCAAGAATATAAATAAATTTTCAATGACATCTTGAACGATTTGAATAATAACATGAAGAACGGAACGAGAAATTATCTGGATGATTGTGTTTTAGGTATCTCAAAAGTCAGGAGGTTGGGATGGACAGCATTCGTCATCGACGGGCGCGGTCGACGGACCCTCACGAAGCGTGTCGCACGCGGCAAGTTTGGACGCAATTTCGCGAAGGGTGGTGAAACCGGAAACGTCGAGGATACCATGTAGGAGTCTCACCTGTAGCGTCTGTAAGCATTACTTTCATCGACTAAACGCTCTCTCGTCTAACTTATGACACTGTTTGTGCGCAGGCGTTCGATGCAAAATACGAATGCACGTGTACGACTCAACTCTGAGTCGCTACTTGCGCATGCTTATTTTTGCATCCCATTTGGACACATTAAACATTCAAACTAATTCAAAATTAATCCTTAAATCATATTGATCTGAACAGAAATGAATCAACTACGAATAAAATGAAAGTCAATTAATGATTGGAAACATTTAATCGATCTGAAAAGAATATTGTAATGAGAGTTTGAAATTTTAAGAAATTTTTCAATGAGAAAGAAAGAATGTGTCCAATTAAAGAAAATGTAGAAACAGAGATTGAGATTGTAAATGAAATAAGCGAAAAATATTTTAGTAGCGGGTCGAGGGAGAGAACACGACACCCTCGAGCGATGGCCAGCGACAGTCGATAATCTCACCGAAGGTAAAACAGAAACGAGGGCTGCAAGCTCCTACTAACGATCGAGTGCCGAAGAACTTGCACCCCTACTTACCAACTGCTTAAAGCTTCTGTCATGACGAGCTTTTGAAATGATTTATTGTATATACATATATATATATACCTATTCAAAACATTGTATAATTATCGTGTAACATTGCTGCCCTCTTACTCAACAGTACTATATTTACATTGTACTTGAACTAACGTTTTTGTATAACATTTCTCTCAGCATTTGTTATGATACTTCATCCAGCCTGTGACAGTTGGAATTTTGATTTATTTTTGGGTATATGAGCATCGTGTGGCTTCTTCGGTCGGTCAAACTGTGACGCGCTCTGAACTGTGATCTTCGCGACAGTTTAATCAGTTCATTACCAAAACTGCAATTTTCATTAGACGTTTATAATTGAACCTCAATTAAAACTCCGAAAGTTTTCGATTGAATTTAAATTAAAGTCTTGATCAACTGCTTTAATTGTTAGTAAAATACGATGGTGATAAGGATAATTCAGTAATATCGATTTTTCGATTTTGTTCAGATAAGGTGTACATTCCTTGACATAATAAAATTTATGCGAAAATAATGAAATACAAAATGTAAGACAATTGAGTTAAAATGAAACTAATTTGATCAGTTTGAACACAAAAAGCAGTTCATCCATTATGATTTCAAGACGTTATCTTAAAATATAAAGGTCAACAAATTTAAACTCTTGTTAGGACTTCATAAGGATTCATTAATGAAAGTAATTTGAAAGATTTGTTTTCTCTGATTTGACCTCTTTTCAAATTTTCGCCAACCCCAAATTATAAGTCAGAATTTGTAGTTGATGTCATAAAAACGTTTATTCTGGAAAGTGTACATAGACTTAGATTTAGTTTTCAAACTTTTGTGATCTGCACCACCCTTTTGTCAAACGTAGCTTTTTATAGCTTAGGATCAAAGCATGATGTGAATAAAAAAACATCTCTTTTCATTTTGAGAATAAAGTTTCATAAATTTTTGTGTAATAAACTTTTATTGTTCATTAGGGAGTAGCTCGATAATTCAATATTGTAAATATCAAGAGAAAAGAGTTCACTCAGTTCACCGACCGCTAGAAGGTTCAGACTTATTTCCCTTTCAGATTACACAAGCATATCACTCAAAGTCAATAAACTTATTCATCACTAATTTCTTCAACCAAAAAATCAAATTAATGTTTTTTCAGTTATTACAGCAAAATTATCTATCATGACGAAAAAAACTGTTGACGACTTGGAACAAATAATCTCCAGTATGAAAAAAAACAAGAGCTCATTTCTTTCTCATTGTATAAATCATGTGTCCGTTTGTCTAACCATCCACTGGATAATCACATGGAGACTCTTTTATAGTGACAAAGCTGCGAAACTGAAATAGCACCTTGGATGATAAATCTAGCTTGAAATATTGACCGGTGAAAGAGAAATTTTTTTCGCATCGAGAGTCCAGGGGGACTGAAAGAGTTAAATTTACCATGTGCTTCCAGTGTTACTGTTCTTTATGTCTCATTCTTTCTCTCTTTCTCATCCCATTGTCTTTTTCTCGTACAAACGAGCAGATATTTTCGCCAGGTTTATACGAGTACAAAGACATTTAACTCTTTTTTTCACAGGTATGCAGCTTCCTAGTGCGGATCAAACAAATTATTAATAAACACACGTTCGTCGCTTGTTTAGTTTTCAGGCTTTATTAATAAAGCGATAGTTTTGTTAGTCTCAGAAAAATTTTCTACCAGTAGACAAAGCATCGTTTTTTACAAACTTTTTATCAATTTGTTATCAGTGTAAATTGAATTTCATTTCAAGTTTACATACGTTAGTTGACATTAATTATGTTAATTTGTTTACCTTCAACTCGATAACATCGTCAAAACGCATTATTTCGATAAAGTGTATTTCAGTCCGGTTTTGTTTCACTACACAATTGATTACAAAATGTCAATATTTTGCATTTGTTATTAATTCACGTCAATTCTATTCAATTGAACAAAATACTCCGTTTCGAATCGATTGATTATTTGCATTGATAAGCATTGCACATTCATTTTCAATGATACCATAACAAAAGTCATTGTTATCGAACTTTTACATCTTCGCAGTAAAAATACAATTGAAATATCAATCGTTTACAAACAATAACACTTTTTATTTCATTTTTACTACTGCATCATAATAGTACGAAATCATCAACTTGTCATGATTTCAAAATAGTCTGATTTTTATACATAGACTTAGCGTCCATTAGAATTTACAAAATTCTCTAAACTGGTTTCATTTTCAAGTCATTTCATTAAACTTTTATTGAATGAAAAATTTAACAATAATGATTTGATGTGGAATCAGTTTAATATCCAACAAAAATCGTTAATCCATGCTTATTTCCCACTAACATTAATTACACATTTCTCTTTTTTGTACAGCAACGAAGCATTCGAAAATATTTCCCGGCGTCGCGTCAGAGAGTGATTTGCAACGATGGCGAACATCCCGAGACCGGAAGTCACCCTCGCTGAGTCAAATCGGACCGGATTCTCTGAGATACAAAGTAAGTACCACAACGACCTCAATCTCGAAACATTAACAGACATCATAACTAACATATAAAGTTGAAAAAAACTAAAAAAAATGATCAAACATAAAACATTCGTCGGTAAACAAGAACATTTTTGATTCGTCACAGTTTTCTCTGCAAGACAATGGCTCTGCAAAGTATTTTCAAGGTGCCATGCACACCCCAAATATGGGAGAGAAAGTCGCTCAGGTGAGTGATTTTCAATTATCGTCAAGGGAATGCAAAATTTGAAACGAAAAAAACAATCGCTTTTGTCACACTCGACTCTGTTACCTTAGCAACGTAGACTCGTACGCTTTTCAAGAACGCAATTTCATCGAAGTGGTCAGCAACTTTTCTCGTCGTTCTTCTACTCCTGCAAATCTTTTTGGCTTTCTTGCAAGCATGTCGAACAAGTAGATGAGAACAAACTTTTTGATTTCACGTAGTTGGCGACGTTTCAGCATGTGTTTACACGATTTTCTATAATGCTTCAGACTTTTTAAGAATTTTATTAGCAGTTTTTAGTAGGTACAAGAAAGACATTTGACGGTGGTACGACACGTTTGTCAGATGTTACGCCGTCCAAGTCGGCGCTAAGTGTTGATGGAGTTTTGACTCAGACAAAGCGGCCCCTGACACTTGCGCGGCCTTTGGCAAATCCTCGAACGACTCGAGAACCCGGCAGACCTTTGCTCGATCGCTCTTGTCTCGTGTCAAGAGCCTCTGAAGTCGTTCCTCGTCTTTGTACAGGAAAACAGACGATTTTTTTATTGTCACTTAACAAAAATCCCGAAACAAAAGTGTCGTATCCTTCACGACAAGCAAACTCGAATTATTCACGCCGTATCGCGAGTTCAAAAACTCATAAATCCTGGCAAAGAAAAAGCTTATCGTTGCAAACATTATCTAAACAGGTTAACTTTAATAAGATTCGTACTTGCATTAACATAATTCATTGAACTAGTAACAAGTTGTGAAAAAAAAAAGATTAACAAACTTGGCTTTGTTCAAAGTCGTCAAATTTATTCAGTCTGATCATAAACTGATATAACTACTTAGTAGTGCTCAGTCCCTAGAGGGGACTGATTCTATTTGCTATTAATAAAGTATGATTGACTTTGCGAAACTATAATCGAACTTTGTACTCATGATGATTATCAATATTTAACAATCTTCAATACCTCAAAATAAAATATTACCCACACAGTTTCAATGAGACTTGTCCAACGAAATCGCAATCACTGCTCCACATATAAGTTTACCCTTAGCCAACAACATTCTTCGAGCCAAGGAGCTCTTCTTTCTCTGTTTTTTTTTCCTATTTATTTCATAACTAATGAGCTTGATTCCCTAATAGCCTTTCTTTGTTTCGCCCACGCTCATTCAACTCTTTTTCTCCAACTTTATGAACGCTATTTTTTCAACTAATTTTCGTACTTCTTTTTAAATTAAACCAAAAAAACATAAATTCAATAGAAATTCAAATTAGGAATTGTTCAAACTATTGACATAATTTTAATGTTGACTTAAAATAAATCGTTAAATAAAATCGTTAGTAACGAATTAACGTGGACTAGAAATTTGAGTAATTTTGAGGCCAAAACATTGAATTTCAATCGTCTGCGTTGAGTTGGGACGGTGCGTCGATCATTCGGGATTGAGTGTGATGGCGGGGGAGTTAGTGCGGGTGGCGTAGAGCGATTGCGCCGCCAGGCGGAACGGTTCGCAAGCTCGTCGCAGTGCTGGCAGACAGGTCGAATGTATCGCGTCGTCGTCGCGTCGTTCCGTCCACGCTTCCTGTAGACACATGACGCGCTCTGAGAAACGTGACCGAGTGACCCGGGGGCGCAACACGGCTTCCAACGGGCGCCGCCAATTTGAATTTCGCGCCGCGTGTAACGCGCCAATTTGCCGGCCAGTTCGTCGCGTCTAACGTGTTGACAATTCAAAAAGCTGGAGATGAGACTCGCTCTTGGTGAGTCCACGCTCACAAACTTCTCCTCTGACCAACCAGCGTCCGAAAGAAAAATTAAAGAAAAAAAATTTTTTTCTTGTGAAACTTTTCAAGGTCGAGGAAAGTTTGCAAATTGCAAGAGGAATAAAGAGAAGAGAAAAAGCTCAGAGAAATGGTGAAGTTGGAAGTTTGGGTTTGGCAGGTTGGACTGTAAACGAAAACTGAATCGACTGGCAACTGTGGATGCATGTTAATTTGTTAACGTAGCATTACAATTCAGGGTCGGCGTGTCGCATTCATACGGCGTTATTTATGCTATTAGACTAATATAACGAATCGATAAGTTGGCGAAATGTTGTAGCGCGACACATTTCTCGGGTTGGGTTCGGTGTTTGCGGCTGTCATGTGCCCCCTGCGACCCAAAACCAGGACCCCCGGAAAAAAAAGGAACACAAAAGCGACAGAAGAACTTGCACAAGATTGAGCGCGGGCTGGCCTCGAAACGCGGTGATTAAGACAAACGGAAATGTGGGACGCGAATAATAGCGAACGAAGGCATCGGAAGCCTCCAGCTATCAGTTTTTCAGACCTCCGCAGAACCTGTTATTATAATGGCATAACAGCCGCTTTAGACTCTATATTGATTATTTTTTAGGATTTTCATTCCTTATATTTAGAACGACGCTGCGTATACAACTACCGGAACTATTTTTAGGCTCGCCGACGCTAAAAATTATAGCCGAAGCTTCAACCGATGGGCACAGTCGCTTTGCTCTATAAAAACTATCGCACACGTCTGAATTTCAAAATCGCCCTCAATCCCAGTTCAACCACCTTTTTCTCGCCTTGAATTTGCAACGATAAACAACGGAATCAGATTTTGATGGTTTCAAGACCGTTTTGACGTGATTATGAAATAGAAAAGAATGTGCAAAAACGTGCCAAGTGATGGAAACGTTGATAGAATGATTTTATGTAATACACTAAACGCAGTAATTGTACAGTGATAAAACGACGTCGAGTACAGTTTGCGTAATTATCCAATTAAGTCCGAGCAGTTTCAGGCTGGAGTTTTTTTTGTCGTACTCGGTGCACAGCGTATAGACAAGTGAAGTCTCTGAAGAACTTTGCTTAAGACTCGGTATTCCTCAATCAGCTTAGCGGTCAGTATCAACCGACTGATGTCCATCCAATCGGGTACTTCATTTTGCTGCCGTTTTCTACTTGGCTATAATTCACGTTAATTTGCATTCTACAGATTAGACGTCCCGGGACAGGCTAATTGGTGCGCAAAATTATAATGATTTTGTTTCCCAATCTGATAGTGTGAGTTAATTGAATGTCTTTGTTTACAAAACCGTCGCAGGTTTACTTGGTTGTTCTAAATCTTGTAGAGCTTGGGATTATCAAGATTTTTTTTTTATTTTTTCTTTCTTTTTCGTTTCTCGTTAAATGATGGTTGCTTGTAAATCACGTACACTTGTGTCGCAATACTTCTTAGCCGAGAGTGCAGACTGAGTGATTTTCTTGTTTTGACAAGACCGTTTCAATTTGCGCTGGCTGTGTTTACGCGTGAAATATTTACTACAACTTTTCGCGACAAGTAAATATCGTGTGTAATTGCTCGCTCGAACTGGGACAATTTAATTATGCGACTTTTCGACGTTTCCGAGCTTTCTGAATGAACGTGTCCGAGATAGTGTAAAACCTCGGTTGAAGGGCATCGGGGCTTGCACACATGAACGTCCAGCAAAATCGATAATAACCCTTACAGAAAAGAAATTAGTAGATTAAAAAAAAATCAACAATTAGTTCAATTTAGAAAAATGCCGTTTGGGTTAGTTTGAGGATAATAATTTTCAATTAGTTGTTTGAGATGGTTTCAGGAAATTCGTAGCCTCATATTCGAACAACAGGTCCACTCGAAATTTCGCCTTTATTAGAGTGCTGTCTCGGCGTTCATATTTCATCGCGAAAGTGGCCTCTTCTCTACTGGCTGTATCCGTTTTGGCATTCCATTTTAAATCCGGCATTTTTGCTAGCTCTTTCGTATCAGATCAAATAGATCGTAGTTTGGGAGTCAATACGTTCTGAAAGCGGGACGCGGGCCCAATGCCAGTTACAAGACCGAACATAAGAAATTGTAAGACTTTCGCCACACACAATAGGACGCCAATTGGCTGCACTTCGTCAACTCTTGCGCTCCCTAATGAGTCGTCAACCGGAAAATATCACTTTTTGCACAAAGGAAGCTTTTTATTTGCGAGACAGTCGGACGGTTTTATTGTTCTAGGCAAAATTGATGATTGGATAAATGTTGCAATTCAACCTAGTTCTGTTAATTTTGCACTTTAAACGTAGAAAGAACTGATGTTAAAATCAAATGATAGTTGTTCATCAGACATTCGTGTATTTTTGTCTGTAAATTTAAATAATTTTTGATCCCATTAATCTGGTTAGTGTTTTTGGTTTTAATTTGTTCAATTGTTCTTAATGGAACATTAACCTAAAACCTCGAAACTAATCTAATGAAAGTAATGAAACCGAGAAGAAGAAAAGTGCGCCGTACTTTCCTTTGAATTGAATTTAAATTTCATTATCCGTACTTCTACTAAAACTCGTTACAGAGTAATCCTCGTTTAATTTTTACATTTTGTTGCTGAGAATAAACGAGATGAGAGATCCTTGCATAACACTTTTTTGAACCATCAAGGGAATCAAGTGGAAAGCAAAAAATAACGAATCTAACTTGAATATTTTATTTCATTTTACATAGCGTATGTCAGAAAAAATCGTCAAGCTAAATAACTTGAATTCCTAAGCTGTGTAATACCTTTTTCCGCAAAACACGTTTTGTTGAATTTTTGTTTTGTCGGTTTTTTTTTATTTTGTAGCAAGCAGCCAACTGCGAGATTGAAATTGATACGGGGAACGTAAAAGTGATGGAGAAAACGAGAAATTCGTTTGTGATAAAACGAGAATCATCCCCTGTCTCGTAGCTAATGCACGAGATGTCCCTGCCGATATAAATGACAACTCTCAAGCGGGCTGTAAGACTTTTTGCGTCGCGATAAGATCAATCTTGAAATAAAGTGTCTAGTCCATAAGGTGCTCAAATAATATAAAGCAATTGCTCGGGGAGAAAGCATAACCATCTTGCTCGTTGTGTATAATAACAAAAGTTCGTTGTCCATCAATAAAGCGATTAGACCAGACACGTTGAAACTTAATGAAAAATGTTGATCGCTAAAATTACCATGTCCGAGAGGTGCGAAAAAAATTTCAGTTCATTATAAACGCTCGTTAGACTGCAGGCATCAAGTCATTAATAACTTTCAGCTTGAGTCACACGTGTTATTACTTCAAAGTTGTCAGTTTTCAGTCAAGTGTCTAGTTTATGACCTATAGTTTGCTTCTTCAAATTTGCTTCTTAATTGTGTTAACTTTTCATGACCCCTTTTTGGTGAACGAGGAAATTAAAATGTTGTCTCTTTTTTATTCGGAGATTCAATTTTGGATACAAAATTCTAATTGGCAAGGGTTGTTAGATAAGTAGGGCGATAATTGTTTGGATAGGTAGATTGGACGTAGGTGTTAGTTGCCGGCATTGAATTTCACCGGGACGTTAATTATTCGACGTTGCACATTTCACATTACAGTCTCACAACTCATGATTTATTGCGGTCGCTAATATCCAACTCGTGGAACCGATTGCTCAGGCGGTAGTTTTCCAAATTGATGAATAATAATGATTGTGCACTATTGCTTTGAATTTTAAAGTGAATGATCGTACAGCTGACTAACTTTTACACCAGATTCGATTTGTCCCCAAATGAACATCATTTGTTGCAGACCACAACTTTGATCAAGCAGCAATTATTTTTTCTCGTTAGTAGCGTAAAACAGTTACGATGCAATAACTGTTGTTCTCCTAAAACCGATGTATTTCAAAGCACCAACATAATGTGTCAATTCAACGAAGGTCTTCATAATGGTCGACTGATTATGTCCTTGTATTAATATTACACAAACTTTATACCACACAGAAAACATCAACTAGAAGAAATTTGACGATTATTTTCCTTACAGAAAACAATCTTGAAACTTTGATCGATAAACTCGATAGCTCAAACGGCACGGTAATAAAATTGCGTTCAATCGATTCTGCAAATTTGGAAGTTCTTATAACGAGTTGCAAACCATTTATAAAATCATTAATCGAAATTGAATTCGAATAACAATTATAAACTGTAAAAAAAACTGTACGTGATCGAATAGTTTCGGACTTGACGAGGCACCGCATTGAAATCGATAAACGAGACTCGCGAAGGTTGATACCCGGAGAAGCTAAATAATCAGCGACCTTTCGAGCAAAGTGCGAGCCTTGAGCTGCGATCTGAAATATCGGCCCAGAGGAGACTAATCGTAAATTGAACAACGTGACACAAAATCGCCGCGTCACGTTCGTTTGGCCAGCTCTGGACATTATTTGACCCGGCCGATTTCTCGACGTGGTTTCGTGATACAGAAACTTTCAGTTCGACTTTGAATTACGGCTTGCCTTGAACTTGGGCCACGCAATACGAAATCATGGGTTCTTTACTAAATCTTGCGAGTTTCTTGCTGGACTGTTCAAGGAGCTCTGGGCTCATTTAGCTGTTGTCTTCGGTCCGAGACGGTTCGCGGAAATCCAACTTTAGTTATTTTAGATTCGATAACTGAAACGAAAGTCAATTTTATTTTCGATTATTAAAATAAATTGGTTCTTGAAATAGTGCAATACTGAATGTCATAACATTTCTCTGAGCTAATTCAACAAGCCAATCAGAATTTAATATATTGATCCCCATCAGAGCTACGGGAACACTGAAAACTCATGAATTATATCACTGGACGGAACTTGGCGATGCATCGGGAAACAAATTAACGAGGCAGAATGATGTCCCAATTTTGGTCCACTCGACAATAAAGATCCATATCGACGGTACACAAAGTTGCTCAAACACCACTTTAACCACCAAGTCTTCTTGAGGATCAAGCTGAATCTCATTACTCGTGAGGAGAGAAAGGGGAAACATTATTATAGACTTCCATCGGGCGAACAAAAATGAACCTGAGATCCACTTTGAGAAAGTAAGAAAGCGAGCCTCAAAGGGACAAGAGAATAGAAATTGAGTGAAGTGATCAAAACGTTGAGAGCAAAGAAACAGGATGGCGCAAGCAAAATAGATGTGTGCACATGCAGACCGAATCGATACTGATAGCCAAGCGGGGCGTTTATCCTAATAAATTGGCCGTTTAAATGGCCTAAATGAGCGATGCCGACGAGGTAGCACTGACCGGTAGTGACGAGGAGGGTTCCCAGGGTTGGTGGATCGAAGAGTTGGACGCCGACGACGTTGTGGGGTCGCGCGAGTTCTGTGAACTGGCGCCTCACAGTGCGATGATTGCGGGGGCTGGTCGGCTCGACTCCCCCAGCCCCCAGGATATAAGACTTCTCCACGATCTCGTCGAGGATCTCACAAAAGAACAAGAAGATGGTTCAAGACCCCGAGCTGAACAGGTGAGATTTGTCACCGAAGATATATCACCCAATACTGAGTTGACGGTAATTTCTGTTTTGTTACTTCATTTACTTTTTAATCATTTTCTTTTTTTTGTGATTTTTTTTAAATCTTTGACTATAGTTAAGTCTTTGTTATTTCAAACTATAATTTTTGGAAATTCAAGCTTTTACTTGGTTAAAATTGAGTCATTTTTTTTACAAAGAAGTTCTAATTTTGTTTTACTTATTTTGATTCCTACACTGATATTATAAACGTCTGAGCTTTGAATAGTATAAACTATTTAAATACATTTTTCCATGCGATTTGAGGTAGAGAAAAATGTAAGGAAATGTGCTCAAGGCGAAACCAACAAAAGTTTAACAAAACTCGAAACTTTCTCACATTTGACCTCATGTGGAATACAGTTATTTGTTATAGTTTAAGAAACGCTCTTGAAAAATTTTTAGGATTTATTTTTACATTGGAAAATTTAACGTAAGACTTTGAATATTTAATTAGCGCAAGATGGGAAAAAGTCATAGCCCTTTGCGATCACAATCTAGAAATTGAATGATCAATCATACCAAAATTATGTTAGTCATGGTTATAATATGTCATTAGAACTGGAATTTAATTTGAACGTTCAGAAGGGTCGTTTAACTTGAGTATTTGTCAGTTTGTATTTTAGATGGCGCATTATATAGGTGTAATCGAAATTTTACTTCACGTGAGTGTAACAAAAGCACAGCTGCGATGACGTTTTATTCTAATGAGAATTTCGATCGAACCGTGGGGTGGCGGTGTTTGCTGGCAGCAAACCGGGGACATTTGTTAGGTGTAGACTAATTCTGCAAGTTAAATTTGAGATTCCATTGATACATATTAATTCAACCCGAGATTACTTTTCGATGCGTTCGCTCAGATTTTGAGGTGCATTCATTTCGTCCGTTTTGATAAGAAATAGAGGCGATTCCGTCTGAAATTCATGAGCCCGTGAACTGTAACGGCGAATTGAAAAAAGACTCTGAGATTTCATCGTACAAAAAGTTTTACATTGAAGAAATCCCTGTGCGATGTCATAATCTTAATTCAATGATTAACGTTGGGGCTTGTCAGTTCTTTAGTGTTGGTTTGAAACTTTAGTAATTTAGTTAGACCATTTGGAAGCAGTTCAAATTCGCTTTTTCCACGTTTCAAGCTTGTTATAACTCGGATAAAAAAATTGCCAAATTTATGACGACTATGCAGCTGCAGCATTCGGTTTGGCACAATGTATACAGCGAGTACACGACAATGACAAGCTGTCGACACCCTGCGAGCAAAGTGAACCATTTCACCCGCACCCCCTGCACGATTCGACCTTATTTTTCTTGACCAAGGTTTATTTGGACAACAAAACATAGTAATCATATTCTGAGATATCTATTTTGCATGATTCTGAATAGGGTTCGGAATATTCTAAAAAAAACTTTCGATCGTTTCACATTACCTAGCTTTGTTATTTCCAGCCAATTACGAAGTTGTTAATAAGTCCAGCGACTGGTATTGCACTTTCTTCTCACTAACTAGAGTACAATCTTGTTCAATAACTTCCATTATCAGTGAAATGCAAGCGATAAAAAAGTTTGTTAAGAATTATAATTCGACTTTATTTTGTATTAAGTTTAATTAAATTCAATTTTCAGCAACTCTGTAAAAGATACATCTTCTAATTTAATCATCTTATCTGATTCGTACGATTCTTTTATTAGTAATTAGCATTAGAAATAAAACTCAAGATTACTCATTAGTAATTAACCCAGGATGGAAAAAGTTGAACCCGAATTGACATTAAGAATTAAAACCTTTCTTTTATTGATTTATGCTTTAATGGTAGCGAAAATTTTGAGCGGAAGTTTCAAACACCATCAACCATCTTTGTAACAACGTCAGGTCTTTTACATAATATTATTTTGGCTACAATTTTCTGTCTCTAATATTAAGGTAATTAAAACAAGGTTCCGGGGCAGTTCACGTTATCAACTTTGCAAAGTTCAATCCTATTATGCAGTAGCGTAATTTGTGTCAAAATGGTTAATAATGAATACTGCTTTCGCAAGTAAAATAATATTTGCAAAATAACAGCTTTTGAAATAAAAACATTAGTGAAAGAAAGCTGTTTCTTATCTGACACTGTCAAAGAAAATGTTGAAGTGGTACGTTTTATAAATTATCCAGAATGTAGCACGTTTTTTCTGATTGTTTTGTTGGAGTTATTAGTCGATTTCAGAAACACTTAAACTCTACCCGAATTAATTTATCAAAGCAAAAGTTTTTGCTACAAAAATAATCGTAAGCAGCAGCCTTGAACGATATTTAGGGCTTTTTTAATGACATTCTCAACTGCGTTGTTTCACGTCATGAGCAGTCACGTTATTCCCTCTGAGTTAATTACTCCACGTTGCTTCCGATTCAACGGCAGTTTCATATTTTCTTAATTATAACATTTTCATTCAAACATTTCTACCCGTTGAAATTCGCCAACCCTGAAATCGTTTCGCGTATTGCAAATCAACTAAATTATTCTTGTGCAAAAATTCAATCACATCCCGCGTTTCAATTAGCGCACAAAGTTGTCACTAAGAATGATGAATCTGGAAAGCCATTTTTCATTTCAATCTGTGGCAGATCAGTAATTGCGGTAATTAAGAACACATCAATTTTCACACCAAAGAACAGAACGCATTCACAGTTAAGAATTTTCTTATTAGTTTACTTATTAATTTGTGTATGAAACATTACCGAAACAAACGTGCTGACAAGTTTAGTACAAGTAATACATAAGAATAATTCTAGTCATAATAAAATTACGATGGATGGTTTACTCTTCAAATCATTAGGTCGATAAGTCACGATCCTCATTCCCGAGAAAATTCATTTACCGACGTCAAAGTCGGGGGAAAAATTGTTTTGCCGACGTTCGATAAAATTGTTTAACAAAAAAAAAAGAAATTAAATCGATAAAAATTCGACCTGAGCAACATTTCGCATAAACATGAACTTGTAACAGAAATCATTTGACACTAAATTAATAATTAACCGCGGACTTGTTACACGATAGGCGAACTCTAAATATATCGCCTATAAGCATGCTATAAATACTCGTTGAACTCGTAAAACCATCGTCAATAAAATTATAAAAGCCCTCTTTAAATAAACAGCACAATGCAGTCCGCGACACGTCTTCTGAAGCAAATGAAAGCGGACATTATTAGACGTGAGACTGAATCGCACAGTAGGTGAAAGTCGTTGTAAAAAAATTACAACGATTCCGAGCCCCTCATTGGGAGAGAAAAAGAGAAGAATGTTGCACGAGAGCAAAAGCCCAAGTAGAAAAAGCGCGAAAAAAAATTAACGATGGGAAAATGAATGCGGGACTAGACGAGAGTGAGAGCGAGTGAGACGGAGCGAAGATAAACACAGGTTGGAGCGCCGGTGCTGGCTCGCGCCTGAGTGGCTTCAATCCGTCTAGCGTGGTGGCGTGCATGCGCACATGCTGGTGGCGCTGCGCTATCTCGCAGCCTCGTTGGCTGTTGCGAGAATCGCGAATCAATAAGCGCAGGTGGGTCGGGTCGCAGCGACGTGGTACGGACGCACCGAATGCGCGCGACGAGGCGCACAACAAGGCGCTGCACTCTCCAAACTGATCAGCAAGAGAAGAGCCGCGGAGATGTGACTCGCATGTTGGCCCCGGATAGTCCACAGTGCGGTCAAAGCTGTGCTAAAATATTAGTGATTTTATAATGTCAGAGCATTTTGTTCTTCACGTACTAGATGAAAGTAGGTCTGAATAATTTTCAGACGCAGAGTTTGTTATGGTGAAATTACACGATATCGCAGACTGTCATTCTGTACAAAATTTGGCATAAGTTATGGGAATCGCTTGACCGGTGACATCATTTCAGTTGGCAGCCATGAGAGTGACAGAAAAGCGCTTGTCGGATGAGTATTGAGTGTCCAGGCAGGAAGTGGACTGTGTCAACGTGTCATCGATCGTGAAAATTCCCGTCGCAGTTGATGTATGGGGTCGAAGCCATGGACCCCACAACAGCACCTCGAAAAGATCAACGCAACGCACAACCCTAGACTACCAGCCAGAGTTTAATTCGACTGCGGTTGGCGCCGAAAAGTCCATCCACTAGCCACTCGCGGGGCGCATGAACTTTTCGTACTGAGTTCAACAAGTTCGATGAACCACGCGATTGTGAAGCGCACAAATGCCAACCCTAACGGCCTTTCATGAGCACATCCCGGCTGTGCACAAGCACCGTCGATGTTAACGTTTGTCGGAAACATGCCGTAGCAGTGTAGCTCACGTGTCTTGCCAAGATTCAGCTGCTGCGAATCGCCGAGCGCTCCAAGACGCAACCGGAAGCCCTGTCGAGCGAGGAAATAGCCCTGGCGGCTCGCGATTCCGGTCCGCTGGGCCGATTGCCGCCGCCAGTGGTCATCCGCAGGAAACAAATCGTTCCAAAGACTGTAAACAAAGCAAGCTCGGAAG
This sequence comes from Telenomus remus, assembly GCA_020615435.1. Taxonomy (NCBI): domain Eukaryota; kingdom Metazoa; phylum Arthropoda; class Insecta; order Hymenoptera; family Scelionidae; genus Telenomus; species Telenomus remus. The sequence continues at coordinate 13,600,864 of CM036337.1, forward strand.
CGCAAGCAGGCAGATCCGATCTTCGTGACCTATTTGAAACAGAAGACCCGGAATCTTCATTAAGTAGCGATACCCACGAGTCCAAGAAGGCCGAACCAGTCCAGCGGTTGGTCAAATCGATCTCGTCGAACGGAAGGGCCCCGGCACAACACGACCAGGAAACCACATCCTCCAGCTTCTCGTACGATAAAGAAGACTGGTCCTGGAAACAGGAACCTTTTCAAAGAGTGAGCGGCAGTTTGTCTTCGGAATTCCCAGAAGAGAGCGAGGACGTTTCAAGCGAGGAGAGGGATACCCTGATCGACAGGTCGACTTCGAGCGTGCGCAGAAACAGGTTGCCCAAACTCACCGCGTCCGGGTCCTCGTCGTCTTCGACTAGTTTTGATAAGCTTAGTAAGTCGAAGAAACGTAAAAATTCATGCTCCGAGGTACGCAAAAGCACCTCACACACCCCCACAGGCCTCTCCCTCGGAAAACGTATCTCCGGCTGGGGTAGGGAAGGAAAGGATTTACTCGTTAAGTCGGTGTCCTCAGCCAACACGCTCGCACCTACAACGATGACGTGCATCAAGTCCCCAAGAGCGATGTCGGAGCATCTCCTGGGGCAGTTTGAAACGCCCACCGTGTTAGGAGCTATTAGAGTCAAGGGTGGATCGCTCAAAGACAACGACAGAAATGAACGTAGCCAAGAAATCACTAAACAGCGGTGGAGTAGTGTACGAGTCAAGGGTGGCAGCACCAAGAGTCTGCTTTTAGAAAACGGCGGACCCAATGCAGCCCCAGTAAAGGGCAACGTTCGCAAAGAGGTACTACTTGATGTCATGAAATTTAATTTGATTTGAGATTGTTTGACCTGCGAATGAAACTTTGAGTTTGGAAGTTTCATTTCTCGTCGGGTTAGTGTAATCGAAGTTGAGCACCGTTGGGTCTTCGAATTTGAATGTTGATTTTCGAGGGTACACGTTACTGATTAGAAATTTACGCTTCTCGCTTGTTGGTGTATTATAAGACTTTTGTTTGCACTTGATGATCTGAACCTCCGGTTGTAAAGGAATGTTTCAATTAGTTTATAAAACACGAGCAAACATTTGAGACGTTTTAAAAATGTTGGCAGTGGCAGATTATTACCCGAACTCGAATAACTCGATATCGTTCGTATAATCTGGAATATCGTTCACTCACAATATGCATTCTGGAGTCGTAAATGAGTTGCTTTGTTTAAAACGTCAGACAACTTGATAACCTATTTGTGGTTTATTAAGGATCTTAATTAAACTTAGATATTTCATACGAGCTCAATTTTTACAGTGTGGTACTCATTGTTTTGCAGATACTATAATAAAGGTCATAGACAAGCAGATAGTTTCCTGAAACGTTGTTATCAAATCAAGTTTGTCGTCAAAGTTAAATTGTCATTTACGCAATCCAAGTACAAATAATGTTGAAAATAACCATAAAATTTAGTTGAAAATTAAAAAGTTGGCACACAATAGGGTTTACTAAAATTTAATACAATTTGATTGTCCCAGGTCAGATCATTTGAACTTTTTGTTGTTTAAAGCGACATTTTTGCTCGAATCAGATGGATTTATTAATTATCTTAAATCTGTCTGAACTGCAAATAGAAATTCTTCAACTGGTCGAACATTTGTCTTAGTGCGAATGGAACATTTTAGTTACTCTCGTTATGGTCTTGTGACCAATGGTCGTAGCCAGTGTTCTATTTTGAAATTTATGAAGCTGTGTTTTCGTCGCGCCAGTACTCCTACAGATTATCTCGTTACGAGCATTGTTCTTTCTAACAACTTTGTCAAAATTAATATATGCAACGTTTCAACAACAATTCATTAAACATTGTTTCAAAACAAACACCCGACTATTTGAGTCAGAGACCGATGAATCAGTATTTTCAATCCGATGATGTTATTACTCGGGAATAAAAATTTATGCATAAAAACATTTGTACAAAAATGTAGGCAATGGAAAGAAAAACAAGCAATATATTTAGAAATTTATATTTTCGTACACGTGACTGGCATGCAAAAAATTCATGAAATATTCTCGGAAAACTTCTGTCATTCGCAAACAGTGATCATATAGTTGATACAATTCCTAAGTATTTCTACTGTATGTATAACCAATGTCAGGTTAAATTAAACATTGAAATTTTCCTTCGGTCTGATATTCACCGAAAAGAGTAATATACACACTGAAATTTCATCTACATTGCTACATTTATAAAAAATTAAAATACAAATTAAAGTCCACTTTTGATTGATCAAGTTTTTTTCATGCACAGTTATGGCTTTGCTTTGACGAATAGCGTTGCTTTCAAGTATATACAAAAAAATAACAGAAAATTTTACATCAAAAACCAGGATACCCTGATATTCATCACGGTGTATAATATTTTTTCATTGCAATAGACTCACTGCATTGATTTAAATTTATATGGTCAGAATAGTGTACACCAAACCCACTCAATCCGACACAAAGAAAAAGATCACGCGAAATTGGAAAATACGTGACGTTTTCAAGTAAACGATTTGCATTGATAACACGTCGAATTTGATTTGGTAAAATTTTTGCATAACCATGCTCTTAAACCGAACGATAATCCTGAACAAACTCCACGACTTTAAACAGCGTTAAGCTCAAGCTTAAAATTTTATTGCGAATCATCGCGTTGATAGTTTTCGTACGAAATAGTTTTTGCGAAGAATTAAACTGAAAAAAAAACGCATTATTGAAAATCTGTGCAGCGAATTTTCAAGTACAAAACAATTTTGTAAAAATCAAAGTTGTAACATTACCTATTTACTGTTATAGATTCGGAATGTTTTATTATTCGTCTGATATTTCAAAGAGAATCAAATGGCAATGACATCAAAAACATCTTGTGCAACTTTTACAAGTATCGAATGAAAGTATGAACTGGTATTTCATTACAATCTTTGTTCATACGCTATTAATATCGGTCTACATCTGTCTTCTCGTTACTAAATTGATAACTAGCATAAAAGGGGTTGCAAGCGGATTTTTCACTTTGTTAACAGAATTATTTATATTCCATTCAACAGAACATCCTTTTGATCATCTCAATTTTCCGGTCCTGGCGTTTTTCTTAAGAGCGTTTGTTTTCCAAGTACTATTCGACCTTTTCTTTAAAAAATTGATTTGCCAATTAATCTGAATTCATGGAAAATTATAGTGTTCTTCTCTTCAACTTTTGTTACCTTTTGTTTGTATTAGTATTATTATTTGTTTGCATAATACAAACCTTCAGAAGTACCGGATGGAATTGACTTTGCAGTTTAGTGTTTGGTATTATCTGAACAACCAATCGAAAAACAGGAACAGATGTTTTACGAGTGCTTATGTCGGTGATCATGTGAAACCATTCGACGAACGAAATATTGACGAGCGTTGGCCGTTTCTCATTTGTTCAAATGTATATCGAATTTGCTCAATTGTCACAGTGTCAGAAACACGCGCAATCGATGCTCAAGGAAAATTATTTGTGTTTTGAAATGAAGAACAAATATTTCGATCCGAAATCGATATGCTCCACACGTTACCCAACCTTGACATAGCATCGCCCCAATGTATTATCTCATCTATTCTGCATGAATTGTGTGAATAATATAGTTACCGTACAGACATGTTGCGAAATCAATTTAAGATCATATTAGATCAAAGATGAGGAATATTCGTAAATTGTGTCAATTGAAATCAAACATTTTCAGATATCAGCTGAAAAACAATCAAAAGTTGATAGTGACTTAGAATTTTCATTTCAATAAGAAACCAGTTTTTTATTTCGTTGAAACTTTTCAATTCCAATTGATTTATGTTATTCATTTGAGACGAACTAGGTGACAATATATTTTACTTAGCCACGGAAACTGCGGATTTTTATTCGAGAAAGAAATATCGATTTTGGTCGTGATGAGAAATTGAAAAGTTTTGTCACGTTTGAGGAATCACTTGAAGAGTATTAATGGCGGAATGCGAACAGTTCGTTTCGAAACGAAAAGATTGCCGAAGATTTTTACGCATTAGAGAAATTCAAAAAACCCACAATCCGCAAACATAATATTGAATGATAAAAAGCCAGATCTATGTGATGAAACGCGATAAAAATAGAGCAAAAGTTGAAACTCATAATGCAACTTTATCACCTCTATATTTCATAACATCGAATTCTCAAAAGATGCGGCTGTTTCATCGATTATTTTGCACTTTGTTTTGGCAACGTTTGTACTGCACACAGTATTTTTGTGTTCTAAATTTAACTTTTATATTTCGGTGCAATCCAATTGTCAATCACATCATTTATCTGATTTGCTTTTCTTTTTATTTTTAGTTCTCAAAATTGATTCTTGAAACGAAAAAATTAACCAGCAATTTTTAAATAAAGTTCATTTGACATTTACATTGCTATATCATTTATTTTATTGTAATTGTTTCTAGCGAAAAAAAAAAGAAACCCACAACTGTTTATGCAGTGGCAAAGTCATGCAAACTCGAGACTTAACTAGATCATTAAAATGCGTACTATACACGCTCTCCTTAAGTGAAAGTAAAATCACCATTTTTTCTATAGCATGCATAGATTATCAGACTTGATCGAAACACTCAACGTTCTTTGAGCGTGGAACTAATCGACATCATTGCAGACAATAACTCCCCTCGCTTTCAACTGACATTGTACATTCATGAGCATTTTTAGCCCGAAAATGTCGCAAACATTTTCATTGATACCGCGGACTCACAAAAGCTCCTCTTTAGGGAAACCAGAATGTTTGATCTATTCCAAAGGTGTAAGCTGTCGATCACCAAAATGTAACACTGCATTTGACCTGCTTGCGAATCAACTAAAATAGATATTTCCCACATGTTCGTGAAAGCTGCCTGATAACGTTTCTTGAATTCTTGATTCAAGTCTCTCCGTGTAACCTTTTTTCGCAAAAATGAATTACAGGCGCCAGTCATCGTTTATAAAAAATGACCGAGATAAAAGCTTCGGAATAGCATGATCAAAATATATTAATACACAATTAATCTTTTTGGATGTTTCCTACGGTTGGAGAATTTGTATTCGAAACGTCTATTGTAGTTATCATTTTTATTGGCGCAGAATGACTATGACAAATTGGTTGATTATTCAATTCTCCTTCGCAAAACTAACAAAGAATAAACAAAGCATTCGAATTTCTCTTTCGCGCACATTTTACCACACAATTGATCAACCTTCACCTAAAATTGCAATAAACTGGTTTTTCCCGTTGAAGAACGATTCATAAATCCTCTCGGTGGAACGTGTATTACACAAGTGATTTATGGGAAAGATCAAATAATCTTGTATTTCCCTTTCGACGTGGCTCAGAAGCTCATTTTGTAACCTCGTTTATTTATGAATTTTCTATAGTGGATCTATTTTTTTCTTGACATTTTTTCCAACGACAAGTGCAACGCAGCATGGCTTTTTTCACGTCGAGAGTATATATTTGTCTTCAAGTACATAAAACTACGGGACACACATGATCAATATCTGTGTGTGCCAGCTCATATTATAATTTGAAAATAGCATCAACTTCAATATTTGCGCTTACACTGTGCGCCATATTGTTTCAATTATGCATCGCGAACAATTGTTGCGTCTGATGAGTTATCGCTGATATGTGCAGAGAAATATTTCGGCTTAAATGAGAGCACGAATTTGCGAACTTCTCAATTGACTTTCAGCCACTCCAAAACGATAAATTTCAAGATCATAAACATGAAATTAATGGAAAAAGCACCGAGAAAAAGGCTTTGTTCGAATTTATGTACTTTTGTTTGATTCAAATAACCGTTTTCTGCATGCGGTTTTCGTCAATAACAAAATTATTGTACATTCCATTCCTCCATTGAGAACAGTCGATAAAGGAATTCGACGGAATGCAACATAATTACAATCAGAGATTCGCTAAGAACAGTTGGTAGCGTGAATTTAGTACTCGATTGGAAACCGACAAATTTTATCACTCTAAATTGTCCTCAAGAATGTTCAACTCAAATTCCGCAAGCAACTTAGAAATTCTAACTGATCTCACTCATTTTTGGGAGATTTTACGAAAGAAAAAACTTTTTCACTTACAATTTGAATTTTGAATAATTCATTAACAATTTTTCACCAGACCTTTTTTCAGTTGCTTGGAAATTTTAACCGACATATTAGCGTAAACTTCATAGTTCGTGAAACATGATTAATAATTCAACACCTCAGGCTTGACGTTGTTCCACATAAAATGTTTGTTGTTTTTTTTACTAAAAACTCGCAGGTGTTTATTACTGTCAGTGTACAGTTAGTTAGCATCGACAAATCTTTTATTTGCATCAGAGCATTTTTATTGCAAACTCAAGTGCGTTTATAAATTACCACTCGTTTCAAACTTTGATCACAATCAGCCATAAACTCAACAAGTTCAAGTTTATTTTATCACTCTAATTGCTCTGTCGATATTGCAGCAGGTACTTCAACCGGCATTTTATATTATTGAAAATCCGACTGTTCAGTTTTGTATTCCTGTCAGTAAGCGTATAAATAGAGGTCGAGTGTAAATTGATCTAAAATATGTCTAGAATTATAAATCAGAATCTCCTGTTTCTAACTTGGGACCTAATTTTGACGGCATAATAGACATTTTCTCATCATCAATTTTGGGTTGTTTGGACAGACGCAAATAATTTCTCGGATTCTAATTACTGGAAAACTGTCAGCCATCCACCAAACAATATGCAAAAGTATGTCATCGCATCGAAATTTTGAAAGCAAAACGTTGATCAAATCTTAAAGTGGCTTTTCTTCGAGCAAAATTGATTTTTTCGAATTAGATACATTGAATTTATGCAAAGTGACTCACTAGCTAACTTGAACGTCGCATTGGACGATTTTAGGTCAGTTGTTATGGTGGACGCGACGCAAAGACCGAAATGGTTTCACTTGACAAAGTCATGCCTGCATTTTAAATGTTCTCAGTTGCTGACAAGACAAGTAAGATTAATTATTTATAAGGCAAAAACACGATGAGATGCGAACTTTGAATAGTATTTCTGCTGAAAGTCATTAATTAAATCCCAAAGAAATTGATCATTTCCAAAATTATGTCAAGGATCGTTTGCAGAAAGAATAATTGTTTTGCTTCAATAAAAAATCGAGCAAAACAAATTTTTATATTCAGACCAAAATATCGATTTCATTTTTTGTTTAAATCGAGCCGTAGACCGGAGTAAACAACAACACTGAAACGTGTTTCTGTAACAAAACCTTAACTTTCGGTGACAATTGAAGTTTTAAAAAAAGTTTTTCCTTGGCACTGGACTGTTTTTTCGTGTCAAATGAGAGCTTCGTGTTTATGAGATCCAGGTACCGATCAAACGAATTACGGAGTACAATTCGGAACGTCTCCTTCGAAAGATTCGATTTTACTCAAAAACTTGAAGATCTTTATCGGTCGACCTGGTTACCGAGCAATTTTAATACAAACGGTGTATTTTTCATTAACTTTTATTGGAAAAAAAATATAATTTTTCACTTTCGCAAAAATTGCAGTTTTTTATGCATCTAAAACATAACTTATTGAAATGATACCTTGTTTGAAATATTGTTTGCGATCAAAACAGTATTCTATTTTCTAAACAAACAACTTTATTGAATTTCGTCTCCCTGCAATCAGCGCCATCCGAAAAGTAAACAGAAAATTGGAACAAAAACAAGTGAAATGTTTATCTGCATCGCCACCAGATGCAAGTCTATTGCCGCAATTTAAAATTAATTCATCCCACTTAGTTTCTAACTTTTTTTTCGCTCCAATCAAGAAATAATAGGAATAGAATAATAACGCAGAAATAATAGTGCAGTAAAATAACGAGATTTATTCATTGTAAACTTTGATGAAATTTCCGCGAAGAATTCGAAATCATTAATTTCGTGCGTCTCATTATTTCTGCAGTTGAAAACAATTGCATGCGTTCGCTATAATTGTATCGATTATACGTTCCAATTGTTTCGAACAGAGCTAACATATTAGAGCACATTTTCTCGAACTAAAACCATCGTCAACGCATAATAATGAAATAAAGCACCAAACTTGGTGTGTTTTAACTGAAATTCGCTTCGCATTTATTAAAAATTTCTCATCGTCCTTCGATATTTTATCTGTATTTATAACGAAAATCGATTCTGATTGTTAAAATATAAAAGCAGGCTTAAATTCACATCCGTGATTTTTAGAAGTGGAGCAATAAGATTTTCAGTAGTACAGCATTATTTCCGCGAGACATCAGTCAAACGTTAACTAGAAGTCCGTTTTTCGTAGTTTCAACATTCTTTCGTTGAAGAGTTCCAACAAAAATTCATGATATTAGGTCAAACGCATACATGGAGCTATCATACGAGCTGGGAAAAAGAAACGAAAAATATCATTCAGCGCCGGAAAAATTGTCATTGTTTCGAATGCATTCAAATGTAGTTTTGCATTTGAACGAATTTCACTCGTTAGCAACTTTCACATATTATCAAACAATTTTCAATCCTTGAAGCTATGAAAAAGTTTCTGTAATACACTGGAGAACATGTGTAAAACTTTTATTCGAATAAAAACATTAGTTGTTGAATCCAGAGTGGGATTCTTGAATTGAAAATCATGCCTAACAACATCAATTAGTACAGTCCTTTAATTAAGAATGAAACTTAGTTTTAATAACAAACTTTATAAAACATTTTAGTCTCTGTTATCGCTTTTGTCAGTGTAGGTAAACGAATAAAATTAAACATCATAACATAATTAACGAAAACGTCAGTTTATAAAATGTAACTCTCTTGGCAGCCAGTAATATAACATCTCTTCAATATAAATAAGATATTTCAACATTTTTGCAATTACATTCTTTTTAGAACTTTTGCATTAACAATAATTTGATATTTCTTTACTTATGAAGTAATCATGAATATGATGTTTGATAAAAGAAAACTCATTTATCCGTCAGAATCTTTCTCGATGAGAAATATCACGATGAAAGCCTTGACAAACTTGAAAATACAAACTTTTTCTTTCTTCAAAGTTATATGTTATAGCTCTTGAATCATGCAATCGTAAATTATATTTAGTCTTGTAAAGAAACAACAGTCAAAAATACGTAGTGGCGTTACTACTTGGGATAAAATATAAAAAGAAAGGTTATCGATTGGTGCATCAATTTACCATATAATATTGTGACTTTTTTTGTGACTTTGTTATAAAAAAACAGTTGTTTAGTCGGATATGAAAATGTTTACATCAAAGCGAAAAATACAAAAAAGAAACAAGTCGTTTGAAAGACTTCTATACAAAGAATGTTTGAGGCAATATAATGTTTAAAAATACAAAATTGAGATTTTCTACTGCGTCTGCATATCGATGCGATGCTTATTCAGTCAATTGGATTTACATGCACATCAAAAAGAAATCTCAAAAAAGATTGGTTGAAAACATACCTAAAGTCAGATATTCTATTGCATTCAAAATTCACATGCGTTCCGCTCTATTTGTGAATAACGCCAATCTTAATTCACTTGTCGAGTTTTTTGATCACGTGAGGCTAACTCGAGAACGCGACAACAATTTTTACGCGTTCAAAAGATGAATTTTCCCAATTTCTGTTTCGATCGGACAAAAATAAATGGATTCCATTACTTTATTTATTCAGATACTACAAAATTGATGGAATTATCTATAAACGTGCCACTGCATAAAAATAAGCCATGTTTGTGCAAAATTTATAAATATTCTGTTACCGTTCAGTAACATATTTCACTAATTAATGTAAATTCGTTACAAGTTGGTACTAAAGAGCTCTTTTTAAATCTCACCTACTTTATACAGTGAATATTAAAAAGCTCTAAAAAGCCTTTCACATTAATTCAGTGTTTCACGTTAGTATTGTTCGAACGAAATTTAAGAAACATTTTTACAACGACCGAACCAGATTTTCGCGAGATCTGAATAAACCTTTTGAGATTCCGTCAGACAGAGATCAGCGTATGATAAAAAGAGACAAGGGAAACGCGCTGCCTTTGGCCACGCGTACCAAAGCGTTGCGTTCTTAGTTTTGCCTCGCGTGTGGGACCGTGTACTTCTTCTTGGCGCTATATATACATATATGATTATATATAGTCAAATTATGCGCACACATTCTTTGTCAAATGTTCTGAGACAAAATCGCGCATTCACGTCTCTGACGAATTTCAGCTATGTTTGCGGGTTAACGACTTGTTAGTGATAAAGTTTTCCTCAACCGTCTCTCGAGTGGCTGCTTCATTTTGTGTTCAAATTTTTGACGAAAATTACATTCCTACTTGTCTCTTCTGTTTGTCTACTCGAAAACTCGCAGTTTCATGAAAAAAAGTGAATCAAAATGATTTGACGTTAAGTGAAATAAAAGGATCAAAATAAATCGACACGACAAACTATTTTTAATTCAACGGAAATATCAATTAGTTGATTTTTTTTAAGAAACGTCTTTATTAAATGAAAATTGTTTATTCAGCGTCTCAGAACCGGTTCATCGGAATCAAATCTACGGTACCTAAATTTAAACTACTATACTATTTACTCCGACTAAGTTTCCACTCAGAATTCATATGAATCAGCGTTAATTTTAAAACCCCGTGGCAATAGAAAGTGAACCATTCGAATTGAAAATGGAAACTGAGTTTTCGCACGTCTATAAACACGGTCCAGCGAATTTCACAGATTCGCGTTCACAAGCATCCACTCGACTGGCGCATTAGTGATACTCAAGCTCGATAACCTATTTCGTACTGAAGTGGTTGAAAACTAGTCACCCGGCGAACATATGTTCACGTTTTATTTGGCTGTCTCAGGGGTGTAAGTTCCGATGAAGAATGACTTTTGAGTTTGTCATCAAAATGTCAGCAGCAATAGTGCGACCGTATTTAGGAAAAGGCAACCGATCATTCGGCTCGACTTTATCGACGGTAATTCGACTGTTTCTGCTCACTCGCCTATGGTAGTTCTAAATCTTCTCAATCAGCGAACAAATTACACACTCGGACACGATTAATTCAACGCTAAAATTGGCCGCTTGCGGATTCAATGACACATCACGACAGTCATTAATCAACATTTATCACTCAACTAAACAACTTTTCAGAGTCAATTTTCATGGCTAACTTGAAGTTTGCATGATTTTAAAAATAACGATTGTACGATTTATATAGGAAAAGCCTGATTATGCCGTTAATTTTAGAATCGACAGCTTTCTTCAGCAAATTGCTTTGAGGTCGTATAAACAAATCGAAAAGTGTTTATTTTTATAAAAGAGTGTGTATTCAAATTAGAATATTCCCAGAACTAGAAAGAAATCATCAACCTCAAAACGATTGACTTTTCATTAAGCCGAACTAAGCTGTGCGCAAAACCATAAACGCTTTTCATCTTTGCTCGTTTGTGCTTTCGCACATGCAATTTGCAAAACATTGACCGCCGAAAACTCTCATTTGTTTTGCGAAAGTTCTTGTACGCTTTCGACTAAATTTATGGCTTGAGTTAATGAAATAACGTTATTGTAAAAACTAAACGAGGTAATACATTTTTTGGCTGCTTTTAATTTTCTATTCAAAGTTTGCAGTACAAAAATTACACCATTATTTGAGTTGTTAGTGATTTATTAAAGATATGAATTTGAATGTTGTTCTAATACTTTTTTTCATAATGAAAAATAAGAAAAATCGAAACGCAGTATATTCGTTTTTTTCCCTGTTGCAATTCTGTGTTTATTGAGACTGACTTCTGCTGCTCACTAAGAATATCTTAACTCTGCTGGCTTTGTGTTTAAGTCAGATCTTGTATAAGCGTCCCACACTAAATTTAAATTATGAGCCAATTAATTATGACTTTTTTTTCTCACGTCGCATCATCATAAAAATAGATCCACTGCTAATCTCAATAAGTTAAACTTAAATCGGGAAGTTCAAAGCCGAAGAAATGCGTTTGAAGGAAACCGAACAATGATTTATGAATTGTCTTAGATGAGCAGTCTGATCGCGTCTTCTCAGCGTTAAACGTTACAAATTAAATAAGTTATAATATTGTAAGCTAAGTTCTGAAACTTAACTCGTAAACGTAGACGAAATTGCGAACCCAAGTTGTTCGAACGATCTGGATGAATTATTATGTAAATCAAAGTACGCTTACACCGTAAAACGCATCTAAAAACTAATCACATTGGAAAGTAAACCAGGTCATGTATACACCTTTGTTCAAATTCGTAAATTGAAGTGAAATCAAAATTTATTATCTGTGATTACGGCTAAGAATAGCTGTGATTATGTCTGAACAAATTAGCTTAGTTACATTCAAATATGAACGTTATCGATTCGATTCCTATCCATTGACTTTTCACATCTACGAAATTCTAAATTCTGACTTCATTAAATCGCATTTCAATTTTTAGATTAATTTTCTTCTACTTTTAACTAAAATGGAAAAAAATAATAAAATGATTATGAAAATCTCGTCTTTCTTAGAAGACATATTTCCTTTGTAAATTTTCTTGCAGGGATATTAACTATTGATCTGTCCGTCCATCTCACTTGACAACTGCTAAATACAAATTCTAGTTAATATTTCAGGAAATGGAAATCCCTGCAATGCCAATTCAACTAGTCACACTACCGTGTCCGTAGCCAATGTCAATTAATACACGAACATTGCTGCTGCATAGCCACACCGCGATTGCGGTTTACGTTAACCATTCATGCCAACACTCCCTGCTCCAACTTTGCTAATTCTTTTACAAAGCTGGTTCACCGAAAACATATAACACTACACTCAGCACCAATTAGCTACTCATGAATAAATTGGTAAACTCCATTCAAAAGCTGAAAACTTGAAATATTCATATCAATTGATATTTGTCCCCTACCATTTTTCCCCTATATTTTTCGTCCCTAATTATAAAGTTCCCTCAATTCCTCAACATATAACTTGAATAAAAAGTCAACTGTTGTTTTATCTAGTTTATTTACACGTGGTAGCCAAAATTTCTGAGGTCTTCTAGAATTTCGTCTTCTTCTTTATAATCTTCGTTTTTAATGTAATCTTCTTTAATCTTTGGTTAATTTCACTTTAAAACACTTGTAAATTAAGTTAACGTTATTAAAGTTTAACCTGCTGTTGTAGTCGCGAATTGAGGAGTAATAGACTCAAGATCCTCTAAACTCAGACCGAAAGTTTGACAGTTGAAAAGAGAGGTTGATTTGTTTTGAAATTTCTGAAATGAAGTTTGACATTCTTCAATCGGGAAAATTCGTTATAAAGTTTTTCAAATCGGGGGATATAATAATTGGGGGACAAATGCGTTTTAAATTGTGTCCCAACAGCGACATAACAGTTACATATCTTATCATCCCGGTTACTCTTTTTCCCCAATCTCATCGAGACAATTCTATGCGATCTCGTTTTCCCCAGAGGTCTCTGCTCGAACTGCATCCTGCTAGAGGTTCTACCATTCACGAAATGTAGAATTGCAGAAGTATTTCATAATGTCGATCGTCGATAAGTACACTTGAATAGCGGGGATAAAAGGGATTACGAAGGTGCTCGCAAAATGAAAGATTTATGCGATGTAAACAAAAAATGCAACGTTCAAATCAATTTTAACGGATATCAAAAGTTGAATATGACAAAAATTCAATAAACTTTAAAATGAAATGTTTATTTCAAGTCCTTAGACAGAACTCAAAAAACCATGATTCTATTTCTATAGTCATACTTGAAATTGAAAGCTCAACAAAAGTACAGATCGAAACGAAATCATATCCCTTATTCGAACAATGATCACCTTGGGAATTGAAGTTTATCCGAGAACCGTTTATCCAACCAGGTCATTATCTCGAACAAGCTCGCATTAAAGCATAACCCTCAGTTAAACTAAAACTTCTATTACAGTCAACATGAGGAGCTTTTGAGTATCAACCATAACGATAACCAATTTATCACTATTCAAATGTGTTGCTCAGACCATCGGATCAAGAAGAAGAGAGCAGGGCGTATCAAACAGAGGGTGTTCGAACGCATGCCTATGCCTATTTACACAGACACGAAAACACGCGCGCAGTTCGACCCCGGGCTTGTGTTAGTGAACCCTCGCACGAGAACGCCACCCTTCGCGACGTGTCTGCATTGCATCAGTGCAAGTCGAGCCGCCGTGACGGGTACGCGATCGTTTTCCAAACGCCGCTCAATTCCCAACCTCGACTCTCTTTATCACACATGTGACAAGATCAATTTTAAATCCGGTTTCTACTTATTTCAACACAACCATTCAACTTTTCTTGTTTAAACAAATCGTGATCTGATCTTCAGCCTGAGATCAGATTGTGGTCCACGTGATTAAAGCTAAGGTTCAACAGCTAGATAATCGGGTCATGGAACCTGGACAACGATGGTCGTCGCGGTTAAATTCAGCAACAACTTAACGCCTCGTGCCACTAACGAGTCTCGCTCTGATAATGTATCCGTGACAATTAGTCTACTTGAGAGGGTATTGTGTTCCTCGTGACCTGACGCCGCTTAAAGCTTCGTGCTCTAGACGTAATGGCATTGCCTTCTGGACATGATCCAAATGGAGTCTTCATGATCCCGACCAGCGTCTCCTTCTGACTCGTGCTTTTTTCTCGACCTCGGTCAGACTCCAATTTGTGGCAACGGCAAGAATAAAAAACGTTCCATTTGCACTTCGGAACCTGTGGAAATAAATTTGAGCATGCAAATGGTCCCAGGAAGGAAGCAAGTGTTCCAAAGTTGACCGACAGACCTTCGTGGCCTTTACTCGTTTTCGAATTTTCCAGTCCGAGAAGAATCGAGCGAACCTCGTCACCTACTTACAGCTTCATTTTGCTCGTCCGACGAATACTATACATCGGTTTACGTCTGCTCCATTTACTTAATTATAATATCCGTGTAATCACAACCTCATACAGACCTTAACGAGATTTCCAACCTCGAGTACTTGACGAGAGAAAAGTACAGATTGTTTTTGCAAGAAATCAAAAAAAAAAGTTTGGCATGTTTTTTCTCATCTCGTTACTTGCAGTTGAATATCCAGGTTCTCCTTTTCATAACCAGTTTTTTCATCCGGTAGAGTTTATTGGGACGGAACGAGAACCCTCGAGATAAACAGGATTTAATGTCCCATCGAGAGAGACGCTGATGAAACTCGTCTTTTGTCAATGATCATCTCGCAAGCGCCCAACACGTGGGCGCAATTGTCAAACTAGTCGATAGAGCAAGTGTTGTTCGAATGTTGCTGTCCGGTTGCTGACAATTTGCATGGAGACAATTGGCAGCCCTCGAGTCGTAACGTTGAAAGTACCGAACAGTGGAATGGACGCTAATGGTATTACAAGCGGTAACACATGTTTTGACGCGCCACTTTGTGTACAAGTATCGGAAAAGACTTGTGAGCCACGCGGCGAAATGCAAAATGTCAATAAAACGACATTCGTCCCGGAAATGATCGCGCCGATTTAAGGGCTCGAAAATGTTACAATCAAATAGGAATGCCGAAGCGGTAAATATTGTCAGCACACTTGTTTTCGGTTTGGGCTTTTTTTAGTTGCTGGAATACTTTCTGATTGACAGTCCAGAGCTTTCGAGCTCTTGGAAAGTCATAAACTTTAAGCTTCTTGAAAGACTTCTCTTTATCGCATAGACTTTTGCTGATCTTTTGATCCAACTAAAAAATTCCTTGTTAAAAAGCAAAATAAATTAGACTGAATAAAAATTTCAACGTTAATGCCTTCAACTTTTCTAGTAGTTGTTTTCAATAAATAATGAAGTCAATAAAAAGGAAGAGAACTTTGTTAAATTAAAGTTCATCCATAAACTTGTGCTTTCAGGGTGTAAATTAATTTCGTTTCTTGTCGTTGCGTAAACAAGTGTATTGGAAGCGAGAACAGTATTTTTTTTCTTTTTCACAAGTACATGCTCTGTTACCAGCAATCGATCCTGCTCAAATTGAAATCAACCATCACTGCAAAAGACAAGTCAATTTATATTTGGCGCAACGTAAAATACCGTACTTCAGCTCAATTGCCCTCGATTCTGAGATGTAAGTCGAAACTGATGATTGCCGAGGTAAATCGTCTGAATCTTTAATTCTGCGATTTGATTGCAGTCAAACCAGAATCGCGTTTCGAATGTGTACGAAAGTTTCACGAATTCGTACACCCGGAAAGTCAATAAAACTCGTCTGTTGCTTCCAATCCGCTGTCAAGCGATTCGCTTGAATCGACCAAACAGAAAGAAATTATTTTTAACTTGATCACGTTTAGAATTTTGTTCATCAGTTTGGACAAACAATGACGGACAACGGTCAAATGAACGTTAACCGCTACTGTACGAGGCAGGTTAGAACGTCGTTGAAAAAGAAAATTCTTGCGTGTACAGAAACTCGAAAGCTTCATTTTCAGTTTGGTTTTTGTGTAGACTCAGTTTGGTACTTTTTTTGCACATACCAAATCTGAGCAGAGATTCAATTTTTGATTCGTTTTCAAACATGTAAATAAATGGATTTTTATTATGGTACAGTTTTGAGAGCATGAATTAGTTTTTACCATGTCTCATAGAGACAATTTCAGGCATAAAATGCATGAGTATATTAAATTATCAAGTTAGTTCAAAAGTCATACTTTGTTTTTTGATTTTTAGTATGAAACATCTCTGAAGGGAACATTTAGTTTTGAAATATGTGACAGGCACTTCTATCGAAATGTCTGTTACTTGCTGGTCAAGTTCTATCTTGACAGATCAGATAATACCCATCTCCTAAGATCTTTTGTAGTGAAACGAAATTATGAATTTGGCCCCGGGGTGAATACATTACAACTAGAAATGTGAGACCGTATGAAACTTCCAAAGTTTCAGGGATTAGAGAGAAATAGTGACTTTGGATGATTGCATGACAGGACAAATCTCCACCAGTTATAATGTCGTACACAATTGAATGAATTTTCAACTAGGATTTTTACTAGGATTCGTTGAGCAAAACTTGCTTGAATTTAAACATCAAAAGTAAAGAAAGTTTTCACTACACATTTCTACAGCTTGCACACTCTTCAAAAGTAATCTCACTGCTTAAACATTTGTACAAAAAACTCAATCTGAGTCCAAAGTCGGTGTATTATGTTAAAGATGCTTATGCCAGATTTTTCTATTACAGTCCGAAATACGTTAAACGTTATTTGGATCTCTTGTATAAAAATCTGACTTTCAGCTTCCGACATGTTACACCAAAGACCAAATCCTAATGCTTTCAGTTGTACAACTCACAGCTTTGTGAAAGCTTAATTTTTTATCTTCAAACTCGTTTTTTTTTTATTTTACAGCTTATTCGCAAAATTTTGGATTCAAAATTAATGTCTAAGTTGCTTCTTCAAATTCTCAGAATTGATTTTGAGTCTCTGATCTTGGACACTAGATGCAACTTTTTCTACAACACAAAATTTTAATTTTTCTATAAAAGCACTGAGCAATTTAGATCTTTTTAGGTAAATCTTTTTTCAACAAGATATTAGTGTTGCAAAGTACAAGTTACTTTGTCTAAAACTTTTTGATTTTCACAAGTGAGCATTAGATGTTACAGCGGTTGATGAAAGGGGACAAGTGTTTGACGACGGTTGGTTGTTTTGTTCGCAGGTATTGTCTCTTGGTGCTGATGTCCTTCCAGAGTACAAATTACAATCACCGCGGATCCACAAATGGACAATTTTGCACTATTCGCCATTCAAAGCTGTCTGGGACTGGGTCATACTCCTCCTCGTCATGTACACCGCCATTTTTACACCATACGTAGCTGCCTTTTTGCTATCCGAACCAGATTACAGCAGTAGAAAGAGCAAAAAATACAGCGATGATCCGATTGTTATCATCGATCTTATAGGTAACTTGTCAACTTTGATTTTTGGTTTTCTGTTCAGACAAAAAAAATAGTTGTAATTGCTTTTTGATTTGTTAAAAGCATCTTTCAAGATACAAAATATACACATTTTGTTCAACCCAACGAACATTCAACAAAAACATGACAGATGGAAGCTTTTGAAGATTGCTTTTGAATCTGAAACGTTCATCATTTATGATTGCGCGAATAAAATTCAAATCAGCTAACGATCCTTCTGTTGCACGCTCCAATTACGATTCAAGTTTTGTACCGGTCATGAATATTGTTTGAGTTAAAAATAATGTATTCCAACAAGTTTCATATTCAAAAGTTGGGTACAATATTGGCCTGATCATTTTGCAAAGAAAAATAGCTCCAATGAATAACGTGTTGTTTTTTTAAATTTTCAAAGAAAGTTGGTACTCGAAATTGTGTGTATTTTGTGTCGTCATTAGAGTTGAAACAGTCAGATCCAAGTTAATCAAAGTGATTAAGTTATTTATACTACCTTGATGACAACGAAATTATAGCTGTCAAGTGATGACAACTAAATTCAAGTGAACAAAATGAAGGACGCATTTACATTGTGCAAAGACAAACGATTCACGCTCGCTCTGATTGTATTTTCAGTCGACGTCACCTTCATTGTGGACATTCTCATAAACTTTCGTACAACCTTCGTCAACAGCAATGACGAAGTGGTCTCGCATCCTGGAAAGATAGCCGTCCATTATTTGAAAGGCTGGTTCATCATCGACCTGGTGGCAGCCATTCCCTTCGACCTTCTCCTCTTCGGATCGGACACAGACGAGGTGAGTCGCGAACTTGTGCACCAGCGATTAATTACCCCAGCACTGTCGGCCGCGACTCGATTATCCTAAACTACAAAAATGGACATTCAAAAAACCTTGTTCCGACGAAGCCACTTCTCATCGATTTCACATTAACGCCGAGGAAAGAGATCAAATTGAGCTTTTCCACGTGAAAATTAATTCTTTCGGCTAAGCTGGTCGGTTAAATGAATGCATTCATTTCAACCACTCAGTCAAATTCAATCTCAGGATTGCGGAATACATTTGAATTTATCAGGAAGAAATGAATTTCACTCGAATTGTTTTTATTCAACTTTCATTCGAGTTTTAATTAATTTTTTGTTTGTGTTTGTTTGTGTTGTGGTTTGATGTTTGTTTTTCAATTGTACATTATTGCATTGGAGATTGGAAATAATCCTGGGAAGTGTCTCGTCGTAACGATTAGTCGAGTTTAGAATGTCAGTGTTAGTTCTTGAGCCCGATAAGTTGACATGCCGAGTTCAAATTCTATATTGTGATTCTATAAATGTGTGCATTAGATGTCTTTTTTCATCAAATTGTTGCTTAGTTCTTTCTGTACGTCATTACTCGCCGTCGATTGAAATCTTCTCAAGTTTCATTAATTTTTTATTTTTCTTATCTCTGTCAAGTGTATCAACCCGATGATTAAAATCTAGTGTACATCTAATGCAAAATCGATAAACGCGTACGATGGGCGTTCTCTCGAATGAAATGATAAAAGATGCAATTTTCCCGAGAGACTCGCATACAAATCCCAATTTTGGTCTCATTAAATCGACCATTGAGATCATTGTGGTGTATGTTCATAAAATAATGTGAAACTGTCGTGTGAAATGACGCATTTCATTTTCTTTCTTTTTTGAAACCAAAAAAATTTCTCCTTGATATTTCAAATTGTTTATCACATCAGTGACGTTTTGATTTTCTGATTCCTATCATTTCTTGTGTTCAATCTTTCTGTTTCTTATTCTGAACTTGTTAATTTCGACCTTTTCTTTGATTTCACCCTCGAACGGTCTAACATTTTTGTCGGCTTTTGGATCTTTATTATTTCCACGTTTTTACTAACTAAAATAATGATTAATATTAATCGGCAAATCGAATTTTGTAAAGTTGATGAGAATTTGATTGCATAAATAAGATTGACGACAATTTTTGTATGCAATATATTATATATGTGTGTGCAATAATAAATGATAGTAGTAACCGAAATCAGAAGCAGTTATAAGCATTTGGAAATACAGAAATGTTATCGAGACAAAAAAGAATGTTTTTCGAGAGAGAAATAATGGCATTTTTATACGGCTTGCACTGCAATAAGGTATCTAACAATGCAAAAGATTTTTAACCTCACGTTTAACGTTTTCGTAGCTCGGCTTGGACAAGGACGAGGTTAGTCATACGCAGCTTGACGTTTCTTTCGATGCAGATTCGACATTCAATTTAGCGTAACTCTTATTACACCAAAACCACAAAAAAAATTTGTACCTTTTTCTCTCTCTCTCTTTTCTCTTCGTTCGAATTTATTTTCAAACGTTTTGTTTTTTATTTTGTCATTTTTTTAATCGTTTTTCGTTCCAATTTTTCTATCTGTCTTTCACATACAGACCACACAAACACACATATATAATTCACATTATTGCATTTATACGCTTTTTACAAGAGTCACGATGTTAGCGCGATTTTGCACACGATTGATCACACAGTCACCATTCACCCTCGAAAATTTTTTTTCAACTCAAAAAACTGTCTGAAACAGAGAAAATTGTAAACAAATTCATATTTTTTACCATTAAAATCGGTGATGTGAACTGGGTTTCATGATTTGAGATTTGTGATGCTAGATGCCATCCACAGCCATCAATCACCACGAAATGAAGAATTTATATGAAAAACGATTGCTCTTTTGGCAATACCAACCGACCGCGAAACAAATTGATCGAATTTGGATCCACTATCGATTGCAGTTGGAATGTAAAAGCTTCTGTAAAAGCTCTAGAAAATAGCTGCTAAATGTTGATATGTTAAAAAACTAAAGTTTTCTAAAACAGATCATTAAATTATTTATGAAAAACCATACTTCAAATGTTGTTCCATCTAAACTTTTAAATAGTGAATTGTGTAAAAAATTTTACTCCAAAATTCCTTGACTGCTCGATTTTTCATCTGAAAAAGAGTAAATTTAGTTTGAAAAAAAATTGTGAAAAATGAACGCCTACAAATTATTTGCGAACGCATTTTCTCGTAATTCACTTGAAGAAAATTTAACCCAAATATGAACTATTGAGTAATGTAGGAAGACTTTTATCGTGTCGTTAAGCGTTTCGCTTGTCCGAGCGTGGTATAACATAACGCGCCTCGATTTTCGACCCTTATCGATTCGTTTTGGCCCAAATACAAGCAGACAACTGTGTCATGACTCAAAACGCTCACGTGCTTCGTTCAGACGAATTTCGTTGCCATGTATACTCATGAAAATGCATATTCCTTGGCCAAGTTTGTTTAAAAAAAAATTCAACCAAAGTTATAAACAATTTTTTCATACAAATTAACTTCGAAGCAAAAAGTTAAAATAGTCGTTCTTGTCTTTGAACTAAAAAATGGCAGATTTAAAGGTGACGGAAATTCTGTGGTTGAAAAGAAGAAAAAACAAGTCTTTTTTTTATCACGTGTACGCACACGCGCTTACACTGATTACATAAAATTCAACGTACGTGCTTTTTTTCAAGCGAAAAAAAGCTGAGCCGTTCTTGAATAAAGAGGAAATCTGAATTTGATGTTTCAAAGGCAGCGCAAAATACTCGAGGTCGTA
This sequence comes from Telenomus remus, assembly GCA_020615435.1. Lineage (NCBI taxonomy): Eukaryota > Metazoa > Arthropoda > Insecta > Hymenoptera > Scelionidae > Telenomus > Telenomus remus. The sequence goes on from CM036337.1 coordinate 13,622,497, forward strand.
ATTATTCGCACACGTTTAATGAACGAAATAAAACACAATAAAAACATCAAAACAGTGTGGATTAAACAGTATAAATAACAATTAGTACACGAGGAACAACATTTTCAGTCATACATTTTATCAGGAGCAAAAAACATTCATCCAGATTATTATTTTTAATCTCAACGAAACTTCTAAAAGCAAAGAAATATGAATGACACAGATCACTGTTGTTCAACTAGGCAAAAATACATATCTCAAAACAAGATCGTACAAAACATAACGCAAAATTGAGATAAAAAGGTACGCCCGCGATTTTTCTTAGCTGAAAGTGTACGTAATAAAAAGCTTATACAATATTTATGATTTCGTCAACCCTCTTTGCGTTCGAGCCTTTTTTCCTACAATTTTTAGTTCAACTATGGTTTTTTTCTGGTCTGCTTTCGTTGCAAGCTATTTTATTACCTTTGATTTCATCTACAATATTGCATTTTAGTTGATTTTGATACCGCATCAGTGACTGTTCGTTTTACATATAACACTTTAATTTGGTTATCACGCTTGAAATAAAAATTTCCTCAACATAGTCCAGTTTCATCTTTTGACTTGTTTGGGCGTTTGAGCGATTGAGTTTTTTTTCAATGAAATTAACAGTGAGTGCATGAATGAAAAAATAAACAGGAATTACAAGAAACTGAAACTGTTTTCATATTGTTATTTTACCGAACCTAACTTCAAACAATCAAAACAAGATAATTCGTCACTTTTCAACTATCAAAGTTTGAGTTTCTTCGATTCGAAAAAAGACCGATGCGAAAATTCATAACAACAAACAGCTTTGCATGCGTCAGCTTGAATCACCACCAAAAAAAAGAGTTGCATAAAGAAGTGAGAATAAAATTGTTTCTGGTTTGAACTGTACAAACCTCGCCATAGTTGTTTTGCGTCTTTGCCAGTAATGTTGACGTAACTATCCGAAGCGGTCCCGCAGTTGATTTGAGACCCCCCTTTGAGCCTAAAGATACAAGTAGTTATTTTGAGGTAGTTTACCGGCTCGTTTCACCCAATCCCAATTTAGAAAGTTTTGATTAGCAGTTTAAAGGACACAACTTGAAACTGTTTTTTGAAGTATCACCCTTTGATGAAATTTTGTATGCTCCAATCCAGAGTATGATTACAAGAGTAAGGCGAAGTATTAATTGCAAGACCCGTTCGGATGTTGCCAATGTGATTGCGGACATGAAAATATTGTGAAAGTAAAAAATTAGAGAAAAAAAAACAAGCCATAGGGATTGCGCTTCGAAGATAGGACAAAATCAAATTATTTGCAGACAACGACGCTAATTGGCCTGCTGAAAACTGCTCGTCTTCTACGACTGGTTCGAGTGGCGCGCAAAATCGACAGGTACAGCGAGTATGGTGCTGCCGTTTTGCTGCTTCTTATGGCGACTTTTGCCTTGATCGCACACTGGATGGCGTGTATCTGGTAAGAACGATTTTTTACTTGAAATAATTTTTTTTGTTCAATTTAGAGCATTTTCTTTGTTTGACTGTGATTTTTGTGTTTATTTAAGACAAAAAGTTTTACAGTTGAAATTAACGACGCAGCTAACCATAACCAGGCTATTACGAGGAAGTTGCTGAATAAATTTGGTTAAAACTTTTTGTCAGAATGTATAACGCGAGATAAAAGTTGACCGCGCGACTTCGCTAATTATTAACAAAGCGACCAGAGCGAAACGGTTATTATTATCGTTATGCAAAATTCAACATATTTGGGTAATGTACGTCGCCGCTGACCCAAAACATGGCTGCGATCTGATTGCGCTGATTCGAATTGAAAGTTAATGTCCGTTATAATGTTTTAGCGTGAGATTAATTTTCAATTGACGAAATTTTGTATATCGAAATTAACGTCGCCACGGTCTTATCGTAAATAATCATTCGGTTTATTGACAAGCTTCAAATGGGCCATGATTGATGGTAACGCTGTTAGTATTTATGAGTTATTATGCGGATCAATAATTTAAATTTGCACTTTATTAATTAGTCCAATGACTAAGAAGCTGTTGTCATAATTTTGTAAGACAAACGACGCGGCCAAAAAATTAAAACGAGACTAAGAAGAAGCTCGCTGAATACTTTAGTTTGAACCTGTTGATCTTGAGATATAAGGCTATCATAAAGTTGATTTCATAAAAAAAAGATGATGTTTTGTGAATATTTGATGTTTCTTTTAGTGCTTCTGACCGTCTCTGAAAAAGTTCAGTTTTTTAATAAATATATTTTAAAAGATCTCCAACTTGAAAGTTTGATTCGAGTTCTTCGTACCGACTCTCTGAAACCGTGATTTTATGTTCGTTTATAAAAGTTCTATCTCGATGGTAGGAATAAATTTGGAGTCAATTTTTTATTGAAGCCGTAAAAAATCAATTTGTTGGCTGGTAAACTGAATCATAAGAATTTTATCAGCATAGAAGAAAATTTCAAGACTTTTATAAACCACTCACGCATAATTAATGCTCGATTAAACACATACAAAGTTGGAGAACTAATTTTATCAAATAATTGGAAAAGTTGGGCGTCAATGTATAACAACACCGTAACAATTAATTTCATAGGTAGTCGAACGAGCTTAATTTTTCAATTACTTTCCGAAACAAAAAGTTCCTGATAAATTGGTGATTCCTTTTCGCGCTAAAATATTATCCGCGTTCGTAATGAAATTATCCTGGGATTTGCCACTTAATCCTCGTCCAACTTGAAGATGTTTTTCGCAGACACAAAAGTTGATCAAAGGAAAAGAAAAATGAGACTTAGTGGAACTCAACAAAAACTATGAAAATGGCGTTAGTAAACAAAGCACAATGGCATTTGGACTTTGAAATTAGGTTTAGCACGAAACACATTTGTTATTCGGAAGGTACTTTGGCGATTACTCAATCTGATCAGATTTTATCCATTGTAAGACTTCAATCCAAATATAACCGAAGGAAGTTGATAACAAATGTTAACTACCGGATTTAGACACAACGTGTACATATTTCAATCAACCTAACACCAGTAACTAAAATTAAACTTAATTGAACTACTCTATATCCTCTGCCTTGCCAATACATTTTGTACGACTGAACAATAACTATGATTTAGAACCATCGGAACTGAATTTCAAATGCGCTTTTTATCCCTTTTCAGGTACGCAATCGGAAATGCGGAAAGGCCTACTCTGAAAAGTAAAGTAGGCTGGTTAGATATCTTAGCGAACGACACTCATCAATTTTACTACCAGAACGACACGGGTGGTCCAAGCATAAAAGTAAGTCTTTCCAGCGATTAATTTCTTGAGAGCCTCATCAGACAACTAATCCTTCTTGTTTGTTTCAGAGTCGCTACATCACAGCTTTATATTTCACCTTCAGTAGTTTAACGTCGGTTGGGTTCGGCAACGTGGCGCCCAACACCGATACCGAAAAAATTTTCACCATCATTGTCATGCTCATTGGATGTAAGTTTTGAGTTCGAAAAACTTGTTTCTGAAACTTGGTGTCTAAGTAGTTTCTAAAAGTAATTAATTTTGATCTGATCATTAATCGGGTTTAACTTCGTAGCTCTGATGTACGCCAGCATTTTCGGTAACGTTTCGGCGATTATTCAGCGACTGTACAGTGGCACTGCCCGATATCACACACAAATGCTCAGAGTTAGAGAATTCATCCGGTTTCATCAAATACCGAATCCACTGCGACAGCGCCTGGAGGAGTACTTCCAGCATGCTTGGACGTACACAAACGGAATAGACATGAACAGTGTCTTAAAAGGCTTCCCGGAGTGTCTTCAGGCGGACATATGTCTCCACCTAAATAGAAACTTGCTAAATAATTGCCGAGCATTCCAAGGAGCAAGTCCTGGTTGTTTGAGGTAATTCGTTTAATTTGGGTTTTAAAGTAATCAACTCTAACTACTTTTGAAACGATTTAATTTTATTTAATGTTGACTTTTATGGACCAAAAATTCTAATAATGAAAATAGAAAGAAACAAATGATTTGTAAAGAAATGTAAAAAAAGATTGAAATGTTTTTCGGGTATGTATAAAAACTCTTCAACGGTTTAATAATTGGAACGTTACAAAAAAAAAGTAGAGAAAAACCCATTTCGTTTTATTTATCTACTTGATGAGAGGTCTGAAAATGGTGACTCTCTGAAAAACAGTCGTGCAATTTCGGTGACCTGCAGACTCACAAAGGTCCACTTGTTGACGCAAATCAATAATGAAAAACATTTGCAGGGACAGGAATAAAGCCGTTAAGCAAAAACGTTTGGATGTTCCTCCATCAGATATCTGATTTCGACTAGAACAATTTTCGCCGCCGCAAGCAAGATTTATGTAATATTTCGAACGTCACATGCACTGTCAAATATTATATTCTGAACTGTATTTAATGATTCGGTTATCGTTTGTTTTCATCGGGTGTCCTTTCGTTCAAAAAAAAAACTCTCAATATGAAAGTTTGTTGCAAACGCGGCGAATAAAGTTTCGACAGTTCGTTAGAAATTTTTCGAACGATTTTTCTTATCACTTTGCAAGTTTTTTTTTAGTTCACGAGGTCGGCGGCGAAATTTTGTTACAGCCGAATGCCAAATTGAAAACAGGATAACCCAGTTGATTGTAGAACTCGACTATTTGTTTAGCATTACATAACGGTCGGTCACATTGTTAAGCCCGGAAACTGGTGCCTTTTTTGTAACTGCAGTGCTGTTGAAAAGCAAATTAAATCGCTCGCATCAATATTATTCGAGGAATGCAGTGGATCCGTTCTAATTGGGACTCACCGTTGTTCGTTTGATGTTTGAACTAATTAAGCTCTCCAAAGTCTCATAGCATTTGTTTTATTTAACTCTCGTTATTTTGTATCGTAGAATTTTATTTCACGTATTAATTAACAAAAACATTCCATTGTCATGAACTTTTCTGTACAAACTAGTGTTTAACAATCAAATATTTGTATCGTGATTGAAACTTTTCGACTTTTTTCATTCAAAGCTGCTATAAAGCAACATACTCTTTATTAATATTTTCAATTTTAATTATGCTTTTCAAATGGAAGAATGTCAGAAATCACTACCTTTTCTATACACGTTGCTTTAATAAAAACATCTATAAATTCAGTTTGATTAAAAAACTCGTATGAAAATTCAAGCCAAAAACTATTATGTAAAAGAAAAATGTTTTTCATTGATCAAATAATTAGGGATAGAAAGAATTGATACAATTTGTGACACCTTTGGACCTTTGTGAATTAAATTGTAATCTGTTTTTTCAGAGCCTTATCGTTGAAATTCAAGACGACGCACGCCCCGCCTGGCGACACGCTGGTTCATCGCGGCGACGTACTCACGTCATTATACTTCATCTCCCGGGGGAGCATCGAAATCCTCAAGGATGACATCGTAATGGCCATTCTCAGTAAGGATGACATCTTCGGGGAAAACCCTTGCATATACACGACCGTAGGAAAGTCATCGTGTAACGTGAGAGCCCTTACGTATTGCGATCTACACAAAATTCACCGCGACGACCTTCTTGATGTGCTGGCATTGTACCCAGAGTTTTCGTCCCACTTCAGTCAGAACCTCGAGATCACGTTCAATATGAGAGATGTGAGTAAATTATTCAGTATCTTGAGTCAACCTCTTGTGTTCCCCTGTACTCAACAACTCTTCACAACAAGCTACGGCGAATCTTGTTTTTGTTCGACGGCAATCTAAAATTGCGACAAAAAAGACACTTTTGATGGTTACTGTTGGTGTATTAAAGATGGTTTTTAACGTTGAAAAACGTTTTTTCATTTTTAGGAAGAGCAAGAAGGCGTGGATCCAATGTCAGCGAGATTTCCAGTGAGTACGCCAACGGACGTCGATTTTGACACAAGGAGATTTGCTTTCCGTCCACCAAGATACCGTCGCGGACCTGGAGGTTTGCCCATCAACACCAATCTCATTCCTACTGGTCGTCAGGACTCTTTGCAAGAGGATAACGATGATTAGTACGTTTCCATCAATGTCAAAAATTCGATATGAAAACCCGTCCAATTCAAATGTTAAACGCACGCAAATTATTTGGAAATTGATTCGGATCAGCTAAAACTTGCTCGATGATAAATAATTATTAATGGATAGACGTCTCTGCAATTGAAATGTATCAATCTACTTTGATATTGCATTATATGGCCAATCTCCTTCCTATTGTTCCTTTTATCTCCCACATTATCGGTAATATCCATTATAAATAACAAAAGAATTTTGCAATCACTCTCTTGTTCACTGAGAAAATTAATCATAAAATTACCTTTTTGTTCGCTAATATCAATTATTTTATCAACTCGACTGAAATACCATTGTTCTGAAATGAAAACACATGAAAATAGTTTTTCAAGAAAATTTGATTGGACTATTTTAAATTAGATTTGTATGAGGACTTTGTATACACTCATTGAATTCCATGATGATTGATTGAAATTTCCTTTCAGTGATAAAAGCAGTGGTCACGGTATCCTGGAGTTCAACACCGACAAAGCCGGCCAAGATGTCACACCTCTCAATCTCGAATTTGAGGAGCCGAAGCAAAGAAGCTCAACCCTAAATTCAATCACTGGTGAGATACGAATACACTTTGGTGAACCGCAAAAAACGCGAATTTCAGTTCGAGTTCTTACTCTCTTTTTTCTCTTAATAATTCCCTCGTTTCATTTTCACAGTTACAAATCATTCATTGGTTGAAAACGTTATTTTACAAAAAAATTGAACAAACCAAAAAAAACGGACAGTGATGATGAAAACAATATAGAATTTCGCCCCGAAGGCGTAAAAAATAAGTCGAAGTAACTCAATTTATTTATGATCAAGTGAACGTAACGCGGTTGAAGTTATCCGGCTTGAATTCTTGCTGTTTTCAGTTTCCCATCCGGTATGGATTGAAGTAATTTTATTTTCATGCTGAAGATTGAATTTGTCTGATGAAAATTGTGACGTCACTTGATCGTTGCGGTGTTGTAAACAATATCAAATGAAATGGGGTCGACTCTCAGCACTGTCTCGCTCGCATTCAAAATTTTAACGCTAATTAAATGGCGTTTATCCAACACACATACATTACTTCATGTTTCCTTTGTTTGAGGAATGTGTTTCTATGCACGGCTAATATTTCATCCCGTAATAATCAATTAATATTACACACATTAGAAACAGAATTAGTTTGAAGTTTATCTCTAAGTGATATTAAATTCACCCTCCGAAAAAACAATCTGATCAATTTAATACCACTTGGGAATGTACAATCTATCTTAGTAGTTGTTCGTATTACACATTTATACATAAACTCAGTGTCGCGATTGTTCAATTCTTTTAGTCACGATGGTTTCATACTGAAAAATTCAATGTTCCCCCAGGCTTAAATTTACAGTCACCTTGCCTGTAAACAATGTAATGCACAAACTCATTAAAAATTGTACAAAAGTTCAAACCATATTTTCCATGCCAGAAAGTTGTGACGCGAGCTTGTTAACTTTCTGAGCAACTTCTTATTGAAATTTTTGCTTTAATGCAAGTTTAACTGAATTCCGTTGAAATTCTTTCAACGAAATTATTACTCGATGGATGTGAATATTCAATGAAAAGTTAATTTGTTCGACAAAAATGTCGTCTCTCCAAAGAACATTGAATTTTTTCAAATTGTTATTATTATCATGCAATCGTCAGTGTAGCTTGATCGTTACTTAGAGCTCAGAGAGCTTAGGTGTCCCTGCGCGAACTTTTCGGCTAAAATATAACTTGTAAGTAACGACGAGCGTCATTTATGCGCTTTGCGTTTGCGTTTGCGGTTTGGTACCCGGTTGGTTAACCCTTCTGAAACCTGGTTGTTCAGGCATGCTAACCCATCTCAAGCGCAGCATACCGGACCTACGTCAGCACAAGATTCATCTACAGCCTCTTACAAGTCACGACTATCTCGCCAAGCAAAGTGAGTACGCCGGAGCCGCTTCTTATTTTTTTTACCATCTTTTTTTCCACTCGCGAATTGTTATTCCAGACGCATGTGTTGACACTAGTTTAGAGACTCTGTCATAGTTCCAGTTCAGTAGTTTTGTCCACGTTGCTACACAAACATTTTTTTTACAATTATCGCACTCCACAAAACTGTTTGTTTTTACTTCTTACGTTTGTTTTTTTCAATTATAAACTGATTTTGGTTAGTTATTTTTACTATTGAAAAAAAGTTGAAACCCCCGAAAAAAAGAAACCAAACTGAAGACACCTTTCGAAGTGAATTTTGCACATTTTGAATCTTATTTTGATTAACTTTGTTTATTCTTTCATTTTTGATTAGTTTTCTTTTGAGTTTAGAGTGCAAAACAAGTTTAGGAATAATTGATGAAAACGAACGAGGATAATCAATCGAATTGTATTTCACGTAGTGACGACGCCTTTGACCAAACCCGCCCGTAGAAGTTCAGCCGCTTGCGAAAGTTCTCTCAGTCATACCGTGGCCCATGCAGCTTCTACAACGTCCAGTCACTATACAACACCCTCGCCACCCCAACTAGCCCACTCGAACGGTACGTACCACTAACTTTCATTTGACCAAAAAGTTGAACGAAAAATTCCAATAAAAAGTAAACTTCTAACGAATCCACTCATTCAAAATCTTATCATTAAAATGTCTTCTAATCACAAGTGTAAAAAAGTGTTGAACTTTTCTACCCTTGTGATACTAAGTGGGATGTGAAAATAAGAAAAAACGGAAGTTTGAAAGTAGACAAAATTTGGTTTCTAGGCAACTTCCAAAGTGGTCCTGGCCGGCCGTTAGAAGAAGTGAATGCAAGAATAGACCAGTTGTCAAGACAGGTATCGTCGCTGGAGCATTCAATGGCCGGCGATATTCGGCTGATCTTGGCACTGCTTCAACAAACGCTCAATTCCTCAAGAGAGAGTTCTAGTATAGAGATGCCTGGCACCGCTCCCGCGACAATAACAAGGGCCGGCGGTAGGGCCCCTGCTCTGGTACAACGTTCCGCGAGCGAACCTCAGCCACCCTCGACTGTTCAACCGCCACCCAACAACGGCAACGGCAAAATTCAACCAAGCACTTCGCATGGCTTGTTCAGGTAAACTGCCAACTCTGACACCTCGGAATGACCTATTGACCTTTGATGTTCGCTCTTAATCGTTATCACTTTGCCATCAACGTTTTTTAATAGTACAGTTTTTGTGACCAACTTTTTTTCAGCGATTGGCGTATTTTATTTTCTTTAAAGTATTAATTTCTTTTTTTTTGAAGATATACTGAGGGGCAAACGTCTGGCAATGAGGCAGTTGAAAAGTTTTATTGTGCAGTAAATTGTTTGAATAAAAAAAAATGATAAACTGCAGGAAGTTAAGAAAAACGTACTTAATGAGTTGAAAATATCTGGCGCAACGTTGAATGGCAAAGTATAAATTGGCGCAGTCATGCATCATCTTTTTCGGCAAACGATTTGGCCCAACTTTTCAACTTTTTGCTCAGAATTTGTCCGTGCATAAAAAGGCCGATGAGCACAATAAGACGTTTCAGCTGATCAACTTTGTTGCACATTTTTTTGAACCAATTATTATTTTTGGACTTTTGGAAGTAGACTAAGGTTCTTTTTTTTTGTCACTGACCTCGGTTTTTAGGTGACGCGGATTTTCTCTGAAAAATAAGTGGTGTAAGAAGCGTGTAATTGGATGAAGTCGCGTTGGAGGATGTTTTGCGAAATTTGTAATTGAATTTTAGAGATCCAAGGCTAAGAACATTTTTCAGTGAAAATCAACAGAATTCATCCCTCGAAAGACCCACAAAACATGATGCGATGTGAAAGGATTGATCATGATAAAGTAATTGTCCTGATTTTGTTCCTAAAAAGCTTTCTTTCGAAATCCCTGGATCAGTTGCATTTGATTTCGGCATCTTTTATTTTGGATAAATTGGACAAGTTTCGCAGGTGACAGTCACTCCTACAGTAACATTGGGAATCCGTTTTGAGCATTGCCACAAATTAGTTCATCAAGCAATAGTGAATCGCTCGACATTGTGTATAATTCACGCCACGATTATTCAATTTGACTCCATCATTCGGCTGACTGGCTTTTGTTCAAGTAGTAAAGAAAGTCCTTGTGTTGCAATATCTTTATAGGCCAAAACACTCTGACTGGTATACTAGGCGTTCGGCCGCGCTTCCTTCGACCTTTTTTCACCTTACTTCTCGTCACTTCGATCATTAAGTCTTGAGTCAGCCGGTACTGGAAATGAAATTGTACGATTATTACAGAGAAGAGTGGAAAAAAAACGAGCTATTTTCACTGCAACATTTTTATTCACAATTTACATTCATTATGAAACGAAAAATAAAAAGTACCTCTTGATTGTTCGTTGCATCCTTCTTCTTCTTACTTTTCCTTTTGGCAGTCTTGTCTGCCACTTTCTTGGCCACATCACGTTTCCTATTCGACTTTTTTCGAGCGCCTTGAGTTTCGCTTGAATTGATCCAATATAATATCATCTTCTTTCTGCAAACATAACATTTCTTTTGATATCATTCGCACATCCTAAAGTGCTTGTATTGTTTGATTTTAATCAAAATCGAACATCTGATATTTGAGAATTTTCCACCATTTTTGTTGTCAAGTACAATTGTTTTAATCCGATTAACAAAAGTCAAATATTTGTTGAGAATTAAGCCCAATATTCAATTTTTTATTGATAGACAAAGAATGAAAAGTTTAGTAGAAAACTCAAGCACAGTAGATTTTTAGTATAGTTATCTAAAACCTTTCGTTACTCTAGTTTGGCATGACTTAGGATTTTAAAACTTTGCTTAGAATATAGAGCAATTATTTACTTCGCTTGCGGATCAGTACTTTCTGATATTTTAGCATTATCTTCCATGGAAACTGAATCGGTTACACTTCGAACCAACGAGACTGGTTTATTTTTGTCAACCGAGTTCAACTCCATTTAAAAGTTTAGCTCGATTCGTTTAATTTTGCAAAAGACAAAAGATTTTGAACTTTGACTGTCCGTCAACGTGAAACAAACTTTAGTACCGTGTCACAATGACGACAGTCTTTTTTCATTATTCTATTCCATTCTATTCCATAAATTCAAATTTGTTTCAATTTCAGTTTTACAATAGTTTTCAAACTTTGATTCCATTTTCACTGTAGCTCACGCTAGTTAAAGTAATCTCCAATTCAGAACATACATCTACAATCATAAAACAATCCTTATAAAGTTTAACGTATTAATTTTAATGAGCTATACGATCTTTTTCCATCAAAAGTATTTTTCTAAAGATAAATTTTTTATGATAATCCTCTTATAAATCAAGGAGAACATTTTTCCATTCGAATAATGCAGTACGAATTTCATAATTGTTTGATTAAAATTTCTTTGGAATAAAAGCTCAAGGAAAGATTAAAATTTTATCTCTAAAAGACGACACGAAAACTCAACAGGACTCAAAGCAGTGAAAAGAGTGCGGAGCTCCAAGTGGCACTGCTCAAAACAATTAGAATGAAACTAGAATGCGTATTTTGTCCCTCACTGTATATAATCACGCGCTTCGATGAACTCGCTAACAGCCAAAACAAGGACGAGCAAAACCAAAATGAACATTTGTTTTGTCAGGCCTGCGACGAGGGACCCGACCTCGACGTCGTCCGGCACGTCGCGCTTAACCGTAACGTCGGACGCGTCGGCTTTGGCTAACGCGTTGCAGACTGCTTTGAACAATAGAGCGGCGCCGACGAGGTCGCAAAGTCAGCCGGTGGATCTTGCCATTCCGCCGAGCACGCAGCAATCACATCAGCCTCACGCTTGGCACAGCCAACCTGCTGCTTTTAGACGCGGCGAGTTCAGAAGCGGGTAAATCATCAACATTTTCAGTTATCGACTTTTCGCCTTTCTGCTACTCTGACCTGGCTTCATCTCATCAAATATCATTTGCCACCAATCATCCATCCATATTGATCATTTCATGCTCCAAAAAAAGTACTCAAAAGCCTTGGCTAAAACAGGAATGTTGTAACGTATTTTCAATCGGTAAGATATTCTAAACATAACAAATTTCGACGAATAAAAAACTACTGTTTCTTGAATCTCGGAAAAAAATTTTTTTACTCCGTTTTTTTTTTATGTAACACTTTTCTAACACCTTTACAAAGCCATTGAAGTGTAAAATTTCACACCTCATTTCGGATAAATGGGATGTACCTGGTAGGATCACTTTTATTCTAGTCGATTAGTTCTAAACGTCGGTTATAACAACCTCTTAAAAAACAATAGAAGACTAAACTTTGTCAATTAACGAGCAATCTCAAATTATCAAACGATTGAAAAATCAAAGTTGCATCAAATCTTTTTTTTTATATTCACACAGGACATTTTCATTGGCATACCAAGTTTCCATCGAAGAATATGAAATATTAGCGCTTAAAAAGAATGTCGCATGAAGAAGCAAGAGCCACGTGATAAATGAAGCACTATAATTTCACGATCCATTCCATGAGCTATACTGAAATAAATAAGGATCCTGCTTAAAAAACTGTTTCCAATAGTTTCAAAGTTTAGGTGATTTTTGAAGTGGCAATAAAAATCCGCCCTTAACTAAGTCAGAACTACCGAGGCAAACTGCAATGAGATGTTTCTACGAAAGTTTATCAAATTAGAGACACTACGGATATATGCACACTTTGTTTTCCAGTTTCTATCTGGGTTAATTACAATTTAAACCACATGTTTGGCACTTGTGATTTCTCATGAGAAATTTCGATCCATTTCGAATGTGTGTGTCTGCTAATTGCACTTTTCAATCCTCCAAATTAACAGAAACAAAGAGCAAGTTCAAAAATCAGTCTAAACTTTGAAGAAGTTCGAAAAACGGGGACCTTGGCTACATTTTTTGATTAGTTATTACAATTCTCCTCCCACCCGAAGGTATAGTTCGTTCAACAAGCGTTCAGAGCCAGAAACGGACGACCCTTGGAGTTGTGTGGTGCCCATACCAGGCGTCTCGGACCGGTCGCAGCGTCCAAGGAGTAGCGAGTCGAGGAAGGACGATCCGAACCACCGTGGCATCGCGGAACAGTCCACATCGAGACAGGAGAGCAGACCTGACGCCGCCCAGTCCAGGTCGGACATGTCCAGGCAAACCAGCGAGGACACGTCGTGGGACTTTGCGAAAAACGAGGCGCCCATCGCCAGGCTCGAATCCCTCGACGAACTCGACCAGGACCAGGGGGGTTAATTTCTGCGAAACTTTTAGTTTAGGGCTGGGAACCATTACGTTGATCTGTAATTCATCATGGCAACTAGAAAACAAAACTTTTTGACTTCATTTTTTTCTAAACAAGTTCAGATTCAAGATCGTGGGTTTTGGTTTCAAAGTGGTTTTTGCAACAGGCGTTTTGATGGTATCAAAAGGAAAATACAGAACTGAGAATTTACGTTTCAAATGAAATTGCCATTGTCATTATGAATTATAAGTGATACAAGTACGAATTAAAACTGCCTCGTTGTAGGTGCAAATTTTAGGAGCAGCGCTGTAGTCGCACGGACAAATCTGGCTGTGGTTGGGTCGCGGGCTTATCGCAATTTCATACGGATGAGACGACGCGAGTTTGTGGCAACGTCGGGCTAATCATGTTGACACAAACGCGCTCGTTGATTTAGCTAGCAAGGAACAAGTTACGTTTCTAATTTTTTTTTTATTTATTTATTTCCTTTTTCTTTCGGATGATATAATTGTAAACAATAGTTAGGTTCGTTTTAGGATACTTCACCGAGAATTTATCTATTGTAACGTATTAGGTAAGTGCTTGTAAATCGACAGTCGATTCAGGAGATTTTCATCGCACGAAAATTCAGACGTTAGATATATTATTTAGGTACGGAGATAAGGCGAGTCTGCCGCAACGACACTCGACCCATCAACCCGGAGTACAATTCTGATTAAATAATATATATTCGCGGTTGTACATAGTATTTTACGTAAGTTTCCAAGCGCCGGGCTTTTGTGTCGACTGTTGTCAGCAGCAGCCTGTAAAGGAGAGTAGCGGGTCTACATTCATCACACAAAATATGTATATACTGATATCGGTTTTAACCCTTTGCCCCTTTTTTATATAAAAGAACGGAAAAAAACAACTTTCAAAGCTATATTCAGATTGTAACTGAATGAATGGTTGGCTGCACTGACGGACCACGTTTTAATTAAAATTTACATTTCATTCTGTGACTGTAACTCTTTCAACGACAAGTTTACACTTTATTTGATGTGTTTCATCACTTGAGAAAGAAAAATAAAAGCTTCAAAAAAAGAGGAACCATGCGAATAACGAGCGCAAAATGTTGGACAAGAGTGGCTGTGCACCTGATTATTTTTCGTACTCCGGTCAGAGTGAAACGTGTCTCTGAGTAAACGTGTGAAACCATGCACTTAGCGTTTATTAAATGCTCGTATTTGCCCAAGCTAAAAACGAAAGTGACGAATTGCACGGAGCCAGAAATAAGGAGACATTAGCAGAGACAAAAGTTTGTCGCTTTCTATAAACGTTGAACAGCGGCTCTGCCAATGTGAAATCGTTCATTCAATTACACCTCATTGCAAAGAGCGGGTCTGAGAATTTTCGGGAAACAAAAAAACAAACAATCGGAACCAAAAATCGATTTGGCAAATTCATTTCGAACGTCTTGTCGTTACAGTGCCTTTCTTTTCAACTCGTTTGATATAAAGCAAAAGAAACATCTGAATAACAAAATACAAATTGACGAAACTATGGACAGCAGTTGAATTAAAGTTTTGCGAGCGATTGCTTTTTCATTGTCGCTACTTTCGATTGGTTTCCGACGATGATCAGCTCCTCTGTACGTGCGCGTTTTTTACGATTTTTAATAATAACTCAACCGGGCGTGAAACGTCCGGATCGGCTTTTTTAGATCCGTCATTCGAAAATATGCGGCGCAATATGCTTATTCTTTTGATATATACGCAACCTCACCAGACAATTACCAGACATATCTTCGATGAGTGCTTTTCAAATTATTGCTCGATTCTTCGTGGGGTATGTTTTCTGTTTTGGAACACGGCCGAATTTATTTTAGTCGTAAATTCGTTCGCGACCTTATTATGTCAAAGATGTTTGTTACCGCAAATCGTAATATTTTATGAACAGTAAACAAGCGCGATCAAATACGTGAGATGTAAATTTTGGTTTTCAAAAGAACTCGAGCGAGGGTTTCTTTTTTTTTTATTTTGTCCTTGAACAATCAAGAGGCACTGCTAATATGGAAAGATCAAAGATGATATACGATTGTTGAGTGATGCGACCTCTCTGAGGTTCAAAAAAAAAGTTTCGATACACAATTCTGTGATAAGAGTGTTAAAGTTGGATTTCGCTTGATCTAATTTATTAGTTTTTACTTTTTAATTTTTTATGAATTGAAACAATTCTCTAGTCATTTTGTTATTTAAAAGATAAAAGTGACAATGTTGAGAAATGTACACTTTAGAGGAAAAATAAATTAAAAATTTATCAAAGTGCTGTATAATAGTTTGGCGTCTAATTTTTCCATAGGAGTACGGTCTCGATCGGCGATCCATGGAACATTGAATAGTGCGGAATTGTTGAATAAGAAAAAGCATCGTGAAACATAAAGTAACATTTTTTGTTTTAGAATCTAAAAGTTAAATTCAGCCATTCGAATTCTCAATCAGCTTCTTAGAATTGTCAATAATGCATCTGTTTTCTTCTTTCGGAAAGCGTAAATAAATGAACCTGTCGATCGATCATCGCGATGCTCATTAAAAAAACGAAGTTAGTCTGATTGTATATTTGAACGTCTACATTTTCTCCCGCACAATAAACGTCGCGAGACAGCAGAATAGGAAACTCATCTGGCTTCATTTTCCACGCATGTTATCTCGTCACTCGCGCATCCAATATGATAATACCGATAAACAATTTTAACCGTATCGCAACAACGGCATTCGGCTTTCGCCGCACGTTTCGTACTTTATCGAAGCTGCATTAAATAATCCTACACATGCAATGCATACGACGCATAGTCGATAATTCATTTTAAAAATTAATCAACATTTTTATATGAAAATCGAGTAACTGATAATGAAAAAATAAAGAAAATGGAAAGTGCGATTTTAGGATATTTAAAAAGTTGAATCATGGCGAGCGGAAAAAATGTAGACTAAATTGATCCTGGATTGTAAATTCACCGACGAGAGTGCGATGACTGCACTTTTTTTTTCATCAAGCTTTTTCCATGGCTGACGCTGATACAACATAGTGTGATACGTGACGTGAACCATTATTGCGATCTGATATTCAATAAGGGATAGAATCGAGGACAGATCGGAAAAATTTTTATTATGCTGCGCGACAAAATTGACGACTTATTAAAAATGCACCGAGAAAATGATAACCAAATGGAATAGGCAGATTCCTTGGTGTATGCTGAACGAATTATTTATTTATCAGATGGAAAATAATTTTGTCATGCAGTATGAAAGAAACGTTCACCCGATACTACAGAATTCTTGATACATGTGTTTGAGGTTTTTGCGGCAGAGCGAAATGCGTCTGATAAAGTTTGCGTAATTGTTAACTGAAAGTACCATTTATTCGAACGCAAATTAGATTGGTCATTTACTCTCTAAGTAACAAATTGTAAATACGATATATTTACCCTCAGATTATATATTATAAGTAGGTTAGCACAAGTTTTTCTAACCGAATTTTATTTTTCTAAAAAAAAAGGAATAAAGAATGTATTTAGAGAGTAAATTGCAATTCTAATTTTATGAATTGATAACTTACTTGCGACTTGAACTAATTCGCTACCGAAAAGAAAGGCTTTTCAAGTAAATGTTAATTTTTGTATAAAAATAAAATGACAAATCGATTGTAATTTGAGTTCATGAAGGATTCTTTAGTATCGATCATTCCAAATCCTGTTAATTTTTTTCAAAATGAATAGATCTCTTGTTTCATTTATGTGTGCCTTTTATGAGAGACTAATTGAATTTGGCACACTTCGGTATTAATTCGAATAATAATATATCGATGTACATAACTGTGCATAAGTGTAAACAAAATTATATGGAAAAACAAATATTCGAGCACTTTGAAAACAACAATCACGAATTATTTTAGTAACGATTTCGATGTAATGCTATAAAATATCAATTTATATTATGAAAAATTTTAGTCGAATGTAACTAATTTACGATACTCAAATTGTTATTTGCAACGATGAAAATTGCGGGATTATTTTTATCGACAGTTGTGTCTTAATTTGTACTTATTTTTTACCTTATTTATTGAACAAGCGAATTTGAACGTACAGCGGAAACATGTGACCATTTTGCGGAAAGACGAATTCGATCAAAAGTGTGCCCGTGACGAAAAATAAAGAAATGGCAAGAAAGCAAAGTCGAGGGCCTGCGAGAACTCATATTATTACATAAAATAAGCTTACGGGCAATAAGAAAACAAAAACCAAAATAAAGAAAACACGTTAACAGATTTTACAACTTTTTTACAATCAAAATCAGAACAAACTGAACGTTTCGTGCCTCCAAATTTGCAAATCTTGTAAAGTTAAATTTCACTTTTTACGATTCAATTTCAAAGCAGATCAAAACACATTACAACATGGAACATACTCTTTATATAACGATCAATTGAAATGTGATACTTTTGCTAAATCAAATTGTTTGTTTTTCCTTCCATTGGCAAATGCAATTAAAAAGCTTTTTTGTACAAAGAAAACAAGTGAAACAAAGATTTCATTAAGACGAAAGTAACTGCGAAACCTTTTTAACGGAAACAAAAGCTAAACAACAAAATAATATGTGTCTTTTCCATCCGTCGATTTTTTTTTATGACAACAAACTCGTCTTGACGGTCCTCATTTAAGGAAGAATGAAAGAAGATGTCATCTCCAAACATATCTTGAACAAGGTGTATAAACAATGTAATGTATAGACCCCGAAAGTACGAAAACTTTCAGTTTTTTTTCTCAATCTTCGTCGAGCGCAAAGCGCACATGGAAAATAAATGCGATAATAAAATAGAAAGTAAATCTATGCTTGCGCTGATCACTGCGGCAAACAAGCGACGAATACAAGACAGAAACGAAACAGCAGGAATAAAACCAAACTAAGTGAACAAACAAACGACAACCACGAATTTCAATCTCAGCTGTTTTTTCAACAAACCGTCGTTTTTTTCCTTTCTCCGCTTTCGCTCGAAAGTAGCCATCTATCTCTTTTGATACTTTACCTGTTAGTCGTCGGCAGCGTTCGTGGGGATTGCAAATTTCAAAATAAAATTCTTTTCTTCAATTCCAAAAAAACGCGAATGAACTATTTTTTATTTGTTTGAAAAAAAACTAACCATGCAAATTTGTGTCTTACAGTTTGCGATCCCTGCGAAGGCACAATCAAAATTTTCTTACGTCAATATGAGTAACGATTAAGTACGATTATTCACGAACCTCCGAGAAAATACGCAGATGAAAGAGTTGCCTGGCTGAGGTGTTGGATTTTCGCGCGACAGTAGGTCCGGATAGAGAAACGAGTGATGGGAAGTGATGAAATCCAACATCAAAAAGCGACCCCACAAAGAGACAAAACAAGGTGATAATCTTCCTTTTGTAATACGCAACACGTCGTGCCGGGCCAATTGTCGCCGAAACGTACAAGATGGTACTTAAGAAACAGAGAAAGAACAAAAGGAAGTAAAAAATGAGAGAACAAAAAATCATTAATCTTTACGGATGGACGAAGAACTTTTTGCATTTTCCGCATACATGTTAAGATTGTTCTGTATATATATGAAGCATTGAATTGTACGATTAAATGGCGAGCGCACTGATTTGTAACACATAAAAGAAAATATTAAAAACAAATGAGAACAAACAAAACAAACGATTGTGTTCATTCCAATGGTTTCGTCTTCTTTATCCACCTCCAAACGAAACAATTACTGGCAATATGAAAATGGCTGGTTTGTTTACAAAACCGGCTCGAAGTCGTGGGCCAAAACAGCAATATTTTAGACAACAAAAACTATATCAAAACATTCTTTGGACAATTGTCTCTGTCCAGATATGTTTTTTGATTCAAAAAACATTGTTTTATTAGCCTACGACCTTGAGCCGTTTTTCTAACCTCAAAAATTACAAACGTTTTGTAAGATTTTGTTTATTTTAATGTAATTTTATTTTTGATTCAAAATTGCCAGAAATTGAAAAGCGAATTGTTAGATTTCAATGATTATCAGATAGATATTTTACTTGAAGAAAGAAAGGGGTTAGAAATTTGTTAAAAAAGATACTAAAATGTCCCAAAAACTGGTAGGAGGAATGATTACGTGTTCTGCAATAGGATACGCGCGGAATGACAATGTGACGGACACACCAGGTAAGCGGACGGTACGTTAGGTTTGGAACGTGATCAAATGGCAGAGAGGAGCGCATGATAAGTAGGAGGAACGGTACTTGGGCGAACGGTAAAGCGAACGAATAAACGACGAAGGTCCCGCAGATATGTGATTAGTGTTCGATTCGACAAGATGTGCTCGACGTTTCTGCTATGCGAAATCGTGTTCGCGCTGGCGGTGATGATGGGCCCACCGCCGGTACGTGCCACGGTCTTTGCGAGAGCCCGTGGGCCCATCCAGGATGCAATCGAGAGTGGTGCTGCAGACGAGTATAATCAGCAAAATTGCACCTGGAGACGGGGTGACGAAAAGGATGTCTGTCCCGATCCAGACGTTCGGGTCTTCCTCTACACTGAGGAAAATGAGCCGAGACGAGAACTGCTTTTGCAGGAGGGCGATTGGCTCAGGTACAATTTTGACCCTATGAAGGAAAATGTTATCCTGGTACATGGATATGCAGGTTTGTGCAAATTTTGACTTTCATATTCAAATTTATAACTTTTACTACTCAAACGTTTATTTGAAGTGTGGGTAACTTTGGTGAGTCATAAAGTAAGGGTTGGAGGACCGTGTCCAGGTATGGTTGACATAAGGAAAGGTATACTTCTGCATCGCGAGATCAATATTTTCCATTTCTTTATCTTTGAAAGTACAACAAGATGAATCATCAAATTACTGTTCTGTAATTTCATTGGTTATGACGTGCCTATGCTTTTGAGAGACTATAATTATTCCTACAGATCCTTATTTCTGCTATAAATGCAAAGTGGCAATTTCATTTTTAAACGGCCTTTTCAAGCATCGCGATTAGAATAAATTACGTTTGGAATGCTAAAAATTCTAGCGTAATCGAAATGGAATCTTATTGTCTTTTTATCAGAAATATTGGACCAATAAAGATGTTTTTTCGACTGAGAAATATCTGTCACTTTACAGTGGTATTTAAATTCTTTTTTTTTTCACTCAGATAAACCCAAAGAAGATGACAACGTTGTTTTCCCAAAACGTGTATTTGTACTTTTTTACTTCTCGGAAAGACGACTTTACCTGATATTTATGCTATCGAAACAAGTAAATTTACTTTGCATTAGAAAAAGTAAGACTCATAAAAAATGAAAGTTAAAGTTAATGGAAAAACTTTGAATGAGTCGTAAAAGAATTTGATAACTAAGTAATTAAATTGACAAATCGATTTGAATAAGAGCCACTTGTCCGTCCTGAGGTCTAGACACCAGAAAAATTGGTCCATTTTCTCTCCGCCTAAAAGACAAAGGGCAGAAAATATGATTTCAAATTCTGCGTAAACTATACCTCCACGACAGTCATAAATCTACGGTAGCAAAACAAAAGATGAGTCACCACAAAAATTCTTCAGTCAGTCGATACCCATTGAACTTTGCAATTTCAAAGGTACAAACTTGAAGATTACACAAATTGTTTTTAAACGTTTACATAATCCAGCGAATGACAGTTGAAAAAATGAAACGAATAAAAAATGAAAGAAAACTTGACACAAAATGAGTAATACCGTTTAATTTCCAGATGATAATCACAAAGTAAAAGTCATTGAGTTCAAACTAATTAATCAAATTAGTCAACTTACGAAGCAAAGCGATGCTGCAGGTTCGAACAATTCGCGTTATCTAAATCCCGAGAACGACATAACTCAAGATAAAAATAGAGCCCGTGATTTTCTCCATTGTAAGTTCTGAGCTTCAACCCTACTAATTGGCGTGTCACTGCAGACACCTTGGAGTCCATAACAAAAATAAATTACAAGACAAAGCGTAACCAATTTCACTGAACTGAAAAGGAAAATTTTTAACTAACGCCAGCGACCCTAGATAAGACAGTGGCTAGGATGAATCATCGGGTACTCTTCCAGGCCACTTCACCCTACGCCCGGAAAAAATTTATAACGCCCACTTTCTCCGTTGAAAATTTACAAGTTAGTGCGCCAACTGCTAACCAGTTTTCTTATCGCTTTCGAGCTCTGATGCAAGGGTAGGTGAAAACGGTGCACCGAACGGGTCAAAAACTGATCTATCAAAAATCTCACTCGGTTCGTCAAAGTTTCATCATTCATTTACTCGCGTCAATAAAAGTGATCCGAAAAAGATAGTGCGTCGCAAGACTCGATAATTAAGATGAATGAACAACTTTTAAAAAGCCTTAAAAGATCTGATATAGATTTTTACAACTTCGAGAGACACCAAGCTGCTCGTTGCATGGACTCCATAAATCTTATTGTGACGCGCATACCTGATTTTGACCTGCTGTTGTTTTTTTCGTGAGGAAAAACTGTGGTACAATCTCTGACCTGTAGTTTTGCCGACACGTAGTCAAAAAGTCGATTAACGGCTGATGGGCCGTTCCTTTGTCTCAGACCTTGTTTAAATTGCTGTAGCTTGAAAATGGAAATCATCGTTGTCGAATAAAAAAAAAGTTGCGGCGTTGAAATATTTGTGCCGACCCATCAAACGACTTTCGTTCAGCCAAGTCGTGTAAATTGAATACCGATCGTTCCTTTATAAAGGTGCCAAACAAATTAGATGTGTGAATAATCGATGAAGTCAATTGCAAACATCCTACTCAAAATGACTAACAGATTTCTGACAAACTTTCTCGTTTCGTTTGTAGTTTCTTACTTTTCTATCAACTTGCGTAACGGACAATTCATTAAACAAATTACAAACGTGCGAAAAGTACGAAAACAAAAGTTATGAAACACTTTTTGTTATTTTTTAACTTTATCAAGACCGAAATTTTCATTGATTCTCATTCCAAAATAATATTTCTTAAGTAACTAGTTTTTTAATTGAACATAAATCTGTTAATAAAAAAAATCAATTGAAAATTAAAGTTGTATTAGAAATTAGAAAAAAAATCCCGAATCAAATAAACGAGATGAAATTCTAGGTGGCGACGATACATTGCCGATTTCCGTTCTGCGAGACGCCTACTTAAGAAACGGTAGCTATAATGTGTTTCTCGTTGATTGGGGTCCATTATCTGCGGCGCCGTGTTATCCTGCGGCTGTGTCGAATTTGCGTCCGGTGGCGAGATGTCTCGCCAAAACGTTGACGACACTCAGGAATTTAGGACTTCCGATTTCGAGAACAACCTGCGTGGGGCACTCGCTTGGCGCCCACCTCTGCGGCATCATGGCAAACTTTTTGCTGTTCCGCATGCACAGAATCGTTGGTCTCGACCCCGCCAGGCCTCTCGTCAGACCCGGCTTAGTCAACCGACTTGATAGCGGCGACGCTGACTTTGTTCAAGTCATACATACTAATGCTGGCTATTACGGTACATATTTTTCTTATCCCACCAAAAAAAAACATAAAAAATAAAATTCTGTTGATAAACTGAAATCGTATTTAATTTGCAATTCAATTATAAAATCAAAACAAAAATCACTTAACTAAATTGAATCAATTGATAAAAACATTTTTTATTACAAAATGTATTTGCAGTTTCTTTTACTTTTGAATGATTAATTATAAATAATTAATTTGGTTTGAAATTTGTAGGAGAGGTAGGAAACATCGGTCACGTGGACATTTGCATCAACGGTGGACGAGTGCAGCCGTTTTGCGAGAACCGAACGAATTACCAATTGTGTAGTCACGTTTGGTCGGTGTGTTTCATGGCCCACACGGTCGACGGTGGAGGAGAATTGTTTGCAGAATCTTGTTTCAGAAGGTGTCCCACAGGAATGAGACTTGGCCACAAAACTGGGTTAACTATCCCTATCGGACAGAGCACTCCCACAGGTTTGAGAGGTTCTTTCTGCCTCTCCACGCAAGATCCACCGTACTGTCCTAAATATTACAACGGCCGCGGTGATAATAGATGTTGCCTTTGATGTTGAAACTTTTGCAACTACTATAAATCCATCTAACGAAATTGGAGTTAGAAACTTGTAAATAAAACCATCACTAATTTCATAAGTACTTGACAATTATCAAGTTTATTAATAATAAACAATTGTAATAAGTTATTATAAGCGGATGATTCATTACTAGTTCGTTAAGTCTGATTTGTAATTTTGTAAATAATTGTTTTCAATAAAAGTATGTCAAACGAAATGATTTGAATGAAAATGAATGAAGTATGAATGTTGTTTAGGAACATAGCCAGCCCGCTAGATTTGTAATTGATCCCAAGTCATAAATGCAAAGTGCTCACCAGTTTAAATTCACTAGAGGCGTGCACCTGCTTTTTGTAACATTTTTATTGGCTCGTGTGTTTCACTACTAGCTCAGTTACCTTAATTTATACCATTGGATTTCAATTTCAAAGACAAACAAATGTGTTTTTTTAATTTAGTGAACGCCAACAAAAATAAACTTGCAATAAATTCAAGTGAAATAAAAAGTAAACAACAATTTCAAGAAAATTTTCCGTTTTATTGAACAGAAACATAATAAATAATTTAGCAAATTCATCAGTCTTATTGCAACTCTCCACACACTAATCCTATAAACATATCTACACTGTAGATGATTTTCTGAAACCTAAATAATTTACAATCTCTTACTTATTAACAAATCTAAAGTCTTAAAAAGTTTCCTAACATATTTCGACGAGTTGTATCAACTCTTTTTACACCCCCACAAGCAAGTGATATAATTATATAATAATTATACCACTACACAAAATCAACCTACAATTTACACATTTAGAAAAAGAATTATCCGCGTCAAATCAATTCCACACCGCGTGAAAAGACATCTTCTCGAGTATTGTTCGATTCGAAACACAAAAACATATTTCCAATTCAAATCAATGGTCTCTCAACATTTCTCCCCGACAGTTCTTCACATTTAGCTCGGAAAAATTCTCCCTCTAAGCGTATAATTGCAGACAATAAATTAATTACTATTTACATAATTTGAAACACTTCTTGCCTAAACTTAAACTTAGTTTACGTGGTAAGTTGCATGGCAAGACTGTGGTGGTATTGCCAAGGTAAGTGTTTCGTCATATAATCAAACTCGTGGTTTTTAGTTGGAGACGTAGATTCCTGACTGGGGCTCGAAGCTGAGAGCCAAGGCCTGAAGATCGACTGGGTCAGCTGGTTCAACAAAGGGGCGATTTGTTTTTTCGATTTTTTCTGCTCGGGTGAAGAGTCCAGCTCCTCCGGCTCGCTTTCCACCGACGCCTTTCGCTTTCTCTTGCCTGCGTCGGTCTCGCGGAACCCCTTGGCGAACGGGTTGTTGTCGACCTTCAATTTCGTAATTTTCTTGTTCTGGTATGCCGTCACAGCTATGAATTCAGTCACGTCAAACTCGAAGAACTCTTTCTCACAGACGTAGAACAAATTCAGAATGTCCGGCTGCAGCCTGTTTTGAGCGAAATAGTGACGGTCAAACTTCAGGATCCACAGTCTGGGGATATACTTGTGCATTGATTGCAAAACAATCTGTAAGAGAGAACTAAAAATTAATAACAAAATTCAAGCAAAAGTTTTCTTTTCTTCATACAAGAATGTTTTTTTTACATTTTATTTTTTTTTGAATGTTTAGATACTTACACTAGTGTGAGCCTGGTTGGGATTATTGGTGAGTTTCAAATTCTTGAAGTTCACCATCTTTTCCATCAATTCAGATCCTTCAACTGGTTCGTGAGAGTGGACAAAAAATCTGTTGTAGATGTGTGCCTCCAGGTCCGCTCTGCTGTACTCGATCCAGTAACCATCTTCCGTTTCCGGTTTAGGGATGAATTTGTGTCGTTTGTCACTCGCTAACCTCAGCTCCATCACCACGAAGTATTCGCCCTTGGGATCCAGCCCGGTAACGTTAAATTCAGGTTTCGGAAACATGTGTCTGAAACAAAAAGGGAAATTTTCATTTAAAAGCCGATCAAAACAGCGTAGTTGAAAAGAAGCTAATCACCGATTTTAACGACAGGAAGAATCAACAGTTTAGAAAAAAAGAGAAACAAAAAATTAAATCTGTTTTGAATGTTGTTTGCTCTGATCCTAAATACACAACTGTTAAAAGCGCGTTTTAATGCGGTTAAATATTTAGTCACGGTCTGGAAAAATAATGGCTTGGCGAGCGACGTCAAACAGTCGATTTTTGATGGGAGCACATCGATATTTTGTGAGTCGTCGGGCGTTTTAACACTCGATAAAAACTTGGGGGGCCCAGGTATACTAGGGACCAGACGACGCAATGTGCCCGTCGGTAAGACAAAAAGGCTGCGAGACAGTTCATAATTATTTCGGCAACTCTGCGGGGCCCGGGGCGACTTTTCTTCACGGGTCGTTGAGTGGGCCGCGCGTTCTCTCGACGCCGAGACTAATGCGTAGCGGCGCCTGCCATTCCGGGGGCCCCCAGAAAACACTTCAATTTCGGTGAAACCTTTTTCGACAAGAATTTGTCTCGCGCCCCTTGTAAAATTAACGAGAAAACTTATGACTAATTTACGTAACAAAGATAACGAACAAAACAAAAAGGGGCCTTTTTTCACCTGCTCCGAAAAACGGCATCTGACATATTTTTGAGGCATAAAACGAGGAGAAAAAAAACAACGTCAACCGCAGATAAGGATCTGGTTTGATTTTTTCTACGTTTTTTGTTTTAGAAAATGGGGCTGTATAATTTATGGAGGAAAATGATTGTTCTGTTTCTTTTTTATTTTTTTATGATGTTTGTTGGGAAGATTTTCGAGGTCGGAGATAAGAGTGGTTTTGGAAAATGGTACGAGCTGTTTGGCACTCGATTTTTGAATATGACAACCGATCGTGAGATAAAGCAGGAGTGTTTTCTCAACAAGTGGGTACGGGCTTCGCTGTGTCAGCCGACACGTGTACAGGCGCCACTAAGTGGCGGCCCGAATCCTGTCGGTAGCCACACAAAGAGTTGGCGCCTGCCTATAGGTATAAGTTGACGGAAGAATATATTGCCACCGTGGAGATTTCTTTTATGATCTCAAGTGATTCATCAGCGACGCTTTCTTCTTCGCAGCCAGGGAAATTTGTTTCACGCGCAATCTTTCAAGGTTTTTCTTTTTTTTCTTATGCAACATTAAAAAAAAACTTTTTTATTTGTTCTTCTCGTTTTAATTGCAAAATTTCGCTCGAATTTGGTATTTCAGTTTTTAGGTTATTTTTCAAATGCATCGCGGTTTTTTAGGATTTGTTCAAACGTGTAACGTTTTTGCATTTCCATTTTCTGAACAATTTGAACGGCTTAAACAACGTTTTGATGATTTTGATAAATTGCTTTGGTTGAAATAGTTTGTCGAGATTAATTGGAAAACTTTGTTGGCGGACGAATTTGTGGGAAAGTTTTGAGTTTAAAAAGAGCGATTAAGAGTTGTGAAGGTGATTTTCATTGAAAGGACCAAATCCGAGTATCACTTACTCGCCAAACCAACGTGGAGATTAGGACACCTTGCCGAAATTTGTGTCTTCGTTTGATGTCGCCCGATTTTCTTTTCAACTACAAACCGTAGGCGCCATAAGGATATCAAAGAGCGACGAGCCGCTATTTCTATTGTCGCTTTTCTACTTCTTTTCATTTTGCTCCCATTAATTTTCTTTTTAACGAAAAAAAAAACAAACAAACAACACAAAAATGCGAAAACAACCTTTAAACAATCAAATTTTTTAAATATTGACAGTTATTTTTCAGATTTTAACAAAGCAATACAAAACAACAATAAAAAGAAACCAAAATGGAAGAAATTGTTTTCATAATTGAATTTTTTTTTAATTTGACAATCACCTTCCAGATTTTGTTATGATCATTTCCGTTTGCGACTTGTAGAACTTCTGCCATAGGTCGTGGTTGTTGAGCTCCACTTTGACATTGCTATTTTTGCCCTGACAGGTCTGAGACAAATTCAAAGGTGTTTGCATGGGGAAGGCTGAAAGAAAAAGAAAAATTCCAATTAATAAACAATCGTCAATAAAAATGAATGTAACCATTTGATCAAAAACGGAGGAAGCATTTTTTAGCTGTTTCGAGTGTGGGAAAAAAAAGAAATGCACTTGTCCGTTGGTGTCGGGTCGCAAAAGAGGTAAGGATGAGTGCACATGATCTATGGAGATCTATCGCGCCGCGCATTATGTCCGTGAGATAATTGGCATCGGGCCGCAAAATCTTTTTGAATGGACAAAATTGAAATTGGAAAAGAGGACTGTTGTACGAGTGCACGCGGTCTTACAAAAGGCAGATAACGATTGTCCGGTTCATCAGACGGCGGCACTTTTCAAGTTCAGAGGAAAAAAAAAAGCTAAGCCCGCCGTCGCCAGGTTCAGACCGGCCGATTTTTCAAGACTTCTTGAAGGCGACACCGGATTTCAAGTGGACTTCCCTTTTTCACAAGTGCCGATATTGTGCACGCAACTCCCTTGTGCTTTTGTCTTATGTGACGAAAAAATACTGTCGGCACTTTTTCACATTTCAAGAAAAAACGATGTCTTATTCTCACAAACTTGGAGCGGATTTTTATGCAAATGAGTTATCGGTTCTGAAAATCAATTTTATTGGAACTGTTTCTTGAGATGAGAAATGTAGCGTTTCTAAATGTTTGCCTCTTCATTCTGTTTGTGTTTGTTGCTGAAATATTGAGAACAATTGAGAACAAATAAAAATAAGAAGTGTTAAACATGAAAATGATGTTTATGTTTACAAAACATACAAATACAAATACAAAATAAATACTCACCATTTGGGATGCAATTGAAGTAGACCATTTTGACGTGTCTGGTGAAATTCACTTTGGGCACAGATAATGAAGTAGAATAAATAAACTTTGTTTTGAATTAACACACACACGGTCACTGTTTAGTTGCTGTTTAGTTTTCTTCCGGTTTATTCCAATTGATTGAACTTTCGCGAGGCCGAATTTTCAGTCTGAGAACTTAAAAAATATAACGATGTGTCAACCTCGAGATCAAAGTTCGGTTTGAGAGAACCAGAGGTGGTCTCTTGTTTAAATAGTCTGCTAGAAGTGGCTAGACCGGCCCTCAAAATTTGGGGGCCCTAATGTAATCTTTGACCACTCTTATTGGTCGTTCGGACGACTTTTGAAAGTGGGGCGTTTCTGAAAACCTATGATTCCATATTTCTATGACAAGATCTTTTTCATTTCTTAAACAAATTAATAATTAACAAAATAAGATCATTTTTCAGTTCCAACTTGAATTTTTGCAACCACCAAAAGTATGCAACTTTTATAATAAGTCTGATAACATTTTTACTCTAACTTTTAAGCCATCGAGTGGAACTTGATAAAAAACAACGATATAGAAATTAACAAAACAAAATCGATTTACAGTTCAAATTTAAATTTCTCTAACCGCCAACAATATGCAACATTTATGATGATTCTGGTAACATTTTTACTCTAACTTTTAAGCCATCGAGTGGTACTGGATAAAAATCAACGATATGGAAATTTCAATTTGTTTATGAACTTTGAAATTGTTGAAAAAACTAAAAAAAGATTAAATTTGATAAATATTTATGTTTATTTAGAGGTAAACAATTTGATTTTTCAATGATTTTGTGGGTGAAAATATTACTCATACGGCCTTTTCTTTTCACTCGTAAATTTACCATGAAACTATGTGGGAACCAACAAAAGCAGTAGAAATCATTTGCAGAGCAAATTTTGTCTCTCTTCTGATAATATTAATCCAATAAGCAAAACCATTCCTAATATAACGCATTAACTAACAAAGCACCAATTTTTGACCACATTATAAGGTATTTCAAACTCGAAGACAAATTCGGTAGAAAAATTTTTGAAAGTATGAATCATCGCTAAACTTTTCTTTCGTTACCAAACTGAATGTCGTTTTCACATTTTTCCACGTTAACAAAATAACGAAATCTTTTCATTTAACAACAAAAATAAAACATAATTTTTAGTCACTTATTTATTCAATTAAAATTTGATTTTATTCTAATCTGATTGTTAGGAGGAAGTGTTTGATAAATAAAAAGCGTAAAAGAAACATGTGATCGTGTACTTCCTGTCCACAGTTTTACACTAAACAGCATTTTTTTTGTTTTGTTTCTAGTGAACTGAGATACAACATTCTGATGCACATTTTTTTCCAACGATAAGATATAATGGGTGCTGATGAGAATTCCATCTCACCGTCGTTGACGAAATGATGTGATATTTGTTTTTTCATCACGGTTTTCTGAAAACCGTTGTATCTTGAAGTGCAACAGGGCGTGAAAGATGTTGTATGTCATGACAAGAGAAAAACGGTCGAGAAAATAGAAAAAAACACATATTTAAAGAATGGATGTAACTTATACCTCCAAATATCATAAGTATTTTACTTTAAAAAAAGAACTGTTTGTTTTAGAACATTTATAATATCTGTCTTTCTCTTTTCTAATCAGTTAAAAATGTTTACCACGTTTCAAACATTTTTGAGAATAAGAAAAATATGTAAGTTTGAAATATAATCAAGTTCCCTTCTAGATTTTTCTGTTTGAATAACAATTTTCAATGGCCAATAAATTTCGTGCTTGATTTGCGGTAAAAGTAAGAACAATACATAATCAGTTTTTCTGGTCATAGTGGTTTCAAGCTGAAAAATTGGTGCGACTTTCGGTCGCATGAAGGGTTACCACAACATTTTCAACGCTGACTAAACGCCACAAAATTTGAACAACAGAGAATAAAAGTTAAACCGAAAAAGATTAACCGATTTGAGATAATATTTCTAAAATGGGCTTTATCTTTACGTAGACAATTTTTGTGGTCGACTGCTTCGAAAGGTAAAAGAAGTAAAGATAAAAGAAAGGACCTTTGCCTTAAAGCTTATCATTAAGCTGTAAATTTTACTTTTCGCCACCACAAAACACCATTTTTACGCTCCGGAACAATCTTTCTAAACATAAAAAGACGACCTTTTGTATTTACTTATGACTAACAACATGAGTTTTTACTTATTTACAATATCACTTCGTTTTTACCTCTTTTGACGTTTTTGTCTCGTTTTTCATATCACGAAATTTCATCAGTTTCCAAAACGAACTTTTTTTTTAACGAATAAGCGTCAAATTTTTGTTTTGAACTTTTGATTTCGATTGATAAGAAAACTATTTAATTTTTTGTTAGAAATAAAAAATTTTCTCTTCGCCCTTGTTGAACGAGTCTTTCCAGTGTATCCGATCAAAAGTGTGTTCCGACAAAGTACCTGTTTCACATCAAAACCTTTGTCCCGAATGACCGCCTACTTCATCTTGACCACACACTAGTTCACGCCTACTTTCTTACCGATGAGTAAGTGTTCGATGTTCAAGATCGATTATTAAGCTTTGAAACAACTCTTTTGACATCAAGTTACCAAAACAAAAGCGTAGTAAAATTGAACGAAAAGAAATGACCAAAAGTTTAAAACAAGCTATAAATTTTTAGGTTCGGCCTTAATAATTGCTGATCACGCCTCTGATTGAGGTACATTCAATTTTCTCACCTTTAACAATACCTTGTTAGGATCGTTTCGAATAACAAAGCCGGAAAAAGAATAAATTTTATTTGTTAAAGTAAACCGAATCACTTCTAATTAAACTTAAAAGGTTTGAATCAGGTATAATGATTGGTAGACAAAACAATGTTAATGTACAGTCTTGATTTTTAATCTAATTTTTGTCGACAATAGACTTAACAATAAAACATTCGTACGGTCCTATTGTTAGATGATACCAGTAACAAATTGGAAAAAAAATATGCAAAAACAGTGCCAAAAACGGTACCTTCCACACACCAAATTACACTTAACTCTGTCTTTTATCATTTGGAAAACTAGTTAAAGTAATGACTTGACACGTTACAAGTGTACATTTATAAAAGCACTGTTCGCGCGACAAACTTCAATGACAACGAAGCCTTTCGTAAATGGATTGTTGTTAAAAACTATATACAGATTCGTATATAACTTAAAAAAAATTTTTATTATCAATGTTACATATTCACAATGATCGAAAATTGTATTCCCGTCTCAGTGCGAATATCGTTATTGCCATGACAACGCAACGCCATGTTCGAAACAGCTCCAATTACTACAATTATTAATCAAATTTAATTAGCATTATCCAATCCTCCCTCAAATGACACAAACTGACATTGTTTTTATAGTAATTAGAAAATTTACAAAACATTCTGTATTCAAAAACTATAAAAGAACATGAAAAGTGAAAAGTTTCCAAACAATTCATCATTTGATTTGCCGAAACTTGTAGTTTCGTACTATCTGACGTCCAACCACTGAATGCGTATGTTCATGTCAAATCGAGTGGCGATCAAACTGCAGTTAACAATCGACCAAATCGACCTTTCTCACGTGAGCAACGTGTCATCCAGCTCCTCGACCTTTCCTTCTGGTTGCGATATTACCTTGCGGAGCACCTTGCTGACCACGTCGGATAACGATTCTTTAGCCCCAACGTCCAACAATGCCATGCAACGCTGGAACAATAAAAACGAAAATGCATTAGTATCGAATAAGCACAAAGATTTACTCCAAACCAATTAATTGGTGGGTTACCGAAATCTCTACTTATTGGTATATCAGTTGAAATGGTTTTATGGTTTTCGAATTTGTGGGCTCGAGATACCTGGGGGTGTTTACCCAAAATCCTTACAAAGCTAAGCTTCAAGAAGGTATCGTCTCATTTTGTCGAACAAAAAAAAATATTTGCTGTACTCAGACATCAATGTATCAAAACAAATCACTGCACCGTGAAATCGGTTTCTTCTTATGGGTCCCATTGTTTTTAAATCTTGTCAACTTACTTTTTGACATTTATCTATAGGCTAATCTTCCATACGGTCTTCGTTAATACTAGGATTAATGACTCTCTCGAAAATTCTATGGTTTATCTTTTTTCTTCCTCAGTTGAACCTACACAACCCCAAGTAGAATTTTCACTGTGTACACAATCCGACAGTAGAAAAATGCGATTATAACAACGATAAAAACAATAACAATAAATCAGACACAGCTTGGGAATCGGAAATGTTATCTTGTTTGCATCAGGTAATACCAAAAGGGTGCGGTGTTAATTTTCACTCGGCCAAAAGTATCGGGACCACTGAAGCTTGATCTCTCTCTCTGACTAATGACTTTCAACCAGAAGTGCTATGAGTCATAGCGTTTTCTGGCAATACTGAGGTATAACAAATTTCGCTTACAAGCGTGAAAATGGTGTAAAGGCTGAGTATAGATGATTAGATAGCACCAAGCAAACAATCTTTCGAAAAGATTTTCCCTTTTTCTAACCTCCAACTCACATGGAATGCCACAATCGAATTAACTTAAGAATAAGACTTGACCTTGTGGTGGTCCGCAATTCAGCTTAAACAATTTTTTACCTGATGCTCCTCGTCCCCTTGTCGAAGTCGCAAAACCGCAATAAGGGCTAGTTCGCTGTTGGCTTTGACGTAGCCATTTTTCTCTTTTGTGCCGTTCACTAACATTGGTATTAGTGACTTCAGAAGATCCGCTGACATGTTTTCCGATGGAACGTTACGGGCCAAGTGACTGCAGACACGTGCTAATAGTTGTTTTACCTCGTTGCTGCTGTGATTCATCGACTGTGGAAAAATCAAATTGATGATTTCAAAAACTACTGCTAAAAGTGCGTTTCGTTTTAAGGAGACCTCCTAGTTGAAAACATTAAAAATTAATGCAAAATGAAAACGAAATGTACTGCATATGTACTTCATGAAATTGAAATCAATGTAGTCAATAGATTAACCTTTTCTTTTTAATTTGATGCAGTTTGTTTGTTCAAAAACTACACAATTTCTCTGTTATTGAAAGTCTTACTTTTTTTAAAGAAGAACTACAAAATTTCTCCAATATTGGGTGTTTACTTTTTTGTTGAAGAACTACGAAGTTTCTCTGATATTCAATTTTTACCCTATCCGATGGAAAACTACAAAATTTCCCTGAATCTTTATCTTGTTTTCAACTCTAAAGTTATTTCGTTTTTATGTAAGAATAACATACATTAGAATTTAAAGATTATCAACAAATGTTATACGAAAAGTGTAACCGTTTTTGATAATGTTAAATTTATTGAAATCAGTTCAATATCATTAACTTTCTCCATTTCACTAAGAGGTCTCATTAATTGTTGTTTATCAATTTGCCCTACCCGCACAAATGGTGTGAGTATCTGCTGAGGAATCGGTAAATTGTTGTTCATAAGGTACTGGAACAAGTAACCGCAGGCACGCACGCCGTTCATTGCAATCTGTGTTTTTTCTGCGGACAAATACGAGAGTATCACGTTGCACACGCGTTCCTGGTCCTTTGCGGCTGTGTACACCGTCTCGGGTGACTCTTTTAAAACGACAGACAGCGCGGCCGAACGACCATGTCGAAGAGTCCAGTCGGCATTGACATCAGCACCTGAATCCAATTTTCAAACTTACAATTCGATAACAAAACGTTGATACGAATTTTCAATTCAATTTTGCCTTACACAATAAATTGTCATTGAAAGCATGATTGAGTTGGTCAGGCGAGAGCCATCTCATAAGAGCGCCATAACAACCCGCGACTGCATTTCGAGTTACGTCCTCAGAATGTCCCAGCATACCGCTCAATGTGACAAACACCTGCTTTTTCATTGGATCAGTCATTTTGTCTCCGGCAGGTGTGAGGACACTTCGTAAAGCTTGTATCATAGTTTCTCTAAATTAACAAAAAAGAGATGATTATCAATTAATTAATGATTCACAAATGCTTTTTTAATGAATTTTTATATTCTCTCTTTTGAAACTGTGTTTACCGGATTGCTGGATCGTCAGCTGTTTTGATTCCTGTGTGCAACTCAGCGAACAACGGATCCGCACGTGTATGAATGACAATGAGATTGCTCAATGCATAAGCGGCCTTTAATCTGACTTGTCTATTACTATCGTTTAGAGCTTTCAAAAACGTCGTTTGCAATTGAGGTAGAAATTGTTTCAGCATCGTGCCAACCTGAAATTCACCAATAATTCAATTAGCGTCTAATCTGCTCATAATGAATTAATTGTTATGAATTCTCTAATTTACCTTTCCTAATAATATCGCCAAGGTTTCTAGCACAGCAGCTTTGACGTTCCAATTAAATCGATCACCAAGGATACGAATCAAAGGTCCAGTGATGTGAACAACGCTGGGTTGCAAAGCAGTAGCGCTAGTCAAACGAATCACCTCGCCCAACCCCTGAGCCGCTTGTTCCTTCTCCTCCGGCATGCCGTTCAATATTGCTTCTCTGAATATCGGCAGAATTGGAGTGATTCCTTTTGGCAAACAGAATCCAGGCAACAACTCCTGGCCCTTCAAATCCGACACTGCAAAGCGAACCGCCTGACGGATATCTGATACGTGTGCGATTTGCTGCATGGGTTGCAACGTCTAAAACAACAAACAATATCATCAATAAAACCATCCAAACATTTCATCTTTCAATTCTAATCTTCTTGTAAAATTCAAATTAGCTTTTAAACTGACTTTTGTAACAGCAGACAGAGCTTCCCAACTCATCTGTAGCACCTCCTTATCCTCGTCAGTAAACAGATGGATCAACCCGCGCAAAAGTTGCGGCACATACTGACTGTAATCAGCCTTGCTATCCCTACAAAAAGCGCACAACAAAGTAGCAGCGCTGCGTCGTCTGGAAGTGTCATCTGCTCTAGTCGCTTCCATCAGTTGGTCCATAACGATTCGTACCCCAGCCTCGTCCACGATGGACAGAATCACTGCCTGACAGTACTCCAGCTCCTGCACCTCGTTCGGCGTTCCCTGTGCACTAGACAACGCTGTCAACAACGACGGTAAAATCTTGTGCAAAAATCGAGTCAGTGCCTCGCCAGCCACACTTGCTAGGATTGAGAGAGCTTTGGTGTTGACCGGCGGCGTTGTAAGTTGTGGCACCAGGTAGGGAAGGACGACTCGCGATTTAATCGCCATGACTTGTCTCAAACCGTCCAGCGTGTTTTCAGATACTGCTGGGTCTGGAGAATTCAGTTGCTGTAACATCGCTGGCAGGATGTCGTCCAACGCTCGAACTCCTACTGTTGAGTGTAAACTGTCAAATGTCTTCGCTGCTGCCTGACGAACTTCTGGGAGAGGATCACAGAGAGCTTTTCTGTAACAAAATTAGAATTCAAATTCAAATTCATACTGACATTAGACTTAGATGTTAAAATTGAAAAAAATTGTTTTCAAATTCTCACCTAACAGTAGGTACAAGACTGTTGACAAAAGTGAGCACCATATCCTTGCTGGTACTAGCCATAATTTCCGACAATCCAATACAAACACCCTGTCTCTGGTCAGCCTGTTCACTCTGCAGTCCACGTTCCAAAATCGGGATAATCTCCGGCAACACCCTCTCACCGAGTTTCCTCACCAGGTCTCCAAGCGTCCTAGCAGCCACTTGACGTTTATCAAAGCTTGTACTAGCCAAGCACCCCAACAACAATCCAAAAAGCGTCGGCAGAATTTCCCTCAGAGTTTTCGGAGTATTCGTCACCACCACCTTCCAAACGTGCAGCGCCGACTGTCGGACCATCAGAGCGACATCCGACCGTCCCATGTACAACCCAGCAAGTACCCTGTTCCTCCTCTCAGCTCCCAGTGCATTGATAATCGCGAAATGCGACTGCTCCGTTCCAAAATTGTCATCCTCGCTAGCAGTCTCCGTTGACATCTTCCCAGAAACGCCAGAAATTCTGTACAACAAATCACCCAGCAGTTGCACCGACGAGTATCGAATCCTCCAATTGTCGTCGAAAAGTCCCTTTTCCAGCTCGGGTAACAGCAGCATAATAGCCGAATCTGCGTACAAGGTAACGATCCTCTGTCCAGCCCTAAGTGCGGTTTCTCTCACGTACTCATTTTCGTCAGCCAGAGCTTTCAAGATCGGGTTGATGATCTGACCGATGTAGGGTGTGAATTCCGTAGTGAAGGCACTGGGCATGTAGATGAACATCATAATGTACCCGTCTTTCACATGTGGAGCGATATCCACACGTTCAGCAGTGCTGATAATCTCTGGCATGAGTTTGTGTAGCTTCTCAACTCCCAGTCCTCGAACCACTTCTGATAACCCTTGAGCAGCTCCGGATCGGTCCACACTGCTGGTTTCTGAAGTCAAAGTCTGCATCAACCAAGGCAGCAGATCCTCGAAACTAGACTCGCCCATCCCTCGAACCATCGCTCCCAAAGCCCGGGCAGAAACACTGCGAACTTCAGGAACAGGATCCAGCAAACTGGTTTTCAACCCTGGAATAATTGTTGGTAAGTAGGGAGTCAAATCCTTCTGGTCGGTCAAAGAGTACATGTTGCCGATGATCTGCGCTGCCATTTTTCTAGTCTCGGTCGATCTGTCCATGAAAGCTCGCTGGACAACAGGCATTATAAGAGCCAAGGAAGGAGCGTCGATGAAGTGGACGAACTGGGTATCCAAAAGGGTTTGCAAACAAGTGGCAGTTTTTCTCGAAGGATCCTGCAGAGCTTTGAGCAGAACTGGTACAATCGCCTGGATCTCGGGGTTTCGAATTACGCTTCCAATTACTTTCAGGGCCTCCGCACCGGCTTCCTGCACTTTCGTGTGTGAATCGCTGAGAATCTCTATGAGTTTTGGAACAATGCTTGGCAGGCAACTGCTGAGCTGTTTCGGAGCACAGTATGCCATGGCACCTAACAGTTCGACCGAGCCGGTTTTAGTCCTCCAGGAATCCTCTTGCAGAGCAGCGAGTAAACTTGGCAAGACAAGTTTCACACCGTGGGCTGAAAGTTTGCTCATGACAACTCGAGCGGTATCGTCGGTTGCAGCTCGGACGTACTGACTGGAGTCTCCAAAACAGAGCAGCAAATGAGGAAGAACGTGGACGATGTAGGGTTCGAACAGTCGGCCTAACATTGTGCAAAGCATCTCGAAGGCGAAAAGAGCGCCTTCACGGTGTCTGTAATTTTTCTTGTCCTGAATGGCGTTGGTCAGGGTGGTCATGATGTCAAGTTGTTTCAAAGCTAAAATACCCATGCCTTTGATAAGTCCAGCTAGACCATAAGCTGCTCCTTTTCGTTCTCCGTATTTGTCGGATTTCAATAATTGGACCATTAGACTCTGCACGATCCTCGGCGCGTCTTCTTTGATGGAAGGAACCAAATGAGGGAGACAGTTTGCAACCGCTTCCTGGACTTGTTGAGAAGGGGTGGAAAGTGCCGCGATGAGCCTCTCAACGATCGGTTTGATTCTCGGATCGTCTTTGTCCAGATGCCTCGCCAGGGACCCCATCAGAATCACCACCGACTGTTTGATCGAATCAAAACTACCGATCTTTGGCGCCTTGTCCATGAAATCTTCGAAGATCGGCAGCATGGATGTAATGTTCGCTTTTCCATGCAGATCGACAGTTGCTACAGCTGCGTTGAGCATCTCCGTACGAACCGACTGGTTCCTGTCACCCAACCCGTTGGAGACGAAAAATTGAACGAGACAATGAACGGTTTCCGGAGTTAACAGTGGTGCCATCTGGACCAGAGCCAAACCAACACCCCGTCGAGGTCCCCAGGTATCGATTGGTTGTTCCACGACTCTTCCAAAGTCGTTGATTTTCGGTGGGATCATAGCGAGTTTCTCAGTGTACAGATCCAAGAGCTTCTGCAGGATTCCTGGCATCAGTGACGGTTCCTTGGTCAACAGCTCTGCGAGGGCACAAGCAGCGGCTTGTTGCACAGCTTCCACTGGGTGGGCAACGTCCGAGATCAGCTCGTCGCAGAGGATGTTCGGATCGGCGTTCATCTCGGCGATCTGCCAGAGCTCGTTTGCCAGCTGTTTGTTTTCCTCGCTGACGTCAAACTTGGCTATCCAAATTCGCTTGGTTAGTCGCAGATGAAGATCGTAATCGGTCTTCTCGGTTGGGAACGACCTGTAAATCACAGTCAAACCCCTCAAAGCTGCATCTCGGACTGCCGGAATTGTGTTTTGTAAAGCTCCAATTAGTGATTGTAATTCGTCACTGGTCGACATCTCGACACCCTCTGTAGCCTTCGAAGCCTGCGCGACGTCCAACAAAGTCGCGACTGCGTGAGTTTGAGCTCGACCAGTTGTACTGCTCATCAACTCAATTAACAGATCAAACATCTGTTTTCTCGGAAGGAGCAAAGGATGCCGAGGATCTTTCAGGTCTAGGATGTCTTCTGGGCGTTGTTTAGCATGGTCCTGGATGACCTGTAACCCCTGGGTGATCATCCCATCGTCCTTACAAGTCAGCAGGGTTTTTTTCACAAACGGGAAAACGTAACAGAATGCCGGAGCTGAGAGCAACTGCTTTTGTTGAACTGTCAAGCTGTGAAGTTGGTTGAGTGTTCGTTTCACCGCACTTTCCAGGTCTTCCTCCTCCCACGCCTGGTCCAGGTCGCACTGTGGTTTCAGTTGGCGAAGAGTTACGTGGGATATGAGGTTGTTCAAAACAACGTCGTTACAAATGCTGACGACTTTTCCGAGGTTCACAAACAGGTTGGACATCTTAGGAGCTGCTAGGGGTGAATCCAGGTCTCGTAGGATGGGCACTAAGATGTCCTTAAAATGGAGAGACAGTTCATAACCGTTGCCACGAGTTAGACCGTTGATCAACGAGACTGCACTGGTGATCTTGTTGTTCAACCCAGTAAGTCGTTGACGAATCGCGTTTTCTTTTGCAAATTGTGCCTTGACTGCTTCTTCCTGTTTGGGAGTCAGTTTTGGCTGCTTGATCTTGCCCTCCTTTTTACGTTTCTCGTACAGTTCACGCCTGAGTTGCAGTTCCTCCTGCTGTTCCTTGAACGAGTAAACTTTGCTTTCTCGTTTCATGTTGACGGTGTTCATGATATCGTCCTCTCCGTTTCCTGGCATCACGCTCTTGTCATAAAGCTCGCCTTCTGGTGTCAAATAAGTGAAGTACTCGTCCTTGGTGACTTTCAGAATTTCCATATCTTCGAGCTTGTGAACGATGCTTGGAACAAGAGCTGAATGGATGTTGGAATACGGGATCTCCGCGATGCAAGCCAACGCATTTTCATACCTCGGCAGAGCTTTATAATTTTGAGTGAAAATTTTACAAATTTCGTTTTCGCTTTGCAGAAACAACTCACGAGGAGTGACGTTGAAGTTGTGAAGGATTTTGAGCCAGAGTTTTGGAGAAACTTTGTAGATGGCCGGATCGTGAACGGGAATTAAAGTGTCTTTGATGAGTCGCAGTTTCAGTTGGTCGTACAAAAACGAACCGGAACATAAGGCCAACATTCCGTCAGCCAGTGACCTTGCCGTTGGCTCCCTGACGGCCGATTCGTCCTTCGCTTCTTTGTCAGTTTCGATTTTTATTTTTCCAGTGTCCAAAAGTTTTCCAAACTCCAACAGCAGTGCTTCAACAACAGTGTAACTGCTCAGAGCTGTTAAAATGCGTTTGGCAACGGCGCAACAGCGCCGCCTGGCGGTCGATTTCGGCGTGACAATACAGGCAATGATCGCTCTATAAATCCCTGACAAAGTTTTCTCATCCAACCGATCGGAGAATTCCGACAGGAGACGCTCGCAAACGAGAATCACGTAGTACAAGTTCTCGTCACTGCAGCTGAGTAGAAACTTCTCCGAAAAGAAAACCTGGTCGTCGATGGCGTTCCAGAGTCCGTTTTGTTTGTCGTTTTCAACGGTGCCCTGCGAGACAAGTTTGAGAAGAAGATAAGCAGCGAGCAGACCCTCGGTCACAGATGGTGCTTGTGTGCTTTGTTGTTGCGCACGCGTCATTGCGTCCCGCAAAAGTGGTAACACAGCCGACGCATGTTCCTCTAAGGGTATGACTAATAACAGTTTAATATAAGCTGTGCGAACAGCCGGCGTCCAGTTCTTCGAAGCCATGCCGAATTTGAAAGTTTCAATTACGTGCTTAGGAACGTAGTTGACGAGCTTGTCGCACCAGAGCGTCATCATTTCCACGGCGTGGATTAGAGTTTTTTCATGCACCTCGGATTTGAGCACGTCAGCGAAATGGCCACAGGCAGAATCGACTAGCTGCTGAGAACTTTTATCCGACACTTTATTGTAGCTGAGGTTGCCGGCACCCTGGAGCACTGAAACCTTGTGCGTTGCTACAGTTAGTTTTCCTTCGAAGCCGTTGAAGATAGCGAACACAGAGGAGAGGAGATTTGCAACCGCGGTGCTGTCGGAACACTGCATTGCTAGACACTTGCAAGCCTCAGCTGCCTCGTCTCTGACGGAGTCTTCTTTTGAATGCAGATTTGCGAACAGACCCTTGCTTAGATCTTGAGTGTATTCACTCAGGTCGATGTTGAGTTTTGACAAGGTACAACCAACGGATTCGATTATGATCTCAGGGTTTCGGAGCATTGCTTTTTGAATCGCTGGGAGGAAGATGGTTTTGAAATCTTCGTGGGTTACTAGACGTAGAAGAGGCTCCGCGTTGTCCATCACGTACAAGTCGGGCTTCTTTTTGCAGCTTACACAGATTTTGATGAAGTTGTTTATCATGTCCGACTGTGAAAAAAAAAATGTTTAGTTGTTAGTCACGATTTCAAAAATTGTTATTGTCTGGGAAAATGAGAATTAAAATTTTGAGATTCACCTTCAGCTTGTCTAAGGAGTCCTCTTTTTTGACAGCAACCAAATACTTTATGAGCAAACTCGCAAGCACAATGGTGCCATTGTCTGGCTCGGAATCGCACAAAACTTGGATGTAACTTTGCTCGATGTTGTTGTCGAATAATTGCCACTGATGTTTCAGTAGCGTGTAAACTTTGCCTGACAATTTGCTGTTCTTCGTTGCCAGCGCTGATGCACTTAACATCGACTGGGTTTTTATCAATTGTGTTAGCTCGCTCTTCCATTCTTGGATGCGATCTTTGTTAAATCCATTTAGGATTATTAAGGTTGTCCACTTCAGCACTAGGTACGCTGTGCATGAAGTATTTCGACTGGAAAATGAAAATTTCAAATTAGAATGAATCAAATTAATTAAAATTGGATAAATTTGTTTACTTAGTCTTTTGAATATTCATTAAACAATTAATTAACCAAATTATAAACTCACGTTGGGACTACATTTTTATGCCACGTTGCTTGTTCGGTAACAACATTTGTTAAATGTTTGACACTAGCTTCGGGCTGTTTGCTGAGCAGAGCAACAATCAAATTTTTGACGTATGATTGCGAAGCAGTGTCTTTGTATCTGTGCAACGTAAATGGAATAATTCGACATATTCCTCCAACGATCTTCTCGTTGATTCCTGTAAAACGAAATTTGCATTATTAATTTTTGTAGTCAAAAAAACCCTTTTTCGTCATCTTGAGAACCAAATTAATAGATAAATTCAATAAATCTCAACGTAAAAGAACTTCAAAAAAATGTTTACAGGCCGTATGAAACGGGTTTTTAAATGTCCAGTCCACGTTGATAATAAACACAGGCCGTGGTCCAATATTGGACACTTTCTGACACAAAAGTTGAAGCTAAGAAAAATTATCTAACTAACAAGTACGGACGAAGGTTTAACAATCTTTTCGCACAACTGTTTCGCGCACGACAAACTGTCCAGGTTGTGCAAAAATGTCTTTTTTTGTTATTCGCAAGATCTCACCTGGATTTGACAACACGTTGATGACATTATTTATAGTGTCCCGGCGCTCGGTCTTGCTTGAAGCTTGGATACGAACTGGCAGATCCTTCAAGGCTTTCGATAGCTGCAACAAAATCAACCATGATTGTTTATTGTTTGCACAAGTTTCACATATTTTTTTAACCACCACGTGACAGACTCACCTCACTATCCGCCATATTTCGTGAAAACCGGGCACACGCGAAAAGAAGGTGGCTTATCCTCGAAATTCGCGTTCGCAACGTTCCGTTCCGTAGCGTTCCGCAGTGTTTACAGTCGGCACCAAAATGCGGAAGCTTTAAATATAAAGTCAAAAAATTCTGTAAACAATGAAGTTTAACCAACCGTAAACGATGTTTGTTTTATACAAAAAGGTTTTTTTTAATTCAACATAATTTGTATATCATAAACATATTGAAAATCAAAATTGTTCTCATTATTTTTTTGATTGTCATTTTTTTATTGTTTGTTTATTATTGGTTGCTGTAATTCTTGACTTTTATTATATTTTTATTATTTCATCAATTGATTATTCATGGTAAACAATTGAATTATTATTAGAGTGGGGATAAAGAATCTAGATGTTAGGTTAGTAGAGTTCTTTACATTTGTTTACATCGGAGCAACCCTTCATCAGAAACACGACTATTAACAGATTTTTAATGTCTTTCTCATTGTAAACAATTATCGGCATTTATTAGCAGAAAATGGCTACAACAAATGAATTTGGACCCGATTCTGGTGGCCGAGTAAAGGTGAAAATTCAAATGTCAACAATAACATAACCTCAAATCCTTCAAAAAATATTGTTCTTTGTTATTTTAATTGAAGTTATTATCAAGAAACAATTGAACTGTGGAAATTTTTAGTTTTTAATAATAAACTGTATGCCTAATATATGTATGAAATATTATTGTTTGTTGTTTGTTGACAGGGCGTAACAATCATAAAACCGATTGTTTACGGTAACGTAGCGCGTTATTTTGGTAAAAAACGAGAAGAAGATGGTCACACACACGAATGGACAGTTTACGTAAAACCCTACAACAATGAAGACATGTCCACTTATGTTAAGAAAGTTCATTTCAAACTTCACGAGAGCTATAATAACCCGAACAGGATAATCGTGAAACCACCATACGAATTGACAGAAACCGGCTGGGGCGAATTCGAAATAGTTATCAAAATTTATTTTCATGATCCAAACGAACGTCCGGTAAGTTAAGTAGCATAAATAAAAAACTGAAATAAATCAAATTTCGATATAATTTATTTTCATACTAACTTCTCTTATTTCCTCCAGG
The DNA here is from genome assembly GCA_020615435.1 of Telenomus remus. Classification (NCBI taxonomy): domain Eukaryota; kingdom Metazoa; phylum Arthropoda; class Insecta; order Hymenoptera; family Scelionidae; genus Telenomus; species Telenomus remus. The sequence goes on from CM036337.1 coordinate 13,665,956, forward strand.
TCACGATTTATCACATCCTGAAACTGTTTCAATCAGCTCCAGATCTTCAACTGGGTAAAAAAAGTCTAGTTTCAGAATTTTATGAAGAAATTGTGTTCCAAGATCCAACAGCTCTAATGCAGCATCTGTTACTTTCTCAAAAACCCATAACAACTGGTATTTGGAGACACGAAACCGATTGTAAATATTTTGCAAATTGCTAATATCAAATATCGTTTCCATTTTCATTGAACAAAATAGAAATGAAAGTGATAAATGTTGTTTCAGTTGAGGCAAAAAAGGAGACGTCACTAAAGGCAATAATGGAGGCAAGGAACAAAGTCAGACAAAACGTCGTGGAGGCAAAAGAAAAACTGAAGCTCGCAAAAGAAACCATAGCTAAATTCAAAGAAGAAATAGCGAAATTACAAAAAAGTAACTCTAATGTATCCGTAACGTAGTTGATAAGTTAACAACATTTCGTTTTAAGATTTGCATTTAATTCGTGATCAGATATAAAAGTTTTTCTATGGAAAATTGACTGTCAGGTTTTGTAGATAAATATCATTTTTATTTTTATAAGTGAAATGTACTACATTTTTGTATGTAATAAAACATAGACAAGTTATCAATAGGTAAATCAGTAACAGTCTTTATCATATCCCTTGCTCCTCAAAGAATGTCGCATTTTTTTAATTCTTCCCGTACTCACACGCGCACTCACTAACACATTCTCAAGACATTAATATATTACACTTTAGAGAATATTTCATTGAAACCATCTTGTAACTTTCTATTCATAATGGCATTTTGTAGCGACTGCGCATATTACACACTTTATGTTTGAATATTTGAAGTTCGTTTGTAATAATGTAAATTTGTTTTGCTGTTTTTTGTACAAGTAGATAATGCATTACAGTCTGAACAATTTCACAAACATTGAACATACACATCAATAAAATACAATTTAAATAAACTTTCCTCTTTGTGTCTTCAAATCTGCATTTCGCTATTTCGCTAATTGCAGTTCCACTTTTAAAAATAAACATTGAAACGTGCTGCACTTGCATTCATCAAGCTTTCATACTTGTTTAATCCGTCTTAACGGCGTTGAATTGTATATTACTTTGTCATATTTCAGTGGAATTAAATACGTTGTAAGAAGATTGCAAGTTTGACAGTCAGATTGTAATTTATTCGGCATCGCATAATTTGCTTGCTTTTTGTTTGTCTTTTTTATCTACAACTGCAGTCAACTAAAATAACAGTAGAAAATAGTTGAATTGGTAAATATAAAATACAATATGATTCGATTGGATTAAATCTATGTTACAAAAATCAGTTGATCGGAAATATAAAATTGACATTTTGTACTTGGACAAGTATTGCTTCGGTACGCTTACTATCACTCGCAATCCGTTATGTTTGACAGAACAAAAACAATCAATCAATGATCAATCTATGAGTAATATAACAATAGAGAAAAATAAATGTGAAGTAGTTTAAAAAAATATTCCTTTTGTTTCGTTCAGAATCAAAAAATAAAACAATGTTAACTTGCATGACACTCCCTTTTTTTAACACATTTTTACAAGTTTTACTGGAATTCAATGGGTTCGTTTTTACATTGCTGTATGCAGAAGTTGGTGAACCGTTTCAAAAATCTCGGATATTCTCTTTTGTAGACCGCTCGCAAAACTGATGCCGGAGCCCAACCTCCTGGGTTGACTGCAAAAAAAGAATTCTCATTGTAAACAAATTTCATTCACATTAGTTTAGTAGTTAGTAGTTTAGTAGCTAAATTCGTCACCGAAACTTACCAACTGAGCAGTAAGTTATTTTACAGGTAAGGTCATCCCTTGTCAACTCGTCGATTTTCTTCGACTTGTCAATAATCGTCTGACAAACTAAAGTTACAGTCAGGTATATTCTTACTAATCTTCCTGTATTGGCCTAAAAAACAAAAACCAAATTTCAAATGAAATGTTGCAAAACAGTTGTTCTTCAGAAAAAAACTTTAAATGAAAAGAAAAAATTCTAACCGGGTAGTCCGGATGTTCAGTGCTATGATTGCAAACAGTCCAAAGGTCATGGGCCTCCGGATCCAAGTCAGTTTTAATGTTACGTATATGCGACCAAAAGAGAGCGTCACGTTGTGTGGCGGGCCAGACTCTCTTATGAGTCTGTAAGAAAACTAACGTATTCTTCGACACTTCGTCAATAACAGTCATGTCCTCAAGAGTCGATTCCCAACCGCTACGAAATTCTGGCTGGAAAAATCGTTTGCATACTTCGTATGCAGTCACACCTTTGACCACATGACACGCTTTCAGGGGATCTACTACTAATCCGTCAGCTTCTTCCTCGCGACGGTACATCCTCATATCACCGTCCTCGGCGAATAACTGCCAGCCACCAACCCCAACTTCCAGTTGAGCGTAATGCAGCTGTTCCATGGTTATTCGTTCAATCTGCAATTAAATTCTCATTATAAATGCTTCTTTTTCAACATTTATGTTTAGACAATCAGAAATTTTTTAACAAAAAATTCGTAACGGACCTCCGGCCATAACGGATGATTCAGTTCCGATGACACACAAGCCGAAGTGACGACGGATTTCAGTTTCAACCGATCCTTCAGTTGATTTTCCTCCTCGAGTTTGTCCAGTCCGCTTTCCACGGCGTCGTAAAACTCCTCGTCGCAGAGAGCGCTGTGAGGTCCCTCCTATGAAAACAATAAATCATGAATTATAAATGATTAATTGAACATTTTTAAACAATGGAGTATGTGTGAATTGGAAAACAAAACTCACAATAATTGAATTATTAGGAATGTTAACGGTCAGCATTATGAACGCGTTTTCGAACTGAGCTAATGATTAATAATGTAATATGAATCACGTTAAATGGAGTGTCCAATGAGGAACGCGGAGAATCAATTGCTCAACTATTTCATATCACATGTGAGTCCGACGAAATCACACACCACACTGAACGGCTGTTTGCACCTACACTAATGACCTCTTTGTGTGCGCCGAACGTCTTTTCACTATTGCTTACAGCCTTATCACGCGGTTGATAAATTTTTATACACGTCGGCTCAAAAGAAAAGCTCAACTATTAATATTACTTTAACAACACCAATCTTCAATTATATGACTATTAGACTTTTAATTTATCTAATACTTTTTGAATGTAAATTAACGGGACATTGGTCTACATTCTTTTACTTTTTCTTTTCCAATCTCTATATTAGGAACTTTTCCAAATAAAAAATTGTAGACAACTTTTTTATGAAAAAAATAATTCTTTCAAATTAAACGAGATCGAATTGTTCTAGAACCCGATTAGATTTTGAGTTAAAAAATAAAGAATTTTGAAAAAGTACCTCATAGTCGGGACCGCCGGGGATTACAACTCTAGGTCTCACATGTTCCCCAGTGTGAATCACAAGTTGATCTTTCAAATTTTTGCACAGCTCTTGAAGCTTGCGTCGTTTTTCGACTTCCTTCTCCCAGCGTTTACGCCAAGCATCTTCACGTTGTGTCATGAGTTCCACGCAATGCTGCATGGTCGCTAACACGCCCTCGCTCGTCGATTTAAATGTGATTGCTTCGCCTTTAAAATCCACTGCTTTCTCCGCCGGATCGAATTTGTCATCTTTTTCGTCTGCGATCTGAACAAAAATGCAAATTTTAAAGTGAACATTTTTGCACATTTTCATTTTTTTAATATAAATGTGAACAAATTGAGTTTCTTTACCTGCGGATTGGATATGTTATCAGCACAGCTGTCGAAGTATTTTTGTAACGTGTCGACTTGTTGGATGAGGATGTCCTTAAACGTTTCGATCTCGGCGAGTTTTTCCTTCAACCCACGGATTCCCCTTTTGCTTAAACTTCCAGCACTTGTTGTCGACTGAGTATTGGATACGAGGGAAATTGCACTTCCATGTCGTTTCAAACTATTTTCACTTCCGTAACCAGATTCCGACTACAAAAAAATAATTGCCATTAGATAATTAAAAATTCACAATTGGTTTGTGATATTTATATCACAATTCTATTTTGTATCTTCACAAATATTTTGAGAATTTGATTTAGTGTTTATATGCACAACCTTGTACGATTTTAGGACGTCCACCCATCGTTGTTTATCTTCTGGATTGGCAGCTCGTAAGTACCAGACGAGTGAATCGCTGACTGACACGTCAAATCTGCATTCATCAAACTGATGAGCCTAGAAAATATAATTTGATACGAAATCAGGTTAACTGCTCCTCTGTTTATTGTGCCAATAAAAGCCTGTTTTTCATCTCATTTTCACACTTGACAACAACCCAACTGATTTACAAACAACAAATATTTGCAAAAAAACATCCGTAGTTTAAAGTCCAAGTTGATTTAATGTCAAATGATATCTAGTATTATCTTACAACTGCGTCAGAAAAAAAAACGACAAAAAACGTACCAATGACAATGGTGTTCTTTTAAATATCAAATCTATACTTCTAAAAAACTTTCATATAATTTGAATTTTATAAACACACCTTGATATCAGCTTTGTGTAAACTGATGGACCCGCGACAACCGAATCCACTGTCATGCTCCGATTTGTAGTACGAGAGAGTGCCATCTTTGAGAACGATGAATCTCGTTTGCCAGCCGTGGATGTAGTTGGTCCACTTTGACAGGCTTCCCATGAGCTCGGGCACGGCGACTCCGTCCGAGCCCTCGTCTTCGACGTCATCGTCGTCCTGTTCGTGGTGGTCCATGTCCTCGCCGTTGTAACGCACTTCGGCCTCGTTCGTCATCCTTCTGTCACACGTCACGTTGTTTTGACAGTACGGGCTTGTTTTTGTACGTTCATATGGCTGCGTTCCGATATAACCTAACCTATTTGTTATTTTTTGTCACTTTCAACTCGTCCGCGGCGCCGTGATGTCGCGTTTACGGCTTGGGTAACGTGATAGCTGGTGACCTTGGTCGAGGAGATTCGCCTCCGGATTGATTGGTTATTGGGTTGGAGGTTATATTGATTGGGAGTTTTTTTATAGCGGTTTTTTTTTGCACTCAAAACATTATACGTGGAAAGACGTTTTGATTTTCGTCTTGTCACGTACTGGTCATTTCATCATGCGCACATCTCGCGTCGTGTTAACTTTCAACTGTTCGCAAAAATAGTAGGAGAAGTTGCAGAGTGGGGTACAGTGGGGTGCACCGCGGTGAGCTGTCACTGGGAGCTAACTTCACAAGCCTTTGTTAGCATTGTGAACTCGCCGTGAGCTTTTGACAGCGCAGTAGCGCAGTATTGTTTTCATTGATGTTTTGCTTCGGCAGGTGTTTTGTAGGTTAAAATCGATCATTTTATCAATACCAGCCCATTATTTCTCAGCTTTGCTCCGACGTAAAAAACTCATACCTGCTACACAAAATCCTTAGCCATTCACAAAATAAAATAAACATGTCAAAAACATCTCGATTGGATGCCAAAAAAGTGGTATGTACAAATCAGCTTTACACCCTATTATTTCACGTTGACAACCTCTTTTTTAATCTCTTTTCTTCTTTTGTAAAATTTACAGAACTCGGAGTTATTCACACTGACATATGGATCATTAGTGAACCAACTCTTAAAAGACTATGAAAACGTTGACGAAGTAAACAAACAACTCGAGAGGATGGGATACAACATGGGCATACGTCTCATTGAAGATTTTCTTGCAAGAACCGGATCGGGTCGCTGCTACGATTTCAGAGACACTGCAGAAAAAATCCAAAGCGGTTTCAAAATATTTCTCGGCATTTCACCAACCATCACAAACTGGAGCGCTGCGGGGGACGAATTTTCACTTTGTTTTGAGTCCAACCCCTTAACAGAATTTGTGGAACTGCCTGATCATTGTTTGAATTTGAAGTACTGCAATATTTTGCCTGGAGTATTGAGAGGTGCTTGCGAGATGGTTCACATGGAAGTCGCGTCTTGGTTCGTGCAGGACCAATTGAAAAATGATAACGTCACAGAACTGAGGGTCAAATTCATCAAACGGTTAGAAGATGCTATCCCAGCTGGCGAAGATTAATCTATCTGATTTTATATTCTGTTTATAATGTATAATCTATTAGAGTTGTTTTTTTATTTTTGGTTTCATCTTTGAAATATAATTGGAAATGTAGGAAATAAGGAAATGATTGGAAAAAATAAACTCAATAAGACTTTATAACTGTCAAAAACTATGTACACAAAAGAGTCAATAAAATTTCATATGTTTGAGTTGTCTCGCAAAACCCTCGTTTGGTTTTATACAAGGTCGAATCAGCTTCACTTTCTCGTACGCTTCTTCGTAGCTGACGTTGTCCTTTGACATTAAATACGCAATAACAATTGTTGCAGAACGTGAAACGCCTGCGTTACAATGGACTAAAATGTTTTTTGATTTGTGCTGCTCAATGATCTCTAAACAGGTTTTCACAGTTTGCAAAATATCCGATTCTGGTAAATCCATAAGATCAACAAAATCGTAAGTCAAAGTTTCAAATTTAACACTTGGTTCAATGCCTACACTGAGAATGTGATTGATATTGTGTTTCTCTAACACTTCCAAACTCGAGGGTGGATCTTGCGAACTCAGAAAAACCCCCGGAGCAATTTCAGCTACTTGCATATCAGGTTTGGTGTCAACAACAAAAGGCACACCTGACTCGATCTCTTTGCATTCACCCGAACTAAGTTCAAATTTGCGACCGTCATTGTGCGTTATTACAGTTTTGCATGGTTTTAAAAGCGTTTTCTTCTGCTCTATCAAACTTTGCAAATCCATAGTCCTTGATCACGTTTTTCAGAACGTAATAAGACTGGTCTTTTTCAGGGAAGATTTTGTAACCTTCTAGTTCGTTTTTGTCGTATTCTACGTCCATTAAGTACAGTCCAGAAGGACTCGCTGGAGTTACTTTGCTGTTCCAACTGTGTCTGTTTGGAACTTCTATCATCTCTCGCAGTTCCTTTTCTGTTATTTGTCCTTTTCCTAGAGCTAGCAAACTTCCTACCATTCGTCGAACCTACAAAAAATCAAATGCATTGTTAGAAAAATTGTTTTTTTTTTTATTAATGTTGAAAAATTAACAAAAAGACAACCAACCTGATTGTATAAAAACGATTTTGATTTTACGATGAAGGTATAAAAATCGAAGTTTTGCGACAAAGGATCCAGTGGCATAAAAGGAGTAGATTCCTCTACGGTGAACCGATGTAATCTTCGTACATAAACCTTTTCCTTTTCGTATCGATCGGCAGACTTGGCAGCAAACGTTTCAAAATTTTTCACACCTTGGAAATGTCTCAGTCCTGATTGAACTTTTTCTATATCAAATTTCTCATCTATGCTTCTGTATCTGAAAGATTAAAATATTGTTATTGTTATTGTTATGGTTATTGAAATGATTAGTTTGAAAACTGCAAAAAAATCTGAAACTTACGGTATATAAGCAGTTTGATTTCTTTCAGTTATGGGAATTCTGTTTTCGTCAGGATGTTTTGGTACCATACACCTGTACATGTATGTCCGAGATATCGCACGGTGTCTAGCAGTGAACTTGTCATTCACCGGGATGCATTCCAAGGCTCTGTTTGATTAAATAACTTTTTAATATATCTTTTAAAGAGTGGCTGTGAATAATTGTTCACGTGAAATCAATCGAAAATTGTAAATTTGAGCAGTTTTGATGTATGAAAGATCACCTAATATCATGGTCAGACTTGGTCATATAACGATTCAGGTACTGAACGATTGAATTTGGACAATATATAGTATTGTCATCGTTCGGTATATCAATATGAAAAGCTGATCTCAGGGCGTGGACACCTCCATCTGTTCTGCAAACGCAATTTGCAAAATTCAGTTACATTCTGTCGATCAAAAGTTATTTTTTGATTTGCAACAATTCAAATAACTTTTACCTGCTTGAACAAGTAGCTGTAGGTTGTTCTTTAACAATTCGATTAAAAATAGCAATCAATCCACACTCGAGTGCTCCTTGGATGGAATCTGGATCCAGAATTGGTCCATTTGCCACACTTTTTTGAGCGCCTCTGTAAAAGCAAAATAAAATTATAATATAAAATGTGTCTATAAAATTATCTGTACTTGTAAAAATATATCAAAAATTTGCAAAAGAATAAAAAATACCTATATCGAGTGCCAATGTACGAAACAAATAATAAATACCGTACCATCACAAAAGGTGTTTTTCAAACTGTCAATATTATAAGTACAAACTTATCCGATCAAAAGATAATTGAAACGAAAAATTAATTCAATATTGAATTAAAACTTGTTAAAAACATTATTTACAATTAAAGATCATTTGTTCTGACATGCTTGAATGTTGAATGGTAACCTAAGAATGCGATCTACGGGTATTCAAAACAGATGTAGATGTCCTTGTGGTCGCATCACGTGCTTTGCTCCGACCTGCAAACTGGTTTTGTTATAGAAATGGTAATCGACTAAGGACACCAGAGATGTTAATATTTCGCAAATTTTACTATTTGGTTGCTATTTGGTTATTGCAAAAGCTAAAACTTTATATATTTTTAATTTGAATAATTGAAAAAAATAAAAATGTTGAGAACAAATAAATAATTGTTTATTATTTGTTTAGAACTATCATGGAAAATAGGCAAATTAATCAAGTAGAGAATGAAAAACAAGGTGGCATATAAAAAGAGCATAATCGACGACCTTTGTTCGCTGATTAAAATTAAAATATTCAACTTTATTCAAAACGGCCAACTAATCTAGACAAATATGCGATCGCGTGCGCGAATTAATTTTATCACGCGAAATATTGTACGTTTTTGCGCTTTTTCGCATTTTAGTTGATGGTTAGCGAGGAATTTTTTAATATTTCTTTAAGAAACACTTTTAATTCGTTTACAGATAATAAAAATTTATTAATGAGGAAAAACTTAATTTACAAATAATCACAAACATATCATAAAATGAGTTTTTCGTGAAACATGATTTTGCAAATTTGCGATTTTCTTCAATCCTTTTTTATTACTCAATCCACCAAAACAAAAATAACAACAAAAGTATATCAAGTTTACATTTCCATAAACAACTGTACAAAAAACCAACTAAATATAAAACGGAACCGTCACAATAACTACCTTGAAATCGTTAAGAAATGACCAAACAATTTATTGTTCAACAATAATAACCGCTCGATTGTTACACAATTTTCACTGAAATCATACAAATTCAGTTTAGCATAGATTCAAAAGCGGCCGATTATAGGCGAAATTTAGGCCACCAGCAGTCTTTCTCCTCCCCCTCGACTGCTCTTGGAAGCATACGGCTGGGCTCTGCGCGGTAAAGTAAAGTGGCCGCGAATTCGCTACGGAGCGCAAAATGGTAAACACACGCGCAATCTAACCTCTAAAGTTCGCAGCTTGTTTTTGTACCTGCGCTGCCGCAGCCCGACTGCGCCCCCGCGTCTGTCAAGTTGGCGTTGTTTTTCGTCGTCCGGAGTGGCCGCTCGGTGTTTCAACTCGGACAGCGGCCGTCCGCCAGTGCGACTCCGCGAAGTGTCGCGCGGACCTGTCAAAAAACGATGCTGTGACAGCCGATGACAGACGATTGTTTACATTCGCCCCTGTACCACCTTTGTAAGTTTTCTTTTCGCGAATAAAAAGTTGTTTTCAATCAGCCGCCCATCGATCCTATGGCCGTCCGTTTTTTTGCAACAAAATATATGAATTCGATCGCTTTGGTTTTTGTTGTCGCGTTCAATCAGAAAACAGGTCTCTGTTCTCGCGTGAAACGTCAGAATCGAGACATTTGATCGGCTTTTTTGGTCGCGTTTCGCGGTGCATCTATGATAATCGATTTTTTTGTCCGTGATGTATACACTTCTGCTTTAGTTTTTTGGATCTGATTTTTCTCTCCTTTTGGCTCTTCTTTTTTTTTCCAAGTCATCGTGTAAGTGCAGATGGTTTGTTATTGTCATCGCGAATTGCATCACGGACAAAATCAGAGCGACGATTCCGGCTGTGTTATGATAATTGTGCAGTCGCGGGAAACGTATTAATTTTCAGTGCCTGTGTAACTTGATATTCAAGCCAACTTAGTGACACGCCAAATGTTGTGCTTTGCGTGCAATTAAACGGAGCACCGAGTCGTAATTTTATTAATTTTTTTGTAACATACATATAACATACACTTTTAACAATGTTTCCTTTTTTCATTAGATTTCAAAAGTGACATTCGTGAGTGTACGCGAAGTTTCATTTGTTCTTGAAATAACGTTCGGTTTGTTGAAAATAAACAAGGAACTGATTTAGCATTCAATAACATTGTTGCTTGTAATCATCGTAATCGAATTCTCGCATGCAAATAAACAAGAAGATTTGTCTCTCGTTTTCTTAGTTTTAAGATTTGGTTTCTTAGAAATAATAATTTACTGATGACATTTTCAATGCGAATTGCAAATAAAAAGAAATTGAAATTTTGTTCTTATATTTACATTGATCGATGTTTTCTTATTTTTAACAAACATAATGTTTATCTTGTAATTTCAAGATTCAGTTTCTCCGAAAAACAATTTACAAATGCAACAATGATTGACAATTTCAAAGAAAAATCGTAACGAAAGAAGAAACATTTTGTGTAGGTTTTTGTTGATTGATGTTTGTTTTTTTCAGAAAGGCAAATGGTCGTTCATAAAAGGCGTATTGGAACAATGAATTTTAAGTCGTTTAGGTACATCCTAATGTTTGTCTTGTAATGGGGTTGGTAACAACCGCAGCAGTATGGATAGTCACGTGGAGTTGCCTGATGCGGAGCATCTACTTGACCCCGCAGGCATCTCCAAAACAAGTTCCTTGCGACAAGACAAGAAAAACCTTCTCCGACTCCTGGGGCGTCATCAGCGATGGCCCCCTTGGCTCAAACTATACTCAGGATTCACATTGTGAATGGCTTATTAAAGGTTCGTTCTTTTAAACCAACAAAAAATTGAACATTTTATAAACGAAATCAAAATTTATTTATTTATTCATTTATTTATTTATTTATCATAAATTGCACCTGAGGCCTAAGGCCTTTCTGATTGAAGTAAATAATAAACACTTTAAACAAAATTGAAACAAAAAATTTTGTTTTTAGTTGTTTAGTAATTGTGATAAATGAAACAGAATGAATCTAGATTTAAAAAAAATCAAACTGCAATAATCAGAATTGGAGGTCGCAAGTTTTATCAAACGTGCTGCATGATTATTGTCGGATTTGCATATAATATACATTTTTTAAAGAACGCAAAAATCAAATTTATCAACTGTCAAGCACGATACTGATAAGTTAACAGGATTTCAAGGAGCGAATGATTAATTTTGATGTTGTTTGTTTTTTTTGCAGCCAATAACAGCCGTCAATTTATAACTCTAAGTTTCCGGACAATGGGCACAGAATGCAGCTACGATTATGTGTTTGTTTATAATGGCGATTCCTTTAGGTCTCCATTGTTAGGCAGCTTTAGTGGCAAAACTGAGCCGCAACAAGTTACATCAACTTTCGGTTATGTAAGTCGACAAAATAATATAAAGTAATTGGGTTGTGATAAATTCATAACTGCTTGTTTCCTAATGAAGATGATGTCAATGTTGAGTTTTATGTAACACTTTTCTTTGTTTCTTTGTTATTTTTTAGGTTTAGTTTTTTCGATGAAGATGAGTAAATAGCCATTAATGATACTTTTTGTACGCCCGTCTAATGTAACAAAAATTGTGTTGCAGATGTTGATATTGCTCTACAGCGATACAAATTACGTTCTGGATGGTTTTCATGCTGAATTTTCAGTGACAGATTGTCCGAGTAATTGCACCAATCATGGCAAGTGCATCGATAACACGTGCATTTGCGAAAATGGTTGGGGCGGAAGGGACTGTTCGAGGTCGCTCTGTCCGAACAATTGTGGCAGCGGAGGTTCTTGTGGATCCAAAAGGTGCAATTGTCACAAAGGTTATTCCGGCCAATCATGTTCCTTGCATAAAACCCATCCTGAGGGAAACAAGTACGTCGAAAAAACAATTATAAACATTTTTAGAAAATGCAAAAAATTTATTTGTTCCTTTTGTTACATGTTTTTTTTTATATTTTAGGTGGCATTGGCTTTCACATTCCGAAAGCGGTATGACATCTCGTGCAGCGCATACAGCAGTTTACATCAACGAAGTTGATTCTCTTTATATTTTTGGAGGATACGATCTGAATCGCGTTCTTGATAATTTGGAAATTTATCGATTCAATACCAGTCAATGGGAAGATGAACGTGGTCGAGTATTAGGTCGAGATTTCATTTCAAATCCATTGTTTCATTGAAAAATAAAAACAAAAATTGGAAAGTTTTTACTTTTTGTTTTATTTTTATAGACGCTCTATCAACGGAGTACTTTAATTTCACCTCGATAGAGAGTATTTTGGACCACATAGCTCCAAACGGCGAGGAACATTATGGTCTTCAACCGACCTCAATCATATGGAAAGTTCTGACGAACATCAAGAACAACAACTCATTTAATCTTCGTGACAGAAGTCCGTCAGATGGTAGTCACCACTGGCACGAGTCAAATTATGGAGATCAAGAAAGACACGATCAGGGAGGTGCAAACACAACTAAGAGAAGAGTCAGCCAAAATGAAACTCGTAGAAAACACACTTCTAGAATCCACAGTCGAAGGTAACTTAAAAAATCTAACAAGAAACTGTACAGCATTGAAAGAAAATGACTTTAAAACGATGAAATTGCAAAAATCATTTTGTTTCAGGTCCAAAAGAGGCACTGGGAAACACAACAGATACTCATTTTTCGAACCGAGCAAAAGTCAAGATTGGGTGTCGCAACTTTTAGAGGACGGTGTAAGCTCCTGGGACTCATTTCTACCGAACAAAATAAGTTCCGCAGGCCTCGGAGAGTTCCAAGACGAAACGGAAGAGAATTTGCAAGAGATACCGAAACCAAGTCCTAGATACGGCCATGCCGCGTGTAAATACCAAGGTCAAACTTTTTGCTAAATAAATCAGCATTGAATGCAATAATAAACGAAGCGTAAATCATAAAGGTTGCAAATCAATAGCGTTTCTTTATTCCTGCTTTGTCATTGCAGAAGGTTTTGTCATCTATGGAGGCAAGGTGAAGGACGGCTCGCTCTCAAACGAACTCTGGCACTACAACGTTTATACCAAAGTTTGGACTTTGCGTGCGAAAAATTCGCCTTTCTATCCTCCGAGATTGACTCGTCACACCCTGACCCTGGCTAACAATTACATCTACCTGTTCGGTGGTAGTGGCGTCGATGGAGAATTTTCATCCAGTTTGTACAAAATCAAACTCAATCTTTGTAAGTTCTTTGTTTTCTTTTGAAAATTAAGATTCAAATATTGATAGTTTTTGAGATGCAATTTCTAACAAGTTGATAATAATTTTGCAGCTGACTCAACAGCGAGTACAGAAAGATGGTTCGAGGTACGTCCCCGAGGTGGAAAGGAACTGGACGTTCGTGTAGTGGCACACTGTACAGTTTATCACAGATCTACAAACTCTCTGTTGGTTTACGGTGGCGTTGTCGCGAGCATCGCTCGGTTCAGCAAGTTGTCCGACCGGATGTTTGTGTTTCAATTAGATAGGAAAGTTTGGTCCGAGCTTCATTATCCACAGGCTCATTTGCGAGACACTTACGTGCCGAGAGAGCGAGCGTTTCATACCTGCAACATAATTGGTACTAATTAAACCAACCGAGTTACGAATTACTCCGAATCACGATACGTTTCTCAACTCAAATTTGTTTTCGTTTCAATTCAGGAAATTATCTCGTTGTCTTTGGCGGCTACTCGCACCGTCACAACAAAGACGAAATTTGTTACGACAATCAAATGTACCTCTACCACTTAGGCTGTCACACTTGGATTAGTCATGATGTTCTAGGATTAGATAACGAAGGTTTGAATACAACCAATAATTTCTCCTGTAATTAAGTTAGAGTTTTTGATACTAAAAAATATTTTGTCATAGGTTCAAGATACCCAAAACAGCAAGGAGTTTTTGCACACGCTGCAGACGTGCGTAATGGAAACACACTGTTACTAGTTGGAGGGTACCATGGTAACGTAAATGCCGACTTGCTAGCCTATACTTTGCCCCCGATGCTTGCTCCAGGAGACGACGACAGTGTGGAACCCGAACAACTCTGTTCCAGACACAAAAGTCTGATGGAATGTGCAGCTAATCCTGAATGTGGATGGTGTTCTGCCGGAGAAGTAACATTTGACATTCAAAATTGTTTCTTTTGTATTCTTAATTTATTAAGATTAAATTTTACTAATATTTTGTTCTTAGGTTTGTTACGGCAGAACAGCAGGTAGCAACTGCACGACAAATTTGCAAACAACCCGATGTCCCGGCGTTTGTCCCGCTCTCGGGGATTGTCACTCTTGTTTGATCCACGGTCAGCCCGGTGGTGGTTGGGGTACCAACGCGCACGGCCAAAGTTCAGTGTCGAACAAGCTCAATCTGGGTACGTGCACCTGGTGCGTTCAGAACGCCCGTTGCCATCACAAAGATGATAACTATGGCGTTTGTGGACTGCGCGATGACACCCCTTCGCAAATACCGGGCTGGTGGGGGTCAAAGGGAACTGAAATCGTCCGAGTGGAGGAGTGCCGCGAGATGGACAGACGACCTGGACTCACGTTCCTTAAGTACAAACCGCCTGTGAACTTCACCCAGCCGGACTCCGTTACTATTGTAAACGCCACGACCGTGGACTTTAACGTTCCTTCGATGCAGGGTGCTAAAACGGAGTCGGCCTTGGGTGGCGAGATGATTGCTAGACTCGTTGGGTTCCTTCGACCACCTCATAATTTTTGGGACAGCACTGAGGAGCATATGAAGATTTGTGTCAGCTATAACAGTGCTACTTTGCATGTCTCTCGAGAAGAACATCAGGAACTGGTAAAATTCGCTTTTTGACATCTAACGAAGAAGATCTGTTTTCTAAACCTCATTTTTTAATTATGGTTCGAAATTTTCTTTAGGAACTGGTTGCGAATCTGACAGCAGACTCGTCCCAATGCATGTTAACCCAGTGGCCAGATGGAAACGAGATGAAACTTCTACCAGGACGGTACCTTTTGGACTTCGAATCAAAACGAATGGTGACAGCAAGTTACGCCGTTGCCAGCAAGATGGAAATCACTCACAACCGCAATACTGAGAGTCCAAAAGTCTTCACGTTCGAGTACCTCGAGCCTTACCAAAACGGGTCGTGTGAGATGTACAAAAACTGTCTCCACTGTCTCACAGACTCGGCATGTGGTTGGTGCGATCTCACAAGCAGCTGCGTGTCCCGATCATTGAACGAGAAAGACATTTGCCGAGCTGTGGTGGAGACAGACGAAAACCAACGACCGATCTTTGAATGGCAGTACCTAACAATTACTCCCTCGATTTGTGCAAACTGTTCCAATTATATCTCGTGCGAATCTTGCGTTGGCAGTGGGTTGTGCGAATGGTGGACAGAAGATGCTAGATGTGCTAGAATTAATCGACTGCCAAACGCTGTGACCAGTTTGAAACAGTGTCCAGCCCCTTGTAGAGCGAGATCGAATTGTACTCAGTGTTTGGACGAACCTGGACGGTGTGTTTGGTGCGAGGCTACCCAGGAATGTTTTTCGTTTTCGGTTTATACCTCGGAGTACCAGTTCGGATTGTGTCGCGAATGGACTGATCAAGGTAAATAAAGAACTTTTTTTGAATGAGTTTGTTTTTTGATTGGTACGTTTTTTTCTAATTTAAAATCGTTGGTTCTAGCTGGACTAATGGGAGTAACTTCAAGATCAAGCTCGTCTTTAACCGGAAACGACCAATGCAAAAGTTGTAGTCGCCATGCAAACTGTTCCAACTGTCTCCATTCTCTGAGTTGTGGCTGGTGTTACAATTTAGAAAATCCAATTCAAGGAGCTTGTGTACAAGGCGACTTTAATCAACCCCATGTCAATTGCAGTTTGGTCATTAACGAATATTTGAACGCCTCGCTTCCTAGCGAAGAAGCTGGGTGGGCTTATGCTCAGTGTCCGGACGTCGACGAATGTGACCTTGGATTACACGATTGTCATGCCAATGCAGTACGTTTCCCATTTCCATCTATTTTCATACATCAGAATGGAACACCAAACCAAAAAAAAAAAAACCAAAAAATCTAATGTTTCTGATTTCTATTACTTTTTTCTGCAATAGGACTGTACCAACACACATGGCAGTTACAGTTGTCAGTGCAAACGTGGTTTTAACGGAGACGGCAAGGAAAACTGCACGAAAACCTGTTACGAAGAGTGCATCAATGGGTTTTGCAGCGAAGCGCCAGATTACAAGTGTGAATGTTCTCTAGGTTGGACTGGCTCAGATTGTGGAACGAATTGCGGTTGTAACAACCACGCGACATGCGAAAACGGTCCGGGAAAATGCGACGAGTGTCAGGATTGGACCGAGGGAGAGTTTTGTCAGGAGTGCAAAGCTGGAAGTTACGGAAACGCTACGTCTGTTTTAGGCTGTACAAAATGCGACTGTAACGGTCACGGACGAACCGATAGACCTTGCGACAGAGAAACCGGAGTTTGTTATTGCCAGGATAACACTGAGGGAGATCGGTAAGAGATTGAAAAACAACAAATTCTAATTCATTGTTTGTGTTAACGTCTGCATTCATGAAATTCATGTTTCTATTTTATGACCGGGGTTTATTAAGCAGACTTTAAAATATTTTGTCAAACTTTTTCGAGTCAAAGTAAAGTTGACGTTTTGGTCCTGAGGTTTGGGACCATCTTCAGAACTACAAAAGAACAATTATTGTCGTTACCATCATTGAGAACAGAGAAAACAATTACGGATAAAAATAGTAAAATACAAATGAATCACTGACCTATCGATATTGAATGTGTTACATTTTGTTATTTGACTCAAGTCGTGTGTCGTCTGTGTGACAGTTCACTTTGTTAGTTAATAAACTAAATAGTGGACAAACAAAAGAGACAGCAGTTGATACCGTTAAATTGGCTAGATTATCTGAGTTGACGTCTCAGCTGAGAAATTAAAACAATCAATCACATAGAAAACGTGATAACGAAAGGTTACCAATTAACAGGCTTTATCAATAGAACATGTCGCGACCTTCCTGATCCAGCAACTCTCAAAACACTTTTCACTTCAATAGTTAGGCCGTATTTGGAATATGCAACTCCGATCTGGAGTCTATACACAGATCAAGCAATAAAGTCGTTAGAAAGTGTTCAAAATCGATTTTTGAGATTGTATGCTTATAAAGATGGTCGACCTTTGCATTGGACTGATCATGAATATAGTATTGTTAGAGACCGGTATGATTTTCCATTACTTGAGTCCCGGAGAAAATAAAATGATGCTATTTTACTTTATAAAATTCTGAATAGTCACATCGATTGCACTGAATTATTTATTTATTTATTTATTTATTTAGTAGATAAGGAACAGTAAAACTGGTAAGGTCTACATCTAGATAATACAAGGTTCTTTGGCATTGAAGTCGAAGCTGAAAAATTGCACAATAAATCATAATCATAAATCATAATACAATATGAAAATGTAAAATAACAAAGGTGTATAAAATAACGATGCTGATTGTGCAGAATATAAGCAGGAAGTTGACTGTAATTCTTGAGTAAATTTGGGCTGAGAGTGCCCACTCGTCATTTGAGAACCAGTGACTTATTGTTTATAGTCGATAGATATAAAACTATATAATTATTATAAATATAGTACAATTCAAAGACTGAGTACTTTAGGTAACGAGTTGAACACGTCACTCGATCTCTTTGACGTTTCATTAAATCAGTTTGAAAGAGTAGCAAAGAATTATATTTTTAGTAATTGAAGTTAAACATTTTGCGAATAATCATAGAAAGAGATATATCAAATAAATAAATCACAGACCAAGAAAACTTGATTAGATGTATACTCATTACTGAAATAGTGGTGTGTTATCAACAGAGAAAAATGTCTAAAACAAACAAATTCTAATTATTAAAAAGATGAAAGGAAAACAATGTTGTTCATTTTGATTTTGGGTTTTTTCGTTTTGTAGGTGCCAAAATTGTAAGAGGGGGTACTACGGCGACCCCAGACACGGTGGGATGTGTTACTATGGTTGCGTCTCGCGAGGAATGATTGAAGGTGAAGAAATCGGAAAGCAAGGCCTGGGTAGTCGGTATTCACAATTCTCACCCTGGGAAAGTCACATGAATAGTTCCCTGACACGAGAATGTTTATGGATAATCAACTCGCAGAATTCTCGAACTCACGCGATTGGAATCATTCAGTTTACCATTCACAACGACATCAACGTGGACTGCCAGAAAAACAGTGTTTATGTCTACGACGGTCTTCCTGATTTTGTCTCCTCGACTAAGGGTTATCAGAGCGAGATGCTCGGTGTTTACTGCTCGGATAGTGCCAACTATCCTGTGACCGTTGAAGCGAATTCGGGATATCTGACTGTACATTACAAACAACTGGATGATAACGAGGGGTTTAATGCCAGTTACGTCGTTTTAACATGTAACAATTGCCCTGGAAACCGTGAATGTAGAGCTGACAGTTGCGTTTGTCGGCCTGGTTTTGTGGGCATTGACTGTGATATTGAAATTTGTCCGAATAATTGCTCTGCTGGTGTAGGACAAAATGTTTGTGATAAAGAATATGGACACTGCGTCTGCGCTCCTGGGTATGGAGGAAAGGATTGTTCAGTAAAAATTAACAAGGTGAACTTTGAAACAAAAAAAGAAAGTACAAATAAATTGTTTCGTTGAATTTTACAGTAACTAATGTTTTCAATGTTGTTGCAGAATAAACAACTGATTTTCACCGAGCTCTTCAACACAGAAAGTCTGTCCGACCAACTCGATCACCTACGTAAAACACTGCCAAGATTTGGTCACAGTTTAGTAGCAGATAGAAGAGGTAGTTTATGGATGTTTGGGGGATACTCTTTGAGTCACGGACCTTTGAACGACATCAGACTTTTTGACACGAAAAACAATACGTGGATGCCGGTGACCGTGGAGTCTACATCAGAAGCTTCCATGCCACAAGGAAGGTACTTCCACGCAGCTGAAATTTTGTACAGCAAACAGCAGATCTACGTCTACGGTGGAATCACAACTAAGGACGAGAATATCAAAGGAACGTCGAACAATACTCTGAATGACTTTTGGAAGTTTAGCATTCAGGATCAGAGGTGGACGAAGATCGTTTCGCCATACAGTCCACCGTCGCTGGCTGGACACACGTTGACTTGGAGGAGGGACTCTGAAAGTCTCGTTTTGATCGGCGGATTCAGTCCTAAACACGGATACATGAACGAGGTTTGGGAGTTTGATACAAAGACTGATAACTGGGAGGTTATTCACACTTCTGGAAACGGACCTCCGATGGTTTACGGACACTCGACAGTTTATCACAACAAGTCACAAAGTTTCTACGTGTTTGGAGGCTACATGTACTCGGTCAATAAGACTTTCGTTTCGAATAAATTGTTCGCTTTGAATTATTTTACGAGACAGTGGTCTGTCTTGTCGCCGTTTGACGACGTTGGAAATTCTTTGGTAAGAAGAAATTTTAGTTTTTCTTTGAGCTTGTAGTTAGGAAACGTGAAATTGGGGTTTTAATTAGTTTGATTCAATGTTTCAGCCACAAGCTAGATTTCTGCATTCTGCAATAACAACAGACGACTACATGTTGGTCTTTGGAGGACGACAGTTCCCGCACAGCAACAACGATTCGCTGATTGCGTACAAGTACTCGTGCAACGTTTGGATTAGCTTGATTACGAAAGATTTAAAAATCATAGGAAACGTACCGCCACCTTCGTACGCACACGCTATGACGCACGCGGATACTGACGACAATTCTATCTACATCGTCGGTGGATTTGACGGAGGCACTAAGAATCACGTCACGCTGATAAACATTCCAAAAGATCTGTGCAACTTGTGGTCGGACAAACTGATTTGTAGAAAATATTACGGCTGTTCTTTCTGTTCTGTTACAACTTTGGATGGCGATAATGCTACTTATTGTTTCTCCAATGAAGTTCCAGGATATGATTATAAGTATGTTAATTTGATGAAAATAATGTTTCTTTTCTCATGTAGTTGAATGTTTGTTAATGGTTGGCAAAATTGTTTGTTTAACATTTTAGATGTAAGGTCAACATCACAAAGGTGCAACTATCAAACGGAATAACGTGTGATAACCAATGGATGTCGTCGAGAAAATGCCAAAACTATCAATCCTGCACTGAATGTCTGGCTGAGTTTCCTTACTTTAAAGATTACAAACCAACGTGTAAATGGTGTGCCAATTGTTTGCATGGGAAATGCATCCCTACGGATCTAGACTGTGAAGACATTTTTAAATGCAACACGAGACAGATGTCCGTGTCGAATGTAACCATGTGCCCTGAACGAAAATGCGCTGCCAGTGACTGCGAAAAGTGCCAAAACTTCGGCGGCTGTGTTTGGACTAAACAAGTTATCAAAACTTGTAAGGTTTTCTTTTTATTTTGAACATTTACGATTTGTTTATGCAATAGAATTTTTAAATTAAACATTGTTTCAGCCGATTTTGTGATAAATATGATGGAGGATCCTGTTTATGACTGGAACGGTTGCATCTCTGAGGACATTTTTGATAGGCCAAATGTGAAGTTGACGCGCTGTGACAAACGATGTTCTGAACATAAATCTTGTAGCACTTGCTTGAAGGCGTCTGGAGTTGATAGTGGGTGGAAAGAATGTCGATGGTCGATTCGTTTGAACGAGGTATTTTTTGACAAAAAGTTTCCTAACAAATTGATCATTTATATTTATCGAATCTGACTTGATGAATCATCATGTTTGTAGTGTATTTCTCCAACTTTCCAACCACTTTATTGCGCTGGCGGAAGTTGCGGTTTAATACTGAGGGACAAAAACTACGATCACTGTCCAGAATCGTGTTCAACTTTCAAACAGTGCAGTACCTGTTTGAAGCACTCGCATTGTGGCTGGTGTTCGTTGAATTCGGACTCGCAAAATATCACAGGTCAGGGAATTTGCACCGATGGCGATCTGGAAGCTCCGAAAGATCACCCCGCTGGTGGTACTTGTGAGAAGATTTATCAAAGGGAATATGCCGACGAACTATGTAAGTTTTCAAAAAAAAAAGGATTTGCTCTTTTAAAACATTCTCTATAAATTTATTTATATTCGTTTTTAATAATTATTTCCTTGTAGATTCCTTGGCGAGACCGAAATTTTCATGGCATTACGTACGGTGTCCCCCGGAAAATGAATGTTTGAATGGCCACCATACTTGTTCGCCAAAAAGTGAAAAGTGTCAAGATTTAGAGGAAGGGTTCCGGTGTGTCTGCGGAGATGGTTATAAATTGGATACGTAAGTTTTTGAACTGAACAATTCG
Source organism: Telenomus remus (assembly GCA_020615435.1). Taxonomy (NCBI): domain Eukaryota; kingdom Metazoa; phylum Arthropoda; class Insecta; order Hymenoptera; family Scelionidae; genus Telenomus; species Telenomus remus. The sequence continues at coordinate 13,687,481 of CM036337.1, forward strand.
TCGTTGCAAAAAATTTATATCAAAAGATGTTTAATAAAAGACAAATTTTAAATTTCAGATCACGAGCACTCACTGATTATGATAAGTAAGTGATTAATAAAAGATGACAAGAATAAATTTGTTTAATGCATTTTTTGGCAGAATTATAATCTAAAACTTGAAATCGTAGGGGTGTTTGCGTACCGATGTGTAACGACGGTTGTGTAAGAGGAACCTGCATCGAGCCTGGGAACTGCAGTTGCGATTTCGGTTACGTTGGAAAAAATTGTTCAATTCAGTGCCAATGCAACGGTCACAGCGACTGCGCTGGACCAGATAAACTAGACGAGTGTCTACAGTGTCATAATAATACAAAAGGACCTCAGTGCGACAAATGTTTGCCTCTGTTCGTTGGAAACCCTGCTAATAATGGCAAATGTGTGCCTTGCCTTGAGTACTGCAATGGTCATACGCACATTTGCATCAACGAGAGCATGACTGTACCGGTAATTGTCAACAAGAATTGTTCATTAAATTGTTTTCCTTTCTAATGATCTATCTTTGTTTTCATAATACAATAATTTTAGGACCCATACTCGGTTGAAAAAATGCCATGGGAACTTTTGAACAAGCAACTAATCGAGGGTCCAATTTCTAAAGCCAAATGTGTCAACTGTGGTAACAACACTAAAGGAGACAAATGCGGCGAATGTGAAACTGGGTTCTTCCGAGGCACTGAAGATCTGAGAGGCAATTGTCGACCGTAAGTGAAATTAAGTTGACACAGATTGTTGAATGTAAATAGTAATTGAAAAAGAATTGCGTTGCAATGAAAATTGAAAATAAATTGCAGGTGCGAATGTCATGGCCATGGCACAACATGCGATCCCGTTACTGGTGAGAAGTGTAACTGTGCCAATAACACAGAAAATGATCCGTCATGTGTAAGTGGACCGTCTAAGGGAATCAACATCGATGAGAATCCCTGCTGGATGGTGCAGTGCAGCAAGTGTCGCGAAAACTACGCTGGAACTCCCACAGCCGGTCATCAGTGCTACAAAACTGTTACTGTTGATAACAAAATGTGTTTTGATTCAAAACTAATAGGTTGGTCTATAGTTTGTTATTTGTTACTTTTGAAATGAAAAAGAAACAAGGTCGTTAATTTAAATGTAATGTTTCAGATGAATGCAAACTCAAGCCGAAACCATTGAACCCAGGTCAAACTGTATTTTACATGGTACAACCGAGGTTTATGAACGTTGATATCAGAGTGATGGTGGACGTTACACAGGGAGCTCTGGATCTGTTCCTCAGTCCTCGTGACGATTCTTTCGTTGTGAATTTGAACTCGACAACCGGTTATCAAGATGTAAGACACATTTTTTAATTTTCTTAACTGAAATTCCTGTCACGTCAGTCAGCGTTTGCAAATGTTGATCTTAATTTTAACGTTTCAGGTCGAACTCGATTACCGATTCAAATGGCGAAAAGATTACCAAGAGACGCTGAACCTCGACAGGACAACAACGAAGACCCGAGTAGTAGAATTCCGGCCAAACCGAACCCACTTCGAATCAGACCTCTACACTCAATCGTACTACTTTGTAGTCGAGCGTTTTGCCTCCGGATTAGCAACGTACGTAACCATCGATCACCGAAACACCTTCCTTGTCATTCGAAACCTGACGAACCGTCTGGTACTGACGCTGCCCCAGGACAAACACGAGCTCGGTCTGACCAAATTCCACATCGCTCTACGTGCCATCGATCCCCCCAATCCGGACGCGAACGGTCGTGCAGCCTTCGGAATGATCTTCTTCCGACAGGACCAGCTGCACATCGACCTGTTCGTGTTCTTCTCCGTGTTCTTCTCGTGCTTTTTCCTGTTCCTCGCGGCGTGCGTCGTCGCGTGGAAAACAAAACAAGCTGCGGACGTGCGCCGGGCCAGGCGCCGACACATCATCCAGATGCTCAGCATGGCCAAGCGCCCGTTCGCCAGCGCTACGATTCTCTACGACCGTGACCCTTTGAACTTCAGCCCCAACTCGCCACAACGAAAGGGCCGCAAAAATAAACTGTCCAATTTTCATACGGACGTGAGACCGGTGGCGGTCGAACCGACTGACGACGAGGTCGCGGCTGTTGTCACTGTTTTTATCAAACTACCAGGTGGGGAACAAGCCCCGGTCAAACTCGCTCTTGGCAGCTCGTTGATCCTGTTGACCAGGGTCTATCCTGTCAACAGTCGCGCGTTTCTGAGACGGAGGAATAGCCATGCGCTCAACTGAACCGAACTGCTTCTTTGAAGGGTTCTTGATGATATACGTAAAATGCAATTATTATCTTTTAGATTTTTTTATTTTGTGCCACGATAATGTTTTCATTTTTTACTTCTTCGTTTTTATTTTCACTTTTTGTTTGTCTTTTTTATGGAACATGCTTGTAATGTGCAATATGGCTTTTTTTATTGTCACTTGTAGAATGAGTTTGGAACTTGTTTTTTTCGTTGCCAATGTTTCATTTCTGATAGCAATGTAAAACACTTCGAATGATATTAACTTTTTACGTCTCGTTTCGGTTGTACTTAGAATTTTATTTCTTGTTTTTGACATTTTCGCTCTGTCCTTGAATCAAAAAACCGTGATTCGCATGGAGGGTAACCTTATGAAAATCAAAATAGCCAAAACATATAGCCTCGAATTTCAATTTCAAAGTTTATGCTAGGTTCTTGAAATCTTTTCATTTTCAGTTTAAACAAAATGTGTGGCATTTTTCGAATTGTACTTAAAAAAAGGTTTTAACATTTGTCATAAGCATTGAGAGATAAAAGTGTACATTTTCATACATTCATTGTAACATAATCAGAACGAATTCAAAACTTGAGTTTTTATTGTATAAAGACCCGCGTGTGGTAAAAAAAGCAACATAATCGATCTAGAAATTAAATTAGGATTATAAACAAAATGAAACCATTCCATGACAAGACTGTGTGTACGTATGTTTTTAAGGGATAAAAATCAAGGTGTAAATGAATCGTTCAAACGATCAGAGCAGAATCACAGATAAAATTTATTTTATTTTTATAATTTTAATTTTAATTTAGTCTGTTCTTTCAGAACTTGAATCATTAATCACATGTACAGTCATATAATTGCGATCAAATGCTAAACCAATTAACAAAATTGCAATGCAAATCGAAATGCAAACAAACAATAACAAATTAATAACGTTGGGAAATTTTTCAAACCTTGATTCAACCATTGAAATTTAATCGTTAATCTAATCTTTAATTTAACAGTCAATTTTTAGAGCAAACAATGGGGACAGGTTTATTGTAAATAGAGAAAAAAAGCGCAACTGAAAACGCTTGCAGTTGAATGTAATTACTAACAGTATTATAATGAGCGTCGTTTGTGTATTGCGCTTGCGATTTTTTTTTATTTCAAACCGCCCACTCACTTTTACTTAACAGAACTTTATTTTTTGATAAGAAAAACAAAACAATCAACCTGTGCAACTAATTCAGTGATTCATAAACTACCGCAATACACGAGCACGATCACTCTAGTTTAGCAATCGTATATCGACTACTACGTTTAGCGCATTATGAATGTTCCTATGCTTAAGAGAACAAGTGGGATTGAAAATCCAAGCCGAATTTGTCTCGAAGGACTTTCGCAAAGCTTTCTCTTTCTTTAGTTTCAAAGCTGTACATTAAGTTTGATCGTTGAGACTTAAAAATCGAAGCTCTGTGAAACTCATTCGAGTTCACGTTATCTGGTCACTTCAAAAATGTTTATTTTATTCAACTTCAATAGTGCTATAAGCAATGTGATATACAAAGCAGTAACTTATCTTTGACAAAAGAATCCACACGAAATAAAAAACCGGCACCGGAGCATTTTTTGAATTGTAAATCGTTGGGTTGCTCATATCATGTACATTTTCCACTGATACGTAAATTTTAAGTCGAATTTTTACGATTTGACAGAACTAATTCCAGGATCAGTTCCAAGATCAGGTGAAGCAAGTAGGAAGGACAGTGAAATTGCAAATTCGTATTTTTGTTTCTCATAAGCTGTACAGCGGTGCACGCACTTGTAAATACGACCTAGCATCATCATAAGTGTACAGAGAATCTCGCACGTTAAATTTGTTGCTTTTTCACTTATAATTTTGGACTTGTCACTTGATTTTTTATAGATATTATGGTTGTTTTGACAGATAATTAAAGAACAAAGTTGATAGGTTGCCTCGAATGATCGTGTAGAATTTTTAGACCAAAAAAGATTGCGAGATTGAAAACGAAATACGTAAACTGTTCGTCGAGCATGTTCTGAATTTCTAATAACCTAAGGATATAGATTGAAGAGATGCGAACTGTCAAAGTGTTTTTGATTGTAATCGACGATGCTCAATGAAATCAAACTCGTTCGGTCCATTGTAAACGTTGCTTTTAAGGTGGAATCAAAAATACCGTTTTAATGATATTTTCCAAACGCGAAATAGCATTTGTAAGGGATGACTTTTAAACAGAACCAGTAACATTTCAAATGTGCAATTTTAGCCGGCCATCAGATTGATAGTTTTGTAATCAATCGCCGAATTTGGATGGAAAACAAAAAGTAAAACAGCATTCGTAATCGTTTACTGTGCGAAATGTTTAATTTTAGTGTCGCGTTTTTTGTAGAACTTCAACAATAATTGCTCTTATTGTTCGAGACAATTGCGATGAAGCGAAGATTTTTATTTAGAATTAGATAATACTCGTGGGACAACTTGGGCTTCTCAGGTGCAGTGTAAATATGAGAACCGCAATCGTTGAAAGGCAAAGCGAATAACATTTAATTACATTCGTCAGATTCAAAGTACGTTGAATTATTTGATGAGAATATAAAAAAAATAACGTGTCTATTTTGTATTGTATTGTCATCGTTATGGGTATACGATTTCTTCCATACTGTCTCAAGCACGTCGAATCGACTGGACAAAACTATACCTATTTGATTGTAAACAATTGTTGGTAGGTCAAATTGATGGTTGTGACGAAGCCCTTCCTACTTACGACAGCGAGCGTAATTCATTTGTCGTGTTATTGTTTGATTGTCGGTTTGATTCAAGCGAATTATCGAATGATAATAATGCAATAATTACAACCGCGTCGATGCAACAAGATTATCAAGACCGCTCTTTCAAGTCCAAAATCAAAGGTGGATTTCTTCTAACAATTGTTCGTTTCTTAAAAAGCGGTCTTGTTAATTCGTGCTGTTAGAAGAGTGTTACATAGATAAACAAATCAAGTTAACAAAATTAATTGATACAATGATGAACTATGTATGGAGGAAAGTGAATCTGTAATAAATCTGCATCAAAAATAATCATTACTTTTTACTTCCCTTCAAATAAGTTTTATTTTTTTGAAACAATTGTTTTTTTGAAACAAATGTTCGAAACGATGTTTTAAAATGTTTTTCGCGATGTAAACATGTCATAATGTTTACATCGCGTATCGCCATAGCAACGACGACTGTACTGCGAACACCTTCATGACTTAGTGCGCTGGCAATAACAATAATTGGCAGGGTTCTGCTTTCACAAATTTTTCAAACGCCATAAAAGTTCATGACTCGCAGTTAATAATCAAATAAATATGAGATTTAAAGTATCCTTACAAGGCAACAATCGTCACTCCCAATTAGTGACGTGCGTCGCCTGGAGCTCCACCGATGAATTTTATTCTTGCGCGTAAGTGCAAAAGTTTATTCGGTTTCAACTTTCTAAGTTCCACGAACTCAAACTCAACAATCCGTTTTTATTTGTTGTAAAAACAAAAACAGCGAGGACCATCAGTTGTTATGTTGGCGTCTGGAGGGTGGGGCAATGAACTCTTCTTTGGTCGTCGAATTTCCTTCCGACTTTTTTCCAACTAGTATGCAATGGCATCCTAGGTCTTCCTCTGGCGTCAATTCTGGCGTGAAACAAACTTTGGATGTTTTGTTAATTACCACAGCTGATGGTAACTAATTTGATTTCATCATTCCTTTATTTCCAAAAAAAAAAACAAACAAACAAATAAAATGATTGTACGATGTTTTCAGGGAAATTTCATCTGGTTAATAAGAATGGAAGAATAGAAAAGAGTGTAAATGCTCATAAGGGAGCAACTTTATTGGGTAGATGGAGTTATGATGGAACTGCCTTGTTCACGGGTACGAAATTGAAAGAACAAATTTTGGTTGAATTCGCTGTTTCTGAAAAATGAGCTGTTTGATTGCTTGATTATCTCAATTGTTAAAATTGCTTATTTAGCCGGCGAAGATGGACTCGTTAAAATTTGGTCACGAAGTGGAATGCTCCGTTCCACGGCAATCCGAAACACGCAAGCTATTTTAACAGCAGCCTGGAGTGCCGATTGTTCAGCTATCTGTTACTCCCAGGGATCATTTTTGCTCTTACAATCACTCACTTCGAACTCTAAGCCAAATAAGGTACGAAAGCCTGCGCAACGTCTGAATTTGATTCAACTGTCTCAAGTATTGAAAAATTGTTCAATTATAAAGTTAAAAATCAATTAAAAGAGCGAACCAAAGCAACATTCCAGAACGAGCGCAGTCAATTAATCCTCACAGATGACATTTCGTTACTTGTTTTTCTTTTTTTTTATTTCATTTTTTGTTGTTTCGAACATTTTAGTGGCGAGCGCACGAAGGACTGATTTTGACAATGGCCTGGAACCAATGCCACGGGCTAATAGTGTCAGGCGGAGAAGATTGCAGATACAAAGTATGACTTATTCATAATTTCGATCATTATCATAAACGTCGATAAATTTTGCGGTATTAAAATTGCAATTCAATGGAGACGTTTGGGTGCAGGTTTGGGATCAAAATGGAAACTTGTTATTCAGCAGCGCCATAAATGATCATCCGATAACGACGTTGAGCTGGTGTTACTCGGGCAGTAATTTTGCCGTCGGCTCTTTTAACACCGTCAAACTCTGCGACAAAACTGGGGTGTGCATAAATTAGCATTTGCTTTAAAGTTTGTGATTGAAAACAATCACGTATTGAAAAGTCGCTTGTGAAATTGAATTCGAGGCGCGCGATTTATGGCGGATCTTTCAATCTTCATTTCAGTGGACACACTCGATGGAGAAAATGAACACGGGAAGTGTTTATTGCATCGACTGGTCCAGCGATGGGACGCAAGTTGCAATAGCTTGCGGCAGCGGTGCTGTTTTAACTGCTCATACAATTGACAAGTAACATTTTTTTCAATTTAATCAATTCCTTTTTTTAAATTAATTTTTAGATTTTATTTATTTATTTATTTGAAGTAGGCAGCAGTTACAAACTGGTATAAAAGTCTACATTTGAGAAGTAACAAAAATTATATAAAACAATATGAATATAAAATATTTGTTGAGATCATTTGAAAGGGGGGATTTGTAACAATTAAATTTCATGTTTTGTAGAAAATGAGTTTGTTGAATTTTCAAAAAACAAATTTAAAAATATATTTTATTTTGATTTCTAGGAGATTAGAATGGAACAATTATGAAGCAGTGCTAGTAAGACGCAAAGCAATAGAACTAACGGAAATAGGAAGCGAGCGACGCGAAATTCTCGAGATTTCCGACCGAGTGGTACAATTAGAGTTCGGATACGAGCACTTGGTTGTAATAACTCCGACCCAGTGTCACGTTTACTCGGTTACAAACTGGAACACCCCTGATATCTTTGATCTGAAAAATGGATCTGTCTCAGCTGTAATCCTTGCAGAAAAGTATTTTCCTTATCGACATTAAAATCTTGTTTCAAGGATGAAAAATGAAATTGCTTTTGACTTAATTTCAACATTTTTATTGTTCAGTCATTTTCTACTCGTTGAATGGAACATTCTAACGCTGTACAATTATCAAGGCCGCTTATTGGGTGTTCCAAAGTGGAAGGGAATGACTCAAGAACCTTTTTATCCACCTTGCATATCACTGTGCACTGACACTATAGTTGTCAGAAATCAAAACAACGACAAGTGTAAGATTAATTAATCACACATTCAACAAAATGTTTCGATAAGTTTGAATGAATGTATAATGTATAATTTGACATTTGTTTCAAGTGATACACGTTTTGGAAGTGTCCCAAAACAGACCAGTAACAGAATCGCAGCCTTATTCGCACTTTCAAGATGTGCATCAGTTAGCATTAAATCAGCTTGGAAGCGTCAGAGAACGTCAATTGGCCATTATTGATGCCAACAAAGATTTATTTCTTGTGTCAGTCAGATCCAGTGGATATGGAAGAGTTTGCAAAATCGGTAAAAGTCGTTTAAAAATAACACTTACTCAATCAAAACAAAAAAAGAAAGAAAGGACAAATAAATTAATGAATAAACAAACATTTTTTCGCATTTTCAGCTGTCATGGCACATAGCATTGCCTGGGCGAAGGACGCAAATGTTTTGGCAGCAATGTTGGACGCAACACTCTCAGTATGGCTATGTCCAAACTGCGTGCATTACAGCGATCGTCAAGCGATAAGGAAAACGAGGATTGATCGAGAAAACAGGTAGGTACAGTGCATTTCTACCCATCATTAAGGTTCCAAAAAAGTTTAAAAACATCGGAGAGAAAAAAACTTGAAATCGCAATGAAAAAATGAACATCAATTATTTTTAGCGAGTACGGCAAGCAGCCGAGTATCGTAAATGTTCATAATGGCAAAGTGGTGGTGAGGCGCGGCGACGGGGCGTTGGTAATAACGTCTTTCTACACTTTATTTACGAGTCTGCACCATCATATACTGAATAATAAATGGACCGAGGCCGTGTCATTATGTCGCATAGCCCAGGTATAATCGCGCTGACGAAAATTATACCCTTTTTGGAAGTTCAAATACGATTTTAATCAGTTCACAATCGCGGGATGTAACATTAGCGATTTATGGGCTTTCAGAATGACATCTTGTGGACTTGTATGGCCGTGCTGGCGATTGACAACAAAGAATTAACGATCGCCGAGGAAGCCTGCGCCGCGATCGAGAGATATGACAAAGTTGAATACATACAGTACATTAAGGTACTCTTTGATTGTTATTCAAAAATACAACAAACATGATCAAAAATGCTATCTACTTTCTTTTCTCGGTTTTGAATCTCATTTACAACATCAGAATATACCTAATCGGATGGAGCGAATGGCCGAGACCGCGCTTTTAGCCGGCGACCTTTTGTCGGCCGAAGGGGTCCTTTTACAAAACGGTCTCACCGCGGAAGCGGTGAAAATAAACATCGAAGTGTACAATTGGAACAGGTATTGTATATTAAATTAATGAAAATAAATTAAACGATTAATAAGTCGGTTTGTACAAAAATTAATTTTCCAGAGCGTTGGAATTAGCCATCAAACACAAAGTTTGCCTGGAGGAGGTGCTCGAAGCGCGCAAAAAGTATCTCAAGATAATCGACAAAACGGAAACCAATCAGAATTACATAACTTATCAAGAGCGCGTGTTGAAGGTACAAAATGGTACAAAAGACAATCTTGATCTCCGTCCAAAGAGCAATGAATCACAGAAAACAAATTCGCATAGGACGACGCCGCCTGGAAGTGCAAAAATGATTCTTTAGTTTATGTTTGTTTTTACATTGGTTTGTTTTTAAGAATAAAATTTCAAATGGTTTTTAGTAAGACTTGATCGTATCATACCTATTAATGCAAAACGTAACGAATTAGCATCGAAAATATTCCTAGAATAATAGTTATCACCAGGATCCAAATCGTGATGATTCCAAAGGATTGTGTCGATTCGGTTGGTGGTCGGTATCGAAAAATTACTGTTTCCTAAAAAAGGAAAGTTGTTTTGTAATTTTACATTTGTTTAAGAATTGCTTTTAAAAATTTACTTCGAAATATGAATTGAAAAATTTACCCATCCACCATTCATCTGGATCCAAGGAGCAACATCTTCCTCTAAAACAGCCACCATGACTTTTTGAATGACCGGGATATAATCATGATGACCTTGTCGAGCACAATCAACAGAAATTCCCCCAGAAACTGCCAAAAAAGAGACGATTTTCATCCAACTGATGTCACCCTGAGTGAACATTCCTCTCGAAATGGCAGTCAACCCTTCAACCACCGACTGTTCCGTGGAAAAAAAACCATATCCGATCTGTCGAGCAACGCCGATGAACAAGTTTGGGTTGACTTTTTCCAGTTCTATACCCAGTTCTATCAAGATGTGTGTTACGTCGCTTATGACGTCATAGGTCGGGTTAAGTCTTCGTACCCTCTTGAATCCGAGCTTCCGGTGGAAGATTCCCGACCTTTTTAAACGGTTCTTGATGTACGACGTACATATCATTGTGCCCTGAAAGATATAAACAAAAAATTAATTTGTATGCAAAAGCATGTATTGGCATTTCAATTTTCAGAACTAAATGTTTCTTTATTCTTTTTTGCTCAGCAACCTTGAATTAGGACAGTCGTCGAAATATGAACTCACTTGATCAACAATATCCTCTAAGGTTTTATTTCTATCTTTGAAATAAGACACCATTTGGATTACGCGAAGTCGTACTTTCATAAGGTGATGAAAAACAGTTTAAAAACCGTTCACCATTGTGTTTCTTGTCTATCAGATTGAAAACAAATGTTGAATTTACTCTTTAGTTCAAACATCTTCTCTTGTTTACATCTACAGATTTGGATTTGTGTACATTTCCAGTTCAAAGATCTTCGGTTTGTTTACATTTTAAATTTTGATTTAACCAGATGAACGGATCATTTTCCCATCAAGGTTGCTTTAAAATTTAAAATTCAAGGTCAATGTTGATGTTTTTTTCTGGTTTTTTTGTTACTTGAGGCGAAAAGAATAATCAGATAATACAAAAACCTGAGATACAATTAATTCAGTCGAGATTGCAGAGACCCTCCAGCGGGACAGTTTTCTTGTTACAGCATCGCTGACATTGCTGAGTCGCCTTCTAGCCGACCCCACGACATTGGAATTGGAGGTGCCCAAATTGATGAAATTAGCATGCAACGACGCAGCCAAGCTGTTGCTCCTCTGTGACCTTGGCGTTGGACTCGGACTCAGATTTGTGTTTACACTCGCTTCTTCGTCCGGTAGACGAAGAATCGGTACAGTTCCGGGCATCGTTTCGTTTGTCAAATAATACATCAATGACATAAACAAAACAACAAAACTTTTTAAAAAACTTAGATGAAAAAACCGAATAAGGTTTATTAATACTGAAGAACGGTGTTTATATTTTGTGTATTTTCATAGTCTTTGGTGTGCCGTCGCAAGGACGTGTTGCAAAATTGCAAGTCGCATACTGAGGCCTAGTCATTTGTTCGGCATGTCACCAATAGTCTCGTTAACTCTCTTTCAGTGAGGAATTGCCCTGCAAAAAAAGCACACGGAGAAAGTCATGACGAATGAATGAAAAGACATCGGATTGTACTTTTGAAAAAGGTCACACACACGTTTTGTAACTGGAAACACTGTGTGACGTGTTTCAGACGCATTTGCGCAATCAAACTTGGGTTTATCATTTGAAAAAAATCAGTTCATTACCGAACTCATAATTATAATTGGCTGACCCAAGTCATTGTGAACATAATGGATTCTTTAGCATTTACGTTTTCGTTGATTTATTGCCCGGTAAAAAAACCTGTTTCGAGCTGAAATTTCACCCCTCTTTCTTCGTATGTTTTTATATTTTTATCGTGAAACTCGTGACAATTCATTTGGTACAGTTGTTTTAAATCGGATTGAATGATGTGCTGAAACTTGTCTTTTGTATGCAACACTCGTTTGACAGTTTATGCCTTCGGCCTCAACGTCCTAATGGAATACCAATTTCGATTGGGCATCGACTGTCATCCTTGTCTTTCTTCGTTTTTTGTCTCGCGTCTTCTTTCTTTTTTCTTTTCAACGGAGAATTTTGAAAAGTCATAAAAATTAACATTTTTTAATGACCACGCGGAGTCAAGTTTTCAGCTGATTTCATTACGTAAACGGCATTCATTTTTGTCGAAACAAATCGTTATCAACTTCTTCTTTTGTTGATTGCACATGCGACCGGTAAGTATTATTTATTTACATATCACTGCATCTTTTTTTCGTCTCTTTCAGTGGAAGATGCTAATGAGGAGTGTTTTTAATTATGTAACCGATTTCTGTTTGACCAGAGCGCAAACCCCTCGGCCCACGCAACAGGTTGTTGATTGTTGACAATTTGTCAGGTTTATTTATTCAACTGAAATTTGAACTGAAACACAAGTCGCGCTGCAAATTTATTCGTTTGTATCATTTCTCTCTTTGTTTTGTTGTAATATCCTTTTTACCGTAAGAAACAAATTCTAATTAGAAGCAATAACGTGTAAATAAAAAGTTTTCATCGGATGAATCATAATGCTAAATGTTTTCATTCTTATAAATAACGAAATGTGAATGAAAATATCATATTGATTAAAAGGAAATGGAAAAATTTTAACTATTCTGTTTGACGTAAACTTTTGTCTCGATATAAAAAGAAACAATTAAAAAAACAAACGCAGGCATCTAAGAAACAAAAGAAACATAACAAGAACAATCATTAACAAAACAAAAGTCAACATTAAACAAACATTTTATGTAAAAAAGAGGCTACAATAAAACAAAGAGAAAAAAAAACAGAAAATAAACAGTAATTGTTGGCAAACAAAAAACCCGAAAAGAAAAGTAAATATGAGAATTGGAAACTCACCTAGGTGGGAACAGTTAAAATTGTGATTTGTTGGTAGTCGAACAGTTTATTTGACACTGAAACCAATTCCGTCCCGCATTAGTCGTGGTTATTATCGGTTATCAGTATGTGACAGCCTTCGCACGTACCACTCACGAATCGTCCGTTTTATCGACTAACGCGGTTGTGCTGCTGTTGCTCCGCGTGTTTCTTCGCCAGCGTTTTCGACGTCGAAACGAGTTCGCACGCGGCATTCCCTTTCAATGAACGAACGTCATTACGTAGCTTACGTCTCGATAACGAGCGCGACGTGCCGCTCATTGTGTATATCTGTTTCTTTTTTCCACTCCTTTTCTTTTTGTCTTTTTTTTGTTGTTGTCACTTATGACGTCCGTCGGCTATCACTGCACTCGGTTCGGCTCACACCCGCAGGTGCTTATTATAATAACAAATGTTGCTTGTTTTCTCTGTATCAAAAAAAATGACGTAGAACAAAAATATCATCAAATTGTACTTTTAATTTCCCGTTGTCAACAAACCTTGAGATGAAAAAATGAAAGTAGACAGAAATTTTCCATCTTAAAAGGGGTTTTTGAGTATCAAAAAAAGTACAAAAAATTATTTTCGTTGGTGAAAATTGATTTGAATGATTTAGATTTCAAAGTTGACGAAATTGTGCATCGTCACGTGCAATTGAATTACAATGTAATGAGAATCTAGTTTTTTGTCAATCCAGACGGCAGTAGCAACTTCTTCAGTTTCAATTATACGTCTGGGTGCAAATTGCCTGTAAATACGTGAAATCATCAGTTTCATGTGGACTGGAACCGATCGTCCGCATTTCATAAGAATTAATTGCACCCGATCGTCTCATCTGAATTAACATATTGGCGGGGAAAAAAAGTTGACACTTGAATCATCACAATTCGAAGTCAGAAAGAAAAGTGCCGAAGAATGCGGTTGGGATGAGAGGAAAAAAGCAATTTTTCCAGATCGGTATTTGCGCGAAAGTCGCGTATATGAATCACCTTTTTGCTCGAGAATAACACTCTGTTTCCTTTACCATCGGTTTTATGGCTCTCGTTAACCAAGCAACCGATGGGTACCGCAAGCACTTGACATGTATTAATGATAACGACGGGACAAGCCATCTGTTACACCACCAATCGTCGCAAATTTCGAGAAAAACCATTGTTCCACTGATCCAAGTCTGACCGAGCAATTAAAACCAACCAGCCAACGTCGTCAAAAAATGTCAACCTGACATCCTTCTCGTTATGCAACCTGTGCAATAACGTTTCTGTCAACTTTTTTTTTCAGTTAACTAACTTTTTTTTCGCCATTGTTTACAACTCAAGACGTTATTTATCATGGACAAGTTTACTTCGACAACGACTTTTCAAATAATTTATTCATTTTTCGTTCTAAAATGAATTAAAACTTGTTTTTAACTGCAATAAACATGCTGTTTTACGAGCTGCTCGTTAGATATCAAAATTTCTCGGTTGATTGGCAGAACAAAAAAGTGAGAAAGAGATAACAAGTAGGATAATTATAAATTTAATTTATTGTAAAAAATGCTCAGGTGTATTAGGAGGAAAAGCACGGTTTTTGTACAAAGGCTGTTGTTTTTTTTTTTTTTTGACATTCTAATACTATAGAATCCGCGATTGACAATTGAAACGAACTCGCAGGGCGGTACTGTATTTTGTGTTGACATGAAAACGTTGCATATAATTGAAAGACAATGAAAACCTTTGAAGATGTGAATCATATGAACATATTTTGTCTGAGACCAAAGTTTACTTTTTACATATCGTCGTCGTCGGGGCGGGCTCCTGATGGCGCTTTTGGGCCACCGGCTCTCTTCGCCATGATGATCTGGTCGACTTTCAGAATCGTGCATGCAGCGTCCACTGCATTTTTGATCGCCCATTCCTTCGTTAGAAACAGATCTAAGATTCCGGCTTCCTTGGCATCAATTGTGGTCGCCTTAGTTGCCTAAGAAACAAACGAAATTTGTAATTTAAATTGTAAACTAACTTTCAAAGTAAATAAATAAATCAAAAATGTTCCAAACCTCGATATCGAAACCGAAAGTTTTCTTTCCCTCCTTATGCGCTGCGTACAATTTGGAAATGAGTTCCGAAGCCTGGCATCCGCTGTTCTCAGCCAAAATTTTCGGGAAGATTTCAAGAGCGTTGGCAAATTTGCGAACAGCATATTGTTCAAGTCCAGGCAGAGTGTCTGCGTAAGCAGCGAGTTGAGCTGCAAGCTCAATCTCCGCGGCGCCAGCACCGGCTACGAATCTGTTATCTCTCGTCACACCCTTGAAGGTGTTAACACCGTCGTCAATTGCACGTTCGATGTCGTCCATGTAGTTTTCAGTTGCTCCACGAACCACAACGGTGCTGATACGGCTCTCACGCTCTTCGATACTGAACACTACAATGTTCGTCTCTCCCAGTTCGTCAACGTAGACCTTGTCGGCGTAACCAAGCTCCTCTTGCGTTGGTGGGATCTGAAAACAAAAACCAGATTAAGTTTTCTGATTTTTTAAATGTTTTTCTATTTAATTTTTGCTATGAGTGTTGGCATTGATTAAGTTTTGGTCTTGCTAAGAACGCAAACCAAAGTGGAGACTGCCAATTAATATTCCTCAAGAAGATCACATTCGCAAATCATTTACCAACATGAATCTAGCTGAGGGTTTTAACTCTGGATACTTAGTTCAACATTACAAATAAAACCAACCAGTTTAGTCAAAGCAGTAGCATTAACAGCTTTGCAAAGTCGCCTCAGATCGAACTTGCTGGGAATTCTCACAGCCATCAACTTGTATTTGTTCATGTAATGGAGAGCCATGTCTCCGAATTTGCCTCCAGAGACAACAACACCGGCGCCAGTTTCGGCGATAGCCTTGATCTGCGACTCGAGCAGCGATTCCTCTCCTCTCGAGAACTTCATCAACTCGTCAGCTGACTTAATCAGCACAGTTCCTTTTGTTTCTGTCTGGGTAATGTCAACAGCGCAGGTATAAACTGCAATTTTGGATCTCTCCTTTTTGGTGACGTCGCCTTCGGTTTCACGTTTGAACACCATACCCTGCACCACCTGCGAACCGTGCAATCCCGAACCCAAGATCTTGCAGACGCGAACGTTGTCAACATTGAAGGTCGTTTTTTCCGGCAAGATGGAGATGCAGGCCTGCGTGATGAGGCCTGTCAGGAAATCCTCTTTTCCGTACTGTTTGCTCATCACTGCTGTTCTTATGCCTGATTTGATATCGTCGGCATTTTTGTAATCCTTTACTTCGTAGACTACAAGGGTTGGCAGAATTTCTAAACATTTTTTCAGCGCTAGCTCGTAACCTTCTGAGATCTCAGAGACGGTGATACCCTGAAAAATTGAGCGATGTTGTTTTTGAATTTTTTGTTGTCTTTGAGATTGTGGTTTCATGTTGTATATGAATTTTGGAAAATTACCAAACGAAGAAGTTCTTCAGCGCCTTCCAACAAAGCACCAGAGAGAATGATAACAAAATTGGTACCATCGCCAACTTCAGCCTCTTGCATTTTTGAGGCCAAAACCATAAGTTTGGCTGCGGGGTGTTCGACTTCGAGTTCCTGGATTATAGTCGCTGCGTCGCTTGTTACGAACAACTTTTCAATATGATTGATCACCATTTTGTTCATCCCATTTGGACCGTACGCCGTTCTCACTGTCTGTTGAAACTGTTTGCATGCTGAGATGTTACGCATGACAGCTTCCTCAAGACCAGAGAAGTACTGAAAAACATAAACAAATCTTAGTTAAAACAGCAACAAAATTTATTGTCTTAGAATAACTGAAAAAGGTCTAACAAACAAACAAAATACCATTTAGCGACATTCATTTTGAACTATTAAAAAGTTCTCACAGTGAAGATGAGATCATAACCACAAAATTTTGCACAGCTCAAAATAGCAAAAGAATTTATTGTAAACAATTCAGTTTGTCAGTACGAAAATGTTGATTTTGAATAGGAAAGACGTATGAGAAATAAAAATTTATAAAAATAAGAATCATGATCTTGCTAAAATCATTGCCATAAAAGGAGATTCTGTGGTGTATTCATGTGAGCGCGTTGAATCCCTATCCCACGTTTTTTGATGTCAAATTTAAATTGCTCCGAATAAGTTACAACTCGGCCTAAACTTACCCTTGCGCCATCCTTCATCATCTGGGCAAAGCCCGGTGCTTTTGGGACGTGCATTGCCATTTTGACGCTTTTTATTTGTAAAATTAACCCGGCAAACAAACAATTTAACCAATTTCTCTCTCACTGGGCATGTACAGAGGGCTTCGATTAAACGAAATTCAGTCGGTAAAATTGCAAAACTGCTTGATCCTTATTTGTCAAAGCAACCTCTAGATGGCATGCACTAATCTGTATTTAAAAAAATCCAGTTTCAATTGTCCTTTTTATGTTTGTTGATGCAGTTGTTTTGAATTACAATCTGAAATTAAAAAATTGTTAACAAATTCGTTGTTCGTTTTTGCATTAACCCAAAAAGAATTTGCTGAAATCTACCTTACCAACCGTGCGTAAACATCACCAACTGCGCATGCGCGAACCAAACCGTCAAATTTGATTGGTCAGTTTGAATATTGTCGACTAAACGAATGTGTGCAAACAGGATCACGCAATCCAATAACGCCGAACGGTTACAATTCAAGCGGGCGCATTGTTTGCCTCCAAAACGAAACGTTTGTGAAGTTCAATTTATCAGCACAATGCAGGCCCGCGAGTTCGCATCGTTTGTTTAGACGTGACGTCGATCAATTGCATATTGTTTTTAATCGTTTATTTTATTTTGTAAGCAACTTTTTTATTTATATACTCGTAATATATAACAACAACAAAGCACGTCGAACCAGTGTGTCAAAGTATGCAGTTTTAGTGGGCTTTAAGAATCACCAATTCTGACATCCGAACCAAGATGAAGTCTTCGTAAGTTTTGCATTTCAATCTTGACATTTCTTGTTTGTTTTGACAACTTTTCATTGGCTTTTTATTATGTTTTCGATTACTTGTGAAGTGTTTTGGTGATGAAATTTGCATTTTTCTTTGTTTTGAATTTCGGAATTTGGAATCTTTCAGGCGATCAAAACCAATATCGGCAAGAAAACCGATTACTGGACGGCCAAGAACAAACATTAATGGCAACAACAACAGCAATGCCAGTAAAGATCCCGTCCAGGTGTACTGTCGGTTGCGACCAATGCAATCGAACGATGTTTCCTGTATGAAAGTGGTATCAAACACGACCCTGTTGATATCACCACCGGAAGCTCATCATCGCACCGGTAACAAGGAAATACAAACGGTATTCACACGAGTGTTCACACCGGAAGTTGGCCAAAAGGAGGTCTTCAACGTGGTGGCACTTCCCCTGGTTGAGAATCTCATAAATGGAAAGAACAGTCTGTTATTCACTTATGGCGTCACTGGCAGTGGCAAAACCTACACAATGATGGGCGAAAATAAGGATTGCGGCATCATGCCACGATGCTTTGACGTTATTTTTAATAGCATTTCCAATTACCAGGCGAAGAAGTTTGTTTTCAAGCCAGACAAACTCAATGGTTTTGATACTCAGAGTGAAACAGATGCTATGCTTGATAGACAAAATGAAATGCATGCTGGACTTATGACTCCAAGGAATGCAAAAACTCCAAAAATGTAATTTCAATCTCAGTCTATTTTATATTAAAAAATAACGTTGGAATGTAGTAATTTGAAGTTTGTTGATTTGGAAATTTTGTTTTTTAGACGCAGACAAGATAGTGACAGTGACAGCAATCCAATCTCGATAGTACGCGATATTGACGATTCGCAAATCATTGCCATTGATCGTGACAGTCAATATGCGGTATTTGTCACTTACGTTGAGATATACAACAACAGTGTATATGATTTGTTAGACGACGACGATGTCAGATCTAAGTAATTGCAATTTGCTTACATTTTTTTATCTCAACATGGTTATTTTTCTGTAACTCTAATTTATAACAAAATTGTAGAAGCCTGCAAAGTAAAATCGTGAGAGAAGACGGGAGCAAAAATATGTACGTCCACGCAGTTACGGAAGTCGAAGTAAAAAGTTCGGATGAAGCTTTCGAAGTGTTCCAACGTGGTCAACGAAAACGTCGAGTTGCTCACACAGCTCTGAATACAGAATCCAGCAGGTCGCACAGTGTTTTTACAATTAGATTGGTTCAGGTGAGTAAATACTTTAGTACAAGAAATTAAAATGTAGAAATCGATTTTAGGAACTAAGTTCAATTAACGAGATAAATTTGCTATTTCAGGCACCTTTAGATAGCGAGGGCGAGCAAGTTCTGCAGGATAAGCGTGTCATTTGTATAAGTCAGTTATCTCTGGTTGATCTTGCCGGAAGTGAACGTACAAACCGAACGAAAAACACTGGACAGAGATTACGTGAAGCTGGTATGTATTTCAATAACTTGCAATAATTTTCAATGTTTTAAATACAATTACATCTGTTATTTGTATTGATTTCTTATGAATTGAATTTTTCCTCTCGTTTAAACTTTAGGAAACATCAACAACTCATTGATGACGCTTCGTTCCTGTTTGGAAATACTAAGAGAGAACCAAATCCAAGGTACAAGCAAAATGGTTCCTTATCGCGACTCCAAGCTGACCCATTTGTTTAAAAATTATTTCGACGGTGAAGGCCAAGTTCGGATGATTGTATGTGTCAATCCTAGAGTCGATGATTACGATGAAACAATTGTAAGTTATTTTTAATAATTAATTTCAAAAAGTGCATAGAGCGTGAAATTGAATCCTTCGAGGATTGATCAATAAATGTATCGATTTTAGCAAGTAATGAAGTTTGCTGAAATATCCCAAGAGGTGCAAGTTACTCGCCCGGTCGTTTCAAAATTAGATTTAGGTTTCACGCCTGGACGACGACAAGCCAATAAGGTAATTGACAATATTTGAACAAGACTGTACATTTTGTTGATATGTTTTAATCATATGCTAATCAATTTTGTTTAGATATTCAAAGAAGCTCAGAGCAGACTTGAAAAAGAAGGCAGGATAGGAGCAGCGGAACTTGACCTTGATATCGGTTTAGTTTACAGGTAAAAATGAATTCCATTTTAACTTTGCAAAAGTGTTTCTCGTGTTTTTTAACATTTTGAATATTTTTTTTAGTCTTGGCGGACCATTCCCGGAGTTGGAATTGGACTCTCCGCATAACGACCAAGTAATTACAAATCTCATGCAGTTTTTGGAGCAAAGAATAAATAAGCGGAACGCTCTACGAGCTGATTTGGAACAAAAACGTAAGTTTTTTGTCCTCTTTGAATTTACCTCCAATTTATTTGTACTTGTTTCAGCCAATTATCAAGTACATTATTTTTAGAAAACGAGTTTCGAAAAATGCTACTGAATGTCGAACAGGAAAACACCAGTCTGAAGATTGAAAACGCGACGTTAAAAGCATCCAACACACAGCAAAAAAAGAAGGTGAATATCAGTTTACCAGTTCGATAATCTCAATTTAATCGAAATGCATATTGAAATTTTTCTCTTGTTTGTTTCATGTTACAGGTTTCCGTATTAGAGAATCATTTGTGTAAAACTGAAGCACAGATCGATAGTTTGTTGAGCAAATTGAACAGTGCTAACGAGACAATCAGAAGTTTGCAACACGAGGCAAGTATAAATCAAAAGGAAACATGAATTACAGTTTGCAATTTTTCTCACTGTCGTTTTTTTTTTTTTTTTTTTTTCATTGTTTAGTTACGAGATCGAGACCTGGCTTTAAATCAGAGAATTATTGATAAACAACGTGTGAAACAAAAGTACAATAGTAAAATCCAGGCCGAAACTGATAAGATGAATCGGGAATTGGAATTGAAATTGAAAGCTCAAAGGGAACATCTGCAGGTAAAAAACGCAATGAAAAATGTCTGGAAATAAGTTCAATTTGTATTGCCTTTTTATTAAAACAATTTTTCTAACTCTACAGAATCAAATGAGGGACAAAGATGACAAACTACGTCTCGTCAAACAAATTCTCGTAGATGGCGAAGATGTTTCAACAGTTGTTGGCAAACCAGTTCCATCAACACCAAGGAATAATCACGTCAGAGATGCTGAAAGGGTTTGTCCAGCGACTGATGGTCGATCAAGACAGGTAAACTGGAAACTTCAAAAAGCAACAAGAGAAAAAAGTAGTCGAAAATTTGAAATTGAGGTTTCAACTTTTTGTTTAAATTTTTTGCTTGCATGAGATTAATTTAGATTTATAAACGCTAATGTGTCGTATAAAAAGGGTTTTTCCCCCACATTCAGGATAGAACAGCAGTTGCGAATCCTCGATATCGAAGATCCCAAAGTGCGGATAGATGGATCGATCATCGTCCCGCGCCTTTAGTTCCAGTGGGGACGATTTTGCAGCCTCTGATGCGTCGCAGACGTAGCATTGTTAAACTAACAAGTCCCAAAGAAATCACCGACGGTGCTTCCAAGTACTGTCTCATCGACCAGGAACGTGACACTGATGGTGAATTGGAAACTAAATTATATAAGGTTTGTAGAATCCCAATGTCGAATTAAACTAGGGAACTTAAATTTCGGGTAACTTGTAATTAAACGATTTAACATCTGTGGTCAACAGGCTAATATAATCCCAACGAGTGGCGGCGGAGCTCAAGTGGTGTTTAACGATATGGAAGTATTGAAACAAATGTCGCCAACCAGTCGACGAAAACGCAGCGTTCCACCCACGACACAAAGTAACACTCAAAGCAACTCGGCGGAAACGATTTCTAAGAGAGCTCGAGTTTGAAATGTCCCGCATGGCTCGCTCTTCGATCACTAGATTTTTTTAAGTTTAACACTCTTGTCTGTAATTGTTATGAAAACTTGGTTCGCACAAGTTGTGACTACTCGTAATTTTATGTCATGTACTTTATTTATTACACTTTTTTTGCAAATTTTTTTTTGATTTCTAAAGATGGATTTTTGCAAGCGTAAAAGAATATTTTATCAACGTGACATCAGGAAATAAAGGAAAAGTACAACACGTAACTCGAGTTGTTGATTTTTTTTTCGTCTACTTTATAGTCAATCAATGTAATAAGTTATTTTTTACAATTAAAAAATTTGTCAACTCCAAATGTATAATTTACGCTTAACATTCTACATGTCTAAAAAAGAGGCGGTCGGAACTTTTTATTGAATTCAAAATTACACGTACTTTCACGCACTCAGCTTCACATCAAAATTGTCAATTCCTTCTTGTGATCGAATGTTCGGCAAACATTGATCACAATCAAGTTGCATTCGTCTGACATTACGGCTGCCATCGTTTTCACTGTCGCAATTCAACATTCAAAGAAAACGGATGAACATTTTTATCGCTCAAATAAACTCGAATGTAAATCAACAGTGACAAGTAAAAGGGTCGATAAAATTGTCAAAACGACAACGCAGAAGACACTTTTACGTCTATATAAATATTACACAAGCTTGATTTAAAATAAATTCAATCGATGACTTTTCAGTGTTACTCGTTTTAGTAAACGCAAAATGTACAAATATTTTAGTTCTGTTTTATTTACAACGACGACGAAAAACGTGTGAGCATGCTTGGTATAAAGTTGGTGGCCAATCAAATTGACGCAGTGACGACGTAATTAGTACTCTGGTAGATTTATTGATCATGACGATTTACTTGTTTTGCTGATTACATAATTGATCGTTTCACAACGTGTCTTAATTGTTCGGTTACGTCGATCCTGCGATAAGATCCTGGGATTGCCGCCAATAAAAGTACTCAACCATCGATGGAAATTTTATTTATTTTGTTTCTTCATTGGTGAAGTTAACTTTTTTTTCTCATTTTGTTATTTTTGTTTTAGTTTCAGGCAAACTCGCACAAACATTGAAGGCTTGACAAATCATTGAGTTTAGATTACAAGCTAAGCAGTAAAGTCATCGCGTGCAGTTTGTATTAATCACTGGACAGTTATAACAATTAATCTAATAGTGACAACTATAGACAAACCTATATCATATACGTATATTTATAATATATATTTTTATATATAATTTTTTTCAATTTTTCATTCGTCATATATATAATATACATATTTTTAGTTTTTTTGTTTGTTACAACATTTTTTACTTTGTAAAAAAGCCTGTTATTCAGCAACGCAACGTCGGACAGAGCGGTAATTGTGATTTTGGCGATACAACTCTGGACAGAATTATTTTCTCGTTTAGCAAACGATTGTCATTAATTGTTATTGTAATACTGTACTTTTTTCGGACAAATGAATGTAGACATGATATGTAACATTCTCAATCTTGATTTTATCTTATGATTCGGTCACTTACAGTAAATTATTTCTTATGATCCGCGTAAACAACAGTGTTTTTTTTACTTTTATTATTATAAAACTCGGAACATTTGTTTGTTCACATGCGATCTAGGCAGTTCAGAAGACTCTGTTAGATTTTTTTCAATAGTTGCGTTGCGAATAACGGGTATTTTTATGTTTTTTTTCCACTCATTGACTTGTCCTCTTATTGGCAGCGTAGAAAATCATATAAAGTATTAAAATTGAGACTAGACGAGTGTCTTGGAAAAAAAGCGGTGGATATCTTTGCACAATGATATTGTTTTACGTGGTAGAGATAAGTCGTTCAAAGACACACTACAAGAGTTGGTTTAAAAAATTGTCCAACAATGTCCAAGAGCAAACGCAGATTTTGGATTTTAGTAATCTTCTTCTTGTAAAAAAGTGCTGTCAAAACGAGTTGAATCTACCGCAATCAGTATAAGAAATGTAAAGAGTTGGTTTTCTTCTTCTTTCTCTCTCCCTCGTTTTATTAATTTTTTGCCCCTCGTCGTGTTTTGAATTGTCTCGTCTTTTTTTCTCTTATTGTTTGACCCTTTCAGACGAAGCCAAACGAAGCACAGTTAAGCGTAAAACAAATCAGTACACAATTGTCAAAGTCGACTTTTGATTCGAATTGACTAGTTAATCCTTTCTTAAATTTTATTATTACGTTTTTATTATATGTTTGTTTTTATAATTTTCATGTTTTTTTTTTTTTAGTTTCGTCGTGTTCTGGGCTGAAAGGTAGTCTCTGAAAGGGCTTGGCTATAAAGTCTACAGTTCTTAAATACAACGTTTTCACGAGTCGCTTTTTGAAAACGACGCAGAGCTCGGGAAACTATCAACTGCACCGTACAAAAACATCATATCACAGCACGTGTCACGAAACAAACGATGTATTAGTACGCGCACAATAATTCTTCTAAATAACAAAGCGAAAAATTCATTCAAACTTTACAACTAAACGCTCAACGGCTAATCATGCTCCGATTCTGCAGATGGTTCGCTTATCGTCTATTGTTTTCTCGTTGCGCTTTGTTGATTTCAACCATGAAATTAATTTTTTTTTACTTCTTTTCATTCGCAGAATTGTTCCGAAACTAAATATGTTAATGACGTTAGTAACTCAAAACCGTTGAAATTATGAAATGCATGGAATGAATTTCAAAATAACCATTTCGCAAATTCGTCATGGAATAATTATTTTTTGACATTCTAACGTTGTATTTGCAATTTGTCAAATATAAAAATTAAACTTTTTCACCAGTCTTTTGTACACGAAATTACACTTTTTGTTTGTGTAAGTCAACGAAACAATTGTAGCATTAAAGTAACTGAAGCAAAACAATCAGATTAACAACTCAAATTTATTTACACAAGACGAGAATGAAAATTGGTATTATCGCTCAACCGTAACTGTTCTTTTTTGTTCAAGTTTCTAACCATCGCCAGCTCTTCAAGGAAATGATGTGGAACGAGTAATCAACCGTTCTTATTACAACCTTCAATGCTTAATCTGTCTTTTATGCAACACCAACATTAGAAATATATTTTTTGTTTTCTCAGTGGATACAATTTTTAAGTGGATCGCCTGACTATTTTACAAGAGTTAACATTGATTTCATAACTCGGTTACGCACGAAATCGAGATTTTTTCTTCATCCTTTCTTTACAGAAGGTTAAATAGTTGTAGGACGAACATTCAACGAAACGCACGACGTCGAGTGGTATGAAAATAAGAACAATACAGTTGAACAGAAAATGAAAAGTAACGACATAGCTTGAAAAAGAAACACTGTTCAAACATGCTGCTTCGCAGCCAAGCGAACGGTATTTTGTTTCCAACTGAATTTCGATGATCAACTCAATCCTAATATCGGTCAGTGTAAATGTATCAAAATCGCAATCAACAACAACAGCAACCGAAGGGCTCCACACATCCGACTCGAAACTCAATCAATCTAAAATCTACTTACGAAACGTAATTATATCAGCTCAAGTACAAATAATCCGCAAACTTCAATTTCGCCAATCATCAATGTACGACATGAAATTTATTGTCTTTGAAAACGACGCACAGAGTCCTCCAACTGAGTCATTGGATAATTCAAAGCATTATATTAATTTGACATCTCTATTATATCTCTGTAGAATCCGTTTTTTATATAGTTTTTTTTTTCAACATCCAAGTTCGTTCGGGAAAAAGTTTCACCTATCTACAAGTCTATCTACGTCGCTATACAAAAAGTTGCCATAATCAAATGTGCAAAGAATATTATGGAAAAACAACCATACACACTTGTTGAGCTTGAAACAGCGACCCAGTAGGGTCGGACGCTTTTCGGCACGAAGAAATGATACCTAAGTCAAAACGAAAACCAGTCCGACAGAAGGCTAGAAACGGAGTTTTGTATTTTTACTCTATGGCTTTGCTCATGAACTCGATGAACCGTTTGCCGTACTGCTCGGGGTCGCAGGTGGAAATTCCGTCCACGTGGACTCCATACTTGACAGTTTTGGCCGCCTTTGCCGCCTGCTTTCGCACGCCATAATGCGTCAGCACGTCGATTATGGCCAGAAAGTAGATCTCCTTTGCAGGTGCATCTGCAACAATTAAAACAAACCAATACAATCAAACCGTTTAGTTCTTACTTTCCACTTCAATCGATTTTTCCTTTTCAATTCTGTATCAACATTCTTTGATGATTCCCTTGTGTACTAATTTGTCAGTTGAAATCAATAAAAACAGTTTTGTTCGTAAAAGCCTTCGCACATATTGATTAGCGAGAGCGAAAAGAATAAAAAAAGTTATAATTTGAAATATTCATCAAGAAATGCTTCAGTCCAAACAAAGCCGCTGTTATTCAAACTGCAAAAAAGATAATACGCAATACCAGGCAAAACGTTCGCTTCCGCTACACCGAGAAAATTTGGTTGCGTAATAGTTATACTTGTTATACCGATTGTAATGATCATGCGGCGCAATGGTTAAATCAAATAATGTTTTTTTTTTATTTTCATGACTCCCGGATTGAATGCGAGATGGGCAATGCGTCGGGGCGACTAATTGCGCTGGCCTTGCGATCACCTCCACTTTATTGCTACTCTGCATGATATGATGATTGAGCGGCTGACAGGTGTACGTACTTTCTGAACTTGGAATGGCATAAATGTCTAATTCGGGTATTATTGAGTCATCGTACTGAAGACTCGCGTCTCTTAACAGAGCAGCTTGAGGTGATTCCGGCGGGGTTGCCATTCCACCGACGTTGCTCCAATTCCAGACACGACTGCAAAAAAACACAGTTTGAAATATTAATTGTTTATAAATAACTAAGGAAGATGATTAAGATTGAATATATATAGCTAGAGTGAAAAGAGTTGGGTCGAATGAAAATCGTTTCGTATCAGCTTCTATTTTTGCAATGCATCAATTAAGATTCTCAGTTTGAGTTTGTGCAAAACACTGATCGATCGTTCTGTAAGCTCAATCAACAATTTATTGCGTTAATTGATCAATTAATCGGAGCTTTCAGCTGAGACATAATATCGATTTTAATTTATCTTACAAACTAACCCTTTTCCTCTCGAAGCTGCTGTAACTTTATCGCTGTAACTTTAGATCCTTATTATTAAAAGGTAGTGAAGTAAATTTTGGATTTATAAAAATTCAATACCAGTGTCAGACAATTAACCCATTTCTTGCTAAAATTAATTTTGCAACGAACAACTAATTTTGACAGACAATCTTAATTGTTATTATAAAAAAAAAAACTAATTATAATGAAAATCACTGCTAAAACTCACTCTCCAATCGCTGGCCGAGAATCCAACCCGCTTCCAGACTCGCTATCCTCCTCATCCTCGTGGTTGTCCTCGTCGTCCTCGCGCTCAGCGCGTTCCCGGTTCTCTTGTTCGGCTCGCGCACAATCATGCAATCCCAACAACAATGAATAGTCCATTAGATGTAAACGCGTCAAAAACTGTAACGTAACAAAGTTGCAAATTTACATCTTGGATTGAAAGTCTCAAATGAAAGCAGAATCAAATCATCGGAAAACAAAACATTGTTACAAATCAAAAAAGATTATCGACAATTCGATCAAAAATGTGATTGCGAGCAGAATGTAACAAGGTCGCTGTTATCAAAATTTCTAATCAAAAATAAATAAGGAAATGACGAGGTGTTACAAACTTCGTTTCCCTCGCTTTTTATCACAACGGAAAATCTATTTCGACATGACACAAATTGGAATCCCAATAATTTTATTTGGAAAAAAAAATCTAGTCCGTTTTAATACAATCAATGTTTGTGCATGACAAAAAAAGAGAACAAAAATCAAATGAATCACTGACGCACGTACTGTTAAAACTTGTTTGTCAGTGTGACTCTCAGCTTGTTATCAGCGACTAATTAATCGAACAACTTTTATCGCGACCACAATTTGCTCGGTCACTTTAAATGATTGTTCGTTAAAACAATTTTCAGTTACAACAAAACATGGTTGAAAACTAACGTCAACGTCGGCGGTAAGGGTTTCTAAAAGTTTGGCCTTGGCATCCTCGCCGATGTAAATTTTCGTGCCCTCTTTGACGAAATCATTGTCCTTGAACGTCGGCAAATCCTTTTCCTTCTCCTTGTCGGACGCTTCTCTGTCCACCGTCGAGCCCTTTAGATCGTACTTTTTATGCGTGGTCAGGTGATTCGAAAAGACATTCCTTATAGCTACGACGTAGTGTACAACACCGTCCACTGTCAATCGGTACATTCCAAGGTACTGGGGAAGAAGTGTTTTTCCATGTCTCTCAACGATGTACTGAAACAAATCAACAATCATTCAGTATTCTATCTTTTTAAACTCATTCTTTATCTACTTTATTTTTCATTTTTTTTCTGTTTTCCAGAACTACACGAATCAAAAAATTAAATTTAATCCTATTGTTAGAAGAAAAATTTGACCTTCTCTCAAAATTGAAAATGAAATCATTCTGTTTGTCTATAGTTTGAAAATGTTAAATCTGTTTATACAAGGTGCAGCGAGACAGTTATGGGTCACGTGAAAAATTGAATCTTACTAAAAGGAAAATTTTCGACGAAAAAAAAAACATGAAACAAATTAGACAAGAGCGTTTCTTCTACAAATCCAATTACTGGCACTCAAACATGCGCATTGAAATTTCGCAATTTTTATCAAAAAAAAGCGACAGAAAATTTTGTGGTTGAAAAGGATCATTGATTTTCTATACTAAAGCTTGTACAGCGTTGTCGAAGTCTTCAATTTAATATTAAATAACTAAAATATGCACCGATTATGCGTTATCGTAACGATTTTTCCGCCTTCGGAATGTAAATCCACTTTTTTTGCCATCGCGCGGTTACAATTGCACTGCTTTTTATTCACCAATTAACTTTATCAATAAAATATGACTTTCCATTCAAAATTTATAACTGCTGGCAGTTTCAATAGCTCGTTCTCAAGAAACGTTTGAAACAAAGTTTCCGTTTACTCGATGTAAAATGTAATACCGGTGAAAATTGGCTTCTGCGTTTGAATACAATCAGAACCATTTTAACTTGAAAATACCGTCAAAGTGGAAACAAAAACGTGAAACTAATTAGAATAATCATTCTCCTTAAACTTCTCAAATCTGACTTAATACAATAAAATTTTTTTAAAAAAAATGAAAAGGTCAAAGAGAGAGAGAGAACAAAATTGTATTCGATCGGTATTTTTAAAGATAAAAGTTGAATCGTCATCGCATCGACAGTGGTTTGAAGGCAATTAAAATGCGCGGTACCGACTGGCTGCACCTCGACAAGTCATACCGGATGGTAGTGCTTAAGAAACGAATGCATCCTCTCGACTTCCTCGCTCGTTAGTGTCTTGATGATGAAGAGCTTATCATACGACTGATAAAACTTAGCGCCGCTCTTGCCGGATGAGTCGTCCAACGTGGGCTGCGACCTGCAAAATAATCAGCGGTTAAAATCTAACTTGAGCAGGCCAAAAGTCCTGAGATGAGCCTTGTGAAATTTCGTACTCGTCGTCTCTCGTTAGTGCCGTGCGCTTCAGCAAAGATCAATCGTTTGCTGTCGGAGCAACACTTTGCGTGTATTAAAGTCAGGTGGATAGGGGGTGAATGTCAAAACTCGGAGGGCACTGTGTTAGCTGGGGGAAGTTGGTTTTGTTTTTGTTCTCACAAACTCGCAATCGATCTAACCTCAGACGTTTCGGTTTAAGACTGGAGTTACGCTGCGGTTTGTCCTGAGACGATTGGTTCAGAGTCGGTATGGTGTTCGAGCGCTGTACCGATTGACGACCTTTGCCAACCGTTCCCAAACCTGAACGCCGTTTCGCTCGTGACGGATTAAACGTCTGACATCTATCATCAAAATCATTATTATCTTTCAACTTTTGTTTTTCAACACTGCTTTTTTTCTGTTTTTTTTTTTTTTAATTTCACAGATGTAATTTGTTTTTGTTATTTTTTCTGTTTTGTTTTTTGGTTTGAAATCAGTTTTGTTGGTTTTTGAGCATTTGGCAAGGAAGAAGACAAATGAGACAAATCGATTTGGCATGATCGCGCTTTTTTTTACACAGAGATTTGCAAGCTATTTCCAGGTCAGCGACGAATTATTGGCCGTGAATTCTTTGCAAAGTTAAGCGTTCGAATGAGAGTACGTGGTCCGTGCCCTTTTGGGTGCATAGCGTTTGCTAAGTCGTGCGATAACCGTTGCTCGTTTCCTCGTGTGCCGTTTGAATTTTCACTTGCTTCGCACAATTATGACTGGTCTCGAGCATGAGGAGTATTTTGTTACCAATTCACCAGTGCAGCTGAACTCAAGAAACAGAAATAACAACTTTTCAAAACTCACACAATGCAAATTGTAACAAATAGACGGTGAAAAATTACAATACTAACACCAGACCGGTTGGATAACATTGTTTTTCGTCTTTTAAATAAAATTGTAGATATTGAAATTATTGGAAAAACTTATTTTTGCACTCAATGTTGACCTAAATTGAGATCTCAATACCATAAATGTAACAAAAATAACAATTGTATCGTTCTAAAGTTCGTTCTAAATTTGCAAATTTGTTGAAAAATGTTCGAGACAAATGTGTCCAACTTGGTCTAATGTTAAACACATTTTTCACTTCAATCTTGTCCTCCAAAGGTTGATCTTGAAAGATGAACGTCTAGGAAAGCGGAGCAACACCCTTAGGTGATTTAAGATTTATAAATCAAGCCCAGACGACGGTTAGTATCAATGTTTCAAACCCATTTCTGACAGCTTAGTTCAATTAATGAAATTTGCCTGAGACTTTCCACTTTGAATTGTTTCATTATCGGCCGACTCTCAAATTCAGCTACACATTTTGTTTTGG
The DNA here is from genome assembly GCA_020615435.1 of Telenomus remus. NCBI lineage: Eukaryota > Metazoa > Arthropoda > Insecta > Hymenoptera > Scelionidae > Telenomus > Telenomus remus. The sequence continues at coordinate 13,718,026 of CM036337.1, forward strand.
TTTGTTTTGGACTGCGTTTGGGTTTATCTGAACTAGTTAGGTCTGTTAGGTGAAGTTTCGCACGGTGTTTCCCAGTTATGACCTATTTCAATGACTCGGATGATCGACTTCGAAATCAACGTCGCCCCCAAAATGAATAGGCAGCTCAAGCGATGCCTTTTGCCATTGCGAAACACAACGTAGCTATTTATATTTCATAGTCTCGAGCTATATCGAAGGCTGAGAAACAATGAAATCAACAATCAATACTTGATTGGAAAAAGTAAAAGCTTTCGTCAAAAAAAAAAGAAAGACAAACTTTTATACAATGTTACACAGAACAACAGATGGTACAAGCGTGACAAAAGTTGGAACGGAATAAATAATCAGAGTTTGTGGTGAATAAATAATTGCTGGGGGAGGGGAGAACGAGGAGTAAAACGTTACCTGGTCATAGACTCCTTGTAATCGATATCGTCAATACCGAAACGTTCCCGCAGATTACGAAACACGAGGGGACAGTACTCCTTGATCTTGAAATGCGACGGCATGTTTTCTCTGCAAGCACAAATGTATCAATTTAGCGTGAATAATAAATTAAGTTGCATCAATTAACTCGAAATCTTATTTCATTTGAGGGGTGTTGAAAATTTGGGTCGCAGGAGGGTGACTATTTATTGGCCAGTAAACTGCCGAGGGCGAGGGTCGTAAACAGTGAATGGCAAATTATGATGATTTGTTCGCCGAGCCATCAATTAACGAAACAAGTCGTTGTGGTTTTTGTTGATACTTTGGTTCGTGCCAATTTGGCAACCTTATCTAATTTATCAGATAACAATGTCGCTGTGATTAATCGCGGTTTTGTCATTTCATTTTTTTCCTTTTCCCCTCGTTTAAACTATTACGAAAACAAAGATAAAAAAGATTGTTTAAATTTGATTGTTGATGAAATTTGATTTTTCTTTTTTACCCTTTTAAAAAATTACAAAAGCAAACTAAATAAAAAAGATTGTCTAATGATGTTAAATAAATTGAAATGTTGTCTTTGAAAATTGTAAACGAAATGTTAGAAAGAGTTTTTTTTTTGAAAAAAAAGATGGAACAGGTAGTGACATTGAAAATGGATTGTATTTACAATTGAAAAGTGCAGGGAACTATTATTGTCATTGCCCGTCGACGTACCGGGTTAAGGCCTTCGTGTGGTCTATTATTAAAAACAGTTACCGACAGACCATTCTCGTGTTTAGCGGTATTTTTAGAACTATGAGGTTCCATTGGCACGAGAATTTGCAGCATGTGCGTGTCCAGTTTCGTCCAGGTGCGATGAATAATGGTGCCAATTATCCCGCTCGTTTTCAACTCGAGCCTCATCTTAACCAGATTACACGTTCTTACAACATTTTCAAGTTCAAACTTTAACTTTGACAATTAATTTATAATCAAATTCGACACTCGAAGTTGAACTGACAATAAAAAGAGAAAAGAAAAGCAAACACGACGAAACGTGAAATACACGAGGGTCATGCTTTATGCATCTTATCATTAGAGCCTTGCCTAACATTATCAAAGTGGCGGGACTGTAATTTGAAAATCCATATTTATTTACACCGAGTAAGTGTACACAAGCGCCACGAAGCTGTGCGTTTTCACGAAAACTTGCTCTAGTTCGCTGCAACAAATAATATCCCGCAAAGAGAGCAGCTTGGACGAAACTTTTTTCTCTCTCTATCGCCACACGACGTACAAGTTTGTAACAAACTTTCAAAATTAAAGTTTCGGGGATAACGCGTATCCTCATCATCGACTTTTTCTCTCTTGAATGAAACATTTCATCAAATTGGCATTGCATGGAATTTGGAATAAATCCATTATTGATGGCTTCAAGTGAAATTGGGACTTTGATCATGCAGAAGGACACAAAGGACTTGGTCTGTCGGATTAGCATAATCTTTCATATCAGCGACGAGTCATATTCGCGAGCAAACACGAGTTGGTCGATGCTTAAAACGTAATTCCAACTGGATGATAAGCTCCGAGGTCCGAGGCGACTTACTTGTTGAAAAGGTGGTTATCGACTTTTAATTTGCTGTATGCTCTGAAGTCATCGGGTAGAAGCATCACTGGTATATTCACGTGACTGAGTTCGTTGATCTAAAAAGCAGAAAAAAAACATCACCTGTTAGTATGCGGACAAATTTGAGAACGAAATTTTGCATTTTTGATTTCAGATGGTTATTTTATCGGATGATTTTTATTTCAGTTTTTTGCTGTCAGGTGCTCGATTACGGATCACGTGTAAAATCTATCATTAAGGCGACTGATAACAGCGTGCGATGCCAGAGCTGATAAATCGCAACTGAGAAATGACTCATCAGATCAATAACGAACAAGATTGAGTAAACTATAGTTCGTCATTGTAAAGCCGAGCTTTAATGTTGATCCCTTGACATTGTCTGTAAATTGCATCTGTGATTGGCGTTTCAACCGGCTTGTTCGATTTTGATTGTTCCTTTTTTTTTCATATCTTGTTGTAAGTTCGCGTTTCCGTTGGCTTTTGCATCTTGATTCACGTGTCTCGCTATTGACACAGCTAGATATAAATGTAAATATAGTTAACCATAGCCATAAATTATGATTATCTCAAGGTCGACATTGAATGGCGTAGTCGGACAAAATCTCGATCTTAAAAAAACACAAAGAATTGGACTCCATAAAAAAAGACAGAATTAATTGACGGCATTAGCGAAAATAAAAACACACCTTCATTCAAACGCAATAAAAGACGATTACAATTTTAAATTACACCTTTGTCACCAGTCATTCAATATCGTTAGCGATACATAATTAAAAATCAAATTCATTATCCTCGTTCATTCCTTCTCTTTCTTTTTTTCCCTTTCCTTCTCTTTTTTTTCTGGTCGACCCAACAATCAAAACAAATTCGCGACATTTGCACAAATACGAAAAATCGTCGCAAAACTTGTTTGAACTCCACTTAAAGTTCGCCAGCGAGAAAATATTTCTTCCTTGGAGGTTTTTTTCCCTCTTCCTCTTGAACTGTCGTTCGTGGAGAAGTTTGGCAAACGACTGAAGGTTCTTGCGAAACAACTTTGCCGGTGGAGAATTTCATTGGACGAGACTTTTTGTCGGGCAGAAAAGCAATGTGCGATTGATTTTTAATTGATCCGGACAACTGATTCGTCCGGAGGATTTATTTCAGGTCGCACACATCAGGGACGGTGCGTGCGAGTGCCTAGTTTTCAAGCCCTCGGCGTTTGCTGCTCTACATAAGCATTCATTTGATACGCTGCTTCTAATGACTTCATTAATAAAATGTGATTTGTCTTGAAAAACCACTGGCTCTTACGTGTTCTCTGAAAATAAAGACAGTTCGAGAAGCACTGATATCTAATAAACGAGCCAATTATTTTAATTCCTCGCTCTGAAACTTAATTGATTAAATAAGATTGACATAAACTCAGCGAACCGAAAAAATAAAGAATGGACATGTAAAATCATGGTCCAATTAAGAATTGAAAGATTTGGATTTGGATTTTGAAGGAAACGGTTTTTGCAAAACGTGTTTAGAATGATATTTATCTTTGTCTCGAGTAGGTGTTTACGGTTCTAAATATAATAGCAATGTACACAAAATCGTTCTAAAAATATGACAGGTTTGTTGCTGCTAAGAACAGTGACAATTTCGTGGGATGGAGAGATAACGTGTAACTGATAATGCTCCCTGTCTTAGATAGATTCCATCCAATTTTTGTTGCTGTGACTCATTAAACAAAAGCGATTTAAAAATACATCATCCACGTAACAATCGCGATAATAAGGTACACTTATGAAGTCAGCAATTACACCAATAATAAATCCAAATTTAACTTTAATAACAACATATTTTTTGTTCTTTTTTTTCGAACTTATCCTTATTCTGTTTTGTTTTTTTCTCTATTGTTTACAATTTGACAGATTGTTGTTCATCAACAATGGTTAAAGACACCTTTCAGAAAACAAGACAATATGATCTTTGAGAATTCAAGATTTTTTACGCGTAAAAATCAGTCAAGTTGAACGAGGTGGTTAAAAAGAAAGAAAGAAAAAGAAGTATCATCGAATCAGCTGCAGCACAGGGGAAAAAATCAATTAAAAAAAGAGAGATGACAGTTGAGCAGCGACATCGACCAGCTTTTTTGGGGGGGTTCGTTCGTTTTCATAACTTCACGAAATATGATAGAGATCCGTCTGCGATACAAACGTAAACAAGCATCTGACAGTTGGATGAAATTAGGTTAACCGAGAGAGAGACTCACTGTGTGGTTGACACCCCACATGAACACGCTGAGCAGCGGCTCGTTCGCGCGAAACAGCTTAACCTTCTGGTGCTTGACGCGAAAATGTTTCTTTTTGAGCTTGCTCAGGCCACTCGACATCATCGGTACACTCGACATGGTGGATCCACTTGTGTTGCCGCGGTGCTGTCACTTAACGATTCAAACCCGGGCGCGATTCACCAAGAGCTCGTTGCACATCATCCGTCAAGCGAAGCCGGACTGCTTGTCAACAACAACTGACGGACGCCGCACCGAAAAGTCAACGCGAGGCGCCCATTACGCGCGAGAGATTATGTCGCCGAACTGCGACGCCGACCACTGCCAAGGAACTTTGCCCTTTAAAAATGGCGAGGGCGAGCACACTACGGCCACCGACAGTCGAGTCCGGACGAATACGCGATCCGAAAAAGGGGGCGCTTGGGGTTTCACTCAAATTATGCAGTTTAAAGAGAGGAAAGAGTGGGGAGACACTTTTTGCAATCACCTGCACCATCTTGCGGCCGTACAAAACAACTTTGAGCGGGAGTTTTTGAATGATGTTTTTATTTCGTATTTACAGAGATAATAAATTAAAAACTACTGATCTAGTCTTGTCCATTTTGAACTAACGAGCCACAGCCACTTTGCGAGTTTTTCGTCTTGGGCTTCCTCTGACATTTCCTTCTCCTTGTCTTCACTGAGAAAACACAAAAAGATAGGCATAAATTGTTGTTGTTTATTAGATTTTGGGGTTTTCAATTTCAGTGTTTTTGACGACTTACGAGAAATATTTGCCGGTTGCTTTTTCGTATTCAGGATTAAGAGCGACGTTCAAAACATTCTTGGCTGCTTGTTTCGCACTCCTTGTAAAAGGGAACAGGATCGGCTTTAAAATTATTGTACTAAAGTAGCTGTTGTGAAAACTCATGTGTCTCGTCAGTTCAGTATCCGCGATTCCGGGATTAACCGCATTAACCGTCACTCCAGTTCCTAAAAAAGAAAATTTGCAAAAAATTTAACTCAATTTGACTCGTGTAAGTTCTTTGCAAATTCTTTGGATTGTTTTTAAAGCCGGTTAAATTAATTTTTTACATTTGGATTCAGAGAACAGTTCGTACAAACCTTTTAATTTTTTTGCTAATTCCTTAGTAAATATACAGATAGCAAGTTTGCTCTGGTTATATGCCACTGCTGGGTCGTACGAATTGTCACTGTTAAAATCCTCCTTGTTGATTTTTCCTGAATAATGGACATGCCCGGAAATATTAACGATTCGCGATGGAGCGGAGGATTTTAAATGATCCAAAAGCAAATTTGTGAGCAGGAAATGACCGATGTGATTAACTCCCAGTTGAATTTCAATGCCGTCCCTGGTATGGGATTTGGGACACCTCATCACAGCGGCGTTGTTTATTAATACGTCCAATCTAGAATGTTCTGAAATGCAAAATTTCATTTCGTTCATTGCTGCTTTTAAGCCTGAACTTTTGATTTGTTCGAACTTTAGTTTGTCCGTTGGTAATTACCTTTTTTAAACTGTTCTGCAAAGTTACGAATACTTTCTTGCGATGCCAGATCGCATTTTCGACAGTAAATGTATTTGTTCCTTGTTTCTAAAACTAAAGATTTACGAACCTGGAATCGAAAAATAAATGAACAAATTAAATATAACAATAATTGGTTCAGAAATTTTCTTATGTTCGCAAAGATTATCATTCAAATCATTGAAACATTTACTTCTTCACATTTGTTCATGTCTCTGCAAGCCATTACAACTTTGGCTTTTTGTTTAGCTAGAGCATCTACCACTTCTTTGCCAATGCCACTGTTAGCACCGGTTACAATAAAAACTTTGTTTGAAAGGTCTTCAGTTCCTTGATATGGTAGTCCTCCCATTCGATCTCTGTCGAAAAAATTTTGTTATTAAATTGTGCACTTTCAAATCTTGAAAACTACAATTAAAAACATTGAAACTGTCAATTTCATTGTTGCAAAAAATTGTGTAACTTTTGTTTTTTTGAAGTATTTAATCATTAATATAAAACTTGTTTTATATTAGATACATAGAGAAATACTTCGAGTAAAAAACAATAATTTAGACATAAAACAATAAATCTTACTTCAAAATATAACCAACTCCAACAACAGTGGCTAAAGCACTTCCAATAACGTAAGGTGTCGGTATATTAACCATGATGATACTTTCTTTTCTATGTCAACAATGTCTCACATTTATTAAAATCATAAATTTTTAGTTACAAACAAAAAGTGACATTTTGGAGTAACTTTTTTGCAGGTTAATATGTTTTTCACGTTGTTGTCGGCTGCATCTTTTGCACATGCGCATCAGTGACTTTTTTCCATGAAATTCGGAGCACAGTTGCGATTGTAAATAATGGGTACATGTTGACTTTTTTTGGAGAAAGAACATTTTACATTTGTCAATTGTAAGTTTGTTTTGACAACGAACCACTTTTTCTATTTGTATGGTAAACAAAATGAGCCATGTAATTATATAGGATTGCAAATAGTTGATTTATCTTGTATTCTTAACAGGTTATAAAATAATATTAATTTTTTACTGAAAATGTTTGTTTATTTTTGCAGAGTTACTTAAACAATGCTTGCAAAGTATTTCAGAAGACGTTTCCAAGGGTTAAACAAACTTGAAAAGGAAGAAGTTGCCCGAAAATGGCGAAAACGATTGTCTATTGCTTACATGTTAATTGGATGGAATTTGCTTACTGTTACGATATACCATTACTTTTCAGACGGTTTTCCTAAAGTAGACAGGAATTGCGAAACTGGAGAGCGATGTAAGTACAAAAATCTCATTTCAGAAATAAAACGAAGGGCCAACTTTTCATAAATGTTCAATTTGTTTCAGATCAAAAAATCATTGACTTCGAAAACGTAAAAAAGGCTAAAGTGTACAGGTTTCAGGGATTTGGTAAAATGCAAGAATATGATCTCGTAAACAAGAACGATGTAGTAGAAGATGATCCACAGTTATTAGATTGAATAAAAATGTAAATTTTATTAATACAACATTGTTTCGATGTCCTTTCTACAATTCTCGTAACATTTAAAAATATAAAATTTTTGTTCGTTGTATAAAATATCTTTTGAAGTATCAAAAGATAGTTTTACTAAAAAGTTCTTAAATAATAATTTATTGTAGATTATAAAAAATTGAATCATCTCACATCAACAATATATTACAACGGACGTTGACACGAAAATGAACTTGTTATAACAAGTTTGTCCAAACTTCATTTTATTATCTCATAAAACTGTTAAGGCAGAGAGCGGCGTAATGCCACAGCACCAGCTGCAGAATTGTCGTTGGATTCGTTAGACAACTCTTTCAGTCGTTGTTCCATCTCGCATAATAATGCTGATCTAAAAAACAAAACTAAATTAATATCAAATTTTAAATAACATCTCAATATTTATTTTTTTGCACACTTTTGGTATTTACCTGTATTCCTCATAACGCATAACAACTTCTTCAAGTTCCTGTTTGTACAACCGTGTTAGCATTGCGTTGAAACAATCAAGTTCTGGTAGTCTGAACAATTCCCATCGCAATTTTCGATCCAATGTAACTGAGGCTCGACTGTAAACGTATAACCAGTGTGGAATTTCTTCATTCAGATATGGGTTCGCAGGAACCAAGACACTATGTGAATGAAAATGTGTGTGTCGTGGCGGTGACACTATTCGTACTGCTTGCATCTCTGAAGGGTAACAGGGATGCTCGTACTGAGCTTGTCGCGTTATGTGACTGAAATCAAATGATTACATTTTATAAATGTCATTTAAAACCAAGCAAAATGATTCATTAAAATGAATAAGTTAGAATAATTCCTACTTCACATAATAAACTCCATATTCGGGTGACTCAATCCGTTCCCACCCAGTTGGAAGACCTTCCTTTTCCAAGGGATGTGACCAGTGAGTGGTTTTCGTATTATGATCAATATAATACTTCCTTCCGCGTAACGTAAAGTCTACCGACCAACCTGGAGGTAAAGGCAACTCCGTCTCAGGTTGATCGTTTCGCGAACCTGATCTCTCGGAATGACTTCTAAAAAAGAGTACCAAAAAAATTTACCGAAATGTTGTCAGTTGAATTGTACAGCTTTTTTTCGTGTAAATAATGAAGAGGCAGTTTACCTGGCACTCTGTCGGAAAGGCAATTGACGTATCTCTTCATAACCCCCATCGGAATCAAAAGGTAGATAAGGCGCTTGTGGTGTTTGAACTCTATCTAAATGAAAATCAGACCCTGCATACTGATTAACGTACGTGTGCGACATCGCTGATGACAATCCACTCGGATAAATAGGCGTTGCTGTTCGTGATGACATTGCTTCACTTGATGCACCAAAATTCATCGATAAACTTGCGAATCTTCAAACAATAATGTCCAATTCAAATTTTTAGACTCAAAGTGAACTTAAACAACGCTTAAAAATGAATATTTTATTTGAATATCTTGATTTCTAACGTGGATTGAGTTTTACCTAGTTTTTTTTCTTTTTTTCACAAAATTTTTAGTTACCTATGTGCTAAATCTGGAACTGAACAATTAGGAGTATATTTTCCCTCATGACTACCCAATCCTACGACGCTTGGCGTTGTTTTTGTATTGCCAAATTTTTGTATTATGTTAGGTTGTTGAGCAACAGGCTGAAAACAAATGTTACTATTAAAAACAGAAAACACTATGATTTCAACTACGAAAAGTACAAATAAAAATTGTTGACATTTACCATGGAGGCTAGAATAGTCGGCTGATTGCTATGTTTCCTAGTTCGCCTATTAGTTTCTGTCGTCCACACATTAATAACTATAAAAGACACATAAATAAATAAAACTATTGCAATAACAATCAAGGTAATCACTGTCGTTTCAACCATCGTTATTTGTTATGTGACAACTGTTATCTTGATTAACACATTGTTGGAAAGATTATGAAAGAATTTCAAATCAAGAGATTAAAATTATAAAAATGTAAACGATGGAATGCGATGCGTTATTGTTTATAACTGTCAACCAACATTGTTAAACAGGTTAGGCTTGTCTGTCAATTCTGACGTTACAACAATAATTGTCAGACTTGAAAAATGTCATCTCAAGTCACACTTGAGATTTCGTTGTTTATCTTAAACAAACACTTTTCTACTGGTCAGTGATAATTGACATAGGTAAACATAACCAATAAAACGCAAAGATGCTGCGACTCACTTGGCATCTCAGGCGGCGTTTCTTTTTTGACATATTTGCCAACCACTCCTTCCTTGATTTTACGCGAATCTTTGTTCTTCCGGGACAACATACGGTTTCTTTTATAATAATAAAGTTAATATCAATTGCTATAACAATTGTTACAAAAGATTGCGTCTTTCTTTCCTGAGAGAAAAATGTCACTTTTTTGTTTATACACACTCAGGCCAGAAGCTCCCGACTGTTTCCCGCCGGTAGATGGCACTAAAACCGCCTTTCACGTGTAAACAAAGAAACAAAATTATTTTGTTCAAAAATTGAATGCAACTTGATTTGAATGCATTTATGATTTGCTATGTTGGCATAGTTATAAGGCCAATGTAAATGCAATGTAAATTTTTTTATTTAATCATCACTTTTGTCACACGATTGTACTACTTTAAGCAGGTTTTACAACAAAAAATGCATGTTTGTAAGAGGGAATACATTTTACAAAAATTTGTTCAAAAAATAAAACAATTACGGATACAGTAAAATATTTTTCCCTTGCGAAGTAGCCGCACGAACGAAATCACAAACGATTTTGATCTGATTCGTCTCCCCGAGACATCATGACCGTCTAATTTGAGCGCAATAAGCTCTCTCAACCATGGCATATTTTTAAAATGATAAATACTGACACATCTGGATTTGAACAAGGAAATACAATTATGAGTTCTCTCACTTTTTTCATAAATGACAATCCTACAGGAGAAAAGTCGAATCGGACTAAAGTGCTAGAAGTCTTATCTGGAGTTGACATCAATACGATGTCTGAAAAAATTGAATGTCATTTATTTGTTGTCACTTTTAACTCAATTTTTATAAGATAAGATATGTTTACCTATTTTAACAACTCGAATTTGAGGACAACATGGTCTGAGTTCTCTGAGAAAGCTGTCTCTGAGAGTCTTAGTGCATTGAGAAAATTTCATTTCCGAATGTCTTTCAACGACAAGTAATAGTTCTTGTAGTTCTTCTAGTTGTGACAATCGAAAAATATCATCAAATAAATTTACCACGATATGAAGCATGACAAAGCTCAAAGTTAGTTGTAAATGTTTCAGTCCGATAACGTAAGGGGGAATTCTAGATAAGTTTTTCGCTATATGTCACCAGTATTTGCGTGATGTAGGTACTTCAAGTCCAAGTTTTTTCAACTTTGGAAAATACTGTAAAAAACAAGAAAAATTTTGTTATGTATTTATCTGAAAAGAAGAATTAACTTCAAAAGATAACTAAAATATGAAGAATACAAACCCCATTGAAGGACATCGATCTCTTTTTAAATTCTCTGTAGGAATATGCCATTCGTATATGCGCATGTTCAATTTCATTTGTTGGTACGAGGTAATCATTTGTATGATAATCATTTGTACTCGAATACACGAGTTTTTTTACCTTGTTCTTCCTTAAAAATTATGTCATCAACTCGGGGGTTGGCGAAATATTAAAACAGACTTCAGACACTTCGGTTGCACGAGCTTTTATCAAAACTTCTAAAGTTATATAAGGGAGTAACTACGTCCACCACTAAGTAATAATGATCCCCAAACACGAATCGTAAATATTTTATCGAAGGTTGTTTTTTGTGATCTGCCATATATATCTCAGCATAATCCAATGTATAAAGGTCAAGAATTTCAACATATGGAGCCGCGTGAGTGATGATCCTGATAGCATCGTCTAAAGTTATCTTTACTCTTTCATCCTTAGTAAGCGGAGGATAATAATAACCAATTTTTTTTGTTTTTTGCCATTGCCAGGATGCCGTTTTTTTCCAAAACAGACAAACTAAAATAGAGAGACACAAAATTGTCTCAAACATTAAAATTCAAAAGTGTCAAAATATCGGTAAGGGTTGTAAAAAATGAATGGTCAAATAGTTTTTTAAACATTTTACTGAAAAAATCAACTAATATTACAATTCTAACTTGTGTTCTGCTTATAATAAACAATCATATATACACCGCATTTTTTATTTCATAATAACAACTGTTGTTGATTTTGGTACACTTCGATGGAAAGAAAAGAAACGTAATTTTGATTTTTCTATAACTCAAACTCTTGACCAACCATAAGGTTCTTAATCTATGTTAGTACTCCAAAAAAAAGAAGGGGTTAACTTGTAAAATATAAAATAACAATGAAAGTTGATTATTTAATTATTAATTTTTAGATTTAAGCATTTTTCGGTCGACGAACTTACATCTTGTTGCGTGAATCAACATGGGATGTAAAATCTTATTTTTTTACTTTCAAATTCGTGAATTAGTACAAAAGTTTGATTGCTTTTATTCGTAAAATATAAAACATTGTACAGTATAGGAATGCCTATCTTGTACTTCTAAGCAATGATTTGACCAAATTCATTGTTCATACACAAACAAATCATTACATTTGCGTAAATGAATCCTTGACTTACAACGGTACATTTATTATTTTTCACGTGCTTTATGATACTTATATACATTAACTTTATGTTGTATGTTATAAATATAAATTATTAAAATACATAACATTACATTGTATAATTCATACATACGTGAATGATTTGAGCAGATAGTCTGTTTAAGTGGTAACCATGTAGACTGCAATATTTCATTGTTTCAAACAAAATTTTACTCTTTTTCGAATTTTCAATATTCAAGTTTTACAACTTTTCATTTCCATTCTTCAAAATCAGATTTTGTGCTTGAACTAACGCAATTATGTACAAACTGAACTTGTGTTGTGTACTAAAATCGTCGAATGAAATCATACAGTCCACTTAACAAATACTTTTAACAAACTTCATTATATACAAATTTGTGCAATTTCAGTGGAAGATAATATTATTATTAATTTTCATTCCGTGTAATAGTAATGTTACAACTGTATTCTTCAGATCGACATTTCATCTCTTTCGTATAACAGACTATGAATTTAAAACACGATTCTTAAATCTATGCAGTATTAGTGATTTTGCTTTACGAAAATATAAAATTTGTATCATCCGATTTTTGTATTATGTACAGACTCGAGACCGATCTTTAGTTATAATTTAATTTGATCCACCAGAAGCAAAACTGAAAAGGCAGGATAATAAAAAAAGTTGAAAAGCATATACGCAAAGTCTGTCAAATCAATCTGTCGAAGTTACAAATTTGAATCAATCGTTTTTATTGACAAAAACTTCTTTCAAATAAAAATAAATAAAAAAAATCTCGCGTCTTCAAAGATTGGACCAATGTAGTTATTTTATCACCAGTAACATAAACTATGATTTCGTACGTTATAAACAATAAACTGTATACTCTGGGCCAGCTTAAAATATAGGCTCTAGCAGGATAAAATATATTAATTTCAACAATTAAAATACTCTACATTGGACAATCTTAAAGAATACTTTATTTACAATAATTCATTTTGTTTCAAATTGCTGCCCAACCAGTCATGGTTGTACAACAAAAAAACAGTATTCAAACTAATGGACGAATCTTCCGATGGCAAACTTTACAAAATGTTGAACTTGGATGATCAAAGTCCACGTTTGCCTTGGCTGTTATTAGTTATTTGTATATCGTTTGACGTTGATGCGATTGTTATTTATTTTCTACATTAAGATGGTACACAAGACAACGCTTAGGCACTTGGATTCTCGTTATATCAGAATTTGTGTCTTTTTACGTATCTAAAAACAATTGAATCAGCATAGCAAAACGTGAAATTGCAATTCCACGTTAATTGCAGTACAAAGATGACAAACTGGAAGAAACCTTTCGTTATGTCACGCCTCATACAAACATTTTTGTATTTTTTCGAAGCTTCCTCTTTTTTTCGTGCAAAAAAGGGATGTTTTTGAAACACCCTTGCACGATCGTAATTAATGGTATAAAATTAGTTTATGACGTAAAGAAATTTTTTCGTTATGTTTGGCTTCGCAACAAAACACTTTTTTTTTTTAATTTTCATACGTTATTGTACGTTTTCGCATAGGATGATGGTGATATTGACATGTCCTGATGTAAGTACAAGTTTGTTTTAAAAAGAACAATTATTTCATACGATTGATGACTAAATCGCTAATGACCAATAGACCTTTTTGGTACGGACTATCGACTAATGACTGCGCCAAACGTGCTGCCTCGATGCAGTGATTTTTCGCGAGAAACCGGGTCTGCTCTAGGCCTTGCGACTTGTGTACTAATTCGAAAGCTTTCTCAACATCGCCGGGTTCTTGAAAGCGACGCATTATCATGGGAGTCAGCTCTGGGTACTGAAAAAGAAAAAAGAAGGAACGTCATAATCTGCGTAACAGCTTATAAACATCTATCAAAACTTAATTGAAATGATTACACGATCAAATTCATAGATTAGAGGGAGAAATTTAAATTAAAGTACAAGAAAAAATATCGAATGAAACTTTGATATAAATCGGACGCAGTTTTTTTGAACGCTCGTATTTTGAAGATTCTTCATTAGAGTTGAGAAAAGAGAAAGTAAATTACTTGAACGTACTTTCCTCTTATTTAAATATTTACATTAAAACTTCGACTTATGAATAACAATATTTCTCATTTTAGTTTCCTATTTTTTTTTCCTTTAAAATTTCTGTCAACATTTGTTATCTTTTTGTTTGTTTGTTTTTGTTTCAACAAAAATTTAATGCTCCAATTTGGTTGTTAAAATAAACTAAGATTAGAGTTAGTTATTCAACTTTATAAAAGAAAAAAATGGCTTTTAGAATCAGAAGATGAAAACTATTGATCTTATAAAGATTATGATGAAAGGTCAACTACGTTCACCTCTCGTTCAACTTGAAAACTACGTGGCCTTTATTAATCGTTTATTTTTTCATCACCGAGTTATTATTTATTATAAACAATTTATTACAAATGTCATCGCGCTCAACCATTTAACTTCTTTCAAATAAATAATACAAACTACCATTTTATTTTTATGTAAAATAAAAGCAAATATATCATTTTTGCAATTTACCGCGAGTCGACTTTTTTTCTCTTACATAATTTTGAAAGTGACTCAACAACATTTTGAGCAAATGTTTAATACAAAACTAAAGTTCGACAGATAATCACAAGGTGACAAAAATGAGAACGAAACAATATTTTCATTTTACAAGAAAATTGTTTTTTTTTCAACAATAACTATTTTCTCGTACTTTCTTGAACATAAACAATAATAATTTGGAACCAAAATGATAATATTTACCCGTTCGCAAGCAAACAGTACTGGTGCAGTTGCTAAACCAAGTTTCAAGTCGGCTGCTGTTGGTTTGCCCATGGTATCAGCAGAAGAAACAAAGTCTAATAGATCATCGACTAGTTGAAATGCTAAACCGACGTTTCTTCCATACTGGAATGCAACTTCTACGAGACGATCATCTGCACCGGACAACATTGCAACCTAAACAAAAATTCAAATAAATAATTATGAAAAAAAAACTGTTAATTACTTATTTCTTCAAAGAAAAAACGAATAATTTACCGCTTTGGCAGAATTCGCGATTAAACTCGCTGTTTTTCTGTATGTCTTCGTGAGATAATGTGCGAATCGTTCGTTTTCGGTCTCTTTGGAACCCAACTGCATAAATTCACCTTTCACCAAATCGGTTAGGACCTGAAACAAAAAAAAATGACATTTATTGCTGTATTATTATTTCATCACTGTCAACTTTATGAATGTACTTTCTACCCGGTGTTAAAAGTTTTCTTTCTCAATTTTTCAACGTCCAGTTGAACGCAATTCACGAAAAAAAAACTACACGAGCAAGTTGACAAAGTGTTACAATTATGAAACCCAACAAAACGTTCCATCTAAATGGCGAATTTGTTAATCAACTATTTGCAAAAAGTGATTTACCTTTTTTAGGGTGAGAGTGACATCATCATTTCTTAAACGGGCAATCATCATCGAAGCTACTCCGAGAATAAAAGTTCCAGCGTGCGCCGTCTGAAAAACACCAGAAAAGAAGAAACCTTTATTTCACTTTTCTTGCTATCTTTATCAAACAGCGAGTTATTTTTTCATTTCCAAATCAAAAAAAAAATTGAATAACTTCGAAAAAAAAATGAAAAATTTTCGTGTATCTGTAAACAAAATATGATGGAAAGGGTTAACATAAGAATCATCTGCAGCTCGACTTTGACTCATTACAAAACGTCTCATTAACGCAGGTGCAAGGTGTTAGTCAATTGTTTTGTAAACAAACGCTGACTGGAGCAAAGAACTCATCTATAATTAGCATTGTTAGTTAACAATTGCATAATTAATTAGCACCGACGATCTTTCTTTTTTTTTCATCGTTATCAACCAGGTGTATTAAGCCTGCGCGCTTTCGGAAGTTGCCAATTTATGCCCCAAGAGACATGCTAAAGACTCGGGTGTTAATTTGTCATATTTCGCAAACTTGCCGGATGTGCCGAAGTGTTTGAAATGTCGCGTTTGCAAAAGAAGAAAAACTGCTTATTGTCACGCGATTTCGTTCTGTCATAAAATCTCTAACGAGCATTACGACATTTCAATTTCAATTTTGTTTTTTCGACAAAAATTTTGACACAAAGAAACCGACGTTTTTCTCTTTGGAAACAAAGACTCGTAATCGCGGATAATGAAGGCGTGAGAGCGAAATAAAGATGTTAAGTAATTTATAGGTTCATTGGTAATTGTTGAAGCCATAAACGAAGAGCCATAAAGTGTCCATCTATTTACAATTCCGAGCCATTAAAATCCAACAAACAGACTAATTTTCGATTGATTAATACTCGTTACTCAATTAGCGTCGCGATCGTAAAGAATTTTTAATCATCGGTTTGCCCTCAATCATCGAAATTGTGCAAGACAAATGTGCCTCACTGTCACAGTGACTCATCATTAATCTCAAACGATCATGAATGACGGAGCGAAAGAGCAACGTCAAAAAATCATAAACGGCGTTGCACCCAAGTGGGATCTAGTAATCGGCGTGAGCAAAGTGGCGTGCGTACTTGACCTAGCGCCCGCGATCGCACTTTCCTTTCACTCGATATCGCACGTACACGACGATAGATACACGAACGCTTTTTTTTTCCTTTTTTCATTTATCTAACCAGCCGGTTTGCCAGCCTTTGAATACACGCTCGATTTCGTCTGGGATCCACACGACTTTGATGTACTCATTGTAAAACGCTGTTCATTGACACCAGAGGAGAAACTTCACCAAATGAAAGTCATTGTTTTTAGATGCACAATTTTCCCTTTCCTTTTTCACGCGTTTCATGCTTGCGTGATTTCGAACGTATCTTCCCTCGCCGATTTTACATCACTTGGACTCTTTTTTTTCACGACAACCCAAATTTTGATATTACAATGTTAACGTAATGTTACAAACGACTTTGTCTCGTCGAAACAGCTTTCTTTTTTTTTCATTCAAAATTCACACGAACCGTAAGATATTGTACGTTGGAATTTGTTAATTTATTTATCACGTTTCGGGGAACGTAATGTTGCAGATAAATTTTGCGAAATTTGCATAACGGTTTTTTAAAGTTTGCCTCTTTTTGGTTCCCACTCTTCTGCCCACTTTGCCTCGTGCGACCATAAAATGTTTGGCAAATCCTTAAATCAACTTGATTAACTTGACTCCTATTTCTGATGTTACGAAACGGGTCGTGCAATTTCCATTTCTTGTATCTTCCTTTCATAATTTGATATTTATTTTGGTTTGGCGGAATTTCGGTTGCGCAAATAGTGTCGATTCTTGGTCGGAGGTACCGGATTTAGACCCAGTTTGAATTTGCATAACCGAGCCAGAGACGAATTCGCGATGGGAGCGTGCTCGACAAGCCGGATTTTTGTTTCTTAATTACCACCGACCTTCTTTTGACTCCAGAGGGCATTGACTGACGGTTTGCCGCGTCGAAAATCTGATTGGTCGATTACGTCGTCGTGGATCAATGAAGCACCGTGGATCATCTCAGCTATCATCGCCACTTGTCGCTGTTGTGGTAAAAGATCGCTGAAACAAAATCAATCGTCAAATTTTCTGTCCAAACAATTTTTCTTCAATTAATTTGAAACAAACCGTACAATTTTTCGCAAATCTTAAACAAGTTTTTGTATATCTTTGGAAATACAACTGAACAAAAGGGGTTAATTCGGACTTTGATTATTTTTAAACATTCTTTCGGTTTCGTTTTTAAAATTCCTACTGAATGATGTTTGCAGTTTCATATCATTGATGTCATAAGTTGCGTTGAGGTGAAATGAAATTTTTTTTCAAACGTCATTATGGTCATTGCAATTACGATTACGTGCAGATTTTCTGGGTATTCGTTCATGGTCACCTGTCCAGGTGTTTTTTTTTTTCGGTTTCAAATAACTTTGACAGGCGTATTATAAAAAATTGAACAAAAATCGTTGTAATGAGTTCTAGCATCGTTAATTGTCATGAATAATATTGTGGAATGAAGAAAATGTGGATTGCACCTCGTTCATTTCATCGCGATAGCATTGTAATATCGTCAGATAAATGACACTTGATTGGTACGCTGATAATCTATTCATAACGATTAATCTCAGCGACTCTTACGAGCATTACCATAAATAATCTCACGGTGGTTATTTTCTGAACCATATTCTTCTAACCGTTTTCCATGAAAGGTGAAGAAACTATTGTTGATAACCATCTGCAACTTTATTAACATTTGCACATTTACTAACATTCAGCTAGTCACCAATGATTTATTTGCATTGAGCAATAAACAACAATGTTTACATACTTCCAATTTTTTCAGTCGCTTTATTTTCAACTTCTCTTTTCATCCCAACTTTTATTACGCGGAAACGGAATTCAAACAATGAAAACAGCTTTTTGAATTTGAGGTTATGTAAATTTTGAGGTAGAAAAATGAGATGACAATGAAGTGTTTTGTTGTTGTTTTGAAAAATACGTACTTTCTTTCTTTGTGATAATTGATGGCTCGTGCCATGAGAATTGCAATCATGGGCCGTAAAGCCTTTCCCTGGCCGCCGAAGTAGTACGTCGATATGGTCCTGAGTTGTTCCCGTTCCGTATTTTTAATGAGCTCCTGTAAGTGGAGAACGGTTAGTACTCAGCGACCTTGACACAGTGGATGGTCGAGGCGACTCGACGAAAATTCTGTTTCAATTCATTTTCAAAAGAAAGTGCCGGATGCGACAGAAATCGCTGTAGAAAGTGTTTGACTTATCATTGGCAATTCGACAAAAATTATGATCTCGGCGTCGATGCACGGCCGGCGTTCGCGATTTTGCTTTCGTCGCGAGCAAATCGAAATTGACGGCGCTGATTGACAGAAAATGTCGAGTAATGGCCAATCAGCCTTTTTTAAATCACGTTTTATGCCGCGCTTATTGTCAATAAACGTCAAAACATTAATTTATCATTCGCTTTTATATTCTTCGGACTTTTTACGACTTCTTCATTCTTTCTTCTTTTTAATTCCAAAATTTGTTTCTTTTTTGCATTTCAATGTGGAATTTTTTTTAGTTTTATGTTTTTTGTTGATGTAAATTATTGGCCGTTGTAATAATTGATTGTTAATGTTTGTCATTTTTTTGAGGAATAAAAGTTCAAGAACTCAACGATTAGTAAGCTGTAAGAGTCACATGTTTAGTTTAAATCTTCCTTCTATGATGTCATAACCCAAAGAGGAAGAAAAGTAAACAATCGCAATTATGATTCAAGAAGAAACGCACGAAAGTTAATTTGGTATTCGGCCAAAAACGAGTGTACACTGCAGAAGCAGATTGTAATGACGTTTCCGCGTGCAAAACCGTTAGAACAATTGCTGAAGTGTGTCGAGTTTCATTGTTTTCATATAATTATCTCGACGAAAATAGATCTCGACTGTTTCCAATTGCTACAAATTGTATCAAATGATATCATACTCAACTTTTCACATACACTTATAGAAAATTGCTTATTTCTTACAAACTGGAAAATTCCAATTTATCTCCAATGTTTACAGTTACAACCAAATTATTATTTTCCATATACTGCTTAGCTGTTATCAAAACTGATTCCAGTTTTCTGTTCAATTTACTATTGTTTTTTCAAAAATATCTATTAAAACGCACAAGTAAATATAAATAAAAAGTTGAGGAGAGAGCGAGACAGGCATATTGTAGCACAATTACATGGCTCAAGTTCAAGTGTATACTTATTTGAATATCTTTTTTTTTTTTCTAGAAAACAATTTCATTATTCAAACGAAAACTTTTTATTTCAAATTGAGTTCAAACTTTTCAATTGTACTTTTCAACTGAACTTGTAATTTTTCAACTGAAAAAAAGAAGAATGAAATTTGAAAATTGTCTTAAACAGGACTGAATTCAAGTTTAACGCGCTGTGCAATTTTGATTCCAATGTCAATGTGCAAGTTTTCAATAATTCGAAACGATCGGTCAGCCAACAATTTCGCGTCGATTATGACAGGCGGTTGTGCAAGTGCGATTGGCTCGGCCGAAGGAGTTAATTGCAAAACGCGATTTTGTTCGCGCGATCGTCGCAAATAGGTGTTTCTAAATAAACAGAGGATCACGCGTCCTCATAAGCATGCATTCCGTGGCTTTCTATGTGCGCGAACACGTACACGCGCGCACGATTAAAAACGTCCGCAAGTAAAAGTTTTCGCTTATATGCAGACCGGTGAAGCTGCCTGCTGGCGTCGACGCGCTACGCGGCTTTCGCTCGAAAGCGAGGCGTGGACGAGAAAACGCGCGTCCCGATCACTCGATATTCGATGAGCCTCGTGATCTGCCATTCATTTTCATTCAATCTCAATTAAACTCTCATTTTCATTTTCCGAAATTCAAATTTAAAGTAGTACGATTGTCTACCAAACTAGTCAAAATAAAAACTGAAATATTTTTAACAATATATAAAAAATGTTGTTTAAAAATCGTCAAATTATTTATAAACTATTCTATCGAGATTTTTTTTACATAAAAAAGTAAAGAAAACATTTTGTTATGCATAATAAGATACAATTTGACTAGTGCAGTCCATTAGGTTAGGTTAGAATTGGCAGCCAATTCCAAAAACGGTGTAAATTCACTTTTTCATTACATTGATCTTTTAATTTAGTGCGGTAACGTCTATATTTGTTTGCAAAATAATATTTTTAAGATTCTTAACTTTCATTTAGATACTTTTTTGTTGTTCTAGCAACTTCACATCTCCGACTAAAATTCAAAGTTGTCTCCGGTGTTAATGTTATCTTCAATGTTAAATGTGACGATTTTCAAACTTAATTTTCTCAAAATGTAGTGCGGCAAGAATAGTATTTCTTCGCATTTTCTGATAGAACGTGAGATTCTCTATCAGAATATATATATTTTTTCCTTTTGCAATCACTTTTCTCAAACAATCATACTAATTTAAACTCTCAATTTCATTTTCCAAAATTTAAACTTAATTCAGTTCTTCGAAATTTTCCTCAATGTTTGTTATTTTTATTATTTTTTTCAATAAAAAATGAAATTATGAATAAGAATAAAAATAGCAGTTTCTTGCGTGCCTCAAAACTATGAGGAATAAATTATCAATTATCGATTATGACAAGTTAGTAAAGCATTTCACAACTTTTTGACTGACAAGTTGTTTATTTTTGCATACCATGGAATTTTACAGAATTATTTAAACGCGGCGTTTTCTCTCGACCATTGATTCAATAAGTTTAATGCCCAAATAAATGATGTTGAATTGACCGGATCTATAATTATTTACATGCTCGAACGAGCGAATGTTATGGCTTTTTTTTAAAACCCGCTATTCAAGCGGAATAACTAATTGGTTGGTTTAGGTTACGAATTATTTTGTCCCCACTCTTCTCAGTGCAATTACATTTTTGCCAAGCTCGCTTAGTTATAGACACCTGGGATAATTAGTCGGTTCAAATGATCCAGAACTAAATTCCTTGACGTAATTGATCTTTCCTTATTAACGAAATTATGAAAATGCAGTAACTTTTAACTTGATTTGCGTTTCACAGAAACAAGAAAAGTTACACAAAGTATCAACTTTGTCACTTTTTTTCTCAAGACATATAAAAAGGTGAGAAAACAGAACATGTCCAATTCGTTAGAAAGATGTTAAATCACGTTGAAAAGCATGTAAGTTTATGAAAAAAAATTGTACAAAACATGGACGATTAGCATATCAATTTATGTATTTAGCAAGGTCAAGCACAGAGGCAAATAAAAGAATTTTCGTTGCTTCATACGTTCGAAAGATATTACATAAAGCAACGAGCACTTCGTGACGTTTGCCGCTGATGACCGCATTTGTGCGTACCAAGTACGCGTACATGCGTTTGTACAATCGAGAAACACCTTTGTTGAAAAACACTGGCGCGAATGCCGATAGCTCCCAAGTCTCAATTACGGCTCGGTTCTTATTTTTTGTTCATCATTTCGGTTGGACCATCATTAATCCTGTGGCGAAACTGTCTTTGGTTATGCAAAAAATGATTTACCGAGTGCAACTCTTATCGAACACTTTTATTACCCCGAAATTATTTTGCGCAATGGTGTGATTCAGTTTTTTCTCTGTTTTTTTTTTAATGGCCAAATTGTTCTTTCAAAATGTTGTTTTGCTTTTTGAATTTTTTTTCTGTGGCAATCAAAACAGAAACGATTTCAGTTACGCAAAAGAGGAAGATCTGGAAGAGCCGTTGAAATTTTCACTTTCAGTTTGAGTTTGGAAAAAGTAGGTTCGCAAGAAGAGCGAAAGTGAAAAATATTTCCCGGTGAGTAAAAGTTCGCTCATGCAAATGAGCAGTGACGACAACAAATTGAGCGGAAAATACAAGACGTAAGAGACGCCCAAGTTACAGGTTACACACCTCAGAGCGAAAACAAATCGACAAATCAATTTGTGATTTGTAAAGTGAATTTCAAACTGATTTTAATTTTATGAATGAAAAGAAAAATTGTGTTTTGATTTTGGACCATCCGTCACTCTCTGCGGCGGTTTTGGAAGTGAATTTTGGCGTGAGGATTAACCTGCCGTATGTCTTCATATAAATCCTTGAGGTCAGCTTCGAGGAGTCTGTAAGGGTCGACTTGAAAGTCTGGCAAGGATCCTGGCTGCTGTGTTGAAATCGAACTCATTGTCCTCGCTGCGTTCATTTCGCATCCGTTCTGCAAATCATAAAAAATTTCTCATTAAAATCAGTCGAATCAATAACAATCAACATAATTTCATAATAAACAACTATTTACAATCAACAAAATCAACATGAAATCTAAAAATTCCAACACTCAAAAGTCTGTATACAAAAAACATAACAAATCTGCGATAAAAAATGTCAAATCAGAACTTGAGAATGAACTTCATGGTTTTGGATCACAATACAAACTCAAAACTAAAGGGTGTCAAAGAACCCAAATTAATAAAAACATTATTTTTTGAAAAAAAAGTAATAACAACTGAAAACCCTCTCCATAATGTTGTTGTACAATGAAATAAAAACAAAACTATTCAAAAGAATGTCAGAAATAGTAGAAATGCTCAATCTTTGTTATTTGAATTTCAGGTGCCGGACTAAAGAGCGACCTGTACTACTGGCAGAGTGCATTGTTCGAGCGCAGCATCTCAGATGGAAGGCGATAATTATGCGCAACATAATGTACGCGTTTCGCATTAATTTCAGGCTCGGCGGATCATTAAAGCGCGCACTTTTAACGCTCGTGTTCCGTAGAAAGTTGCTCCACGAAACTTTGTCCGTGGCAAATAAAATCTGATTGCCGCGATGCCGGCGTATAAACATCCCAAGTTATTTCGCGCGCCTCAACTGGCCGGGGGTGGGGCCGTGCAAAACACTCGCGACGAGCGAACCATACTTATCGCTTGTTATTGCCAATTTATCGCGCGCCCATTGTAATTTAATTGCAACTTGAATTTTCCTCGAGTGAGACTGTTTTCTGGAGGTGAGTGCACTTTCTCGCTTACGTTTCGAGCCGTGACGAAAGAAACTAGCCGCGGAAAGTGACTTTGTCGTAAATTGCGGGAGCCTTCTGTGGGAGAAAATTCTGCGTCTTTGAAATCGCCTTTTGTTGACATTCCAAAGTCCAATTTACTGTTCCAAAATCAATTTTTCCAATTTTGTATACTTCCCACGGACATTCATTGTTACAAAATTATACGAAATTATACAAAAAATTGTTTCAATACTTTGTGCATTCAAAAGTCGTCTAATTAGCGAACCTAATTAATGGGAAAATTTGAATGAGCCATAAACCAGTGGTTATACAATTAGATTATAGTAAAAGATAAGAAGAGGAAAAAAAAAGGTTGTATCATAAATAACGCTGATTTGTAATAATAAGACGATAAGTGTCAAGTGATAAAGTTAAGAGACGTTGGAGCAAGTCAGCGAGCATGTTTATGAACACGTTGAGGATTGAGCAATGTTCGTTCTTGAGTGTTTGTACGCTACATATGTACAACGAGAGCAGGGGCGTATTTCAGCGACTCGTGCAGGCGTACGCCCGACTCAACAGGTGCAACGCATAATGTACCGAAGATGAAAGTGAAAAGTCAACATACCAAACATTCGAGACGCATTTCGGACCATGTAAACTCCTCTTTTTTCTCGCCTCCTCGTTTTTTTGTTCTTTCAACCCCCCTCCCCTCTTCCCTCAGCTTTGAATTTCACCTTTCCATTTTTTGTGCTATTCAAATTTTGTTTGTTTCAAATTTCTGAATTTTGGACGATCAAAACAAACGGTGACATTTTCAAAGTTGTTCCCGAGGCAGGAAAACAGATGCTAAAATAGAAAGTGAGATTTTTCGTCTGAATTTAAAATTGATTTTTTTGTTCGATCATTGATTCGTGACAGATTTCAGTAGGTGTTTTGATACCAAACTTGTTTTCGATCACAAAATCCGGCTACTGTAAAACGTTATTCTATCCAATTCCAAAATGTGAATTTGAAAAGTAAAAAAACAGTACACAGAAAGGAAGAAATTAGAAATGAAAAAAGAAAGAATGCTCGATTGAGATCAGATGTTTATCTGCAGTTGGACTGGAAAAAAAGAATTGTTTGAAAAAAAAAAGTAACTGAGTTTGTCTCCAAAAAGAAACTCGTTTCAAAATTAATGTCAAGTATCAAGCACATTTTCGGCGTCGGAATGTAGGAGCAACGACAGGAGCGACAGAGACGGACAGAGAGAGAAGGTGCGAGCGAGATGGAAAGTGATCGGCAAGTTCAGCTCGAGAAACTGTACGACAGAGCCAAGAGCGAAAACGGTGCTCGAGCGCGGCGAAGGGGCAAGTTCAGCGCTCGGCCGGGACTTTTACTTGCAACGTAGGTGAATGATTCCGCCGCAAGGACGTCAATCCGCGGTCGATCGCGCATCAATGACAACCTGCCCCGGCTTGATCACACGTTATGACATCAGCCGCGGCGATAAACGCACCGGTCGCGTTTCCGTTGCCCCGCGGGTGAAGGTCACCAAAGTAATTACCTTTAATGCTGTCATTATCGCAACTTTTTATTCCTCACCAACCCAAAATCAAGTTCGGTTTATGGTTTTACTCTTTTTATTACTTCTACTTAACTCGTTTCTCATATAGCTGTTTATTGCAACACAATTTTTTTTCTTTTTTTTTTCTTTTCTATATTTTAAAAATTTTTCTTTGTGGAAAATGAACGTTTGATTTTGAGATGGATGGTTTGGAGGTTTTTTTTGGAAGGGAAATAATTAAATCTTGGAGAACCAGATCGGGTTTGTTTTTTTGGTTTTTACAGGTTTTTAATTAATTGAATCATCGTATCGTCAAGGTTGGATCACCAATTTTGTGAGACCGTTATTATCGTAAATACTTGTCTGTATAATTTGTCATGTGGGATTAAGAATTTCTCTTTGTAATTTCAATTAAAGTGAAAAGTCGCGTCATATTATTTGACATTAATCCTGGGCTCTGCATCTTCCCATCAAAAAAAAGTCATGTTCCATAATTTCAAAGTATCATTTCGGTTAACTGAATCTTGATCGAATTAAAAGTTACACAAAAAGAACTTCAATCGGAGAATTAAAAGGCTTGAATAAAAAATGAAATATTCGTTTTTGACAATTCATTATGGTTTAATTTAAAAGATTCAATTTTGATACGAACAATTTTTGAAGTGTTTTCTGATGTGGAAGAGGGATTTTGAATGAAATTTTAAAAGTGGATTAAAATAACATGAAATTTCATCAAAAAGACACTTTTGATAAAATAAACGCACGGCGACCAAATTTGTTACCAAACGGCGAGCGCTCATTGATGAAACGCAAGAAAGCGCCTCGGGGTGAGCCACTTTCACATTCTTTCACCTTCCATTTCTCCGGTTACATTAGCCGGTTACGTAGATTTTGAATTCATATTTAAAATCTATACATATGTGGAGGACCAGACCTATGAGCCGAGCAAAAATCCCATTCATTTCCAACATCATTCGTTTTCTACACTTTTTCCTCTCGCCAAAACAAACCTGACAGAATTCAAAATATTTCCTTTCCCTTCCAGACTTAATTCTGCTTTGAAATTTTACAACAAATATCTGCAACTATCAAAACAATAAATCCAACTTGTTGATTTTCAATTTCTCCTCTTTTGGATGATTATTTGAATTAGAAAATTTCCAATTAACAATTAATTGTTGAACATTGGTCACAACTAATTGTTGCAAAAGAAACTCAGAAAAGATGACAGAAAAGTTGTGGAAATTGCAGCAACCTTTTCTTCCGCGACAAAGGACAAGCTTGAATAGTCGAACGATGTCTCGTCAATATTCTTGTTTGCATGCGTGCAAAATGAAGATCGCTCATTTGCATTCCGTCATTTGTCGGGTTTACTCGCCTGACCATTACATCACTCGACAAAGTACTGTTGTAACTTGTTGTTTAGAAGTTCGTTGTACTTCACAAAGTCAGCCAAAATTTAAATCCAAATATAAAATAAACCAACTACACCAACTCAATAAACTGCAACGAATGATTTCATAAACCAGGTTTAACTCGAGTGAATTCAAAGAACAAGAAAATTCAAATCGCTGAAATGAGTTTTGATCGATTAATCAAATGTAAAAGTCATTTCCCCAGAACGAAAAAAAAAGGAATTTACTAGATACACTTAGAGCATTGAGCAACGGATTTATTATGCCGCTAACAACCACAATAAACATTTTTCCCAACACAAAACCAGCCGGCTGCTTTTTGCGACACAACTAAAGTTTTCAGATTACAGCCTATTTATCCTGTTAATGAATGATTAGTCTGATCTGACGTATTGGGGTTACAATAACTATACGAATAGTTCTTTCGACATCATCTCACCTATCACTTTTTAATCCATCAATTTTGTTCCAGCTCCAGTTTTGGACAAAGGAAAGAAATAAATAATCGCTGTTTCATATTTTTCAAAATAGTTGAACATAGAAATTTTTCAGAATAGTTGGACAATGATCCAGATAAGTAGTTAAGAAAGTTTATTTCATTTTTTTTATTTCTCAACAACGACCTTTGACACCTAATGTTGCATGCAAAAAAAATGAAAAACTGCAACGTCGTAGTCGTCCTTGGGGACGTACGCGAGGGGTCCATCGATCCAGACGTGTATAGGAATCGGTGTCGCAAGATCACACGCGTTTTAGTGACGCAACGACGCGAGGAGCAACTCGTATGCACACTAAATAATTGTGTACTAATTCGAACACTGGATGACATTCCAGAACTGAAACCATTCGAGTCAATGAATGTCACCTATTTTTTTTTCTTTGAAATTTTCACGTGTATCCAATTTGCTCTTCTACTTTTTTTCTGTAGCATTTTTGATGGCCATTAGATGTTCTTTTTTGGCACTGCAATTCCCATTTTTAGAAACAAATTTTCAGTATTTTTCCCTTTAACGATTTCTTTTATCTGAACAATTCAAGAAATGACAAAAAAGTCAAGATTTTGTTCTTTTTTCAATTGAAATTGTTTAAACAATTTGTTTTCAGTTGAGAAATCAAGAAATTAAAAAGTAGTTTTTTAAGACTGGGTTTTTGGGTTTGATTTGGTATAATTAGTTTCATAATGACAGGTCTAGGACTATGAATACAAAACACTTGCCACTTGATGTGTCACAAGTGCCAATTTTTGCGGAGCCTTTTCTCATTGTTCATTCCGGGCCAAGTTTAATAATTATGAATTGACATCACGTTACTACAGTACACCTTGCACCGCCAGACATTTCAACCATGTAATCTCACTTTCTCCTGAAGACGTTCCTTCACCATTGAACTTTGTGTCTGAATTTGGTCCGATTTTTTTGCTTCTTTTCAAACTCTATAATCTTGTCATGCTAATAATCCAGATACAATAGAATTTCTCATACAAATTCTTGTTTCACTTTGAACTTTGAACTCTAATTAAACTTTTATCAGAACATTTTTTGTCAAAATCCAGATGTTTATATGCTCCGATTATTTTGACCTTTTTTTCTTTCTTTATTTAGTCTAGCTTTTTTATTACAATTTTGTTCTGCTTTATAGACCATAATTTTAACTATTATTAACTGGTTTTTATGGACCTGCCAATTTTTGTCTTGGTTTTGCAACTGATGAAAAAAAAAACGACGAAACAAAAAGTTAATGACGAAAATTTCACTGATTTTAAAAGGCACCGATTTATAAATCAGGCAACATCTTAGCCCGAAACACATGACGCAACGAAAACCTGTAACGAGTGTCCGAGCATCCACTTTTGTGGTATCAAACTCGATGTGACGGGATTTATTAGCCGATGGAATAAGAAAGCCCGCTATTAATAACAGCAATCTTTTTTTTCTTTTCATTTGTCATACCAGGATCCAAAAATAAGTACCAATCCTGTATGATACATTTGATCGTTTTTCTCTCTGGCTGATTTAACAACGGTAATCCAAAGGATTTTTATTATCGTCTGATTAATTAAAAGCACTCGATATTGAGATGGTATAGTACCTGTTTTAAAGAATGCAAACTTTCACTTTTTATCCCAAAAAGAGAAATTAATAAAAAAACTGCAGTCTTTAAATCTACAACGCATTTTTGTAATTGAAAAAGACAATAAAATATTTTCAAATTGAAAAATGACTAGATTTCAGATTTGAATCTTGAATTCAGTTTTTTCGAATTTGTTTTGTTTTTAATTTACCAGAAAGTTATTCATTTTTCACTGTGTAAAAAAAGCAGACTTCATTTGGTTCTAAGATTGGATTCAGTTTGAGTCGTCCTCCTGCAACCTTTTCACACCTTTTCAATGTCAACACATTGAGGACAAGTCAACAGAGATAAAAGTTTTCATCGCAAATTACCCGTCGAAAACGAAGATACTCAACTCTTCGTTCAATTTCACAAAAATAAACATCCCAATTCAAGATGATTTATGACAAAATAAATCAAAACCAGCAAACAAACCAGTACTAACTTCAAAAAAGAAAATTCGTCTTTCAATTGTGTTTTCCTTCCGTTATTATTTCTCGAAATTGTTTGACGGTGAAACGACGTCGCGAGTCAAAACTTCGTACCATCAAAATTTCGACGATACGTCACAAAAGAGATTCTACCGAGGCAAGATCTACCGAAAGGGAAAACACATACTTTCTCGACGCGACCCACATTTTGAATCGGCGAGCAGCGGCTCATTCGTTTGCGGATGCTGTAGTGCCTGTCCCTCCCAATCATTCGCCATCAGAATCAAGGTCGCTCTCACGATCTTCTCTCTTTTCCAATCGTCGACTTATTATCTGAATCCCGTTAGACCAAACAATGTTAGTCACCACCCTTGATCGGCAACCACGTCATCGTCCATTTTTTATCCTCGCTCCAGCACCTGCTTCCACGTATCAATCAGATGCAATTTCCATTCAACACTCAACTCCAAGTCCTCAAGTCCACAGACACAAGATCAACACTGCAATTGTGCAAATTTATTAAGTTTACTTTCCAGCGACTGACCTTGAGAAAGAAACATTCGTCTGTTAAATTTGAAGGCGAACAAAATTTGTTCTACGTTGTGGGGGGAAAAAAACCGCCAAGTCAGAGAAGTGCCTCTGCGGTGGTCGGTGCAGCTGCATTGTTTACAGAGCTGGTTCATTTGTGAACTGGCACTTTGGAGTGTTGACAATTCGCATCCGATTTTGAGATTTCGCAATGATCCGTGTACGACATTTGCATCTGTGCAACACTATGAAAATTATACATACTCGTAAACAGGAATCCAAGGATATTCGAACGTTCTAAGCCGACCATTTCACTTGCTGTTCCATTTTATGATCCACAACTAGTTGGATAAGCATACGTTCCACCTTATTTTTTTCTTCTCCTCTAAATGCCTCGATTTTTCGCAGCTCAAATTAGTTGCAACTTAAACACTCACTAAAGTATAAACAACAAAGGTTGCAATTGTTTATAACGTTACGTTGATATTATTACGATTTGTTATTGATAATTTGTAATGCAACTGAAATGGAATGCAAAATTGAAATTTGATTCTGAAGGAAAAACGGGGAAAAAACTGGACGAAATTAAGACCTGCAACGTGATCCAGTTATGCGAAAGAAATTTTCGCATAAAAATTGGAAGTTGTGCAAGCCTGCGGACAATAACTTGGTGACACAGAACTTTTACCTTCTCGCGCATTTGGGTATCGGGGGCACAACCGCCTCGCCTATCAATGTTATCAGCGACGGTTTCTATTCGTCCGCCACGGCGCTTTTTTTATGATAATTTTTGATTCACACGAGTGACACTAACGCGGCCATAATATTCGCGCAACAATATTTGTCCTGCCTCGCATTAACATTCTAGTCTCGCGACTCATTCACTTATGACTTTTAGGTCAATGAGATTGGACAAGAACCATCCTTTTTTAAGATTTCGTCGCTCAGCATGCCAATCCTCTCGTTTCCAAAAACCAACAAAAACAACAACTTTCAACTTGAAACTCATTTCTATCCATTTTTTCTCATTCTTTCGTTTTTTCTGTTTGTTTAATAAAATTTTTTGTTTTAACATAGAAAATAATTCAAAATGAAAGGTTTTTTTTTTAATTAGAAAGGTTAAAATGTTTTGGAGATAAATTTTTTGATTTCGACTTAAAAGTTGGAAAAAAATGTAACAGTTGTACAAAAAAGGACTAGAGATGAGACGAGCCAAAGTGGGACTGAGTAGAGCAGAATTTCGTAGTGGCTAGAAGATGTTCTTGACGAAAAGGAGTCATGGTCAGAGTCACAGCGGACTTAGTGAACGCCTAACCGTAATTAAAATCGCAATTAGTACTCAGCCTGAGGAATAAATTTTTTTAATAGTCGCACACGCAATTTGACGCGTTTCGATGAGCTTCTTTGGATCCTGCGGATAACAATTTGTTTGACTCTTTAGTCTCTTATTTCAGGGAAGTGAATAATTAGTTTCATCTCACTAGAATCAGTTTCATTGTTTCTTTGTCATTTTTAGTGTGGACATAATCATGTTATTAAAAAAAGATTAACCTTTTTTTAACTAATAACAAATTCTTGTTTAAACCATAAAAAACAAAACAGTTTTAACTTTCAATGTAACATTGGAAAAAAACATTTGTTATTAAATTCTTTTATTTTGTTATTGAAGGTGTATAAAATTAAAAAATGCAACTTTGTTTATTGTTATTAACAATGTGACTGATTCAATTTGATAACTAATAAAGAAAGATCATTGAAAACACAAACCATAATGTGCTTCCAAGGCTTTGAGTTTCGTCACGTATGATTTTAATTATTCCAATTAATAAATTGTTAATAATTCATCCGTCGTACAAAAATGGGGATCTGCGAGCGAAGCCGCACAATAAACAACCTTCGAGTTCGACGAAACCTTAACGCCAACCCTTTCGTAATGAAAACCGAAAATAATTTCAATAAATTAATAACGGTCATAAAATATTATCGGGCAACAAACATAACCGTTATCTTACCGCTCGAAGTGGCAACGATCTAACATAATAATTGATGATTACAACCTGTTTGAAAAAAGATTACGTAACACGGCTCTAAATCGCGTAACTTTAATTATATAAATATCAATTCGCAATAATTCGCAGGCAGCTTAAGCGCAGGAATTGGCATAAATCGATCGGTTATAAATTTTTGCGACTGATTGAAACCAACGGTTTCATTAAAACCGCGCAAATGTAAACGACACGGACGTGTGTCAAGGACTTCAAGTTGCATCCAATCGTTTTGTAACTAAAAATGCAAAACTGTCTCATTACAGACCACTCACCGCAATTCTAAACGTGTATTTATACAAAAATGAATTTCTTAGCACGATGATGCAAAATACGCGTGTAGGCTCAGCATCAAAATTCATCTCACTTACAAATTTTCTTTCAATAACAAAATCATCTCAATTATTTTTTTATTCCCTCTTATTTTATAGAACTAATCAAAAATTCGATCAAAAAACATCAATTTTTTGTCTTTTTTCTGTTTTTAGATTCGAAGTAAACAAAGAAAAAAAAACAAAACAAAATTTTCTTGATGTTTTCGTTGATTGATGTTTGTAAAATTTGGAATGAAAGTTGCAAATAATGTTATTATTATTATTGCCGTGGCTATTCGAAAGCGAATCTGTGAACTGCGACGAACAATTGGCGCGAACGTTTAAAATATTCACGCGCATTCCCGTGCGTGCGAAGCGTGTCTATATGCGCGAGACAAGCAAATCTTTTGCGTCAATCGTTGTCCCTTTCGTTTCGCATCATTAACAGCGCGATCATAGGATTATAATTTGTACTTAACACGCGCGGTGAAATGAAATTGCCAGCCATTTACTTGTCAGCGGATAATCGAGTGAATTTTCCAGGATTGTTCCATGTAAAAAAAATTTTTTTTTTATAAATTGATATTAAAGCGGTAATAGTATCGTACACATCGGTGTCAAGATCATATCAATCATTTCGGTATGATTTTTTTTCACGTTTTTTTTTCTTCTTTTTTGCAAATACTCATGTTTGAATAATTTGAAAAGTTAACAGAAAAGTGTTTGAACGGAATAAAAAATGAAATGACACACATGCTTGAGTACGTGGGATTTTCAATTTTAAAAATTTCATCTCTTTTTGTCAAGTTTTTTATCATTTTTAATCTTGTTTTTTTTTCAGATAAATCCAAATGGTTTAGAGAGGAAATACAAGTTGATAAGTTTGAGTTGATAAACGGAGATAAAAATATGAAGGAGGAAAAATGATGAAAAACCGATTTGGTTTAGAGTGCACTGGCTCCAATGGTTCGAACTGCATTTAAACAGAGAAATGGAAAGTCTCGAGTTGTGTACGTCAACGTTCAACGGCCTACTTGTGTTCGGCTTCATGGTCGACTCGATACCACCAGTTTCGTCTTTAGCCGGTCTTTCTTTTATTTAGAGAGTACTCGCTCTCACATGATTCTAACTCTCGAACCTAAACACTGTGCTGTACAGTGCGTCCAATCAATCACCCCTTAATCTATAACTTACTCACACCTGGCGAAAGGAAAAAAAAACAAATTTGACAACTTGCCAGGAATGGAATAACACAAAAAGAAAAAAAAAAGAAAATCAAACCAATGTCCGGCTTCGAGGATTGAATTTGTAATCGGCTTTGTTTACATTTTGCTTTAAGTTCTGAAAATGGGGAGAATTTGTTTGTTTGTTTTGTTTGTTTTTTGTTTCGTTTGTTTGTCAGAGGATGTAATTTGATTCAGACGTTGGATGTAAACAAGTTGAAGTGGGAATTGCCAGTGAGAACACGATTAAAAGGTATAAGCTGAGCTATTAGACAAATGTCGAGCGAGTGAGCGAGAAAGTCAAGATCGCGAGCCAACGGTGCAACTTTTTGCGACTGTTCCACGTTGACTGATCAGTTTGGATTTACCGAAAGTTTCATTTTTTTCGTTTTACTCCTTTTGTTTATCAACAACTTTTGAAAAGTTGGCAAAACTTACAACAAAGTTCAAATAGAATCTGAATAGATTAAAGTTTGAAAAACGTCTGATAATTTTGTTTGGTTTCTTGATTCTAGAAATTCAACCAGGAAGTGAAATTTAAAATAGTTTAAAACTGAATGGAAAAGTCAAAGT
Source organism: Telenomus remus (assembly GCA_020615435.1). Lineage (NCBI taxonomy): Eukaryota > Metazoa > Arthropoda > Insecta > Hymenoptera > Scelionidae > Telenomus > Telenomus remus. The sequence goes on from CM036337.1 coordinate 13,751,723, forward strand.
TGACGTCTGAGTGAGAATTGAGAGTTTGAATACAACGTTCAGATAAAAAAGAAGAAAAAAGATTTTCCCAATGTCCAGAATCTTCAAGTCCAAAGTTACGTAACTAGCTATAATAACGATAAGTGCAAGACGCCAAACAAAACGGCTCCTTTGTTTACTTTTCTCAAAGCTCGATCTTTTTCCCCCGTCCGAAAAACCTGTTTTTCATACCTGTGAACTCAAATAATACAGTCAAACCTTACTGTACTTTCAAATTCCATCTACAAAACACCCTCGTAATTTAAAAAAATGTAAACAAAATGTCAATAGATTTAACGGACTCCGATCCAGAGTCATAAATCTCAAATTTCACAATTTCAGTCTCTTTTCAAAACATCAAACTTTAAACTTTCAAGCTCACGAACCGAACAAATTTTCGGACACGAAAATTCTTTTGTTTACAAAAATTTGCGCAAATTCAAATTTCAAATCAGCAACATTTCCCGCCTAAAAGTACGCATGCGCGGATACTTTGAAAGCGGAACGATCTGACTGAAATCAAAGTCAAAAACTTGCAATTGTTGACAGAAGGTTGACTGTTCAACAGTCAAAATGACAGGGGGATTGACAGCTGATGACAGATGACTTTTCTTGACATTGGATTATTTTTTACACTCGCAGGAAATTCGCGTTGAAGACGAACAAGCAGACGAGATTGGCGTATGGCGTCTGCTCGAACAGCTGCTGTCAGCAATTTGAAAAAGCCGAAGAAAGCGCGTGCTTTTGCACGTGAATTGAATGGACCCGCTTGAAACGAACCGGCCGCGTGTTTCTAACTTGTTGTCTAAGATGCGCACCACCAACCTTACACCCGCGCTACTAACCCTACATTATGTAATTTGCCTCTCTGTATTTGCACTCCAAAACAACTTGATTGACACAACATAAAAAAAGTCCCAAAAATAAACTAAACTCAGATCAATGATTGACAACTTTTGGGTACTTTCCACAAACTGTTGTAAACAATTTTGCTCGTTTATCACAATTTTTTGCAGTTTGTAGGTTATGTTTTTTTTGTTTTTTGGAGCAAGGGTGATTTTATAAGGGGTTGGAATTTTTGGGGGTGAAAAACAGGGTTTTAGGGTGATGTTGACAGGTTGTGAAATACCTTGTAATACTGGACAAGGGTGCTGATGGGCCGCTCGACGTCATGTTTGACAAACCCGGAAATGATGAGTTTTCGTCGGAACTGGCTGAACTGTCGGAATTGGCACAGTTTCTCAACGCGAGCGCAGAGTCGACTCGACCCTATACACGCCATAGCGAAAACCGTAGTGAACTGAGCCGAACGGAGCACACGACGTCGCTTACTATCAAACACTTTCGAGTTCTTCTATAATCCCCACCGAGCGCCACTGCTCGCGGAGATATACCTGCCATCAAACACATTCGGCTTGAATGCGCGTCTCGCGCTGCGCATTCGCGCCGAGGGAAAACCACAGATTTCTTTCTCACTCTCTCATTTTGACAGTTTGTTATTTTTACATTCAGATTTTTGTTATTTCTGTTTGCAAATTGTTCGTTTCGTTTTTTTGATTCCTGAAGTTTTGTTTACATATGACGTTTATTAGTTTACAAACAATTTTAAAATCCAATACCATCTGAAGGATGAAGAATAATGAAGATAAGTTATAAAAGTTATAATTAAATAAATTGTTTGTTCGGTCAGATAGAAGATGCATATATTGTTGTGCTAAAGATTGCACCGAAATTGCACTCAATTTCGCAAATTTGCTGTTTTTGTGATAGTGTCTTGAGAGGAAGAAAATCAATCATTATTATTACATTATTCTGAAATTTTCTCCAGAATGAAAATGATAAATGTTGTGTAAATACAGTGAATGAAGAATGTCTTACGAAATACATACTCAAAAAAGTTTTTTCAAGCTTTTTTTTGAAAAAGTTGTAGAAAAAAAGCAAATAGACGAATTACTTTTCAGTATCAAATCACAGCAAACAAAATAATAACTTTCCAGTCAAGAATTTTCGGAGTTTTTCTGTATTTCAACAATGAAAATTTGTACAAAGGAAGGAAAAGTTTTGTGCTAACCAATAATTAAACCTGCCATTATGAATTGAACTTGAATTGAATCTTTAAAACTTCTTTTTGTTTACAGATTAACACATGGCAGTCTTTCTGATGTGTTTCCAGATACGCTTTTGTTTCTTTCTATAAAACTTCAATAGAAAGATCATTTCCACTCGATATCAGATCAACCAAAAGTTTATCTTCGTGAAAAAATTCTCCAGTCACTTTTATTCTTAACGGTCGCTATTCTTGTGTTATCAATATAATATCGTTGAGAACGTAGCTCATAGCTTGCTGGTCAACACTGACTTGCTGAATATTATTTTGACTGAATAATCTACCAATCGTATCTGCTTTCAATCGAATGTTGTTGTACAATTCTAATGTTTCATCAAGATCTTCAGACGCTCTGTAAATAAAAGTCGCAAGTTTAATTTAGTAGACCATAGATTTGTCAACAAAAATTAAGATTGAAATCGTAGGTAAAACTTGAAGCAAGATCTTTTTATAACATTAATCGATGGTATTATTTCGGGGTTGATAAAATAATCATACATAAATAATAGTTGGATCATTGATCATTGGATCATTGATCATTAGATCCTTGATCATTGGATCATTGATCATTAGATCCTTGATCATTGGATCATTGATCATTAGATCCTTGATCATTGGATCATTGATCATTGGATCATTGATAATGAGATCCTTGATCAATGGATCATTGATAATGAGATCCTTGATCATTGGATCATTGATCATTAGATCCTTGATCATTGGATCATTGATCATTAAACATTAATCATTTGATTATTGATCATTGGATTATTCGACCATTGAAGTGATCGATCATTAGATCATTGGACCATTGGATTATTGATCACTGATCGTTCAAATGTTTGATCATATGGATCATTAGATTACTTGATTATACCGATCATTGGTCATTTATTTCCATCCAATATCCCTCTGTATATTTACTTACAATCAAAATATAGTTTGATTGGTTACCAATGTTACCAAACATCTAAATAACATTTTTTTAGATGTGACTGATTCATTCTACTACGATCAACGACCAAATTGTATTATTGATGTTTGACTACAAAAAGTGCTGAAATGAAACGGTGATCTGTTAGATTTCTAATTTTGATATGTTGCGCGCCGCGCAAGAGTAAGTAGGATTTATTGCAACAGTTTCTACCTTGCCGATCACCAATCAAATTGTCACTTATCAATGTTGATATATTTTTATTTTGTTGTTTAAATATATAATGTTTGCTTCATTTGTTTGTTATTTTGTTTCACAAATATCTTTAGCTCATACCGTAATGTTTAAAAACAAATAAATTATCAACATATTTACAATCACCATATAAAATCCATAATTATATTATGAGATAACAATTTTCAAAATTCATTAATACCCATATTATAACAAATTTCATTGAATTCTCTTCAATTCTCTTTCAAATACTCTTGAATTCATTGAGTTTGTCATATGGTTTTTAATTTCTAGTAACTTTTTATTGTAAACTCGCCTTGTGCGTTCGATAAAAATTGGCTTTCGGTATAAACGGTATAAACCGTTTCGCCCCTCTGTCCGGATGACGCTATATAGTTATATACGTGTTTTTATCATCAAAGTCGAGTTTAGTCGGTGTTGGTGATCCCGTGTGTCAGTTCACGGTTTTTTTCGTTCCACAGTCAGCGTCCAGTTAGCCGCGCGCAAACCGGCCAGTCGTCGTTACATCGGTCACGATGCTCCTCAAAGTCTACGTCTCCGGAATCAGCGGCAACAAGGAAGTGAGTCGCTCGCGACCGGTCGATCTCGCGACACCGCCAGTATCGAATTACACATCAATTTTCACCACCAACCAACAAGTGCTCCGACAAACTTCTCATCTTCTTTTTTATTTTGCAATTTCGTTTTTCTCAACCAAAACAACTGTTCCTCCGCGAGCTCCAATCGTACATGATTCATCGAGGCTCCTGATATTTGTGGTACCAAAGAATGTCAACAAATCTCAAGGGATTCGACGTTTCTCGGGCGGTGTTTTTTTGCCTGTCTTGGCAGCCGATCAGCATTGCGATCAGGCGTTTTTCAGACTCGTTTCGCGTCCATTCGTTAAATGGAAAACTCATCTCTATTATGTAAATCGCTGTCACCCGCGTGTTTTATATTTAGTTTTCTATTATTCCCTCCACCCCTCGCTGCTTACAACTGTCAAATTTTGCAAACAAGCTTGAATCGTGACGAATTTATAACCGCTCGTTCAATAACCATCGAAACATAATTTTTGCCTCATATTTTGAATTTATACTTCAAATTTCAAAAGTTTCAATTCAATTAAAGAAGATATTTTTTGCAAAAAAAAAAAAAAACAAACAAAAACAAGTAAGTTCTGTTTTGGTTCGTTGGTGAAATTGAGAGAAACTGAACGAAAGTGTCACAGCGAACATGCGAGAGGCTTGCAATGTTGTGATTTCATTTTGATCGCACTCAATTTTCGGCGCTTTATCAAGCAAAAACTATTTTCTTATAATAGCCTGCCGAACCGCGTGCTTGTATAGATATCAAAATATTGTCAGTGCGTGTTCCTGCTCTCTCCCTCTCTCTCTTGTATAATTAGATTCAAAAGATACAGTTAGGGCAAAACAAAAGCGACGCTCGATTGCGTACCCTTTTAAATGCAACAAAGCAGTTGCAGACAAAAAAGTTACTCTTTTTTTGTTACTCTTGAATCACTGACCAAACAATCCAAAACAAAACCTTCCCTTTATCTCTTTTTATCTTTCCATTTTATATCTGTTTCTTTTTTCGTCTCATTTCTTCTTTTGTATGATTCCATTTTATTGACCCGATAAAAAAAGTTGAACTTAGTTATATTGGACTTCGTTAATTGATTGATTTTTCAACTGGTATATTAAAAGTAAATATAGCTGTGACCGCAGATGGTCTTAATGTCAAAGTGTCAATTTAAGCACGTGGGTTGTGTGGTTTCTGTTTATTTATTGTTTGTACCGTCTCAAAAGCTTGTTTCTAATTGTTGCGACAATTGATGATTAATAATACATTTGTTTTGTGTTGACCAAGATGAATTTTCATTTTGAATACATCAAATTGCAGGTGAAAAAGCGGCAGCAGAGAGTGCTGATGATTTTAGACAGTAAAAATGTACAGTACGAGGTGATAGACATCACCGAGCCTGGAAAGGAAGCCGACAAAGAATTCATGCAGGCCAACAGTCAAACAAGGGACAGCAAATATCCGTTACCGCCGCAGATTTTCAATGGCGAAGAATACTGTGGGGTAAGAAACCCTTATTTTTTAGCCCATACATCGTTTTTGCATAATAATTGCTGGCTTGATCTTTTATGAACAAAAATGTAATTTGCACATTTTATTTTTGAACGAAAACAAAAAAACTAGAAAAAATAAATGTTTGTGTATTTGGTTTTGCAGGACTATGAAGATTTTGATTTGGCAAACGAGAATGACGAGTTGGAGGATTTCCTTAAGTTCACTCCTACAGTCAGTATCGCGGACGACACAATAGATAACAAATCACAGAGTAAAACTGCTCAACAGAATGGAAACACTTCTAGTCGAGAGGTACAAGTTGTTTCTTCAATTCACTTACTGAAACGTGAAAAAAAGATAATTGTAATGAAAACATAATTGGAGTTCTGATTCTCAAACGGTTGTTCTGTTTTTTGTTACAGCCTTCCACGGATAAGGAGATGCCGGAACCGGATATATTAGATAGGTACGAGTCATGAAACTTCGAGAGAGGGAAGAAATAAGAAAAAACATTACTTTTCTGCATAAATTTTGAGGAAAATTTTAGGCAATGTAAATACGTTGATTAGAATAACAAATGACTAGGTTTTGCAATTGGAAATCAATGGACATCAACGTCCAACTCAATTTCTCTGGAAAATTAATTAAATGCTTTTACTTATTATTCGAAAAACGAAAAAAGAAACGGTACAATTCAAATTTAATTTCTTAACTCGACGATTAATTCTTGGAAAGTTTCAACTCATTGCGCGATAAAACATTCATGAGATTCTTTTAAACTTACATGAAATGAAAAAGGTCGGCAGATTACGAATTTGATGTACCACATGAAATGAGTAAAAATTGTTGTTTTTTAATTGTTTATATGTTTTTGCAAACGTTGGGTCACTGACATTGCACCCATGACTAAGCAAGGATTTCCAAATGAATTGGCAGTAATTAAAAAGAAAGTTACTTGATTGCACAGTTCTTTGGAATTATTGGATCGTTGATTTTACTTAAAAAAACATTACATTCAATTGTCTAATAAATCTTGGCAATTGAAATAAGTTGATAAATTAATGAGAAACAATGTGATAGTACTGACTTGCATAATTTATGATGTCAGTAACTTTCGAGTCGCATTAATGATGCGTCCAACAATGAGTGATGAATAACTTATGCATTTTCGCAGCATCAAAGATGACGCTGACCTGCCGGAGATTCACGAGGACAGACAAACGAAGAACGAGGATGGCGATCTAATAGACGATAAAACCGAAGACAAGTCCGACGACCAAGAAAAGGAGGAGTAGATAAGTCTTATTTATAACCCGAAAAGAAAGTGGACAAAGGGAAGAAAGAAAAGAGGGAATGAAAAGAAAAAATAATGAACAAAAAATAAGAAAGACAGTCAGAAAAAAATAAGTTTCGGTTGGTGGGGAGAGAGCGTTCTCAATCTTCGCTTCTTGTCACGCCGTCCTTCAATTGTTTTCCATGGATATGCGCGCTCTTCTTGTTTCGTGATAAAGCTTTTATGCGTCTTCTAGGACTTTAATGGCCAAACTGCGCGCAACTGCCAGAAACCTATTATTACGACTATTATATTATTTGTATTATTTACACCTGTGTCACGAGAGCTTACACTCACATGCACACAAATCGAGAGCGAGCCGACGTTTAATTTATAGATTTTATATAAATACGCATGTTCACAATCACACTACCACGTCCGTACCAACACATCTACCCTAACTCGAAAACGTTTACGGAGAAGATGCGCACCGTTTTTTCTCTCTCTTTTTTTATGTTTCACTTTTTCTGTTTAATCAAATTGATAACGTGGACATTTTTATCGCCCCACAATGAGTCACTCAATTCAAAGACTGAGATTACTTTTTCAATATCAATATATTTTTTGTCGATCAAAGAGTTAAAATTTTCCGTAAACAATTTTTCGCTAGACGTCTTTTTGAAAATTTAAAAACTTTACCGGCAATCTTGGTGCTATTTTTGAAGGGAAAAATATTTGTAGATTGTTACAGTATAGATTTTTTAAAAAGTTGTATCATTTTTTAGAATTTTATAAGTAATAAATAATCGATTATTTATTGTGATTGTTGACATTTTGATGTGATGTATTTTTTTTGGTAATTGTGAGCATTCGAACAGTGAGCACTTTCTCCCAATTGACTTCGATCAGAACCATCCGTGACAATGATCCATTTATATCCGAAAGTAAATACTGCGATGAAAAAAAAGTTGTATTTTGTAGCCAATGTAAGCCAGGGATAAAATAACCAACAATAATCAAACCAACAAATGCAATATGATTTGTTAACGCATAAAATATAAACAATAATGATTATAATCTATATAAACAAATTAGACATCTATTTTTGAGTTGCTTCAAACTTGTATGTCGAACGAATTGACGAGATCTCAGAGATGGTGCAATTCAGGCCCTAAAAAGTGATCGCACAGGATTTTCTTTTTCTACCGAATGTAAAGATCGAATTATTGTCATACCGCATAAGTTAGACGGGGAGAATAATTTAAATAACAGATTTTAAGGGGAAAAACAATTTGTTAACTCGGGCTTCTAATCCGCTTGAATGTTGCATTCCATTATAAACGAGAATTTATGCAACAACTTTTTAAACGGCCTCAAAGTCGCTATTTAATCCCTGTTTGTGAAAAAAAAACTTCATACCAGTCTTCCTAAACATTGATTAACTTGAATTAACGTGAGTTTAACATATTGTTGTTGTTGCTAAATGTTGTCCATTGTTATGATTGATTAAAAAAAAGGTTTATTCGTGAAATAAGAGAAGTAAAAAGAAGAAAAAAGAGGGGATTAAATAGACGGCAATTAATCGCATAGTAAGGTATCCAGAAATGAGTTTCTCTACTACCATAAACGTATGCAAACCAGTCAACTTCGCAAGGCTTATTTTAACAGCGACTTCATGTATTTTATCACACTTCCTACTTCCATTAACGTCCTTTTACGATAAACCATATGTTTGCTCAGAAGACATGCCGACTATGTCCGACTTTGTAAAGCGTCATACGTTAATGAGTTATTATATTTTACATCGAATTTCAATCATTCTGTTGTTCGTTATAGCATAAAATGTCTGGAAATAATGTTATGAGATATTTTCGTATTTACAAACAAGAAGTATTGTTGAACTTATTTTTCAATCAGTTATGTGCATCAGTCATAAGGAATATTGAAAAAAAAAAGAGTATTCATATTTATATATACCGAATAATTTACTACTAAGCTTTTTCCATCGAAAATTTTCAGTTCAGTTTAACTTTTGTTTTGGATGATTTTATCAAGACGTCCTTATGAGTCCATCCTATAAATCTGTATGGTGATGTATTTATGATTTGTCGTACGAGATGAAAAATTATTCTGTATAATATTATTGTAAGGCATTATTTGACAGCTGCAATTGTAAAATAAAGAGGAAATAAATTCTATCAGACAAATTTGTACAGATTCAAATTTTGCAAAACCCAATTTTAATTTGAAATAAATAGTTGTATTTATAATATTCTTTTAATACAGTAAACGAATGGTACAAAGAAATCTTCGATTATTGTTTAATTAAACAAAAATGGTTAAATTGTCTTTTAGAACTTTCCAGTTTGGGGAAAAATGTGGAAATGGAAATCTTGATCAATCACAAAAGTCGGACCCACAGCAACATGTACTTCCTGAAAGCAATATTCTAAAGTTAAAAATCTCATATTTTCAATAAGCTTTTGAAATTCGTATTGTTTACATAATTGCAATTATAGCATTCTGAAGCGTGTATTTGTTCAACAGTTTGAAACAATGATTTATTAATTTTATGTAAGAATCTTATTTTCCGAAAAGGGAAGGTTACGAAAAGAATGCATGAAAATTGATTACTTTTTCCTTTTTGTATTTTTACAATTTGTTTTCACACATTATGTCAGAAAAAGAAAACAAGTACCAACGTTGTTTCTTCTCAAAAAGTTTTTAACAAAAGTATACATTACAAAGTAGTAGTTGCGCACGGAAATATTTTGGCATTTGTATAAAATAAACCTCCAAAAATCTTATTCACTTTTATGCAAAGTTAATGTTTATAAAAAATATTATGCACAATTGACAATGAAATTTCAACGCAAAGTGTTCAATTGCAATGAAAATTCATGAATTTTTAACAATCCAAATTGCACAGGCAAAATGTTATTACCAATAGAAAAAAGTTGACAATTTAATGAACTGCTTGTTGAATTTGCGACGTTTCAACTTTATCATTTCACTGATTTTTCACTGCATCAACTTGTCATATTTGAAACGTTTGCAGTAGATTTGTTTTGCTGATAAGTATCAATTGCAAACAAGGTAATGACGCTACTGGTAATGGCGTGCTAATGAACTATCACTAACTGACTATTATCAAATGTTTTGGAAACTGCATTTCCCTCTAATCATTATTCACATAATAGTTAACATCTCGTTGGTCTTAAAACTATGTACAATGCTACAACTTGACATTCATGATACAATGCACAGTAACCAAACTGAACTCGAACTACTATACATATTTGCTAACATAATTATTTGTATGTCGATGATATAATTCGATAGTGCACCTAATTGTTATGAATATTATGCAACGATTGAAATATTTCATTTTGTAGAATAAAAATATGGTTACAAAAAAATGACAAGTTAAATGCCAAGATTCGTTGTTTGTAAAAGTTAAGTGTGCAGAAGAATCAAAATCATATGTGATGTATGGAAATCGGTAATACATGAATCAAAAAAGGAGTGTCTGCATAAATACAAATAGACTGTAAATAAAATAAGCGCCAAATTCATAAACAAACGGTTTGTTTCAAAACAAATCTAGTTTCCTCGGTCGAATTTATGACTATTTTCAGTACTCTCGTAAGATGACGCAAGTTAGGCTGTGTAGTAAGAAAATTGCAAACAATTACAGTCTTGTATGTGTGAAAAATTGAACATTCCAAGTCACAACTGCTTTTTAAGGCGTCATCAAATTGAATGTTAGAAAATTTAATTCAATTCCGTTGTTTACTTAAAAAAGTTTCTCTTTTTCTACATTCAAGTTGTGCCTTGAAATTCAATCTTTCATGCTTGGTGACGTAGTTTCCATTCGCAACTCGCCTTAGCAAAAATTTCTTACAAGCAAATTTCAATAAATCTGTTCAGTCCGTACCAAAATATTTTTGCCCGAAGTGGTTCGGCGCAATGTGGTGAATTTCCGACGTTAAAATTTTCATCTAAAACAGTAAACATTCAGTTTAAATTCAGGTTTGGATTCAGTTTTATGAATAATGTAACGATTTTCCACTCAATTTTTACCTTTGGGAAGGCAGTGACTAAGGTTTTGGCCGCAAACGGCGTGCAAAATAAATTCGAAAGTATAATGTTCTCCTCTAAAACATTGTGCTCCTTCAAAACAGCAATAGCTTTTATCACAGTATTACCAGTACCTGAAATTCAATCTCTGGTTTAGATAGAATTTCAACAAGACGAAATATTAACTTTTATCAAAACGTGGCCAGTTCAATTTCGTTGATTGGCTGTAACTTGATATTCATTTGAATGAAACGTGCCGATTTTTTGCCGACTGTCACTTTTTATCAGCAGACAAAATACTTACTCATAATTGGATACATTAACAAAACTTTTCTCTCCGAAATGTCGTCAGGAAATTTAGCGTACACAACTCTGGCTTCGTGCGTGTCCATATCACTTTCGACTAGAATTTTCCCGATTCTTATGCTGCGACAACAGTCTCGAAGACCCTTCAAAAACAAGAAAATTGTTTATTTACTTTTCTGTTTGCTTTTTAAATTTTAAATTGCTAGTTTGTAAAACGGTTTGAATTATTGTAATTACCTGTTCCATTGCTTCTCCACTCCTGACTATTGAAACCCCACAATTACCTTTTTGGTATTTTAAACCATTGTATGTTGCACCAGTAGGCGTTGTAATGATACATTTCGTGAACGGTAATTGATTTAAACTTTCTTCAATCACGAGCCTAATCTGCAATTTTAGATAAACATTACAACTTTATTCACTACAGAATCAAAACAAAGAAAAATGTCTTACCAATCTGTCAGCGAAAAATTTGAAATCACTTCTGGTAGTTGCTCTGGAACAAACAAAATAGATTCATTTTCATGTCGCTTCATTACATAACAAATTTGTTGCTCGTCGATTGTTTATTTATTCGTTGACTCTAACTTTTTTCTACTTGCAAAACGAGGTCGACAAAGGAATTCTGATTGGAAAGGAATTTTCCATAAAATTGACAAACCAAGTTACGGTATCGAGTTTAGAAATGGTCCAACATTTTTTGCTTTGCAGTTGAACTTAATATTGTATTCTATTTTATCAGATGAACATAACATAACCTCAAAGATGGCGTGACACTTACTTGTCGCGTAATATAGTCTGTAATTCCTTGACTTGGTCGTTCGTCGGCAGAACTTTGAGATTCGGGCTGTACTCCTCGACGATGTCGTGATGATTTTCTGTCATTTTGCGCACTGCCGAGACCGCGTCTGTGCTTCCCATGTTTGGTCGTGTTTTTGTCTTGCACACACACTACAAACCGATACGCGTGAACCTCATTGCTTCGTAGCAGACAAGAAAAAAACTCACGAGAGTGGGGGAAGCTGAGTAGCAAAAACAACAAGTTTCAAGGTCACAGTTTTCTTGTTTGTTGGCAAATTTGAAATCATCTGTCGCTTTGCCTTTATTCACATTTAAATTTTGAAAAATGTTTTTCTGCATTGAACAAATCGATTTTTAATTAGGTAAATAAACATTCGGAATTGTATATTTACAATTTTTAGATGTATTTATAAATATATTTATAATTAAGTTTGCGAAATTCGTTTAAAGCAAGTTTAAAGACATTTAAAGAATTTTGTTGTTGTTTCATCGAATGTCAACACTGATACACACGTTCGATAGCCAACTTCAAGTCGGTGAGAAGAAAACAAATTATGAGATAACTTGAACAACTACTAATTGCAAATTACAAGTTGATTTGTTGGTGAATGTTGTTGAAATGCCCCGTACACCGTTACACCCTTCCTCTGGAACAGGACAGTTTATAGAAACAGCAAAGAAAGTTATTCGGTTCGCCAGATATGGGTGCACTAACAGACCATTCTATCACATTGTTGTTATGCACGTAAGTACTTCTTAAAGTTTTTCTCATTCAAATGTAGATTTCATTTATATCATCGCCCTTGTCTAAACTTGTTTATTTTGCAACAAACTATTAAAATCGTGATCGCGCATTGTTTTTGCATGGCATGTTTTTTGAGGTTATGTAAGTATTGAAATTGCATTGAAACGGAGCAGAATGAATAGAAAACAATTATTTCCATAAAAGCTGTATTAACGAGTAACTTTTCAACATCATTTCAAAAACTTCATTCAGTTTTTAATCCAAAATAGCCATTGGAAAACTTTCGAACTAATTTGCGTATACTTTTCAGGCACACGAAGAACAAAAAAAGCCACCGATTGAACAAGTAGGCACTTATGATCCAATCCCTAACTTCAATAATGAAAAACTAGCTTCATTCAATTATGAAAGGATCCAACATTGGATAGGAAAAGGAGCTTATATCAGTAGACCAGTCGCCAGACTGTTAGGACTCTCTGGGTTTTTACCGATTCACCCTCAAACTTACAACACAGCCTGGGAAGTGAAAAGAAAAGCCGAAGAACAAGCAAGGAAAGACGCAGAAAAAGAAGCAGAAGCCAAATCCGAAGCTAGTAGTGCTTAAAAATTCTCCGTTGACATAAGTTTGTATGTTTATTTAATAAAAAATTGTTATATTACATAAATTTTCATTCACTCAATCACATCGATGGAAGTTGGTTATTTAATTATGAAAACATTATTCAGAAGACTCGTTCGAGTTTTTGATCACTTTGTGCAATTCCCTCCACTTTGCTTTTAGCGAAACATTATCCTTGATGTTGAAGGTCTGCAGCAGTCTTTTATTTGATCTCACAAACCCCTCTGAAATAATTTCACCAATTGAAACAAAAAAATATTTTTATAATGGTTACCATATTCGTTTTTTCTAATTTATATGAAGTCATATGAAACCTTGATCGCCGTCTTCAAAATCGAACCAGTGGAGAAAACTCAAAGAACGAAATGAAAATTTCAATCTCCAGTTGACCTTACAGTAAACCGTTCTTGGTTTCTTGTCACTGCAAACGTAAAATATAGTTTCGTCGTGTTTGCTGTGTTTTAGATACAATCCTTCCAAATTTGTTATCTTTTCGGTTAGGTTTACGCGGTCATTGTGCTTTCGCTGGTAATCTATGATACCTTATTAAAAAATAAAGAGTTAATCAATAAAAGCCCAGAAAACAATCAAAATCTATTCAAAATCTTGTTGAAAATTACTTACTATACATCAAAAGTTGTAAATCGTTGATCTCTTCACAATAATCAATGCAACCCTGCAGCTCACTGACATAACATTCGTCAATATCGGAAATTTTGGCTGACAAATTTTTAATTTTACAAACTTGTTTGTCCTGTCAAACATAAAAAAGTTTGAATTTGTTTACCTATTTGATTTTTTTTCTTTTTCGTAAGGTGAATGTTTATTGTATCTAAAACTCCACTAATTACCTCTGTGGATGTGTTTTCAGCAGCGAATTCAACAGCTAAAGCTAAATAATCCATCGTAATCTTGGCGGTGTACTTGTCATTGTCATTTTTTTCAAAATCATGCGATTCTATGTGCAACAGTTCTTTCAAAGACTTCAGATCAGCGACTTGGCGAGAATCTTTCTCTGAGGACGTGGTGTTTATCAAGTCTTTCCAAGAACTAAGAAAATTATGAAAAAGTATCAATATAAACGACATCTTAAAAGATAATGTTTTTAACTGGTTACATACGACACAGGTTGAGGATTGTTAATCTTCGTTTTTATCCGCTTTTCTTTGAGTACTTTAGTTTTGGATAACAAATTTCTCTTCTTTTTAAGAATTCTCAATTCATGGTCGATTTCTTCATCTCTCTCCATTGTTCATTTACAGAAAACTACGATTTCTTCTGGTTAAATTCAGTCCTGTCGGTTTTGTTTACAAATCGAAAGAACACCGGTATGCTGATAACTGCGCCACCTGGCGAACAGTAAAGAATACTTGTTGAATACTTGAATAAATTACTTGGACCGTGTTAAATAATGTTAATTCAATTTAAAGACAGATTAATTAATTTATAAATCATTATCACTATTTATTTATAACATTTAACGTTGAACAATCTCATCAAAATCATGAAAAATGATTTAGCACTTTAGTACACGCTCATAAAACCATAATTTTTGTCAATTTGTCTTTTAAAGCCAGGTTTTGTTCATATTTTGAGGGAAAAAAGTAGCCGAAATGAATCTCCGATCCTACACGGATAGAACTATGGAGTTCCTTCAACCTTCAACGTCTGTGATGATCGACTGTGTGCGTTTAGAAAAAAAAATCAAAATTAAAGTTCGACTACCTAAATTTATACCAAATAAGGTATAATATTTGGTCTTTTTAAAGAGTAAACTTTAGTAATAAACGGTCAAGGTATAAACTTTACTCCATAGTTCTATCCGTCATATATATATAAAGTAACATTGCAGAGAAACAAGAAAACAAGTCTTTTCATGTAGCTTCTTGTGCCCATAATCGACCTCTATTCAGAAAACAAAGGGAAATTCTTGGAAGGTACCTACTTACAAGAGCTTAAACATCTGGTGTTTAGGCCAATTTCATGGGTTTTTCGATGGGTTTTCCCGTCCTTGTTTTCTATAAACTCTAATTAAATTTTATCAGCAAAAACAAACAAAAAAGCTTTTAAATAAATTCAAAAATGTATTCAGTACAAAAAATAAATGATTTCATGAGTGGATGTATAAATTCAATTGTATTGATGGATAAATTCAAAAAAGACCTGATTGATACCAATTTGAGTCATATAATGCGCGTTTCTGGCGACTCAGATGCATGTTTTCTTTTCGTACCATCAGATAATATCAATTTAGGTGCAAAAAGTAAACAAACCGAAAAAATATCACGTTATTTATGACTAAAATGGCTTCTATTATTTCTTTTATCTGAGCCGGAGTCTTTTGTAAATACAATATTTCGTCATGCATGTCGAGGGACTTAAATTTCTCCATGCTATCCCTATTTATAAACACTTATTCATTTTACATCAAAGACATGTGTTTTGTTGGTGTTTTGTCTAAATCAACGAGTCTCAATCTGATAGAAGAGGTTATAAAACTGTAAACAAAATTTATATTACATAAATAAAAGTAGTCGTCCCATTTCAAAATAGAAAACTTTACAGTCGCCTCCTAAGTGCACAGAAGATGCACAAAAGAAATAAAAAACCTTACAAAATAATTTCAAAAAATTTTCCGTCTTTCTCGGAAAATCAAACATTTGCAAAACATTTGGCTTCTTTATTTCGTTATTTAGAGAAGAAATTCCTTTGTTGATTGAGCGTCCATCTCGCAATCCAATTGTTCGGATGCATCGCTCCTCCCTCTACACTCCAAACTCTTAACGTCATCTCAATCTCTGAAATCGATCAACATTTCAAAGATAACTCATTCAATTTTATTGAACGTAAACCAAATCAAGTTTCCGAAAAGACCTGAAATTCAGACATCAGACTTTAGAACATCAAAAAAACCAAAAATTCCATTTCACAAATGAAGATTTCTTTCCATTTCCTCAATTTTTGTGCCTCCGGTCAGAAATAAAAGTCTCAGAGCACAGAAACCGAAAACAAACTACCCCAACCCAACTAAAGCGGCCGGTGATTGGCTGTCAAAACCGTCGTCGATCCCGCCTTAGCACTCGGCCAATCGGCTGTCGCGTAACAATCAGAACGCGCAAACACGGCATCGGTATCAGTGTTGTCCTGTGTATTAATTTAAGACGCTGCCCACTGTTTTTCTTCAGTCTTCATCAACTGCTCTGAACCCAAACACGGCAAAAGAAAATAAACAAACAAAAAAAGGAGCGCCATTTCCAATTGTTGAGATAGACGTGAAAGACGGAATTTGTACGACGCCATCTGGTTCGACGCGAGCCTGAACTTTGTTCGCACATTTTGACACGTAGTGAGTTGGTGTTGATTCGCGTTCAGCCATATTTTTGAAGTGTGAGCCGCGCCAATTGCCGACCGATTATCATTTATCAGGTACTACCGGCTTTTCCAAGTGCGACCGGTATCCACGTGTTGGAAAAGCTGAGCCGGAAAAGAGAGAGGCGAATGAAGTGAGTTGGAAATTTGTGCGGAAGAGTGTCAAGCTACAAAAACCGGCATGCGAAAAGTGAGCATGAAGGGCAGACGCGGAAAGTCCGACGCGAGCGACAGCGAATCGGAAAGCAATGGCGTCGACGCGAGTGTCGCGCGGGATCAGGAGAACGATGCCAACGACCATTCGGACGACCAAACGCCCCTGTCGAAGCGCTCGGCTGCTGCGGCTAATAATACATCGAGCCGCAAACGAAACGCTCGAGCGTCACGTGGTAAAACCAACTCCAACGACGAGGAAAATCATGTGGAGGAACCTGAGCGGGAAAATGGCAAGGCTAGTAGTAGCAAGAAAAAGAAAACTGAGAAAAATCCTGAACCGGAGTCTGAGGAGGAATATGAGGTATGACAACTTGTTTTCAGCTTGAATATTTATTTTCATTAAAATTTATTTGATTGAACGAAATGGTTGAATCGAATATGGATTCGAGTAGTTGAAAATGTTGATAAAGGATATTTTGAACATACATTTTAAAAGTTAACAAAAATGTACGAAACTTTACTTTCTTTCGATGATGTGAAAAACTAATACGTTCAATTTTTCGATATTCTCTCTGTTTACTTTTGGAGATGGTTGATAGTAAACATGAAATGTTAGCCTATGTAGTAGCTCAGAACAAAAACTGTTTTATCATTAATTGGAATTAAAAGGTAGCTGTATCATTTAACTCAAAATAGTCAGATATCAATACAATAATTTTGATATATGTTTCTTTACGAAAATATTATGTAATTTTAACCAGAAAGATTTTTGAGTTACTTCATTGTTTACGAATTGTTGAAACATTTTCAAAATGAATTCTTGTATTGATGTCTGTTTGCATATTTACAAAGTAATCTTCAGTTTTCACGCAATGAAAATTCCATTATAAATTGTAAACTTTGTACTTGTTTGTTACTTTTTGTAAAGTTTTTGTAATAAGCGTGTATCCAAAATTTTTATCGGGAATGAATTATTGTTTTACATTTCTCTATTTATTTTTCAGGTGGAAAAAATTATTGCTCAGCGTACAATCAAAGGTCGGCGGCAGTTCCTGATCCGATGGAAAGGCTTTGATGAAGATGCAGACACATGGGAACAGGAAAAAGATTTAAGCTGTCCACAACTTATCGAAGAGTTCCTGGCAGAATCGGAGGACAATGCAAAAGCAGAAGCAAAAGAAAGAGCGAACTCCAAAACCAAAGGCAAAGCCAAGAAGAAGGTTACAAATCACAAAAAGAGTAAAGTCCCTGACGTATCTGAAGGTAATTTTTGTAAAACACCTTATTTACAACCTTTTGAACTATACTCTCGTATACTAACTACAATCGTCTTCGGTTTTCTTTTTATCAGATGAAACAGACAAAAATCCAGAAAAAGAGTATGAAGTGGAACGTATCATCGATGTTCATTTCAAGAAAAACAAAACTCGCGAGTTTTTAATTCGCTGGAAAGGATTTTCTTCCCGCGATGACTCATGGGAGCCGGAAGATAACTTGAACTGCCAAGAGCTGATTGCAAAATTCATGGAAAAAGTGGAGAAAGCCAGAAACGCAGCCCCGAAAGAGCTCAGAGCCCACCGAAAACATACAGAACATTATGTTACTCAAACTCATGGCAAACGACATTCCCGACGTCATCCCGATAAACAAAGGTGAGCTTTTTTTTTAAGAAAAAAAGAGAAAGGAGATTTCTTAAACTGAAAATCTAATTTGAATTTTGATTTTTTTTGTTTCAGAGTAATATATCATGACGACTGAAGTACAAGCTTTGATTTTCTTCGTAGAAGAAAATAAGCAGTTGCAATACAAAGTACATATGCTTTCGACTGATTGCATAGTCTGGTCAACTGGTTCTTAAAGCAAAAGAACTATCGCCGGAAGTTTCATGATTTTTCGTTTACGTGACTGATAAACTGTTGATAATGAACATACATAATTTTATTTGCTTCAATATATTTGTAGAAGTCATTCTAAAATTAATCAATTTAAATTGTTTAAGGTTTTATTTTTATGTTGAAATTTCATGTATTTTAACATCACAAGAGTCGATAATAAGCTAGAAGATTCTGGCTAAGAATTATTTTTGGTCGATATCTATATATACTTTTATTTTTCGTTTTGCAAACTTTTATTTAACAAATTTTTCAATTATCAAATTAAAAAATATGATTTTAATTGTTATTTTTAAGGTACATCGTATTTTTCAGATTAGTCTTTAAATATAATTATAAATCATAATTGTATCTCATGTAAAATTTATTCAAACTATACATAAGTTTTAAATTATATACAGGTTGTTGACACTTATTTCATTCACAAAAAATAACTTGTGTAAAATCGTTTCAATTTCCGTCAACGTTTCAATCGACCACTGATTGTAATTGTATTTTTTCATGAAAATAAATTAGTTTATAAATCATTCTTTACAAAAAATCTTTCCCATTACCTAAAATTCGTTTTGTACAACTCATAATAATAACGCGAACATTGCGACAGTTCCTGACGACTTTTTTTGTCCAAATATGTTTTCATGATTAGTATCACAATTTCTTCAGGAACACCTCCTAGGCTCGGATTCATAATATTTTCTCTAGACAAATATTCGCAGAGGATTGGAATCGATAACTCGTTTTTAATCCTGAGGAAAAAAAGAAATTAAATGATAAAAACTGTCAACTCCAAGTTCAAAAGTTGCTTTGATTATGAATGATGTTTACCTGTGCGACAGCTCTTTTATGTTTATAAAATGACCGTCTGTTTCTTTGGATCCACAGTTTATATATTTCAGCGTATGTAAACAGACCACACGACTTTCAATATCTGTTAGCATAGGTATAAAATTGACCAGTAACATATCCCCAATGGGAACTGCGACAAATTTGCATCCTGCATTTGGCAGAGATGTTATTGTATAAGTCAACTGATATGTTCCATCTTCATGAGATTCATAATTTGTTGGAACGTTTTTTGTGTCACATTGCCTGAAATTTATGTTGCTTTTAATGGTATTTTTGAATTTCAATTAATAACTTCAATTAATAATAATTTTTGTTTTTGTTTACCATAAGGCAGTGACGGGTGTAAGATCCTGAACATTATTGCACAAACAGTATCCTGACTCGTGAATCAACAGATCAATCAAGCAGACCAAACTTTTGTGATGATTGTTTTCGTCTTTCAAACCTGTTGCGATGCGAAAAACGCGAGGCACCAGATTGAAATTGCTACTCTCCTCGGCCAATAGTGTTTCTGACATTGCTTGGTTTATAGAATCTTAAATTCAAAACTGCTAACATCATTTGTTAATAAATTTTGCGGCTTTATTAATGTTTTACGTCGCTGCACGAAACATCAATGATAAACTTAACATGGCAACACTGTTGCGCGGATTTTTTGAATCGAGGGTTTGAGCGCCCTCTACAGTGACTTTAATGAAACAGATGGCGCCACCTATCAAGCGACAATGAGTTCTACAAACTACTTGTTCACAGTTCGTGAATCGTGCTTGAAAGCCGGTTTGAGTGTGTGAGGTACGTTTGAATTTTAAAATGTTTCCTAACGTATTTTCTGTCACCAGTTGTTTTTAATTCATCAGTTCTATTGTTTATGTAAATCCAGAAACTAAGACCTTCCGTATCGTTACAGAATTGACACTAATCGACCACAACAAAAGGTTACAATGAAAACTGCAGGAGCAGCCACAAAAGTCACCGCTGCTAAAAGTGCCACAAAGGTTATAAACATTTTTGTCGCCTTATTTCTTATCTTTTTTATCATTCGGTCATTAATTTCGTTTCGTTATTGCACGAAACCATAGTTTGTTTTTCAAAATGCTTTGGGAGCTGTTTGAATTCAATGATTTTTGTTGATTTTCAAGCCAAGCTTTTAATTACAAGGTCGATTGCTACCAGATGTAAATAATAACACCGAATTTTTGATTGAACAACTTTCATTTTGAATCAATTTAGTTTTAATTTTCATTCAGTTTTAAAATTGGAGTTATTCTTCATAGTTTAACTTTCTAATTTCTGTTATTTTTGCAAAATTTTGTTTGAATTTTGTGTTCCAAAGTTTGCTGTATGATAATATATATAAAAAACAAAAGATTTGCTAAGCTTTCGCATGTTTGACGAGTTCGTTCATTTACCCAGGAAAAAGTGAGAAAATCTTTGCATCGATTGCAGCCCGCTGCAACGGACAAGGAAAATCTCGTTGGAGGCGGCCGAACTTTGCGGTCATCGATTTCAGCCAAGGAGGGATTCAAAAAGTAAGCAAACCAATGTCATAAATCTAAGTTAAACTTTGTTTGAACTAAAAAGAAAATTCGAACGTAAAATATCTCTTTAGTGACATCTTACACATGAAAATATTTCTTGTTTGCAGAAATGAAATGTCAGCAGAAGTTCAAAAACCCGATCTGAAGAAAAAGAAAACCACAGCATCCAAAGAAAAGTCCATTCAAACGGGACGGCATTATAAAACAGTTGAGGTGTCTAAGGAGGATTTGACTTCAGAAGGTAATTTTTGTAACTTACTTAATTACTAAATAAAAATAGAACCAAGAAAAGAAAATCTTAAAATGAGTTTAAAAAGTGTGAAGATATGTTTGGTTCATAAAAAATTTTACTCCGCAGCTGGGCCAAGCGAAAACTACTGGGAAGTGGTGGCAGAACGGAGGAGAATCGCGCTGAGTGATGCACTTGATGAAAACAAAAAGTACGCCGAGCGTATCGCTACTTTGGAGGAAGAGAACCGTATATACAAAGAACAACTTGACGAATGCAAATCTCTTATCGATGTTCTGAAGGTATATTTAGATCTTAGTCACTGTCTAACGAAATTTACTAGATCTTGAATTGTAATCTAATTTACGTTCTCGTACTTATCATTATAGGAAATGTTAGGCGAGGATGAGAACAGCATCAACAACTCCCTGGAAGATACCTTGTAACCAACCAGTTGTAAGCAGAGGCCTTTTTTACTGAATTCATTTATTATTTAGATTAAAAACGAACTACTAGTTAAGATGAAATGATTTTATAAAATGATTCGACAGTACAATTTAACGTAAGGGAAGAAAGTGACGAGTGTGCAAAAATCAGTGAAACTTTATTTCAAAAAACATGATAAGCGAGGCAACAAGTATTACAGTAATTTAAAATAAACAGATTGTGTTCTTTGAAATAAGCCGATACTAATCGTAATACCAATTTTTGTGTTCTTTCGTTAGCAAATCTTCGGATTTTTCTTTAATATTTTTATTTCCTCGTATAAACAACAACCAAAAAACATCACTCCGACCATTTACGAAACACTAATTAACGTTTCAATGTTTCCCCTTTTCTTTTATAATTGCGACTTTGCGCTCGAAACATACAAAATGTAACAAAGTATAACACAGACAAATGATTAAATTAATCAAGTTAATCTTCGTCTTTGAAACGGCGATAGATTGATTGCACATACGTAAAAACACACTTCCAATCGGGTTTGCGCATCATCACCATGTCTTCGACGTCCAACAGAGGCGCAATCCCGGCGACTTCACTGAAAAAATAAAAATCACAAAATGAAAAACAGAAAAAAAAACAAAGAACAAACTTGCACTCTTCATTGTAAATACTTCTTGTACAAAGTGCACAGTTTCGTTCAAATTTTATTCTAGTTATATTTATAAACAATTACTATAAGAAAATGTGAATGTTATAAATTTGAATTAAATCAAACTTTTGAACTTTTATAAAAAAAATTGTTTTTGCAAAAAAAAAGAGTATTTGGAAATAAAATTACAAATTAATTCAATGGGAGTGGAATTAATTGATTCACAGTTCGGTTCCTGTACTTACTCGGCTTTTGTAAATGCCAGCTCGAAATTATGTCGACGGTTTTCCGGGCGAAGGCTGTAATAATCAAAAGCATCTGGTCTAAAATGGTGGATAAGCGCGCAAAAAGCCAGTCCGTTGTTCCAGCTCGTTGAAAAGTTATCCAGCTGTACATTCTGATACCAAAAGATTGATTATTATTTCAAACGTTTTTTCTTTTCGAATTAAAAAAACAACTTTGCTCGAAATAGTAAAATCATATTTACGTACATCATATTCCTTCGTTTTTGCTCGGCACCATGACAACAGTCGCTCTTTTATTTGTGTCGCGCTGTTTTGCAACTGCGGTGTTGCAAATTTGATTTCAAATTGTCGTCCTGGATTTTTGAGCGCGCTAAAAGAACCAAAACGTAAAAATAGATTTCCTCCACGTTGTAAACATATGAAATGTTAACTTGAAATCTTGTTCATCGATTTAAACCTTGTGTCAATCATAGTTCAATAGGCATGCATTAATAGTTTGTCACCCTTGACATGATTATCAAATCGGGGCGTTCGATTTCGTAACTCTTCAACTTGTACAAATTTTAATTAGCACTTAAAAATGAACGAAGTTAATAGTGTTCAAATTGTTTAAGAGAGAAAAAACAACGATAATTACCCCAAGTTACAGGGCGCACTATTCTGTCGATCAAGTTGTCGGAATTTTGCGAATGCTGACATAGGCTTCTTCATAGGTGCTAAAAAATGAAGGAAAAGCATTAAATTGAATTAGTTACAGCAACACAACCAGGAAACAATTTTGTTCTCGAATTTGGAACACGCATGCACCGATCAGACATGCTCAAATTTCAACTCCCATCAACGCAGAACCGTTGACTGGTCTAACAATTATAACAATCGGTCAAATTGTAACTACGACTAGTCACACCAGTTTAATTCTCTATTAAACAAGGTTTGTTAATCCAAGCAATTATCCAAAATAATCTACTGATTAATTTTCACGCTTGTTTCACATGGTACAGTTTCTATCTCGCCTAATTTTGTTACTGGAATTGAAATTGGAGAAAAGAATGTTTGTTGAATTGTTGCAATTACTAACGTGGGTTGCTCATGTCGAACGACAACGATTTCCGCGTTTCCATTTTGCAAAAGTTTTTATTTTCGTTTGATTGACACGAGAACGCACTAATATATTACTACACGTTCGGTTTCTAGAGTCCGAATGATTGTGAGTCTGATCTGTGCCGTGTAGTGCGTGTTTCGAAGCGGGTCTATTTAAGTAACAGCCAAAACTTGCTGAGAGGCTTCATTTCAGATTGATGTGAAAAAATAATCCAATCGGGTAATTGAATATTTTTGTTTATCTTTCAGCAGCATTATTTTCACCGACGGCATTTGTAGTTTTGCAAGTTTGTTCTGGTCCAAGAGCAATACGGCAATTCGGACATTAATGTCTCTTTTTAGCGAGAAAAATCGTTTTCACGTTTCACAGAAGTATTTTGGGTTTGAACAAAAAAAAAGTTAACCAGAGCTTCACATTAGAGTTTTTGAACAAAAAAGAGTTTAAAAATAATTAACACACTTTTGTGTACAAAAGTCAACTTTTGAAGAAATCAAAAACGGGCGGAAAAAAAGGTTTGTTTAAAAAAGTATTGTTTTTTGAGGTTCTGCGGTTACTTAATAGGAAACAAAATTAACTTGATTATTTTTAAGTGATTGCTATTTTTTAACAGCGTGCGAACTGTTTTTCTTATAGGAAGTTGAAAACTTCATAGTATTCTAAAAATATCGTCACGTATTACGCACAACTCTAGAAAGTTTATGATAAAAAATTCACAGCGCTAAATTATCATTTATTATTCATTTTTTTGCTTTCGAGGAAGTAAAAAGTCAAATGTTAATTTTGCAATAATAATTTATTCGGGCAGACAAAAAAACAGACAATTTTACAATCTTCCAATTCAAATACAAAATGATAAAAATTACATCTTTCTAAACTTAACAATTTTTACTAATTAAAACAAATAGTCCCACAGCAAATTTTGTTTGTACTTTGATTTTAACTTCAGACCCGCGATATACAATAATTATATCCATCTTAAAATTACTGTTCGAAAAATTTCTTCGAAAAAACATTAATCATGTTGTTTCTCTTATCCCTGGACTTGTTTATCAAACAAAATTAGTTAAACTTGACAAATTGCAGTCACTTGTTTGTTTGTACATGCTGCTATGATGTGCAAATTGTGCATCTGCATTAAAATGAAACCACCCAATCTATCAAAACCCCGGACCAGAAAATCCATCATCGACTTGTGTGTTTTTCAAACTGTTCAAAATTCAATCGAAAATGCATCATCGTCAGTAAATAAAAATCAAACTCACTGGTTCATCGAATCTGCCTCAAGTACAATTAGAACGTCCATCTTAACATCCAGGGCTTCCAAAACACATTAGACAAGACATGAACAAACTTCTCTCGTTTTCTCGATAGCAATCACGTTTTTTTTTCGTCATACTTGCTTCATTCTATATGTATCATTTTACAACTTCAAAGTCTAACTTGCTCCTATCTCTCCTCTCAACATCGTCCTCTTATCAAAAACAAATAGATTTAGGTCTACGAATGAAAAAATTGTAACAAAAAAAAGGTGCACGACCAGTGGTCTAAAATCGCTCTTCAGCACAAATCGCCTCCTTGAAGAGACTATCAAATGCCTTATCAACGTCCACATTATCATCAAAAATCTTATCATCATGAAGGTGCGGCATCGTGTGACTTTTCGCCAAGGCATTGTACGACTTCTTTGTCAACTGTCGTTTCCTAGTTTTCCCCTCCAAGGACGAGCTCGACCCGTGAAAATACTGTTGAACCTTCTCCTCCATCTTCTTGATATTGTCCGAGCTAACCGAAGCCTCATACTGTTTAGTGAACCTCATAGGTGACTTTGGCTTAGGAGGAGGTTTTAGCATTGCCGAAGGGTCCGTCGGTGGTAACTGTAAGTTCCCTTTCGACATGGCCAGCTGGTGCCAGGATTCCGACTTCGAAAGAACAATCGACCTGGAGGGTTTCGCCGCACAACTCATCAAATACTCGTCACTCGAGTCGATGGGACTTGCATTTCTGTGGATCTGCTGTTCGATGAACTTCGACTGGATCGACGGAGGGACAATAATCCTGGGTGGACCAGGAACCTTGACTGGACGGAAATGCAATTTGTGTGGAGGATTTCTCTTATCCTCAAACAGAACTTTGTCTGGAGTACAGTCTGGCTGTTCATAAGCCTGTTTCAGTGCTCCAACTTTGCCCTGACAGAACGAAGGACTTACAGGCGACCTTCTCATCTCCTGGGACAACCTTTTGGTGTTCTCTTTCAGGTGGTCCGTTTGCATCTTCTGCATAAGGTTTCGTTGGCAAAACGAGGGACTTACAGGCGAAACACTCATCTCCTGGGACAGCCTTGTTGTATTCTCTTTCAGGTGGTCCGTTTGCATCTTCTGCATAAGGTTACGTTGGCAAAACGAAGGACTTACAGGCGAAACACTCATCTCCTGGGACAACCTTTTCGCGTTCTCCTTAAGGTGATCGTCCTGGATTTTCTGCATGAGACTTCGTTGGAGCATGTTGTGCCTTTGAACTTCGTCGTACTGGTCGAACTCCAGGTTCACCTTGGGAGGGATAGTCAAGGCTCGATTGAAGTTATAAACTGGCGACTGTGAACCGTACCTTCTCCTCTCCTCTCTGTCTGGTTCTGGACTAGCAGCAATAGTGACAACAGCTCCAGCATACCTGGTGACAACTCCGTCGGAACTGATGTCCTGATTCTGGATCTTCCTCTCGTCCTCGCAGTAATTCGGAGGAGTGTAAACAACCTCTTGATCACATTTCAGTAACGGTGGAGAGTAGACAGGCATCTGCCTGTTCATCCTAGGAACTTTACTCCCTGAATAGTCGGGCGAATAAAATGAACGTTCAGGTTCTGGATAGTACTGGTACTGAAGTAAGTGGTCAGGATAAACTTTTGGTTCAGCATAAACTTTTGGTTCGGAGTAGACTTTCGGTTCGGAGTAAACTTTCGGTTCAGGATACCCTTTTGGTATCGACATCTTCGCAGGATAGACGTACTCCTGCGGTTGGAACTTGGGCGAAGGAACCAAAGGCGGTTCCGGAATCTCGTCCACGGAATGGTAACTCGAAACCGAAGCTACTGGAGAGTAAACACTTCCTGTTGTTGGAGAACTTCGACACTGACGAAGGAAGTCAAGATCCCTATTGTTATAAACTGGCGCTCGATGCACGTCGTTCAAGAAATTCGACAGCGTGTAATTGGTCTTCTCCTCCGGCAGAGTTTGTACTGACGCGTTGTTACAATGTGCTCTACTTTCCTTCTCGAAAACCTGTCTGTAACCCAAGCTTGTCCTGTCCTGTTTCGGTCTCGCCAAATTTTCATTCCCCGTTTGAACCGCCACGTTTCTCACACTCACATCAGCTTTATCCACTGACTTGTGCTGGAAACTCGACGACCTCAGTTCCTGTCTTTTTGGACGCTCGTCAAAGCTTCGTCTGTTTTTCGACTTCTCTAATCGGTTGTCCAAGCACTGTTCAGGCGAAGCGATATTGATGGGATAAATCTCGTACTGGCCAGAATGCGAAAACCGTTTTTGCAGCTCCGAACAGTTGCCTACCGAGTTCCTCTTCACGTTCTGGTAGATGTTGTCGTTGTAGCTCCTGTGTTTCAACTCGTCCCTCCTTCTGTCCTCCAAGTTCACCACCCTCGACCTGATCTCGCTTTGTTTACCATCAAACGAGTGGCGATTCAGTTTGTTCCTGTACGGTTGGTGGTTCTCCTTCTCCGTGTCTTTGATTCGAACTTGACCATCCAAACTTTTTGGACCAAACATCTTGTCTTTGTTGAACTTCGGGCCCTTAGTCCGGGGCGGTGGAACGGGCGGAACTGTCGAGCTCTCCTCGTCTCGGTGGTCGAACAGCTTGACTTTCGCCTTTAACGTACTCGCGCTGCTTTTTGGCATGTATCCATACTTGATATAGCCGTTCTCCTCTCTATTCGGCTTTTCTATTTTTTGGAACGGCGAAGTTGGCGCGTGTCGAAAACCGTTCACCTTTGCTGCGTTGCTACATTCAGTTTTCTTATTTTCGAACTTATGATTAACGCTCTCCTGACTTCTTTGTTGTTTCTCCGCTTCGGATTTCGGCTTGTCAAAGGCCGTCTTGATGTGAGAAAATCGGTTGTTCCAGTTCTTGTCAGCCAGCGAGCTGGTTTGCCGAAAACTAAACGTCTTAAAGGGAGCAACAACAGTCGGCGGAGCTGAGTCGCTGTTTTTGTTTATCAGCGCGAGGAATTTTCTATCATTGTCAGTTTTGGGCTCGAACGATGGGATCACGGTGTTGGTAATGTTGGACAGTAACTTGTCGCTGATGTCGATAGGTCTCCTTAGAGCCATGCCGTTGTGTCGAGTGGATTGCAAACTCAGGTAATTCGGTATGTCGATGGTGTTTGCTCTTTTGATCTTGGCTTTTTTGTTCATGAATTTGTTCTTCGTGCAGGACGGGTTGTAGTAAGTCGGCGGCACTTTCGATTCGCTCTCCAAGTCCAAATCATCCTTCGATCCACTTTTTGACAATCCATTAATTTTCGGATGGTCCGAAGACTCCTTTTTGCTCGTCTGCAGCTGTTGCTGGTTTATCGCGTCCTTTTGATGCTTCTCCTTGACTTTTTCGTACGACTTCTCGGCGACTTTTTCCACCTCTTTGTTAACTTTGACTAAGCCGTCTAGTTTAGCGACAATTGGAACGTCCATTTTATTGGTTTCCAACCACTTTCGTGCCCTGGCCAGTTCCTCGGTGGACACTCCAATTGTGTGCCTATCAGCACGACTACGACGTGGGTTTGGTTTCTTCTCAGCCATGACTGGTTTTTCCTCTGGCACTTTGAGTTTGGCAATTAAATTCGAGATGAGTCGCAGAAGATGTAGTTTGTTGACGGAATCCAAACTTGAGTTGTATTTCGTTAGGTCTTTGATGTCAAAAGTTTTGAGGGTGTCCCGCAAGTGGTTCAACGCAGTGTGAATGTCGGATAAGAGCAGGTCTTCCAGGAGTTTGATGTTGAGCGTTGGCTGAGCGTCGGTGTCTCGCAAATTCGACGCCCATATTCGAAGGTCTTCCTCGGAATCGACGCCGGAATCTTCCAGCGCCAACTGGTCGCCGTTCTGGCTCGGACAAGACAACTCCAAAGCGGAACGAAGACGCTCAACTAAAACCGGCAGTAAATTGCACTCACCAGGTTTTGGTTGCGGTATGGGAGGCTCGGTTTCTGGTAGAGAACGTTGCGGCGACAATGCATTTGTGACGCACTTGACAATGACATTCTTATCGGGTTCGTCGCATTTCAGAACCGGCGTGTTCTCTGAAAATGATTCAGTTTGTTTATTTTAGAAAGAAAGAAACAATTGACTAAGTCTTGGATTACAGTCAAAAAAGAATTTGCTAACAATTTCACTTTGTTGCACAGGTCTCTTTGTTGCGAAAATCGATCTCAAAACATGATCTACAGAAATGTGGAAATGTCATGGAAACGTTTGTCGATCAGTTATTTTTGATACGTTTTTCATTCTGTTGAATTTTTTGGAAGATGAATGATGTCGTTTGTTGATACTAGGAAATCTGATTCATTTTTATTCATTAATTTATTTTCAAGAAAAATGACAAGTTTGTGAATATGAAAAATGGTTTTTCGTTTTTTTTTAAGAAAGCAGAGTGTGATGTTATTTTTGTACTACTTAATGGAAATCGTTTTTGAGACAAAGACAATACTGCTTTTGTGATTTTGCAAAATCGCGATTTACTCTTCTTGTCTTGTACCTTGTGAGCAGCGATGCTTGGTTTTTGGCACAGACTCCAAAAGCAAACTCGATACTCCTTTGCGAGGCGATAATGAATGCTATATCAGTACAAAATTTATCGACGAGATTTGAACGATTTGAATTCAATCTGCACTTTGAAGATTTGTATTAAAATATTTCCACGTTTCAATTCATCAAAGATGTAAATGAAATTGCATTTTTTACTAAATTTCATATAAAATACATTTTCTTATTAATTTTAATCAGATTGAAATTGCGTAGTTTAAAATAAAATGTTCGAACTTGTTTACTGGTATTTCGCTAATTAGAACATATGACAGCAACATTTTGGCAGGTGTTTACACTTTAAAATCGATTTTTCCGCATTTGCAAAACGCTCTTCAGTTTACAATTTTATGGCCGAATCACAAATGACTTCCTTGACTGTCTTGAATTTCAAAAAAACATAATTGACGAATTTGCATTTTATAGTTACCTGAATTTGATACATTTGGTTCGTCATTTTGAGATTCTCGTTTTTCATCATCCGCCTCAATTTGTGGACTTTCACTCTGTTCCTCGGTGTCTGCAATAATTTGACTGTCCGCTGGATAAAAAATTGTAGATGATAAATACAATCAATACAATAATTTGTTTGAAAAACAAAATGATAACTGCTATTATGATTCAATTTGTCAAATTTGCATATTATTTGCCCAAGTTTGATTATTTCGTGACATTGTTGATGAGTGCATGATAAGCGCATTTTATTTGATTATTATTTTATTCAATGTCAGTAGTATTTATAGTTACAATTTGGTTACGTTTGATTAATCATAAACAATCAATATGAGTCACGGATACAAATGTAATACAAATTTAAAAATGTCTTTCTCTTGATCGATGATCTAGATTTGAAATACGACGTGTATGTCTTACTTTGCAATTCTGACATTCTGGTATCCCGTTAGAAGAGAATCCTGGAACCAATAAAATCATCTGTCAAACATTGAAAAAAAATGTTTTACCAAAAAAATTTGTCTACCCATAATGTTCTCTACCAAAATCGATTATTTTAAAGATTTTTTTAGCAAGAAATAAAATTTCTACCGAAATAATTTATCTGTATGATTTTCGAATCAACTTTTTTTATCATAAAAACGTTTTCAAATGCAACTGTTTGAGAATCTACGTTTTTGAAGGAGATAAATAAACAATGTAGATTTATTTTTGCGTATTCGTTCTGCTAAAACGAGAGTTTTAAATTGGAACGCATCTTCTGGGGGTGTAATGTGTGAATCATTTGACGTTTCACCTGAATTTCTGTAGTGCGAATTTCATATCTTGCGAATGCTTTTATGCAATAAGAAGAATGTGTGCACGTTGGTCTCGGAACAGACCTACATATGCGATGTCAACATTAACGCGCTAACTTTGAAGCTTCTAAACGATATTTGTATTTTTGGTTTAGCCATGCTTTTTTTAAGTTGTCATCAATTTTAAACAAAAAGTCATTCTGAAAATTTAATTTGAAAAATATCCAAACTTCTAATTTCATCATTTTTCACACTAGTAAATTACGATACAAAATTTGTACAAACAAAATTGAATTGAATTTGAAAATCAATGTGGTTTTTTGCGGAAGATTTGCTAGTAAGTTTTTTTTAGAATCGTTACAGTATTTGCACTTGAGTGGTGTTGAATAAAAAGGTTCAGTTAGATTCTTAAGAATGCGAGCTAATTTCGCAGACAAAAAAGTTTGATCTTTTGAAACGATATATCGGGTTTCTAATAGCAATTTAGGCTAGAGCTTCTAAGCTTGTCTCACGTAGGTGGACGACTGAAATCGAAAAGCAGGCTATGCATTTGAAGGGGTATTCACGTGTTCCATTTAGCTGTGACATAATCTTTAAAAATAAATTATCATAAACAATCAAAATTTCCAAACCCTTCGAACCTTACTCGATTGAACAAAAATTGCCAAAATGATTTTCTACGATTTAAATTTATGAAAGAGTTCTATCCCTTATTGAAATTAAAAAAATACTATTTAAGTGACAAACTAAAAGATGTTTGCGAAAATTTTACACTCCACGTGCGAGGCAACTAGAGTAAAAAAATTTGTGCGTGCAAAAGAGGGACTACGACAAACGGAAGTGTTTAAATGTCCCAAGGTCATGACTTCTATAAATAATATTTTTCAACAAATAGTAAAACTTTTGTCATAAACGTTTTTGTCATAAACGTTGTACTATAAAACTTGTAATCTTAGTCTTCATTGTTTACATTCGGATTGTTTATGTTATTGCATTGTGATATTCTAAAAACAATGTTCTGATGTGCTCTATAAAAAAGTTTGAGAAGAAAATTTTCCATGAGAAAATCTGAAATGCGAGTTATTTTGGATGAAAACAAAAGTTGGGGGAAAAGTTGTGGATTTGATGCAGAAAAAAAAGTAGTAAATTCGCAATATGCTCGCGTGACGTAAAAGTATCATTAGAATGACGTTAGAGAGGCAAGCGATTCTAAATCTGGCGAATTTATTTATTATTCACTAGTGGTGCACAAACGCTTTCATCACTTTCTGAAAGAATAGTTTCATTACCAAAAATAAATGTACCCCCAGGGTTTGACATCCAAAAACGAATGGAAAAATTCAATTTTCAATAATCCCTCGTCAGCGCCAAAATTCAATCCAACTTTTGTCCAATTTTTACTCTCATCAATCATTACAATTCAAAATAAACAAAAATTGCAAAATCAATTCCAAAATCAAATTTTTACCCGAAAAAATATCTCGTTGAAGTACAAAAGTCACAAAAAAAATCTTTTTAATACAAACGTAAGTTGGAGAATAAAAACAATTTTGCATTTTGTTTTCTTTTGAACACTCAAAATTGCCTTTTAAGGTCCGATTAAAAGAAAACACAGTAAATGACTGAAATTTCAACTGACAGTAGTTGTCATTGAGAAAACTGTCATCAGTCAAACCGATTGTTTCCACAGGTGTAAAAAAAAGTTGTTTTGAAAACTGTTATGAGCGAAAACGTGTTGAGGCGATTCGAATCGCGCTTACCTTTTGGAAATTATAGGCGGCGGCAGTTTTGGTGGTCGATGCGCTTAGGCGACTGCGCGGACTTGAGACGAATTCTGGTAGCGATGCTGACGGTGCCGCTAGTGAAGTATGGCATCACTCGGCTCGAATTAGATCTCCCAAAATAGCAGAAGTTATTGCTGTTACCTCAAGCTTCACGTTTATGCACCTTTATTTTCCGTAAAAGTATCGCAAACACCGCCGCACGCGCATTTTCAAAATCACGACCGACTCGAGCGCGCGCTTTTTCGCTCTTGAAAACAAACTCAATCATCAAAATAGTACAAACTCAACATTGTTATTAAAATTTCATACATTCGAATTATTAAGATTGATCGATAAAATATTTGCAAACAAGTTTTGGACAAAGTTTTTTTTTATTTTTAAAATTGTATTACAGTTTTTTCGTTGCTTTTTCATTTTGATTTTTCATCTCTTTTTGAAACAAATGTGTACACCATCAGCTGCGTTAGTAAAAACATAAAGTGGACTCATAGACTTGTCATCAGATGGTTTGCAAAAAATCTCGTACTCCTTGACAATTGTTATGATTGCTACTTTTGTTAGTAGCAATCCGATTCGTTTTCCTGCAACGAAAAAAGTTTTGTTAATAACTGAAAATTGAACAGTTTTCAAACGTTGGAAAAAATTTGAAATTTTATAGAACTTACCAACACAAGACCGCGGACCAACTCCAAAAGCAAAATCTGAGTATGATTCGTTGTTTCGAGTTAGTTCTTTTCTATCTGGATCAAATTTTGTTGGGTTTGAAAAGTATCTTGGATCGCGATTTATCCCATTTAAAGAAACGTAAACAACGGTGTCTTTTTCGATTGTTAGATTATATTCAGGGATCTTAAAAAAGAAAGAATTAATTGTGAAACGAAAAATGTACTTTTTTGAAGTTTTGAGTGTGTTATAAGAATTACCTCATAATCTTCTGAAGCAACTCTGTCAACCAATGGCAAAGGAGGATAAAGTCTAAGCGATTCATTAACAATTCGGTCGAGAAATTCAAGTTCACTGATGTTCTCAACTGTTAATTCATCGTCCGTGATGTGTTTACAAATCTCATGGTACAAACGTTTTTGGCACTCCTCGTGCTGGGCCAATTCAAATAACGTAAAAGCAATTGCTGTTGATGAAGCCTCAAATCCTGCAACGTAAAATGAAACTGCCTGTGCCAACAAATTGTCCCCTTCAAATTCTAAAACACAACATTGTAAGACAACAAATCAGTTGACTAAAAATAAAAAATTTAATTTACGACAATGAAAATAGATTCAAAAACATGAGACTTACTGAAATCTTCATTTTGTTTTTCATTTTTCAAAGCTAAGAAGGAATCAATCAGGTCTCCCCTTTTGTTATTCATTTTTTCTCTAGCGTTCATCGAGTCCCAAAAAATGATCCTGAAAAATTCAGCCGGTCCAGTTATCAGTGGCTGGATATAGCTTATCAGTTCCGGAACGAAAAACATGATCAGCAAAATGATCCCTCTTTTGAATCCTGATAGAATATTTTGACCTGAAAAAATATTTTCCAAATTCAAAAGAAATCTTTTTCGAATAAATGTAGAAAAACTTGTTATCTCACCAGCATCCCAAAAAGCAGTATCTTTTCCATCAAACGAATTCGTCTGAATGCCAAAAGCCACCGAGGAAATAACATCAGTTGTGTATTTTGACGAGACACTTTTCAGCTCCACCTCTTTCCAACCTTCTGAATTTTCCTCCAGCCGATTTAAATAATCAAAAAGTGGTCCCTTGCACTGGTCCATCAACTGCACCATTTTTCTCAACTTATTCCCAGTCAACGCCGGGGTCATTTTAGTTCGCAAATATTTCCATCGCGGTTGCCTTACAGCTAACAAATTCACAAGTCCCACTGAATCCTTTTCCGACTTGCCACCAAACTGTCGGTTTGGAAAAACATCAAAATCCTTTACCATAATTTGTTTTATTAAATTAATGTCCCTCAAAAGTAATCCTGGTTTATGGAAAACGTAAAATCCTATGTAAGGGTCTGTTGGGTTTGCATACTCGTAAATGTCCTGGAGCACCAGTCCTGGCGCTTTTTGGAACGTGAAAGTCTTTCCAAAGTTGCCAAATAAAATGCTCGTTGGAGGTGTAGTAACTCCTCTCCGACTCCAATATGACAGATTGTATTTTGCAATTGCATATAAAAGTAACAAGAGAAATAGAATAACACAGATTAAAATTTCTGTAACCGACAACTCCATGTTTGTTTCAACTTAAAAACTTTGTTTTTAACTTTAATTCCAAAATGAAAGTACTGTTGTGTTCAATTTTGTACGAATTTTGCACATCGTTACCGTGGATAGTAGAGAACATAGATGAAAGACAAACTAACGTTACAATAACACTGGTGCTATCATTGAACTGATAACTTTTCCGCATTCTGTATGTTTATTGAGTCGTAATGTTTACTCTTTTTTAATGATTCGTAGAATTTAAACTATGATTAACATAACTGGAATGCATCATTTTTCCGTGTTTAGATACTTTAATTTTACGATTCTCTTTTTTTTCTCTTTTTCCTCAATGTAATAAACTTTTATTTTTGGAACAAAATTAAACTAAGATTTAACAAAACCCCATTTATTATCATACAATTTTCATATGTACAAAAATACACATTTACAAAGTTCGAATATGTTGACACTAGTTAGTCTTGGTCTGACTAAACAGAGAATTGTAAAGTTCGTCTTTTGCCTGGTCCGTCATGGCGTCATTCACGAGAACTGGCGCCATATAGTTAACCAGCTTTTGATGGACGTTGTACCTAAGTCGTCTGCCCTTTGTTGCTCTGGTGTCGATTTTTCGTTTCAGTTTATTTCTCATACTTTGAAGTTGCACCCACTGTTTGCTGAGTTGTGTAGGATCCGTAATACCCGAAGTCTTCTGGTGGATAAACTCCCTCAAAAGTTCGTGATAAAAATCGTCATCGTCATAAATCTCAGGATCATACTCCTCGACCCTTCGACCGTCTGCGTTTTCAGAAACTTGTTTGCCAATAATCTCATACTCTGATCGTTTCAGCTGAGTCTTTTTGATCAGCTTTGGTTTGTCTTTCAAAATGAAATCTATCTGGTGAAGAATCGGAATTTGAGACTTTTTGCTAGAAATGTTGGTTGCAATTCTGGTTTTGTCATTCCATTTTTTGATCTCTGCGTTTCGGTGCGGAGTGTAAGATTTGTGGTTTTTGGAGATGAGGTTTTCGAATGTTGGTATATCAAGCTTGCGTTTCTTCTTAGGGACTTGCTGTTCAGTTTCTTCTTCTTTTTCACTTTCCTTGTCAGATTTCAAGTCGTCCTCAGAGTCTGAAGGAATTTCTTCATCATCATCATCATCATGTTCAGTTGTTTTGTTTTCTGTTTGAGTTTTGTTGAGGACTGAATTGAGTTGTAATAATTTGTCGAGTAGAGTGGTCAAGTTGGATTGCACTTTTTTCGATTCAGTTTTGAAGTCGTTGTCTTCGGTGAAGCTTTTGAAAGTTTCTAACTGAGGTAATCGGTTACTGAGTTGCAAACACTTTTGAAACTTTATCCTCATGTCTAGAAGGTTTTCCCAAACCTTGATCTGGTCTCTTACGCCGTTTCCTTTTTTAATCTCCTCTTCGACGTTCAAGTTTGGTAACAGTTTCAACTTTTTCCCATCATCGTTTTCTGATTCCTCCTCATCTTCCATCGAATCGTCATCGAAAGAACCTTCAGAGTCATTTTCGTCATCGTCTTCAGAATTGTCTTCCTCATCAGATGAATTTTCTTCTTCAGCAGAATCTTCTTCCGAATTATGTTCAGCTATACTTCCTTCACTTTTTTCATCCTCACTTTGATCTGAATTTAAATCCTTGTAGATGTCATTTCTTGAAACTTTTTTGCCAGCATACCTAAAATAAATAAACAAAATTTGTTATCAAAATTATTTATATACAAAAAATGAGACAAAATTGGTCTGTGTATTGTTTTTCTGATGCTTTTCTAGTTTAGAGTATGAGAAGTTAGGTTATGTTTACATTTGGTATTTTTGTTTTTGTAATTACGATGGTCATTTAAATGAGTGATATTTTAATTACAAAACAATAACAACTTACCGTCCATCGAGTTTGTCAAGAAGCTGAACATTTTTGGTCCTCAAAGTCGAACCCTGAACCTCATCATCTGATTGTTCAAAAGCATCAACAACTTTTGCTCTCGTATCTTCGTTCTCATCATCAGAATCAAACTTCGCTTTGGCAGTTATCAACTCGCCAATTTTCAACCCCAAACTTGTATTTTTTGATTTTGACATTTTCACAGCTACTTGTAAACATTACCACGTTACAACAAGGTGGCCATGTGCTTTTTTCCTCAGACCTCAGATTTTTTCAACAAAAAGTGTGTTCAAAAAACTAATTTCAAAACAAAACTACCTCTAGCGGCCAAAAACCGACCCAAAAACTTGTGACGCTACAAAAACTATTCTAATTAAACATAAATAACAAAATTTTAATTAGCTCACTTCAAAATGATAAAAAACTTTCAAGACAGAACAGAGGTCGTCCTTCTTTAACTCGACGAACCGACAGAGATAGAAGATGTTCAGTGCCAACAGTGAATGTGTGAAAACATTGAAAACTCGCTATGAAAAGGTGTAAACAAGAGGCATGAGATGGCCGACTTGTAGCACGTATTGTTGTTGTTTATAGTTTATGATGTTGTGTTGTTTGTGCTGTGATGTACGGGTGACGTTTTTATAACGCGCGAGGTCGAATGGACAGCGAGGTCGATAAACAACAGCCAACTCCCACGAGACCGATGACCCTCTCACTGGACAACAAGATTCTGCACTGGTGTTCGGCGTTTGTCGTTCGGTTTAAATTTACAAAAGCAACACATTTGACGATCTAGAGTCACTAGTCACGATGTTGACAACACGAACAAGCTGACTCGGTTTTGTTTCTAGTGCAAAACAAAAAAAAACTGCTGTTATTTAATTAAAAAACACCCATTATTGTGACTGTGTGTGAGCAAGGACTGAAAATGGTGCAGATACCGAGCACCTACAGCTATAACTTCTGGATTAACACTCCAACAGAAGTTGTTGAGATCACATGTCTTATGCCAAATGGAGTTGTTATACCCCTCGAAACTAATCGAAATGCACCTCTGGCAGAAATCAAAGAAGTGAGTTTTTCTCCAATTGTAAACAAAGTTTCGCAAATTATTTATTCGCAAATTTCGACAAGTTTTTTTATGCAAATAAAAACTGGCTGTTTACAAACAAACCTGTTTTGTGTGTAAGTTGATTTATACACACGCCAATCGGTTTTGTAAACAAACAGGATTTTGAGTTTGTAAACAAAGAAACTCTTTACTTATGTTGTTACTTGATTTTATATTTTGTTTATGTAACTGTTTACTATCATAGTTTCTATGTAAATCAACATTATTTGTTTACAAACAAATGGATTTCTGTGTTTCAGTGTTTGTTTACACTGTTATTCATATTGCTGATACATTTTTTAGGATTTATGGGAAGAGGCAAGTAAATATCCCCTACACGGGACACTGAGAAACGCCTCCTCATACGTATTTTCCTGTATCAACGCGAACGCCGAAGCGGAAGAGCTGCGCGATGAGACACGTCGCCTGTGCGATATCAAACCATTCTGTTCGGTGCTGAAGTTGGTAGAGCGCGAAGGTGTCAAGGGCGAACGAAATTTAGACTCGCAAATCGGTCTGCTGATTGGCAAAGGCTTACACGAATTTACAGCGTTGAAAAATTCCGAGGTCAATGACTTTCGATGGAAGATGCGAGTGCTCGGCGACGAGGTCGCACTTGAGAGACAAAAGTATTCGTGGACCAAAAAAGTCGAATACCAGTTTCCACCTCGACTCGCTGCCTCGGCGGTGTTGCCCCGGGCCATCGAAACAAGGCTCAAAGATGGCCAGATCGTTTTGGTTATCAAATTTGAA
This sequence comes from Telenomus remus, assembly GCA_020615435.1. Taxonomy (NCBI): domain Eukaryota; kingdom Metazoa; phylum Arthropoda; class Insecta; order Hymenoptera; family Scelionidae; genus Telenomus; species Telenomus remus. The sequence goes on from CM036337.1 coordinate 13,790,204, forward strand.
AACACTGAGGTACAAATGAATTTTGCGTTTTTTTATGTTTGATTAAACTCACCTTTTTGTGTTTGTTTGTTTTCTGTTTGTTATTTTGTTTTGTTTACTTTTGTTCATTTACTTTTATATTTTGATGCTTTTATAATATAGGAGGACAATTGTTTGCAGACAACTTTCACGTTCCAAATCACGAACACGACAACGCCAGCCCAGCTGCTCGCGCAGATTTTGAACAAACGAGCCAACACTCTGATGTCAAGGGGCGAGAGAATAAGCGATTTTGTGCTCAAAGTTTGTGGCCAGGAGGAGTATTTGATCGGGGAGTACCCGATTGTACAGTATAGCTATATCCAAGACTGTCTCGCAAAGGACGTCATACCAAGTTTAGTTACAACGAGTATAAAGAACGTCAACGTTTACGATGACTGTTCAATGGAGAATCACGAGCTGGACAATCAAAAACGATCGAGACCTTCATTTTCAACGTTAACGTTGAGAAAAAAGGGAAAACATGTTTCCGCTTGGAAAATCGACGACCAGTTTGTTTTTTCAGTCAATGCGATTAGCAGGCTGAATTGTGATTCTGCACACCGCACAGTTGATGTAATAAAAGCAATAATTTTATTGTACTTAGACAATGTTTGATAATTTTGTTCGTTACTGAAAATTGTATGTTTGTTGTAGATTGGTTTACAAGCTGGTTTGTTCCACGGCGGTAAATCATTGTGCGAGAGTCAAAAAACCAAAGTGAAAACTGTGAGTGACGACGGTAGTTGCGAATGGGAAGAGACACTTAAGTTTGATATTAAAGTCTGTGATATTCCACGAATGGCGCGACTCTGCTTTGTATTGTACGAAGTTAGTAAAACCGGCAAGGGTTTAAAGGGTCGGCGATTAGTCAAGGATACGAAACAAGAATTTTTCATCAACCCTTTTTGTTGGGCGAACACGACCATCTACGACTTCAAGAGTCAATTGAAAACTGGTGCTATGACTCTGTACACGTGGCCCTACGCCGAGGATATGCAGAACGATGACATTTTACATCCGCTCGGAACCGTTGTTTCGAATCCCAACATGGATAATGCGGCTGCTCTTATGTTAACGTTTCCAAAGTAATTGAATTATTAACTTTTGTTTTAATTTACTGATTTGAAAGGTGTTATTAATCGTAACTGTTTGTTTTGTTTGCAGTTATGGCAAAGATAAATTAGTTTTGTATCCACCACCTGATAAGATAGTCGAGTATGCAAATAAGATTCGAGAATCGTCAAAGGAAAATTCGTTAGAGGAAGAGTCTGTGCCAGAACCGGAAAATGAGGCTGCAATGATCGAACAGCTGCAAGCTCTGGCTAACAGAGATCCAATGCATGAGCTCCATGAACAGGAAGCAAAAAGCTTGTGGTCTTCACGAGAGTTTTGTATGCGCAACGTACCTACGCTGTTAGCCAAACTTTTGCAGTGTGTTGAATGGAACGATCATCGGTATGAGATTAAAGAAATATTTCTAAAGAGAGCCTCTATATTGAAAAATTGATAACAAATGTTGAATGTTAAATTTGCAGCGAAGTTGCAGAAGCAACAGCACTAGTACTTCAGTGGCCAAAACTACCTGTCGAGCGTGCGTTGGAGTTACTTGATTACGCTTACGCGGACCAGTGTGTTAGAAAGTTCGCAGTCGAGTGTCTGCAAGAAGTTAGCGACGAGGAACTTAGCTTATTTTTACTACAACTTGTTCAAGCACTGAAACACGAAAACTATCTTTCCTGTGATCTTACCACGTTCTTGTTAAAACGAGCTCTAAACAATCAAAGAATCGGACACTTCCTCTTCTGGCATTTAAGGTTATTAACTTTTTATGGTCTTTTTATTCTTCAACTGTATCTGAAACTAAAAGACCCGAAACAAATGTGTGTTCTATATTTATTTATAAACATTTTTCAGATCTGAGATGCAAGTTGGATCAGTGTCAGTTCGGTTCGGACTGATATTGGAATCCTATTGCCGAGGCAGCCAGATGCACATGAAAGAATTGTTCAAGGAAGTGGACTGTCTCGATAAACTGCGCACGATCTCAGAAGCGGTAAAATCGCGCAAAACCAAAGGAACGCAGACGTTTTTGGAAATCATATCCGAACTGCATTGTCAAGAGGCTTTGTCGAATGTTTTGAACCCTTTAGATCCCAGTTTTCGTTGCAAACGAGTCAAGTAAGTTCACAGCAAATGATGAAAGTATTAAAAAACATTCACCAACTGGATTCTGTTTTATTGATTGAATGAAATTCATTTTAGACTTGATAAATGTCGAGTACGAGACAGTAAGATGCGACCCCTCTGGCTGGTTTTTGAAAACACAGACGTTTACGGGGACGAAATCTATCTTATAATGAAACATGGCGATGACCTGAGACAGGACATGCTCATGTTACAGATGTTACGAATCATGGACAAATTATGGAAAAGAGAAGGGTTGGATCTGCGAATGAATCCCTACGGTTGTATCTCAACTGACAACAAAATTGGCCTCATCGAAGTCGTCCTGGATGCTGAAACGATAGCTAATATCCAAAAAGAAAAAAATATCTTCACTGCAACATCTGCCCTCAAGTAGAAAAACATTCTTTAACTATTTTCATTCCATTCAACTACCAAAACTTTTGTTTGTTAACTTTTCTTTTTGATTTTTTCTGTTGTAGGAAAACTTCGTTGCTCTCCTGGTTGAAAGATCACAACCCGACAGAAGCAGCTCTAAACAAAGCAATCGAAGAGTTTACTTTGAGCTGTGCCGGTTACAGTGTAGCAACGTACGTTCTTGGTATTGCTGATCGACATTCGGACAACATCATGATCAAAAAGACCGGTCAATTGTTTCATATTGACTTTGGTCACATCCTTGGACACTTCAAGGAGAAATTCGGGTTTAGGAGGGAACGCGCGCCTTTTGTTATGACGCACGATTTCATCCACGTGATCACGAGGGGTCAGACGAAAAAGGAAGCCGCTGAGTTTCAACGGTTTCGGGAGACCTGCGAACAGGCTTTTCTTATTTTGAGACGACATGGTGGATTGATATTGTCGCTGTTTGCTATGATGATTTCCACCGGGTTGCCGGAACTTTCGTCGGAGAAAGATCTCAATTACTTAAGAGACGCTTTGGTAAATGTTTTTTCTTTTTTTTAGTTGTTTTCAGACTGGAGTTTGACTCATTTTGACATTTGATTTTGATTTTTTAGGTGTTGGAAATGTCAGAAAGTGAAGCCCTCGTTCACTTTAGGACGAAGTTTAACATCGCTCTCTGTTGTTCGTGGAAGACGTCGATGAACTGGACGGCTCACAATATAACAAAAAATAACAATCCAGCTTAAAGGGATTTCAATCAACCTCAATATCGATAAGACTGTTTTATTTCATAAGTACGATATCAAACGAAAAACACATAAATTGTCTTTTACCTTTGAAAGCAAAAGTCAATAAGTATTGTTTGTTTGAATATGTTGTAAAAAACAATTCAAAAGCAGATTCAAAAGTTGTTTTCACGTTGTTGTATAATTTTTCATTGGTCTGTTTAAGATAGTTTTTTTAAACAGTATGAAAAATTATAACGGTGCGTGTAAAAAATGAAAGATTTTTTGAATTTGCTTTTAGTAAAGTTGCAATATAGACAAAGACTTGAGCTGATATTCAAAGCAATATTGTGTGCAAATAAAATAAAAGACAAAATAACGAACCCGTATTATTTTCATAGAATCATTTTTCGACTCTGAAAATATCGCCGCAAACAAGCTCAATTTCTTAACAGCCAGGGATCTAAGATTGATTAATCATTATTGAACAACCAGAGATTAAATAGTTAATATATGAACCATTTGATGAAAGAAACCGTGTGCAGCGAGCCGTTTGGTCTGGTTGGTCATTTCTGACGTTGTATAAAACATTAATCAGCTCCGATTTCAGAATTATATTATACATAATGTATTATTACATCTATTTTAATTGTAAATAATAAAATTAAAACAATCATAATTGTTTTTTCATTGTTGCCAGCTCTGTTGACATTTTTGAATATTCTATTGTTTACATTTTTTTTCATTGTTATGATCAGTCGGTAACAATGCATTTCTACATTACTAACTGTTACGTGATCGACTTATATTTACGTCAGCCACGAACTTGAGAGGTGGCAGAATAAGAGGGCCCTTTGATCAGCTGTGCAAATTCACCAAAAAAGTCATATCAAAATAAATTATCGGTTCGACAAGGCTCGAGCAAAGTAGCGAGCCATGATTCCGTCGTGCATCAGGAGCATCGGCGGCAACGCGTCACGAAGAAACGTAAGCCAGCTAAACAAGTCAATTACAATATCCTCCTATCATGAATGACCTCTAGCTCGCTTGTCGCTCGCGGAGTAGACTTTATTTTTATGGCCCTTGGCAGAATAAAGAAACGAACAAAAAACCAAAAATGCAAAATCACCATTGTCTGCTCATTTTGACGTCGATAGTAACATTTGTCATTTTCTGTTAATTCCCGGTCGCGGGCCAGTACGGGAGCTGGAAAGGGGTAAATATCATTCAAGGATCTTTTACACGTTCGTATAAGCACACACTCGATGGCATGCACCGAGAAATAGCAACAGTCGACTCTAGACCAACTTTGTGATGCACCACGTTTTTCATGTAACGTTGTTTTGTTGCTTATAGTGTTGTTGTTCTTTAGAATTTTGATGAGCAAAATGTCGATTGGTGAGGAAACAACATTTTCTTACGTTTCTTGTTTTTTCTCATGAATAAACATTCATTTTAATTCACACTGTCATGTGCTTCATCAGGGTGGGGATAGAAAAGCTCGGTCATAGCTTTTTGATTGGCAGAGTGTTATGTAAAAACTTTGTTTACCAAATTGAGATCAACTTCGCTCATTTCAATCATTTCAATCACTTTGATTTATTTAATTTTTTCAAATTTTTTAAATTCTGGACTAGTTCAAAAGTTTAAAGATTAACTTTGCAATGAATTTATCTAAGAAAACTGTGTCCTTTATAAAAACCAAACCGAAAAATTGTAGCAACCAAATTTGATTGTGTAAAAGAACAAAAAATTCACGAATCCAGTTTGATATGCAAAAATAGAACTCTGAATTGGAATAAATTGATTGCAGGTGACGTCACTCTTCAAGAAGAACAACTATGCGACAGAAGCGAGCTTCGAGACCAAACCGTTCAAACTCCATAAACTCGACAGTGGACCTTCCACCAAAGTCTCTGTCACCAGAGATGAAGCCCTCAAGATATACGAACAGATGCAAACTTCTCGGCGCATTGAAACCGCCGCTGGCAACTTGTACAAGGAAAAAATCATTCGTGGCTTTTGTCACTTGTATTCCGGACAGGTGAATTGATTATTTTTCAAATTGAATAAGTTCGAAATAAAAGATGTTGGTTTTCTCGATCAGTTAAATTATTTGTTTTTACCTTTATAGGAAGCTATTGCTGTAGGAATGATGCAAGTTCTAAGACAACAAGATGCAGTGATCACGGCCTACCGAGCTCACAGTTGGACTTATCTCATGGGCGTCCCACCCTTGGGAGTGATGGCTGAACTAACAGGAAGACAAAGCGGTTGTGCTCGTGGCAAGGGTGGTTCCATGCACATGTATGCTAAGAATTTTTATGGCGGTAATGGCATCGTTGGTGCACAAGTTAGTACTTCATTTAGTTCAGTGCAAAAAGAAAAAAAAACGAAGAAAACAAAGAAAGAAATAAACGTTTGTTGAAATTTTAAATTGTAGGTACCTTTGGGCGTTGGCATTGCTCTGGCCCAAAAATATTTGAACACCGGTGGAGTTTGCATCGCACTTTATGGAGACGGTGCAGCGAACCAAGGCCAGATTTTCGAAGTTTACAACATGGCGAAATTGTGGGACATACCTTGTATCTTTGTGTGTGAAAATAATGGATATGGTATGGGTACCAGTGTGGATCGCTCTTCCGCCAGTACTGATTATTATACTAGAGGAGATTACGTGCCGGGAATCTTGGTACGAGGAATTTTTTAAATAAAGAAGATAAAAAAGTACTATTCGAGGGAAGAAATGTCAATTAATGATCATGATTATGTTTGTAGGTTGATGGTATGGATGTACTGGCAGTGAAAGAAGCAACTCGTTGGGCGGTGGATTATTGTACCTCTGGAAAGGGCCCTCTCGTAATGGAAGCTAAAACTTATAGATACAGCGGACACAGCATGTCAGATCCTGGCACCAGTTATCGTACCCGTGAGGAAGTCCAGGAAGTCAGACAAACCAGAGATCCAATCACTAGTTTCAAAGAAAAGATTTTGAAAGCTGATCTCGTGACTGCTGACGAGCTCAAGGTTCGAAATTTATAAAAATGATGAACTTTCTCAAAGACGTTATCTTCTTGTTCTATTTTTGTTAATGAAATAAATGTGTCTTTCAGAAATTGGAAACGGAAATCAGAAAAACGATTGACGAAGCCGTGAAACTAGCCAAATCCGATAAAGAAATTCCGGTCAGTGAATTGACAGCAGACATTTACAGCAACAATTTAGAGCCTGAGATCCGAAACACAACTGCCCTGCAGCCTCTCAAGCACCAGAGGATAGGACCAGCAGTCAACGCCTAAACTTGAAGTTCGAAAAATTCAAATTGGAGGTCTGTGAAACTTCTGATTGCACCAAAGCAGCCTGAACTTTTGTCAACTCTCAACTTCGGTGACCGGGACAGTCGCGTTTGTCTCCCATTGGTGTACAAATTGAAAGTCAAACCTCCTCCAGTCAATCCGGGGCACAGCTTTGAATGTCCCGGTCAGCAATAAATGAACGCAGGTCGCTAATCTCGGCACTGTCTTTTGCCTGTGAAAAACTTCGAACGATTTCTTAATATCAATTAACAAATTACTCGACCGAATGAAACATGTAGTTGAATTTTAGCCAGCGAGAATCGACGTTCGCTGCCATTTGTTATACTGTTGATTCAATCCACTGTATTAATTCCAACTGTTCAAAGTTTGCAATCTTGAATTCCTCTAATTGCTCTGATATGGTTCTTTTTTGGTTTCATTTCGTACTTTTTTCTGCACAGCTTGAAAACGTAAAAAAATAAGACAAAATTTTTTGTTATAAAATGATTTGTCAGAGTTGGTTATTGAAGATTGTAAATTTAGACAATCGTACTGGTTATTTATTTGAAATCCAAAGGTGAATTTTCATCCTTGGTAATTGCCAGTTGGTTTGATTTGACGAATTGTTGCTATTGTAGATTGTAAATAAGTTGAAAAATACATTGTTAATATGAAATCACAGCTGAAATAAACAATTTTAGGAAACAATTGAAAAATAATTGTTATGATTTTGTTATTTCTTATCTTTGTTTTAACTTGTCTTCGTAGTTCCTCTTCTCTTCGCTAACATGCATCTGTATACATCTCAAGTCGGTGGGTCAGACGAGTTAAACGGTGGGTCAGATTGTCCTTTGCTTTTGCGGTCTGAGGCAAAAGATCCGGCGAGAAAGTTGGTACTGTTTCCGGGAGACAAAATGATCATGAAGGTCTCATTTGTCAAAAATGAAGCAAATAGTACATAAACCGCGAGGACTTTTGTTCTTATGTATTGTTCATATATGATTCATATATGAAATCGCCATCAAAAGAAAAATGCAGTTTGTTTTTAACACTCATGCAGTTGACTTGTTTACTACACAAATCAAATAACTTTTCCTTCACTTATTATTGTACCAGATTCTTTACCCTAAAACATGTCCAAAAAATATTCCTCCTTACTCCTAACTTATAAAACTTCTCAAACCTGTCAAACAAGTTTGAAACATGTTTTAAAGCTCTGTTCATTTCAGTTCATTGAAAGGCACCGAAAAAGCTCAGTCGGTAACAATGTCGCAGTTACGTCAATAAAGAGGAGCAAGAAAACACAACAACGACTAAAATGCAAAAATCAAAACAACCGAGATACTGAACGTTAACCATCATTAACCATTGTTTACAAGCTTTTGTTGTTAATCGAAAAAGTGAAAGTCAAAGGAAGGTTACACGAAATCGAGCATCCTTTTTTCTCCCGCGGGACTGTAGGAGGTGGAAAGTGGGTTGCCGAGAATGTCTCAGGAGCAGCTCAGGCTCAAAATCGCTGGAACAGGCGCGCGTATCGGACATTCGAAATCCTGTGGTTGACAAGCACACTTGTGTCCGGAAATGTTCGCTCGAATTGTTTACAAGTGCTGAAACACGGTGCACCGCGAGTGCCTCGCGTAAGCCGCAATTACATGACTGAGTGGAGTGATTTGTTGTTGTCGAGATACAGAAAAGGTTAAGAATTTTCTAAGGCTGGACCTTTTTTGTGTAATTTTTAAACAAAAAGTGGTAGCGGCTTATTCTAATTAGATGATCAAGAAGATGGCAGACAGCGAGGCTGTGCAGGCAACCAACGACGACGCGAGCGAGTGCAAACGATACGCGGTGCAACTTGGGTACTGGACCGATCCATTTATCAGCTACTTCGTCAAGCAAACCGCCCGGAAAACACCCGAGATCAACCGCGGATATTATGCTCGAGTCAAGGCTCTTGAGTTGTTTGTCGACAAATTTCTCAAGGTTAGATGTCTAAAGTTTCAACGATTGTATTGGAAACTTGTCAACGTAGTTTAAGACTTTGTTTTTTGGTTTTGCTAAATTTTGCTAGATGTTAAGCTAATTTTATTCTTGTTTTTCTTCGTTTTTTGGGTTGGTTTTGCAAATGTGTTGTTGTTTCTTTATTTGCATTCTTTTGTTGCTTTTAGTATAATTTTTACTACTCGTACTTCCTTTATTCTTTCTTTTTTTTATAAATTTTGATTTTGTCTTTTTGTTTGGTCTGTAATTTTTGTATTCAATTATCATATTAGGTGTGTTTTCAGTTGTTTTATACGTCTTCTTCCGATTTTGTTTCATTGTTGTTCATTTATTAATATTTTTTGTTTGTTTCTGTTCTGTTGTCTTTTGTTATCATTATTGTATGAAAAAAAACGAAAAAAACTGTTCGCTTCTTCTATTTATATCATTTTTATAATCATTTTTTTAATTGCTTGGTTTTTGAACCATGAAATTCGCACGCGTCTGCAGCTCCATGCGTCTCTAGTCTACATGACTTTGAATCCGAAACCTTGACCTGACTGGCGTGTCCTAATTTTCACATCCACAACAAAGACCTTGGCCGTAGGCTCAAATATAGATCTGGATGAAATGTTTACTCCAAAATTCTGCATTCGGCTTCCCTTCCTTGTTTATTTCTTGCTTCCTCTCCAACTTTTCTTTTTTCTCATTCACATATCCACTGTTTTTCATTTGTTTTGACGACGCAACGTATGTCTACCATCTGTTGTTTATTTATTCACAATCTATTTACTTTGCGCCAACTTTCAGTTTCATTATCGACTTTTTCGTTCAAATAACTATATTATCCAGAGACTTTTTCTATTCTACATTTTGCTTTCAAGAGTTTTCAATTAACTGTTACCTCGGAACTTACTTTCTCCCCTTTCCAGTTTCATCAATTTGTTTAAAACAATGTGTTTAAAATTTTGTTCAAACAAGTTTCATTTGTCACGTATTTCATTTTATTTTCATTCTCTCTTTCGTCCTTTTAAAAATTGTATGACCTTCTAATTAACTCTAATTGCGAAAAAATTGAAACAATGAAATCAAGGTGACAAATGTTTATTTTTGAAAATACAAAATGAGTGTTTCAATTAAATATTTTAACAAGAATTTTGTGCTTTTTTCAGTTATCCGATGGAAAAGGTCAGATAATAAACTTGGGTGCAGGGTTCGACACTCTCTACTGGCGACTGAAAGACGCAGGCAAAAATCCGCTAAACTTTGTCGAGCTGGACTTCCCCAGTGTGACGGCAAAAAAGTGTTACCACATCAAAAAGCATAAACAGCTCATAGACAGACTCAATACCGAAGGTAATAAACAGTAAATCAAACAGACACCGAGCCAATACCAACACAATACCCAACAATTAATCGGAGCTAATCAATAATTCTAATTTGCAGATGGAGAAATAAGATTCTCAACGACCGATTTACACGCTGCTAATTATCATTTAGTTGGGACGGATCTGAGACACGTGCCTGACCTGGCGAACAAACTGTCACAGGCGGAAGTCAACTACAACCTTCCGACATTGTTTTTAGCTGAATGTGTGTTGGTTTACATCGACACAAATGCCACAGCAGCTCTGCTAAAGTGGCTCGCTGCAAAATTCCCTAACTCCCTTTTTGTCAACTACGAACAAGTTAATATGAAGGATAACTTCGGGCAAGTTATGCTTTTGAATCTACGGTGCCGAGGTTGTCTCCTAGCTGGGGTTGAGAATTGTGAATCTTTGGAAACTCAACAGAGGCGGTAAGAAAAACTGCACTTGTTTGTTGTTTCACTTTTTTGTTGGATTTTAATGATGATTTGTGCATTTTATTTTTAGATTTTTAACAAACGGTTGGGAGGGTTCTGACTCATGGACTATGGTAGAAGTATACAATTCACTGCCTGTAAGTGACCGAACAAGAGTAGAACGCATAGAGATGTTAGACGAACAGGAATTGCTGATCCAACTGCTGCAACATTATTGTATAGGCGTTGCTTGGAACGGACAAACATTTAAGAATTTAACGATAGCTAAAGATTAGGCCTACTACGCCGTGATTCGTCTCAGGTACTAATAATTGGTCGAGTTATCAAGGTGCGTTATTTAATTTTGCTTAACCAAAGTAACTATTTAGGAAACCATGGTGCAGTATGAGTAAACGATCATTTCGTTTATGAAAACGAGAGTAGTATAATTATCTGGAGTTCGGTTTCAAGGTAGACTGGTTGTAAATCGTTGGCCAAATTTAATTTTCCATGTAACAATTTGTTTCTTCTGTTTTTTATGAAAAGTTTGTGATCGATTGTGATTCAATATTTGTTATGGTGATTGTTATCAGAGTCCAGTAATTAAGATTAAGCAAATTGTTGGAATTTTTTCGATGAAAGATTGTGAATTATTTTTATTGGATCATTTTTTTAGTAACAAAAATATAGATGGTTTTGAATTTTCTACAGTTACGATTTTTTTACATGATTTTTGATCATGTATGAATTGTTTTCTAGTCTTAGATTTCGTTCGAAATTCCCGTGAAAAGGAAGTAAAACAAAGTTTCAGAGCTCACATCTTAGAATTATTCAGGCGAATCAATATTTTTCGACAAAACACACTTGTAATGATACAACTTTTTAATTCATCCCGAAATGGTTCTCTTCAAGTGGTTGATTTATTATTTTTGTAAAATTTTAATATTTCTAAATGAAAACTGCAACAGAAAAATAACTGATCAGTAGATATTCAGAATTGTCAGACCATTTGCTGGAGAATCATTTTGGAAAATGATGAAAATTTAATTTGAACCTTGTCATTGACGAGCGATAACAATTTTAGAAGTAACCTTTGAGTGTCAAAATGTCGATACGAAGGAGAAAAAATGTTTATTTCTGTTTCAATTGAATTATTATCAAAGCGTAGAAACGCAGCGAGATCTGCTGAGATATTTACTGGAACGTAAATGTGAATATGATTTATATTTTGAAAATGAATAATAAAATCTGCAAAAATACAATGCTAAATTAAAGCATTAAAATGCAAGTCTCGTTTTGAAGTCTTCGTAAAACGAATTTAATGATAACTTTTACTGTAATATATAAAATATAAATGAGACAAAATGAAACAATTTTAAATGAACTAATGCGCATAACAAATAATAATAGAATATTTCCTAAATGTATTTTAGTTGATTCATTTATGAAACCAATAAGGAAACGATTTCAATAAGACATTTTCAATGCAGAATAATTTTCAAATAAAAGTCAAGTTAGGTTTAACAGAAACGACTGATTCATATTGAAAACACAACTTAACGATACCGAAAAAACCTATTATTTGTACAGCGGGCAACTATAAAATGACATTCGTAATAATTTAATTGAAATGTCAAAATAAACAAATGTTTACTTTATAAAATCAAATGTCAAAATATATGTGAACAATGTTGATTATGAAATCGCAATTTTTCAGTCAAATTCGACACGAAAACTAACTCAAATTTTATGTATAAAAATAAACTTGCTGCTTCGTGTAAAAGTAATGTGTAAACCATTTTGCAAACTCCGTATTATAGATATACTTCGGCATAAAGTACTATACATCACTAAACTATACTTTATCGTAAACAAAAACATCTTTTTTTGCATAAAACTTTTGATTAAGCTGTAAATAATTTTGTCGCGAGTTCATAGATTTTACAAAACAAAGTTTTGTTCTGATTCAGGTTTGATTTAGTTTAATTTAGAGTGTATCTTGTAAATAATATCTTTAACTTGTGATAAAGTATAGTAACTTTTTTGAATCATTTTTCTTCGTGTATCACTGAATGTTATGGGGATACTTTGCGCACGACGAGAAAAGTTTCGTTCTTTCTTTGTTGTTGTTCAAATCATAAAACATGCTTTTCGTAGCAAAAAATTAAGCAACACAGAAAACTTGCATGCGTTTCAGGTCAATTTCAACTTTGAAAATTCTTATCGTACTTAAAATTGTTTTTCTATTTTATATTATCAAAAATATATGCAAGTTACAAATTGATAACGTTTTTAGATTTTTGTTCGCATGTATCCCGTATTGATAAACAACACAAATATTAATGTCAAGATTAAAATGAAGAAGTCAAAATGTAAATTATAACAATTATCATTGACGCGGTCACTTCTGATCTATGTGTAAAATTGAATGGTTGTAATTTCACAACTATTGATTTTCCTGTGGTTATTGGTATTTTCAATCATGCAAAATTGGAATTCTGTTTTCTTTTCAAACTGTAGCTTTTAATTGATCCGGTGAAAAATACATGAAATTATTACAACATTTTGATTGAAAAACTTTTTCAATGTCATTGCCGTTTGTATAATAAATGAGTTCATCTCGATTTTGTGGTTGAGAAAATCATAGCCTGTCAGAAGTTTTAGTACGCTACACTATATATTTTTGAAAATTGTAGTAATTAAAAACAAAATAAATTATATTAAAATAAAAATGTACTTTCAAGATAACTACCCGTTACCAAGAAACAAACTACAATGTTAGTATAAAATTATCATATTTTTTATTTACAAAATCAAATATATTTGTCAATTAGTATAGTCTTTAACAGATACATGTTATAAATTTACATCAAAATACTTAAATAAAAACTCACTTTTCTAACTTAATTTTCAAATACAATAGTATCAAATTAATTTTGGATTGGCGAATGAGAAAAATCAATAAAACATAGAACTAAACTTCATTCAATTATTGTTAGGCGGTAAGTTTGGTCGATCAGAATCCAACTGGGGTAGATTGCATAACATCCCCATTTTTGAACACGTTCTGTGCTAACATGCTCAAATTACTGTACGTCTTCAAATGCTTGGGTGATGTGATAGCTTTCATCTGGAATTTAACTCTAGAGGATGCCTATAAAATATTGAAATGTGAATAATAAACCAATTTTTTTTATCAAAATGTTATTATTAGTATACTCAATTTAAATCTTACCTCTTCACACCAAGTATTTGCCATCAAAATTTCGTGTTCGGCGCTCGGAAGATTTTTCTTCGCAGACATAGTTGCTCTGCTCAAAACAACTGCCATCGCATAAAGATCAATCGCAGAATACGCTATTCTTTGTAACAAAAATTGTTGGTGAATAATTTCTTTGCCATACTTGAACAAGATTCCCTCGATGGTGTGTCCAAACAGTTCAATATTCTACACCAAAAAGACAAAAACGTAGTAAACTTTTCTAATTTCAATTTTTTTATTTAACAATATTGAAAACAAGTACCTTGGCACAAATAGCAGCACTATCAGCCAGTTTGGGATCGACCAGATGAGTAAAACTGGGAGTATTCATAGGAAGACCAACTGCCCTAGTCGCTCTTTTAGCAGCCTCTTCCATAATCAACCCGAAATTAGACGCAGGGTTTTTCAACGCATTTTGCAACTCCTTCAAGTGGCTGCCAGCGTGTTGAATTCCAGTTAAGGCAACGAACAATCGCAGAATATCGTTTGCGCCTTCGAAAATACGGAAGATGCGGAGGTCTCTCATGACACGCTCCAGAAGAGCTGATTTCATGTAACCCATACCTCCTAATACTTGAATCGCCTCGTCGCAAGTCCACCATGCTGCCTCAGATGCAAAAACCTAATAGTGATAAAACCAACAACGTTATTATTTTCGAATTGATTAAAAGAACACACATTGTATGGTGACCGAGTAGGAGGTTCAAAAATTACTTTTGCTATAGCAGCTTCAAGATGATAATCTTGGCTCCCTTTGTCCATGTTACCAGAAATCATATAAGCCATTGATTCCGTGACATAATGTAACATAGACATTCTGGCCACTTTCTCCTGAATTGTTCCATAATTTTCGATGGTTTTTCCAAACTGCACTCGTTGTGTAGCAAAATCCACTGCTTTTTTTATACAATAACGCTGAGTTCCAGCCAGGGCAGCTACCATTCCGAATCTTCCGTTGTTTAAAACGTTCATTGCAACCTAAAAACAATAACCACAAACAAAAATGAAATAAAAAATGACAGAAAGAATGAATGAACGAGTGAAAAAACTTTCGGGTTCGCTAAAAACATTGTTTTTCTGTTTAGAAATTGAAAATCGTACCTTGAAACCTTGCCCTTCCTCTCCAATGACATTTTCAACGGGTATCTTAACATCCTCGAAATAAATTTCAGCAGTGTTGCTGCACTTGATACCCATCTTTTTTTCAGGCGGGCCACTGGTCACGCCTCCAAAAGAGCGCTCGACGATAAACCCAGTGACTTTGTCTTTCGTTTGTCCTGTTACGGGATCCTTAACGGGCGTCTGAGCGAAGACAGTCATGATCTCTGCAATTCCACCATTCGAGATCCAAATCTTGCTGCCGTTCAGGATGTAGTGCTTGCCATCTGGAGTTTTCACTGCACGCGAGCGGACAGCGCTCGCGTCTGAACCACAGCTTGGTTCAGTAAGACAGAAGGCGGCGTACTCTCCTCCAGTAACTCTAGGCAAATACTTTGCTTTCTGTTCTGGTGTGCCGAGTATCAGAATAGCCTGTAGAAAAACAGTGAAATGAATTATCAATATCAATTTTGTTAGTTAAAACAATTTTGCAAAAATACTTTGTTTCAATCTATTTGTTATTTTCCGAATCTAAGTTCTCTGTTTTGAAACTCACCTTATGGCTTTGCCGAGAACATTGTAAATAAATAGAAATTAAAATTATTTCAATTTGTGTTTTCTGTTATCAGATGAAAACTCGTGTATGTGCAAAATTTATTAATACTTTGAATTGTTTCATCAAAGTTTAATTTATGAAACAACTTATACGAAAACTAAAATTATAAATTAATAGTCATTTGAAATACAAATGGGCAAATTTGTGTCATCAGTCTTTTCTTTTTAGTATCAATTGTTTGTATACCTTGAATCCAATACTTTGATGAGCTCCTAAAGTTATGCCTAATCCTAAATCGTTGAATCCAATCAAATCTACTCCTCGAGCATATTGCATGTTTGTTAAACCAATTCCACCGAAGTCTTCAGGCACTTGCAAACCAAAGCATCCAAGTTCCCAAAGTCCTTTCAACACTTCAGGATCTGTAGCTGCGTTTTCGTCGCTTTTTGTTGCGTCGTTGTTTTCCTGAAAAACAAAACTTGCTATTAAACAACTGAATTTTCCAAAATATCGATTCATGATATGAACAATCAATTATAATTACGACTAAAAATCGTTCGACAGAGTCAATAGTCATCTTCAAATTGTCGCGTTGTTCCTCATTCATCGGTTCGGGGTACGGAAACACTTGGGCCATTTGCAACTGGCCGCAAAAAATATTCATCGCGTACGATTGCGATTCTTTTTTTGGTCCTGCCTTTTCTGCCTCTGCCATCTTCACAGCTGGTTTTGTTGCAAGACATCTAAAATTGTACAAAAAGAAATAATTTTATAACATTTTTGTGATTCTTGAAATGTTCAATGTTTAATCTGAGGAGTAAATTATGCCTTGGTAATTTGTCTACCAAGTTACCATTTGGCTGGTTGATTAGTAAAGTATTTTTTCAGAAGATTAGATCTGTTTTAGTTTATAATTTGTTTCTTTTATCTATTTGCGAATTGCAACATTGAACTAGGAACAACGTCTAATTTTAGTTTAAGTACAAGGTCCAATGACTTTTTTTTATAACTTTGAAAACTGTGCATAAACAGTCATGCGTATCAAGAGAGAGAAATAAGAAATTTGATAACATTCAAAATGATAAAGTAAATGATGATAATTGAAAATAAATTAGTTTTTAATTTAATCCCTGGAATCTTTTTCCAATTACATTTATAATCATGATAGTTCTGATATATTTTTAAATGTGTTGATTGTAACTCTAAAAGCAGTTGAATTTTTGCGATTGTTGTTGTTTTTAGAATGATTATTGATCAATTAATAACAACAATCGTATTTTTTTCATTTGTATAGGTACATTTTCAGGTTATGTTTATGGTCCAAAGTTCACCAAACAATAAGAGGTAGAACGTATGACACAACGTTAAGAAACTTCAAAGTACATATGTACTGCATCATTAACATAATTTCGTTTAAATTTTCGTCAACTTCCATCCAAAATGTTAAATCCCTTTTTAAACCATATTTTATACATTTTTTGCAAAATTCTACATAAAAAAACAAATAATTTAAAACTAATTTAAAAAAAAAAACAAATTCAACAGCTGGGTTTAGATTTTTCGAAAACATCCGTCTGTTTGACGTCACTTCCTCATTAAATGGAGAAGGGTTGTCCAAGGCTACTCCAATTTAATTTTACGGGCGGATTGCGAATTAAGGTAGATGAGATGAAACGAGCAACAATTTTTCTCGATTTGCGGTGAGCCTTTTACAATTTTGCAAGCAACATTTTGCATCGAAGTGAGGTTGACGAGGTCGCGTATCCTGGATAATTCAAGCTCTCAACGTCCACTTCAAGCTCAAGTAAATGTTGTTGCAAGCTGTATACAGGTTTCATCATGCAACAAAAAGTTGATCAGTCAGTCGAATGATTTTGTCGACCGAACTACGAAAATTCGCAAACGATTGCAAACTTTCGTGTTATTCAAGACGATCATGATCAGAATTATGGTTTGTGGGCATTCGAAGATGTTCTGGTACGTTCAGTTATTGCAAAATCGATGATCTCCCTTCAGAAAGCTGTTGGAAATCGCAATTGAATGAATCGGCGTTGGGGACATCAAAGATATGACTGGCGAGAAGGGTGAGTTTATCTCGATTGTCTCAATGAAGGGTGAACAGATGACTTGTTCCAAGGCTATCTAGCTCCTAAAGAATTTTCAGGCTCGTACTGAGTCTTCAGCATCGCAGAATTTCAACTGCTTTCGCTGCGCTGGATTCATAAAGGTCTAATGTGATATAGATACAGTTTAAATGATTTAAATGCGCATGCAACAAAACAAGGAAATGTTGCAAAAATTTGCCAGGGTTTCATTGAGAAAGTCAAAGTCGAAGCGAGGTAAAATCAAAATTTTTCCAGAAAACCAAGAGGAAGTACTATTCATTTGCACAGGGTACAAAGAAGAGACGATCGAAGCATTTGAAAAGGAAACACTTCATCGAATCACTGCCCAACAGTGGTTCCTCAACTCCTGGTCATTCACACTGCAATTGTTTCTTGAAATTCGAAAAATTTTCAAATTTTACTCTTATAAAAATAAAAAGCAGCTGGGTCAAATGAAGATACCTGAATGCCATCCTTCAGTCACATTACAAGTTAACGGTGTACGGTTTATGTATGGAGGAAAATTCTGGAGCATCGGTTTCACGGTTATGCACCAATCATTTTCAAATGGTCGTTATGATATTCTTCGGACAGTTTTGGATACAGGTCCATAACTGTTCAACTGGGTGACTTACAACGGACAAAAGTCAGTTGAAGATTTCGGTGTCAAGATGGTTCACGTTCAATTCATTAAACAATGAAAAGTTGTTGTTCTTTGTTACGTAGTTAAAGGTGCAAAGGTACAATTTCTAGGAGGCAAACTGGTTCCAGGCCCTTGGCATTTCTGTTTGCGGAATTATCGCTCAACAGCAAAATTCCAGCTTGGACATCAAGCCCTTTCGGATTCCGGTCCATCACTGGGGTAGTTCAAATCATCCAACTATCCATTCTGGAAATCGTTACAGATCAAACCAGCGAAAGTATCTAATGGCTCGTTCATTGCCTTAAGCTCTGCAGTTCGTTATCGTCGATGAAAATCCGAAAGACTTCTGGAACTAGTGACGTTTTGCGAACGTTTCAATTTTCAAGTTGGATTCTCCTGTGGTATTGGTTAAGCAAAAGCGACGGTTCCATCGGATGTTTAATGGTGACTACAAAAAGCCACAATCAACACAGTCTCACACTTGACAAGTATCCTTGCCGTTATAGGAAGATCTCTTTCGTGATGCTTGTCTGGTGGGAAAGTTTTCTCCAAACTTGATTGGAATTTTCAGGCCTTCACACTGTTGCGGTAGACGTTGAATCGGGATGTTACTAACAATTATACAAATCTTGGGCCTTTTCTCGTTCATCGAGTTTCCTTTCGGAAATATCTGTGGCACCAGGTATTTTTTCAACGAACAAATGGATGAGTTTGTCTTCTAACTGTATAACCGGGCGTTGCCATTCTCATGGATGAACGGTTTGGTTAAATAAAAAGCTTCGAAGAAGCTACACAACGAACGGCAGAAAGAAAGTGTTAGTATCGCTTCATACTTTTTGGTTGAAGCTGAAAAAATCAAAAAAAATGCAAGATTTCTACGGTTCCTGGAGGTCGAGTTCCTTGGATCAAAGATTCAGCAACGGCATTCACCCACAAGATAAGATCGAAAGCAATCCAAAAACTTTTCGATGCCTACCAACAAGAACTTAAACTCCAAGCTATGTTTCGGAGTTATTCAATTTTTTACGGGACAGGTTCATAACACAAGATGCCAAACATTTTCGAGCCATTGTGTCGTCTTGTGGACAATCAAAATCTGCATGGGTTTGGAAACAAGAGCAGGTCATAACGGTTCAAGAGATCAGGAATTTCTGACAAAGTGATCGAAGTTCGGTTCACTAAGATTCAAACGTCCCATGATCTGCTTGTCAAAAGCTTCAGCTACGGTGTTGGTGCAGTCCTTTCCCAACGGAAGGTGTACAACGGAGTAGAGCGACCTATTTGCCATACTTGAACAAGATTCCCTCGATGGTGTGTCCAAACAGTTCAATATTCTACACCAAAAAGACAAAAACGTAGTAAACTTTTCTAATTTCAATTTTTTTATTTAACAATATTGAAAACAAGTACCTTGGCACAAATAGCAGCACTATCAGCCAGTTTGGGATCGACCAGATGAGTAAAACTGGGAGTATTCATAGGAAGACCAACTGCCCTAGTCGCTCTTTTAGCAGCCTCTTCCATAATCAACCCGAAATTAGACGCAGGGTTTTTCAACGCATTTTGCAACTCCTTCAAGTGGCTGCCAGCGTGTTGAATTCCAGTTAAGGCAACGAACAATCGCAGAATATCGTTTGCGCCTTCGAAAATACGGAAGATGCGGAGGTCTCTCATGACACGCTCCAGAAGAGCTGATTTCATGTAACCCATACCTCCTAATACTTGAATCGCCTCGTCGCAAGTCCACCATGCTGCCTCAGATGCAAAAACCTAATAGTGATAAAACCAACAACGTTATTATTTTCGAATTGATTAAAAGAACACACATTGTATGGTGACCGAGTAGGAGGTTCAAAAATTACTTTTGCTATAGCAGCTTCAAGATGATAATCTTGGCTCCCTTTGTCCATGTTACCAGAAATCATATAAGCCATTGATTCCGTGACATAATGTAACATAGACATTCTGGCCACTTTCTCCTGAATTGTTCCATAATTTTCGATGGTTTTTCCAAACTGCACTCGTTGTGTAGCAAAATCCACTGCTTTTTTTATACAATAACGCTGAGTTCCAGCCAGGGCAGCTACCATTCCGAATCTTCCGTTGTTTAAAACGTTCATTGCAACCTAAAAACAATAACCACAAACAAAAATGAAATAAAAAATGACAGAAAGAATGAATGAACGAGTGAAAAAACTTTCGGGTTCGCTAAAAACATTGTTTTTTCTGTTTAGAAATTGAAAATCGTACCTTGAAACCTTGCCCTTCCTCTCCAATGACATTTTCAACGGGTATCTTAACATCCTCGAAATAAATTTCAGCAGTGTTGCTGCACTTGATACCCATCTTTTTTTCAGGCGGGCCACTGGTCACGCCTCCAAAAGAGCGCTCGACGATAAACCCAGTGACTTTGTCTTTCGTTTGTCCTGTTACGGGATCCTTAACGGGCGTCTGAGCGAAGACAGTCATGATCTCTGCAATTCCACCATTCGAGATCCAAATCTTGCTGCCGTTCAGGATGTAGTGCTTGCCATCTGGAGTTTTCACTGCACGCGAGCGGACAGCGCTCGCGTCTGAACCACAGCTTGGTTCAGTAAGACAGAAGGCGGCGTACTCTCCTCCAGTAACTCTAGGCAAATACTTTGCTTTCTGTTCTGGTGTGCCGAGTATCAGAATAGCCTGTAGAAAAACAGTGAAATGAATTATCAATATCAATTTTGTTAGTTAAAACAATTTTGCAAAAATACTTTGTTTCAATCTATTTGTTATTTTCCGAATCTAAGTTCTCTGTTTTGAAACTCACCTTATGGCTTTGCCGAGAACATTGTAAATAAATAGAAATTAAAATTATTTCAATTTGTGTTTTCTGTTATCAGATGAAAACTCGTGTATGTGCAAAATTTATTAATACTTTGAATTGTTTCATCAAAGTTTAATTTATGAAACAACTTATACGAAAACTAAAATTATAAATTAATAGTCATTTGAAATACAAATGGGCAAATTTGTGTCATCAGTCTTTTCTTTTTAGTATCAATTGTTTGTATACCTTGAATCCAATACTTTGATGAGCTCCTAAAGTTATGCCTAATCCTAAATCGTTGAATCCAATCAAATCTACTCCTCGAGCATATTGCATGTTTGTTAAACCAATTCCACCGAAGTCTTCAGGCACTTGCAAACCAAAGCATCCAAGTTCCCAAAGTCCTTTCAACACTTCAGGATCTGTAGCTGCGTTTTCGTCGCTTTTTGTTGCGTCGTTGTTTTCCTGAAAAACAAAACTTGCTATTAAACAACTGAATTTTCCAAAATATCGATTCATGATATGAACAATCAATTATAATTACGACTAAAAATCGTTCGACAGAGTCAATAGTCATCTTCAAATTGTCGCGTTGTTCCTCATTCATCGGTTCGGGGTACGGAAACACTTGGGCCATTTGCAACTGGCCGCAAAAAATATTCATCGCGTACGATTGCGATTCTTTTTTTGGTCCTGCCTTTTCTGCCTCTGCCATCTTCACAGCTGGTTTTGTTGCAAGACATCTAAAATTGTACAAAAAGAAATAATTTTATAACATTTTTGTGATTCTTGAAATGTTCAATGTTTAATCTGAGGAGTAAATTATGCCTTGGTAATTTGTCTACCAAGTTACCATTTGGCTGGTTGATTAGTAAAGTATTTTTTCAGAAGATTAGATCTGTTTTAGTTTATAATTTGTTTCTTTTATCTATTTGCGAATTGCAACATTGAACTAGGAACAACGTCTAATTTTAGTTTAAGTACAAGGTCCAATGACTTTTTTTATAACTTTGAAAACTGTGCATAAACAGTCATGCGTATCAAGAGAGAGAAATAAGAAATTTGATAACATTCAAAATGATAAAGTAAATGATGATAATTGAAAATAAATTAGTTTTTAATTTAATCCCTGGAATCTTTTTCCAATTACATTTATAATCATGATAGTTCTGATATATTTTTAAATGTGTTGATTGTAACTCTAAAAGCAGTTGAATTTTTGCGATTGTTGTTGTTTTTAGAATGATTATTGATCAATTAATAACAACAATCGTATTTTTTTCATTTGTATAGGTACATTTTCAGGTTATGTTTATGGTCCAAAGTTCACCAAACAATAAGAGGTAGAACGTATGACACAACGTTAAGAAACTTCAAAGTACATATGTACTGCATCATTAACATAATTTCGTTTAAATTTTCGTCAACTTCCATCCAAAATGTTAAATCCCTTTTTAAACCATATTTTATACATTTTTTGCAAAATTCTACATAAAAAAACAAATAATTTAAAACTAATTTAAAAAAAAACAAATTCAACAGCTGGGTTTAGATTGAATAAAAAAACTGTTAGGTGAATTGTTAGAGAGATGAGAATGAAAAAGTTCTAGGTTCCAAAGGTTATTATTTGACGTTTGCTCCGATTTGAAACGAATATAGTCAATTGAAACTTCAATCAGTACCTCGCAGTTTGTCTTGTCAACAATTTTGTAAAATTGGTCGATGCCACAACAGCTTGGGTCACTCGCAGCATGATTGTTGAATACTGGAAATATGAATGTGTAACAAACAAACCACTTGGTCGAGATGAAAAGAAACGCGGAAGCAAAAATATGCGGAGAGCAGAATCGCGTGGCACTTCGCTCTCACATCCAGACGTTCACTGACGTGCCTGACACACATCCACAACCAAACCACAATCTCAACTCGCTTACTAATTCAGCCTGAGACGCACAAATGAAAAACAAATTATGCTCCGAAATTGTTCATACTTATAAATAAACCTTTCAAAAAACACACTTTGTACCCTTGTTTTTTTTTTATTTGTTTTTCAAAATAGCAAAATTATTTGTGCACACGAAAACATGTCTTTTTAATTTGCAAAAATTTGTTTTTCTGATTTCCATACATTGTTGAATGATTCGATTTGATTTTTTTGAATTTGTACGATGAAGTTTAGATAATTTTTTACAATTGTAAATAAAAATGATGAAAAATTTTTAAAAGAAGCGCCTCTAGTGATGATCAGGTTGTATCGTCATCAAAAATACCTATCAAAGTGTTTCTCGACAGCCGTTGGCAGAACCTGTAATGAGTGTTTGGTAATTTTGTATATCAATCATTAAATCATTGTGTCAAAGTAAGACTGGTTCGATATGAATGTTGTTTGTACATATTTTTGTGCTTCCTAGCTATTACAGTTGAAATTATCACACCCAAGAATTGATCTCGTTCAATGACTAACGTCAAATTGTAACACCAATTTGGACATTTAAATGACAATCTTATATTTTATATAATCTGTTATACAATGTAAGTATACGTAGTACAAAAGAAAAATGTATTTAATTCTTATTTTACATCTGGTCCAAATTCCCCCCCCCCCTATGTTTCCTTCAATCAATTAATCAACACCTTCATTACAATAATTATCATAACTGCAATTTACAATATTGAACAATTGTATTTGAAAAAGTCTGAAAACACAAAATAAATTCTTATCTGTATTAAAAATGAATCATTTGATAAGAATAACAAGTACTTTTGTTTAACAGTTATTTGTCATTTCAGTTGAAAGAGAAGATGGAATTGAAGTGTAGTATTCAAACGTACGCCTGGGGAAAGCACGGAATTGACAGCACCGTTGCGACCCTCTTCAAATCTGCAAATCCCGATTTTGTTTTGAACGAAACAACGCCGTACGCAGAGTTATGGATGGGAACTCATCCGAACGGTCCTTCCTTTTTGAAGGAACAAAATCAAACACTCGAATCTTACATTCAAGAAAACCAGCACGTCCTGGGTGAAGCTGTTTTGAAAAACTTTGGCGTTCAGTTGCCATTTTTGTTCAAAGTTTTGTCGGTCAATAAGGCACTTTCTATTCAAATCCACCCTAACAAGGTACAATGAACATTAAATTGTTACTTTTTTCTTTTTGAATAAGAAATAAACATATAAATGTAAAAAATGTTGTTTTTTAGAAACAAGCAGAGGAGTTGCACCGTCAGCAACCAGCGATTTATAAGGACCCAAATCACAAGCCAGAACTCGCCATTGCTTTAACTCCGTTCGAAGCCCTTTGTGGATTCAGACCCATCTCAGAAATCAAAAGATTTTGCAAAATTCTTCCAGAACTGTGCGCCGTTATAGGCGAAAATTATGTGGCCGAGTTGATGAGCTCAGACGAGGCCCATTTGCAAT
The DNA here is from genome assembly GCA_020615435.1 of Telenomus remus. Taxonomy (NCBI): domain Eukaryota; kingdom Metazoa; phylum Arthropoda; class Insecta; order Hymenoptera; family Scelionidae; genus Telenomus; species Telenomus remus. Next base: position 13,814,482 of record CM036337.1, read on the forward strand.
CTGCTTTAAAAACTTGTGTTCAAAACCTTATGACGTGTAATCAAAAGATGGTTTCCTTGCAACTCAACAAACTGCTTGAAAGATTATCTGTCCTGGGTAACGATTGAATTCCTTACCAATTTTCTTCACGATTTTTCCTTTATTAATGAGAAAATGTCATTTTTCAGAACCTGCTGTCAGGCAAACCATGAACGCGAATTTACTTGAACTCCTCCATTCGGAATTCCCTGGAGATGTTGGATGTTTTGGAATTTATCTTTTTAATTTTATTACTTTGCAACCTGGAGAGGCTATTTATCTTGGTGCTAATGAGCCACATGCGTATTTATCTGGAGGTCATTAAATTAATCGTTTAGATGATTTATAATTTGAAGTTTTTGTAGAATTTTGATAAACATTTGATTGTTTGATATTTGCAGATTGTGTAGAATGCATGGCTTGGTCAGATAACGTGATTCGAGCAGGACTAACACCTAAACTAAAAGACGTACCAACATTAGTTGAGATGTTATCCTATGTGTGCGAACCAGGTTCAACAAAACGTTTCCAACCAAGTCGAGAGGACGAATGTACGGAAATGTTCCGGCCTCCGGTACCCGACTTTGCTGTAGCCAAAATAACTGTAATCATTCAGCATTTTAATCCTTCTTTGAATTTGAAATCCTGAAGAAATACTGACATTAGTTGTTTTCTATTTAAGGTCCCTCCAGGTAGACCGACGTACAATCTCATTCCACGAAGCACTGCAAGTATTTTGATAATCATCAATGGGAAAGCTGAAATCGAATCGGGAAAAGTTCTGAATCGCGGTTCAGTAGTGTTTATTGCGGCGAACCAGAAAGTTACGATCAAAGTTCTATGTGGGTGCCATCCTATGTTGATGTTCCAAGCTTTAGCCAATGTTTAATAATTGCATTTTGTTCTAAGAACTGATTATGTCTTCGTACAAGATTTTTTAAATAACTATTCGATTGCATTTACTATGTACAAATGTCAATTACTTTTTTATTCAATGTTATTCCAGTTTCTTGCCAAGCTTAGTGTACTTGTAAGTATAACAAAACTGTGAACTAGATTTCTATCAAATACATGGTGCTATCAAACGATTTGTTATCTTAGAAAATTCTTTTTCATTATGAAAAACTAGGAAAACTAAGAAACCCAGACTTTTTTCGTCACAATGATTCAACATTTTATTAACTCATTTATTTACATGGCATTTGAACGATTTCCATCTTGATCATCACACGTTTAAAAATCTGTATAAAAATATAAGTCTATTTACAGTCGTGTTAATCCGTACTTTTGCCTGCCTTTTCTTCGGTTTGATTTGCGTTTTTGTAACAACGATACTCCGGTTTCAGTTCCCACATATTTCTATGTGGATTCTTCAATTGTAATTACAGACTTCATTGAGGATCTCTTTCAGATAAACCTGAAACAAAGGAAAGATCATAATAAGTTTATCAACATCCAAAACCTAATCTGGTAGATTCAAATTATTAAAATACTCACAATAGGTTGTTTGGTGATTTTGACTAAATCCCTAATGTTATAATACTGATGCTTCTCAAATGCTCCAAACAGAATTTCAAGCACAGCCTCTTTGTCGTCTCGCATCTTCTTTCCCTCGGCTTTTTTCTTTGCTTCCCATTCGATCTAAAATCAATTTTTAATCGATTATTTTATCATAAAAATACAAGTTACAACAATTTAATAGTTGAACACAGCTATAATCGTGATTTGTATATTCTAAGAATAATTATACTAACGTTGTGTTTATGGTCAGACACGGGTTTGTAGTTTTGAACGATTTTGTCCAGTTGTTGAACTTGTCGCTGAGGTACAGATGCACGTTTGATACTTTGCTGTTTCAGTTTCATGTAACATCCGTCAGCTAAAACATAAATATTTGTTTAAAAACAGGTTTGCTTCAAAATTGTTTCACATAGACCGAAATTTCGTCATTACCATCTGGTCTGCACTCGAGTTTTTGTACGATTCTTCCCTCCATAGCAAGTTTTTCAGTCTCAGGAACAACGGCATCTGAATTGTTCGAGGCTGAAAGGATACAAATAAGTATTTTTTACCTGAATTTGTTGATTGTTTATATTTCAAAGATTATAAGAACATCATTTGATGTGTGCACTTACGAATAGACCGACTAAAAACTCCTAAAGTCTGATGTGTGACGGTGGAAACGTCTAACCTATGTTGCTTTGGAATATCTTCCTCGTTCGGTTCCTTCAATGCCAGAACGACTTCAGATAATTTTAAAGAAACCTCTGCTCTTTGTTTTGGATGTCTAAAACAAGTAATTGTACAAGTGAAAATTATTATAAAAAGAAACAAAAGAAATCAAAAACAAAAATAATCACATTATCATTTGTAAATTCATGCAATAGTATTGAAGTTATAATTATTTTGGAACTGAAAAAATGACGACTTACTTTGTTATTTTGAGTTTTGCAACTTCTATGTTCGCCGGAGCTTTTTCCCATTTTTCGGCAATATATTTTGGAATTTTCACTAGCCAAACACCTCGACTGGCATTGCTTAAGTCTAATTCCCTTTCGTTATGACCGGGATTTTTGTGGTTTGAGTTGTTCATTATTGTTTAGAAAAAATGACAATCTGCTCAAGATAATAGCAATGTTTATTGTTGTCCACCAACTGCCACATGAACCACAACAGACCACAACTGAACACACACTGACAGTACTGACACACACAATGACACAACTGCACACAAAAACAATGCGAGCATTGAAGTTACATGGCCATGCGCATTTGTCTACTGCGCATCATATTAGGTGGTGAGGCTATTTGAAAACGGACCATTTAAACTTGTAATTCAAAATTTATTTGCAGTTAAAAAAACACAATTTGTCTACAATTCCAAAGCTCGCAGAAAATTCAAATAAGCAGCTGAAGTTTTAACCACCTGTAAAATAGTTTTTGATGAGTAAATTTACCTCTTTGTTTTTTGTTTATTGATTGGTAACTTAGCGAATTATTTATTTACTTCAGTAAATCCTTGCAAGGAGATGTCAAACATTTTTGCTGCTGTTAAGACGCAAGGTTTTTGAGTACGTGAGATTATGTACATGAGAGTCATTGTGATGGGTTTTGGATAAGACGACCAATCCAAGTTGTATGCTGATTCGCCTACTCTTAAACTCTAAAATTCAAAAGAAAAGTATTGAAATTCAATCAAAAGTTCTCTGTTCTGTTCTCTCACTTTAAACAATCGATTTTTTGTTTACTAAAACTATTTACTGATCAAAAAGTCTGTAAATATAAAAATCCATCATTAAAGCAAATAAAGCAAAAGTCAATTTCACCTCTTCCTTCAATCTGTCGCCAACAAATGAAAGAATAAACACATTCACGTAAATTGAAGTCATTAAAACCATGTAAGTTCCAGTTCCAAGCATATTGTTTTCGTCCCAATCCTGCAACCATCAAACACACCTTTCAGATTATTTCAAAATAGTAATAATACTCTTATCTAAAATGTTTTCCATACTATTATAATCCCAAACTCTAAGAAACACAGGATCACAGTACTGCCCAACATTTCACATAGGAAAACCAAGTTCAACGCCTTCTCAATCTTCTCAGAGTACCTGCAAGGACCAAAAATAAAATCCAAAAATAATTTGAACAAAAGCATAGGAAATGTTAATTGCACAGTCACCGTCGTACTCAATCGCCTGCATATGAAACTTGATAACCTTCTTCAGCTTGGGCACCAAACTTTTCTGATCCTCTTTCACCAGGTCCTCCATCTGTTTTGCAACGACGTCAAAGAGGCTGCAGCAATGCATCACCATCGAAGCGATCATGCTATAAACGCCACAGTTGACCGACAAAATGAAGCTGCTGATGAAAATTTGTAACACGAATACGAACTGGTACAAGGGCGGGTCTTCTGGGATGAAAAAAAAGTAGTCGCAGGGGTAAGGCAAGGGTATCATCGTTTCGTTTCCTGTTGACTTTGGTATCCGAGGGGCTACCAATGGCATGATAATGTGATAAGGCAAAGCACCTCCGAAGGACAAACTCAGATACATAAAAGTAAACATTCGACCTGTCTTGCCATTTTTCACCATTATTGCACGGTCTTCTTCGCTCTCAACGTCTCTGTAATTTCTTTCCATCTCTTCTAAACAAAATCTTATGTCTTGTTTGTTGATTATTAAGGTCCAAAATTTAATCACTCCTAAACTGGAGAACACCTAAAAGATATCAATAAGAATAATTGTTTCGTATTTTGTTAAAAGTTTTTTTTCGTAATTTAAAGATAATTTTTACCTGTGCTGCTATGACTTTCATAAGTTTTTTCAAATCTTCAGCGTCGAAAAATGTGTAAGTAAGATGTGGCACCAACAGAAACAGCATCAAAGTAAAAATTAGACCAACGTGCAAGTAAGTGCGAAATCGAGCGAATGCACTGTCGTTTCCATAACGCGGCCATATTCCAATAGGCGTTAAAAGTCTACGAGCAACGACCACCACGAAATCAGTATCTGCTTTGTAATTTTCATTCCACATCTTCGAGCTCACTCAGAAACTGAACGATTTCGTTTATGAAACTTACTTTCCTCTTCTTTGCAGTTTCATGGAAGCTAAATTGTGCACGATAAATCATTTATCAGGCTGTGATTGGAAGTTCGCAAAAGTTGCCAAAGTAGGAAACAAGTTGTTTTCGTAATTGTTCGAATTACAGCAGTTGTGTTTAGGCAAAATAGTTCTTTTTTATGTTCCAAATCGTTTTCTAACTTATTATGATAATCACTGTTTATGAACTTGTTTATTTCTGTTCGATAAAGTTTACTGATTTTTTTTCCTGATAATTCAATCAGTCTCTGGGGGAGTTGCGAAAGGAGAAGTTTATTTTTCAAAAACAATTTCTTTATTGACAAAAATACAAATGTAAAAAGCTTGCACAATTTTATGTATTGTTAGTTTCACTTTGTTCCATGAACTGACGGAGGATGGTGAAGTATGAACCAGATGTTTTTAAGACCTGAAAAAATGAGAAAATAAAATTTTTTTGATTTTTTGTCAATCTACTTCCGTACCCAAGTAAACACTTCATGAGACATGACTCCGAAGCTGCCCATATGAACGACGCTCGGAGTGTTAGATCTGAAAATAACAAACGCCAATGCTGTGCGAAAATTTTTCCCACTTTTGTTGTAAGCCAAGGAGTGCCACAGTGATTTGTAAGCAGCATCTTGAATTTCCAAACTACTGAATGTAATTTTATCAGACGAAACTGTGAAAAAATATAGTTCAACGAAACTTCCAAAAACGTATTCGCCACTCAGAATCAATCTTGAAACTGATGTCGAAGTGCCCTAAAATGAAAAAAGTTTGAAAAATTAAAAGAATTGCTGATCAAAACTGATGAAATCGTTTTTTTTTATTTTGATAAAAAACAAATGAATCATTTTTTCACATACCAATAATATTTGAAATCCAGAAAAACAAATTTGCATGACGGAAGAAAAGACTTGAACAAACATAATTGATCTGTACAGGTAATCGATCTTATTAACATACTGAATTAGAAGTTCGTGCTCCTTTACGCAATTCACCAACTTTTTGAAGTACAAATCTTCACTATCAGTGAAACTGATTTTGTTATCAATAATTTTATCGTATTCGCATAGCGTCTCGAAACGGTTTTTCAAAATGTCAAAATACGCTGCGGTGTAGACGTTTATTGTGAATAAAAATATCGCACTTGCTGCGAACATTACACCGACGTAAAAAGTTGATATTACCTACAAAAACCATAGTTTTCTTCTTTCAAATAAAATTTTACATTCAAAAGAAAATTTTTTTACAATTTATTGCTTTAACTTACTTGTACTATCATTACCCATTCATAATATGGAGAAGTTGTGTAAGGAACTAAATCAAAATACCATCGAAAAATCAACCTTCTTTCAGATTCGTCTCTGCCAACATTTTCTGAAACGAATGTAGAAAAAATTAATACATTTTTTCTATTTTACAAGTTCTTAGTACTAAAAAAACATTATTTTCCACAACGAAATTGATTGTCTTACCAAAGATAGGAATAAAAATATAATGCCAAGTAACTCCCTGTACGAGACAAATCAAGAGGGCACAACGAGGATAATTAATTTGATCGCACTCGATCAAAATCTGTAAATGCTCCGGTTTGTAACTCCTCCGGAAGAAATAACTCTCGGTGAAGGTTATAAAATCAAGGACGTCTTTTCGGTTGGAAAGAAATACCAACAATTTAGCGAGTTCTGCGTACGTTACACTGATACATGGAACCACATAAATAATTTCCTACTCAAAAATGAACGAGAAAATAACAAAGTTGTGTTAACAAATACTTCCATCCAACTTACAAAAAAATTGTCACGCTGGAACCAGAAATCAAAAGTCATAGCGATGCTCGAAATGACCATCATTTGGATCGCAAAAAGCAGCACGGAATCTGCGAAAAATTTTTCCCTCCGCGTGTCTGGAGGCCACATGCCGAGTAATCGCATGAAAAACTTGGTCATCTTTTGACATTTGTGATTCTCGATCGAACTCAAAGGTTTGTACATTTTCTGCGTTTGTATACGAAAGTGACAAAAAAAGTAGCCTGTAGTTATTTCGAAGAAAGCAACGCAATAATCTATTCTTACAGGTTGTCATCATTTTAATAGCACGTTCATTTTTGTGGCCGAACGGTCGCATCGTATCAATTTTTGATAGCGACAGAAATGACTGTTATTTAGCACCGATCTCTTATATTTCATTCAGCGGTTCCACGGGTATCACTTATTATTCAAACACAAATGGCACAAAAGGGCAGATTATTCTTAGACATTGATACAGTCTGATTTTTTTGATTTGCCAAGCCCAAGACTCCAAAATCATTGTAAAAAACATTTTTTCGTTAACAAAAACAACAATGTAACTGTAAGTTTCATTTTATTCTAAGTCCTAAGTTCAAAGTACTAAATGCAAAAGCTCTAATTAGGAACTCAACAAAATCAGAATTCATTATTACTTTCAGTTCAACATTTCTGAACAAAACCAGTGTGAGACTACCAAAAAGTTCAGCAGTAGTTACATTCCCTCAGTTGTAAACATTGTAACTTTTTCATACGCTGAGCCAAAATCGGAACCCACAAAACGTCCATTTTGCAAAGTTTCAGAATTGAAACTGCAGCATATATTTTCAAAATAAAATGCACTTGTTTGTGTTTATTAATTCACTAATTTATTTATTCATTCAAGTACAACATGAAAACAATAAAAGGTGACATTTGGTGTGGACAAGCGTAGAATATTTCTGCTAAAGTTTTGTACTGGTATAGTTTATGATTGTTTATTATTTTTATACAAACTGACGAAGGATAGTGATGTACGAGAGTGAAGTTTTCAATACCTTAAAATGAAACGTCATTTTACAAACGTTTTGATTATTTTACATTCGCTGACTTACTCAAGTGAATGTTTCGTGTAACTTGTCTTCAAAATTGCCCATGTGTAAACAGTACTTGGACCTTGGACCTTTGGCTCTTAAAATAACAAAAGCCAATGTGGTTCAAAAGTTTTGCCCACTTTTTTTGTAAAGTAACGAGTGCCACAGTGAGTTGTAAGCAACATCATGAATTTCTGAACTGCTGAATTTGAAGTCGTTGGACGAAATAGTAAAGAAATACAATTCAGAAAGACTTACAATTGCGTATTCAACAAAGATAGTTCTTAGCTAAAAACTACTCTGAAATCAAAATGTTCAAGACAAAATGTAAAAGAAACAATTTCGATGTGAACAAACAATCGTTTGTTCACTAATTTGGACGGCAGAAGAGAAGATTTGGACAAAAGTGATGTTTTCGCACCGAGAATCAAACTTGTTGACATACTGGAAAAGAAGTTCGTGCTCTCGTATGCAGTCCACCAGTTTTTGGAAACACAAATCTTCAAATTCAATGAAACTGCAGTTCAACACCATTCCTATACACAAATTTGATAGTTCCTGTAACAAAATATAATTTTTTCATTCATTTCTTCAAAGAGAAAATGTTAGTTCATACTATTATTTTACCAACTTACTTTTACTAACAGTAAACATTCAAAGTAAGAAGAAGATTGGTAAAGAGTAAAATCCAAGTGCCAGCCAAAATAGAAAACTCGGTCGGACTCATTTTTGTCAATGTTTGCTGTTCTCGTCACGTAAAAAGAAATAAAACTAATGAATAACTAAAAATTAAACAAACAGAAAGTGATAGATTTGCTAATTTGTTACCCAAAGTAGAATTGAGATTGAAATGCCAAAAAACAGATTCACATATGCAGAGCAAGAAGAGTACGTGAAGGAAATCAGTTTTGTCACACTGAATCAAGATCTGCAAATCCCTCTGTTCATAAAGTTTTTGAAGGAAACGATTTTCGGTGAAATTTATGGAACCAAACATGTCTTTACGGTTGAACAAAAATGTCAGTAGTTTTGTGAGTTCTGGACACGAGACAAAAACAGTTGGAACCATATAAACGATTGCCTACTCAAAAATAAACAACCAGTTATTACATTACGATAACAATTATTGTCAACAAAGATCACTAACGAATTTGGATAGCTACCAATAACGCGAAATCTGCGAACCGTTCTTCCATCGGTGTATTAGGATTCCATAGGCCAAGAAACTGCACGAACAACTTGGCCAACTTTTGACTATTGTTATTTTCAATAGAACGAAAAGTTTCCATTATTTTCTGTACTTGAACGAAGGTGAAATAGTACGGGAACTAGCAATAAATAGTTCTGTCGAGTGAAATCTTTGTAAACAAAAGTAAATACTAACGGTAAACAACTTAAGAATAAAATGTTCGTACACAAACATAATTTTGTTGTACAAAAATGATGTGCAAAAGCTTGGTTCAATTTCTGAAAACAAAAACTCTTGCAAAAATTTGTTGCAAGTTTGGATGCATTTCTGTTGTCAATTTCGTTTGAATGGAAAACATAATCGAGATTAGACATAGTCAGACAGGGAAAAAAACGTACTTGCCTTTTGTTCACCAAGATTGATGAAAAACAAACGAAAAAAACTAGTGATATTTCATCAGTCAATACATCGCCAATTAAATAATGTTTATTTATTTCATAGCAAATCATACCAAGAAACTTATTCATTCAGTGCAGATAACATCCTTAAACAGTAAGTAGAGTAAGTATAGCAATATTATTTACCATATCATTTGTTATTTTTCTTCATCAACTGAGGAAGAACAGTGAAACATAAAAATGAAGTTTTCAATACCTAAAACGAAATGTTATTTGCCGCACACAATAATAATGCATCGTAAAACGTAATCCAAAACCACTCTTATGAACAACACTTGGATTGTTTTTTGAAAAACAGATTCTTACATACCAATAACATTTGAAATCCAGAAAAAGTGCTCAAAACGACTTGAACAAACGTGATGTATTTGTACAGGTACTTGACCTTATTGACATACTGAATAAGAAGTTTGTGTTCCCTTATGCAGTTCGCCAGCCTTTTGCCTTTTTGAACAATTACGAATTTGTTATAATTCTTGCGTACTGACGCTATCAATATATAATTTCGAGATATTAAAGGTAGAGAGGGAGGATGATATTTACATTGTTTTCTAAAATTTGTTTCCAAATGACTGATCAACAAATGGACATTTTAGAAATTCTATAGCTAGGTCTAGCAAGAAGTGCATCCTAGCATCTCACTATACATTTTTTATAGTCAACAATAAACAGCATTTATGATTAATTTTGCTAGGAGTATATTCTTACCAATAATTGGTTTGATATTATAATGCCAAACAACACTTTGACCCACGCAGATCAAGAAGACACGAAGATCACGAAGATAATTAGCTTTGTCGAACTTATTCAAGATCTGAAAATGCTTTAGTCTATAATTTTTCAGCCTATGCAAATCATTTTGAGCGAACTAATTGAGTCTTTAAGAAATTGTTTTGGTCAAACTCACTGAGAAATTGTTTTGCTGGAACCAACAATCAGCAGTCATAAGAATGCACATGCCAAGAAATCGCAAAAACTTGGCGATTCTTTCAAATTGATGATTTTCGATATTGCACAAGAATTCTTTCATTTTCGATCCTTCTGCGAAAATGACAAAAAGGAGTAGCTTGATATCGAGTACAAATGGAATAGTGTATTTTCTGCAGGTCTTGATCAGTTTATTTCCACGTCATTTTTTCTACTCTTCGCCGTATTGGTTTTCGACAGTGACAGAAATGACTGTTATTTAATGCTGATTAGCGATATTTTATTCATTGACATGATTGTTATGAATTACGCAAACGACACTTAAAGAAGGGACCGTTTCCGGATAGATAGATGGATAGATAGTCTGATAACTATAGCCTGAGGCCGAAACTTTATAGGAAAAGTAATTTACCATTGGAAAAACATAATTTTAGCTTATCATTGTATTATTATTTTCTAACAACAATATCACTCCTGCAAACAACAATATTTTTGTTATAACAAAAACAATTACTGCAATATACAATCTATAGAGGTTTTTGTTTTCTATGTCACTGTATTAAGCAAACTAATAGAGGCAAAAGCTCGGTTCATCCCCTGAATGTTTTGAAACATTATTTTTAGACTACATTTTGTTAGAAATTTTCCAGGAAAACATTCAAAGTTCAAACTTGAGTTTTTCTGTAGTTTTTCTTCTAAAGTTGAGAATTCGTCATTTTAGATTCTTGATCAGAAAAGTTTGCATGGTTCTTACTTTGGTCCATTGCAAACAATGTTATTTGTTAACTAAAAACATGTATTTCATTTTATTTTTATATTTCAGGGATATTTTCTTGGCCTAGTAGATTATGCAAAGTGGACAGCAATAATTTTCTAGCGGAGAGAAATCTTCGAACATTTTCGTTTGTTTGGGTTGACTTGATTGACTTGACAGACTCGACGTGATCATTTTTTTAATTTTAGACAAATGTTCTGGATACTTTGCAATTGATTATTGACTGAAGAAATCAACTGACTAAAGAGGACTTTACAGCAACCACCGTTACGTGAAGATACGACTTGCAGTACTGACATTTTCATTTTTGATTTGTTCGCCAATAACTTGATTCGTCTGGAGTCGAAACAAGTTCTAATATTGTGACTTCAGCAAACGGTATTTATATGCATGTTTGTTTCATATATACGTTTGTGCAAAAACTCATCATTCACTTTTCAGAAACGTTCAATTTACTAAACCTTTGAAATGAAATAATCAAAGACAGAAACTCAAAAAACTTGTTACACGTAATGTTTTTAATAAATCATTGATTCCAACTTACAAAAATCGTATTCAGTACAAAATATTAGAAAATTGATTGAAACATAAAATCAAAATGAGTTCTGACACTTAATTGATTACCAACATGTAATTTTGAATGGAAAATGAAACTAGTAAGCTGAAAGAATTTTTACATTTTTATTATCGAATGTAAAGAGTAATATAATTTAAAAAATTAGCATTGAGGCTTCTTTCTGAACGAACATCCTTCTGTGAGACGCGCTTTTCCGCCGGTGGGTGTGCACAAAATGGTACGGCAACCGTCGCATTCTACTGGTTTTTGCGCGTGTGAGAAAATGGTTTTAATCGCATAACACCCTGGGCACTTCACATCCATGAAGTAACTGTTGGGCTTCTGGACCAGCCTCTTCAATTTGTGTTTCCTTTTTTCCTCGGCAGGATGAGGGTGCAGAAAATCCTTCGCCAATGGCATTTTGCTAAAAAAACACAAAATATATTAGTATATACATAATTGCAAACTTCACATATTAGATATTACTTTCTTGAAATTCATTATCAAGTTTTTAACAGTCGGAAAAACTACAACATTTTCACAATCTTGTGCAAAATCATAAGTGGTGATTATCAAACAATTAGTCACGCGAAAATATAACAACACATAAAATTTAAAAAATCAATAAAATTTTTCTCTGACATCGTTTTTTGAAAATAATTTTGTGGAACTTATCAAAATAAAACAATTTTACTTGTTTCACGTACAATCTCATAAAGTATGTTGATTTTTTTGGTATTTAAAAAACTTTTTTAAATGGATTTCCAACAAAAGTCAAAATTTCAAAACAATTTTTTACGACTATAACAAGCAATATGCTACAAAACTTTCAGTTGTTTCATACAAAAAAATTCTCCTCACATGCAAACTCTCAGTTCCCACAAGGTTTCATAACCTCTGCAAACGTTGCCGTACATCAAACCGTGAAATAAACACTGCCATTTTCACGACCCTGTTCGGTTATTTCAAAAACGTTCCCCACAAAAATGATCCAAAAGTCAAAATCAACACTTGTCCTTTCACCCAATTAAGTTTGCAAACAAATACATTACAAAAACAACTAAATAAAATGTTTTTAAAAAAACTCAGTCCGGAGAAGGAAGCATGACTCGGTTGCTGAAACCACAAGACTGGCACTATTTACGCGACTTCGGCCGTCGAAATATCAAAATTACAACAATTAGCAAAAAATTGATCGTGGATCCGATCAATATTTACCTTTTTTAATCGTTGTTTCTCCTTAAATTCGATTTTTGTTACTTCAGCCACGTGCACGGCCTAAGAAGTTACTCAGAAAAGACCCATGGATGCCAAAAGTTACAACGATCATGAAAACGATCGCTTAAAAATTTTCGTCCCTCTAAAATGTAGTTTCTATAACTCACCCTAGATGGTGCCCCCATCGACAATCGGGCGTTGTTCATCAATTCACGCTTTTTGTTCGATTTTTGCACCTTGTAATGCCACCCATTGCAGGAAAAATAACAGAAAAAATCGCCGAATAACGATGCAATTTGGATTAGTTGCAATTTAGAAAAAAGTTAAATTACAAAATATTAATTAATCCGTTTGATAAAGGAGCGGAATGGGTCGGCGCACGCGCAGCTGTCGATTCTTTTGGGACGAGCAAAACAAGGAGCGAGAGAGAGGGTGGTGCGTTTGACAGGAGCGAGAGAGAGGTCAGTTAGAAAGTAGCGGGGGTATAGCGAAACGACAACTAACTAAAAAGATCTCAGGGAGTTGTTGAAAAATGGCAACGGATATCGAGGAATCCGACAGGATTTCCAGGAAAAAGCAACGCACAGTGCCGTTACAAGCTGGCCATTCGAACGAGACGGTAAGTTGCGTTTTGTTTTGATCAATAACAAGCTCCGGGACCTCGATTCTGGGAGTGGAACGCGATGAAAACGGCATCCCTTTTGTGTGCAAAGTCGGTCGATTTTCACGGACGAATTTTCATTATTTTTACCTTTCCTTGTTACCATTTTCACTACTGCAATCATCGAAACAATGTTATTAACACCTCCTCGTATTGTTCATTTTTGTTTTGTTTATTTTTAATTGTTGTTAAAAGACAATTGAACATTTGCATGAATGGGAACAGCTGATTAATGTCAATATTGTTTTTGTTTTGAAACTTCGAAAATTTACTTACATTTTCACAAATTTTTTTTATCAATAACTCAACATACAATAAAGAAGAAAGTATTTTGACCACGGATAATTGTGATTTTCTTTGTTCAATTTTTCAGGCTTCACAAAATGATTACAAAAATGCTGGCCCGAGCAGTACTTCTGAAGAGAGTTCAGAAGAGGAAAAAAGGAAGAAACTCCGCGAGTGGCAGGAATGGCAAGTGAGAAAAGCATCAGAGGAAAATTCAGTGAATGAGATGTTCTCGACGATTACAGAGTGCTATCACGTCTGCGAGCAGCAGTTTCAGAAGGAAATGAATTTGGAGCAGGCTGTTCTCATGGCGATACAAAATCACGGTTTGGTCTCGCAGCCTGACAGATTCGAAGATAACTTTTTCATCGATTATCATCGCAATCCGTTTTGTGTGAAACCAACTGACGGAACTGCTCAAAGCACAGCGAGTGTCGAACAAAACTCTGAAAGAGATCAGATCTTCGACAATGACCAGCAACAAGATTTTCTTTTGGAGCAAGCGGTCTCAGAGGCGATAAAGAAAAAGGGACTTACAGCTCTGACTGTAGATTATGGATGAATTTCCAAGTTCTTAAAAATGTTTTACCTTTTTGTTTTTCATTTTAAACAATTTTTTTACAATCGTTTTTCTGAGCAAAACGAACAAATTTTATTTTGAAAGCTTTTTATCATTTAAATGCTACATTTCATTATAATTGTGACAGGACAAATTGTACATATAGAATTGTAAAAATATCTATCAGATATGACGAAACGACTTTTGGTATTGCATTTTTGCAATATTATTATTTTAGTACCGTACGTGTCATAAATAGAAAAACATATTGTTGAATCAAAAATATAAAAAGAATAATAATGAATTATTGCCGAAGGATTTCAAAGCCGACGATAAAAGATATTTACAAATAGTAATTCAATATCACAAAGAAAACTAAAATTAAAGAAAGAAGGATGCGAATGAGTGTGTGAAGTCAGAAGCAGAAATATTTTTTTGGCCAGGAAATTTTATATTCGGCACGGTTTATATATTAGCACTAGTGCCAACTTAATATCAAAGCTTTATCATTTACCATGTTAACGTAGATTTATATTATATTGAAGCATTTATTTATATTATATTTATGTTACTAAAAATCATGTTTAACTCAAGATATAATAGTTTGTAACTTTTTCCCATGATTTTTGCAATTGTGATAAATTGACATATTTCAAAGTTTTTCGAATATATTTATTTCGATTTTTGAAAAAGACATAGCTTTATGAATTTCAACTAAGATTTAACGAATTTCAAATCATTCCAACATACATACTAGCAATAATGTAGATCTGTTTCATTAATCTAGCAAACAATCGATCTAAGTTGTTCATTTTCAGTATTACATTGGAGTTTGAAATAGTGGTAAAACAAAAAGTAACAAATCTGCATAGTGAAGTATTCATCTAAAAAATCTAGCCGGATTTTTGAATCAACTTCAAAGTGCCATTATGATAAAATATGGTTTTATATAAAGAATTAAAAGCAAATATAGACAAAAGTATTCAAGAATATTCATTATGCTATTTCATTTATAAAGAAGTATGAATTGTAATGAATGTAAGATGTTTAAGGTTCCTATTGCATAAAAATTTAAACAATACAATTCATGTATGATTCATATCGATAATAATAAAACAAATGAAATGTATCTTTATAACGCTTAAACAACTATATTTATTTCTCCGCCCTCCAAATTCAAAAAAGCTTGTAAAACTAAATTAAAAAGATCGAAAATTAGTTGATAAATGTAAACAAACAGTTATACTTTACAAATGTTTATTATAAGTGAATTGATTCTTAATCTTACTGTAAATTCGCATTACATCTTGACGCAAGTTGTCTTTATAAATATAAAAATTTATATAAAACACCAAAATTATCATTAATTGTTCAAGGACATTTTCGTTCCACTTGGCTCTTGCCACTTTCTTCGTACTCCTGACTTGATATCCACAGCTGTTGGAAGGTTCCTATAGAAGCTAAAATCGATCCACCTATCCAAGCACCAAATCTTCTCTCGGAACAGCCGTTTGCACTGATCATTTTCAGTCTCATACTTGACGGTATTCTCACTGACAAATCTCTGGTCAGACGTTCTGGGAATCCCTGTAACAATTTCAATCAAAATCATTAGTTTAACTTGCAAAACAATCAACATATCCAATTTTTTAACAGTGTTTCTTCTTAAAAAAATAACTGACTTGAATATAAGAGTTTCCACCAGTGACCACAACACTGCCATAAAGAGCTGGTCTGACATCAACATCGCACATTCCAACACTGGTTGTGACAATGTGTCCAACACCCAACATGGTATTTCCAACCATACCACCCCTCATCTGCACCATACTTGGATCAAACAGAGCTTCAGGTATACGAAATCTTTCACTTCCAAAGTCCTGCGAAAAAACAAAAATGTTCAATAAAAATGAACAAATGAACAAACTGGCTGACGTTGAAAATAAAACGTACTTGATGGTAGCCAGTTGGAAACTCGTATTGGACAGCAGGAATGGTAGACACGATTTTCTCATCGTAAGGAGTTTCTGAGATCTGCAAAACGGTCGCCTGGAAATCTTGGATCAACTTTTTGACCATGTAATTGTGCCAGGATTTGGTCACTTCTGGAAGTGCCTTTTTCTTCACCCAACGAGGCTTGTCATGGTCTTTGACTACTTCTTTGCTTCCAATCATGTAAGTGGGAGACAAGTCGATGTCATTGTCCTGTAAAAAAACAAAACCAAAATTGATTGTTTGGTTTATTCTCTATTAGATGAACTTTTGGATAGAAAAGTTCTATATTGATGTTTGTTTACTTGTAAGAACTGTCGACACTGCATACTGATATAATCTCCTCCAAGGGGAGACTTGACGATTGCTTGTGTAAGTACGAATCCGTCTTGGACAGGAACAGCGGATGTGTGTGTTGCTCCACTGTCCACAACAATTCCCGTAGCTCGGCCGTTGGAAAACGCTGCAAGGACGGCGTTCTTGACTAAGAAAAAAGCTGGGACGTTGTATTTCTCGAACATCAATTCCGTCAGTTTTTCTCGTTTGCTACGAATGTTCCAGGGTGATTCAGAAAATAAAACTGGATGGTACTCTGCGTTTGACTGAATCACCTTTGAATATGTGTAGTCTAAAACCTGAAACAAACATTTCAATTTGTATTCAATATTTTTCTTGCATTTTAAATTTGATTTTGTTTTTTAAATTTGAAATACATAACAAAATATTTCAAATGTTGTCATAAATTATATATGTGGGTGTTTCTTTTGTTTGTTGTATTGTTTACATTTCTGTATATGTTTTTTACCTGTTCAAAGTGGTCCCAATCGTCAATCATGCCGTCCTTCATATAACTGACAACTTCCATATTTTTTCTCGGTACATGTAGTTGTGTTGTGTCGATAAAATACTTGGGTCCGGACTGTGTAATGTTGTTGTCAGGTTTTTTGTCGTCAATGTCCATTGGTTCGACTTTGGTTGCCATACTGTTTCCATCATCCGCTATACCGACAACTGCTGGGATCTCGGCCTTAGGAGTGTCTTCCTGGGCGTAACCAACGCGCAGAGAATGGTGCCCCAGGTCGAACACCAGGGCACCAATCTCGTCTCCACCATACAGCATCCCTCCGGACATCTTTAATGTTGTTTATTTATTCCTCGTATGAACTAAAACGAAAATAACTGTTTTAAACTTGAGATTTCAAATAATATCATGTTAAATCTGTAATTTGTTTATTGGCTTGTTTTCAAACAGTCAGTTGATATTGTTGGGAGCATGAAACTGCAACAATGAGCTTGTAATTGAATCCCAACAGTGAGATAAAAACAAAGAAAAACTGATACCAAGATGACGATAAGAATGTTAAGATCAAGTTTGAAAGTTTAGTTGGTGATATTTGTATGAGTTTTTTGTACTTACAATGATTTTGGCGTAGAAATGTCAAGGGTATAAGGAGGAAAGAAACTATTAACCTCACACGGCCGAAAGACGCCGCTCTGTTTGTTGGGTAGCTTAACCTAAAATGTACATAACCTCAAATGCATACATCAAACTTTTTTCTTACCGTATTTACAGGGAATAAATAATCATTAGCGAATCATAGAAGGGTAAGAGAACAAAGAACAGTTTTTATTAGTGCAAAAAATGAAGATTTTCGCGCAAATTCAGGTTTGTTATTTGAACATTGAAAGTATCAAGGCTTGTTTTTAAGTGCGACCAAAGTGTAACGACGCTGACAAAATTGTAAACAAGACTTTGTTGTTTGTCTTTTTTTAGAGGCGACAAGGAAATATTGACAACACTTTACATATTTTCAGTTCCGTCGTATCTGTCAAAGGCTTACAGTGATAATCTTATAAACTTTTGAATGAGCTAACAATTATAGTTTTTAATGATGTTATTGATAATCATTAGAATTACAACTATATTTTTGATACCATTACATAAAAATGAAAGTTCTTCTCAAACTAGTTAGTAGTTACGTGTAATCTGTAATAGATATCTTCGAATGAATTGGGTGTTTGCAAACAGTTATTTTCAATCTCTAGATAAAAATAGCAATTTTTGTTATTACAAAACTCAAAACTACAATAAGCCATCATGACTTGGTAAGTTAAATAATGAAAAAAAACCGTTTCTCCTCATTTTCATTTTTATTATGAAATATTTGCAATCGCGACTTAAATTATTTATGAGAGATCCAGTTTTTTGTCGCATAATTTTTTATCCTGCCTTGAATTTGATTAGAAAAATTGAAATGAGAAAACTATTGAACAGTTATTAGATTGTGGAATATGTTTTAATCGTTTTAAATTGATTTTTCAATTTGTCACCCTAAAAAGAATCAATTTTGTATGTCTTTCATTCATATCTCGTTTTAATGTTGACCAAATCATCTCAATATCTTATTTGATTTGATAACACAGTTATCTAAAAATTGTCACTGATTATATTTCAGGAACCCACTGAAAAGGAAATTCATAACAATCAGGCCAACTCCTGCTCCACCTTTAATATCTCCTATCAGAGATCGCGAATTAGATATTTTGGTACAAAAGTTAATGCAGTAAGTTTTGTATTTACTATAAACACAAAAGTAAAACTTGAATAACGAAACTCAAAGCAAAATTGGATTAATTTTCTTTTTGCAGTTTTGAAGATATAAGTAAAAACTTAATTAAAAAGGTCAAACAGTATTCCCAAGAAATCGTAACATTAGACGAGTCAGAACGTCATTTGAGTACGCATTTATGTGAATGTGGTTTAGTTCATATCAACGACGAACTAAGAAATATCGTTCAAGATTATCATTCAGTCACCAATCAGGTTCGTTTTTACATTCAACTCCAGAAAACCAACTAAACTAAAACTAACCAAATAAAAACATTACCTTTACTCTTATGCTTAATTTCAGGTGGGGAAAAATGTGCAAAGTATGAAAGGATTATACGCAACGACATTTACAGAGCCGCTGAAAAAATTCCGAGACGAATTTTTCAGGATAGAAGCAAGCTTAGCGAAACGTGAAGAGTTAGTGGCAAGCTGGAGATTGGCGTACAATCGAGTGCAAAAACTGCAAGAGAAAAAAGATCGGATTGCTAGTCACATAGCCAAGTTGGAGATTGAAATCAGAGCAGCAGATGCCATTGGAAAAGAATTGTTAGAGTTCCATCATGATTTGATCGCGACATGCAGAGGGATGATCGACAAACGAATAACAACTATCGGGCCTTGTGTACATGCTCTAATGATGGTCCAGATGGATTATTACGGAAATATGACGAAAATGTTCAGTCATCTGATAAGCAAGCAAAACCTATCCGATTCGTCAAACTCTAATCTGCGGTCGGAAAAGATTTACAAGGATAAAATTAACGCTGAGATGTCGCGAATCAAAGACCTTGATATCACCAAGACGCTCCATATTTAAAATCTGTTTACAAAATCGTGCAATATTCTATTAGTGTTTACACTATTGTTGAACCAAATTATGAAACTATTTATCGTTTTGAATCAAAGTTTAAATGTGCCAAGAAATGATCCTTTGGAATGTCGAATAATTACAAGTCAAAGTGAAGGTCCCTTTAATGAAATGCCTTTATTTTGACAGTAATAGCTTTCTTATATTTAAAACTATTGTATATTTTTATAAATAAAAATTATCTACTTAAAATTAAACGGAAAGTATTTTGTTTAAGACGGAACCATCCCTTGCCTCTTCTTCCAAGACGATCCCGCACGTCTGTTGTGATTTGCCTGGCTCGATTTGTGGGCGTTTTTGAAGTTTCTATTACTCAGCACTGACTTGTCTTGTCCTTGGCCTTTCGGTTTGCCTATTGAGTACGAAAAATTTTCGTTACTTTCATTTGTCCATCAACTCAAAATCCTATCAAATTGCTATCAAAGTCTACTTTTACCTGTAACATCTCTTTCCTGAGAGGGACCAGCGCCTCTGCCACCTCCCCCTCTTCCTCTCCTCCCCCTGCTCGCATATCTTTCTTCAGCTTTTGCTCTGAGGATAGCAGGATCTTGTACAAACTGATCTGAATTGTTTCTCGTGTCATCAGTGGTATTGTCTGAATCATCTTCTTCGTCTATTACTTTGCTATACTGATTTTTGTTTTTCAGAAGAACCTACAATATAAATGAAACATTAATTTTATCGAAAAAATACAAGTTTTGATATGCAACTTTTGGGAATAAATGTTTACTCTTGGTGTTGTGAATGGTCTGTCAGTCTCAACCACATCATCTTGAACTTCACTTCCAACATCATGGTCGTCATAGGTATCATCATATTCGTCGTCATAATCATCAACCACTAAATTGTACCTGTGATAAATTTCACGGTTCTGCTGAATGTGACTTTTGTCTTTCATCATTTTGTTCAACTTGTCATACTCAAAGTCTCTGCAAATTTGAAAAAAAAAATGTTAATAGATCATTTTTATCTAAATGTATTTGATTCAGACCAGATTTAGATTTTTTGTTCACTCACTTTCTTCCTTCTTCTACTTCAGCAACTGTTATGATGTTTGCAACTTGTTCGCAAATTTCATCGAGATTCCCATTTGATTCAAAAACAGGTGGTTGGGCAGTGGAAGTCTGAAACAATAAGTATATGAATGAAAAAACGTTGAAAATCGTGAAAGAGGTTGTTTTTTTTAACATTCACTCACAGAAGCTTGTCCTGAGTTGACAATTGACGAGCTGGGATTTGTTAACTCTGCTGGTAACGTATTTTCCAAAACAGCATTTATCACAGACGCACTGTTGTAATTATAATACTTTAGACATTTCTGGAATGAATAAGTTTTCAATTAAATTACGGTTTCTTGTTTTCTTGAAAAACTAATAGAAATATCATTACCATAATGAACCCTTCGTCTAGTTCACAAAGTATATCTTTGATTTCTGACACAGCAATTAAATGCTCTTCGGGTATCAAAATATTGTGGTTTTCTGCGACATGATTGGTGTTAGAATTATTGCTCTCGCTCTGTAAATGAAAACAAATATACACATTTTCATCAAGTTATATTACATGACTTTTTCAATTTTTAAGATAAAAATTAAAGTTACCGTATGATTTTCTTCAACGAGGCTGTTAGAAGCTGATTGTGGCGATAAGATTTTATTGATGTAATCTACTTTTACAGGATCACTACGACAGATGTAAGAAAAACAATATTTCTGTTTTAATATTTTTTGAGTTTTTCTTAAAAATTAAAAAAATAATTATTCAAAGGATACATTGTCGGACAGATGTGTGTAAGAATGTCAATATCAACATCAATTGGATAGTGCATAAGATAATCCAGCATGAATTCCGATTCAGTTAGAGCATTAAAAACGAGTTCCAAAAAATGGTCTACGCGACTTTTCACTTCGTCGTCAGGCACTGGATGACTGAAAAAATATAACATTGAATTCAACAAGTTACAACATAAAAAATGGTCTATTTATATCCATCAATGCCTTACTTAGATTCTAAAACGTCTCCAACATCTTTGTACAAAATCGTACGAAATAGCTGAATGACTTCCACCCTGGTAACATCTAACAAATGTTTCAACTTTTTCACTTCTGCAATAGTCTCCTCGCTTGGAGGAATCTGAAGCCTTTTGTACATCTCTGGTATTGCATTTGCATAAACGGAAACCATCCTACAAAATTAAACCCAAGATATCTATCTCATTCTTGCAAAAAAACAATAAACGAAAAACTGGAAGGAAAAATATTTGAAAATTGAAGTCATACTTCATGATGAATTCGGTATTCTGAAACAGCGTGATTGCAGGTGGGTAATTTTCTAAGAATATCGAAACTGTCGTTACAGTATCAAGGGTGTAGAATATCAAATCCTTGAGAACTGAATATGAAATTTCTACACTTGCTCCACCTCTTTCATCAAGTTTCACAGCCTCGCCAGCGAGAAAAGTTGGACAATCTTCGAATCGTTGTTCTATACTTTGAAATATCTGAAAAATAATCGGAAAAGTCAGAAAACAGTTTCATGAAAAACATATGAGCAACAATGAGTAATTTCACCTGTGTAATGTAAGGTAAAGTTGTCTCAACATCAGTCAGATAAAGTGGTTGAATTGAAAAGAGTGACTCCAAAATCTTGCTGACGACCCTTCTGTTTTCTCTGCCGTACTGCTGACAGATATCCAACATAATGGGAATGGTGAAAATGAAATTGTCATACAGCAATTTTCCAAAATACTCTTTGCTCATGAACTCCGTCTGACTTCCAATATTTGTAACCAGTCTTGCAAAAATCACAAGAACATTTTGGAACAGCTTGTTCATAAGCTCTTTCACCTCTTTGTCATCTGGTAAAGAGTCAAGATTGTAATGTGTCGGAGCTTCTTGCAAAAAAATCGCTAAGCTTTTCTTGATCTTTGGATTGTACACAATATTCGACCAGAACCTTGAAAATAAGAGGATTTCTGACATTTCAAAATGTTTAAAGTTTGAATTATTTTGAAATTAAGTTACGAAATAACTTATTTGAAGTTGTTTAGAAAATTTAACTTATTCTAAATGTTTTTTTTTTTTCAATTTTTAACTTACTTATAGAAAGGCAAAGCTCGTAACCAAATCAGATCATCGATAATGTAAGTAATTAATTCGATCCACTGTTCTCTGGCTCCGATTATTTCGTTTCCATCTGGTGTAATAAACTGCGGAGGTATGTAATGAAGAAAATGACGATTTTCAACAAAATGTTTGCTCTGGAAACCAAAAGTGAAATCAAAACTTGGCATTGTAAAAAGTGTCGACGAAAGAAGTAAATAAATAAATTACCAAAGCAGGAACAGTTGTGATAATCCCTTTATTTGAAACAGTTAACTGAACTTGTTCCAAAGATTTCATTTCAGGATTCTGAAAGAATTTTTAATCCGGAATTTAGGTACATAAACAAAAATTAAAACCCAAATTTTTTATAAATTAAACATTCTTTACCTGAAAAACGTTATCAATGTCTGAATTTTCCATCTTTAATATCCTTTTTGAAACCACTTTAACATATGTTTTTCAATTGAAGAATCCGATGTTTTTATTTGCAGTGTGCAAAATTGTAGGTTAACCAAATCAACAAATCATTTCCAATCGTTTCTAAAAAAGTAAATTAATGATTTATCAACAGCCCTGAAAATTCCACTTTTGAAAAACATTAAAAACTGAACAACAATGTCATTCAACGTCAAATCAATTTTGTTTTCAATAAACAAACAATATTTTGCAAAACACTTCTAAAAACCTCTCAGAAAGAACACAACTTTTCGCGACTTTTGTTATTTATTGTTTGGTTGATTTTCATTGTTGACTTTCAAACATGAATGGAAGAACTGAACAACAAGTTATTATCCAAGCAAAAATCGAAAATACCTTCTTGAAATGATCTAACAACAAAATATCCAAATTTAATTTGGGCTCTTTGATAAGAAATATTAATTCAACAAGTTGGTAATGCTGACAATTCGCGAGACAGCCTGGGAGCCAGTCAACATGGCCGACATGCTTTGACTCGAAATACTTCAATCTCAAGTCACAATTCACAAGAGAGACATTTTTGCGCGCACGTTCATTTTTTGTAAATACTTTTACTTATCATTTACCCTCGACAAAACCCACTGACAACATAAATTTACACCCCTCCGCGTGTCAGATTCAATTTGTTATGGCGGCGTGCGAGGATTATATCAAAAGTCAATTTCCTATGATCGACGATGATTTGTATCAATATGTGGAAGGTAAGTCAACCATACTTTTGAATTGATTAACAAAATTTCCGATGATTCAGAACTTTCAATCAATGTCTTGTCTTTATTAAATTTCATTTCACAACATCAACTCGATTTAAAGTTCAATATCAAACTTAACCTAAGAAATTTAAATGTGAAATTCCATCTGATTAATTAAAACTTTACCACGTGAAATTGACATCGAACGAATTGGTTTTAGGGATCTTAGACAGTTCGAAGGACGATTTTGAGGATGGAGACGAGGTTTATGAAGCCATAGGAGAGGTTTTGCACGAAGTCACTGACAAGTCTGAAAATGAAATTAGGTTTGACTTTTTATCGTACTTGCACTTTGTGGTGCAACTTATTATTTTTTATTTGACAGTCAACTAGGAAGTTGTTATTTTTGTAACAATTTTGTGTTTCATATTTTCAGACGAATTTGTAAGAAACTGTTGCACATGTTAAAGGGCGAGACCGATAATGATTTGACAGTAACGAAAAATGGAGTTAACAAAGTTTTGGAAGCACCCGTTCATTTGGGGTCGTTGGCAGCGACACATAATGAACAAGTTGATCAAATTAAAAGTATATGGGTTACCACCAGGGATGACGTCATGGTAAAAATTCATTTTTCTTAGCAAAACTAGCTTAAAAAACCAAAGTAAATTTTCAATTTTGAAAAATCGACTCAAAACGATAATCGAAAAAAAGGTGACACTAAGGTTTCATATTTCAAATTACAGAAAGTTGATGCAAAGAAACTAGAAAAAGCAGAGGCAAAATTGCAACAAAAATTAGAAAAGAGGACGGGCGACATAAACTCAACGAAACAAACCGGAGCAAATTCGAACGGAGTGAACCCCTCGCATGACATGGCCAGTGCAAGTCAAATGATAAGCAAAAAAGACAATAGATTAGAAGCCAAGGCCGGTGTAAATAGAACCCAAGATATTAGGATAGAGAATTTCGACGTCGCTTATGGTGACCGAGTGTTATTGCAAGGCGCGGACCTAACTCTGGCCTACGGTCGAAGATACGGTTTGGTTGGAAGAAATGGTATAGGAAAAACTACTTTACTAAGGATGATATCCAGGTAAACTAGAAAAATCCATCATAAAACTGTTTTTGTTTAATTTATTTCAATTTCAATCTCACTATTTCCTCTCTTTCCAGTAAACAGTTACGAATACCATCTCACATCAAAGTATTACACGTAGAACAAGAAGTTGAAGGTAACGAGACTTCCGCGCTGAATTCCGTCTTAGAATGTGATCAAGAGAGGAGCATATTGTTAAGCAGAGAAGCCGAGCTTCAAGCTTTGATCGAAAAAGACGAGAGTAAAGGAAACGACGCCCTGGGCGAAGAACTGGGCCGAGTTTACGAAGCAATGAGAGCTGCGGAGGTGGACAAAGCTCCGGCTCGAGCGAGTGGGATTTTGTCCGGTCTTGGGTTCACTGTCGAAAGACAGGCGTGGCCAACCAAGTCGTTCTCTGGAGGATGGCGCATGAGGCTCGCTTTGGCAAGGGCACTGTTCTCAAAACCAGACTTGTTGCTGCTCGACGAACCTACGAACATGTTGGATATCAAAGCCATCATGTGGCTGGAAAAATATCTTCAGAACTGGCCCAATACCTTGCTTGTTGTTTCTCACGATCGTAACTTCCTCGATACGGTATGTCTTTTTTGTGGGATATGTTTTAACTTTGTTTTTTGGTTTGAAAAAGAGAGGAGGAATAAAAACTGATTGTTTTTGTAGGTACCAACGGACATTTTGTATTTACGACAGCAAAAAATTGAACCGTACCGTGGAAACTACGAGCAGTTCATCAAAACCAAAGGCGAACGAGAAAGGAACCAGCAGCGCGAATACGAAGCTCAGCAGGCGAAACGCGCTCATGTACAAGAATTTATTGACAAGTTTCGTTACAATGCTAATCGTGCCTCTAGTGTGCAAAGTAAAATTAAAATGCTTGATAAATTGTAAGTACTGAAATCAAGTTGCACAAACAATTTTACAGATGATCCATTCAAGAGACGTCATTGATTCATTTTTTGTTTCATTTCAGGCCTGTTTTAAAAGCGCTTGATAAAGAGAACGAAGTAACATTACGGTTCCCGGACGTGGAACCTCTGAGCCCGCCGATTCTTCAGTTGAACGAAGTTGGATTCCGATACGGCACGAAACCTACCGATCCGTACCTCTTCTTAAACGTAAACCTCACTGCCACTTTGCAATCGCGAATTTGTATAGTCGGAGAGAACGGAACTGGAAAAACGACTTTACTCAAGCTCATCGTCGGGGGCATGAGTCCTTCAAAGGGCACCATTCACTGTCACCGAAATTTAAAGTTCGGTTACTTCAGTCAGCACCACGTGGATCAACTGGCTATGAATGTCTGTTCTGTTGAATTGTTGCAGAATAAATTCCCTGGTACATATTTCAAAATCAATATTTTCCGTTAACTTCTTTAACCATTTTGAATTTGAATTGAATTTGATTTTTTTTGTTTTAGGGAAACCTGTTGAGGAGTACAGACGAATGTTAGGAAGTTTTGGGATCACAGGAGACTTGGCTCTTCAAACCATAAGTTCATTATCGGGTGGACAAAAGTCGCGAGTTGCATTCGCTTTGATGTGCGCGGCAATGCCAAATTTCCTGATTCTGGACGAGCCAACGAATCATCTGGATATCGAATCCATCGAGGCGCTTGGAAAAGCACTCAACGCCTGTCAAGTACGCAATTTCGATCAATTAGCTAGTCGATAAAATGTGATCAAACGAAATTGTGTTGCTGCCAATTGAAATTATTTCGATTCTGCATTGGTGCAGCAATATCGTGCAATTCAAACAATTCATTTCAATTAAGTCGTTGGCGGATGAATAACACGTGCGTTTCTTTTTTAGGCTGGAGTTATTTTAGTTTCGCACGACGAGCGATTGATTCGAATGGTATGCACAGAATTGTGGGTATG
This sequence comes from Telenomus remus, assembly GCA_020615435.1. NCBI lineage: Eukaryota > Metazoa > Arthropoda > Insecta > Hymenoptera > Scelionidae > Telenomus > Telenomus remus. The sequence goes on from CM036337.1 coordinate 13,841,298, forward strand.
CGGCGAAGGATCCATCCGGTGCATCGAGGGCGGCTTTGACGTCTATCGCAAGATCATCGAAACCGAACTGGAGGCGCAAAAGAGTTAATACCCCGTCGGAGCAGTGCATTATCATTAGTATTAAACAAAATTGTCAACTCGTCGATTATTTATTAATCATGTTTTTTTTGAAACTCAACGAAATTTCACGATTTCAAAAGTTTATATCAATTCTGTTCTTCTCCTTTTTTACTGATTTCATAGAATTTATTAATGTCTGTATGGAATTTCATTCCGACTGAATAAAATGGACAATTTTGCATCGAGTTTGTGTCCCGCTTGTTCGTGGCACTCAAACTTTTGTCAGCAAAACTGTAAGCAAAACATTGGCAGCTTGGTTTTCCAGAACACCAATATCATTAGGACAAAATGGGTACAGAGCTGGAATTCAGATTCATCACAATTAAATGCAACCACCCAGGGGCAAAACTTTTTTGTCTCTCTCGTCGCGTTAATTTTAATTCGCGTCCAAAAGTTTTGTGATAAAATTAGAGTTTGAGTCAGCGTGGATGGTGTGCCACTGCGTTGAGGCTCGAGGGCTCGCGCATTTATTTGATACCGCGAAAAGCATCGCGCAGGCCAAACCGACAGGTTCAAGCGAGCTTATCAAATTTATAATCGCAAACTGTTAATTTAACAATCGTGTCACTCCCACACAAAGCCCGAGCTCGGATCGACTTGGTCTATAAGCGTCGTACCGTTACGTGTTTGCATTACGAATGATGAAACGAGGATGCGTACTACTTTCACAAGCAAAACGGAGCTCTCCGATCCGAAAAACCAAACCGAGACTCGTTTTTTATTCTCTCTCTCTTTTTGCCAATCATTTTATACTAAACGTGTTGAATTTGTGATTCCAAAACTTCGTTATGAAAAATATTTGAATTATGGGAATCATTTTTAAATGAGAACATGTGTGATTTGTAGATTTGGATTTGTGGGTTTTGCGAATTTCAACTTTCCTTTTGTACAAAAATTGTCTACGCTTGTGAAATATTAATGACAAAAAAATACAGTGGAGAAAAATATGAAGACTGAAGTTGAGTTGAGGTGTAGATTTGCGAGTACCGAGGCGAGTCGAGGGACAAGTACTGCCAGAAAAGAGTGTTTTACGAGAAGTAGCACGGTGGAACAGTTTTAGAATCGTAAATTTTTAATACCGCTGGTATTGTTGGATATCGTTTTTTCTCGGCAACGGCGGAGAGCTTTTTCAAGAACTGGATCCCCTGGAAACATGTTATTTTCAACATTTTAAAATGGAAAATAATTATTTTCATAAATTACAATACCTCGGTTGGTTCTGTGTACGCGCCGCTGCGGCGCAGTTATTCTGTCACAGTAACCGATAAATTATACTCTCCGAATGCATTGAAAATTGTGCAATTAAACAGGCCGGCTGTGCGATTTTATTACTCTGCTTTTCAATACCGAAAAAAAATGTTTTTTTTTTCTTATTTTTTCAAACAGTTATTTCCAATGTGAAAATTATTTCTCAGTGCCTTTTGTTGCCGGGCAGAAAATAAAGGGCTGTGCAATAAATTTCAGATAAAAATGGAGTTCCGAGAAATCATCTTTCAAAGGTCTTGAATCAAATTGACAGATTTCAAATGGCCTCTTTTTTCTTCATTCAATTTTGCAGTTCAACTTTTGAATAAATCCGGAAATTGTTTTTGTAAAGTGGAATTGAGCGAAAACGTTGCAATAACGCCTTTTTTAGCGGAAATTTTGTATTTTAGCGCGATGACACGAGTGGTAATTAAGTTTGTAATTGCGTTTTGGAATTGTTTCCTTTTTTATATAATTTTTTTCCTTGAAATTAATTGTGTCCGTTTGAGAGAATATTTAATAATTCAAATTTGTTTTGCATACAATAACAAACGATAAAAAATGTACGGTTTTTTTCGGTTGGGGTGAATTTGAAAATGGAAATATAATTTTACAAATGGACATTGTAAAGTGGATATTGTAAAGAAAATTGAAAAGAGAGGGGATTTTCCAATTTGAAAAAGGTATAAGGTAATCTTAAACCTTAGAGCCGGAACTTAATTCGTTACGGCTTTTATATGTTTCTCTTTCAAGGGTTGTGACGAAAATTAAATTCTTTACACGTTTCTTTTCTTCAAAAGTAATTTGCTCTACAAATTAAGTAATTACTATTTGACATAAGAAAAACACGAATGAGGTTTTATTCGTTTACACTTCATCAGAACGAAAAAAGGACAGCAAAAACAAAATTCATTTGGTTTTCTTTTTCTTTTACATTTGAAATTTTGGTATTTTTGTTGTAAACAAGTTGTCCAACCTGTCAAATAACCTCGTCTGAATCTTATAACTGCTCTTTTTGCGCCTGTCAATAAATAACTGATAGTTCTATAAATAAAACTAATCATAGATAGTGGGAATTCGCAAAAAAACAGAACAAACTCAAAAAACGGATCTATCTTCGCAGATCGTCTTAAAGAGAATAGTTCAAAACGCTCTCTCGCAATGGGAGTCCAAAAGTGCCGCATGTCATGAATTCCAAAATGACCCAGCAAGCTGGTGCGGTAATGCTGAAATAAGAGCACGAAAAAAAAGGCAAAATAAATAAAAAGATAGGGGGTAGCAGTGGGGGGAGGGAAACAATGGAAGCTTCTCTCGGGACAACAAAAAAATAAGGAAAAAGGAAAACTCGGGAAGAAAAATCCTTCGTCAGTAACGGCGTTTTAGCGTGTCTCAACGAGCGATCAAAAGAAGAAGGCACGAGTCGGTTCGCGCAAGAGAGACCGAGAGAGAAGGAGGGGATAACCGGCCGAGTGTCGTCGGCAGTAAAGACGCGAGAATGCACAAAAAGAACGCCAGACAAGGACAAACAGCGCTCGGGTGTTCGGGTTAGCTCGTTCGACCCGTTATCCCTCTTCTCTGCGTTTCTTCCCCCTCCCCCGTCGTTTGGATCTCATGCTTTATCCTTTTCTCTTGGTGCCATTCCCCCTCCCCCCCACAACCGCCCGCTTTCCTCAGGTACGTACCCGTCACTCTTCAGGCCCCGGCCGACATTTTAATGCAATTGTTTATACTACGACGTCTTTTGCTGTTTGTTTTCCATCTTTCCTTGAAACACCGCCCTGTTTTTTGTTTTCCTTTCAATCCTTTATCCCGAGGTCATGTCAACAAACTGTTTTTTGTTGACACATCTCGATTGTTGACAAAATTGCAATTTTTCTCATTGCGGTGTTTCAAAACGATTGTTTTTGTTCGGAAAAAGAGTATTTTGTTAGTTCATCGTTTAAGGAATTGTTTTGTTTATCTTTAGTTTATTTTGTTATTGTCAGTTTTGGGAACTGAATTACAGACAGTGTTTTGTTTAAACTAACCAGTTGCTGAATTGTTGTTACGTTCGTTTCTCGTTGTTGTTATTTGAAACGCAATAGAAACAACAAACTGAAACAATTTTTTGTTTCAGTTTTAGTCTATGTAAAAATTCCAATTGGCAACGTATACATTTTATTACGATAAATGTTTATCTTTAAAAATCGCAAAAATATCTACTAGTCAACAACTAGTATTTTTGTTGCCATGGCGATCTGTCGATAGTTTCTAAGCATCATCCATCGTATAACTTTTTTTTACTCTCACAATCAACAAATAAGAATACAAACGTATACTGTGAACGGAAAAAATAAAAACATTCCGCTTGAGAGATACAGCCGTTGAAAGCGACAAAAGAGACACGTACCTTTTATTGTGACAAGTGTTTTGTGTATTAAAAAATATCTCCTGCAAAATGAAAAATTCTTCTACGAGAAAATTTTCGGAGACGTACAAGTTCCAGGAATATTTTCGATCCGACGTTTTTGTTCGGAATGGAAATTTACAGCCGGAAATACACATCGAGCTGAAAGACAAAAACAAAGCAAAATCTGCGTGAAATATGCTGAATTTTGATGAAATTCGGTGCTAAACAACAGGCAAATGTATCGATCGGTAATTAGGGGTTGAGAAAAACGGATCTATCCTATTGTTGGAATGAGGAATAATGTTTCATTCCAAATGAACAAAGCAAAATTAAAACAAAAAACCAAAACAATAATATTTTATTTTTAACTTTTGTTGTTTAATTAGAATACAACTTTTTTCAATAGTAACTATATTTCCAATGGTATAGTTTTCCAATAAAAGCTTCCCAACCCTGCGAAATTAAAACAAGACTTTTGTAAACAACGAATCTAAAACAAAAAAGTTTTAATTATAAAAACATCCAATCAGTACATAGAAAAACGTGAACAATTAATAAAAAAAACATAAACATGCAAGACAGAGAGAAAAACTACATTCAAACCAAACAAATAAACAAGCAAAAAATGAAAATGTCAATTAAAAGATTGTCAACAAACCGTTCAAAAAAATGTAAACAAAGATTTTGAAAATAGCAATACTCATATATGAAAGAGAGAAAAAATCTCTATAAACAAATGAAAACACATCAAGCGCGGTTTCGATTTCAAAAGAAAGTCATTGAAACACGAAAAAAATAAACAAACGATTCAAAATAACGTAAACAAAGAATTTGAAAAGGTAATAATCGTGTGTAAGAGAGAGAAAAAAGTCGTTGTACATGAACGAGAAGAGAGTTGAAAAAGGGAGCGGGGCGCAAAATGGAATAGGTACGTGTATGAGGTCCCGGACGCCCCGGTCGCTGGGGACGACGCGCAGTTGTGTTGGTGTTGGTGCGACGAGGAAAGAGCGAGGTGTTTGGAGAGACGGGGACGCTTGCTATCGGTCTAACGAGGTAGACTCGTACCGTTCCCCTGCGCTCGGTTTGACCCCACCACGGTTGTCGGACACCGGGCTGGCGGGCGAGCCGCGCTACGATCCCGCCACGGTGACGTCACTCTGAGTAGCGTAGTGCAGTGAGAAGGAGCGTATTCGGCGAAGTGAAATTGGTGCGCGATTGGGCGCACAAACAACAACCGCCATTGGGTGATCTCGAAGTTGACGCGCGCTCGTGATTCCTTTCTAAAAACGCGTGTAAATAAATGATAAACAAACAAACAAAAATAAACAACCAAACTTAACCCAACAAAATCACGATACCGAGTAATAAACAACAAACAACAACAAAACAAGAATAAAACAAGGTTTTACGAAATAACGATGCCGTTTTACGTGGAGGCATCAGCGGTTTAGGCGAAGGTTATGGATCGAGGATGGAGCTAACGCCTAAGTCCCGTTCGGTCGTTGAGTTGGATTGAGTGACCGGTGACGGCGCGTCGTGATCGTCAACTCGTTAGTGATAAAGCTTGGAGATCAAAGGTTTGTCTCGGGCGACGCGAAGTTTTGATATGCCGTGGTGGTGGTGGTCGGCGTCGCCTGGGTCGTTTGGCTTCGCGTTGTCGTCTCCGCCGACGAAGCTAAAATGGGATGAAACGTGCAGTGCGAGCGTGCATGTGGCGGCGGCGGCGGCTTCGCCCATTCGACCCGGTGTCCGTCACTGCGACCTGTGATCATGCCTGCCACCAAAGTCCGCCCAGTGATACGTGACCAGTGACAGTGACTAGTGATCCCTTTTTTTCGTCGATTTTCGTCCACCCATCCACAATCGTCGCTGTTAAACGAGAGGTACACGAATTCAGCCGATTGAGCACAGTGTGTGGTTTCTGTGTGTGACAAACAAGTGTCTGTTCTGTCTGCCCTGCAAGTTCAGTTGAGTTCGACGGTTCAGTTTAAGGTGAAACAAAAAAGGAAGTTGAGAGTTCGAATCGGGCTTTCGCGCGTCAGTGCGTTCAAAGTTGTCGCCGTTTCTCGAGCCGAACGAGTGAGTGCTTTTATCCTCGGGCAAAGTTGTGTGTCGTTGTAACGTGTCGCCAAACGATACCACAACATCCGATCCCAAATGAAGAGTTCGGAGCAAAATGGTTAGAGAGACGCGTCATCTGTGGGTTGGAAATCTGCCGGAAAACATCCGAGAGGATCGCATAAGAGAGCATTTTAAACGGTAATTTTTCATCCACATCTTCACATTCGTTCTCACATACCAAACTTGTTTGTTTATATTTCAAATTCGACAATGTAAACAATGCCAATACTCCAAATCGCGTCAGCAATTGAGAATATTTTTGTTTACAAATATAATTTTTCACATACTTTCGTACTTTTTTTTCTATCAAACTTTGTTTTGTTGATATTCTGAATTTCATCACGTAAACAATTTCAATATTTAAACTTGCGTCAACAAACTTGTCCGTTCTTTCAAACTTTTTTCCTTAGTTTACATTAGAGTTTGATTTATCCAGTTATTTTGCCTGCAATTTTTAAAGTTGCTCAAAAAACTTTCAACAAAAGAAGTGTTCCAAAGAATACAAAATCTTGAGACAAACAATTTGAAAATGAATAAACAGAATTGTTTATGGAGGCTTTTTTTCTTCGCTTTGTTGTGTTTTCATGAATCTGGTAAAATTTCCGTGGGTTCCGCTGATGCTCGTACGTTTACCTTAACGCTTGTAAGCTCGTAATCCAAGTTTAATTAAGTCGATTGTTTTTTTCTTCTCCATCCATGTGCTAATGGCAACGCCGTTGTTAGAATCCGCGTTTGTTACACACGGTTCTGGTCTCTTGCTAAACTCGTGCAACTATTCGTTTATGGAATGATTGTTTTCTTCTTCCTTTTATTGATATTCATCAGAAGGTTTGTATGCATATTGTCTTATTGTTTGAGTTTTTTCTTTTCATAGCAATTTCAAATTTGCAATCTTCGTTCGTTCGAAAACAATTTTGTCCCTTTTTTTTTAATTTTCCGTTGTTTTCCTTTTTGTTTTCATGTTACTTTATTTATGAGCAACAATTTTTTCACCTTCATAAATAAATAAACGTTTAGAAAGTTGAAATTTACCTGAAACAATAATTATTACCTACATTTTCAAATCGATTGACGATTTGCATGAGTTGCCAGCGGACAAAACTCGTTTTTCCAGTCAATTTTTTCCAGCAGTTCACTTTTTGGATCATTCAAATTTGCTCGCTGACAAATAATTTGCAGTCTTCGAACTATAGTAATGAAAAAAAAAGTCGACTCAATGATTCTCAAAAATGCGATCAAATTTCTCCGGTTTTTAAATCTAATCAGCCATCGAAATTATCTCTAATCGTGAAAACCATTTATTTTACATTTGGTCGTTTTATTGGAATCTAAAAAAGGACAGAAGATTTGTCAACGTGAGAAAAAAAGAAAAAAACGTTGTTCGTACGTTTCTACGATAAAAAACACTCAAAAAAAAGTGTATTTGAGTTGTTAGTTGTTCCAAATAAAAATTCATTCATCGGTTCGAGATGATAAATATTGTATTGGCGTAACTACCGTTGTTGAACGACATGACACGTGTGCTCCGAGAACGAGATAAGATTTTGCCTCAACTTTGTGACTGTTGTGTTTGTGAGACGAGATTTTACATGGGTAATTTAGTGCCAGGCCTAGACTGGCATTGTTCGGTCGACGGGTCAGAGGCCACGCAACAACCATTCTTTTCTCGACGAAAAACTTTCTACAAATGTGGAGCCTCGTTTTCAGGATCCGCTCGAGAAAACCAGTTCCAATCATTTTCGGTTCACTTTTTCACCAGTCTTTTTTTTTTCTCGTCCTTCCAAATCAGAAATGGAAACAGCTTTTTTTCTCGTTCAAGTAGAATTCCATTTATTGATTGCTCGAATCCAATTATTACATTAAAAAACTATTAGCAAAAGTGCTGTGCAGACAAATGAAATAATCAATGAAAAAGTCTTGAATTGTATGGTTTCAATTATTTGTTCGATTTGGGATCTAAAAATAAAAGAAAAAGTTTATTTTCAATGGATTAAAAAGTTTCGGAAAAATTGGAATTTTGGTTCTTGGATTTGTGTATCGAGGCGTCAGTTTAATAATGTTAATTGCGAAAAATTGCCGTATCGTCTGATCGTGCAATAATAAAAATAATAATAACTGATTACTAAGCATAATGGGCGTTATACTTTCAAGCGTATGCGTCAGTAATGCCATAATCATCGTAACGCAATGGGTACAAAGTCAATTTTTTTTATTGATTCAAATATCAGCAGTATCATGTCATGGATATATTATATTAATATCATTATAAAGAAATTGTTCTTGTTCATAATAATACGATCGGTTTTCATTTTATTTCCGACCTCTAATTAATTTACATTTTTTTCTTCTTTTTTTTACAAACAACCGAGACTTTTTCAGTGAATTACATGTTTTTCTAGTTTTTACAAAATGGGAATTACCATTCACACTTGAACGTTTTTTAATGATCTCAAATTGTGGCTTTTTTCAGTTCGGAATCTTTTTTTTCTCTCTTTCTTTTTTCCTCTACTGACATAATCAAGAGGATTAGAAAATAAGTTGTCATTGAAGAGGTTGACGGCATCGTTTCATACGTCCCTCAAAGTTGAATGATTGACTGCTTCGATTTTTCTTTCTCGCGTGTTGTAATCGAATTTGTTTTGAATTTTTGAGAGAAAAAAATTACAAAATTGTTCAATGACCAATCAGTTTTTGTACTGTTACAACGGGATAACTTTCTTAACATTGAGATTCAATTTTTCAGCTGTCGATATTAAATAACATATGTAATTACACTTTGCAAACACGACAATGATACTGTAAATAGAAAAAGAATGTAAATAAACAAAATTCGTTCAAATTTTTGTTTCAAATAGATCAATATTTGCGGACACTGAGTTGATTTTTGTATGTTTGTTTGTTTTGAAGTTTGAGTGAAAGAAAAATGGGCTTTTAAAGTTGATCGAATTGTTGGTGGATGTTAAGTTTGTTGGGAGATAGTTTGTTAATAAGGGAGATGGACCGAAAGCAAGCGTGCTCCAGTGTTACATTGAATCGAGACGTGAAACTTGCAGCGCAGCATTATAGTACGCAAGTATTGTAATATGGCAACGCTGTTTTCGATAAAGACCAAAGGCCTTGTCGTACCACTCTCGTTATTTGCCAATGTCGTACCAATAACTTGATATTCCGTCGATGTTCGCGTATTGCTTACTCAATTCACACCCAAAACGCATCCACATCTCCTTTTTTTCCTTTTCCATTAAAACAATCTCGAAAAAATTCTTGGAACTGTTAAAAAAATCCAAAGAACAAATGTTAACAACGAACTTTTTTATCAAAGATTTTTTATTGAGCCCTTTAAATTGATTAGATTAATTGAAATTATCAATAAATTCTAAAATGGAATTCAGGTGAATTGTTTGAACATTTAGAAAAAGTGTTATTTATAACTTTGTTATCCTTTCTGAAGTTGTTTTTTTGTTCACTATTTCAGTGCGGTCCAATTCCTCTGAATCAATAAACGTCGTTTTTTCTGGGGTAGTTTCAACATTCCAAAATAAATTATATTTTCGGTCACAGCTGGACGAGTGTTTGGATCCTTAAATATTGCACCGACCAATTTCACTATTTTCACACTCGAACCGAACTCGCCAGTAGACCCAAAACGTTACCACCACGTATTGCACAATGTTACGCGTTCGCAACCAGTAACAATTTAAATCACCGAATTCATTCAATCCAATTGTTCGCCATTAAATATTCCATTCAACCAAATTCCAATTACAAAACCTTATCCAAAAATAATCTCAGGAAAAATTTGAGTTTATCAGTGACTGTTGGAAATAATGAATTTCCATTATCAATTCCATCGTTCTTTTCATGTTGTCATTCAATTTCAGAAATTTCTTATTCAGTCATTATTATTTTTATAATTTTTTGATAAAACGCCGACTCGCGCACGATTGTTCGTCAGTTTCGAACTCGCCGCCATCAGTGACTGATTATTTTTCATGTTCGTGATAAACCGGTACGTTCAATACACCTTTTTTCGAACCCTTTGAGTTTGACCATTGCACTTTTGAATTCGCAACTTAGAATATCGATACGATTCAGGACAAAAGCATCGCTTAAAGATGTGCATAACAGAAGGAAGCAGGCCCTGTACACCACGTTTGGACGACGCCAACAGTTTTATTCGCCCCCCCCCTCCCTCTTCATCTGCAATGATATCTGAGCACAGCCATTTTGAACTTCAAGTTATTGTTTCGCGTGTTCAGGCAGCGGCACTCAAAGAATGACATTCTCTTTTCTCTCTTCGTTCGCAGAATCGAGCACCCATTCTATTTGTTTAGGTTTGCTCCGCTGCTGTACACGCGCCTTTTTGTTATCTTCATCTTCCTTTTTTTTTCACGTTCTAGTACACTCCTCTGGAAAAGCAATTGGCCTACTACTGCTCTTCTTCAAATCATCCTCAAATGCTCATTTTTATTTTCTTTGTTATTTTTGTTATTTTCATTATTTTCTTCCCAACCAGTTTTACTATTTCCTCTCCACTTTGATTCGTGGAGTCTTCTTTATTTTTGCACAATTATTTCGTTCAAGGAACAGATCAAGGATCGTTTTACAATCGAGATTAGTGATCTCGTTTTCTTCTTCACTGAGGCGAGGTACTTTTTGTTTCCTCTAGAAAATATTGGACTGAAAGGTGTCTTTCCGGGAACGATAATTCGGTTTTTCTATCCACCACAAGCATTTTAACTGGTACTGCGTTGCAGATTTTGTTTCGTCCAGTTTTCAGGATTTATTTATTTCGAACGAGTTCTTACTGTATGACGAAACTCAAGGGATGGATTTCAAGTTGAAAATCAAACGTGGAGGGAAAAAAAAGCGTTCTAACTGGATCCAATCAATGAACTTTAGCGATTCGGTTGCGTCAGTCTTGTTACATAATGCAAAACGTTGGCACGTTGTATAATAACAAAGTCATTTGATCTTTATTCGCAGTGATTTGACTGAACCCAAAGATCGTTGGGGTTTTCAAAAAAAAAAAGACAAGTTTGACGGTTAAAAGGTTGAGGTGCAGAGAAAAGTCATGCTTGGGCTGGCGATTGGGTATCGAATTTCCAGGATGCAATATTGCAACGCAAGCAAAGGGTTTGGCGGCTGATTTCCCACGCGCGGTTGCGCCGGCGAATTACGTTACGTGTTGGCGCACAAATGAATCGTCAACTCAAGTTTTGCTTGTTGCATCTATAAAGTCAAACTCTTTCCATTCTCTTATCCTTTAAGTGTACTTTAATGTTTACTTGGATTTACCGACTCGACGATCTTTAAAGTTTATTGCGCATCAATTTGCATACTCGAGCCAACCATCTCTGGAGAAACATTGCTTTGATACACATTATGAGCTCGAGTTTGGTTTTTTTATCTTGTTTTCAACTTTTTTTCCCCCAAAGAAAAACAAAGTCGAAAAATAACAACTTTGAAACTAGGTTTTGAAGAGTCTTCTTAAATTTACATTTACAAAGTTTACAATTACAAAGTTTTTGAAAAATAATTTGTAAACTTTGTAATTAAAAGTTAGAAGCAACGTTTGAAAGACTGAGATTTTAGATGACTAGGATAGGAAACACATTTTTATGGTGTTGTTTTATGTTTTAGTTATTGTTAGTATGACAATAAAAGGTGCATGATAAGCAATACCCAAATGTTTCGACACAATTGTCGAGGCATAATTATAATTTAATTTGCGATCATTGACAATTTAACACACAATAGTTGCAGCCCATGCATGACGCCTGATGGACAAAAGCTTGGATAATGACAGTTTAGTGACAGTTATTTATAACGTTTTAGTTATCCCTCTCGTTTCTTCTGGATGGCGACTGAAAGGATAATGATAATAGTTCTGAAAAGCTTGAAAAATAAAACGTAACGAAACGAGCCAGACGTCAGTGAAAGAGACGAGACTGAAGAAAAGCAGAGAAATACATCACGTTGCAAACAAAGTTGGATAACAAAAAAATAAGTCGCGTTTGCCAATTACCTAACGGACTTGAAATTTAAACAATTTTAGATATTCGACAAGTCGTACTTACGTCGCACCGAGTCTCGATTTTCAGACGAACTTTTTTTTACGTCTCTTAGAACTTATGCAATTTCATTTTGAGTATAAAAATTGAAACAAATTTATTGGTAAATAATTTGATCTTGAATTTGCACTTTCCATTCGGTTTGATTAGTTTGGATTTCAAATCTATCACGTGATAGAAAAATCATAAAAGTTGTTTCAACAAAATGAGAGACAAAGTTGCAAAATTGTATATTCATTTCGTTTGAGTTATCGAAACTTTTTTTTTTCGTCGTTCAAGATTGCTGATGTAAAAATCAATCAAAGTTGTATAATTTTTATCAAAATTACGTAATTTTACGTGCCATTCCCGAGCTGAAAAGGAGTTTAAAAAGTGATAAAAAACGAGAAGCCAGTATCTGAGATTTCGGGTTAATTTATTGTTCAAGGCGTTGCAGTATCATAAACTTTGAAAGCACGGAAACATAAAATGTTTGACTTTTTAGCAACTGTTAGGCGTCGAATGCTAAATACCACGCACGAGTTTCGATGATTCATCCTTGTTGAAAATAAAATTGTTCTAAATGCAACTAAACAATCATAAATAAACACCATTCTAATCACTCCCTAATCATTACAAATCACTAACCTTAAATCATAATAAGAAAACAAACAAAAAATTAATCAAACAAAAAAGTTGAAGAAAAAAAAAGAGAGATTCCAACGTAAGTTGATTTATTTTAGATGAGTTTCCAAAACTGTCTGCTGACATGAATAAAGATACGAAAAAGTGAGCTCCCTTGATCTCAGTTCATTAATCTTTTATCAGACCAAAAAATAATTGGCAGTCTGACAAAAAACGAGTGCGTATCCAATATTTATGAGCTTCTTTTTTTTTATAGGTGCGTGTGCAAAGGAATATGGAAGCGCGTTGCCGGCGTATTTTGGTATATTGATCGCTCGTGCACGGTCGGCCATCTCGTCGTCCCTACTTCCTATTTCTCCCTCTATCACTGCTATCTCTCTCTTTCTCTCGGTCGCTCATCGTCCGTCTCTCTCGCTCTCAAGCGATACATTTTTCTTCCAGTTTCCTCGCAGCTTCTTTTGGGTTAAAATTTTTATTTCCGCTAAGAGTGACTGTACGAAGTGCGCCTTAACGCAAAACTTTAGAAACACGATATGCACGCAGCTTTTCTCCAGTCCATCATTTATTTGCCCTCGCATCCGACGATACAGGTGTACGATTCAAGCGACTTTTTTTCATCTCAATATAAAAATAAAAAATTCCCTTTCTCATCCTTTATCCTCTTTTCAACCTCCGACTTATGAATGGATGCTGTGACGTAACTTTTGTTTGTTAACTCTAGTTAATCCTGAAAAAGTAAGAATCCATTTTTCATCCTTCTTTTCTCCAAGGTTTCAATTTGGCCATTGGAAATTGGCCGATCAATTCTGGTCACGAATTTAATTTCACAGCTTTTAAGATTTGTACACGAATTTCCAGTTGTAAACAATCAGTCAATTGTTGGAATCGTTGTGATAAGAATTTAAATTACGGAGATTGCTTTTTTTTTTTGAAATTCTTCGAAATGGAAAGATTTGTTTTTTGGTTCTTGAGTCGGGTGGTTGAAGAGGGTCAGGAGAGATTTTCGAAGTCTGATGCACCTGCCGAAAGTATTATAATTGAAGGCGAGACAACTGCCAGAAATGTGGATCCGTTGATTGACCTTATTATGTCGTCTGGGGCAGGCACGTTGGCTGTTTTGGTATGGCTTGGTTTCGCACCGGCTCGTGTCACTTGATGTTTGCCATTGTCAAGCCGAAAGAAAGATGATTCCTCGACTGTCTTTTTGCGCCTTTCATCGCAACGAAACGTGGCGTTGCCACGTTGTATCGGCCGGCTCGCAGCATATGCTCGCGTCAAAACATGCGATTCCATCGTTGCCAAATCCTCGTCCGAGCTGCACGCTTTCTTGCCTGCTACAACTCGGCTATTCACTATTCTCGTTCCTCTTTCACAAGTTCTCCAACTCGGTGAAACATCCACTGTTCCTTCTAACACACATTTTCCAACATTTTTCAACACTTTTTACACCGAAATTATTGTTTATCCACTTGTTTCCATTTTTACATCTCTATTTTTGATTTCTTTTTCGTTGCTTGACCATTTTCTTGATTTTTTTTTGCTCCAAACCGAAAAAAATCTTTGAAATATCGTTTTCAAGTTTTATTTTGAATGTGAATTCGAGTTTGAAATTCCAGTTTTGCGTATAGGTCCAATAATATGAAAATTGAAATAAAAAGAAAGTCATTGCGTTGAACGCGATTTGTATGTTGATCCAATTGGTTCTGGTCTATGGAAATTTAACAACTTTTGCATTTCAAAAGAACGTTAAACTTTTTTTCTCTCTCTCGCACGATGAAATATTCCACTTTGCTTGAAATTTGTTCGAAATGACGACAGACGATTTTTCGATTGGTTTTTGCATTGACGTCTACAATTTGTTGATAATGCGAATGACAAAATCGAAAACGTCTAATGGGCTTATGAAAATCGTCTGGTATTCGACAAATAAAGATTAATTGCTGCTTGTCATGTATCTGCGTATGAAAAGAACAAAAAATTTGTTTCCCCACTCATACCATGTTCCTTTTTTTATTGCAAAAACCTGACGCCTTTGGTTATTTAAGTTCTAATTTTGTATTAACCACTTCGTAATATCTATTTTTAACTTTTTATTGGATTTTGTAATGTGTAATTTTTTCAGTTCATATCCATTTTAAGAACTTGTTTTCTGGTCTTGTTTGTACTTTCATTTTTGTTGGATTCTCTAGGTTTTTTATTTGACTTAGGTTTGTAAGCTCATTTTTAGTCAATGAACAAAAAAATTAATTAATTAAGAGATTCATAATATCTTAATTAATTTATGTAATTTGTTTGTAAAAGTAAACAAACGGAACTAAAAAATTTGGTATGTAAATGTTTTTTTTTGTTAACTAAGAGAATGGAATTCTGCATTGTTGAATTATGATAAAATTCACAAGGAAATTAGTAGCATCGCGGAATAGGTTTGATTTCAACGCATCCCAGCGTGATTGTGCAATGTGTGCATACAATTTTCAAGTGCTTCTACAACGTTTCATTATATAAAATTCTTTGACGCCTCCAACAGAATGAAAAATTACGCAAAAACATATGATCCCCGTTGGAAGTATAGGGAAAGTGTGTGCAGGACATTGATTTTGCGTTGCATTGTTGCGTGGGAAGATGATATTGCAAACAGTCTGACGTTTTTAATAATGAGACTTTTTCTACGTCGCACATTTCAGTTCTAACACTCGACAACATTTGTGCTCAAGTTCCAGCAACTTGTTTCACTTTTCAGTAACTTTTAGTTTCAAAAATTTAACTTGTTTGTTTGTTATTTTGTGCTATTTTTGTTATTTTCCATCAGAAAAAACAAATTTAAAAGAAATTAATGAGAGAGAGAGAAAAAAGAAAGTTTTTCCAGTTGAGAAGTAGCGTTGTTTAATGGTATTGTTAAATAGAAATAAATAAAAGTGCATTGGGAACGTGCAGTTCCAAACGTCATCCAAATATCAATGTTCGGCTTGGCGATATTCTCACGTGATTGTCAATCCGAGTTGGGCAAACTTGAGTGAAAGAACGACTAGCACGTTTAGAGCGACGATTTGGCAACGCCGCACGCTCGCTCGTTTCAAAGCTACTAGTGCAGGGCGATTTGGCAACGTCGCGCTCGGAAGGCTCTTATGAACCGAGTCGGTTGTGTCTGGCAAGGCACGTTAACCAACCGACCGTTCGTCTTGGAAACTCATTCTCATGCATCTTCTTTTGCTCATTATGATGTACGATTCAGTACGATTTTCCTTTTTTCTTTTATTGTTTTTCTGTTCTAATAACTTTTACCGTTTTTGAATTACATTTTTCATTTACACTCGTCTCCTTTGGTTCCATTTCAAATTTACCTTTCAAACAAGAGGACAATTGGTTTGGATGTTTTTTTAGTTTGTTTGTTTTTTTATTTTTTTTATTTCAGTTGTGATGTTAATTAATCAGCCGCGTTTCAATTTAGCAAATTGTTAATCAATCAAAAAGGATCGCAATTTTGATGAAAAACACTTGAAAACAATTGGAGAAAGCGGATGGATAAATAACCTAATTTGTTTATTTATTGATCGACAACAAAATGTACTGTGACTGATGGGTTGAGTGGAGAAAAAAAAAGGAATGAAAAATGAAACAAACGAGTATTCTGCTGTCGCTCAATAAGATTCTGGACGATCGTTTCACTATCATAATGCAATTTTCCATCAGTCCTGCACGTGGGAATTTTCTCACGTAGAAAAATTGCGTTGCACCTTTCAAGTAAAAGTATCGAAAACCATAAACAATATTGTAAATGAAATCGATTTAACAAAAGTCAACTTCCAATCTAATGATGGTTAAATGTTAATGCTCAATTTCTAAACTGCTATTTCAAAATACTGACGGGTTTGTTTGTTTATCATTTTCATAGTTTAGTAGTTTATTAAAATAGATAAAGAGCAACTTTATAAGTTGTTTATTTTTCTAATTTGTGCGAATTAGTTTCGTTAATTAGATTAATTCTTTGAGATAACAAATGAACTTTTGAAAAATGTTTGACATTTCCTAAATTTGCAATCTTGAAGAAAGACCAGAGAACAATTAAGTCCAAATTTCATCAAATTTTTATCTATTGACTTAACCACCTTAATGTCAAACATTCTTTTCGAAACGATTTAGAATAATTGTTGCCTGTTTCTATCAAACTATCAAACCGTTGTAAACATCTTTTAGAATTTGAAATCGAAGATTATTCAAAGATTATTTAGATATTCTTTGTTATTTCGTTCAACCGAAGTATCATTTAGACAAAATTGCCACAACTACTTTAATAAAAACCAATTCGAACGAGTCATGGTACTTTAAAACGAAGCAACTTGGGGTATTCCTGGCAAATTCGATGATTTCATTCTGTGACGGAAAAAATAAACGGATGATGTGCTGGTCGTTGGGCGTGGTAGTTGACTACAATCATGCGCTGGACCAGACTTATCCTGTACTGGACAACGTTTTTAATCGCCAGTTTTCTTCGTCGCAATAAACTGCTTTCAAAACTTTCATCCCTTTTTTCATTCCCAAATCATTGTTTCTTCCTCCACTAACTAATCCTTTTATTATTATTATTATTATTCTTATTATTATTATTATTATTATTATTTTTAGTTTTACAAAATCTACCACTTTTGACAGACGTAATTTTCATCGACTTCCTCAACCATTCGAAAAAAAAAAGATGAAACATTGACACCGACTCGATTCCAAACACGAGAAGGCTCAGCTTTCGAAATCCGTGATGTTTCATCTCAACTGTTGTATCTCCGGGACGTTTTGCACACACACGTTACGCGACTGCAGTCGCATTAAATATTCACGAGTCTCGTTAGCGAACTGTCTCTCCGCCGAGGTGACCTTCCGCGTTCTCTCTCTGTCGCTCCAACGACACCGCGCCACACAGCCGTCTCTCTCGCTCCAACCGATCTCGCCAGCCAGCGTTCGGATTAGAATGACGCGCCACCAGCAATACCGGTACTTTTCTCCGTTTAGCATCTCTCCTCTCCTTGCATTTCCTCCTTTTTTTTTTGGCCTGGGCGTGGTCATCGACGATCCACTTTTCACCTCGCACTAATTTCATCATTCATTTTTCTCTACTGCCATTCGCGAAAATGTGAACAGGATTTTGGTCGTTGCAAAATAGTCACTTTTTAATCGTAACTAATCCTGGTTTTTGTTCGTTGTAAAGTTGGGTTTTTTCGCACTAATTTTATCCTTCGATTTTGTTTACTTCTTCTTGTTTACAATTTAATTTCAAATTGGAGCATGTTTTGTTCACTGGGAAAATGTCAATTTGTAAAAAATGGCTCTAAAAGGTTGGTAATTGTTTATTGCAAAGTCAGTAGTTTTGTTCATAAAAAACAGTGTTGTTTTACAAAGATTTTGCTCGTCATATTGTTCGTCCTTAGAATAACAAACGGCAAAATGGTTGTTCAATAATGATAAATGATTACAACTTTCCGAAGCCGTTATTTAAACAATTAAGCAACGATTGTTTAATTGTTGAAACGAATTTTGTTACATAAGGCGTCGCATTGGCAGTGAGAGAGGATCGTTTAGTTGCAACTGTTGGTGCAAATGTTAACTCGGGAGCGAAATTTTGAAACTGCGATAAGAATCAGAAAGTCGAAAACTGGAAGCAACGAAAGTGAAACAGACGAACAAAACAAGGAAGAACGGGTGGAATAAATTAATAAAGGGTGCGCTGGTGGGGCGCAGCGCACGAGATTGAAGCGTGTTATATTTTTGTCGTGGCATTGGGAGGAGTTGTCACGTAGGTTGAATTTTTGTTTGCGCGATCGAAGTCGGTCGGTTCGTTGGTTTGTTGACGCCGAGCACCAAAGTCACAGACGCAATGCACTGAGCCGGCTACGTCGCCACTTGGCAACCCCGCGATCCAACGCGGCAACGCCGCGCGCACCTATTATGTAACACCCGTCAGCTATTGGGGGCGGACATGGACACGAACACAGCCGCCCAGGGAATTCCCTTTTGCCCCTATCCTGCTCCGCTTTGCCCTGCCCCGTCCTGCCACCCCAACATTCCGACTTAACTTGCATAACTCCACTTTTTTTCCTCCGCTCGGTTTTTTTTTACTTTTTTCCATTTTTTCATTTTCTCATTTTATTCATTTTATTCTAGTCCATTCCTACACCCTGCCCCTTTTAACCCCTGTGAATATTTCAGTCGCAAAAATATCAACGATTGACAACTCGTATCGCCTTTTTTCCCCGTATTTTTTGTTTTAAATTGTTAGCGAGATGAAGCGGAATTTGTATTGGAAAATGGAGAGCAAAAGATGATCAATAATGAAGAGCACAGTTTTTCCTGTCCTGTAATTATGCATCGGACGCAAAGTTCAGCTTGACGAACTTTAATCCGACACGAAATTATTAATAAACGAGGAAGACGCGGTGGTTTGAATGTTGTAACGATTCGAGTTTGTTTGTACGAGATTGTGATGTGTAGAATGAGTATTGACTGTTTCTTTACAGTTTATTGGGTAGTGGATTCGAGTTGCGAGTTTATAGTAGAACTGTCAAGGGAAATAATGTGACAATCGTCAGACAATTTTGAAGAAATAATACCGATTTGGTTGAGACTTGTCAGTCAATTTATTGTGACAACTTTTTAACCCTTTTTATCAGATTGTAGCTCTAGGGGTAAATTAAAGTTTTGAAATTATGAAAAAATGTGTCTTAGTAGTTTGAATGTTGAGTTTTTAGTGTTCAGATGGAACAAACAATTCTAGTTAGAAATCATAATTATTACTAGAATTTGAAAACAAAATTTTGTTTCGTTTCATGTTCTTTTGATTCTATAGTCCCAGTTGACAATAATTCTAATCCATTTTGTTTTTGATTTCAGGTAAGCTTTCCTGGGTGGATTATTTCGTAGGATAACATTTTAAACTTGGATTTGCAATCTTGGGCTAGCATGTAAGTTGAAAAGAGACAACAAAAGTTGAGAGATGGAATAGTTTTTTTTCCTGTTTGTTTTTTTATTGTTTTTTTTTAGTGCAGAATTTGAAATTAGGAATTTGAAAGAGTTGACAAGATGAGTTTCGAGAAAAAAAGTGCCGTTGGGTTGATTAAACTGCAGTGGCTGGTTTTACAAATGACGATGACCCTGACACACATTATCTTGGTTGAAGAATACGCAGTGTAGCATCTCGTCTCAATCAATTTGTCCTGTCATTCTGCGATGCACAACAATTACTTTTATTCGAATCCATCGATTAGCGCGAAGTCGTTAAGATCGGCCTGTAATTATTGCGAATCAAACGCCGTCTTAAGGGTTAACCAGCGACGCTTTTTTTTTTCACTCGGCGTTTTCTTTATCATGCCTCCATCGCGTGTATTTATTGATGCATCAAATGTCAAAGCGTTTTGCATAAAAATTCCAATTGAACGCGTCCATCAGGCCGTTGACTTTGATCAACATTTGATATTCCATCACGAAGGTGAAATTTTATTGCCAACAGTCGAGTAAAAGAACAAAAAACGACACTTCGTCAAGTGTTATGTAAAGTTTATTTTTCAACTTCAATGTCAACTTTTGATTTTATCAATCGTAGTTCTTGCGCACAGTTTTCCCTCGCTTTTTTTTTGTTTTGGTTTCTTTTTTTTAGGGTTTGAGAATTCGGGATGATTTAGAGATTCATCTCTGCAGGTGTTGAAAAAAGGAAGACGGTTCTATGAAATTATATGGGACGAGTTTCTTGCTAAGCAGATATGGCTATAATTTTAGAATTGACCTCAACGAAGACCTTGAACCTACGAACAGCTAATTCTAATGATGTTGTAGAAACAGCACTGAGAATGTGGCAGAATTTATTATCGTTGTAAAGATTCATCAGATCCAAAAAAAAGGCTGATTTTGTTATTTATGAACAAAAAATCGAATTCAAAGTTGTTCTCTCAGTTAGTACATCAATTTCTGTTTATTAATTCAATTCCTTTTCTATTTGTTCTTTTTTTGTTTAAGAAACGTTTTTTTGTTGTTGTGAAAAAGCGCTACTTTTGCATAGAACGCTGTGAATAAAAGACGTTTGTTTATTTATTTATCAAACGCTGCAATAGAGAACCGACGACTTTGAAAGAACAAAATAGTGCGATTGAATATTTCACGAATGCAAAAAGGATCTAGGCCAGATTAATCAACTTTGAGCTCATACATTTTTATCAAAACGTTATTAATCAATAAATGGATTAACTTCCACTAATGTCTTTATTTACTTGAATACAACTGTTCGCTCTCAGCGTTTAGCTTTTGATATTTACTAGCAAAGTTGCATTACTCAGGGGATAAATTCGTCCTCTTGTTTTATTCAGGCAGATCAATGAAATAATTCGAACGCTACTATTTTCAATGTAAACAACGCTCACTTCGTTACATTATTTATTTACCCGCAATCACACGTGTTGTTCATATCAAACTCAAACTTCCTCAATGGAAGTGAAACATTCCCTGAGTTTATGCATTTTCGACATTTTAAGACCACTCAGTTTCCTGTAATAAAATGTAAAAAAACAGAAAAAAGAAACAGCGTCGAATGTGAAGGCCAATCAAAATCACGGTTAATTTTCGAACTTTCCACGTACTCCCATTACCGACGTTTTATGTTTGGGCTTCCAAGTTGAAAAACAAAATCGCGCCTCTATTTCTGACGTGTTCCGAGAAAATCGGTCCCAGAGTGGAAACGAAGGCCGCTCTGTGACAAACAACAATTTTCAGGCCCCCAAATTGCTTCATTTGAACGGACAAAAAAACGTTCCAAGTAATTCATCCGACTGGCTCAAATTATTATGTCGTTCATGGAAGTTGCAGAACACGAAATTGCTTACAAATAAAATGGAATAAAATTGAAGAAAAAAACGAAGAAGGAATATTGAATAAAAGTCAATCTTTTTCCATCCATTGTGGCGGTTTCTAAGAACCGATGAAAAATGAATGATGGAGGTGAAAACGAACAGGATTGTTAGTCAGCACTTTCGACAATGGAAAAATTTCGCGCGAAAATTGAGTGCTGGGAGAGGAGGGTGGGGAGGGAAAAAGGGTTATAAGGTTTTGCAAAAGAAACGAAAGATAATTGCGCGAAAAATAGCGTCATTTTGAACCGGTTTTGTGGACGCTTTTTGTGGCGCTGTCCTCATTTGAGTTCATGATGTTCTGCATTGCGACGCTCTCCATACTTGAGCAACGGCATTTTGCATTCAACGATTACTGCACGCACGGACGCACTCCTCTCTATATGTTTCTACGGGTTCGGTGCAATTTCTTTCGAGATAGCAGCAGAGGCTTCTCTAGCCACTTTCTCTGTTGTGCATTTCCCAGGGGTTACATTGCGGCAAATATTGTACAATTGTTCAATTACATCAACGCCTAAAAAGTCAACTTTCCAAACCAACAATCAAACTTGGCTTACACGCGTTATTATTTACTCTTTTTGTTGTTGTTGTTGTTTCCAACATTTTGCTTTCTAATTTCATTAAAGTAGTACGATCGTTTGACAAAAGTGATTACTAAATGAAAAAAATATATTTTCTGATAGAGAACTTCACGCTCTATCAGAAAATGCTCAGAAATACTATTCTTGCCGAACTAAATTTCGAGAAAATTAAGTTTGAAAATCGTCAAATTTAACATTGGTCCTTATGGAGGGTCATGTCTGCCGGAGACAACTTTGAATTTTAGTCAGAGATGTGAAGTTGCTAGAACAACAAAAAGTATCTAAATTAAAGTTAAGAATCTTAAGAATATTATTTTTCAATCAAATATAAACGTTACCGCACTAAATTAGAAGATAAATGCAATAAAAAAGTGAATTTATACCGTTTTCGGAAATTCTGACTGCGAATTCTAACCTAACCTGATGGACTGAACTAGTCAAATTGTATCTTACTTTGCAAGACAAAATGTTTTCTTTACTTTCTTATTTAAAAAAATATTGTCAGAATGGTTTATAAATTATTTGACGATTTTGAAACAACATTTTTAATATATTGTCAAACAAAATTTAGTCTTGATTTTGACTAGTGTGGTAGACGATCGTACTACTTTAACCAATTTGTAAATGTAAGAATTTGCTCTCGTTAGAATTGAATTTTGGAAAGTTTTGGTTTTGCTTCAATTTCTTATCTCGTAACCTTTTTTTCTTATTGTGACAAAACTGATTAAATTTAATGAAAAAAAATGTGTTTTTCTATCAAATTGTTTCAATACTTGTCCAAATTGATGATAATAATATAAAAATGTGTGTTCATTAATTTCGATTTGTCGTAATCAAAAACACTTGTTGTGAGCCGAAAAAGTCGAGGGGGAAAAAGAATAACAGACCGATATCACTCGAGTGTTTCAGCATTTTCGCAGTAGGCATTTATGATAATAACACATATTCAGATAATGCGCAGTAACTGCGATTTTTGTTGACCTTGCTTGGCAATTTTCATCGAAACCACACTGAATCAGTCATGGGACTGACAAAAACCTGACGACCAAACGAAGCAACAATTCTAAACCAACCACTGAGCTCCAGGGATCAAAAAATTGTTTTGCACGAAACTTCTCCACGATGATTTTATATTACCAGCTGTACGAACTCAGAATCGCAATAATCAGTACACTTTTTGTCCAGATTTCTTTTTTTCACAAATTTTTTCTCCTCCAAGTTGGATTATCCGTGGTCAAATTAAAACACGTTTTTCTTGACTTGATTTTCAAGTGGTTCTGAGACGGAAATGGTCAGATCTTTCTTCGGACTTGATAAAGTTGTCTTCCTCGTGTTGATTATTTTATTTGTACGTTCTTATTATCTCTATTTCGTCGAATGATGAAAAATATTTATCGACTGCATAAAAGAAGTCACAAGCATTTTCTTGCTGACAGCTGAGAAGAACAAAATTGGTTGAAAATCAGAAATGAAGAGCTCGAGGATTGACACGACAAGTACTTGACACATTCGTTACGTGGATGTTAGTGACACTGCACGTCACGTTACCTAATTTCGGCCCAATCCCAAGTTGGTTAGTTGCATTTTTAATAAACACTCGTTACCCAATCGATAAGCGTTCCTCGTTTTTTGTTGTTCGTCAATTTTTTCTTTCCGTGTCTCTGGAAAGTGCATGTAACTTGATAAACAATCTTCACAATTTGCCCACGCTCGGGAATAGTTGAAATTGCGTAAATTTGTAATGAGTTTGATGTCGTTAATTGGTAGTTTGAGATAGCATCAAGTGCATGCACGTTCGGTCGCTAAATATACGTGCGATTTGCGTTTAGTTACACAAGACGACTTCGAACTCAGTCGATATCAACATCTTGCGTGCAAAAAATTGTTCAACACACTCTTAACGTGTAACTTAGAATGCAAAAGTTGCGGCACAGTTGGTGGAGCGACTAAAAGTGAGCCTAAGGTTTTTGTTCGGCGTGGAAAAAAGGGGAATAAATAGAGTTGACGAATTCATTGCGATAAAAACATACCGACCGACTGATGCCAAGCTTTTCTCGTATGCCGAAAACGCACTTCCTCTCTCGACGACCTTGCATTTATTTACGCAGCCAAATATCCTGGGCAAACCTCCAAATAGAAATACAAAAAAGATAACGAACAGTCGAAACGTGAGGACGGATAGATTTATATTTTAATCAGTTTTTGTAAGTTCACTTTTAAGGAAGTTCAAGAAATTCCAATCAGAAAACTTCCCTTTGAAGTAGTACGATCGTCTACCACACTAGTCAAAATCAAGACTAAATTTTGTTTGACAATATATTAAAAAAAGGTGTTTCAAAATCGTTAAATAATTTATAAACCATTCTGGCGATATTTTTTTACATAAGAAAGTAAAGAAAACATTTTGTTTTGCAAAGTAAGATACAATTTGACTAGTTCAGTCCATCAGGTTAGGTTAGAATTCGCAGTCAGGATTTCCGAAAACGGTATAAATTCACTTTTTTATTACATTTATCTTCTAATTTAGTGCGGTAATGTTTATATTTGATTGAAAAATAATATTCTTAAGATTCTTAGCTTTAATTTAGGTACTTTTTAGTTGTTCGAGCAACTTCACATCTTTGACTAAAATTCAAAGTTGTCTCCGGCAGACATGACCCTCCATAAGGACCAATGTTAAATTTGACGATTTTCAAACTTAATTTTCTCGAAATTTAGTGCGGCAAGAATAGTATTTCTGAGCATTTTCTGATAGAGCGTGAAGTTCTCTATCAGAAAATATATTTTTTTCATTTAGTAGTCACTTTTGTCAAACGATCGTACTACTTTAATCTCAAAGTTAGAACAGCTTCATTCAGACAATTTTCAATTCAGACAATTCAATTTTTCAATTGCATTTTTTTCAATTAAATCAATATTTAATCTTTTATAGATTAACAAAAAAAGAACAAGAAAAACTGTTTCATATTGAAATGTTTCTAAATCTTGATTTCAGAATCATAATTCAATCATTAAGAAACTAGACCATGGGGCATTAATATCTAAAGAAGTGTTTCTAATAAAAGTCGTATGAACGATTTAACGCAAAAAAAAGAAGACAATGACATGAAAGGAATCAGATGTATTATTAGTAAATTGCATGCTTTATTGTGTGCCTGACCCAGATAGGTGGTGAAACGAAAGCAGAAGGTGCATCGCCAGGTTAAAGTATTATAGTTGTCATCAGGAAAACTTACTCGCGACCATTATAATGTTTTCACGTAGACTCACAATATCGCATACACAAACGATCCATACTGCTATAAACACGTGTTCCACATTCGCTCGAAAGCTGCACAACTTTGTTTTTCGTTCGCTCGTTCACATTGTTTTGTGTTCGCAAACTGACCTTACCCGGCCTGACCTCAACTGTAAACCTCGACCTTAACGATTCTCCTTAATCTGACATCGAAGCGACACCAAACGAAACCACCTTTTGTTTCTAGTTCAAAGACAAAATGAAAATAACGATGAAAAATGATACAAAGCAGAAATCAAAAATGGCTCGCGGCAATTTGGCATTCAGCGTACGCTCTCATTTGCGTCGATTATGTCGTTGAAATTTGCCGCATGAAACAAGCGAGTGTGATAGATACGCGAGGTGAATGTTAACAAGCCATTTTCGTTTGGATGACAGAGAAACACACCAAGTCTAAATATGAAACTAAGAGTTGATTAAGAACCATTTTCAGTGTTATTTTCATTGCGCTCGTAACGGAGCAGGAACAGCCTCTTATCAGCTTCGCGGATAAGGTTGTTATTTATTATTGGGAAGTGAAAATTGGGACGCGATTAATTTGAGACAACAGATAATCGAGATTTGATAGGGACTGATTTGTAAAACGGCTTGCTTAAGGTCGTTGGAAACTGCTGGTCTGCAACTGGTCCGAGCCGGAATTGTCAGAAGGTTGCGAATTTCGTCAGCCGTTTTGTGATATACGAGGTGAAATAATATAGGAAACTCGTGGCGCATTATGTATATTAGTTTGTGTGCAAAAGGTTTCGCGAGGTCGACGACCTTTTCGTGTCTTGCAAATCGTTGAATCGTCGACCTCCTACGGCCTTTTGCACCACCTACTTACATCAAACTCTCGAGAGGTGGGGAAAAAAGGAAAAATAAACCGTACGACGAAGATCGAGCATAATTTGACGCTGGGTAGGGACAAGCCGTTACGCCTAGAAGTCACGACACTAAACACAATATCGAAGCATAATATAATTGGTCATAGCCAACTTTATCCGACCAAACTTTCTTTCCACACTTTTTCCCCCCTTTTTTTATATCTTCATTTGTTTTAGAAAAACATTTGATTACTAAACACAACCTACAACTAAAAACAATGCAAATTGTAACCCAAGGAAGGCACAATTTTTTATCCTTGTCTAGCTCATACAAACAGAGATTTAGTATCTTTGTCTTTGGTGCGAATTCGCACTAGTTTGCCTTCCATGGGTTAAAAATAAGAAAGTAATTTGTAATTTTCTCTCAGGAAATGATTGAGGAAGTCAAACAGAAACGAGTTACAATAAATTACAATGGGACCACTTTGTTTTGTACAATAAAATGATACACAATGAATAGTTGGCAATTTGTTAGTGCGAACAGTTTGGAACCTGTTTCTGAAGTGGCAGCAATGATAAAACGCGATAGACCAATATTAATCCATCTGTTCGCGGTGATGTCATGTGTTTAACACAAAATGAATATGAATAAAACGATGACAATGGGCGAACAATTTCTGTAAAGACAAGTGCTTGAGAGACGGCATGGGGGGTGGGGGGGTTGGTTTGAATATAGGTACAGCCGGTGCGTTCATTCGCGTTAACAACTGCGGCTACATGGATAATTGTTTGACGTTAGAGCGGCAATAAGTTGAAATGTGTCGGACCATATATGCACGTGCTAAAACGTGCCACGGTTTTATTGAATGCATTTGAGAAAGGTGCGCTTAATGGATTTGGTATATATCGAGGTGAGGTCGTCGGCCTGGCGACATAACAGGCGACAAACCACACTTTCACGTCTACCGACGCGAAATTTCTGCAAAGTCGAACTCGAATTTGGAATTCCTAGTTTCAAAATCACATTTTTTGCTCTTTCTTGTTATTCTAAAAGAGATGATTTGGAATAGTTTGAAATTTAATTTAATGTTTTGTTATTCAATTTCCTGTTTTGTAATAACAAAATAAATTGTTTGATGCTTTATGTTATTTGTAAACAGAAGACTGAATTTAAAATTTTGGCAAATTTAAGTTTTCAATGACAGGATGAGAGGATTTTTGGTTTGTTTACGTTTTGTTTTGAAACAGAAGAGTTGAAAAGTTGTAGATTGGATGAACATATTTTGTGTGCAATTTTTCGAACGTTTGATTGATTTGAAAGATGAGAGAATAATGTGGATTTCTTTTTTCTGTTGCAGGTAAGCCCGGATGACAATGTAGGATAAGAAAAATCAGCGCCGATAAGTATTTGAAAAATGACAATTCCTTTTTTTTTATCCGACTGAATATAAAATTATTCCACAGTTTGAATAAGTCGGTATCAAACGCGTTTTTCTCCTCGCGATACATTTTATCAATGCCAAACTTTGTTATCTCGCTGCTATCGATTCGATTAATATTTTTTAGACAAACAACCGAGTTATCATTATTTTCCATAAATCATGCCTAATTTGCGTTTCAGCAATACAAAATATTTTGATCGGCCTTTTTTTTTTTTTTTTTTGAAAATACGAATCCCAAATTAGATGAGTCAATGAGAATTTATGTTCTGATAAATGCAAATTTCACACACTTGAACTTGTGGAAACATTTGAAATTGTTTTTTGATTGAAAAAACACCTTTAAGAGAGCTCGAACGATCGTCGAGCTGACTCTATTTGTCGTTCATTGAGATTACGTGGACAGTTTTACACGGCTGATTCTGAAGATTGAATTTGACCGTCGCGTGACCTTTCTTCCAATGACTTGAAACGCACATAACAATTTATTCATAAAACTCATCTTACACAATGAATTTCTATTTTTCAATTTCGTTTTTCATACTATATTCAGAATACGTGTCATGAACATTATATCCAAGATAGAACCAGATTTGGTCGTTTCAATTTTATCTTAAACTCAACTCCAAAAAAGATATTCAAAAATAACATAACACTAAAAGTGCGAATTCAACATTTAAACAAAAATAGAACATTTTGAAAACAAAAAAACCTTTCGTAGCAATTAAAATTTTTTGTAAAAATCAATTTTCGTCTTTTTAAAGCGATGCATACATGCATCAATGGCAAAAAGTGGGTTAAACAAAAATACGTAACAAAAGTGACTGCGAGTTTGTATTTGACGAGAATATTTGCATGTCTTGGAACGTGACGCTGAGAACGTTATCGGAGTAGAGAGTCGAATTGAGGCTGCGATGAGCGGGCGCGTTTTTTGGATGAGTTTTTGACAAAGACAAAAGAAGCAGTGGCAACGTGCGAGCGAGAGGGCACGAGCAAAAAGTAAAAACAAAAGACAAAGAGGAGTTGGCGGCGGGGCGGGCAAAAATCGCAGACGAGTGTCTGGGACTCGAGGGGAGATAGCGATGGCAACGGGCAGAAGAGTAGTTGCTTCGCTTGGCTGCCTGTTTAGCTGGCACTTTTCCCCCTCGTTCTCCAGTTTTTTTTACGCCAAAGCGGTCGAGAGAGCAACGAGGACGGAGAACATGTGCGCGCCGAGCAGAATCCAAACGAGGGGAAGGGTGTCAGCTGCGGAGCGCAACGCGCGGCACCTGGAGGGGCAATCGCACGCCGCGACCCTAGGAGGAGCGGTTAAACAGCGGATAGCTGACTCATAACGCTGTTGCCATGTTTCTACTCCGACTTCTAACTCCACGACCTGATGCCTTCTCTGTGCGTGTCCCGACCATTTCCATTTGCCTCCTCGGTTTCCTTTTTTCCGCCTTTTTTGTCCGCGCGTTTTTTCGGCCCTGCGCTAATCAACTGTCCTCTTTCTCTGTTCATCGTTTTTGCATCTCCTCTTTGTCGTTTATTTCCAACTTTCATAATTCATCCAGCCGAACTGCAATTAACCCTAAAATCGATAAGCCCTCCGGTTCAATTACTTCTTTCACCTATTTTTGCGAGATTTATGAACCGCGTATAAACCACCGACACTCTTTATTTTTCGAATTTTTATTTATCCACTTTTTTTCTGACATTTTCCTTCTTTGTGAGATTTGGTTTTTGTTTTTTGAAGGGCTGAGATGACAGTTTGGTTCTGACGTTGTTAGTTGTTTATTTGGAATGAACGAGAAGAAAAAGTGAAAAAGTATAAAGATGTATAAAAATGGCTGTGATTTATCACGCGGGATTATTCATTGTGCCATCGGGTTACAAGCGGAGGTTTTAAACAACGCTGAGCAACAATATAGGACGCAAGGAAAACACCCCCCAATGCCTTTCATGTTTGTCTCTCGGTTTGTTTGTTTCACATTTTCAAGTTTCGTCTCTGCGCGGTGTTTTATTGCTTTTATTTGTTGACTCTTGGCCGTTTGTGCTGTCAGGTTGTTTTGTTTTGTTTCTTTTTCCTATCGCCTGGTTTTGTTCGGACAATGCACGTCCGTTTCGATTCTAAGCACAGGAACTCGCTCCTCGTTTGCCCATGCTAAAAAGGATACAACAAAAATGCATCATTTTGTCTGTGACTGCTGAACAGTTTCATTTTTCGCCCCTCTTCTTTTTCCCTTTTTCTCGTTTTTTTTTCGTTCTCTCTTTTTTTTTAGATATTTTTGTGAGTTGGAAAGTAAAAAGAAACAAAAGTGGATAAAAAGTGAAAAAAGAAGAAAAATGAAAGGAACGAAACATTTAGGATTGTGGGGTTCTGTAATTTACATCTTATTTGAAACGAAAGACAAATTGGCGTCCAAATTACCGAGAGCGCAACTCCGCCAATCAAGTGCCAGACCAAATCCTGCTTTGCAAACCAAAATCGTTATTTGTATGCCAATCTTTCTTTCGTGGACGTTGTTTCAAGTCTTCGGATTGTATCATAAAATACACGGTTTTGTTCAAATTTGAAAAAGAACAATTTCGCTTGAATGTAAAGTTATAACAAATGATGACAATAACAAATAATAAATGAGACTCAAGTTTGCATGAAGAAATTGAAACATAAACACGAAATAATAACATGAAAAACAAATGTCCCGGGAAGACTGAAGTTTGTGTTAGTTTTGTTATTTCATTACTCGTCAATCATTATAATTTGTGCACTCGACATTTGCTAAAATAATCTTATCAATTCTTATCAACGTCAAGTAAACAAGTCGTTTCAATGAACATCAAATTTTTAGATTCCATCAGGGGTGCGGGCAGAGAAATAAAACATTACAATTGCAGAATACATTGTCTGAAAAAACCATTCATACTTCTATTCGTTTTAAAGTTGTTATTGCAGTGGAGTTTGCTAAATAAGAAAACAAGTTAAAAAATCATCAGTTTGTTCATATTACTTGTTTACGAACATTACGAAGCGTTGTTATCATAAATTAAATTTAGTATTGAATATTTAATGTGCATCTCCGTCTTTTTGAATCGCGTAGTACATACTCTATCTCTCTCTTATTCATGGGGTATTGTTGGTAATGCAAACTTCAAAGTAAAATTTCAATAACATTAATTCAGAATTTTGTTTGAGTATGTATCTTCTGAAATGATTAATTTGTTAATTGAAAAACCCAAACTTGTCAATTTTGATAATTTATGAGAAAGTAAAGTCTGATTACCAGATATATCTTTTGCATCATTGTGATAATAAAAATCAAAACCACGACATTTCTTTATCAAGTCACATTTTGCAACAACAATGTTAACAGTAGAGAAATCTAGCCAGAAAGTCGGTACTGCGCACAAGAGTAACAAACGTGGAGATAAAAATTTCGTCGGATCACACTATGTGTGAAATCGCGAATCGTGTCCGTTATGCAGGAAGATAGGCACTAGGAGAAAAGCACAGTTAAGTGCGCCGGTGTTGGTACAATGTGATGCCAAACGAGGTCACAAATTTCATTTTCAATTATAACACGCACCCAACAGTATCGACGTGACGACTCGCGATAACAATGTGCAACCATTTTTTCGTGCCATCTTCACCCGTGCTCTCCATTTTTTGTCTCCCACACTGCGCAGGGTTGCAGAAAAAAAGAGAACCAGAAAAAAGACAGCAACAAAAAATTGGTACGATTGAATTTGCAAGGCGCAATTTGCGCGGCGAAATTGAAGAAGGGGCGATGGTGTTTTGCACGCAGGGGCGAAAAAAAGGAGGCAGAGAAAGAAAGAGGAAGATAGAGAAAGAGAGAGAGGGAAAAAAAGGAATTGAATCGCGATGATTGAGGAGGGGCGACGGGAAGGAAGAGAGCGACGTGTGCGTGGAAGACGCGCGGCTTGACCCAGAGACTCGTCTGTTGCGGCTTTCTTGGACGGAGCCCGAGAGCGAGTCTCCCCGAGTAAAATTCCTCGATGAGAAACGGAGCGGGGAGGTGCGATTTGAGGCTCGCTCGCCAGCCGTCCATCGTGGCACTTAGCTACTTTTATTCCCCACCGCGCGTCCCTTCTATTCTTGCCAAATAAAATCCGCGCCTCTCCCCTCCCCCTCCCCTCCCCGTTGCCAAAACAAATGCGCGCCATCTTTTTCGACGTCTATCGGCGTCTCGCTCGCACCCCCGTCCCCGAGCGAAGGGCACTCGCGCACGCCCTCGGTTATCTCTCTCTCACTCACTCCTCCATTGGCTCTGTTGTCTCGCGCGCCTTTCACCGATGCGCGCGCACGTGGTGGGGCGTCGCGCCACGGGGCTCCGACGGCCGTCGTTCTCTTTTCACATTCAGACCTCTCGGACTTCGCATCAAACGTAATCTCCGTACTACATCCAATTATCCTCACCGCGTTCAATAGAATCCTTTTTTTCTTTCGTTCTCTTTCTCTCTCATTTTTTCTCTATATCTTTCGCGCTCGCTTTCCGTCTCTCTCTTTCCCTTTCGTATAATTCTTTTGAAACTCGCGAGAGCAAACCCAATGGCAAAATCGAATGAAACCATCATCATCCCTGGCTTTTTGTGCTTCCACTGGTTTTTGTTTACTCTTTTTCCCTCTTTGTTTACTCGTTCTTTTTCTGAAAAATACACAGGCACAAGTTGTGTTGGTTGGAAAAAAGAACCGCAAATCTTTAGTGATGACGAAAAAGAAAAACATGGAAAAACAGGTTTGGACACGTCGAAGAACGACAACACCAGGATTATTTTCGCGTATCCTCGTATCGCTGACTCGCAGGTTACATGTCTCAGTTGTTTTGTCCACGATGGCAGTTTTGCAGAGCAGAAACACGACGTGAAGCGACTCGCGCGAACGAAGACGAGCGACTCCCAGGGAGCAACATCGAGCGGCACGGTTATGTCGGTCGTGGCGGGCGGGTTTCGAGCGGCGCCCCCCTCCCCCCACCCCAGCCCCGATGCGCGTTCTCTATTTCGTTGTCGCCCCACTCCGAATCGAATCACCTTGCATATCAAAACCGCGCGCTCTCTCTTTTCTTCATGCAACGGCCTAGACGTCCAACGACGCTTTTATCTTCGCAAATTTACAAAGCGACACCACCACCCTTCGATTTCAGTGCGACCCAAAAGAGCGCCCGAACAATGCCGACGAAAAAGCGCCGGTCCCTCGCACATCCCCCCACCCCCGCGACGCCGATCCTCTCCGCTGATGTTTTCTCAACGGTCCACTGGGGATAGTCGTTACTCTCAACTGAATTGCAATGTTGCCAATCGGAGGAGCTTTCCTTTGCATCATCACTCGTCCTTCCTGCGTCCGCCCCTCCACGGGCTATATTTGTTTAGAAAAATGTCCTGACCTAACGTTGCCATATTTAGCGTTTCCGACTTGTGGCGCGGCTTGACGACGTATCCTCGCAATCGGTTGCCCTGTGGATTGTCGACGATGAACTTGAATCTTCGCTAATTTACAGTCAAGTTTGTTCAAGTTCAACGTTTTGTTGTGGATTGTACAATTGTGGTTTTATTCAATTAAGTTTCAGCTTGAATGTTGATAAGGGACGTTTGAGAAATTGAAATTGGGGAAATGTTTTTGCTAAAGATTGACAAACTGTACAAATAAATGCTACTACAAAATTGTTTATATCAAGTTGAGCTTTATTTTGCGATTTATTGATTTCCATTTTGAAAAACCACTTTTTGTTTACATGGGCTCTCATTGTAGAGATAGTTTGTTGACAACTTCATACCAAAAATTCTTAGAAAGTCCTATCTTAGAGAGTAACGATGTTTCTCAAATTCTACATAATACAAAATGCGAAGTCTTAACAAACAAAATTATACACTATAAAGTGAACAATCCTGGCTTGTAAACAAAATATTTGAGAATGAAAACAATGCTCGTTTGTAAGAGAAAGATAGAATGTGTACTACATTGGTACTACTACTACTACGTGAATCGTTTAATGTTAAATGTTTTATTTCAGAAAACAATTTGAATTATTGAAAAAGTAATTTTAAAGTATTTTGTTTACATAGTAAATTTGCTTGATTGACTTCTTACATCAATAATAATAAATGAAATGAATTAAACTGTTAGTTCTTGAATCCAGGATGAATTTGCAGCATTGAACATAAGAAGTTCTCAGAATCCGAAACGGCTTTCGAACCAACTCCATTGAGTTGCTTGAATATTGAACTGATTGAAGTAATTGATTTATTTTTGGCCCAGTCGAAGATCCAATCTGTTTTGAATGAACTTGAACTTAACGTATAGCTGCTTTCGCAGCAGCGACTTGAGCGTTAACATCGCAAGATTGTTGCGATGATGCACCGACCAGAATCCTGCACTTATGAAGTCTTTGAGATGAGTTGATAACAACGTTTACTTGAGTTGCCTTTGAACCAATTAAACTGCATTACCCTTGGAATCAGACTTGAAACATCCATCTTTACACTTCGAATTCGCAGAATTGCTATTTTTTATGTCGAAGCAATTTTATGTAATTTCAAATAAAAATTTTTCATTGACATTGAATCCTTCAATCGAAACAATTTTTACTGCACGATTTTAGTTTTGAACATTGAGCTGAAATTGAAAATAGTCTGAAAATGACGAAAAAGTAGTTTTCAAAAGCGCTGTTAATTGCGAAATTGTTGGACAATGATTTTCATTTGAGACTTCATCTGGAGAGTGAAAGATGAACAAAGGGGCTAGTCAGGAATAAGTATACTTTATTACGGCTTCTGTTCGGAGCTGTAATTCGCGCAACGCGCGCGGCAGAGAAAAAATGAACGAGAAAAAAGATTTTTATTGAACTTGATTTAGTATTCAGGTCGATGAAACGTACGTCCTTCGGTATAAAATCGATTCAAAAATGGCTCGCTGATTGAATCCCATTAATTTCTTTACGACTCGTCTACACTGTTCTCGTTCTCACACTGATGTACAACAGCGAAAATGAACTCCAAGAAACCCAAATTTAGCATCCCAATTTCTGTCTCTTTTTAAAAATTGTCATTTTTCAATTTCTTTACTCTCAAATTAAGGTGGTTGTCGATAAATAAAAACAGTCAAAATCGCATCAAATTTTGAATACAAAAATTTGACCTTTGTTTACATAACTTTAAACAAAAGTTAAAAAACAACATTAGTAACCAGTACATCGTTGTTTTTTAAATTTTATGCGATTCTGACTGATTTTTTTTTATTGAAAGAACTACCTATAGAAAAATTGGAATGTTTTTGTTGGAATTTGATTGACTGATGATTTTGTATGTTGTAGGTATGGACGCGTGCAAAGCGTCAAATTGTTACCACGGGGTGAGGAATGCCCCGTGGATGGAAGTTGCGGGAATTCACTTGGTGAAGGCAACGAAACAGGATCAGGATCAGGAGGGTCCGACGGCGGCGATGGCGGCAGCGTTGGCGCTGCCAGCGGCGCGAACGGCGCCAGTATCAGTGGCTCCAGCTCGACGACGACCGGGGGAGCATCCGCGACGGTGGCGTTCATGGATATCAAGTCCGCAGCGAAGGCCCACGCGACAGAGCACACCATCGACGAACGAGCTCTCACCACTCAGTACTATGAGCCTCAACATCTTCAACATAGATTTCCCTCGCACGGGTAACTTCACTTTTCATACCTCTCTTCGTTCAATCAAATTAAACCAGAATCTTTGAGTGATTAAAGTTTCGTCACTTGATACACGTAAGACGTAATTACATCCGGTTGCAAAACCTTGATACCATTGACATTATTTGTGAGACAAAAGTAATCGGATTACAATAGAATCGCTTTTTTCTCAAGCGACAATTGTTTTTTAAACAAAACCAGACGGACACATCAAAATTATAACGTTTGTATCGGTGATTTTGCAAGTTATTTTAATGATGCTCGATAGTCGTACGAAAATGAACATGTTTTCAAATCACCAGACCAGGCTTTGTGTACGAAATTTGTTTGTGTTTTGAACTGGTATTGTTGATTCCAAGTTACGGAATTCGAATGCTCAAATTCGTGGTGTGAAAATTCAACGGAATGTCAACTTTGACAATTCGAAACAAATGAATTGACGAAAAAAATAATGTTTGTTTGTTGTTACAGGAGTTCAGAGAATTCCGGATCCAGCAGCAGTGTTGGAGGAGAAAGGGATCGTGAAAGGGAGCGGGAGCGAGAGCGCGAGAGAGAACGAGAACGGGAGCGTGAACGAGAACGTGAGAGGGAACGAGAACGGGAGCGAGAGAGGAGCGAGAGGGAGAGAGAACGAGAGCGCGAGAGGGAGCGAGAACGGGAGCGCGAGCGGGAAAGAAGCGACGGGTTCGAGTCCAGAGGCTCGCACGGGAGCTTCTACGCGAGCGAGAGCAGGAGCAACCGGTCGTGCGTGGGCGGCGCGGTCGTCGGCAGCGGCGTGGTCGTGGGCGACCCGACGGCCGTCGATCCAGGCGGCTACATGCCTCGGGGCCGACCGCCACCACCTCCTGGTAGCGCCTATCACGTGACGTCTACGAGGGCGAGGGACCGGCTTTACCCGCGAACCACTTCGTACTCGAGCGGTCCGCCACCCCCGCCCCACTTAGACCGCCACCGCACCACCATCATTAACTCCTCCTCGTCATCCTCCGCCTGGTCCTCCTACGAAACTCCTAGCTCGAGGTACACCTCGATACCACCGCCACCGTCTCCTGCTAACGCTGAGTCTTATGACGAACCAGGTAATTTCATTCTTTTGTTTTTTTTTTTCATTCCACTGTCAATTGGTTTAACTTGTGTAAAATGTTTTCTCTTATTGAAAAGGTTGTTAAAAGAGCTTGTTGATTGGAAACAAAATGAAAATTGAATGTTAAATTGATCGTTGATGTTTTGAGTCTAGTTAAATTTATTAACAAACTTAATGATCGGAACAAAACCGAATGAGATACGTACATTGTCGGTTGATAAATATTCACGAGACGCACAATTGAATTTTTCATCGATTTCGAGTTTATTTCATAAACAACAAGCTGAAGGAGTCAAATACGGAGTATTGAGATGAATCGCTCCATTCGCAAACGTTTAAAAACGAACAAAAGCCATTCAGGGGGATGAAACGCAGTCTATTGTCAGGGGGAAAGAAAACGAACGCCAAGTACAATTGTTTGACAAAAAGATGTAAAAATGAGACGGCGTTTTATTTCATTTTGCGACAGAAAAAATTTAATGAAGAAATTGGGGCTTGAGAATGAACTCGAGCGCATTCAGGTTATAATTAATTTCCATATGGAGGAAAAAAGAGCGAGCGAAATGAAAAGACGGAAAAAAGAGCGAATTCAAGTTGGTCATTTTTATTTATGCTTCATTGTTCGCTTGAAATTGCATCGGCTGATTTTTCATGACGGTTTCACCGTGCGACATGAAACAATAAGCCTTGAACAAACTGGCACTATGAACTCTATTAGTCTACGTTCAAAGTTCCAAGTTAAAAATAAAACTAAGTGCTAATAGCGCTTTTCCATAATTTTTATCGGGAACGTTATTAGAATGATTTGTAATGTGTACTCTGCCATAACAATCAAACGTTTTGTGACTCACAATTATTAGACATTCAATAACTGCTGCAACAACAAAAACTGTCCTCTTTTCTTTCTTGAAAAACCAAACTTGAATCACACTTGATAAATCATTGTTGAAACAAATTGTGGGAGCAACTAGGAGTCATTTTCAATTTTGTTATTTTAAAAATAGAATGGGATAATTGATGTTCAATTTATTAAATAATTTACTGACATTTGTGTTATCTTGATAAGATTTAAAGTTAGGCATAAAAAATGTGATGACACGACTTTCTGAAAAATACTTAATGGTCATAAAAACTGAAAATCTGGATATAAAACTTTGAAAACCAAACTTTTCCTTAGTTTTACATTATTTTGTCAAATATTTTGGTTCTTTTTAGTACTTTTGATGGTCGAAACTTGTTTAAAATCAACAAAACAATGCCCAATCGTTTAAAATGTTTGTAGAAATTCGATGGATTGTTTTGTTTCTAATTGTTTCAAGATTAGATTATGATTACGAAGATTGACTATGAGATTATGATTGGAAGCGAAATTCACTGATGAAACTTGTCGAAACAAATAGTGATAACAGAATGTAATTTGTTGTTACAGTGTCAGTCGTAGGAGTTGGAAGCGAAAGAAGTAGTAGTGGAAACTGTAGCCTGAGGCAACATAAGAAACAACGAAGAAAATCGCGAAGTGGCAGCAGTTCGCCGAGCGGTAGCAGCAGGTCGGGCAGCAGCAGCAGCAGTCGCAGCAACAGTTCCGGCGGCAGTTCAACGCCCGGCAGCGACTCGCCGGCGTGCTCGCCGCACCGCAGCAGCAACGCCGCGGTCACGGAGGACCGTCGGCCGCTGGCGATTTGCGTGCGTAACCTGCCGGCTCGCAGCAGCGACACCTCCCTCAAGGACGGCCTCTTTCACGAGTACAAAAAGCACGGCAAAGTGACGTGGGTGAAGGTCGTGGGCACCGCCAGCGACCGCTACGCCCTCGTCTGCTTCAAAAAGCCCGAGGACGTGAAGAAGGCTCTCGAGGTCTCCCACGACAAGCTCTTTTTCGGCTGTAAGATCGAGGTCGCGCCCTACGCGGGCTACGACGTCGACGACAATGAATTTCGACCCTACGAGGCTGAGCTTGACGAGTACCATCCCAAGGCCACGCGAACGCTCTTCATCGGTAATCTTGAGAAGGACGTCACAGCATCCGAACTGCGAAAACATTTCGAACCATTCGGTGAAATTATTGTAAGCGTTTTTGCAAAACTAGATTGAGTATTTTGTCTACGTTGTCAGTCACTTTTGATTGTTGAACTGCTTTTAATTTCCCTTCGTTTTCGTTTTGATTGGAAAGATAAATAGTGATTGTGTACAAATAGCTATAAAAGTGGTTGAGTGTGGTGTCAATGACCCTTTGAGTGTCGGAGTTTGGAAATGATTTGGCAAACGAAATTAGCAGTTGAATTTTCGTAGTAAAAAAAGAATGAAAGCACAAAAGTTGGTGGAAATGAAAACAGAATTGACAAGCAAGTTTGCTAGTCGAGAGTGACTGGACAGACGTGACGGGACGTTTGTGCAAATGAAAATGCGAATTGTAATGTTGATTGTTTTGTTTTGTGCAGGAAATTGACATCAAAAAACAAGGCGCTGTGTCGAGTTACGCTTTCTGTCAGTATTCCGATATTAGTAGCGTAGTCAAGGCGATGAGGTCGATGGATGGCGAACATTTAGGCTCTAATAGGATCAAATTAGGCTTTGGAAAATCTATGCCGACGTCCTGCGTTTGGGTGGATGGCATTGGAGGTAAAAAGACAACAATTCAAACCAAAAATGATGGGAATGACTAGGGGCTGTTCACTTTTGAAGTCGTTTGATCATTTGGTTATGACATACTTTACATTACTTTGAAATACTTTCGAAATACTTCTTCAACTGAATGTCTTGCAAATTTTGAGACTTCAAAGACTTTGATAACTGAATGCAAAAATACTTCAGAGTTGTACTTGAATTAGGTTTAAAGTTTAGACATTCAAAAATAGTTTTATAACATTATAAAAAAATTACGCTCCAACTTAAATCCTTGTGATAAAATATTCAACATTTTTAAAATTATTTAGCAGTATTTCAAGTACTGAAGTTCCATCAATCATGTCAAAAGAAACGCATTGAAAATATTAAAAATAACATAATTCTCACTTCAAGTGTTACAAAAGACTTCAATTTTGAAATATTGTACTCACCCATCAAGGCAGTAAACAACCCATTGAAAAGAGATGAAAAAAAGGTCACATATCTGAACCTGTTTCATTGATATCATTGTGTTTTTGATTTTGTATTGCAGATTGCGCATCAGAAAAGTACGTAAACATGCAGTTCCATCAGTTCGGACCGATAACGCAAGTTTTAGTAGACAAAGAACGAGGTCAAGCTCTGGTCTTCTTCGAGCAAATCAGTTGCGCTCAATCAGCCGTGAAAGAGATGCGCGGCACGACGTTGCGCGGACGTCGGCTGCAGGTCGACTTCGCGTCTAGAGAATGTCAGGAATCGTTTCTCGAGCGACTCGAAGATCAAGGTTTCGTTGGCGAAAAGCCTTGGGACATGAGACCGTCGCCGGCTGCGACCTTTGACGTCGCGTAAGCACCGATCAATTTCCTTCAATTAATCAATCCCACTGTCTTTCATTTTATTCATATTTTTGTCACTCTTTTCTTACAGGAGAGAACGAACCTTTGAATCCGCAGTGACAGTGAGCAATTCGGGGAGTAGGTTTACGCGGTACGACACGCCACCTCGTGCCAGGACGTCGAGTTACAGTCGAACACCAGGTGGCGGTAGCACTCCGGGCGCAAGTCCAGCACATCCCACGGGCATGTCTCGGAGCAGTAGACGAGCTTACCAAAGTGATCCGTATTACGAAGCCGATTACACCGAACCCACGCCAAGGCGGTTCCGAAGCTACGACGAGTTCAGCCAAGGAAGCGGCGCCAGTCACGATGATTATGAAAATAGTGTTCTTGGCGATGGTGAGCAAACAGTTTGCACGTTTTTGAAAGTACCACAATTGTTGTTGCGATGGAATGTGAGTTTTTGAATGTGATTTTGTGAATGTTGCAGCTCCACAAACGCCGGTACCGTTGTTGCCTCCACCGGACATCAGGCACTTGCAAAAAGAGCGAGTCCATTTATTGGAACAGCTCGAAGAGTGTCCGAGCAGTGGCGACGAGATGGGTTTCCCTAAGAAGCGTCCTAAACTTGACGGCGCGACGATATTGTGCGAGGACGACGAGCCTGAAATCGCCTCGCTTTTGGTCACTTCGCATTCCGGTCGCAAGGGCATGGAGGTCAGGCGCGTCAGTGACAATAAAGTCATGGTCCATCATGTCACAAGAAGAGGCAGCTGTGATGGCAGAGGACCTGGTCCTTGCAAACGTCGACGTG
Organism: Telenomus remus; assembly: GCA_020615435.1. Classification (NCBI taxonomy): domain Eukaryota; kingdom Metazoa; phylum Arthropoda; class Insecta; order Hymenoptera; family Scelionidae; genus Telenomus; species Telenomus remus. The sequence continues at coordinate 13,881,867 of CM036337.1, forward strand.
ACAATACCAGCAGGTTTGTAATCCTTTTTTAATTTCAATTCTTCCATTTTGTAATCATTCAAATTTGTTCACCTATCTGAGTGATTGTAATTCGTGTATTCACAATATGAAATTTTGCTTTGCAGACATCACGAGCATCACGAGGGTTCACGTCCGGGAACACCCCTGGTAGACGAGCGGCCAGAAAATATCATTCCAAGTGAGCCCCGGAGGTTTCGTGAGCGCAGTCACGAAGGTCCCCTGTCCCTGCCTCTGCCTCGGTTCGCTGCTCAAATGCTGAACAATAATAACAACAGCAATAATAACAACAACAATAACAGCAACAGTAGTACTAACAGTAACAGCAGCAGCAGTGGCAGTAGCAACGGTTCGCGACTCGCTGGTGGCAGCAGTCTGTCCAAAATTGCAAGCCCGCCCTGTACCAGCAACGCGGTCACGATACCCATACCGAAGGCTGCGCCCCAGCCCCCAGCCTCGCCTCCGCCGCGACATCCTAGTCCAAGTCCCACGAGCTCTTCCGATAGCGAAACTGCGCCGCAATCGCCTAGTCTTGAAGAACGGATACGATCGTTGGACGAGAAGTACGAAAAGTGGTCCGGATCGAGGCAGCAGAGTGCCTCGAATAGCGAGACGCTTTCCAAAATTGATTCTGCGATATCCGAAAGATTTAGGTATGTTTGAGTTTTGAATTTGGGCGAACTGAGGAAATGATTTTGTATGATCTGCATGTTCATGTACAATTTGATGTTTCATTTTTCAGGTTCCGTCACAAGTTACTAGACATGGATTTGCACGAGGTGCAGCCGTCCGACATCGTCAAGTCCGTTCTAGCGAAGCGAAGTGTATTCGACGAGGATTCGAAACGGTTAGAGAACTTTAGTGAGAAATACGAGCCGCGCGAGTTCACGGGCGTGATAGGCGCGAGTTCGATGATCGGAAGCAGCAGCACGCTCCTTGGCAACTGTGCGAGCAAGGTGTGTCTGCAGTATCCGTTTCCTAGTCATCCACCGGTCCAGTCCGCGACCACGGCGATCGCCCAGACGCTGCACCTGGGCGGCGCCTCGCCGTCCAGCAGCGGCGTGCTGATGCCCACGACGCCGAAGGCCGACTCGCGAGCGTCCATGCCGCACCCAACCACGCCCATCACCCCGGGCACGTCGCTGAAAACCGCGAGCCCGGAGCTGCCGCCGGTGTCCCTGCCGATCAGCATACCCTGTTCCTCGTCGTCCACCAGTTCCGCGAGTTTGCTTGGCAGCGGACCCGCGCACTCGCCGAACGTTCACTCGTTCGGCGCCTCCACAAGTCGGACGATAGAAAGCGCTTCCACGAGCAACACCGGCTTGTTGACGTCGAGTTTCAATGTCAGCGCCGCGTCCACAACGACCAGTCATTCCACTCTCGTTTCCTCTTTGTCTACCTCTTCTACTAGTATAACGACGACGACCACGACAACGGCCACTGCGACCTGTTCCTCATTGAGTTCGTCTAGGACCCGAAAGGAAAGCAGTAGCAGTTTGCACGGAAGGGACAGACACAAATCGAGCGACTGCTCGCGCAAGAACCGAAAGGACGAGTCCGATTCGGACAAGTCCAGGAAGGAACGGGAGGAACCTGACGAGGTTGATGTTCAGAGCAAAGAATCCAAAGAGAGCAAACACGAACGAAAGGAACGGGATGAACGGGAGAGGCGTGAGAAAGAAGAAAAAGAGAAGATTGAACGAAGGGAACGTGAGGAACGGGAACGACAGGAACAGAAGGAGAGGGAAGAACGTGAGAGGCGAGAAAAGGACGAGGAACGACGGGAGAAGGAGAAATTAGAGAAGGAAAAACAGGAGAAGGAACGTCGTTATCGTGAGGAAAGAGAACGGGAGAGGAGGGAGAAAGAGGAACTGGAAAGGCGAGAAAAGGAACGGCTGGAAAAGGAGAAACGAGAGAAAGAGGAGCGTGACCGAAGGGAACGCGAGGAAAAGGAACGGCTGGAACGGGAGCGGTTGGAAAAAGAACGGTTGTGTAAAGAACGAGAGGAACAGGAACGGAGGGAGAAGGAAGAAAGGGAGCGACAGGAGAAGAAGGAACGGTTGGAACGGGAACGGAAACGAGAAAAGGAAGAGAAAGATCGGTTGGAACGGGAACGAAGAAAAGAGAAGGAGGAGCGAGAAAGGCTGGAGAAGGAAAAGAGAGAGAAGGAAGATAAGGAAAGACATGAAAGAGAGAAACGCCGGGAACGAGAAGATCAGGAACGGCGCGAACGAGAGAAAGTGGAACGAGAAAAACGGCGGGAACGAGAAGAAAAGGAGAAAGAACGGGAAAAGGAACGAGAGCGAGAAAGGGAACGAGAAAAGGAGAGGGAAAAAGAAAGAGAACGAGAGAAGGAACGTGAGAAAGAGCGGGAAAAGGAAAAACGTGAGCGCGAAGACCGGCGCCAACCGATCGAGAACCACCATCAGTTCAATTCTCAGAACCAGATGCAAAATCAGGTACCGATGAAACGACGCTGCTCGTCCCAAGAAGCTCCCCCCGAGGAAGAGATCAAACGCATGAAGATGTCCGAACACCGACGAGATATCAAGGACAAATCGCGAACTTCCAGAAAGTCCGAGGATAGGAAACACAGAACTGATTCCGGTCATCGGACTAACAGGGAGAATCGTGATAACCGCGAGTGTCGGGAGAGCAAGGATAATGGCAATTCGGATAACAAGGATAATTGCAACTCGCAGTCTCACGATCTTGTCAAGGAGACGAGTCGAGAGGGCAAGGAAAATAACAGGGAAAGTGGAAGCAGCAGTCGAGATAAACAGCGGAACAAGAAGAACAGAGACAAGGACAAGGAGAGAGACAGAAGTCCGAGGGTTTCTCACGAATCTGATAAGGACTTTTTGTCGAGGCTGGAACTGTCTAAGAGAAACGATTTGATGTCGAATCTGGACCAGCCTTCGCATAGAGAACGCGATATCCAGCAGCTGCACCATCATCAGCAACCTCCCTCTGTGCATAGTGATATTGATTCGGGAGCTTTGTCTACTCATGAGATGCAAAGCACTCGTCATCCCTCGGCTACGGACACGGACAGTGATGAACCGAAGAAACATTCCATCTTTGACATTGTCGACGACGAACCTGCTTATATTAGCATGTATGATAAGGTCAAGGCACGCTCAACTAAAAATATGCAGAAATTGGAAGAAGAAAAACGACAGGTAACTTTTCGTCTCGATCTTTCATCCGTTGAATATTGTTTTGTGTAATTTTTGAATAATTGAATTAATGATTTTTCTTTTCGTTTTTCAGGTTCGACTGAAAGACAAGTTCTCACAGCTGAAACGTAGTAGAGCAAGGCGAGAGGAAAAGAAACAGAGCACTTCCTGGGACGGCGACTCTGTAAGCAGCAAAGCTCTGACAGAAGACGAAGGAACATCTGAATCGGATTCTGCCAGAGCTAAATCGCTGTCGAGAAAGGGCTCGAGGTCTCGAATCCATTCAGAAACCAGTGAAGAGGACGAAGCTCACTTCAACAACAAGATGCACAAAGTCGTTAAAACCGAGCGGTTCCACGAGAGCGATGTTGATCTCGGCTTTGCTGACACCGAAGAAAAACACAACTCCCACAAGTCGAAGTCGAATATGATGAACAACCTCCATCTGAACATCAAGGAGGAGCCGCGAACCTCCGACGACGAGGAACACCGCATGACCATCTCGTTTCGAACTGACACTCCTGTTATTTCGAACAACCACGAGCGGGAACCGCGCAAGAAGTCGCATAAGAAGAAACAGAAGCGGCAAAAAAGCTCGGTGTCCAGCGAGGACGGTATCAAACTCGAACCCGATCTGGACCACAAGAACAACAAGTCCAACATGATAACCGAAAACAACTTCGACCATTCCAATCACTCTTCCACACACTCTTCCAGCTCGTCGATGTCCGTCTCGAACACGTCTTCTGTTTCGACAGTTCCTACGACCACTCTTGCCACTAACACAATCACAACTGCAACCGTCACCACAAACTCCGTCGATAATTCCGATGACAAACTACGAACCGACAAGAAACAGAAGAACAAGAAGGATAAACGACGAGAACGCAATGGCGAGGACAAGGCGAAGGCCAGGAGGAAGAGACTGAGCAGACAAGAAGCCAGGGACAGTCAGAGGATGGAGGACATCTTCGGTCCGCTGTCCGACGACGTGGACTCGGCCAATGACTCGTTCTTCAACCCGGTGTACCATGAAAACAACACCTACAACTCGGACAGTGATGGCGCGAGAATCCTCGACGTTGACAGAATCCTCCGAAAGGAGAAGAAACGCCGACACGACTCGCAGGACGAAAACAGCGTCGACCTGGCAGCAGCTGGTCGCGAGATCGAGGCGAAACTTTTGGGTCTTTCGAGCTCGCCCAAACATTCTGTTCAACCGAAGGGTACCGATCTCGATCATGATGTGTTCCGGTTCACTGACGATAATGATAGTGTTGAACCTTCCACGCCAAATGCAATAATCACAGAGAAGATCAAGGAGAAGAAAAAGAAACGAAAGAAGTCCAAAGAGGAACGAGCGAGGAAGGATTACCATCACCATCATCATCATCACCACCATCACCATCACGAAAAAAGTGGTGCGTTACCGTATCTGGGAGCTGGACCAAGTCCACCGAGAGCTAGTAGTCCGTTGATACCAAAAAGCATGTCGCCAACGCTGCCGACGCAGCGCGAGAATTTGATTAGTCCGATTCCAAAGATCTCTTCGGCGGTGACGAGCATCTGTCCGATCATTGAGACTGACATCAACGAGTCTCTGGAAATGGTCAAACCGGAGAAGAAAAGTTTGGACAAGTTCATCCCAGGATTTGGCATTGATGTTGACGATACGATTCATGAGAATGCAGTTAAGAGTATTTCCGAACCTGAGGAACGAGAGGCCAGTTTGACATCTAGAGGAAGCAGGGAAGAAGTTCAGGTGCCGGTCTCGAGGGTGTCGCCTCCCCAGGAGGATCATAGCAAGTCCAGAGTTTCCATCTCACAAGAAGAGACGGAAGACGCTGTTGCGGCGCTATTGGAGGACGCCTTTGGAGGATCCACCGAAAACTATTCCTACGAGGGTGACGAGGTTGAGACGCAGTCCCACCGGTCGACCGATCAGTCCGCCACAAGTGAGGAACCTCAGGAAGAGAAAGAACCGGAAAGAGAAAGTACAGCTGGACAGGAAAGAACTCCAGAAGATGAACAACCGAAGGAACCAGCTGCCCCAAGACCCCAGGAAGATGTCGAGGAAACACAACAGGCTGTTGAGAGCTTGAACATCCCAGCTGACAACGAGGCGGACCTGAAACCGGACACTCCTCAGAGCGAGCACGACTTGCAAATCGATACCGATACTGAGGAAGATCCGAACTACGAAAACTTCGACTTGAACCAACCGCCCAAGACACCTGATATTCCAACTTTCTACAAGTCGCCGATCAAAACACCAACAACGACTATTGCTACTCCGATCACGAGCCCGGAGAAACCACTGGAGAGTCGGTTGTCAGCGACTGCGATTGTGGTGAAACTTCAAAGTCCGCCTAGCAGTGTTATCACCCATTCCTGGAACTTGACAGACCACAAGTCTCAGATCGTAAAGACTCCTCAGGTGGACGCTGCTGAACCAGGCGCCTGTGCTACAGAGCCGGAGAACTCGTCTACTCCGAACCGTTCGCCTGTGACTAAACCTGTGATCTCAACTCCGGTCACAACCTCCGTCCAGTTGCCAAGTCCTCGACCAAATGTTGTGACTTCGCAGTCGATTTATCAGCGGTTCCCGATCTCCACTCAGAGCCAGGTTGCTCCTTTGAGACAAGTTCCCAAGGTGACGAGTTCCACGTCGTCAACAACTTTGACTCCGAGTTTGGCACCCCTGCCTCCGTTGGTACCGGCCAGGATGCCACCGCTGGTGCCCTCGCAACAATCGCAGTCGCCTCGAGTGTCGCAGTTGTCGCCCAACGGTCAGTGGTCCAGACCAACCAGCATTCCTAAACCGACAACACCTACTGTCAGGATCCCTATGAGTGTTCCAGTCAGTGTCTCGATTCATAAGCAGAGTCCGGACACTGGAGGGCATATTTATTCCACTACTGTTAGTCAACATCCGGTGATCCAGCACGCTCCTGGCATGAGGGCTTTGGCACCAGGAAGCAACTATCCTCGAGGAGGCTTGCCGCCGCTGACTTTGAACATCCCACCTCGACCTTACATGCCTGGCATTCCGGTCGAATCGAAGTTGTCCACGGGACTGCAAGTTAAGAACTCTCGCGACGTGCTGTGCAATAAATCGATCATCGAAACTCTGATCCCAGTGAATCCTAACGACCCGCCACCGAGGTTGGACGAACCCAAATTGTCGCCTGCCATCATGCCTGAACCCACAAACAAGGCTTCCACATCGCCCAAGGTACCTTCGCCAAACCAACCACCTACCTTCATTCCGGAAACTGCGAAGATTGAGATCAGTGCGGGCACTTCTGGTCCGATGTTTAGTAAGGCTAATGAACCGGCATTGACATCGCCGAGGAAGGATGAAACTTGTAAGGATTTGAGTATGCCTTTGCTCACGCAGCTGCCCAGGGCTTCTACACCAAGCCCGGTGATTGTTGTTAATCATGGACAGCAGATTTTGAGGAAGGAGGCGGTTTCACCGAACCAGTCGCTGATCAAGACTGTTGTTCCGATTGAAAACTGCTCGGAACCAGGTTCCAACCAGGGCAATGTCAGGTACCCTACTAGCACAAGTTCCTATCTGGCTGTTGGAAATTATCCATCTTATCCCAACGTTGATCCTGTCAGGGATTCTGAGCTGGAAAAAACTGATCAGAAAATTGGAGGTCAGTTTAAGCAGAGTGTCTCGCCAAGATCTGGTTATGACAGTCACGAAAAGAGTCAGGAAAAGGAAGAAGTTAAAGACCAGGAACTGAAAGTCAAAGTGGAAAAAGAGGAGGTTGAAGAACAGAAAGTCGAACTTGAGGTTAAACCGAAACCTGAACTTGCTGAAGTTAAAGTGGATGAGGTGAAGGTAGAGGTCAAACCGAAAGAGGAGGAAGTCGAGGCAGAGAAAGAGGTTTCAGATCCACTTTTGATAGAAAAGGACGAACAGGCAGACGGCAAGGAGGATAGCGATTATTGGTCCGCGAAGGAGGTGAATATTGAAAGTGTGATTAAGAAAGTGGACGCTCTCTGTGATGGTGAAACCAACGAGGAGGAGGATCTGGACCAGACACCGGAAACAAACTGCGAGTCTCTGGAGAGCGATAAGAACGACGCAGAATCGTGGTTTGATTCGGAATCAGTTGATGGAGACAAGAAAAACGACGACCAGGACGATAAGGAGACTGGCGAGGTTGAAGTGTCGAGGTCTAAGAGAGGTCGGTCCAAGGGTCGTCGCGGAGGTCGTGGAGGAGTGACTACTCGTCGGGGTGGAAGAACTGGAACCATCGTTGCACCAGCTGCTCCAACTGCTGTGCCTCATAGAAGAGGTGGAAGAATAGCCAAGAGCACGAAGTACGCCGAAAAGAACAAGCTACCGGCTGACGTTTACGAGTTCCACGACGATAGCGAGGAAGATAACGCTAACCGTCCCAGACTGATTTTGACCATCAAATCTCCAGGACCGAACGGACCGAATGTTCCTGTCGTCGCTCCAGTTGCGGCTGTTAAGGAAGTGCCGGCTGAGGAGTTCATTTCGCCCGCTACTAATACTAGGAAATCCAAGCGGCTGGCGCAGAAGGATGGAAGTAGGAATTCTATCGACGACGTGATCGAGGAGGTTGCTCGCGGAACGCAGAATAAGAACCTGGCTAGGAGAAGTACCAGACAGAACAGCTCGACCAATAAGATTGGCAAGACCATCGGCCCAGCTGTTCCGGAAGTTCGCAAGTCGCCGAGAGGAGCTCGCAAGGGAGTTAGAAGGTCTTCTGAAACTGAGGATTCGAAGGTTAAAGATTCGGACGTTCAGGAAGGTGTTGATAAGGAAGAAGACGAAGACGAAGTTTTGACCAGGGAAGAACTTGCCAAACCAGAAGAACCTGAAAAGGTACCAGCTCCTGTTCCAATCCAGGGACAGAAGACTTCTACTCCACACGAACCAACTACTTTGATAGATCCTGTCACTGGAATGCTCATCCCTATGAGGGAATCTGAGGAAGGACAGTATATCCCAGTAGTTTCCCAGGCTGCTGCTACCAACCAGCATGCGACGAAGACCATAATCGAAGCTCCGATTCAAAGACCACCTCCTCCTGTGAAGGAAGTGGTTCCGGTACCGGAAGAGCCTCCGCAACCACCACGAGTAGAGGAGGAACCAAAACCCACTCCTCTTGTTGTGACGAAACCACCAGTCCAACCGTCAGTCTTAGTCGAGGCTCAAAATACAGTCGCCCTAACTCCACCAACTGTGACGAAACCGGTGACCACACAGGTGCCAGCGACGCCAACCATGTCCAAACCAACAAGTCTGAAAGCCCACGTTCTCAATGCCAGCAAACTTGCCAGCCAGGCGCAACATCCAGTGGTTGTTGTTAAATCAGCGATCAACCCTCCGATTCAGAACGTGATTAAACAACCCACACTTCCAATGCAGAGCCTTCATCTGCAAATCCCCACCAGGATCTCGTCGCCCAGCTTGAGTCCGCATGCCAAACCGACCATCAAACAAGTCCAGCCGATGTCGCCCATCCCGAACAATCTGCTGGCGACAAAACCACACGTCTCACCGTCGCAGGTTTCTGTCGTTAACGCAGCACCCAAAATCCCAGTTCATGCTGGAGTTGCGGTACCTTCGCCTGTGCACAGACTCTCGCAACCTGTGAGCCAGCCTGTTCCTGTGCCTAAGGGAATTAACGGCCAACCTGGACACCCTCTGAATCCGAAGACTCATCTTCTGCAGGCTGTTGCTCCTATTATTGCCCCGGGTGCACTTGCTAGTCCACCTGCCCAGACTCATCTTGTGAGTCCCCAAGCTGTTGCCAGCGCGGTTAACACTTGCCCGAGATCGTCCAGTGCTCCGAAATCACAGGTAGGCATTTTTGATAATTGTGAAGAAAAAAATGATTGTTTGTACATCGGTTCGAATTGTAATGTAACTGTGAAGTTTCCGCAGATGCCCGGCCAGATGGAACCACCCAAGGTCGAAGTTTCCATGTCTGGATGTATTATGGTCCCTGTTCCCAGCCCTCAGGGACGCGTTCCTGTGCCTGCTTTTGAAGTACCGATGGTAAGGATTTTGATTGGAATTATTTTTTTGAGACAGTTGAATTTTGATAAAAGTTAATACATTTTTCTGTAATTGAAAGAGGACAGGAAGTTGTGTGTTAGTGTTGTAACCTAGTTTTTGAACTAACTGTCATAAATCATGTTTAGAATATTTAATAGAAACATTGCTTTCGCAAAGCTAAACTAACTATTTTCAACTTATTAGCATGGAAACGCGGGCGCTGCACCATCCCCAGGGGGCACTTACGGGCTTGTGGCTCCTCATTGCTCACAAAGTCCTCCGTTACCACCACCTGCCCATCGTCATGCTAATACACCTCAGGTACTGACAACATTCAGAGCTTTTTCTCTTATTTTTCATTTTATATTTTTATTCAGTTGAAGTAAACGTCGTCTTAGAGTCTTGACATACAAATATTATAAACACAACGAAGAAGTTCAATATTTTGATTTTATTTAAATTTAATAATGGAAAAACGCCCGATTTTACCTGTCATCCATGTGAAGATCTTTCAATTATGTTTAATACGACAAATCTTTGTTAAGTCGGAATTTCCCATCCCTTCACGCTTAATAATAAGTTAATACGAATTGGGTGAAATTCTGAAAACATGAACTTAGTATATTTTGACCCTTTTATTGTACTATTAAGACATTTCAAATGAAGAAACGCACTTGAATTAGACAAAGGATTAAGAGATCAAAAAATTACCCCGAATTCCTAAAAACCAAAACAATACTTTCAAATTTCTGAGAGCAATGACCTTTGAAAGCAAATACAACGTGACTAATTAAGAAAAACAAATATTCTATCGTTTTGTTTAGAAGTGAATATATAAACTGAGGTCTGATCGACAACCATCAGTTCTCCAAAATGCCTAAGCAAAGACAATCACCTCTTACAGTGCTAACCAAATATGGAATTATTCTTGAAGTCGATCGCGGCGTTTTATCCAAAAAATCCATAGCCGAAAAGTTCCGAATTCCCAAATCTTCTCTGTCTACCATTCTTAAAAGCAGAGCCAAAATAGAGGCAGCTGTAGCTTTCGGGAGTGTCGATAGTAATTCAACACGATTAAGCACATCTAGATTAAAAAAATTATACGAAATTCATTATGTAATAAATCACGACGTTGAATTTGAAAAAATCATTTTATCTTTTGAGTTTTGAAAGTTTTACTATATTTGTTTATTTCTTTCAGGGTGACGTTGTGAATCATTACGGCGGACTATCACGAGCAGGAGAATTACCACCACATTACATGCACCCTCAAGTACTACAATACCTTCGAGCACAGCAGGAAGCCCTGACAGCACCTCGAATAGCATATCACGTGCCAGGAACTCGATCGCCCCACCTGTCCATCGATCCGAAACACGAAGGCGAAGAAACCGACAGTCCACCGTTGGAACTTCGTCGCGGTACCAGAACACCACAGGAGCGCGCGACCGACAGTCCCCAGGTGGCTCAGGTTTACATGATGCATGGCAATGCTCGACTTCCACCGCCACCACCGCAGTATAACACCGGAAGTGCGGTTCAGAGGGCATATTACGAGCCACCACCTGCGCACCTACGGTCGCAGTACCCTATGGCGGCGAGCGAGGCTCCGACCGATCGCGCTCTGACGCCCGACAGGACGAGGAAACACCAGATCGCAACTCCGCCTCATGTGTCACCGGTGAACCCGCAGGCTGACTCGCTGCTGATGCTCCTGCAGCGGTACCCCGTCATGTGGCAGGGAATTCTGGCGCTTAAAAATGACAGCGCAGCTGTGCAGATGCATTTTGTTTTTGGAAATCCGAATGTGGCGAGGGACAGCTTGCCTTGTAACGGCGACGGTTCCACACCACCTTTGAGAATCGCGCAGAGGATGAGACTCGAACAGACACAACTCGATGGTGTTTCAAGGAAGATGCAGGTAAGGCATTGGGTGGAAATGTTATTTTTCATTTCGTAAGTTGAATTTGGAAAAGAAACAAGAAATTGATGGGTTTTGTTTTTGATTTAGACTGACAACGAACATTGCATGCTGCTGGCACTACCTTGTGGTCGAGATCATCTGGACGTTCTGACGCAGAGCAAAAATCTTCAGACAGGATTCATCACTTATTTACAACAAAAACAAGCCGCGGGAATTGTTAACATTGCAGCTCCTGGATCTCAGCAGGTGAGTTGAAAAGATATTTTATTACGAAAAACAAGCACCGGATTGAAAATTTGAAAGTAATTTTGATTAACTGTTTTGTTTTAAATTATAGCCGGCGTACGTGGTGCACATCTTCCCATCCTGTGACTTTGCGAACGACAGCCTATCGCGAATTGCACCGGACCTGTTAGGCCGTGTTGCTGAGCTGGCGCACCTGCTCATCGTAATTGCCACAGTTTGAAGACGCCTGTTGAGTAACTAATTTTGGCAATTTCCAACGACCGACACCAGGATTATTACAGTGGTAACAAAAAAAAAACTTTTCCCAAACACGACGACTGGCAAGAACAGTGGATTACTCGTTTGTATCTCAGTTCATGAATTTGACGAACTTTGAAAAGGAAAAAAAAACATAATAATTGTATAACAAAAAGCGAAAATAAACAAAGAGCTATGACCCATGGACTAGTTTGTGGATCGCACGGAATCTTTCGGCCTATGAAACGGGCGACGGTGCGAGCAGCGGAGAGGTTGACGAGAAACGAAAATCTCGCATATCTCTCTGGCTCTCTGCCAGATCGAATCGCGCTGCGGTTCGCGTCCGCCCAAACCGACGTTTGTGGGAGCGACCGACTCTAACACTTGGTCTCTCCAACAAGCAGGTCGGGCGCGCCGCCGCCCACCAGCAGGAGCTCCGTGCCGTCCGGTCGCTAAGTATCCTAATATGTAAAACAAATGAAAACAATTTGCAAAGCCGACTACATCCAATTTAAATGCTCGTCTCTCAACGGTTATCAATAGACCCTTTTTTCTCTGTATTGCGAGCTATTCAAATCTAGTGTTCAATATTCTGTATATTTAAGCGAGCCGGCGAAGGCATAACTACTGTGATTTTAATTATTTAACGATAACAAATATAAATCTATATATATACATACACATACATACATACTTATACATCAAAATGAGTAAAAAAAGAACGTTATAATAAGTAATGATGAAGAAGAAAAAAAACGAATTGATAAATAATTGAAAGAATGGATTAATAAATGAGATTATATATATATGCATATATGATTCTTATGTGTGTATATATATATGAATATATTAAAAATAAATATGCAGGCATTGAAGAGAAAAAGAGAAACAAAAGTAAAGAAAATATGATAGTTGAAAGATGTAAAAGAAAAGGACTCCATGTGGCAGGTCGACGAATAATCCACGTGAAATGTGATGTGTTTTTTGTATGATATTGCTCTATTATAAATATCTATGTACTATATAATTGTAACAATAGTAGCTGCTGCCGCTGTCGTCGCCGACGAAAGTAGAAAGTGATTGATCGTAAACGTTAAATAAATCTGTAGAATGAGATAACGAGAAACGTGAAATAAAAAAAAAACAAAAAAATAACCGCTGGACAAACGGACTATGAGTAGACTGAAGAAAACGTAATGAAAAAAAAATCGCAGGCAAAGTTATTAACAAAAAATGAAATAAGAAAAGAATAGAGAAAACAAAATCCGTTATAAAAAAAGTCGATATCTAGCAATGTCCCTAGTGTATTATACAGTACCCCTCGTATAGAGATGTAACATACTAGCTAGTGCTATGTACATTATAAATAATTGTAATGTAATGTTACGAGACATCTCTCTTTCTTGAGACCGTTCGTACCAATTACCGTTACATCAGTTAAACAAAGCAGGTTGGCAAAACGTTGGTTTTTCGCCCACTGTACCCGAGCCCTATTAATCAACCCCATCGTTGCTATCATCACTTCCTACTACTCCTCTTAATACTAATGCTACCACTATCAAGAAAGAAACACCACTAAAAACACTATCACTACTATCTACTACTCTATCTACTACTTACATCTATTATCACTACTACCTACTGCTAAACTTAAAGCCGTCGCTGCTACTGTTACGTTGCCGACTTTTAAATATTGAAACGAGAATATAAAGAAAACAATGAGAAATCATATTCAAGACGACATTCAAAGGTAGTGAAACAATCGACAGAAATCGCGTTGGTCGCGGGATTATAAATATGAGCCAGGGCTGTAAGCAAATCGTGCCAACCAAGCACGATCGATCTCATTGACCATTGACGCCGCCCTGATCACAGGTTCCACGTTACGTTTTGGCGTCGCGACGTTCGTTCAAACCGTCACAGTAACTTTATTTGTCACTCCCAATTATTTCTTCTTCTTTTTCATCTCTCTCTCCCTCTCTCTCTTTTTTTGAACTTTTTTGTTGTTGTTGCCGTTGTCTCTTACTCCTCTTCAACACAAAACAAGATTAGTTGTACATATTACTTTGTAAACGTACGTTGTTTTTAGTCTTAGAGAAAATGTAGGTAACGATTTAATCTAAAACTATTAGATTTAATTGATAGGTTTTGTAATTAAGCCTCCGTAGGAACTTTGAGTAATGTTTGAAATAATTAATTGACGCGGACGAAGGACAAACATGAGATGTTAGATCGTGTCTTTTGATTTCGACGGTGTCACGTTCGACTATACGGGTTTCGTGTAAAAGCGCCGCGACGCCAGTGATGTTTTTTTTTACTTTTTTTTTCTAATACTTCCATCCCATCCCCGACATGGAACCGAGCGTCGTACGGTGCGACGTTTAACAGACTCTTTAGAAATCGTGTCCAAGATAATAAATGCGCTTACATGTATAGATAAACGGAAAGATTTACAATTATATCAGAAGATTAAAAATCAACGGGGGGAGGGAAATCTGGAAATATACAAGTTTGAGGATAAGTGATTATTAATTTACAGTACTACTGCAGCTGCGCACAGACCGCGCGAGTTATTAGCGAGTAAATTTATTGTAAATGACGTATATTGTATGTATGTATATATAGATATATATATATTACGCCAAGGATGGACAGAACGATGTCGGATGTTTTTTACTCGCACTTCGTCATCTCATTTTTTGTATTTCTATATTTCATCGTTTTTGTCTTCAGATGTACATATGATCTTCGTGCAACCAAAAAAAAATGAAAAGAGCAAAATATTTTCACCGAGTTGGAACGATTTGTAACTCCATTTGCAGCACTTTTGTCCCTGCAAAATGTCGACTCGTTCGGTGAATGCGAATGTATGCATCTCATTTGCTCACGATAATGACATCAAACTAAGCGAAAAACTATACTAAAAACTAAAAAAAATAACAACGTGTGTTTGCAAAAAAAAGATGCATCGGACAAGAAACTGTCAACATTTCGTTCTTTGATTTTCTGTGATTCAACTTTGGCTCGGGTTGTTAATATTTAATAGCCCGGCCGAGTTGCTTAGGGTTAAATGAAAATAAGAAATTTCGTTTTATAATTGGCTTAAAACAATGTTTGTAAGTTGCAGAACGTGAATGCGTTGTGTCCATCCTTCTGGAAATGCGCGCAAGAAATAAATGAGACCAAGAGTGTGTGCGAGATTGTGCGGTTGGTTATTAATTATAGAGGGTTTCTTTCTTTCGAACCTGGTTTTTATTTTCTATTTTTCATTTGAAACGAAACAGAGGAAAAGAAAACGAGTATAATAATAGAGAAAACAAACAGAAAGCAAGAAAGTGAGAGCGAAAAATAAAGATTAAAAAAAAATCGTATAGTTTAAGGGCAGCGCAAGTACTCTTGAAGCGTGTGCGTGTACAGTGTAAAAGATGCGTTGTGCATATGTACAGAATAGAACTTAAATGAAAAAAAATAAATAAAACAGAAGAAATGATTCGTAATGATAAACAAATTAAAAGGTAAAAAATAAAATATATTTCAGTTGCGTATAAGGTATATCGAGAACTGTGGCGCATGCACTATGCAGTTGTATCTTTGTTCATAAATTGCGTTTTTTTTTCGACGAGATGAATAATGACAATGATGAGAAACAAAAAGAAATTAAACAAACGACAGACAAAACAATTATTGACGAAACGTGTATGTATGTTGTAATGTCTGCTGCACATAAATATCAAGAACCACGTGCAGATACATACACTCTGGATGTGAGTGTTTGTATGTGCACGAAAGGGCACAATGCATGCGTCAACCGTATCTCCCCAGTGTCTTGTAAAATATCTGTGAATATTTGTTTTAGTTTCTTCCTATCTTAGGCTATTGGAATATACAAATTTATGTTATTCATATAAGAAGAATGTACAGATATCACCTTTTGTTTTGTGTTTTATCGTAGCTATTGATAATTATATGGACATTAATGATAATAATAATTATGATTAAAAATTTAAACATGACTTATTTATTATGAACCCAACTTGTACTTTTAGTTGTATTAGAAAATTAACAAAATGGCCTTTTTTGTTTCGTCTTTATTTCATTTCATTTTTTGAAAGTAAATTCATACTATTATTGTAGTTTGTTATTACTCATATACTACCGAATACAAAGTTAGACTAACACTTGCGAACAAAACTAAATAACTGACGTAGAAACAAATTAATTGATAATTTGATGACATTTTCAACAAATTCATTTGCAAAATCGAGTGTAATACTTGTGACGATACAAAAAGTAGTGTAAAGAATCGGAAAATTAAAACTGATGGTTGATAACATAAGGCCCAAAGTGGAAATATTATAGTGAACAGTAACGTGGCTTCCAAGCTGCTGTGATGAGCGTTTCGAATTCGGTCCACCTCAGAATGACCACCACCACTTGGATTCAGGATGATGTCCGAGCCTTCCATCCATTGTCTGTCTTCTTCACTGTGAATAACCTACGTTCCAGAAGAAAATTTAATTTCAAACATCAATAGTTATTATTCATTCATTCAACTCTTAAATTTTATTATTTTACCTTATAAAAAACTCTGTATCGGCCAGTGAACCACGTAAAAAGTAATAATTTGATAATTAAAACACTTGTCCAGAAGGCAAATATGGACCAAATTTCACCCACAGCTTCCATCATTGAAATTTGTTTCTTTCACTATATCTTGTTATAATACTTTCTTGAGAATAAAGTGAAAACTTGAATGTAGTGTATTTTTATAAGAATCATTGATTCTTCATTTTGGTACCACTTTATCTACTTCTTTTTCTATCTTGAAAATGTATATACTTCAGTTATCTTCGTTACTCAAGGGCCCATGACGTTTATAACGATACTACTGGAGGGAGTGAAAGCTTGCATAACTTGATCTTCGCACTAATCGTATTCTTCACATTCCGTTGGATTTCATTTTGAATCTTAAACCAAAGTAAATCTTAATCTAAAATGACGTGAAAATGAAAATAGATTTATAAAAGTATTTTGTAACATTAAAAAACTATTTATTATCTAAAAATATTTTACATTAAGACTAAATATGTATTAAAACGATTCTATATAATGATATTGTTTGATCTTAAAAATATTTATCTGCAACGGCTTGTATTTTTCTTCGTTCTAAAAATATTTCTTTTTAAGATTAATAACTCTACATTATTGTTTTGATTTTAAAATCATTTGTGGTTCATCTTATAATCTCTTTGATCTGCGCAGTTTTGAGGTGGATGACGATTCAGGTTGCGAGTTTTTAGTTTTCTTAGCTGCTGGTGAGGAGCCGGTCTTTTTAGCTGCTTCGTCTAGTTTCTTTTTTCGATCCATACCTGTAATTTATGGATAGAATTGTTCGAATTAATTTTTATTACAATGTAATAATTGTGTCATTTGGAAAAAAATGACTCACCACTTGACTGCGATTGAATTCTTCTGCCAATTTTTTGCGATTTTCTTGCTGTAAAAATAATTTCAAAAATGTAATTATGATATTATCACATAATTGCATTCTCAAAAACTTAAAAAACAATAAATTAAAACTCACGTTGATCATCGTCTGAATCACTGTCCGACTCGGATTTCTTTCTCCTTCCAGCATTTTGTCTTCGACTTCTTCTTGTTGCTAAAATACCAAATTGAATCATTTAAAACAGCTGAAACGATTTTCAAACCCAAACGAAAATGAACTCTAAATAAACGTACCTTCTTTCTCATTGTCAGAATCTGAGTCCGAACTTTGTGATTTTTGCGAAGCTGTTCTCTTAGGCTTGATTCGTTGACTTCTTTTCTCTATAAAAATTATTAATAAATGTTCAATAGTAAAGATCAGTTATAATTTATTGAAAAATAAACAAGATGATATTCTAAAAACTTACTAAGAGAATCAGAGTCATCGCTGTCACTATCATCACTGCTCTTAGCAGTTTTCTTAGCCTTGCGACCTCTTCGAGCTGGTACTCGTGGAGGAGGCATTGCCATTTTGTCTGCCATTGCTTCAGCACTTTCCGGTGAATCAAACAGTTGCTCTATTTTCTCCTCCAGTTCCGTTGCTACTGTTTTTGTTTCAACCTTTTTCTTGCCTTGTTCAACGATGTTCATCATCACTCCATAAAGCGTTTTGTGATGAATGATATCCTTCATTTGTGGCAAGAATTCAATCATGTACATGATATCTAAACAATACAAAAACAACACAATTAATTACAAAACATACACCAAAGAACATTCGTGCATTCGAACATTTCAACTTACTTTTCATGTTGAAAGTCAGAAGCGACAAACAGTAAGCCAAATTTTGCAACTGGTTGTCTGTCGTTGCCAGTCTGAGTCGAGCACAAATCTTGTCAATAATCGAATCATTTTGCCTTTCTCCTTTCAGCAACGTAAAGATAAACCTAAAAAGTCATTTTATTATAAATATTTCTTTTCATTACTTTTGACTTTTATGATTCAGCAACTTACTTCATAACTTCTTCAAACTTCTTTATTTCAATGTTCTTCTCCGGGTTGGTAAGACAAGAAATAATGTCAGGCATGATATTGAACAGTGAATTGCCTTTGGCCGCGAGGTCTTTGAAAAACTGTTTCGTATGTTGGCGAATGTTTTCGTTCGAATCCATAATGCACAATGCTAGTTCCGCAACTTGTCCCTTCACACGTATCATTTCTCTCATGATCAGATTTGATAGCATTTGCACACAGGTTGTTCGAACTGTATCATCCGGATCTTGAAGTCTGAAAACCAAAAAAAATGTAACAATGGACAACAACAATTATTTCGTACATATAATTTTACATGTAAATAGTATATTTTTTTGTATATTTCATTTTTTACCTTCCATAGATGTGCGAAGCCCAAGGTTCAACTTGGTTTGGAAAGATGGACATCAAATCGGCAAGTCCAACAATGACATTGCTCCTAATTCCCGCATGAGGTGACTTTTGCAAAATTGTTATCAGTAACTGCAGTTGCTGTTTGCAGAATTTCGAACTGATCGTCATAAATTTGGTCAGAGCAAGTACTGCTGCGGCTTGCACATCTTCGCTGCTATACTTTTCGGGATTTTGGCAGACTTCAAGTACAGATGGCCTAAACAAAGATGAATTTTTTCAAACAAATATTTCGCAGTTGATAAAACCAATTGAAGAAATAATTAAATAATCAGTTTGTACTCACACCAACTTGTAAAGTAGACTGGTTTCTTTCAACAACTCGTTTTCCAAAAAGTTGTGAATGTACTCAGCGTCTGTATCATCGGCTGATGCACCTTCCAAACTTTCTTCAGTGGCTTCTTCTCCAACATTAGTTTCAGTTGTCTGTCAAAAAGCAAATACAATTTGTATCAAATGTTAGAAAAATGTTCAGTTTGAAAATATATCAAATTTAAGTATACCTCTTTGTGTCTAACCGAATGTGACGCACTTTTTGTTGACACATTAGACACTGTTGAATCTCGACGAGTATCTCTGACACTTTTGTTCATAACCCTTTTATCCTTGCCATCTCGAACTGCGTTTCGACGTTTCATCTCTTTGTAAACAGCCGTGTCCAGATGAATCATTTGTCTAATCGCAACATGACCAATTATGATCATGTAATTTCTCAAAACAATTTCTGGTACAGTCTCATCGTCGTTAGGTTTAGCTATGCTGATTAGTAATTGTTTCACAATATCTTCAGGCTGGTCTGCCAACTGTAAAAATTATTTTGTTTCATCAAAACCTCAATTCATTTAATTCTATATACTTTTAAAGTTTTTAAAACTTTCTGAACATTTTACGTACATGGTAAATGACGTTGATTGCCTCAATGGCAAACGAAACGTATCCTTTTTCCTCCAGGACTGTGTAGTTATCAACCAAAAGTCTCGTTAGGTGTGAGAAAATTTCGTGATCGTTCGCAAAACTGTAAAGCGAAGTTTTATCATTAGATTATAAAACAAATACCTTTCTTTACAAAATAAATTGTTAATTGAATCAAAACATACCGCAAAGGCATCGCATTAACTTCAGTGCTCGAAGATCGAATTTTGAGCAAAGCTCTGCAAGTATCGCGCGCCAACAACAAATTCACATCTGATCTTGGACCAAACCCTATTTTTATGAGAGCGTCCAAATTTTCGTGAACGACTGTAGGTTCCGCCTGAGCGATCATTCCAAGCAAAAGCAAAGCTCCCCTGCTGCTCTTCTCGGTACAATTGGATATCTTCATAGCAAAAGTTTCCCACAGGACTTTGATGATTTCGTTGTCCAGGTCTTTATTTTCTCTCCACAAAGCCAAAAGTTGAGACAGAGCCTTGACTTGAACACCTTCGAGACCGTCTAGAAGACCGAGCAGTTTGCTTGCGTTTGTTAAAGCCTTTTTTCTGCTGTCCAGCTCTTCTTCATTTGACAGGTAGACTTCTTTGTAAACCGCTGCAACGTTTTTGCCAACACTTGGGTCCCGGTAGAAAACTTGGAACAGAGCTTTTCGAAATCCGTTTTCGGCTCCATTGACTTTAAACTTGTAAGCTGTGGCGAGGAAAGTGCAAGCTTCTATAGCATCACTACTAACTGTAGACATGATGAGTTTTTCTGCCATTGTTACAGCGTTTTCTAGCTCTTCAACGAAGACACATACGATCCCTGAAAGATTTGCATGTTAAAAATAAGTTCTATTTCTAAATTTTAGACAGATTTGAAGATAAATAAATTAGTAATTTGTATTACCTTCCAATACTCTACAACTTTCTTTGCAAGATTGATTTTTTTCGTATTTTTATTATCAATATTGAGATCTTTTTTGAGGTCCCTTTTCTGCACGTTTTCCGAATCGATGAAGATCTTGTAGAGCAATGCCAAAAGGGCCTTTTCATACTGATCGGCACTTATGTCTTCCATACCTTGCATGTTGTAAACTTTCTTGCTTATTTTGATGGTCAGAGCGACTGCCTTTTTGATTTTACTGTTCAGCATTAACTGACGAATCTCCTCGAACTGGTCATCGTTTATCTCCACGTTATCATCGTAGTTTTCAGTTTCTGAAAACAAATAAAAAATTTGCACTATTCCATCTTTAAATTATACATAAATTACTGGATTTTCTATTTAAAATATCTCAGTTTACCTTCGTCAGCGAGGAGGTCTTTGATAGTTCGATGAATAACTGGAGCATGAGTATCCCAAAGATCAAACCTCACATCTGCACCTGGACCACTTTCAGCAACAACAGCAGCTTGCATTTTTGCCAGATCGTCTTGAGCGGTTTTTAATTTGGCTTCGATTTCTTCTTTTTTCATCTATAAAAATATTTTTATTTTATGAGTTATTTAGTGTAATAATTTTAGCATTTGGAAGAATAAACAAAATAAATTTACCTTGGCTGCATAAGGGTTTGCTTCCAACATACAACGCAAAAGTACCAAAGCCTGTTTGCGAACCAGCACACCTTTATCTTCAAAACGCAACGCGGTACATTTTGTAAGCTGAGCTTGTCTTTTCAATGGGACCGCACCTCCGCAACTGAGCGATTGCCATACTTGCAACACTTTTGATCTGGTGTGTGCGTTTACGTCGAGGACATGATCGAACAGCAAATCGAGACAGGTATCTCTCATTTCTTTCTGCTCGTCATCTAAATTGTCGCCGCTCAAAGATGTCGATACAATATTGCCAATGATATCCAAGACACTGTTTCGGATTAAGTAGTTCTAAAATAAGAAAAATTCAGTTGGTGAAATTTAGTTGAGTGCAAGTATAAAACAATCACAAATATTTATTGCACCTACGTCGTTTGAAAGATGTTCTGTGAGTTCATCCAGAACGGGCAACAGAAGTGGACAACACTCAGGATTTTTAAAGACGTCCAAAAACACTGCAATGTTTTTTGCTGTTGTGTCTTCAATTTCCGAGGTGCCGATTTCTTGCATTATTTTCTCGATCAGTCCTTTGCAATCGCATTTCATCGTCATGTAAATCATTCCGAGAGCCATTGGAACGCTGAGGTTTTCATATTGCTTCACCAGCTGAAAAGCGAGTCAATTTTTAAAACCATTTCTTTTCTTTTTAAAATTTTCAATCAATGATTTTGTTTAATCACCTGGATGATATGGATGACACATGTAAGACCGTAGTTGTACCGTTTTACAAACGTTCCCAGAATCTAAAAAGTTAACATTAAATCATAGATTAACGAAAACAATATAAACAGTTGTTAAAATATTATTATTAAATATAGTATTATTAGTTTCGAACCTCAAAAATTGTTTCACTCGTTGGGTTTAACGATTTGTTTGACTCTTTGGCGTGTTCTGTTATGGTTTCCAAAACTTTGTAACAAGCTTGGGTAATGGTGCTGCAAAAAATGATTGAAAATACTTTTCAAGTTTTTTGTTAAGAAATTTGAACAAGGAATGAAAAATTCTTACGAAATGAATGCATCCTCAACGATTGGTGGCTGCCAAAAGTTGTGCAAGGGAAACTGAATACATCTGTAAATAAGGAGGAACATCTTTTTCCTCTCACTTTCCCATTCCTCTTCGCTGTCAGTCTTTTTCTGTGCTTTTTTCCTCTGCAAACAAAATTATTCGAATCATTATTTTAGGAAAACTGAAAATTACAATTAAAATTGACACCTGTTTTTTTTCAGTTAGTTCATTTATTTTACCTTTCCAATATTGTAGATGTTATTGTCATCGGTGCGATATACTTGATTGTTAATATTGATCAGAAGGTTTGAGATCAGGTACGCATTCATCTTGATGATATTTTTGTACTGATTCTTCTCTTCCAAGTCCACTTTTGAAAAATCATCAATGTCATCTAACTTTTGTGCAAGCAGTTCCATACCTAAAATTCATACGAACAAAATGTTGTTCACAAAGCTATTAAAAGGTAAATTAAACATGTAAGTTTTAAATATTATTCACAAACCTTTTGCAAGTCGAATAAATGCACGCATCGATGTTGGGATGTCCACTTTGTTTCCATGTACCAGAAAGGAGAAAAATACGTCAAAGTGATCTAAAATATACGCTGCTCCTTTTTGAGCCATATCTTTTTTAACTCCTTGAAAGAAAAGGCGAACAAAATGATTAGTTTTGAACGATTTCAAATTATATTAGTTTCAGTATAAAATTGTTTTTGTTTACCATCCATGGCTTGAGATAAGTGCTTGATCGAGACAACATTTTCAACGACATACTGTCCAGCTACATCCCTTAGTAACTCGTCTTTGTCCAATGGAATAACAAAGTCCTTCATGTTGGATTGATCTGTAAATAACAAAGAAAAAATATAATTAGCAATAATTACATAAATAAAAGTTGGACTGCTCACAAAATGTAATATTTTGATATAAAAAATAGAAAGGAAAGTTACAAAGAACGATTGTAATTGAAATTTGTTATTTGTTTTCGTCAATTTTGATGTCGCAATTTTTGGGTTATACTCACAAAATTTGACAGAGCGGAGAATACAATTATTCTTTACTGTCTAGATCTCAAAAGTTTCCACACTCGTGGGTGGTCTTACACCATTTATGATGACAAAAAACTAACAATAATACACTTAAACAACATAAACAGCACGTGTAAACAACGGCAAGTTTTTGGCGGCTTTTAACTGCCGTTTGTTTATTATTTCAAATTCACTGAAGCTGGTGCTGCCCTCTGTAATGCTTGTAGCGCACGCAACTATTTTTAAGACTCAAGCGTTAATACAGAATTAAAAACACAAAATCGATCGATAAATTAAGCAAAAAACCAAATTTCATTAAAGATTTGAGAATGATTTCGATCAAAAACTTACCTTTGCTGATTATAAGCTTTAAGAAAGTTTATAAACAAATTGCGAACAATTTTAATTGTGTGCAATGTTCATTTTCCACCGCGGCAGTATACTCCAGTCGAAAAACGCACTTTTGTCTTCATAACACGATAAAATTTGTCCGGATACTGAAAAATAGAACAATTTAATTAACAATATATCAATATTTAATTTTATTCATGAGGTTTTGCCACTTGCAATACCTTTGAAGACTTTTTCGAAAAGCACGTTTTAACACGTTTGTTTCTAATGTCGCGCTTCTACTCCAGAGGGCTTAAGCTCATTGCCATCTGTCGACAGTTTCGAGAGTTTTCATTTTAGAACAAATTTTAAGAAATCTTTTCTTTTTTTTTTTTTAAATCGATTAAAAAATAGTTTTATAAAATTTGCAAATTTGGTATTAATTTTTACTTTGTATTATGCAGCGATGATTTTTGCAGCAAAATTAAAAAAATAAATGACTTTTAATAACAATTTTTGTAACAGCATGAATTTTGAAAAATATAAGTCAACAATGATGAATATTGGAAAATAAAAACAATGATTGTTTATAATAATTCTGAAAAAATGGTTAAATACTTTTAATTGAGATTTCTCCCGGTAGAGGACCATAACCTAAAACACACCGGCAAGTGTTGTGTGCGTTTGATGTTTAGTTTTGATGAGAGTCTGTAGCCATTAAAAATGGTAAGTTTATTGTTTTTCTCTCGATTGAACCCTTTCAAAATCTTAGAATTGCTAAATTCACCATTGTCCTCACAAATTCCTAAGTCCTGAAATGAAAAATTACACGTAACTTCAATCTTTGTTTACACAAATGCTGTCTGTTCAATCACTCTGTTTTGGTTACCTTAATTTTTCGCCCTTTAAACAATATTCCAATAAACTAAATCTTAATTAAACAAACATTTTATGTTTTTAAACAATATAAAATTTCAATGGAAACAAAGATTGCAGTTTCGTATCAAAAAGTAAACAAAACTCACGAGGTTTGTTATCGTCAAGATTTCTAGTCAAATGTCAAACATCAAGAATGTTTTTTAGTTTTAAATATGACCATTTGAATGTTTAAAACTCTTTTTTTATATAGTGATTTTGGAAATAGTCATCATCAAATATTTTTTAAATGCAATGAAAGATTTTACTATCAATTGTCGGATGTTGTTTTAGGCGTCAAATGATGGCATTCCACCACCAGCTGCGATGCCAGGATACCCACCAGCCCCAAACATGGCTTCCACATTTGTACCACCAATTTTGCCATCTGCTCCATTCATTCCACCTCCAGGATTGCCTCCAGGACCACCTATGGGAATGCCACCACAATTTTCCATACCACCACCAGGATTTGGCTTTCCCATGGCCGCCCCTGGTACTCCAGAAACCGGTGTGATAAGTAAGAAACCAGGCTTTTACAAATTTTGCAAAATCTAAAAATGATTATTCGAAAATTTTGATTGATACTTATTTTTTAAACATTATTTTCAGCTGCACCTCCTCAAATCACAGTAACAGGTCTACCACCCGGTGCATCTACAGTGACAACAACCTCGTCAAACATCACAGCAGATACGACGACTACTGCAACAGCCACCGGGTCGGAACAAAAGTCCGACTGGTCTGAACACAAAGCTCCGGACGGCAGGACATATTATTATAACAGTAGAACGAAACAGTCCCTGTGGGAGAAGCCGGACGAATTAAAAAGCACAAGTGAATTGATGTTGTCGCAATGTCCATGGAAAGAGTACAAATCTGAGAACGGGAAAATTTACTATCAC
The DNA here is from genome assembly GCA_020615435.1 of Telenomus remus. Lineage (NCBI taxonomy): Eukaryota > Metazoa > Arthropoda > Insecta > Hymenoptera > Scelionidae > Telenomus > Telenomus remus. The sequence continues at coordinate 13,907,145 of CM036337.1, forward strand.
AATGTGACGACGAAAGAGTCACGGTGGACTATTCCACCTGAATTAGAAGAATTAAAAAATCGAATTTCTGCCGAGGAGGCTGCCTCGACAGCTGCGAATTCTTCTAAGTTGTTAGTTACAGATTAAATTTTGTTTTAAAAGTCAGATTCAGATTTTTCAGCCGATTTATTTGTTAAATTTTATGTCTGAATTGTAGGAACTCAGTTTCAAGTACAAATTCAACTGCACCTCAGACGACGTTGCCTGAATCAAGTGGTAAATCAGCAATAGAACAAGCAATGGCAGCAACCCTGGCAGCAATAAATATTCCTACACCACCATCAAAACCAGACGACGATAGTAATTCAACTAAAGGCTCGATGAATGGTAGTCGCACAAGTACCCCCGAGCCAAAATTGCAGTTTAAGGATAAAAAAGAAGCTATAGAGGCGTTCAAGGAATTGCTCAAGGAATTGGACGTTCCGTCGAACGCGACTTGGGAGCAGGCGGTGAAAATGATACAGAACGATCCTCGGTATCCTCAGATGAAAAAGTTGAATGAAAGAAAACAGGCGTTCAATGCTTACAAGACTCAGAAACTCAAAGAGGAACGTGAGATGAAACGATTACGGTTGGTACCATTCAATGTTATCAAAATTCAAAACAAAAATATTGTTCTTTTAATTTTTAATTAAATAATCTTGTTTGCAGATTGAAAAAAGCAAAGGAAGAGTTAGAAAAATTTTTGCTTGAAAACAATAGGATGACGAGCAGCACAAAGTATTATAAGTGTGAGGAAATGTTTGGTAATTTGGAAGTTTGGCGCGCGGTCGGCGACGCGGACAGGCCCGATATTTACAAAGATGTAATTTTCAATTTGGCGAAACGGGAGAAGGAGGACGCGAAGCTGCTAAAAAAGAGGAACACCAAAAGGTTGGCGCAAGTATTAGACACAATGACAGACGTCACTTACAGGACTACGTGGCAGGAAGCTCAGGTTTTACTTTTGCAACATTCGTCTTTTGCGGATGACGCAGATCTGTTACAAATGGACAAGGAGGACGCGCTGCTGGTTTTTGAAAATCATATTCGTCAATTAGAAAAAGACGAGGAGGAGGAAAAAGAACGCGAAAAGAAACGTAGAAAACGACAGGAAAGAAAAAACCGAGACGCATTTATTGTAAGTTTCTTATTTAACAAAAAATTCTAACTATTTGTTTTAATTTTTAACGTGAATTTAAATTTTACAGAGTTTGTTAGACGAACTGCATGAACAAGGCAAGTTAACGTCGATGTCATTGTGGGTGGAATTGTATCCGATGTTATCAGCGGATCTTCGGTTTTCGGCAATGTTGGGGCAATCCGGATCAACTCCTTTGGATCTGTTTAAGTTTTATGTCGAAGACTTGAAATCAAGATTCCACCATGAGAAAAAAGTCATCCGTGAGATCTTGAAGGACAAGAACTTCGAGGTGCAGGTGAACACGACGTTCGAGGAATTCGCCACGGTTGTGTGCGAGGACAGCAAATCAGCTACTTTGGATGCCGGCAACGTGAAATTGACGTACAATTTATTGCTCGAAAAGGCCGAGGCTCGCGAGAAGGAGCGCGTGAAGGAAGAAAGCCGTAAACTGAAAAAATTAGAGGCTGGTTTGAAGGCCCTGCTAAAGTCGTTGAACGTTGATTACCAGACTAATTGGGACGACATCCGCGATAAAATTGAAGACGAGGCAGATTTCAAAGCAGTTACAGTCGAAAGTGAGAGGATTCGCATCTTTAAAGAGTACCAGCATGAGCTCGAAGAAAGTTGTAGTCACCATCATATCAAGAGTAAAAAGAAACGACCGAAAAAGAATAAAAAGAAATCGGTCTCCAGATCCCACAGTGTTAGTTTTTGTTCCAATTTACTTTTATTATTTAAATTGCTACAAACATTTATTTTTAACCATGAAAATTTCTTGTTCATAGGAATCAGAAGGAAGTGAAAGAGGAGGCAAAAAGAAACGCCATAAATCGAGATCTCCTAGTTTGGTGAGCAAATCAGATAGTTCAGAATCTGACACTAAACGAACTAAAAGAAAGAAGAGCAAGAAAAAGAATAGGGGTCGAAGTCCATCGGTGAGTTGACATGTATAGTTTTTAAGTAGAAATAATAAAAAAATGTTGAACAAACTGCTGATTACTTATTGTTGTTTTGTTTAGCGGTCACATTCGAGATTACAATCTTCTGATGAATCTTCAGAAGCAAAACGAAAGGAGGAGAAATATCGCAGGTTGTCTGTTCAGAGCGAAGGTTCTGTAATTGAAAATAATGACGAGCATGAATTATCCGAGCAGGAATTAGAGAAGCAAAGAGCGCAATTGCTGCGCGAGCTGCAAATGCAACAAGAGGATAATTGAATTCCATTATTTGTGACAGTTATGGTTGTCGTTGTGCAGCAATCTATAGACTTTTTCTAAAATATTTGTATACAATTCAAAAGTTTGTAATAAAATTTTTTGTGACTATTCGAGGTACATTGACCAGCCAGCATGATATTCATTTAGAAATTATACGTTTCGATTATTTATAAGTTTCTTTTTATCGATGAAAAGATTATCACTATTATGTATCACTTCTGAATGGACGGAAAAGAATGTGTCGTAAGAATGCAAACGACCAGCCTCGCTTCCTTCTACGAAAACCTGCTTTTGGAGCATCTGAGGCAATTCGATTTTTTGTAAGCTCAAACATTCATTGACCTTTATAATCGTTCGATTTCTGTCTCGATCAAAATACTTTTTATTGTAACTAATCGTATTACATAATGGACAGAGGAAATCAAAATATTTCTCAAACGCTTATCAACTTTTACTAGACGATGAATTTTAATAACTTGAGAACGAATATGATTATACCAAAGGTACATTAACATTCTACATATTTTCTTCTGAATTAATGTGATCGGACGATTGGCTATGTAAAATTTGGATGCTGGCATTTTGTTGGTTCTAAAAATAAATATATAGACTTATTTTTTGGCTTTATTCGTATTTTTTTTATTGAAAACTTATCCACTTTATGTTGTTAATGAATATTTCGATGGGATTAATTTGTGATCTTGACCGGAACCTCGAAGCAAGCCACCTGACCACTTTTGTCGCGGAGTTCATAATGGACTCGGGTGCTGATCTGTAAAAGAAAAAAAAAACAAGTTTCAATATCATATTTTGAAACAGTCGATTTTGTGAAATTGTACAGGACTGTATAGAAATTCAAATTGAATCGGAATCGGATGATTACCTTTGGATAAATTTGCAACACTTCGAAACCATTCTTGTAAGTATATTCAACTCCTTTATTGAGTGGACATGAAGCCTGTTCTCCATTTGCGTTGTAAATGTTACTGCAAGCGTTTGTGTTATCAACTCCAATGAAAGGAACATCGACAGGACCAATTTTAGCTGACACCTTTGTCCTCAGTTCAGCGATATCGTGCGTTGGCGTAAACTTCATTTCGATTTCAGGCCTGGTATTTCTTCTTAGTATGCATGGTGGTTTGTCGCAGTTTGTGATTTTTACATCGCCACCTAATGCTTTTCCTGCAACACACATATATCAAAAATAAATTTCTCAATGTTTACAATTTCTAACGTTTCGAATTTGAATAAAAAAACTAAAATGAAATATATTTTTTATCGTTTTGTTTTGTTGTTATTAAAATAATTGAATAACTGATTATTATTTTCGATAAAAAATAGTGCAATCAATGGCATTTCCGAATGCCACTTGTCGATATAAATAATGTATCTGCGAAACCTTGTTTTAAAACATTGGCATGCATTAAGCAACTTTTTTTTTCGTCGCTGCAAATTTTATTATTCGTCTTTGCTTTTGTTAATGAGATTGCCGTCCCTTGTAATCGGATATGCTCGCTGGAATAAAATAACCATTGCCTTTCTCTTTTAGGATGCAGAGTGTGCGATTGTGGGAAGCAAATATTGTAACGAATAACAACCGAGTACGGAAGCTTTTCTTATCGCGCATAAAAAGTTGTTTTCATTTGTTATTGAATAATGCCATACAAATTGAAACAAAGACCGTGATGAAACGATGCAAATTAGTCTAGATGGACAAATTTAATGCAACGCAGCATTTTTTCATACAATTTCATTCAACTTTAATACCTCTGCAACTGCGGACAATGAAATGAAAATTTCAGTCTTCAGTTTTTAGTCCTTCTTTTTATCTTGAGAATTTTAAAGTTTTTCTTGAATGATCTAATCGGAAGACTAAAATTGACATTGACATTAAAATGTCTAATATAAGCAAAAGTTAGAAATAAAAATCATCAGTTTGAGAAATTGCTAATCGTAATTTGTTTATTCGTTGACGGAAAACATCAATCATTTATTAAATTTGAAATATTAAAATGTGTACAAAAACTTGTACCTTTTTTTTCAAACAAAAGTTTTATTGAAATTTACTTTAGATTTGTAATGCAACATTTACTTTCAACTTGATCGAGTTAGTAGTTTATTATTCTTGTTTACAGAAAGTTTATCCGTTAAGTTTTTTTATCTTCGTTGATGCACTTTAGATCTTAGACTCTCTCGGTCATTATGATATGTGATTGTTTTGAATGACGAGAATTTCAATTCATCTGTTGAATAAATCGTAAACTGATTTGCGTAGTTTTTAGTATTCAATATCAAATAATTAGTCATTAATTAGTCATTCAAAACAACAATCATAAATAAAGTAACAAAATACAAGTTTTTTCGTAGATTTTGATTTTTCATTTCACCTAATGAAACAAAATTTTTCTGCCCCGAACTGAAACTGAATGAAATTTGACAAACAAAAATGTACACTTGATTTTTCAATTGTAAATGATTTTGATTTTGTAAAAAGTAGAAAGAGAAATTTCACCGGATAAACCGAAGAGCAATCATACAAAACCGAATGGCTAAATGTGCGAAGGATGTAACAGATTTGTCACGCTGCATATTAATTATTATGTTCCTCTCGTTAACTCTTCTAACAGCAATGCAACCAAGACGAGTCGGGGAGGTCGAAGTAAAATTTGTACTAACAATCATTCAACTTTAGAAAACACTTTGTTACGCATAAGCAATATTGTATAACGTTTATTTATGTAATTTAAAACTTGAGCTATCGCGTGGACAGAAACTTGTCAAATGACGACAGTTCATTCACATAACAAACAAACCAAAAATGTTATAAAATAAAACGTCAGACCAACAAATTGTATCGAACAATGGATGGAAGTTGAAAAAAGTTTACGAACCATTTTTGCAGACCAAAACGTCGGTACCACTGCAGAAAGCACAGAAGATTGTTACAAAAACGAAGATCGCTGCTCGGACCATGGTGAGAGTTATGGTAAAATTTTGTATGAAAATATCAAATTTGTGAAACACGAGACTTGGCTCCGTACAGGCCCTAGTCAGGTAATCGACTGAGGAGAACAGACAACACACCACTTCTTTATTGCAGGCTAGTGGCTATAGGTTCGATGGAACAGGCAAAACCAGGCTTGTGGTGGGAGAGTTCTAATGATCTTATCTTCGTTGATTTTCATTGTGATGATTTCAAAATGATTTTGCTAATTATTTTGTTTTTGTCTAACAAAAAAAATTCTGCCCGGCTTATCATCATTGCAATTACACGATTGCTATTTATTTTTACGTGTGAAATATAAATATTTCGTCTAGTTTGAATTTCGTTCCACAGAAAATTCGTTTGGATAATAATACAATTTTCTGCAAGTGGAAATCTGTAATAATTTTTATCGTATTTTTGAGGGTCTTTTTGTTATTGGTTTTCAAATAATTTTTCGTGTAACTTTGTTCCAGTGTATAGGACTATGACGTAACTCAAGTTAAATTTTTCATGAATCACAGAAACCTCTATCACATTTGTCTGTCTATTTTTTTCCTTATACACTTTTCGAATGTCTTAAAGTCTTTTAGTCCCGCATTCGGTGTATTACACGGTTCAAGGATCAGAACCTTAAGTAATCTTTCATACTTGGAAGAAAGTCATGCCTTTTTGATGGAATACGAAAAAGCAAAATAAGAAATAAACAAACAGAAATCATTTGTTTTCTTCTGCGTGCTCACGTTCATTTTATTAACTGAACTAAGTGTCAAAACTATCAGAACTAAAACTGAATTTTGATGATAAACTTAAAAACCCCATGAAAAATGAAAAGCAAAATTAAAAATTATGTAAGCAAAGCTGTTTTTCGCTACATAACAATTTTTATCATCTATTTTATTTCATTTATCTTATTTACATTAAATTTGAACATAAGTAAAGTGATTCATAGAACAAATAGGAGATATAAGGTTTGAATAATAAATTGTAGGCTTAGAGTTATTAGTCATCTCGGTGATATAAATTATTTGATTCGTTCCTTTTGTCAAGATTTAGTCGAGGATTTAGTTTTATGAGGCGAAAGTGGTATGCCAAGTAGTAAGGATGGTTCACACTCAGATGTATCTTAATTGTCACGTTTTGGGAATATTTTCAATCATCTATAAGACAAGTCCCTTTTGTTTCATACCTGAGTGCCCATTTCCCACTCAACCATATGTAAACACATCAGCAGAAATCATAAAATTCTGAATTCTATTAATACCTGTGCGGCTCAATTACTGCGAAGTATCCTTATTTCAATCTTTGTTATTTCTTTCTAAATTTTCAAATACAACTCAAGTTGAACTGAGGAACAGTGAAGTTTTTTTTAGTTGAAAAAATTAATCGATTGAGTATGCATAGTTAATCTCCGGTTTGAAAATGATGTTCGCGCATCGCATATGATAAAGCGCAAAAAACGAGACATTGTATTGAATAATTAATTTTTTACTGAGTGTAATCCATGAGGAGTGTAAGATGTTAATCTTGGATCTGAAAATTTTGTTAGGAGTTGTAGACAATTGAGTTTTAATTGTTTTATAAGACATTATAAAATCATTGAGCGAGCTACTGTACTTTGAAATTATAGTTTCTGTTCATTTGTTTCGTTCAAATACGTTCTTTTCTGTTTTTTCGACAAACAACTTCTTCAAAGCTATACAGTTGATATGAGGTTCGAAAAATAAAAGTTTTATGTTTCAAGCCCGGATCATAAGAAAAGATGAAGGAGAATGTACGTCCATACCGTGACTATTGTTTGGCTTCTTCCGGCAGTCGCAAGACAAAAACATGTAAAAATAATCTGGAAGCAGCTGAGTTCACCATGTGGAAAAGCTTGAGAGAAAGAATATTTGTTCAAGGTTCAAATAAATAACGTAGATCAACAGCGAATGTGAAAGAAGAGCTATTTTTTCACATTTTATTATCATAGAAATGAAGAGTCATTGTGAAATTATGTTGATTTCATATACATTCATTCGATATTTTTCAATAATCAGAAACCAATACTTGCGAAAAGTATTTTTAGTACATTTTTTGTTTATCAAATTGTTCAGAAAAGTTGCGACATTTTGAAAATTAATCTTAGTAGTTTTAAATTTATTTTATTAATTAATGAAAAATAATTGCCAGTGAAATTTTCATTTTCATTTGTGTATTTTTCGATTTATTTCGAGAATTTGCTTAAGTGTGAAAACTCACTCGCTTAGTAATTTTAAATAAGTTTAGATAATTGAGATAACGAGGTTGTTCACAGTAAAAGATATTGCCCCTGGAAGATGATTACGTTCGTTGCATTCTGTCACGGAGAGAAATCTTCCATCTAGCGCTGTTGTGTCTACAGAATTTACATACAAAATTTCTTTTCAACTTAGAAATTATCGGCTGAAGTTTTCAAAAGTTAGTCTTGAATTACTTTTTACATGAAAAATTTTTACGCAGTTGAGAAAAGACTTTTCATTTTTTAAATTCACAGTTTATTATTAAAAAGTTTAAATTATTTAAATTTACATGCTCTATTTTATGTTTTCCAAAACAAAAAATGTAGACTATGCAAAAATGTGATATTTTACTTTTCACAGTACTTTTTAGTAGGCAATTTGAGACGTATTAATTTTTGATAGAAAGTTTGAAAGAAACAGAAAATTAGTTAATAAATTGAACTCACTTGAGAAAAGTCATAAAAGATAATTATGTTTTGGCCTTTTTTTTGGTAATCTTGTGGCAAACATCTGTACAAAATACAGTTGTTCTAACTCGAACACTGTTTATATTAGAGCAGTCTAATTAAACATTTTCTACAGAAACTTGAGATCGGATATTTTTACTTGTCGTGTCACTCAATGGGTCTTCTGGCCTACATAAATTTCACGAGAGAAAAATAAATATTTTTACCATAGAGGTATTTTAAGAACACAAAAGTGGCCTTATTTTCAGTTGCTGAAAACTTTTATTTTCAACAAAGATCTCCATTCTTTACAATTAACTAAAAGAACAAACAAAAAAAGAAAATTTTGCAAAATTCAAAGACGGGCATCATTGATGATTCAATAAAACGCGCCAACGATCAATTTTTATAAGGACTGTTGTTTCTTAAGAAAATCGCGAAAAAACGCGTATAGCAGAGTCAATCAATCAGACGGCGAAAAAAAACTCGACCTGGAGAAATGTACAAAATCGAACCGATCGTAAGTAGCACATTGAAGATAAATTCTACCTAGTCTGTGTTGATAAACTACATATCGCACAATAATATTTGGAGATTTTATCAACGTGTTAAACAAAGCTCACAGTTGATTGGATTTCCCATGTTTTATACCTGTCATTCACCTCTATACATGGATTTGGTCACGCACGTTTTTTTTATTCAATTTTATGTCCTCATATTTACATCCGAGTTTGAGCTCAGAACCGTCAAAACAAAAATTAGCTCGTTATCCAAATGTCGATAAACTTTTACAGTGCATCTGATACAATCTGTTCTCTTGATATGGTGAACATGAAATAATTTTCTCAGATCGTGTATGACGCCTTTCTAGTGAGTACGTCCCGTAAAGGACTACGAGTCTGTGGGCGCCATATAAAACTGCGGCAGGTTTGTTTCCGCGGTCCAGTCTATACACTGCTCGATAACTAACGAACGTGGCAGTGGCCTCCAACCACGCACATGATCAAAACCCATTGGTTGACTTTTTTTCAAAAATTCAAGATTATGTGAACGTTTTCCAAAAGTGACTTTTTCGCGTTTTGCTTTCTGTTCGAGTTCAAGGGAAATTGCGACTTTTCAAAATGCGCGGAATTTTGACCATCGTCTTCTTCGTCACCGTCGTTGCTATCGCCAATTCGAACCTCGTGATTGATAAAGGTAAAACAATTAGTTTAATTAGATTGTGAGATTTTTAATTCAGATTTTTTTAATTAAGATTATTCGCCGAGATTCGTTAATTGGATCTCGGTTTCATTTACTAATGAAACATTTTGGTGTTGAAACTGATATTAACATTTTAATCAAGTTTTTTAATTAGTTTTTTTTTTGGTTCTTTCGATTTTACTTTGATGATTTTAATTTGAAACTGCGATGTCACAGATAGTTTTTTTCTGTTGTCAAGTTAATGTTTTTCAAAACAATTTGTCAATGTTACAAAATGGAACAGAAATGTGAGATTGCATCTAATCCTTACATAGAAAGAAATATTGCAACGGTCGAATAATACCGCAATTAGGATTGCGAAATCATCGGATGACATGTGGTAGATTTGAGCGATTTTGTATGGTGCGTTCGAACGTTTAGCGGTTGACTCTGAATTGTTTACATCACTGAAAAATAACAAACTGAAACATAAAAATATTCATAAATAACTTTTTATTATATTTTTGCGGTTGTTATGCAAAGATATTTCTCTTCATAATTTCTTCTTTTTTTTAATTGAACATTTTTCTAGTTCGAAATTTGAATACAAAGAAGTTGAAATTTCCTGCGCCATCAAAGTATCACGTTATATGTTCGATAAAATTTCGTGTTCTATTTATTTGTATGTAATCATTATAAGGTTAATGAAGCAGTACTATACATACACCTACGACGCTACCAAACGGGAGGAGAATAATTCATTGAGCCGAATCATGTCGAATAATTTATCGTAACGTCTTCATCAAACGATCGTAGATAAAAAAAAACTGATCGATAAGTTTGAATAAACGATTGTTTACATTAATCAACACTGAATTGATTATTCATTTGTTTCAGATTTGTCGACGATCTTTCAGAAAGTTTCTGAAGATGACGAATTTGCAATTGTCGTCAAGCACATTAGACAGAGGAAGAAACAAAGTCCGGACGTCGAAACTATTTTCGCAGTCGAGTACCCAAAAACGCATGTCAAAGTTCTTATCATGCTTGACAGATTGACGAAAAAATGTAAGTTCGAATTGCAGAAATTTCGCATCATTTTGATTGTTCAAGTCAGTTAATTTTGTTTGTTGATTTTGAAAATGTTTTGTTTGTGGTTTTAAGTGATATTCGAGTACTTGGAGGATAGTCAATCTCGAAAAGAACATTTGGTTGTGGACAGTTTCAACGTGTCGGAATACATAAAGACTTTGGTTTTGGTCGTCCATCAGAAGAAGCCGCATGCGAAAATTGATCTTTATATTAATTGCATTTATCAGGGCACCATTTGGAATAATGGAAAGAAAACTTTCAGAGAATTGACCGAGGCACTGAAGAATCCTCATGCGGAAGTGGTAAGATGAAATATCATTTTTTTTTCATTGTAAACAAATTTTCATTTGTAAACATTCAGAATAGGAAATAGAAAACTATGTAATTTTGATTTTAGAAGTTGGTTTAGAATTTTAATAGAAAAAGTCAACAGACTTAAAGATAATATGGTTTTTATCGTGAGCATCAAAACGATATGATTTATTTAGAAAAAAATTAGTAAGAAATCGTATGGATTGTAATACAAAGCAAACTAAATTTCGGCTGAACTACAAAACTGAAAAGTTCATAAACCGGGCTTAAGCAATCGATTTAAGTTATGTATTTGTGTTCTAGCCTCGCGACGTTCGTGGGAAGTTACGTGTCTAAATATGGCTCGTAATAAGTATCGGTTCTGATTTTACATACGCCAACCGTTAGAATTAGTTTTCCATTTCATTATATTCGTACACTTCGTACAAAAATATGCTCGGGATACATTTAAACTTAGTTCAGTTTGCTGACTGTTTGGAACAAATTTAAACTATTTTTAATTGCATGTGTATCCAAAACAGAAAAATAATTTTCAATGAGAATGAATTCAATTTCAATTAGAAAATCAACAAAATGTTATTAACAAAATTCCAAAATGTAAAATGTTGAAAATGAAATTATTGATTGAATTTCAGTTCAAAGAGAAAAAGTATCACACAAAACTTCATCACTCGTACGAGATCGATGACGTTTTAAGTGCGGAAAATTGTCCGCAAGTTTATTCAAACGGGTTGTTAGACCTGGAAGACACACAGAGCAGAGACTTGAACATGACGAGCAGAAATCGAGTTCGACGAAGAGGAGACATTCCAATGATTGATGTCGAATCAACCCGTACGTATCGTTTCTTGCACTACACCGCATTAACTACTCAAATTAACACTCCAAACTTTAACATTCTGTTACAATTTTTCAACTCGACTGAAACCTCAATTTCAAACTTTGCAGTTTGTATTGGAGGTGATCTGCTGATGAAAACTTTGAACCGTCTTATCGAAGCTACGAACACAATTTGGAAAGAAACTGAAATCAACGTAAGTATAACAATTCTAACAAAAATTTCCTTTTTGCAAATTTTTGCAAAAATGCTATATTTCATTTGTTTTCAGAATCGAGAAGCACGCAGAATCCGTGAAATGTTAGAAAATTGTGCTGCCTGCCACGAAATTCCCAGTAAGGAAAAAATTTTCAAAAAATTTGTATTGAAAAAAAAGTACTTCTTAGAATTAATTAATTAACTTTTAATTACTAGCTCCACCACCACCAAGGATTACTTGTGCATTCAATTCGCCCTGTTTCCCCGGTGCGCAATGTCGCGACACGTCTAACGGACCCGAATGCGGTGCTTGTCCCCGTGGACACACCGGAGACGGTCGATATTGCAGACGAGTTCCCTCGTGTATAGACAGACCATGTTTTCCTGGAGTAACATGTCATAACACAGAGGACGGATTCAGGTAAACGACTGTCGACTCAATTTCGCATTTTGAAAGTCAAATCTGACTGCATCCAAACGATTTTCCAGGTGCGGGGCTTGTCCGTCAGGATACCATGGAAACGGCGAACGTTGTGAAAGACGTCGGGGTTGCGATCAGAATTCTTGTCATCCTGGTGTACAGTGTCATAATATCGATGCTCCACCTTACTTTAGATGCGGTGGGTGTCCGGACGGTCTCACTGGAAATGGAACCACTTGTGATGATATTGATGAATGTGATCTGGCTAATCCTTGCGATCCTCGAGTTAGATGTGAAAATTTGTCTCCGGGATACAGGTAATTTTCAAAGTCTCAAAAAAGTACACTGAAAAAAAGGAACGAGACTATTTGTTTGCTTGTGAAGCAGTTTCTGCTTTCTTGGGAAAACAACCTGAAGTTAGCAGCTATTACAGATTCTGCTCGCTCAAAAATATAAATTTGACGACACAGTAAATAAAAACTGGACGAGCAAGCAGAATCTGCTTTTGCTCGCCAAACAGATTTTGCTTTTTTTTCAAGTTAGTCACTTAGACTTGCCCTAAGAAAGGAATGAGTCTTGTTTCTTTTTTCAGTGTAGACTGACAAAAATTAGAAAAACTTCAAAATTAGAAAACTGTCTAATTTTGCAAAATTTATTGGAAGCAATAGTTGTTGATTGAAAAGATGTCGTTCGTTGGACGATTGAACTAATTTATAATTAATTACTGACAGATGTGATCCGTGTCCTCCTGGATTTACCGGGCCGTCTTCAGAAGGAAGAGGATTGGAGTACGCGAGACGTCACCGTCAAATTTGCGTTGACATTGATGAATGTAGCGACGGTCGCAATGGAGGTTGCACTCAACATTCCCTCTGCGCCAATTCGGAGGTGAATTGCCCGTGAATGATTACACGCTTGTTCTTAAAACATGTAAAACTAAAATAACTTTGTTTGTGACTTTTTTTATTCTTACTTTCATTTATATATTCCAGTTGTAAAATATTAAATTTGACAATATAAATGATAATAACTTAATGCACGTCTTGAGATAAATACAATTGTGTTGTCTACTTTCTTTTGTTCCTAAAACTTAAAAAACTTTCACGACTTGAGGTGCGTTGAAAAACAAACAGTCATGTGCGTAAATGGAAGTGTCAAGGACTTTGTTCATAGGGATCATTCAGTTGCGGTCCCTGCGAAAGTGGTTATATCGGCAATCAAACTATAGGATGTCGACCCAACCATGGCGTTTGTCCTGATATGATTACCATTTGTGATGCCAACGCCGAATGCATCTGCATCGATACCGATCAGTACACTTGCCGGGTAATTATTTGATTCATAAAAACAACCTTTTTTAAGTAAGACTAATAATTCGCGAAAAACTTGAACACAATTTGAACATTAACTTGAACGAAAAACAAAAATTCAAAACATTTTGAAATGGAACTTTCTTTATCGCGTAAAAGTTAGTCTTGAACAACAATGGAAGATGTTATAAAATACTATTTATCACAAGGTAAGTAGTATTTACATAATGAACAGTTTATCTAGTTATAATTAATGGCCAATAAAATATTTCAATCAGAATAAAAAACTACTTGATTTCTAATCAATCAATACAATTCAAAACATGAAATCGGTCTAATTTGTTGTAAATTTCAAAATAATTGTAACACGTTTAATAATGGAAACTCTTCTTTTTAGTGTCGAGTTGGTTGGGCTGGAAACGGTCTGAAATGTGGAACCGATTCTGATAGCGATGGTTATCCAGACAACCGTCTGCACTGTCGCGAGCCAAGATGCCGAGCGGATAATTGTGTCCATACTCCCAATAGCGGTCAGGAAGACACGGACGAAGACGGTCAAGGAGACGCTTGCGACGATGACGCCGATAATGATGGGGTGATGAATTTGTCCGACAACTGTCCTCTGGCTTACAATCCTGCTCAGGAAGATTCTGATAGAGATGGTCCTGACAAGCATGGCGATGCTTGTGATAATTGTCAGTCGATAAGTAATCCAGACCAGAGTGACATTGACAAGGATGGCATTGGTGATGCTTGTGATAATGACATGGACAATGACGGTATGGTTTCATATTTTAAACTAGCAGCGCGTGAATATTTAATCAACATTTGTTATTAAAAAAGCTGTTATTAAAAGTTGATTTGCATTTATGTAGGAGTACCAAATCATGTAGACAACTGCCCGAAGAAACGAAACGAAAAACAAGACGACAGAGATCGAGATGGAGTCGGTGATCTTTGTGATAACTGTATTCATGTTCACAATCCCGACCAGAGAGATCATGATGGAGATGGTGTAGGAGACGCTTGTGACACCAACAATGACAGAGACAAAGATGGCATTCAGGATGATGTTGACAATTGTCCAGATGTTCCAAACTCTGGTCAAACTGATTCGGACAATGATGGAGTCGGCGATGATTGCGACGATGATGCTGATAATGACGGAGTTCCCAACCATCGAGACAATTGTATCTATGTGTACAATCCGGATCAGATGGATTTGAACCGTGAGACTTTTTTGTTATTCAAATTCATTTTTAGCATTGATGACTCAAACAGGTGTTTAAATTGGTTTGTTGATTGTTTCTGATTAGGTGACAATATTGGAGATGCTTGTTGGAACGACTATGATAACGATACTGTCATTAACATTCACGACAACTGTCCGAATAACAGCAGAGTGCACACGACTGATTTCCGCAGTTTTGAAACGATTGCTCTTGATCCTGAAGGTGAAGCGCAAACTGATCCAAAGTGGATCATCCATCATAACGGGTCAGAAATTTTACAGACTATGAACAGCGATCCAGGAATCGCCGTTGGTAAGATAATTTATGGTTTCTTGTAGTTAACAAATGAATATTTATTTTACAAAGTGAAATTTGTTCATAGGTTTCGACAGTTTCAATGGAGTTGATTTTGAAGGCACGTTCTTCATAGGCAGCAACATCGACGACGATTATGTTGGATTTGTGTTTTCGTACCAAAATACTCGTAGATTCTACACAGTGATGTGGAAGAAAAATACTCAAACGTATTGGCAAGCCACGCCGTTTAGAGCGGTCGCTGAACCGGGGATACAATTAAAATTGGTTTATTCGGAAACCGGCCCGGGACAAATGATGCGAAACAGTCTGTGGCACACAGGCAATACGGATAACCAAGTCAAAGTACTTTGGAAAGATCCCAGAAACGTCGGATGGAAAGAACGAACGTCTTATAGATGGCATTTGATACACAGACCAAAAATAGGATTGATGAGGTTGTGGATTTATGAAGGCTCGGATTTAGTCGCTGATTCGAAGAACATTTTCGACTCGACGCTCAAGGGAGGACGACTTGGAGTCTTTTGTTTCTCTCAGGAAATGATTATTTGGTCGAATTTGTGGTATAAGTGTCGTGGTAAGTTTTATATATATATATGAGAAGTTACGTATCTTATTATATCGTAAAGGCAAACAAAATTGAATGAAATTAATTCTTTGCAGAGGGTGTTCCAGAAGAAGTGTACCGTGAATTGCCACCTAATTTACAAACCCTTATCAACATTGATCAAAATCGCGTCGGACTGCCATCGTATTTTTAAGATCATTTTTTTGGCCAGATTACTGTACTGAATTTATTATGCCATTACCAAAATATACTTCATAATTTTTTTTACAAAAGAAACTTAGTAATATATACTGTGTACTTATTTAATAATATTTAACGAGTATTCAAAGTTCATTACTTCTAATCAAATATATTCACATGCGAAAAACAAAACTCTTCATTTTTTATTTATTGTATATTAAAGTTAAAAATAAGAAATTTTGAGATTGGTTTTTGAACGAACATAACAAATTCGAAATACAAAGCACGACGAAGTTTTTATTGTACCGCAAAATTATATTATTGAGAATTTTTTGAATAAATAAGTTAACTATAACTTGTGATTCGACATTTGAATGCAAATGACTGTGGAACACGAGCTGATCTTGTACCCATATTGATATCAGGTTGGGAGAGAAGACGAGTCAAAAAAATATAAAAATGTTCAAGGCTTTATTTTATCCAAGAAGCTTGTTGGACGGTTAGTTCGTAATATTCCACCATAAAATACTTGTTGGACAAGACCTGTTTTAGAATGAGATTCTTGTTCATAAAACGTCGAGTGCACACAGTGTAGTCTTCGACTATACGCTGATTCAAACGCATGTGCAACGTTTTCTTTAACCCTGTGAAAAAGTGTGAAACAAAATCTTGCACGTTCGAGTTTTTCGAATCGCTTGATTTTTACCGTAAGCAAATTTTTTCTTTCAAAATATTCATTTAACTTAAACTACAACGATTTACTATTCATTGATTAATATTGAAATCGAAAAATACTTAACAAATTAAATTAAAACTTCTTTTGCAGGACAAAATGGTTTCTATCATTTTCATATTTCTACTGACGCTGCTAACGACTAACGAAGCTAGAGAATTGTCTTCATATTCTATTAACATCATCGATGGCACCCTCAAAGATATCACCCCGCAAAAAAATATTAAAATCGATAGTCTCGATCTCTCAAGCCTGGGCATACGTCGAATCGAGGCTCAAGCATTCGACCAGATTCCAGAATTAACGACCCTAAACCTATCCAACAACTCATTTTTAACTCTTCCAGAATTCGTTTTCGCAAATCTCACGAAGCTAAAAAGACTGTCCTTGGCTAACAACATGTTGTACAGCCTGGAAAACTCCCTTGTTAGTTTACACAATTTGGAAATATTAAACCTGTCTTACACCAACATTAGACATATTCGAAGAGGACATTTCTTCAGTTTACTTCCATCAGCCAAAATCATAACCGAAGGTAACGTTTTCCAAACTATGAGCAATCGAGCGTTTGAAAACCCTTTCTTGAAAAATGAAGCATCGAAAAGTGACTTTTACCTACCTGATTATGAGCAGTCAGTAGTCGAAGCTAATTATTGGAAGATGACTTCAGACTGTTCGAATGGCGAATCAGTGCTGATGAGACATTACAGTTCTCACCGAGAATCTGAAATGCATCTCGACAAAAATACTCAAGTGAAAATCTGTGTCCAGGATCACGATGTCGTCCGGTTAGAGGAACTGGCACTGGATGACAATACATCTTTAAGTGGCTGTCGAGTAGTTCTAATTGACTACGAAAGACGAAGAATCGTAGCGACGAAAGATTTTTTCATCCAAAATTTCAATCGCGATTGGTACCGGTTGCAGAAGTTGCAAATTTTAGAGTTGGACTTTTCTTATAATTCTATGGTGGAGATTGACCGAGAACTGCTTAACGACCTGCCAGGAGATCTAGGAACTGTGAATCTGAAGAACAATTATATCAAGCAAGTTGAACGTTATGTCATCGAGAATGAGAATCTAAAAATTTTAATTCTGTCAAATAACCTGATTAAGAAAATCGAAGAGGGTGCTTTTGAGAATACAAGATTGTCCAGCCTTTATCTGTCGAACAACTTGATTGAGTCCTTGGATTTCGTCAAAACTTTGCCTGCAACTCTGACTGAAATCAGTTTGGATGGAAATCAAATCAGAACAATCGAAGAAGATGTGTTCACAGGATTGCCCAATCTTCTATACTTAAACTTACGCAAAAATGAGATCGAGAAACTAAACAAAAACATGTTCCGTGGACTGCGCTCTCTAAGTGTTTTAGATCTGTCGAGAAACCGTATCAAGTCAGTGGAACCTGGATCGTTCCGTCATTTGTACTCACTGAACGTTCTGAATTTGTACAACAACTTCATCTCGAATCTTGAACGAGCGTCGTTTGAGGGATTGGCGTCTTTGAAAACGTTGAACCTCGGCTGGAACAAGATACAAAACGTGACGAAATTTTCCTTCGCTGACCTCCCAATAACTTTGGATTATTTGTACTTAGAATTTAATGAGATTAGTGACCTGGAGATCGGTAGTTTTGACGCAATCCCAAGAATAACTTTATCGTTGGACTCGAACAAGATCCAACGCATCGACAGAGGCGTTTTTGATACTCCGTTTTTGCAGAACCTTCACCTCTACAAAAATGCAATCAAGGTTATTGAATCGGATGCGTTTATCAGAACTCCGTATCTGAAAAAGTTGTGGCTTGGGAGTAACAACATTGAAAGAATTGAAAAAGGAGCTTTGAGGAATTTAGCATATCTGAGCATTTTGGACATATCGAAAAATCCCATTCGTATTTTGGAAAACGGGATATTCTATGGACTGCCAAAAGTTCGCGGTCATTTTGTCTATTTTGGAGAGAACAAGATTGAAATTATTGAAGGAGGTGTTTATGAAGATTTGTCTTCAACTTATGCTGATCAACCGTACATAGAAACTTTGTGAAAAATTGAAAAATAAAAAAAAATAATATGTAGAGGAAAAGAAACAATGAAAATAAAGTAGACATTTCTTGGATTATTGTATATAGTTAATTTACCTGAAAAGTTTCGACTCCTTGATTTTGCAACGTTTCATACACCCATGAACAAAACAATATCATGCAATTGTGAAGGGACAAAACGAACAATCCCAGTCATTTTTATCTCGTTTATTTCAACAATTTCATAATAACGTAATAATGTCAATAATATTACAATACTGCGGTTTTATTCTCATCAGATAACAGGAATTCTTTTCGTATCAATTAACGCATCGCCTCGAAAATGAGCCCAGTATAGAAATATAACAATATTTTTTTTATTATGAATATTATTTTGCTTCTGTTTTTGTATTTTCAATGTTATGTTTTATGATTTTCTTTACTGTGTATTGAACCAGGCTATTATCGAGGCATACAATAGTGTCAAGTAGATAAGTGAGATCAGGAGAGTTTGAATAATTGCATCGTCTCACCGGCGAATTGTCATCTTACATGCAATTAGAAATATTGAGTTCTCATTTAAGACGAACATTTGTCAGTTGATATTCAAATTAAATCTCGTAACGTGTGCTCTGATATACATTGACTGGAATGAATGCGATGATCGGTTGTCAAGTCGCGTCGCAGGTAAGTCGATGCGTTCGCTAGTTTACATTAAAATATTGGGAACCGAAGTACCAGAGGATGTTCAGATGGTAGTAATTGGCTTTGATTTTTTTTTTCAAGTGTTCATATACTCGGAAGCACAAGTTTTCTCGTCGTAATCATCACTCATTCTTTGATTGACCCCCTCAAGAAACCCCCTTTTTACATTTATCTGTATCATAAGTTACGTTTTGAGATATTAGAGATTGTTTTTTTTTAATGTTTAGAGAAAGTGATCTTGGCGATAAAGTGGTTCGTCCCTAATCTCTAATAATGCTCTACACTTGAATCATCTCTATAATACGGCCATAGTATCATGTGTTTTTTTTTACACTACACCTCTATGTGATTATCGTCTATCTGCCTTTTCACGTAAGTATATATAATTTAATTTTAATCCTTAAACTGTAAACGTGTTTTTTTTTCAGCGCCCTCAAACCGCACAGGTGGACAATTTGATTCGCATTTTGAATCATTTATAAAACGGTGAGCTTGCGTGTGTGCATAAGTGAAACGTTTGCGACAACGAGGGAAATTAAATGTTGTAAAAATGACATTGGACGAAAAAAATTGGCCACTTTTGCGGTCGCCCAGGACTGGCTTATTTATTATTAATTGGTTATCCACATTTCGGTTTATACGAACATGATTTTTAGCTTGTCAATTTTCTTTTTTAAATATGTATAATTATGTTTAGCAGTACTCGTTTAGTTTATTCATTTTGTTTGCTTCATGTTTAAATATATTGAGGTTACATTTTTTTTTGTTATTTTTCATCGTTTTATTTTATTCTTTTATCGTCAATGTTTTATGCTAACTCGACAACGCCATTATTACCATACGTCTATCTACCGGATAATCGCAATCGAAAGAGCCAACGAAGCATTTTGTTTTGTTGCGTTAGATTTTTGTCGTATTCGCGTTTGAGCTATAAATTGCATTAGGAAAATTTTTTCGTTTCGTTCCGTCGGAAACAAGTTGATATATTATTTTTGTTTCGTGTATATAGACATGATTATACACTTGATGATTTTCTTTATGCCTTCACTACAATTATTTCGGTAAAAATGGTATTTTATACTTCAAACGTAAATTACACTCGCGCAGATGCTGACGATACAATTCTTTCATAAAAATTGCATTGTCTGCAACTGCGCTTCATTTATTTTCTTTTTTTTTATATTAAATATGTATATTTCTTATATGTATTAAAGTATCGCGAGGACGCGCAAGAGCCCTCATTCGTTTTTCGCATTAATCGTCGTGTAAAAATTACAGTCTAGCGTACGTATCAGTTTTAATCATAAAGCTATAGATTTTATCGTCACCGGTGAAACCACTTCGTAATTCATTTGTTTATCGATTGATTGTCAAAAATAATTTGAGATTATTTATTATTTTCATTAACTGAAATGTTAGGATAATAGTTTAACTCTAGTAACAAAAAGTTGGAACATTTTTTGTTGTGTCTAATTATAATAGGACAAAATTTTGAGATTCCAATAAAATGAGAAGTTGAAATTCACCAGCTCCAACAAAACCTTTTGCGGCGATATCATTTGAAAGTCGTAAAAATATACTTATGCACAAAAGTATAATGTTAAAAATATCAGAAACACTTCGAAACAATCATCATTCATCATCAGTTTCCAATGAACCCTTCAGTTAAGCAATGTTTTCTTTTTAATTTATCTTACAGTTGGTTAAAAAATTCAAATGATCCTTTCACTTGTCTCTTTTCTTTAGTTTTATACAAATCTATTCTTTGGAAAAGAAGAATCTTCACAATAAACAATAAACATTCTCCTAAATTTGTTCTTTTGTTTTGTTCTTCCTTTTTAAATACTCGATAATTCGTACATCGCATTAGCAACAATGGTAATTTTTATTTCTACGAACGCGGTTGGCTCTTTCAGCAATAAGCACACGCGTTTTTACACACGACTTGAATGTGTAAACTTGCTAAAATTTTGGCACTTGAGCTTGCATATCTAATAAATTTTTATGTTGTATGTCAACAACGCTGTGATCTCCTTTTTTTATTAATTCATTTCATCACATATACCCATCATGAGGACTTTTTGTTTTTGTTTTGTTTCTTTTATTTCTTTTATTTTATCAGTTGATTTGTTTTTCTACAATTTCCCTCCTCTTTTAAACTTTTTTTGCGATTTCAATCGGGCGTCTTCTTCGGCCGAATGTTCTGAAATTCGTGTCACAATGTGAAATGTCATTTAGAGTTTCTCAAAAATTCATACCGAAGTACTGCATAAGAAACGACGTGGGAAAAGTTGCAATCGTTATTCAAAATATTGCGTTTCAATGACAAAATTTTTGAATTCCAATTTTATTATCTATGGCAATTGAGAAGCAAGTATTTCAATTTAAAATTTAGCAAAGTTAATAAAAAAAGTACCTGAGACTATGAATTTTGGATCGAAAAAATGATTTGAAATTTTGATGTCTAATTAATTTTGTCATTACAACTGCTATCCAATTTACCGTAATGTACTCTGTGAACACAATCGACTATACCTTGGAGGACACTTGTATCGCATTTATACTCATAAATTACAGAAAGTTTGATATTATGTACATGGAACCTCATTTTTTTAAACTTAAGGTCTCTTACAAAAATCAACATTATTCAATCCAAATGTTGACGTCAAACTTTAACAGTATCGCGAAACAACAAACTGAAAACAAAATTATCGACAGGAGAATTAGTTAACGAAATCAAAATTCAATGTCCATCCAATGTTCAAATTCAAAAATTCAAAATTGATATCATTTATTAAGCTTAAACAATGTTTTTCAGATGTACAATTAAAACCTACACAACTCATTCGATATACTTATGAGAAACTATTAAAGTTTCATGAATCAACATTTTTTGTTTGCAAAAATGTCTATCAGATACAACATTTCAAATGCTTACGTACAATTGTGTTTTGTTGTATTTGTCACATAAATTCGTCATTTCATAACAATGTTTTTTTTCAATCTTTGCTCGTTTGAAACAGTAATAAAATATACTGATGATTAACATTACTAACATCACAATTGGTTTTTTTCCCCTCGAACTTTCGTTCACAAACCTTAACAAGTTTGCTGAAAGTTGTCTAATACTTGTATCATTCGAATATTATTAATCACTTAATTGTATGATTAGTGCGAATTTTCAAATTCAATCTCATGTCATTGTTAAAACACGTCTATTCCACGTCAAATACACCTGAAGGAAACGACAACAAAAATGAACGCTTCATCGAGCAGGAACCGACTGTGAGCAAATTTTCAAGACAATTATTTTCCATCTCGATGGAACCCCATTTTTCTTCCAACTTTTCATCAAGTGATCAAATAAATTGTGTGTTCAAACGATCCCACGAACTTCACTGTTCAATCAATAAAAATTATTTAAGAGACCTTAAGAAACCAAGAAAAAGATTGTTTCACGTAGACGTTCTTTCACAACTTATCATTTTTCTTTCTGACTTCTCTCTTTTTCTTTGTCATTTTCATTTCATTACAAAATTCGTGGACTCAGATTAGAGTTAATGGTTTCTCATTTTGAGTCAAATGAAATTTGTACAGCAACTCAGGATATCAACCGTGATTGTCCTTATAAATTCAACGTTGACTCAAAATTTAACTTTATTAGACATAATCAGAACTAGCAATACTTTGACACAAAGTTCAGCTGAACCCCGTTGAAACTTTTTTTCATCATAGTTTACTCGCGATCATTCGCTGAACAATAAATTATTTCTGACACAAAACAACGTCGCGTAATTAATGAGCAACTTTTTTTCTTTGTTGTCTCCGACGCACAGACTTTGTAACAAATAATTGAGATTAATTTTGCATTAAAATAAACAGTGACTGCGAATCGTCATGCTGAGCTACTCATAACCGCAAAAGTTGAAAAATGCATAAAACCTGAATAATTAAAGTGCGGTCTCGACATAGTTTATTCACACATAAAAATTGAATGATACACGACGACCGAGACGGAAATTAGTGCAACGAAAATGGCGAAATTTTGTTTCGTTTTTTACTTTGTACGCAATTATCTAAAATGCAGATCTTGCAATGTGACAAACTTTGAAATCATGCATGAGATATATTACAATTGTACAATATTATATCATGCATATAAAATTACAACCACGCATTAAAAAGTCTGTACAGATTGATAGAATTTGTTTCTACAAATGTTTCTAAGTCAAACTGAACAGCTACGAAGGACATGAGAGTGAAAGTTTGGACATTGCAAAATGTTGACAACCAAAAAGTGGTGGACAAAGTTTTGGTGGATACAAAAACAAGAAACCATTCGGTGATTTGCTAGTTGTGATAATTGTGTTTTGGGTCTACGGTGTGATACTTTTTCTTGATTTTGAATAATCTTATGTTTTGAAGAAAAATTTACAGTACCCAATGAAAATTATTATCGTTTATGAACAAGGTTTATTGCTTGACTTATAGTTATAATCAAATAATACAATTTCAGGTTCGAATATTCGCTTACAGGATTTTGTCAATTTTCAAATTGATTTGTTGGTTTCAAACAGACAAAAGTTGATTTCAACTCAATAGTAATACTGGTCGTTGGTTTCATTAAATAGAAAATCAATGGATGCATAGCAATTTTTGTCATTTTCTTTTAATTTGTCTTTTTTATCGTAGAATTTTTTATCGAACAAAAACGAAAAGCACCGAGACAATCATTCGACTTCATTTTTTGTTGAAAACAAAGATGTGCGAACAATCGCCAAGGCGCTCGTACGAATTTCGTTCGTCTCATTTTAAGAAGATAATTTACAAATATTAGTAAGAAAAATATGTTGTATTTGGATGCATTTATTTCAGTTTTTATGTTTGCTTCATTTTATTGGATCTTATTTTATTTGAATTTACTGTACACAAAAATGACTCACTTATGTCTGTTCAAAACCTAAATTCACATTTATTTATACGACTTTTTGTTTGTTCCTTTGTTTCGGTTCTCTAGCTAGAATATTCTCATCAAAATTCTTACTTATAAATTTATACTTTATACAATCATAATTTATAGTTTGATGAGATTAAAATTCTAAAATCACAACACTGAGAAAAGCAGATTGTTAAAGTAAACAACGCGCGACGATTTGAGTTTTATTCATCAATTGAGTTTTCTCGTCAACTTGAAAACCGTTCATTATTCAAATTCTAAATATCAACGAATGATTACATGCGCGATTACAAACTAATTACGAGCAGGCAAGTCTGTTCTTTTCAACACCTAATCACAGCGTAGTGGTCTGGGCATGGTTAATTTAACAATCTCATTTTCTTAGCACACACAGACCGTAATTCGGAAGCAATAATCTATAATCACTCCCAGTATTATTAACAACGCATATCTTTATATCATTTAATAAGTCATACAACTTTAATAGGTTTTTGTTTTTTCCTTTTTATTATTTATTATTATTTTTTTTTGTTTTTAATACTAGAGTTAACGTGATTGGTTGTCGCGTTAATATGCCAATACTGAAAGATACGTAGGATGGAAAAAAATGAATGACAGTGTGAAGGAAGAAAATGAGTGACGCGATTGGGAACGACGCACAAAATGAATTAGAAAAGGGGTCGTCACCTACGAAATGGCCGAACGCGACCAAATTTTAATAGTTGACACCGTATAGGCCTGACCCTTAATTGCTCAACGCGTCACTTAACATGATGGCATGAATGCACAGCAAACGAAAATCGATTAAATCCAGTTCAATTAAACCCAAGTTCAGTTTATGTTACAAACGTGAAATCTCTCTCTGCGAGGAACGAGCGGATTTGTTTTTTCGTTCCACTCATCATTATTATTGTTTTTTTCAATTTCATTTTTTGAGTTTGTGAAATTGTAAAAAGTAAAAGAGCTTGCTTGACAAGCGTATCTGCCGGCGATAAAGCTTTCTGTTCATATTTTTTTGTTTCATTTTATATTTCATCTTCATTTGAGACAATTGAATTTGATTGATTTTCCGATGCTGGGTTTGCACTTTGTATTTTTTTTTTTCACGTATACATATTCATGAGTCGAATGAAATTTCTTTGTGAAGTAAAAACATTTAAGTATCGTATAAATATGTATATTTATTGAGCCTCGGCCTTTTCGATTAATACCTTTCTTACAATACAAATGCAATATAAAATATCCATCTTATAGTTCATGAAAAAGAAGTGTAATTCTGGTTTGTTTTTCAAACGACACGAATATTGAGTTTCTTTTACAATTTATACACACACTCGACCGGCGAGACAAAATAAATTAACAGATGATTGTTATCTTTTGTTATTTAATTTGTTTAATTGTATCTGCCACGGCCGATGGCAAATGTGTATATAAATTGCAAGTTGTATTAAAAATTTAGAGGAGCCCTTTCGTCAAAATCTTGCATTGTTGATGAGAAGTCGGTGCACAGAAACGGCGTAATTCAAAGAAAAAAGACCTCGTCGTCAGAAGGATGCATAAATGATCCACCTTTCTTGATAATGATTCACTCATTAATGCCAAGTTCCAAGACGAGCTTTTATTTTTAAATTACGTGTGCAGTCGAATCAAATATTTGCGACTAGATTCTACGTTGGATTGTTTTTTCTTTTCATTTTTATTGACAAGACAACATTTTTGGCAAAACAAACGTTTGTGCAAAGTCTGCAAATCTGTCTGACGAACGTTAAGCTCGAATTCTAAAACTGTTTAGTAATTATTTTGTTGTTGACGTGTGTTTTTTGCTTGATTTACAGTACACTGTAAATCAAATTTTACGCGTTTTTTTATTCCACCAGTTTGAACGAAGTAGATAAAATAGATTTGTTCTTTTTTCTTCAATTATTAATTGTTTGTTGAGATTCGTTTGAATTAAAGTGTTTTGATTACATTTCGTTTAATTCTACGGCTGATCAGAAAAATTTACAGACTTTTTATTGCGAGTATAGTTTTTGAAATGAACGTATCAGCAAAGATAACTGATTCTCATATCGGCTGTAGATTTGCCAGGCCTGCATCGAAAATTTCCGTCCTCTTAATCTTAAGAATGTACGCGTACCGAACGCTACCTAATCATAGTACAAATGTTCATAATTATATATCATTATACACACTAGTGATACAGATAATTAAATTCACTTGGCATTTGAATAACCTTGGCAGTTCATCGTGTTAGAGAGTAAATGTGCGTTTTGCTGCATCTGCACAAAAATGTATGAATTATTTCCTAATTACCGAGTATGACCTCTTTTTTTTTACAAGAAACACTTTTCGCTGGTTAAGAAAATCAATTCATCGGTGTTCTACCTTTTGTGATTACAAAATTGTTTCTTCTGCTGATTTTTTGTCCTTCATTACGTTTCAAAGCATTGATCAGTAATTATTTTACGCTCTTTATTAATTATAATTAACTCAATAAGTCGAGTAATCTTTGACACATGATGTTGCGATTATATGTTGATTGAAATTACAAATATTGATCGTTGTACTTTTTGTTCTCCACAAGATTTATTATTTTTTTGTTTTCTCTCTCTCTCTCTCTCTTTGTTGGTACACTTGAAATAAAAGTTGCGATGCGTTAAAAAAACATTCTGGCTATTATTGTACGTATCCTTGTTTTTTCTGTTTGTTTCACTCTTTTATTTCCTAAAACTATGGTTTTTTAGTATAAAAATGTGTCAATAAAATTTTGGTAATCGATTATCTGTTGATTCTCTTTCTTGATGTACCATAAAATCTATATCCTGTATCTGTGTTTCTGTACTGTTTTAACAATTGTGTGTGTAACGAACCTAAATTCCAACAATCAAAACTCATCGATTTCGTTTGCAATTTTGCGACAGCAGATTTGGAAATGATTGGAAAAGTGTTTGCGTATGTACAAAATAAATTACACTTTGCAAAAGCCCATTGTTTCATCAGGTGAACAAATTCCCCTCTCTTCTTTCTTTTTTTTTTTTTTTTTTTTGTTTTTCGAATGTCATCTTCCTAACTTACACGTAAAATTATGATATTTCAACAAATCCCAAAGGTGGATAACAATCGAACCAATGATATTCCGGACAACACGTAAGTTTAATTAGTTACATTTCTTTGAATAGTAAAATTTGAAACCGAGTCATTCGTGTCTGGAAACTACAACTAGGGAGCCTGTCCCAATTAATATTTCAACAACAGAGACTAGTTGCATTTTACTTTTTCGAGTTAGCAACAAACAGCAATCTGTCTCAGACACGAACGAGCCATTTGTATAATTCAATAGTTAATGGAACTTGAAATCACGTGATAAAATTTGTACGAGTTAACATCATTTTTCAAAGATATCGACCAGCCACACAGAGTACTCAACAAATTGTCTTTCTAATTGTCAAAGTAAACGTTTCTGGTTTGCGTTTTATATATATTTTTTAGCACCAATGGATTGTTTCGAAAGACATTGTTTCATTGAAATCAAACACGATACAAAACGCAAAAGGTGTGAGTGTGCATTACAATTTGACGTCGCTAAGGCGCTGTTTGAGTTCCCTTCAAAAAATCGTGTCAATTATTGATGATGAGTGTCGACGAAAAATTCATCTATTGCTTTGTAATTCTTAACGCAGTCCTTGCTTACAATCGCCGGGCCGAATTGGCATACAGTCCCCGGACGAGGAATTGTTCATTCATTTGTAAAAGTTTTACACGCAGCGTTCGAGCTCTGTTTCGTATGCACATCGTTCTATTTTTATTTATCTCACAAAACGACTGGTTAAGTAACTCCACAGGCGCAGGGGACAGACATACAAATTGTTATTGATTTATATTTTCCATATTTTATTTATGTTTTGTTTTTCAGTTTTTTTTTCGAGCAAACGGGCAAGGATATGACGATCGTTAAAAAGTATAAAAAATTGACGGGTGGATGCGAAACAGTAGCAATTTATATATCCTCGGTAAGCATATAAAATGAAATCGATCGCGCGACCGGGCTAATTCATTTTCATGCGCTACCCGTACTGAATCAGCGTTTGTTAAATTGTCTATCATTTTGTTTCTTCGCGTTGTCCTGTCATTAATGTCTTTCTGTTTAGTTGCACTGTCCTCGTGAGTCCTCTTGCGCCATTTGCTGACCGCGATTTGCCATTTTACGAATCACGTAACGATAATGTGTGGCGCAGAAAGCAGGACAGTGATGGTAGCGATTATAGTGAAAAGAGTAAAAATTATTAGGCACATCCTATCGATCACCATCGCAGCGAATTTCCAATCGTTGTTTATTTTCGTGTTGAGGTCATCGTCTTTCAATTTTTCTGTTATAGTCTGCAAAACAAACAATTATTCCTAGTCAGTCCTATCCAATCCAACTTTTTGTTCTTCATATCTTTCACTTATCCATAATCAATCAACTAAAATAATGTTCACAAAAATTGTAGGTTCTAAAATTAGACCAAACGGCATCTGGTTGTAATTACCTTAATTTCCTTTAGTATAAGGATGAGCTCATATCTGGTGCAAAAACAAGCACTTTGCAGTATCGTTTCGACCTGAGGTGTGGCTGTATCCTGTGGATGCGGATGGTGATGCGGAGTGTGGCCTATTGGATGAGGCGGTGGCGGTGGCGGCGGATACGAAGAATGCGGTGGCAACGGCGCTGCGTGCTGATGGTGCGGAGTCGCCGCGGGATGCGTGTGATGGTGATGTGGCGTGGAATGTATATGACTGTGACCGTGACCTATTGTGTGATGATGCGGACCCGGAGTCCCGTACACGTTGTTTAACAAGTTATTATGCGGCGCCAACGCGTTATCCTCCAAATCCAGAACGTTCGCTAATAACGACTTGCTACTCCTTTGAGGAAGCTCCAAGTCACCGTACGCTTTACTTGGACCTGTAACGTTGTTTAATATTAATATACCTCGCTGCAATTTCCCCTGGATAAATTTGCATTCAAAAGCTACTACGACGCTCACTAGTTACACTATGTACATTACATTTCCCATATTGACTCAATCCCAAATTTCGAAACTATATTTCTAATTAATAAGTCATTATTTACTGTCAACGATGAGCAAATTTTGCATGCTTAGATTGACGCTGAGTTTACAAAACTAGTAAGAATTTGCTCTTGCTGGAAAAATAATAATTCTGATAAGTACCTGTAACAGGTGAGGGTTTTTGAGACTTTTGAGCTTCTTTTTCATCTGGGTCGACTGGCCGTGACATACGAAGGATGCAAGGCAGCCAGTCGAGGAAGAGGATTTTAATCTGAAAATAGGAACGGATGAATTAAATCTTCAAAAATGGATAATTGGTCGTACTTGTTGCAAACTTTAGGACATTTTTAGTCGAATAAAAACATAATTGACAGTTGCGAATGAAACGTACCCATTCAGACATTTCATGAGTATCAGAATTACGATGATGAAAATTCAATATGAGAATTGTGCTGACCACACTGCTGGCAACCATGAACATTATGCAATTGAAATAAGTCCCTGTAAGAGAATTGTTCGTGATTAAAGTCAAACATAATAAATTGGTCTGTCGGAGTTTGTAACAAGTCTTGAAAGCCTGGCAAGACATTTTCGTTTTTTTTTTCTATTTCATTCTCTTCTCGTCGTCATTAAATTGCGGAGTTTCAATTTTCATTTCAGTCATTGTACTCCAACTGAGGCGAAAATTTGACGATCTCAATTGGAAGTAAACTTATTTGAAAGTTAACTAAACTCCACTTGACTTTCATCGAATTGTAATGGATTTTTTTTTCGGGCCATGTTGAATTTCATGATGTTTGAAGGACAGATGCAATTCACTTCGGTTCATAAAACTTTTGACAGCAAGGAATAATTGAATTTATTGCAAAATGTAATTTTCGTAACTTTCTGTTTTCTGAGCACAAAGTTCTTGAATTTGTTTGTATTCTGATTGATCGATGGGTGGTTTGATGTTCAATATAGTATGGGATAATTGAAGATAATCATACCTAATAATGGTACAGCATCGGATGTTGCCGGCATAGTTTCTGCCACCATATTCAAAAATACAGTGAGAGACAAAAGAATTGTTACTCCTAGATTGACAGAAAAAAGTGTCATGAATTTGTCAACAATGTTTAATTTGATTTCAATTCACATTTCATAACATTAAACTTGTAATCACAAAAAATAACGAGTTTCATAAGTGCAAAAACAGCGGTCCATTTAAATATTCACAAATTGTTTCTTTCGTACTTGTCACTGAAACTTTGACATTATCTTACGTTTACATTTTGAAATGTTATTTGAATGTTAGAAGAAATCTCAGACCATCGCCTGCTCTTGGAAAATTGACAGTGACGCTGGAATGACTTGAGACATCCCAAAAGCCGCGTTTCAAAGACTTTCAAGTGGAAACTTTAAACGCATGCAAGTTTTTTTTTTTGATAAAAAATGCAACACCCGCGAACAAGTTGAGTAAAAAAAGCAACATATTTATCCCCGCGGGGATGCAAATATGCAATATGATATATTTTATTTAAATAGCGCTGTTGACCTCGATTTTCGGAACAACGAGCTGATCCATGACATCATGACAAGATGTAAGGCGAGACGTTATCAGATGAAATTATTTTTGCGCAAGTTGCGCATGAAATAAGAAAATGCGCGGCGAATAAAAATGAACCGCTGCATCCTCGATACCAGTAGTAATAAAAATAACTTTTGAATTCACAACTGACGTTATATCAATGAGTGCGAATTTCAACTTTGAAGTTTCTTAAAACTGCCGAGAAAACTAATACAATTTTCAACGAATTTAAGTTTTGAATACTAATTCTAGCACTGGCGAGTGATTTTTCTTTTTCGTTTGAACAAACTTACCCAGTGATAATTTTTCGCCAGAATCTGGCGGAAGAGTAAATCCTAAGACCGCCATACTGGCGATCAAAACACACGGTACAATTAAATTGAAAAAATAATACAAAGTTCGCCTTCTAATCTGAACATAAAACGTAATATCTATATAAGGTTCTGGACAGCAATTGTAAAAGATTTGATTCCTTTTGCCTGGTACTCCTGAAAATAAGAATACTTGTAATGTGTCTCCGTTCTGAGACAGCTTGTCAAACACACAGTCTTTTTTGTATTAGTTTATCAACTATCTGTGTTTTCATCGTGATTTTAATGAGCAACTGTTACTACCAGTTAAGTACTAGATGTTTGTTTTTTTAAATTGATTTTAATAACAATTTCTTTATAAGGTTGAAATTTATCGTTTGGAATTATACGACGAAAGTTTACCTAATAAATCCCATTCGCCATTCGTAATAAAACTGCTAATATCACCTCCCGCCTCATCTTGCAACTGAAGATCCAGCTAAACAAAAATTTTGTTCAAATAAAATAATATTTATCAAGCTTTCAATGCTTTAACGTAAACAAATTTTATGCCGCTAGTTATTGACTCTTATTTATGCTGACATAAATATTCAAGATTCTCATGTATCTCTATCATGCAACAGTTATTTAACTTTATCAGACACCTCTTTATTCTGTTTATTTTAGATGTTTTTTAAATTTAGATTCAGACATCAGATTAAAAAATCATTTAAACGAAATTGAAAACTGTTTTCTCTTTTCTGTAAAAAACATATAACAAAAATGTTTTGATACTTCGAACGTTCATTATAATTTTAGTTGAAAAATCAATCTTCTTTTTCAAAACACAAAAAATTTTCTGATGCCTTTGATCAAACACTTAAACGTTAATTAAAAACGTTCAATCAAAAAAACTTGAGAAATTCTTTCATCAAAAAGTGTACCTGACTTTTGATTGTAACTTTTTGCAAAAAAATTTCTGCCATTTGTTGACCTAAAAACCAGTTTTGTAATGAACATGAAAAAATAATAATCTCTCTGAGACTTGCTCGATAATTTATCCAGTTTACTTGCCAAAATGTAACTGATTGAATCAATTTGATTATTTACTTTTCAATCTTGTCAATTTTGTTACATTTTAATCTAATGTTTACGTATGAAAGAACTTCATCTGTGACTAGCATTGATTTTGTTGCTTTGTAGCATATGGAATTTGTTGGCATACTTTTACATTTGTTATTATAATTGCAATGCTGCATCTCGCTTCGAGCTTTGAATATGTTTCACGTTTGGCCGGAATGTACAAATTAATTATTTAATTCTGAAAGACTAATTTAGCAAATTATATTTTGTCTCAACATCAATGAAAAATTTGTCAAAAAACTAGGTTTTAGTTTGAATCAAATACAAATGCCTTTTTTTCAGTAGTCTAACAGATCGTTTAGTCTGGCCAAATTCAAAAAACTCAAGGAACAAAGAGAAAGTCTTGAAAAGTAACTGAAAACCAAAAACCTTAAGTTAACTTAAACAATGAAAGAAAAAAAGTTGATTTTTTTCAATTTCAGTTTTTATTTTGATTAGTTATTGATATGAGTAAAACATGAACATTATACATCTTGTTGGACACACGACAATTAGACATTTGGATTGTGCAATTCGTTTGTCAGTGAAGGTCTCAAACAACACATAACACATAACATTAAGCATTACCACGGGAAAGTAACAAATTTGGGCTTATTAAAGAAAAATGAACTGTCTTTCAATGTCGGTTACAGTTTAAGTCCTTGACAGATTTGCCTTGTGGACAGAGATAGTTAAATGTGCTATCTAGGAACTGAGAGCAGCGAATTGAAAGACAAGTGCATCCTTTTGAAAATCCCCTAATTTTTTTCTCTGTAAAGGACCAAGACATGAAACATGGAGCAGTTCACCGTTAAGCATAGGTTTCCACAATTTGGCTGCAAAGTGCTTGGCTATTCTCTCAGTTTACTGCTTGGATAAATTACAGGTATAAAAACCCTTACGGAATGTTCATAAAGGATAATAAATTCGTTTTATACCCATTTTCCTCGCGTAACAACTTTTTTTTCATAAATTTAAATGAATTTTCAACCACTTGAACTGGTATCATCGGTGCATTTAATTCAAAACCTTTTTCCTTTTTTCACTTTTGTTTAATATTCTACTGTCGACATTTCTTTCAACAAATCTGCACACCAATGCTTCCTTTACTCATGAACTTCTTAATTTTCACTTGAATTGTCTGAACGAAAGATTCTTCAATGTATAACGATCATTTTTACACATATCAATTTGATTTTCTTATTTAGTAAGCACAGCTATACAAACATAACAGCTAAGTAAAATTCTATGCCAGGTCTCATAATTTTTCCTGGCCTATGTATTTTTGCAGGTTGTTAGAGAACAGATTGGGATTAGACAGATTTTTTTGACTGTTGGAAATTGAAAAATTAGAAGGTAGATTTTTTGGATCGAGCTTGGGAACATGCAAAACTACATATCGAGGAAACTAAGGGAGCGTTTTGCGAACAAACTCCAGCACACTCCTTTTTTGAAATTATAACACCTGGCATTGAATAGTACTCTTAAACGACGTCAATGACGTTAAGCAGATTTATCAGTGAATCTCGAAGGGGTCCTGAACTGTGAATTCCAGAGGCCTGAAACTGGTTGAACTGTGCGCCAGTAGTTTTGCTGCTCTCGGTGCAAAGTGTGTTGATACACAGGAAGCAGCAAAATCTGTTTGACTTTGGCTCGTGAGTTTTAGACTTCTGAATAAAAGTTGACGTTGACTAATTTGAGAGAAGTCGTAGTCAAGTTAACGTACAATCTATTTGATTATTTAGCGAGTGTAATAATTTGTTTGACCTCTCATATGTTGACTCTATAAATTTGCTATTTGCACAAAAAGAAAAAATGGAAAAAAAATTAGTTTAGGAGTGTAAAAAACGGTACATAACACACATTATAAACTGCTACGTTACATGCTTTATATCAAAACATTTATTTGCAAGTGTTTTTCAGCTATCGTTTGTTTATATCCATGAAACAATTATGTCGAACAAACCAACAAACGGACACCTTTAGCGCAACACTCAACATCCATTTCTAGGTGCGATTAGACCATTTTGTTTGATTAAATTGTGTGTGCTTGACATTGAGAAATCAAATTTCAAGTTCTCGTTATTTGTTTGTCTCTGATAATCACAACCTCGTTCGGGTTTTAAAAGCACATGAAAATTAATGCGTTTGAAGTTGTCGAGAGTGAAAATAGTATTCCATCAGGCTACAATGATTATGACAAGGAGTTTGTTAAAAGTTGTAACAATTGTTTTAAAATTAATTTCGAAACTTGAGTAGAATTAAAACTACACAAAACTAATAATCCAATGGGACAGGTATGAAAAAGAAGTCTATGTTATGAGTTGGGTCAATGTGAATGAGGCACGTAAACGTTACAAAATGGATATTGTAAACTGCGTTGGACAAATGCCGCTAACACTAAAATCATATTATTATTTGTCACACACTCAAGGACATGGAACCTAATCTACTGTTTGTCATCACCAAAGTGGGATGAAATCTCGTTATTTTTTTACCTGGAAACCATCATATGTCCATGAACCGAACTTCATCTCGCATTTTTGATCGTCGAATGGAAACCATGTAATGTCTATCTTGCAAGTACTCTTAAATATACCGGGTGGTACGTACAAACACGTCCCATTATGCCTAACAACGACATTTGTTGGGTAGGTACCATCAAATCCTTCGTCCGCACTGAAAACCAAAACATTTTCCATATTAACAACAATACACAACTTTTCTCTGATCTAACAATTATCAAATTAACAAATTTCACAAATTTCAATACAACTTTTGTTACTTTGTTTATTCAATGATTGATTTTCAGACCCTTAAGATCTAAGACTACAGATAGTAAGTTGAGTATTTGGTAGCAGTTCAAGTTCAGGTGTGGCATTAACGTGGCAAAGACCTCTTTCCAAATACAAGTTCAAATGGAAGAGTCTAAAATATGCTAATCAAGTAACAGTCACGACGTCCAAAACATTTTCATACCAAGGCTATTTATCATTTTAATGTCTTCCTGACCGACGCGTTTTTTACAAACCGCGAACCAAAAAGTGGCCAAAACTTTTATGACTCGTTTAATATTTTAAACACGACTTTGTTCGGGAACTTTTTTTTTGCAAAAATTCAGCGAGGGGATGGCAGAGAAAAAGGAAACAAAACAAGTCCGAGGAAGGAGGCTCTGATGGTGAAGTTGCGGAGGAAAAGTCCGTCCTCATGTGAGAGTATTCTAAACTGTTCGCAGACTGGGTGGGTGTCAGTAGGCCAGAATGAAGGAATGTGGGATGGAGCATGTAAAAAGAATAAAATAACAGACTGGGTATAAGCCAACTGGCGAGTTTCCAACTAATCCTTAGTCAGTCCGATGCAGAAGTGTGTTGACGTATATTATTCGCTCATCTTATATATCTGCAAAAATCGTTCCCCCGGTGTCTTACTTGGTGTATTCAAAATCACATTTGGTCATAACAGTTGATATAAGTGCAATTTGATCTCTCACATAACAAATGCTAAAACTTTTTCCTCAAATCCGAACGAGGGGACAAGAAAGCGGAGAAAAAAAATTTGTCCCCGATGAAAATTTGATTTTTACAAAGAAGACTGACAAAAAAACCGAGAAATTTCTGGATTCAAATTTGCGCGATATTTCATTCTTTATAGATCCACGAACTTTTTCTGACTTTTCTCACTGAATGAAAAGGACGTGAAGAGAAAGACAGAGTGCGAGAGAGAGAGAGAGGAAAAATTTATCCGTCCCGAGTAATAATTTTGCCGGTGCGGTCATAAATTCGTCAGGTGTAACGGGTGTTAGTATATTTAGTACGTAATTAGCATGCGATTTGCATCTAATATGAGCGTTTTACAATCCAGATTACTCCGATGGTTTGCACTATTTTACAAGCCCGATTCGTTTGTATTCGAAAGTTTGTGAGATACGCGAGCACTGACAACTCGACGCTTTTACATCACAAAAACGCATGCGCCAATATATGAAAACCCAGCTCGTGAATAAGATAAGAGTTTCAGGACCTGAAAGTCGTGCGTTTCGTCAGAATCGAGGCATGATTGATGTTATCGATCTTCGGCTACGTTGAATTAGCAACCAACTTAGAACACATACATAACGAGTCTTATCAACTTGATTTTTCTTTACACACCAAAATTTACAATTTACAATCACAATTTACATTCACAATTTCATTTTTCAAAGGAGATGAAAAAAAAAATTTATCCAAAGTGACAAATATAGAATGAGAAAAAAAATTGACTAAAAAAGTGCGACTGTTAGATTATGGAGCCCGAAGGAGAGTGGAAAAAAATATGATAATGGAACGAGAGAGAGGGATATTTGAGTGTGAAAAATTGTTCGCAGGTCAGAATGAATGAGTGGATGGATGAATGGGAGGATGCGTATGAGCGAGTGGGCGAGCGAGTGTGTGGGCGGATTGTTGCGTGGGTGTATCACTGAATCCGTTTGTGAAAGTTATAATAGACGTATGTTAAGCGCGGTTGAAGTCGCGGGTGCTTTTATTTCGTTCGACTCAAGCTTGGACGCTGAGTTACGATCGGCAAACGAAACGAGCGCATTTGAAAATATCTTGTTAATCAAATCGTTCGTGATAAACGATACGGGCGAATCGTTGCTTTCTATTGCGAGGGAACGCAAATTTAATCTGCTTCGACTTCAATTTCGCATACGCGATGGCTGATGCATATTGCAATTGGCGCGCGGCCAGCGCTCAAAGTCGCTTCTTTATTTTTCGGCCCTCCAAAGGGGAAGAAGGGATTAGGGCGAAAGGGCCAAATACCTACACATGAATCTAAACTCATTTTGTCGTGCATTATAATGTCAGGGTTTGTCGATGCCAGTTATTAATGCTCGGTATATATCGTGCGTCCCATATTTATGCTACTAATCGGGATATAGTAGCGAGTTATGCGTGCGGAACGGAATCAGACCGGAACGCAGATTATGTCGGCTTCTGGCGAGTTACCAGGTTGCGGATATTCCGTCCATCGGTTCGCTCGTTTTTCTCCCCTTTCGGGGTCTTTCTTTTCTGCTCTTTTTTTTTGTGTTTCCCTTTTTTTTAGGCAACTTTTTAGGTGGCTTTTTTTTCTAACTCTTTCTTCATCGTTTTCTTTGACGAATTGCAATTCGTGTCAACGCCGGGACAGTGGGTTCACAGAGCGTAAAAGGAACAAAAGCGATAAGGCCAATTTTCTTTCATCCTATACATTTCACCTCTGTTTCTTTTGTATTTATACCACGATCGTTATCTTAACACTCTTACATCATGTATGATTTGGTAAACTTTAATTAACATCCTTTGTCTCGTCCGACTAATATTTTTTTCTATTTTTGTTTCGTTGATTTTCGCCCGACCTTGCAATTTATATTTAATCAAAAACGAAAAGAAAACGAGAGCAATCAAGACGAATTAATGCCACGGCAAACTTTTTTCTCTCTCTCTTGCCGGTTGCTTCACACTTTGGCGGTAATTTAATTGATCCGGACTCTGATGATCGTGCTTTTTCGCGAGAACAGGATTAGCGAAACAGTTAATGAAGATAGAAAGTTTTTGACTCGAGATTTTTAAAGTGCTTAACGGTATCGCGAGGCTGAAAAATATTTATAGAAGATGCCACTTGCCTATTATACATAAGAACGTCGGGTTTCCATAGCCTATGAGGTGGTATTCTGAGGTCCCGAACTCCGCCATAGTCAGAAACGTTCCACCTCATATTGACGTCGTTCCATTCCTGAAAGTAAACAATAATGTTTTAAGATCCACACATAACTATTCATGAGTGCTTGATTATTCGCAGTCTCGGTTTGCGAGTTGCGAGTGCACAATTCGTTGGAAACTGCGATTCCGCACAAATTTTTTTGCGAAATAACACACTTAAAAAAAACGCGACGAAAAACCAGAATCAGAGAGAGAGAGACGGAGAAACTGGCGCGGTAATAATGTGAATCGTAACGCGCCATTAGGAGATAAAAATTGTATGAAAAAAAACTGTCTAAATTCAGCGGCGACGCTTCCCTCTATAAACCGACTCAAATTACCGGCTTGTGCCAGGTTATCAACCGCACAGTAATCAGTCTAGCTTGCTAATCCAAGCCCGACTTATTTCACCGACTTTATCTATGTTATTTTGATGGTGTTTGTTAGTCCGGATTAACTCGGCTCGGAATCTTTTTTGCCACGCGATTATTTATGCAAATCGCCTGGTGTTTGTCCAAACTGTCGATGCTGACTTTTTTTTTGTCATTGGCGTTTGCTGACGCTTAATCTTTGGCGATGTCATTCCACGACACGAATAACCGTTTTTGATAGTTGATGTTATTGAAATGAGTCTCGTTAGGGGACAAAGTTAGTTAGAGGGGCTTTTTGTTGCTTCGCAAGTTTGCGGAAAAAGGGAAACGAAAGTCTTGGGTGTTTATTAAATGTTACTTGACTTCGGACCAAGTTCGTGCAGTCTAAACTTTATTGACTAAACTCGTCTGCGAATCGGCTTGAAATCTGAATTAACCCACGCGTACATATACTTCGAGGAATGTTGCTCTCGGAATGAAAGAACTGAGATTAGGGCGGATTCTCCGTTTAATTAAAAGTCCGACTAGAAAAAAAAGGAGCGAGAGATAGAAGAGTTTCAGAAGGAAAGGCATCAACCCCCAGGCAGACGTGTATTGTTTTGGGCGAATTAATTTTAATGACGTTCTAACAAAATACCATGTTCAAAATGAACAGTTTTTGCAAAAAACTTCTTTTGAGGACCCGAATTTTAAAACGTATCAAAG
The DNA here is from genome assembly GCA_020615435.1 of Telenomus remus. Classification (NCBI taxonomy): domain Eukaryota; kingdom Metazoa; phylum Arthropoda; class Insecta; order Hymenoptera; family Scelionidae; genus Telenomus; species Telenomus remus. Next base: position 13,946,109 of record CM036337.1, read on the forward strand.
CAACGTGTCAGGAGTGTTTAGTTAGTACACGTTGAAAATTTCATGATCAATTGATAAATTGAAATCTGGTAAGAGGATATTTTTGAACATTAGTAAAGGAAGAAGTTTCTTTTTTGTTGTCACTGTTGGTAGTTGAGTAAGTTCGATACAACATAACTTTTCCATGTCAATAGCAGGGAGCAATGTACGATCACGTCTTAAATTTGAAATTTCCGAGCGAAGTTTTGACGCCATTATTTACGCCCGAGATACCTCTTATTTGTGCTCTTCGAATTTTATGAAATGTTACAGATGCACGCCCTGTCAACTACCGACAACTTTTACATCCATGCGCGAGGCACAAATTGCATAACAATTCGAGAGAAGAGTTTTTCTTATTCCTCTTTTTTTTTATTTTTGAGAAAAAAAAAAGAAAAATATTTTCAATTCGAAACGTCGATCAATTGCATAAACGCCCCGATGACATAGAATTCTTAACCTCGAATTTGGGTTATTCCATAAGCTATCTTTAGTGAAGCTTAAGCCGCAGAAATGAGCTACAACCAGCATTTTTAAGCTTCGGTTTCCAACTCCTCCAGAAGATATTTGTTCTCGTTTTTTTTTGCACGTCACAACTTTTTCACTCTTACTTTTTTATTGTTATTTCAATGTTCACAAACTTTTTTCATCAAAAAATCTAACCTAAATGAGATTCGCTTTGACGTTTCTCTCAATTTCTCTTAATTCAAGTTTCAACATGAAAAACGTGACTTATACTTACTAATTTAAGCCAAAGGTTTGTTATGAGCAGTTGATTCTTCTCGTCCTGTAAGAAAACAATTACTTTGATTAACGTTGAATAACAATCAGTCCCAGCTGTTACGAAAAGTTGTAAAATTCAAAATCCGTTTGACAATTATTGTTTATACTCTTTCTGAGCATTACAAACAAACTACAAAATTCGAATTCAGAGTTTTTTGCAAGCAACAATCTTTCGTTTGCAAAAGCAAAACTAAACAATCATGCTACTAACAAAAACATTAAAAATAGTCAAAGTACTATTTCATGCTGTTTGGTTTTCTAAAATTGTTCAAGTACAGTAGAATAGAAATGTAAAGTTCAAACAATTGGCCAAAGGTAAAAGGAATGATTGTTTGCATCCAACATTTACACTGAACCTGTTAAATCATTTGATCGAGGCTGAATCGTCGTTGATTTAACTATTATGGTCCTGACACGATCTTTGTACATTGACATATTAGTTTGACCTAGTTTGGTAAGAAGTGTGTTTACCAGGAGATAACGGAACAAGGTTCGCAGGCTAAGAAGCGTCGAGGTAAAACCCCGACTAAGTCTAAAATTAGAAACAGTTGAAATGTTTCAGTTTGCACACTTGTAACACCTTTTTTGGAAGCAACAAGATGTCAGAGCATCTTGAGCTATCTATTCCCTTCTGATCGATGTTATCTTTGTAATAATCGTTCATTCGCTCGAGCGACAATCACTCTTTCGTGTCAGTCTTTGTTCTCAGTCGAGTGTACTTTATTAAGCGCAATTTATTGACGCATCGAGATCGCACACACTCATTCTCAAGATTGTTTTTAAAGGAGGCAAAGGCTAATCGACGTTTTATGAGTTTTCGTCGGTTTAATCAAATGTTCACAGTTCAATTTCAATTGCAATTTGTCAGCCTCGACAATTCCAATCAATAACAAAGCACCAAATAAAATTCTCAGCAAAGGAATGATCTATTTTTAATAACCATATGGTTGCACAATTTTTTTTCTGCTTTTCACTCTCAATCTGCTTTAATTGAATGTGTTCTCGACGAACTGACGTGGTGTAATTGCAAAATTGGATTTCTTTGAATCCCAAATTGTTGACTGAAAACAACAACAAAAATAACATCGAGCAAAAAGGAAGCTGATTATTCAAAGGTGGGAAAATTGTTTCGCCGAGAGATAGTTTGCTGACTCAGTCAGATTTCTATATATCTGTAACATTAAAAACTGAGATTAAATGAGTTGCCATTGAACCTAAACGGCCGGAATGAGCGTTAGCCGCGGAGAATATGCAATGTCCTGGAAGTTGTCTGTTACACGAGCTTGCAAAAAAACTGCTAGTTTATGATCGCCACGTAGTGACGACAAATTCAGCTACTCATTACGGATAAATGAATTTCATCGACTCGTCCATCGTTTTATGTTTGCAAGATAAAAGTTGTGGTTACGACGGCAAAAGACGTGTCTATTTTTATAAACCCGTCGCAATGCTTCGAGATTTCGACGACGTGCTTTTTCCAACAAATCATAACGTTGAGAACGAGCGAAAAATCTAGAAAAACAATGTTACGACAAGTTACGATGGGATCGATCAAAAACAATTTTGTACTTTTCAACACTCTTCGAATTACAGTAATATGACTTTTTTAAAGTGACGTTAATTTTAGTTTGTTTCAATTATCCGAATGTAATCAAATTAAAATTGACAATTTTGTACTTTTAAACACTCGTAAAATTACAGTAACGTGACTTTTTTAAAGTAACGTTAAGTAACGGTTGGTAATTTATAGTAACTCTAAAGTAACGTTAATTTTAGTTTGTTTTAACTATCCAAATGTAATCAAATTAAAATTGAAGTTACTTTAAAGTCACTGGTTTAGTAACGTTTAGTTACGATTACTAACCTAGTGACCTTAAAGTAACGTTAATTTTAGTTTGTTTAAACTATCCAAATGTAATCAAATTAAAATTGACGTTACTTCAAGGTCACTAGATTAGTGACCGTAATTAAACGTTACTATAAGTTGGTAACTGTAACTAAACGCTGATTTATGAAGGCGGGGCAAAATTTATCGGTTAGTAAATTGATCATTTTTACGATCATTGCCGAATGATTTATCGCGAGCGCGTAAATCACACCAACTGGTACCGGAGAAAATATCTTTAATTAGCGTCTCACTTCAGGCTTGTAAATGAAAACGTCATTTATATTGATTCGAAGTAACAGAATACAGGCGCAGCTCAAATTACATTATTCTCTGGTAACGATCTCATATTCCCTTACCACTTATATATTCTTAAGTTGGGCGAGATCTGGGGAGCTGCATAATTTAGCCCATTTTAAGTGTACCATCGTCCTGCCGCGTTTAATATAATTAGCGACTTAGTTCGAGAGTTAGTTTCGTTGCATTATTATTATCAAATCTGCAGGACGTTAATTGCACCGGCTAATAAAACGCTCAATTGATGTACATGTGATTGTAAAGCTCGGCGCACCCATGCCAGAAGCGGAGTTGCTTGTAAAAACGTTTTCTGTTAAAACCGAATTGTTTTGACTTCGCTCCAACTGCAATTAGAGCAATATTTGTCTACCTGATCGAGCTCCGGTCCGGCACAAAATATTGCGCATCGGTAAATGTTGTGTCTCGTTGTTTTCAAAATAACATTCGACTGTGAAAATAAGTGTTTGCACGATGGCGCGCCCACTCGAGTCAGAACATATTCTTCGAGCGTGTTTAAGTACGTTTCTTTTCACTTCTTTTACATCCTTCCTATTTCATTTCTCGTCGGCTTTTTGTTGCTCTGTATATCCTACATCTCTCATTATTTTTTTACTCCGCGCAAACATCCAAGCAAATTGTTCGCGATTTGACGCTAATTCAAAAGTAATCTGTCTAGACTAACTATCGAAACGCCAACTAAGAAGAAACCTCCCTTTTTTCTGAAAATTTTTGAATTTCCATTCTGGTATTGTAGGATGCAAATTTTCAAATCCAAAATGAATTGGAATTTGTATCCAAATTCTTGTCATAAATTATTTATTGATAAGAAATGGCCGTGCTATAAATGTTGCAAAATGAACCCAGACAAACGTTCATCTCATACAAATTAGAATGACAAGAAGGGGTCATGCAAAAATCTACAGAATTCGTGCCTTTTATCATGCAAAAAAGGGTTGTTTATAGAGAATAATTTAATCAGTCTTTTTTTAGAGTTGAGTGGTTTAATAGAAGGACATAAAAACGCTACAATATTGGAATAGGAAAACACTTGAGTTCTCATTTAAAAGGCATTCGTAAAGTTGATAATAAACAGTTGCACCGAGTTATGAGAGTGAACCTGTCGAGTAGACTGCTCGCGGGATACACGTATTTTATATTAATGCGATTGCTTTACATTATTTTTAAACGTCACTTTGTTTGTTCATGGCAATGTATTTGCAATGACTCGTGCGATGCACGCACATCATGAGAAGGAAAAAAAAACCTCATACGAGGATCACTATATTATGCAACGAAATAAGAATTTTTATTTTACGCTAGAAATATTGCATACACATGCGATAAATGTTACGGGTCAAAATTCAGATTACTTTTCTCTTCCTCTTCTTATTTTGAATCTGAAAAATTATATGTGACTTACAAAATCTACGATATTCTAAAATCGAAAAGTTGAAAAACGAAATTGTAAAAATAACAATTTTGTTACTGCGATCGTTTGAAGAATCGAGAAATTTGTTTGTTAATTTTTTGTTCGTTCCCAATTGTCGTGAATGCAAATTTGTTTTTGCATGGAATTGTTTGAATTACTAAAAGGAGAGCGCAAAATGTTTGATATTTCTGTTGAGTTGAGAACTACAACTCAATGCTGATCGCAACTGATATTGAATAGAAAACAAACTTGCAAAGCAAAATTTAACGAAGGAGGACAGCTGAAATATTCTGAAACAGATACAGTCCTTTGAAATGAGTTTTTTTTTTGTCGACATTAATGTTGCTAACTACGCTTTCGATAATAAGTGTTCTACTTACAAGATCGATAGCTTTGCGAACGAACAACAAAAAGAGAAATAACAAATAATCAAATCATTATTGTGAACACGTTATTATCGATGACAATTCTTTTAATATTGTTTGCCATCTAAGAAGAAACTTTTTGATGAAAAGAGAGTAATGATTTTGAAACAACTTTTATTTCGTTCAATTATTTCTTTTCTTATCATTCAAAGTAATTTCGTTCCTTTTTTTCGTAATTTGTTTGACACTTAACAAAAGTCACATATAATTTTCGGTTCATAACTCTAAGTCAGACGAAGTGATAATACAAAGAGAAGGAGATACATGGGACAATTAAAATTTCGTTACTATGTTTAACAAATCACAATGAGGTAATGTTGACGGTTCTAGAATCGTGTACACTTTGCCAACAACATTTGTAATATGCAAAATGCTTATACAATATTCTGCATCATTTCAACGAACAATGATTAACTAATAATCAAACATACACTGAGAGTAATCTCCGTGATCGCCAAGCTAACTGGCTTTCACACCGGCAAAACACAATATTTGAATAATTCAAGTCCGAGTTTTAGTTTCATTACGAACTTTCAACCCTGTTCAATTTTTCACACAACCGCATGCTCTGCTCAAAATGATTTCTCTCAATGTGTAAAGAAACACAATCTCAAGTCAAATAGCTCATCTCATCTGATGCGAAAAAATATCATCGGTACAAAATATATCCATTGTAAAAAAGGATCAGGTTCAATATCGACAATTTATTATCAGAATGTGATCCTGTTTACAAAAGACATAAAAAATTGACAAGATAAAAAAGGGTTACGAAACGTCTTATATGCTAGATGATCATGCATTTACATTGCCATTTATGAAGTGTCAATGTACAGTTTACGAGAACGGCATTGCAGTTATCCCAAAGTCTTACAGTATTTTGTCGGAATTTCAAAGTTAAACTAACCCCACAAACTATGCTAAACATTTTTTTTGGACCTGATTGCAAACTTTCCGCGAGTCCAAAACTCCCCGGATACATTGTTTCGACATTCCAGAAGAACCAAAAATAACGCCCACAATGGCTGTTCTATCATTTTTGTTCCTCCCGTCAAAATTTTTTATACCCCTTACGAAATTCCATATTAAATTTCCGGCTGATTAATCGTTTCTTCACTGTCGATAAAAAAATGTATTATTAAAAAAAAAAACGTGAAACGAGCGAAACTTTATTAGATCACCGGGACAATAAAAAATAATCTTGATTAATGAAGCAAAAGTACACATAGTTCGTTGTCTTGATCATTTGCCAGTTTCATTACAACTTTATGTGTTCCCAGAAAGTAGCACAAACTTATCCAACAAATCTAATAAAATTTCAACCTAAATCCACTGTTTAAAAAAACGTGATACCATTCTCTGCCCCCTCCCCTTCCCCCTCTCACCGTCACTACTTTTATCTCAAATTTCAAGCGCTGATTCACGGTCATTCCGCGAGATGTGGAAATTCTTTGTCGGTCTTCCAATTAACAGTGATTTATAAATGTTATCTTTTTTGAGATAACTGCAATGGCGAAGTTGGTGATTATATACACCTGTGTGTTTTGAGTAATAAAACAAAGTAGAGTACATTGCTTTGGGATAATTTAATTGGTGTGATGTGAGAAGAGGCAAAATAGAGTAGGTTGGTGTTTTTTGTGTAAAAAAAAGTGTTCGTCAGGATTGACAGACTTACAACGTCAATAATTTGCATAAGCGTAAGGCCGAAGCTCAACTGCAGGGGCTCGGATTCATTGCCCACTGGTCGCTCCAGCACATTGTACGTCTCCAGCAGGTCGTTTAGCAGCCGCTTCTCGTGATAACCGCCACTTACCAGCCCTAACCAATTATCGTTTCAGTGATTTTGAAGTATCGACAAACTGTGACTGTAACTCTCTTCACTTCAATAATCCAGCGGCTTACTATGCTTTCAATTTTTGTTTTTTCATTTTGTTCGACCGATCGAACCGAAGACGAAACAAAAAACTTTCAAATCCATTTGTCTGTTACATTTTCGGTTCTTGACAAGTTGTTCTTTTGTTTCTTGTCGGTTCGAATTTCGTCATCGATCACTTGGTCTATGACAAATTGTATCGGCTCTTTATCGGCTTAATTTTGATCGCACGATGAACCAACGCCTACCAAATTTGTCACTGAGAAAATTGTTCGGAAAACTTTCGTTCTGCGATATTTTGTTTGTTTGATAACTGAATTCCCAGTTCAGTAACATACTCAAAAATTCGAGTGAAATTCAATGAATAGTCAATTCGACTGATATAAAAGTTGCCTGATCACCTTTTGTACGGTATGAAACAAAAATAATTTAACAAAAACTTCATTTTGCCTGATGTATCCGACGGAAAAAAAAACTGTTCCATTCGCTCTTTTCACTTTGTGCTTCTTTTTTTCGGTTGAAAAATTGCATTATTCAATTTCGTACTTTTTTTTTAACTAATCAATTTCTAATTGGAGCTTTGAATTTGCTAACTAAATTAAACATCATTATCTCATTCAGAGAACAAGAAAATGTCCGAGAGGAGTTCCCAACTCGGGATCCAAGTTGTAATTGTTAATTGTTGCGGATTTTAATATCTGATCGGACTGATACGACTCGTACAAACTGGCAACTGACAGTTGCAGCGATACTCGTTCGAAAAATTCGCTCGGCTTTTAATTTTTGCCTTCCCTGTGAGTGATTCCACTTGGAACGTCGTTGAACGAAATTCGGACCATGTTCCAGCGGACGGGTTGTAATTTTGTGTCCTTTCTTTCCTCAAGCGTCGCGTGCTTTTATATCAAGTAGTAAGTCTTTTAAAAAACTGTTGGCAAGAAATTGAGACTTGAATGTTGATTAAGCCGAGTATGAAGCGAACAGTTTAACGAAGTAGTCGGGCCGGAATACTAAAAGGGGTTGAAAGCGACGGGCGAAGACATCGAGACGCGTTTGGACATGGGGGAGCAATTTCGCTGCGAGATTTTGGCGCGATCCCCTAACGCGGAAGTAATTAAAAGTCGATGTGACCGGATACTCATAATGCCACGAGTTTAGAGTTCCTTTATTGCGCGCATGTCGAGAGCCGTTAAGCGTGTGCATACCAATGTGATAAGCGGCCTAATTCCAAGTTCGCCAGAGTAGAAATGCAGAATAATAATGCACTCGCAGAAGCCCTGAGATATTTTAACACTCAATAGTTTTGTGAAGGAATCTTCTACAGAAGTTGAGCAATATTCGTAGTGCAGTCAAACCGACCGACTGAATTATTCCGAAGGCCTCGCTAAGATTCATTTGAATGCGAACCCATTGTGCTGTGCGTCTAAGAAAACTGCCGCTCACAATCAAAGTCAACGCTGGTCCGAAAATCATCTCAATCCCCCATCTAAGCAACTCAATGCAACATTTATTTTGACACACGATGAAAAACGAAGCATCAAATTTTACTCAAAATATCAATTTTCAGCTGCAATTTTTCTTATTTTTGTTTTTCTTTTATCTTTGTTTACGTTTCTAGTTTGTTATTGTCACTCTCGAAATTTCAAATTGACCACCCCCTTTTTGATCATTTCTCGTCTTAGAAAATTTTTCCAAGTTGAGAATTGAACTCGGGATCTCGAGTGCGCGAGCTTAGGACGTATCCCCTAAGCTATCTGACGTACTGAGAATGATTCCAACATGTGACAAAAATGACTCATTTGACAGAGTAAAAATCGGTGTCTACTGAGTAATTTTTGATCATGAAATAGTAATTTTTGATAATGAAATAGTAAATGTTGCTAATTTTAATGACTACATTTTATCATTAGACATTTTGGCAACTAGATTACTGTACATTGAGTAAAATTTACTACCTTATTTTTCTCCGTGCAAATGTCAACATTTTATATATGAAACCAGATTTAATTTGAAATACAACTCCATACTTTATTAGTATATCAAGTACTAATCCTTGTAATCATTATACGAAGCAAGTTTTCTGTTGAGATTGTATCGGATTCATCAATTAAAATAATTAATTATCGAGGCAGTTGTTTGGCAAATTAAATGATTGATCCAGGTCAATGAAAAGTTCAACCTATTAATAAGCACCGGTAATCTCATCTTCGGCAACAAAAATAATTGATCAAGTACTATTTATTTCAGCTGGTTAGACATGTACGAATGCATTTTTAATCAAAAGTCAACGTTGGATTTTTTATTTTTTATGTAGATTTGATCGATCAACAAAGGCGTCGTCAGAAACGGAGTGCTGTATTATTTTTTTTCCTCTTTTCAAACCGTTCTATACGTAATTCAAATGTTTTCAGTTACAAGTTTTGATTGCTTGTTTTTTTGTTGAATAAAATGCCAAAGCAATCACGGTAACGCAATTTAGATCATAATGGTCCAATTAGGTGTGACAGTTAATCAAATTACAACCACAACCACAAATAATACTGTGCAACCAAAAATTTGATACCAACGCACCGCTGCTCCCACAATTTGAATTTAATAAGAAACATCAAAGGATCGTCTTTAACGTTTAAATACAAAGATCTTGCCTAAATCCCATTTCGACGCACATTCGTACGAATTAATTCCAAAACGATTACGTACTTTTAGCTCAGTTGCAAATCTTGATTTAAAATAAACGACTACAGACAAACCAAACAAAATGTAAAAAAGAAACAGACGAATTTTCGCAGTGATGAGAATTCGGATTCGGAAACTGGATTCATTTTTTAATCTTTAGGCCAGAGTTTTGAACGTCAATTTTGAAATGGCGTCGGAGCGATCTTAAAGCAACACTAAAGCTTAATTAGTATGAGAGTATTGGGCTTGTGCTTGGCCGTAACAAAAATGGGCAAACTCCAATAACCGAAACGAAATTTTTTTCCAAGTTGTGAAAAAGTGTTTGCGTGGAGTTTGCGAATTTGCTTACACAAGTTTCGTTCGACGAAATCTGTGTCAATTGCGAGGCCTGGCAGGATTTCACGTCAATCCACCAGTCGCAAACTCAAAAAACAATCGTGGCAAAAACATGCTCAAAGGTGGAAACCCTCAATAAACGAATAATTAGCACAAATATTTAAGTTCCCTCTTTTCTCTGGTTCCTCGAGGAATCAACTTTCTGATTCCAAGTGACTTTTCAATCGAGTTCGAAACACAGGGATCAAGTGCTGGTTCTGTAATAACAAGTTAAACACAACTTGAAACGTTCGAATGCATTTTTAATTAACCGACACTGTTCGTTTTTCTTTCTTTTTTTTTCATTGAACAAATACTTTTCCTGTCTTTAATTGATTGAGGATTTTATTTTGAAATAAAAACGAATAATTATTTCGTTCGAAATGTTTCGTTCAAGTACGAGAATGGCATAAATGTGACTAGAAGATAGTGTTTTTTAGGTGAAATTGTTATCACGTATTCAACATCACTCACTTGAGAAGAAAAGGGACTGCGTCAGAATTCGTATGCGGGTCTACCTAGTAGGAGTGTTCTAAAAAATGCGAAGTACATGTTCAGAAGCAACGACCATTGTCTTACACTCGTTAACAACTCGCCGCCCGCGAATAAGATGTTCCTTTATCAGGCCACTAATGAAACCATCGTGTATCTTAAATTCAACAAAACCAGGCTTTAAACTGACATTTACACAACAAAAACTAATATTTCGCTCCACTAACTAAAAAACTTTGTACTATTTTTGCCCCTCCAATAATCAAACAAAACATCCAAATGTTTCTAAATAAAAAATGTGGCCTCAGTAATGAATTATCTTAGTCGTGATTAAGAGCCGATTAAAGACCTAATTAGGTGTCAAGATTAGGTCCCTGTCACACTTTTTGTTTCGTCCTAGATTTTTTGTCCGTTTGGGTTTGTTTGTCTGAAACTTTTTTTGTTTGTTAGTTTGTTTTTTTTTTGTTTCGAATCAGGCAATGTTGGGCGGGATATTTCGATCTGTTAGCCTGTCTAGCGCGGTTAAAGGTCTCTACAAGAATTCCGCGCTATTGTTCCTTACAGCGTATATACGGGCGGATATCACAAAACAATGCGCGTGCCTCGAGCAACGACGAAGATATAAACCAGACGCATAGATAGTGCACCGGCAAAAATACTAAGCGCTCCTTGCTGTTTTTTGTCTCTTTGTAAAAAAATATCACACACGGTTCACTGTACCGCTCGAGATTTGGAAAAATTATTGGCCGTGTCGCACTCTTGCCTCGCAAGTCGACCGCGTTTTATACAATTTATGATTCGAACAAACTTTTGCAACAACATTTTTCTCCGCATCTTCTGACTTACTTTTTCTGAAGCATTTTTTTTTTTTTTTTTTTTTCAAGAAAAAGAAATCTTGAAACAAATCAGATGTCACGTTGGGATGCATGTACACTTTTCACGGTAATGTTCTGTCCCAAATGTGAATTTGTGAACTTTATGTCCTCCCATTTATTTGTTCTGGGAGAAATTAGTTTTTAAAGTAAACATAGCCAGGATGGAATAAGTCCAGGGGAGAAATGGGTGGGAAGAAAATTTGTTATGGTCTCATCGTGACTGATGAGAAAAACCGATGAAAAAGTATTATTTTTTTTTTATCGGAATTCAATGTTCGACGGAAGAGTGAATAATGGTTCGCTATCGAATGTTCGACGCAGATCCATCCAGCCCTCGAACGTGGAGTGTCAGAATAAATAAGAAAAGTCAAAATCACGGTTTCGAGAGGCGCACTCGTGTCTAAACATTGCGCACACAAAATGTTAATACAAGCTTTTCAAGTTTTGTTTATCGTGAGATTTTATTGAACATTTTGCGATTTATGAAGCGCTAAAAATAAGTTGAATGTATATGAAGGAAAAAAAAAATTCTGTCAGAATATTTTTCAAAGAAAAAGATTGAGACGGAGATCAGAAGCAACGTCGGACGGGAAGCTTGAAATCCACCGAAATATGAATCTGGTGGAAAAAAAGCGGCCTGAAAAATCGAGGACGAAGCTGGGCATCTGATTAGAAAACGTTCGCACACGCGTACGCTGCGTTGAATGCATGTCAACTACAAGTACAAATCGAGAGCGAACAGACAGAACAACGTAGCGGATCGATAGACGTGTCAGGGACATTCTTGCAAGTCTAAAGTCAAGAATCGAGGTCAGAGTCCATTGGACTTTAACTCGAGGAATCGCCTAATTCACGAATCCATTGGATCTTGCTGCCCGTCAGTATCTCTGTCTCTCTTCAACCCTGCGCCTGTTCGTCTCAAAACTATAAATTCATTCCGAGTCGAGGAGTTTGTTTGTTCTAAATAGACGTTTTACGATTCGCCAAAGGACCGCGGCATTTAATAAATAAAACAAGTCTTTTGTGCGCGGGTTTGTTTGTCTGTTAATGTGACCCAGTTCTGTGCAACCATAATTACCACAGCCGGTATTTTTAAAGAGGAGGAGAGAAGGAAAAAAAGGAGCTCCTGAAATCACGCTGATAGCAGCAAGTTTGAAACTCGAATTGAAACAAACCGTCCGTTCTGCCGAGAGATACAATTGAATCGTCATATTTATTTTCACCTAACTTTTGTTGTCGCGGACAATTTTTTAGCTCGGAGTTATTGTTGTCGCGGGTGTTATTAAAAAGGTACACACGAGCCAACGAAATCAAAGAGTCGCATCGGCTTGTTGTTCCTTGCACAAAACATCCGAGCACGTATGGCTTTTTCTACTACTTTTCATGCCATCGAACTGCTGGCCAACTTATGCGCTGGACTGGAAACATGCTGTTCTGCAGTAACATCTGTTTGTAGTCAACGCTATGCTTAAAAGAAACACAACCTTATACTGTATGCGGTTCTCATCGATGTCAGGTCTCACGTGAGAAATCAATAAACGAGACCTCCTGTACTCGAACAATCAAATTCTCGTCCACGGCTTTTTTCTCCTCCCCCCTTTTTTTTTCTTCTCGACCCCCTTTTCTGAGTTTTTCATAACTGACAAACTACACTGAGCGAGGCATCGAAAGAGCCTATTTGAAATAGTTGCTGCGAAACTTGATTGATAAAATTCCATGCAAATAGTTTGGCAGTAACTTTAATCATTTTGCCAGTGACATCAAAATGCCTCGTTGCGTGTGCATTGTTGACTCTTGTCAAACTATGTAATTCGGGTGAAAGAGATCGGATATTGTTCATATTGAAATGGTATGTCGATGGTTTAAAAATTGATAGAATCAGAACTTGGAGGACCGATTAGATAAAGTTGTCTATTTCTGTTTGGGATTAATATTTGGACCAAGTCACGATTTTCCCGATCAAAAACATCGGGTGTTTAAAAAATTAATATTGACATTGGAAACTTTAGCAAAATCTTTAGCATAACATTGATAATGAATATTTCTGATCGTTATTTTAATGGATATTCAAAATTCAACCCTGTTAAGTAGGCAGTGTTATAACTTTCTAAAATAGAATAAAAATTGTTAAATTCACACTGTGCTAAAAGAACTAATAAATAAAAATCTCAAATTTTAGACTGATTTGGTGAAAAAAAAAGTTAGTATTATTGCAATTCTGAAAATTTTAGACAATTTTGAAAACTGAATTGGTCTTACCGACCAGATTGACCATAAATCATCACCCCACGATGTCTCAACCAAAAGTACCCTATCAAAAAAGTCCATTCTTCGATTTCAATTTCCAACCGAGAATTACAAACCGTTTGTAAATCCAGGCGTCATTCGATTCGACACCGTCGCGTCGATACCCAAGCTTTTATAATTTTGTTATTATTAGAAAAATATAGTTTTACTGCTGGCTGCAACACTCTTTCCATTTAATTATATCCGGCACGACATAAACACGTATTTTTTGTTATTAAAAAGAGAGAAAAAGGAGGAGCTTCCGCGTCCTGCGTATAAATTCTTCCTCTCTTCGATATTAAAAATAATTCAATTGGCAATTCACTTATCAGAGAGCACGAAAAGCCAACGAGAGAAAGACAGAGAGGGAGGGAGAAAGAAAGCAGACAGACACAGGGAGGCTAAACAATTTGGAAAAAAAAGCGGGGCGTTTATCTGGGCGCTGGAATCGGCGTATCATTGTGGAGTATTATGTACTTGGAGATTATTATATTGAACCATCAAGGTCAGGAATGACCCGGCGGTCTGCTATTGCGCAGAATAAGCAAACAGGCCGCCTTTAGAATTCGCAGCGCTGCTTCAATAATACTATAATACCACGAGAAGAATGGTAAAAGGAGTCAAAAAAAAGACCCATGTAGGTCACAGCCGCCCCCTGGCCTCTCCGCGCCCGAATGCCAGATGCTACACAACTATCATAAGAAGCAACTTCTCCAGATTGGTTGCATGCAGTTGAAATAGCGGATTTATCGCATTATAATGCGCATAAGAGAGGCGAAAGATAGACAGAGACGCAGGCAACAGTGTCTTCAACAAATTCCGATTCTCCAGGCAGAAATTTTAATTGAATTTGTTTTTCTCTTCCGGTTCCCCCCCCCCCACTCCGGGTCGACGTTCAATCATAATTTACGTTAAATGGAAACGTCGCGGGCTGACATTTTTATGTTTCGCACTTTTGCGCGATTTGATGGATGAAAAATTTAATTCCTCAAGCGAGAATAATAAAGGAATTATACGTGGTCGGTTTGCTGTTTTCGTTTTTCTTTGCCTTCTCGTTCCTTTTTTTTTGCTGCACGTTCGTTTCTCGAATTTGGGTTACGTAAATTCAAGTTGTTGGCAAACAGTCCGCGGGAGCCACAAGTTTTGTCATATTGGATGAATTTTCGAAATCTTGTATAACAGATGTGAACGCTGGTGCGAAGTCTAATCAAACATGTATGTATAATATATCTTCTGTTGGAAATATGGGAGCTACGCGAGTCGAGTATCTAGTTCAGTCAGGCGGAATGAAATAATTGCTGAATCGGAAATTTTCTCGCGCAAAAAGTTGAGAGGAAAAAAAAAAGAGGGTGGAGGGAGCAAAAAATTTTCGCGAAAATTTTATCGTCCTCCAACTTCAGCGAGCCTTAAATTTCTTATCCGAATTACAAAGCGCGATTTCGGAGGGTAAATTTTTTTTATTTATCATTCTTTTTGTCCGCGCGAGCTTTATAATTTGGAGATCGCGCCAGTGCCAACTTTGGGGGCGCGACAAAAAAAAAGTGTTGTTCGACGAGAAACACGAAAATTGCCCTCATATTTCCGCTGACTTGGCAATAACGAGGGATTAATATGTGGGTAATAAAATTGCAGTTTGCGCTGACAAAAATTAATGCGAAACCAAATGTCATGAAGTAATAATGCAAGTTCAACTTTGATTACCAATTTGTTTGATGTTACATAATTGTAAGGTAAGCACACAGTGTGGAGTAATTTGCGAATTGTTATCTTCGTTAATGTGATTGTGACGTAGAGTCATATTTCAATTATGAATCGTGTGATTATAATTTATTAAATATCAATTTCAGATTAAAAGCCCAAATTTCTTTCAATACCAACCTGCAGATCCTCGACCTCATTTTGTATTTAAAAAAATAAAATAAAAAAACGACCCCCAAAAATGCATTTTGAAAAATGAAACAAAACAGACCAATTTTGAACTTTGAAATCTCGTCTCTTTAGCATTCTGTAAACTAAATTTTACGTGAAATTAAATAATCACGTTTTTGTCGGTACGAATTTAATTCGGTTACGTAACATTTGTTATCCATATATTTTTTACATGTTGAAAAGCTCAGCATTCGGGATTGTTTTTATGTAAATATTTCCAGTGCGCAAATAGTGTTGTTCAATGTTAAATCCGCTTTATGCAAACGAAAGTTTGCGTTAATCTTCAGTGGACTAACTGTTGAACAAAATGTGCACTTCTCAACTTATGACAAAAACTTGAGCAGTTTGTTATTAGTTGTCTGGCGTCTAATTCATCTAAGCAGTGGCTTCAAAATTACTCCAAACAAAAACAACATGCAACTCTTTTATTCAGGTAATTTTTCATCAATATTGACTTTGTTAGTTACGATTTTTCTATCTCTTTAATCTATCTCCTTTTATAAAAAAAAAACGGTGTTCTAAACATAATTCATTATTTATACGTCGTTCCATTTAAGTTCAGTCGAAATAGACTTTAAAAAAAAACAGAACCTAAAAATTCAATGCTCAAACAGGCACTGGTATCGTACCGCTAAGCATTCCGTGGGATGTCAATTATCTAATTGTTATCATACTGTTAAGGAGAATCGTTACAGTGTAATTTTAATTTCATATTATCAGCGCATTATTTTATTGGTGTTATAGTTCATCGTGCGAGGGCGTTGCGCTCTTGAAGCGACGCAAGTTACAAGTCACAGTTGGTCGGGAGGCAAAAAGTGTGCGTTAGTACTGTTTAAATCATTGGTTTCATTAGACACATTTTAATTCACCATCCAGGTTTTAATTCGTTATCAATTTTTGTTTTTTTTTTTGTTTTCAAAATTAATTTTTTTGGTCAAAAACATAAATGTGCTAGCCAAGCCAAAAAAAATTCACGACCGCACTACTCGTATCGTAGTTCAGCATCGGTGTTTCGCGCGCGTGTCTTGCATGCACAGAAATTGGCTCAATTTTGAAACACGCACAGAGCTAAGGAGACGATACCGAATCAAAGTGCCTCTTGATTTGATATCGTCTCGACTTTTGTTTTCTGTCACAAATTTATTAGATCAAGTCGAGTTTCAGATTAAAAGTTTGAAAACGATCCAAACTATTGAGTTCCGTATGATAAATCGGTTGGAAACCAGTCAACAAGGCCTGCGGTTGACAAACCGTCCGAAATTTACGAATTCAATCTTGACACCGTTTCGAGCAGATGAAAATTTGAAGTTCAACGTGCGATCTAGGTTAATTCACGGAAACAACCCTAACGTATCCATCGGGACGCTTAGATTATTTTCCGACGAAAAGTATCGAACCGGAGGCACTAATGTGATTTTATAATGATGTTTAATTTCTATTATGTCGAAATCGATTAACCTAATGTCGCTGATCTGATTCGGTTACGCCTGTCGCATCGAGGGGAAAACTTTTTTTTTTCACGTTTCTCATCCCCGGAACGAAAAGAGGGATCTCCCTCGGCTATGTCATATTAATCCTTCTTATTGTGTTAGGAAAAATTTTGTTCTGAGAAAATTTTTCCGTCGCGTATGGAACAATGGCTTTTTTATTCGAATGTAAAATGAGTCGTTTGACGTATTAATGCACGCGAAGAAAGAATAAAAAAAAAGAGAGAAGAAATCAATGAGATTCGTAACGAATTTGGCGTCACGATTGATACACAATTTTATTTTACTTTCGAAAACATTTTTTGTGGAAGAATCACATCAGTTTTTTTTCTCTCTCGCTCTAGCCGCAACTTCTGCTAAGTAATAATAACTTTTTCAGGCACTGCTCTCTTGAAAACTGCGATCGTTAGTAATTAGTTCGAAACTTTGTACAAACTGTATAACTCATCACACCATACAAATTGACCTAATTTCTCAATGATCAGCACAAAAAAAATAGAAGATAGTAAATTTCCTAAACTGTTTGAACCGCAATGAAAACCTCTCCTCTTTTTTATCATTTTTCTTTCCTTTTCTAATCAAACGATTTTCGCGCATGATCTAACGCGATTGTTTTTGTTTTCGTTTCTGTTTTTGTTTATTTCCTTTTTTATTGAAATCTTTCTTCTTTTTGTTGGACAATTTTTTCTACGCTGAAAAAAGAAAAGTTGGTCGGTGAATTTCGAGCGACATTACAGTTGTCAAGTGACTTCGGGATATTTGGGAACCAATCAAAATACACTGCATTAATTCATCAGCGGACAAGCGGTTGAAAAACGCGCAACCATACATCCACGTTTTCCAACTTACAAAAGCCCTGACTTGACACAAACTCCCACTAAAACCGTTGTATCAAAACACAAAACGAAAAGTTATCGCGCGAACTTTCTTTCTTGTTGTTGTTGTTTTTTGTTTTTTCTAAAAAATTCAACGTCATTTCTTTTGTTAACTCGTGTTATTCTTTACTTGGCTGGTTCGAATTTCGCGACTTTTACATAGCGGAGAAGTTTAAAATTTTCATCCCAGCCACTCTGTTACACGCTGTTCGCTGCCGAATATTTTGTTCGCGCTTCATTTGCGTTTGTTTATGGGCTCGTGAAAAATGACGAAAGTTCGTGCTTGCAACCGTTTTCGAATGCACAAAAGAAACGTATCCGCCGGGGAGCTGCACAAGTTATAACAAGTGAAAGTATTATAACCTCAAACATTTTGCTCTTGACATTGTTAGATCATGATTTCGAGCGCGAGCTGGTACAATAATTGCACTTAGTTTTATATTCAGTTTTAATATCACCGCGTTACCTTGAGAAACAACCGAGATGAGCTCGTAATAAACTCGACAAATTATCTATTCAATATGAAATCTCAGAAAAAAGTCATTCAACTCAGTTGATACTGTCCCTTTTACGAAAGTCAATTAAATCGTTACAGAAAAAACATCATCAACAATTTCGAAAGAATCAATAACGAAACAAAGCTAGCGAAAAATATTTTCCACTTCCAAAAACTGTTTGAAATCAAAATACAAAAAAAGATCCCGAATTCAGATTCATTTGCGATAAAACAAACGAGATGAAAAACGAATAAAGTTGAATTTGAAATAATAATAACAAGTTGAAAAAAAAGAAGAATCGAAATGGGGATGAAAAAAATAATAATAAAAAAGGACCTGAATAGCTATTGTAAAATTGAATCGCGGCGGATGGGAGCGAGCGCAATAATGATTTAAATATGAAAGTTTATCTGAATTGAAAGGACACTAACTGGAGCAGCGAGATAAATGATTATTGTTGGAGTACGTGTGTTGATAGGCCTCGCGAGTTACAAAATTTCGCGTATCTTTTATACACGGGCTCTTTAAACATCAACCTGACGTTGAACAATGTTCAAATTTGCAGCGAGCGCGAGTCAGACAAACGGGCTACTTCAATCAAGTTTCTGTTTTTGTGCGATGAGAAAGTGAAGAGTTTCGACCTTGTCGCCTCGTGCGGCTGACTGTATTCGCACTACTCTACTTGTCCGACTTCGTGGCAACTCAATCCACTGTGCGGCGCCCCCGAACTTTGCGCCGTTATTTTTAGTCAGAAACGATCGCGCTAATGGCCACAAAACGAAGCGAAATCGTTACCTGAGACGAAACCTCAGTTCACCTTTCGAGGAAAAAAAAATCCAAAAAAAGAAGAACTCAGTCATAATGATGACATCGAAGTGAACGTAAAGCTAGGGTGCCCGGTCATTTTTCATCCTAATCGACCCCAACGACTGCGTTTTTAATTGGTGCGCGATCAATAGAGATAATTCTGAGGCCTCGTGATTAAGATGATTTCGCATAGGCGCATCGCTTGTTTACAAGTTTCCAACCGAGATCGCAGTTAGGCTGTGAAAAAGAAAACGTTACTCTAAGTTTTGTTTTGAGTATGGCTTGTTAGACAGAGACAGACAGGTGTTGACGCGAGTGAAGGATTAAAAAAGGGGTTATGAAATCGACTTACCCGATACAGCCAGGGCGATCGCCGCCATGAGGGTCCAGCGTCTCATATTCGCGCGAAAGACGTCGGCGGCAGTGACGGCTCGTTATCGAGGCAAGCCCTCGTGCTTGTGGCTGGTCACGATTGCAGGGCCTGATAGCGATCAGCCGACGTGAGCGACTGTTGCTGAATCGTGCTTGTGTTTGCAATGAAACGGGATGGATGCAAAAAAGATGGGCGAATCGGTGTGGGACAGAGACAGAAGGAGTCGAGAGTTGAAGTTGTGAGCGACGAGTAATCAAGTATGGTTTTGGTTTATGGTAGAGAAATATTTGTGTTGTCTGGTGTGGTTTGTCTTACATAGAAGATAAACGTGTCAATACATATGCAGAACGATCAGCACATAAACTGGAAAGAAACCCACGAGGAAGGATACAGAATGGCGAATTTCGGGCTGCGGAAACTCGCGCTCTCGAGCATAGTGGGTTTATCATGGGGGGCACGTGACGAGTCGCGCGTCCCTATTGCGTTTGTGGCAGTGGCGATGGTGCTCGGTTGGGGCCAGACACTGCCACTAGGGTTGGCTCCGGTGCGCAGCATCGCGTCTCAACAACAACATCTCCCCTTGGGTCTGGTGGGCCCGGTTCGCCGAGCCAACTGGCGAATTACTGGCTCTCTCCTGCACGTCCAATGCTACCAACCATCCGACGGTCGGGCAGCCCTAATGCACGTCACATGTCATTCACGGTCGCGTGCCTCGCAAATAAGCCGTGTCGCGCACCTCGCCAATCGCCCTCGCAGACTCTGCTCGATCGCTCTCAGTCCGAACCGCGATGGCGACACCGAGATGAACAGCACATCTCCGACTGGAACACCGGTTGCGCGCCTGCCCAGATACCCGTCCGCCGCGCCGTCCAACACTGGACTAATTTTCATTTGGCCCGCAGAGATGCTGCGAGGACCAGCTTTTGCGTTTTCCGACCCTGCGTCATCCCCACCCGCGCGCATATCCCCGTCTCTTACTTTCTCCCCCAGTGCTCGCTTTTCCTCCCGCACACCCTTTCCACCTGCTATAGTGCGTGCCAACATCGCAAGAGAAGAGAGAATCGTTACTATGCCAAGATCAATATCATGGGACCGCGCATGCTTCACTTTATGTCCTGTCCTTACTTTTCATATACATATTTGTCTCTTAAATGCACCACGCCAATTCCCAACCGACATCCAGCCGTCGCTCCTTCGCTGACCTTGCACAACCATTCCACCCATCGCCACCAACCACACCAATCCCGCCACTTCTAATCCGACCCCCACGTCTCCAATCCTGCAGGATCACTGCAGGCACCCAAATTCCACTTCATCAATCGTCACATCTATTAACCCCTTTCATTTACAATTATTTATACCCAATGACAAACAATTTTCTATCGATTCATAGTTTTCGCCTCGATCGATTATGGTGAAAAATGTTACCACCACAATTTTTTTAGTAATATTTCGACAATCGGATTTTTAAGAAATTTCCTAAAATTGTCGTAAATTAAAGACATTCCTGGTTTATGCATCAACCGTTTTGAGTATACATTATGATTGTCAGCAGCTTGCAGAGACACTTTTTTTTGTATAAAAAAAAGTACAACCACCTCTTGTGGCAACGAGAAAATGTAGCAGGGAAAATACCGTTTGGGTAACACGTTTAGAGTTTATATTGACAGTGTGTTACCAGCCAAACAATTTTTGTTGTCTCCGAGTGTGGATCTTTGCCTCTTTATATACAATAAAAGTGTCGGTGCCGGCGTGTGCTAGATGAGAACGCAGGAGAGGACGTGAGGTAGAAGAAAAGTGCAGCTTGGTGATAAGGTCTAGTGCTGAGATCCGTTGAAAAGTCTGAAGTTAAATCCGAGGTAGTGTATGATGTGTGGTCTTGAGTACCAGCTATTGCAAAAATGTGAGCACGCCTCTGGATGTGATATATGAAATACGACGAGTGGTAACTGTGTACCGATTCAAACAATTTAGTTTTTATTTATGTTTCCATTTTGTAACACAAAATTGTTGTTCGAAAAGTTACCTGTCTGATATAGAATGTTTTCAACGCCGATAAACAAATGAATTCAGTTGTTTTCACGAAATTAATTTCATTTAAAATGGTATTTTTAAGATTGCGTAATGTTTAATCAATAAAAATGTACGACTGGTTGAAAAGAGTTTTATAGTGTGATTTTTCGTCAACTTTTTTCTTAGGAAAAAAAGTTATAATGTTGTTAACTTTGGATACAAACGAAACATAAACAGAACCTAAAAATGCCTGTATTTATGAATTTCCCGATGCAATTATTCCCATCCTTAAAACTGAACTTGTTGTCCAACGAGAGATAAATTAGCAGTGAAACACATTTTCTACATGGAAGAAACAACGTACGTGTGTTGTTGTCGAACATCTCCGAGCGAAATTTCAGTTTTGACCGACGACTTTCTCGAAGAAATCAATCGATTCAAATATGACGTTATACAATTGGGCCAAAAACAACTCAACCATATCACAACACAGACAAACAAGGTATAAACATTATTTTCAATCTCACGAATTCAACGAAAAATCAATAACGAGCAATTTTTTTTTTCAGGGGTGCGATACTTGTCTATCGGGGGACGATTACAATGACACAACAGGAGATTATTGTAGAAATAATGGCGAAA
Organism: Telenomus remus; assembly: GCA_020615435.1. Classification (NCBI taxonomy): domain Eukaryota; kingdom Metazoa; phylum Arthropoda; class Insecta; order Hymenoptera; family Scelionidae; genus Telenomus; species Telenomus remus. The sequence continues at coordinate 13,968,140 of CM036337.1, forward strand.
CTCTGTCAATGGACAATGTCATGTCATCGACCATGGAAAACCGTGGATCAACGGAGAGTCCAGATGAAAAAGAAAATTTGGCAGGCCCATCTCGACCGAATTATTCGAACGAAACAACTATGCCACTAAAAAACTCCTTCGAAAATACAAATACATCCGCGAAAACATCGGTTTCTAAAGCTAGAGAATCGTTAACGAACATGCTGAAGCTTCCGAAACTGTCTAAAACGTCGGCATTACAGATTGGTATGTTTTTGTTTGCACTAGGCTGCGGGATAATCATCGGTTTTTCAATCTATTTTTCGTTTTGCAACCGAACTCAATTTTGTATCCTTCCACTTTTTTGTCGGCCCGTCCAAAAGTCTGTTTATTAACGTTCGTGAAAACTACAAACTTATATTGAACATTCGATTATAATTATTTACTTTCGATAAAATAAAAGTCCACTGCTTAAAGAAAGAAACTGTATTTCAATTGTCAAATGCTGTTTTGTTACACTGCACGATCTCTGATTGTGAAAAATCAAGTTGGTTTTTTTTACAAAATATATCATCAGGGATGCTTTTTTTGAAGGGATCATTAACATTAGTTGACCGAAATGCTAATCTTATTGTGATAAGTAAAGTTTTCTTTGTCATCCGAACCATAACAATGAGACTCTAATTAAAAGTTCTTACTAAATTCGAACTAAACCAATCATTCCGAGTCGCAAAGACTTTTCAATTAGATTCTTATTTGCTGATGGTCTGGTTGCCAAGGATTTTAGCACTTAATGGCTCTCTCCTTTCTTTCCGACGACTCGTTTGAATTCTCCCATGTTTGTGGTCGAGATTGGCGAGCCAATGATGGACAGATGATCAATTCTTGTTGTCTCCGTATCACCTTGATTGTCTTTCACGAATATCTGCAGGTTTTGTACATTTTGGAACTTCACGTAACGCAGCGGAATTGCATTGCCTTCTTCCAGATCTTTTGGCGTCAGACTACAAACGAAAATTGAATTAGTTATTCAAAAATTTTTACATGTACATAAAAATGAAATTTGTAAGGATTTCAGAATTTGAACTCACGTGAGACTTTGAACACAAGTGTTGGAATCGGCCATGTCAAAGTCGATGGTTCTCGGCTGGTTGATGTACAATCTGATGTTTTTCGGTCCGTTCTCAACGGGTGCTTTGATTTTCAATGAGTGTACTTTAACAGATTGCTTAAAAGTTATAGAAATGATTAACTGTTCATCACAATCGCTTTCTAAATATCCACCATCGGCGGACAGACAATGAGCAAGGCAATGATCATCCGATTCATTTAAACATTCACATTGGCCAGTTTGTATCAGGGAAGTTAGATCCATCTGAAATTTCAATAAATAACTATTAAAATATGAAAGATGTAGATGTTATCAAATCATTCATAGTTCTGCTTATTGAATGATTTAACAAAGTCTTTATATTCTTTTTTTATTTTGGTAAGATAAATTGCTCCGATAATCTTTCAAGAAACAAAATAGAGTGAAAAATAAATTTGCCAGTGTTGAAATGACAAAATACTTAGGTCCACTTTGAGAAGTTATCCTATCGCATAGATTGTCAAGTTAATCCGACTTGCTAATTTTTCTTAATGAGAAATAACAATGCAAATCAATGTATATCTTTTTTATTAAAATTTTTATTACAAAACAGTACATCAATGTTTCTCTATACACGAGCATATATTATATATGTAAGACATTTAATCATTTTTAAAATTACGTCATTCAACTCCCGTGTCAAATATCGGACTTGAAATTGAACTCAAATTGATTCTCCACTCTATTTTCGTTCGCTTCATTCAAAAATGATTCTCAGAACAATCGTTTCAGTCGAGATTGTGATCGTTAATTATTCAATGAAGTTTAAAAATGATCTTTTGGAATGTTAACTAACAATTTTCATGTCAAACGTTCTAAAAAAAGGTTTCTAGTCATCCAAGTCTTACTGATTTTTCGACCAATAATAAATGACCAAGAATAAGCCAAGCATTGCAAGAATATGAGTATATAAATTTTCGGAACCACTTCGTACATGTCCAGAGACTTCGGACTCGTCACCGTCGCCGCTTCCATAAAATTCTTGGATCTTGGATTCCAGGCCGTTTGGATCTGCTCCTTGGCACGTGCCAAGTTTCGTGCGGTTGCGATAAAAGATAAAGGTCGGCATCGCAGTCACTCCCTGTCCTGCAGCTGTGTCGGGACAGTGATCCACGTCGACTTTCAAAAAAACTGCGTTTGGATATTTCGACGACAGCTGCTCAAATACTGGAGCTATGCGCTGACATGGACCACACCTGTCAAACAATCACTTTTTTCATTTTCATTCTAACAAACTAAACCATTGTTTTGTATCAACAAAACTTGCAAAATTTACTTTGCAACTAAAACCAATTTGCATCTTTGAAATCACGTTTCTCAACTAAATTGCTCACTTTTGGAAACGACTTTCTTAGCTCATTAAAAAAGAAGAAGGTTGGCTTTTTGTAATTGTTTGAAATTGAAGGGGTAAAAGTTGAGAAAGGTGTTATATGTTGTGTTTTAAGAACTTTGTCGTGTGTAAAAATGGGTAATTATTTTACATTAGTTTTAAATAACCTAAACATACCAGGTAGCAGTGAAGTCAACAACAACTAATTTGGAGGCTGCACTATTCATCTCGCTGTGGAAATGACCGTCGTCGTTGATAACTCGTACCAGACCCATCTTCACAGTTTCGTTAATGGTTCAATTAATACAAAACTCAACTCAACGCGAAGCTTTTTAATTTACAATTCTATTTTACAAGCGGTTCTTTGATGTCTGTATGACTGGCAGTTTACTACTTTGTACAATTACAATGTTGCCACTACTGATTCCGCGGAGCAACGATGAGAAGTTAGGCGTTAAACAAGTGTCGCATATCGATGCAATATCGAAATATAACATAAGAAATTTCCTGTCATATAATGTTATACACCACAAAGTGTACAATTGGCATGAGGAAAGTCAGTACCTTCTTTTCACAGCCATAACCCCAGGAATAAAAAACAAAGTGTACGAACACAAAAGTTTAGATTTGTTCCACTATACTATAGAATAGTGTCGACACAATTAAAGATTGCAGTGAGAGCAAAATATTGCGATTAGGTAGCCCGCGAAATTTGAAAAAATAACAAACGATCTGATAACGAACGATTTGATGTCTCTTTTCTTTTTTTCGAAATAATTTTTCACTTCATTGATGCCAAAACGATCTTATCCAACTAGTTATCGATTGGCCATTTCGATGTGAAGCCGTATAATCATATTGTGAAAAGGGTACATACCAGCAAGGATGACAATCAATAAATAAACAAGTAAATAAAGGTGAAACACCGAAATAAACAATTACAATTAATAATAATGTTGTCAATCTACTATCTTATTTATTATTTTTCATATATCATATAAAAATGCTATACAACAAGTAAATTAAACATTAGGTCAATTTATTGATTCAACAATTGAAAACACCATGAAATGAATTTGTCAATATTTTCCAGAATTTAGAAATTTTGCTATTATTTAAATAAACTTCCTTTCACGGTACACAAAAGAAATATTTTAGATACATTGTTTAATAAATTCGTCTTCTCATTGTATGAATACAAAAATTAAATTATATAAATTATATCGGTAAGTGATGTAATCGTTTGTTTGAATAATTTGGAAACTTAAACGTACCTTTAATGATAATAAGTCATTATGATTAAAATTAATCAAGTGTTCTATTGCGGATGCCAAAGTGGTTTATAATGTGCAACTAAACTCTGAAAGAATTAGTCGTTAACCACTTGGACAGTTTATTAGAACTACAGTTTACAGTGCAGTAAAAACGCCATATTATATATTTAGACATATATAATCATTATAATAATAATTATAATAGTAATTTGTTTACAAAAGAGATAAAGTAAAATGCGTTATTATGTAAATGACATGTTTATAGAAAACAAAAAGAAGGAATTGTTAAATCAACGTAGAGAAGTACGTAGTCGTTATATCATGAAATATTTTCAAGGAGAAGTTCAAGTACGCTCCGATGCATTTAAAAATTGGACAGTCCAGGATCAAAGCATATTCGATTGATATCCCAAGTTTTTCTTATTATATTCTTTTTCTCAAACGGTTCTTCGACCCAGTAACATTTGGAAAATCATCGACTTTTTATAATAGCAGCTGCCGTTATTAGTTAAACATTATATAAAACGTATAAAAATTATTGTATTACACTTTGATCCACGACTGTATTAATATTGCATAAAAATATATATTTATCAATGAATCTTTCATCTGTACATATTTAATACGTTCTTCAACTTGTCAACTATGATCCAACTTCTTCTGGTCTTGCTAATGGAGCTTTAGACTTTTCCGTCGTTACAGTGGTCGTTGTCACTTCTAAATTTGCTAAGTCAGCTGCGCTAATCTGTAACACAAAGACACGTTTATTATTCGAAGTCTAGAACCCAAAATTAGAAATCTACTTAGATTTGATCAAAATATGATTAATTCAAAAAGTACAAATTAAAAAATTGTAAATTGAATCATGAAAGCTTGATACTAATTAGAAATAAAAGCTGACCTCGACGTTTGCGGGTAGTGTAATAGTAGCATGTGTTGTTGTCATTTCAGTACCACTGCGGATTTCTCTTTCTATCGTTGTGCCTAAATGAATTGGATCAACTCAATGAAAACAGTGCAAAAGCATGCCAAATTATAAACCAATAGAAATAATGTAAAAAAACGAATGAAATAAATTGTGTAAAATTTTTTCTATCAAATTTTGCGATCAGTTCTCTAAAACTTACTGTTCACTTGTTCTCCTTGGCTGATTTGATTCGTTTCCACTTCGCCATTGGTAGTGCCGTTGCTGGATGCTTGCGAGATAACGGTTGTTGTTTTAACAATGAGCGACTGATTTTGAGTTGAAATTTCTGATGTTCTCGATGTGACTTCCATCTTCAATCCAGAAAGTCGCGAATGTAGTTCTTCAGAAGATGCAGTGTTTTTAAACAACGAACTATTTCTGTATAAAACCAAACACATTCATCACATTATTTTTTCTTCTATCTAATTTCTTATTATGATTTAAAATTAACAAAAAAACTTACAACAAATGATCCTTTACACTGTCGATGGTTATATCTCCAATAGAATTAACGTCCTGGCGATCATCGTCACCGTTGATATCTGTGCAGCTAGCAGAAGGTCTTAGAGCGTGCTCCTTGGAAAGATCTTCTTCATTTGCTAGAGATGAACCAACAAGCATAACAGATAAAAATTGAATTCAACGTCGAAATATTGATTCAGCATGTTTAGAAAAACCATTACCAGGCGTAGCAATTCCATTTTCAGTAATATTTTTGGAAAGGTTTTGACTTTCCAAGTCAGATTCGGCTTCGCCATCAACAACGGCTGAGGCGGTCGTTGTTTGCTCGGGTGTTTCAGCCGCTGCCCTGGCGCCCGGTGGTAAATTAAGAGCACAATGCGTTTTCGTCACTTTCGTAACTGACAATGAAATTCGTTGCAGCTCCGAACTTGAGTGCAGGTACAAAGCTTCACCTGCTTTGGTGAACGTCAAAGAAGATATGCCGCTAAAAAATAAATTTTGATAAAAAATATTTCTCATTAGTAAAACTGTTTGAGTTAAAACTGGCATTACTGTGACAAACATACTTAATATCTTCGCGTTTAATAGCAGCGGCATTAAGCTGTCTTCGAAGTTCAGGAATGCTGAGAATAAGGCAGTCGCCAAGATTGGTTAGACAAAGAAGGCAAATTTCTTCGTGCATGGTGGCGTCGTCAAGTCGACAAGAGAATTTCGCAAAGCCAGTCTTGCGGACTCGCGAGCCCTCATGAGCCGTGAGTTTGTACTTGCAGAAAGGCTTCAGAGAGGGCAGATTGAAAATTTTAAACTGTTCCTCGCTGGCAATGACAACGCGATGAGGCGCACTGAGATCCGGCGCAGGACAAAGTCCCATTTCAACTTGGCCAGGCTCTGCCAATGGCACACTGTTACCATCCAAAATTGCGATCGCAATAACAGGCGCTCGGTGCTTCAATTGAATCTCCTTCACCAGCGTGCAATCCGAGTTTTGTTCATTTCGTTTTTCACCCACACCCACAGTGATTGTTAAAATATAAACTGTGCCGTTGTTCGTACCGATCCAAAGAGTGGGCGTTGTTTCTTGCACTGAAAAAAGTATTTTCATTTAACATTAGAATTAACAGAAAATCGGTTACCTTAGAACTATCAAGGGGACAATTTTGTATTCTCAAATTTTTTTTAAAATGATAATAAAAAGACCGGCCTTTTTATGATTCATTCTCTAAAAGACCATTTTAAAATGTAATTAAACTTTTTTTAAAAAGGAACAAATTAACTTAAAAAAAGATCAAATTAACTCCAATAATATTATAGGTACTTTCTTTCTAACGACAAATCACTGTTTCTTGTCTACTTATTATTTTTATAATTCGTTCAAAATTAGTTGTAATTCTATTTTAAAATAAACACGTCAAATTTATCCCTCCGGTAGTTTCTAGTGTTGAAACAAAAGAAACAGAATGTGTTCGAATAAGCGTTAAATGGTTGTAATTCGCTCTTACTATTGATGATGTAGCTTTTAGCAAAGTACATGCACCGAACCATCGATCCCATTGCGTCATCTATAGGTCGCGCTTCTACTTGTCTCTCAACAGGTTTAATGTCTGCGGGATTGAGTTCAGCACTAGGTGATGTAGCCACGCTCGGTCTAAAAAATGCCATCATATGAACAATGTTTGTCAAATAAAATCATCACAATAAGTACTCTATCTAACTTACGCCTCCTTCTTCTTGTCCGAAACAGTGTTCCGAGTTGGACTGCTTGTGTTGGTTCGTCTCTGCGACCTGCCTTTGCGCAATCTTCTGAACGATTCTCGCAATGATTTTTTAAACGACTTTCTTCGAGAGATGGGAGTGTCTCCAGTATTTGACATATCTGCAACAGATAAAAGATTGAGACAAAACATTCAAGACCTGACAATGCAAAAGAAAAAGAGTAAAAGAAGAAGGACTAAGCAACTTACCATTGGGACCAAGAGTGCACTTAGCTCTCATACTCTTTTTTCTGAGATAATCAAAAACGCAAAAACCATGGGCAGTGCCAACAGCCAAAACTCCCAGTTCACTTTGCACCGCAAGGGCAGTGACCGTGACAGGAGGATAAATCTGCAAGAGTGAATCGGGCTGGAATCCAGTGGCAAATGGAATGTTGACGTTTCGAGCGGTCAAACAATCGTGACCCTTCCAGCGAAAACTGTCCCGGTCGCTGACTATGTTCATGATGACACTTGGGACCTGCTTGGAAGTCGCTTCTGCTAGTTTTGCAGTGACGACGTGACCCGCCGTGCCTCCAACCACGAGTGTACCCGTTTTTGGACACATAACCACTTTTTTCACTGCTAGTCGGGGGTCATCCGAGTAGGGATCAAAATTTCCGACCTTGCGGAACGGCGGCCACTCATCTTCCTCCTCTTCTTGGGCTCCTTCGATTACTTCTAAATGCTCGCCGTCAAATATCACGGCGGAATTGAACTTGTAGATTGGTGTGAGAGTTACACTTGAGGCATTCCAGAAACGCACGGTGCCGTCCTCATGGCCGGTCAGTAGCAACTCATTATGTTTCACGGATGGATCCAGGGTTTGTTGCATAACAGCTCGCCGCCGTCTATTGGCCATTCTCGCTCAGAGTATAGTTGTTGGGTCTGTGCTTTTCCAGCCGCTACAATTTTGTCCCATATTTCGTCCGGTACGCATGGAATGTGATGCGAACATGTTACCTGTACATATAATGCATATTACTTATCTTATTTACGTTTATTAATTTCGTTGTTCTCTGATTAATATTCACTTGCACTATTCTGCGTGTAAAACGGTGTTTAATAGACATTTGAAGTTCTATTGCAAAAATAGACAACAAACATCTATTTATAAAAGATTATTCAAATTGTGATTGTAATGGAAGATTAGAAGATTGATTTTACATTAAACTAAAAATGAAAAAAAAAAAAAACAAGAAAATGGCACTAAGTACTTTATTATGTTTTTGAGCTACCTGATTTAATTTCAAAGCTACAGAATTATTCTTCGCCATTTCAATCAAACGATTTATGATACTTACAGCACTTGCATGAAGAGACACCAAATACGGGAGAGCCATCATCTTCCAGTCGGGATCTCCCAAGTCTATCACTACAATTTCTTCTTCGACCAAGACAACCAAAGCAGCTGGACCTAGATTGTCTTTGTCTTCCTGTCGTGGCATCAGTGTGAAAAAGTCAATGACTTTTGATGTAAAATCAAATACCACGTGCTTCTTTTCTTTTATCATCACTGTTACTGTGTTTCGGTCACCAAAGCTTGCTCGAGGCATCCCGCCTGAGAAGATGATCAGTTCAGTATCGCTGTAAAAAATAAACATAATACACTTAATTTGTAATTTCATAGATAGAACACTGGGATAAAACGGATTGATTTGTTTACTTGGGCATGGGATGGGCGACGATCTTTGAGACGGCCTTGCATGGGAATGGCCCGTAGAGTGTAGTGGAATCCGGCTCGTTGGCACTGTTAGAATTCCAGAACATGTACGACCCATCATTGTGTGATGATACGAAACGCTGCTCCGAGACCCAGTGGACCGACTCCAACTGCTGCGTGGAGACGAATGTCTGCGCACGCGAAAACAAATCCATCAGCTGCACATTCACGTTCGCCAAAACCACCAATGACACAAACAACAATCAGATAGGCCAGACACTTTTTTTTAAGGCCACTTGCTTGCTTCTATCAACCTGTGTTTGTCTGTCTGTTTGTATCTGTTCTTTTAAATTTTCTTTTCAATTGATTCATTTTCAAAGCTTTGGCCTTTTGGATTTAAAATTTAATCATGCATGTTGTATACGTGTTGATGATTCATCCGTGTTTTTTGTGTCGTAAGCAACTTGGCCGTAGCCCCTCTCGGTTGAATTCAAAATTCAAAATTTTGATTTCAACATTGATTAAAAAAAGAAAACAAGCGAATGAAAGCAAATGAATAGTTTGGCGCCATAAGTTATATATATAAACATTATTTCTTTGCACATGGCGTTGCATTTGTTTATTTTGGAAAGTGTTTTACCTGTTGGGCGCCGGGTGTGGCTTTGTTCCAGAGTGCCATTAATCCCCGATTGTAACCGATGAGTATAGTGTCGGGGTGACCTGGTTGCTCTGCAATGGCTTCTACAGCCCCTGGGTTGATTTTATAGTCTTCCGGAACGCTGTGAAAACAAACTCCGTTAATTATCATGGATCAATGATAAACAGTAAACAATAAAATGACAAATTTGGAGGGGGGATGGTTTCTAGATCACTAACTTTTGCATGACGACGTCCTGATAAATGATCGTGTCTGACATAGTAAAAGTTTTAACATTCAAGAGATAAATGTTACCACCTTCTGTTCCCAACAGAAGGTGATCGCCGTTTGATTCCAGGCACATGGCGGATATCTTTTTGAGTTTTCCTTCCAATGAAATGGATTTCGTTTTCACCAAAGAATTTTCGTTGATCTCCCAAAGATGCAGGGTATTGTCATCACATAGCGACACCACTCGGCCCTGAAAATTCACTACATCAGTATGTCTGTTTTGTCTTCGTTCAACAGTCAAACGATAAAATAGTCAACATTCTATAACAAAAATGTCATCAGATAATATAAAAATGCAACGTCAATTTTCCAAACGTAAATTCAGCTGATTTAAATAAAATTTGCAGTTTTGAACGAGTTCAAGCAAAATGTGCTTGCCATGCAGATTATTTGAATTTTGTTTTTCAAATATATGATTGTGTACCTCGTTAGGCAGAGTGATGATTTTTGTAACAGCACATTCGCCACTCTCTGTGGCATGTTGTCCATAAAATTCTACTCCAGGTTGGCCGAAACTGTTTGATATTATTAAGGAAATTTGTTCATTCCTCTTTTTTGCTACCTTTCGCTTAAAATGCTGTGTCAGTATATGCAGCAGTAAGTAGATTTGTTTGGTATGTCCAAGTATGAGAAGCCATCGATGTACAATACATCCAATTAAAATATTTGCTCTTTAAATTAAAACATTAGATTTTATTTTTCAATATCAACAAAGAGTTATTTCAATAAATTTTTAAATGCCAACAAAAAGCTATTATTATGTAATTCTAAATCAACTTAAAAATTAAAAACAGTTTATTGCAGGTATTCAAATCAAACAATTAAACTAAAAGAGTAATTTTTTTAGAATGACCAGTTTTGTTATTTGTATTCAATTCTGTAAGGCGATTGTTAATTAAGTTTGTAATAAAGGATACACTTTGATAGCTCCAGATGCCGTTCCGATGACCATGAGTCGTAAACTCGAATCCCATGCAATTGCGGTGGGTTTGTTTGGGAATCCATGTTGTACCGTCTGCAATGATAAAAAACAACTCGGTTCAAATATATCATTACGAAATCTTTGCAGATCAAATGAAATTATTGTCTTTGAAAATTTGTAAAAAAAAAAGAAATAAAACAACATTCGAACAATCAGATAATTGAATCGAAGGTGAGTACTATAAAGTTTGCGTACAAAAAAATAAAGCATTTGACGTTGAGAAAACATTTATTTGGAGACACACAAACGATCATTTTTTAACATGTAATCTGAGCTTGGAAGCCGTAGAAGAAACTTTGTTACCGGTTCTCATTTTTAATCCTCTGTTAAATAAACTGTAACGAACTATTCGAACAATCTTCAATAATCTATTTGGTTCTTTCTTTTAAGTGACACAATTACTTGCTCGCTTCATAGCAAATTCATATAGTGATTCTAATATCTGTTGCAATCTTATCAATCTGCATATAAACTTGTTTCTGATAACAACAATTCGTGTAAATGATTGATTTGAGTGCCGTAAAAATCAATTCAATCAAATCAATCACTTTGAATCAATTTTACTTTCTTTGAAACAAATGTTTAAAATAAAATTCATATAATAACTAACTTGTTCGAATGAGTCATTGAATGCTTTGCATTTGAATCTTGACAAAAACCTGTCCGACAAGCTTATTTTTGATATTGGCAGAATGTCGCACTGTAAATTCAATCATGAATTGAACAATGCCGGACATTTCAATTTTGCCCTTTCTTTTTTTTATCATTGTATGAACCCTGGTTAAAACGAACTAGCAAGGGTTGAGCAAGAGTTACTTCTTTTACAAAAGCGTCAATGCAAATTATAATAATCTTTGTTCTGATCTATTTTAGGATACACAAATACTTTCATATAAACATGGCAACAACGATTTCATTTGTCAATTGAAAATGCAAAAAGTTAAAAAAACTTGGTTATCATTTGGTTTGGTGACTAATCATTTGTTCGATGATGCAGCTGCACTCGTAATGTTCAGACAATCAGATAAACGTTTATAAACATGACAAGATGAAATGTTTGTAACTATAGAAGTGAATTGTCGTGTAAAACTGGATAAAAATGTCAAAACATTCACGTGTAAAGGAATGCAGAATATTGTAGTAATAAAAAGAGGATGAAAATATAAATGCTAATGGAGGGAAAGATATAAAATATTATTGATGAAGCTGCAAAATGGAGCAGAAAGGTAGGCGAGAGAAAGAAGGAAGGAAGGAAGGAAAGAAGGAAGCGGAGAAATGTGAGCGGCGGCGCTGGCACGAGGATTGGTCGAGTAGAGTGCAAGCAACAGGCTTTGTTGGGTCGAGGGGGGTAAGTGGAGAGAGGTAAGTGCAGGCGGCCGCGTACCTTGCGAAATGCAAAGAGATCCTTTTGCAGCTTCTGACGTTCGGCGGTGGGCTGCTGGCCTTTCCCTCTGATGAACTTAAGCATCGCGCAATTTGTTCACAAAGGATCGCGTGACGGGTTAAAAAGCTCCTGAAACGTCTACCGGCGTGGACAAAAATGTCAGATTCTGTCTAGCAGCAGCATCTGTGATTCGAACCCGCGGCCTAGCTGCACGCACTGAGCTGTCCTGTCGTCGTGGTTGAAACACGCCCCGACGCGCGCGACCATCAACCGAATTGCGAATTGCACACGGCGCTGCGATCACCAGTTCACCTTCGATCTGAACGCGTCCGTTCGCTCCGTTCGCCAACACTTCACCCCAAACACGCGTCTCTCAAATCTCAACTTGTCAGCATTCCGAGCACGACCGAGCCACGCCGATGTTCGCCCGCAAACAACCAAGCGTGTCGCGCGGGTCGCGCGGCGCTCTGCGCGCCTGTCTGATTCATTGCGCATGCGCCGTAACCACTGTCCCGTGTCGCCGTTTTTTAACCCTACAAACCATCCCGATCGAGTAGATTATATTCGATATCACCTCTATTAAACTCTAAACACTTCCTTCCCATTCAACAATTACACAACAATTATTTACTATCCTCTATTTAAGGACGTGACAATTACATGAAACAATCCAACCACGCAATTGTTAACACACTTTATAGTTGGAAAAACACCTCGCGCAGGTCAACAGAAAGCGAGTATCCAAAAGTCAGGCAAAACCTGGCCTCAGAAGAAACTTGCCCATCAGGCCAGAGATGCGTGGAAGAATTTCCTAATTTTTTAGCTCTAACAAGGAGGGTCAATTCATTTTACACTTCCTAAGACTTTGCGTTATAGATTAATTGATATATTGTTTTAAAAATGACGATAGAATAAACAAACCAACACGCACCAACATGATATTTCAATTTCGTTCATAGAGTTGCGGTAGGTACAACTAAACTTACGTAAACGGAGAAAAAATAATTATGAATATGATTGTCATGTTAATATAGTTCAAAAGAAAAACTAAATAACAATTTCAAATCTCATTGAAATATTAGAAAATGAGCAGAATTTTGGGTGCACCTGATGATACGCTACTGATGCATTAAAGAGAAAGCAACTTTTCGTTTAGTAGCTGATTTCTGACGTGTTTGCAATAGCTACGTGGGCAGTATACTGTTACGTGAGGTCATTGTTCGTATAGACACGCCTGAATGTGATAAAAGTTTGAAGATTTTAATTCAAAATTTTGAACTGACAAAACAAGACGACCTTATTGTATAAAAATCACCATCTAAATAAATATTCTCGAATCAAACAATAAGTTCATTGCTTTTAGTCTTACCTAAAATACACTTGAACACTTGAACTTTTTAAACTATTGACATTTGAAGACTATATTCATTCAATGAAATTGTGATCGAGCAAATAACGTTAGATACTTTTGTGATAACGTTTATTTAAAAAAGAAAAAAATAATTTACATTTGAACAGTTATATCGCTGTATATAAACTTATTGATAAATTGTAAATAAATAAAGTTGTTTAAATATCAAGATGCAAATAAGACGCAACAAAAACTCGTATAATTTTACTTATATTCTCAACAGTTGACATGTCCAGATTATCTCTGTTATCGTGTACTGTGTGCCAGACCTTTGGAAATGGCATTGGTATCAGATGTAGAATTGGAACATCTATAACAATTCGAAACAATACATATTTTATTAATCGAAATGAACAATAATTAGAATTTTTAAAAACAATCAGCTATATTTTGAAAAAAAAGGAAAACCTCTTTTCAGAAATGGAATGTGGTCATCTTCTATGAAGCCTTGGGAAGAGTACGGTTGAAAATATCTCTGAGTGGGTTTACCGTAAGAATAATTACGAAACTGTCTCACATTTGCCAGGGCCTTTTCAGCTTCAACTAGCATGTTGTACAAATGTTCCGTACTCTGGAAATAATTGTAAAAGTTTGCATCTGGCGCTCCAATCAAATCTAAAAGTACCAAAACGTCCTAAAACAAGTTTTAAAAATCAATTTTTTGTCATTAAGGTGTGTAATTCAAATAAAATGATAGAATGACTTACAATCCTTTCCAACTCTTTAATACTTGTCTGTGCTCTTGTTTCACGATGCCATTTATTAGCTAGATGTTTTGAACCGTAAATTGAATCATTTGGTCCCCAATTTTTAAAAGCTTCTTCTCCATCAAAAAATAAAAACATCAAGCTCAAATCTCTCTGCGACAAACATTCATTTTTTATTCAAACATTAATCATTGATTTGAATTAAAAATGGTTCAAAATGATTTGTATACCTCTTTTAAGACGTTCAGCTGTTCACTCATGTCATAAGCTAGGTCGATGAGTTGTGCACACGGTACAGCACTGTCCGTAGCACCCAGGAACTCTCCGTTTTTAAAATATTTTGAATCATAATGACATGCTAAAGTTAAATACCTTTTGGCCTTTGGGTTCAACCTTGCTATAACATTGTGGAACTGCAATGTTCCAAAAATTGGCGTTTCTTCCTCAAAGGAATCAATTTCTACATCCCAACCCAGATCCTCGAGACTTGTCATAACATACTGCAATTATTCGAAGCCGAATAAAAATACAAAAAAAAATATAAACAGTAGTATTTATTTGACAAGAAATATACAATGTCAATTATACCTCTCTGACTTGTCTGTGTCCTTGACTTCCAACCACTCTGGGAACCAAAATTTTATCCAAAATATCATCAATGTTGTGATTGTTTGACATGGCTGCAATTTTTTTAATTTGTTCTCTGGATAAATCGGACGGTCTGTGTTGAGACTGAAAAAACATTTTTCCCCAATGAGATTATCTTTAGATTACTATAATAACATTCAGTGTTTCATACTAATTAACTAAAAGTCTAGTTGTTGAACATTATTATATATTTCATGATTGTATATGATTCCCAAGGATGAGTTTTAAAAAAATTCAAAACACGAATAGAATATTTTGCACTTAAAAGTCGTAAAAGTAGATAAAAGAACGTAAATTGACTCACCTGTTCCATTTTGAGTGTGACATGTTGACTATTTACATTAATAATAATTAATAATATTGACAAGCAAACAAAATTAATTAGTACGTTTTTTTGTACAGTTTGGGACATTTTTACACTATATATGTACAACAAAAGTTGCGCAGGGAATGATATTTACAAGTATAACAATATGACTTAAATAAAACACATGTTTGTCGTTTGACATCTGGATGAGAGACTGATTCTTCAAGAGCGCGCTCGTATCTTTTCAAAGGTAGCGGGAAATATGAAAGTAGTCCGAGTTTGATCAAATCAAGAATAAGAGTTCCGATTGATGTCGCAATGGTATAATCTCTTAATTATGCAACTTATCGTAAAAATCAAGTTCGTGTTTGGTCAGGAAGTATTCAAATGTAAAAGGGACATTAACTTTTTTAGGGTGCAAATAACAAATTAGCATTTTATTGTATGGAATAATTTGCAATATTTATACTCCGAAACGATAAAATTATTTATTTTTTTCTAAATGCATAATAGGTTTATTCATGCGATTATCTTATACATGTAAGTATACGATTATACATCATCTATTTATCAATATAGTTACACAATTTAAATAAAATCTATATATGTACAATAGAAATATGCATTTTTGTACAATCAAAAGTCATGTACAGAGTTTATGAAACGTACAAATATTTGTTATAACAAATGTTACGAGCAGAGTGCATCATTAATAACCATGTTAGCACCTTTTGGAAAATTGGTGCCTCACAAAATTGATCGTCGTTAGACATTTAGCTTTTTTTGTATTCAATCCGTTCAACTTTGACCTCGTCACCAACAAGCTGATAAACATATGTTACAACTGTTGAACTTTGAATGTCCATTAACACGAAGGATGGAATCACTGATCTGAAAAATAAGACAAACACAGCTTGATTGGTATATTCGTAACAAAACCGTTATAATTTTTCAAGATATTTACGTATCGAGTGGATTGTAAGCGCCAGTAGCAGATCCTGGATTAATATAGAACTTGTTTTCATGTTCATAAGCTTCAAATTTGTGCGTGTGTCCAGAAATGAGAATATCCACGTCGAGCTGTCTCTGGATCATAGCCAAAGATTCTGGATCACCCCAGGGAACAACCTGGTGCCCATGAGTTAATCCTATCCGGAACTGTCCCACAGTTACCACTTTTTGTTCCGGATAGTTCAAGTTCTGCAAATAGCAACAATCAGTTGTGTCCTTTCTATTGCAAACATTTGTTTATTCACAAACCGCACCTCGTCAAAGTCTCCTCTCACGACATGAACATCACTAGCCAATGTCTTTAAGTAATCATAAGACTCTTTTGTACACAAGTTACCAGTACACAAGATGTGCTGTATTCTTCCTGGAACCAGGAGTTTTTTAAATTTACTCGGTAAACTGCTGCATCTGTGTGGAATGTGTAAATCTCCCAGTACCAATACCAACTGAAACGACAACAAAATTTTCAACTGGTAACTTATTATTTTGTAAAAATTGGCAATTTCTAATGTACAGATTAAAATGGAATTATTATTGCCTCTATATGATCCGTAAAGAGGTTAAATTGTCAACATAAAAAACCTTAACATACCATGACGATCTCGAATTTATTCTTTGTGCAAATAAATGTGTAGAAATGTTGCAAATTATATTGATTTCAGGAATGCTGTAACCAATCTCGTATCTCACGCAAATGATATTTTCATTGCAATTTTTTGACAATTTGCGTTTTTAACAAATGATTATGTGTGATGTGATTCGGCTTTTAAACTACAGCGCCTCTAGTTGTTAGCCGGCAGAACTTACAAAATTTGAACTGAAAGTAGTTGAATGAAAAATAAATTGTAATCATAAATTCAAAACCATACAAAAATAAAACAACAAACAATTATGAAAGTTGTGAAAAAGTTTTCGCAAAAATGTTCCGTTCGAATTTTCGTTCTAATTTCGAATTCAGTTTTGAATTCTGACATTCAACTTTTTCAATTGCCAACAAAATAAACAAATTTTGACATTTAGGTGATTTGGAGGAGCTTGTAAATTCTTGTGAAATTAAAAACAATATAAAAATCACGAACACAAAAAAATCGCAAAAACTAATACTAGAAAAAGTGTTTTTGAATTTTGACTAGAAAATAAACTTTGCAATGGACACATCTCATGGTATGACTTATTTAGAATCAAGAATTGTATAAGATTAAATAATTTCACTTTCAAACATTAGTACAAACTTTCTAATCTGCTTCAGATGAAGAACGTTTACAGTACATTCTTATGGCCTTGGACAAGATTATTGCAGATCATGTAGAGGGTGAAATAAAAGTCGCAAGTTTTCCCTTGCTATTTCAAGAAATCAAAAAATATGTAGTCGAGTTACCTCGGCCAGAAGTGTTTCAAAAAATTCCACTAGTAATTACACAAATTTGCCTGAAGCATGAAAACGAAGCAATAAACGCCATGCTTGAGGAGGAAAATCTGATCTCGTTTTTGTTCCTCAACTTCTCCTCACTTCCGGTAACGAATATTAACAACTTCTTGAAATTAAAAATTTTTCTTTCATTAACTATATGAATGTGTTTTCTTTTATTCATATTTGCATGTTTAAATCTTTGTTGACTAATTTTTACAGCCGCCATATCAAAACTCGATGATAGAAATGTTCGAAACTCTCATAAATTACCAGGTGCATAATGCACTTAAAGTTGGACCGAGATATATTATAATTTTACTACTACATCTATTGAAAGCTGATTTCGAATTGGCAAAGAAAATCCTCCACATTTTGATATTTTTTGCTTGTGACCGAGAAACTTCAGCTGAAGTTGGGAAAAGTACAACTTTTTCACAATCTCTTTAGCATAAACTTGAAAAATTTTAAAAAACATTAGTTCAAGTTGGTATTTTTTGCAGATATGTTTATATATTTGATGAAAACGTACCCTGACAAATACGATGTGAAACTTAACGAAGGGATATTCAGAATCATCGCAATCCTCTGCGAACTCGACGTAGATTTTTGTGCTGCTTTAATAAACAACCCCTTTTTCACAGGAGAAATCAAAGATAAATTTGATTCTTCAACTAGTGAATCTGAACAGGTTTATAATTAACAATTATCTCTTCTCATTTCATTGTTACTTCAAATTAAAAAAAATGATTCATAAATTTGACTTTTTAACATTTTAAACTTTCAGGGATTGAGAATACGAATTTTTTCATCGATGACCAACTATCCAGAGGTGGCTAAAGACCTTCACCAACTGGGCATTGTGAAAATAGTCTACGATCAGTTACCAATTTTAGATATTGCATCTCGTAGAGTTGCTGTAACGTTCCTTATGAAGATGTGTTCCTACAACAATATCGTACCATCAATTATTACAATATTTGATATCAAAAATTAATAAACAATGATTTCTTTTCAAACGTAAATGAAATCTTTTGCAGTTATCAGATGTTGAAAAGGATTGGTGCATGCAAAGAATCATAGGGATGTTAAAAAGACCACTACCTCAGAGTGTAAAAAAAGTGATCTTTGACATGATGACTAATTACTTTACACGAACTCGACCGCAGGCACAATATCTCTTGGATAATGAAGTGATTATAATTTTATTTCAAAGTTTGTCAAACACTTTTGTTACCAGATCAGTGAAAATAAATCGCATTTTATTCAGATCATAGAAATTGCAAATGGAAATTTCCTTGAGTGGCAGGGAAACGAAGAAATCATACAATGCCTGGAGGACTTGATTGGCAACATGGCAAACATTTTAGGACAGGATGTTATTTCTGAAAAGATCGATTTTCCTGCACTGGCTGTAAGCGATTTTTGATTGTTGTTATTTTGATTTTCAGTTTTACTAACAGAATAAAAATTGAAAAATTAAATTCCAGGCTATTCCGTTGCAACCAGGGTACAATCTGTTGATGAGCACAATACCATGTTGTAATGATCCTCTAGCGTGTATTAACGTCATCAAGATCCGAAGTGAAAACGAAAATATTGTTGATCGAGCCCTCATCCAGCTCTTAGAGGTAGGATAATTTTGTTCAAGGGAATCTAGATGAAATCGACAACTGATTGTCGGAATTATTTATTCGCTTTTGTATAATTCGAAATCGACTTGTGGTTTTTACACTGTTTTATTTATACAAAACTTACAATTAGAAAATATTCTTACGACGTTCGAAAAGTTACAGAAATACCTGATAATTGGCTAATCTGGCATATACTTTTTTTATACAAATTTTGTATACAATAATCGTTTTTCAGTGCTGTTTTTTATAACTAAAAAGTTCCAAGTATGAAATGCAATTTAGAACTTTGCGTTTGAAACATAATCAAAATTTGATATCGATTGAAGCTTTTGGCAGATCTTTGGCATACAAATTCTTACATCGGTTCTTACTAACAATCGGTTGGATTTATGATGTACATCAAAATTGGTTTTTTTAGTTTGTTTTCTTTGATATTGAAATGTTTCATTTCGTCTGATAAGTTTTATTTCATACTTGATTCAAAACGGCAGTGGGATATTATTGAAACGTCGAAAACAGAAAATCAGATGTCACCTGATGAGTGGAAAATTGAGCTGAATTTTAGGTCGGTTAAAGTTTGTCGTTTGAGAATGATGATTCAAAAAATGATTCATGCAAGTGTTACAAATTTACTTGTTGCTTAATCGTACACTCTAGAGATTTCATCTGAAGTGATTATCGTGGAAAAATCGAAAAGTAAATGCAAACAGCGCTTCATCGTACGTTCGAAGTAAACATCATTATCAAATTATTCTCGTTACATCATTTCTTTCACCTTTGAAACAAAAATTCATCTTCACTGCTCGAGTTAAAACGCTTTGTTATTTAATTTATCAGTTTTTACAGTCTAAGCTCGTTATGTTCGTTATTATTTAAAATTCATATTGCACTTGGAAAGAAAACTTAACAATTTTAAAACATGATTACTCGTAAATTAAGTACCTCTTCTTCTCGCATTTTTCTTTTTTGCAAACAGCGATAAGTTTTAATTTACACATCTACCGCAACGATTAATTCAACATCTTACAACTGAAATCTTACATTTTATTTTGAACATAGTTTAATAAAACCTAAACAATCATTGAAGTGACAAATAAAAAACAAACTTTTGAAAATAATAACATGACCTGAATGCTTAGTGTGCCTGGTATCAGAAACACCTATTTACATAAAGTTTCAACAAACATTCTAACAATCTATACGTAGTTTGTAACAAAACGAGTGCTCGGAATAGGCGCGATAAAAGCTCTCAAAGTTTTTGTCCGTCAAATCTCATCGCAACCAGAGCAAATATTCGGGTCATTGCGTGCAACCTGTTTAAGTATTTCTGAAAAACAAGAACCAAAGTCAAACTTAAAAAAGTATTGAACAAAATTTGCAACTATAAAAAAAAACTAACAATTGAAACAACTCCTATTGTGAAGTCAAGTTTGTGTAAATGCTTCGTCATTTGTAGTAAAAAATTACACACTACTATTATGCTCTCAGATTATAAATATCCCATAAAAACATCATAACAAATGCGATTCAGTGCCTTGAAACAAGATCTACAATTCACCAACTGGATTGTCATGCTTCGAGTTACCTTAGAATGCAAATGTAAATTTTAAATTCATCGGTCAATTGCTGAACTTGTCTCAGGACGAAAAAACAGGTCCAATACAAATTGTCATGGATGAAATATCAAGTCTCAATTGAGATTACAAAATGAAGTGTCAGAATTGGGTTTCTTTACATTCAAAATTGCACGATTTGTTGTTACTTGAACTGTTAAAACTTGCACCTTTCGATTTGACTTTGTTCTTCTTCCATGACTTATCTTTTAACAGTCCAAGTTTGTTTATCGCAACGACGACAGTGCAAAGAAACGAGTTACTCGTCAATGTCCTCGTTGGCTTTAATGCTAGCGTAATTATTCATGTTTCTATTCACCCGCAACATCTTGAGAAAGCTGCCGAGAACCAGTATGGTTTTCCTGTGTCTTCTAAAAATACCCGAATATAAGGCTTCCCTAACGTCTCTTCTGTCGCTTACATCCGAGTCGATACTCGCAACCGATACAACTGATGGTTTGGCCGACACCGGCTGGTGACCGCGGGACTCGCCCGCGTTCAAAATAATTCGCGGCTGATTGTTGATCATCTTTCAAAATCGACTCACGAAACTTTCAAGTGTCTCAAGACTGATCGGTCTTGTCATAATTTCGAGCTGATTCGAAGGGTGCGAAGTCGAGTCACGCACATTGTTATGACAAACCGGTATCCTCATCACAAAAACTCTGCCCAATTTCAACTGAACCCGGGCAACAACAGATCCTTCGTTTTATCGTGCAAGATGATGCGCAGTGTTTGCCGCAAACTCTTGTTTTTGCCAAGTTAAAAGAGTGCGTTATCTCGGCGATATTTACAGGCGGATTTTCGTGCGACAATTGCGTGTCGGATCCTTGCTGCTGCTTCTAAAAATGATCGAACCAAGACACCTTTCGATCGGTGCTCTGTCCTGACTTTGTTTCAACTGAAAAAATTAAACAGTCTCTGTTACTTCATCCTCCTCTTCGACAAGTAGATAAACTTTTCGTGCGAGGCAAACGAGTTTTTGAATTTTCATTTTGTCATTGAAAAAATTATGTTATTTATGAAACGATTCTCTCTTTTTTTTCATTTTTTATCATCTGTTTTCTTGTTGGAAAAATTTCGCGATTTTTCATCTCCGGGAAAAACAAGATAATTTCGTTTATAAAATGTAAGGACGAGTTTTGAGAAATTGCGAGTGATGTTTTTCTTGCAATCGTGGTTTTTATTTGAGATGATTTATAGGCTGGATATGAAATTAATGGAACTAATTAGATTGACTTTGCAAATTTGATGATAAATCGATAATTTTGTCGGGATCACTGGAATTAATTTTCTTCTGATAACTGGTTCATGTTCTGATTTTTCAGATTGTCACAACTTCGGTGGAAGGTCGGATCAAATTTATACAATCGCGTGCCATTTCTTATCTCGTGCACCTGATGAAGAATCCATCGCCGTACGAATTTCGCGGTCATCTAATCAACACAATAGCTCAGTGTTTCCCACAACAGTTTTTGTGGTAAATTTTTATTCAACATAAGTAACAAAAACGCTAACACTTTTAGTTATAATTTGACTTATCATTTTAATTATTTGTTTGTGCTTGAAATTCTAATGGGTACAGCAAAATTTGATGAACTTTTTTAAATCGTAAAAAATTTTGCGGAAATACGAACTAAAATTTCTGTGACATGACAAACTAGTACGAATTGTTGTTCAGGTTTAAACTATTTTCAAGCAAAACTTCTGGTCGTGTAAATAAATGATGAAACTTGCACTATTGATCGTTGCAAACTCGAAAACATCGGTTTGAATAATTCAGAGACATAAATAAATACGCAATTGAAACCCCGTTTAATTTGACGATAAAAATTGAATACAAAGAATCGCATTAAGATCAAGTTCGACGTTTCAACGAAAAATCATATTGTTGTGTTCAAACATTCATAGTTCAATATCTGAGGGTAACAATGTGTACGTTTCGTGCCAACGACAATATTCGCCGGCGTTGAAAACAAGTTGAATAATTCAGCGTAGTGTTATCGTGTCAATCAACGAATTTATGTGTAATACATAAACACCAGTTGCTTCGAGAACGAAACCGAAGATGATATTGTAACGGGATACTCACATCTCGTGCTATCAATTTGCACTAGTAGAATGGGGTATTTGACTCTGATCAGAGACATAGCGGACAACAATCGGTTGACATTAAATTTTGTAACGTCGCGTTGAGAAAACGACTTGTCAAGTGTGTGTTGACGAATAGCACCCCGTCAGCTGACGGAGGTACACCTTTGGCTACACAATTATAAAGTAGGCAGTCATTTTTGCTCGGTTCGCATGAGCTTCGCTTCCATAGCGCCACTGGTTGGGTCTCGCAATGTCAATAGGAGGCAAACATGAGCATCATTTGAAGGGATGAATTTCAAAACCAAAACAAAAATCAATTTCTGGGATATAACTTTTTAGAAGTTTTTTAACTAACAATAAAAGCAACCGCTTGAAAACAAAATATTTTCATTAAAAGAAACGGTCTTTGTTTATGTTATTCTTTTCAAAAACACTTGACAACAATGTTTTCAAAAGGAGAAAAATTGATATAATGAATTTATTTCAGCGGGTATGATGACTCTTGGGCCGAGCCACATTCAGAACCTATGATAAGAGAGTGTATAATGAACCATACAATAACAATGGACAAAAACCAGTTCCTAAGAGATGCACTTATGGTTGACTTGGATGCACCGGATGGGAGGGAGTGTCTAGTTCAAAAACTGCAAGAGCAAAGAAAACAATATCTAAATTTATAAACACTGACCGACTGATATGAAAAATGCAACTTTTGATACCAACTTTGAAAAACTTTTATAAAAGACAATTTAAATAAATTTGATGATGAAAAAGTGATTTGCGAAAATTGAGTTCAATGAAGATTTCAAATGATGAGTCTCATTTTTGTTTGCATTTGTTTCTTGATTCGAAATTGGTAATTGTGTCGGTACGTGATGTATCGGGGATTCAGAATTCCCGCTTGTTATGCGCGCTGTCACAGAGCATGTTATCTCATACTTCAAGAGGTTCAGAGAGAGGCTGCTTCACTCACAAATCAACACTGAGGTTGAGACGAAGTTTGATGTAAATAATGTAAACAATTGAGTGATAAAAGTTATACTTCATTGACAGTTATGATCAAGACGTTTAGCAAAGTCCAACATTTTGGATTAAGAGCCACAAGATCTTTTTGCAAAGATATAATCAAGGTTAGATTTTCAACGTACATCGTCATTCAAATATAAATTATTACAAAATAAAATAAAATCGAAAATAAAATGCAATTCAACAGCAAAACGTTATTGAAGTCATTCAGCTCTTAGATTTTTTTATTCAAACATTTAAATATTTGTTTATAACGTTAATTTTTATTATTTGCAGAATCAAAAATGTGAAGAGAGTCTCAAATTTGGCACTTACGAAATTGTAAGTCCGCAAAAAGTTTCTAATCAGTTGGAAGTTCCATCATGCATCGTCAAACCACCTTATGCTAGAGATTACCCAATCGAACCCGAAATTTTGACTGAACCCGAGATCAAAAATCACAACCAAATTGAAACCATGCGAGAAAGTTGTTTTTTGGCGAAAGAAATTTTGCAACATGCAAAGACGTTAGTACAGGTAAAAATTTAAACAATCGTTCACATTGTTAAACAAGTAATAAAAGTTTCAATTAAAGTTTTAACAATAAAAATGATATCTTTACATTTCGAAGCCAGGAGTAACGACTGATTTCATAGACAGAGAATTGCACGAGATAATAATAAGCAATGCTGCATATCCAAGTCCTTTGAATTACAAGGGGTTTCCAAAATCCGTCTGTACAAGTGTCAATAATATTGCTGCACACGGAATTCCTGATGATCGATCGCTCAAAGATGGTGATATCATTAACATAGACATAACAGTACGTACAAAATGTTTACGTTTACTTTTCGTTTTATTTTACATTTGCTTTTACTTTTCTTGATAATTTTTTTAATGAAATAATTCAGGTGTATCTCAACGGATATCATGGAGACTGTTCTCAAACTTTCGAAGTTGGAAATGTAGATGACGAAGGAAAACGTTTAATAGACGTTACAAACGAATGTTTAGAACGTTCTATAAGCATTTGCAAACCTGGAGAACCGTTCCGCAGCATAGGTAACAGTCTTAACAATTTCAAAATAATGAAAATCGCAACTTTTCTCACTTTAAATTATTTTCAGGAAGGTTAATTGAAGCCGTTGCAAAAAAGAATGGATTCAATGTAATTTCATGTTTAGCAGGACATGGAATAGGAAGTTATTTTCATGGACCTCCTGACATCTTTCATTTCGGTAATCGAAATCTTACATTTCAAATCATTACCTTATTTTAGCAATTTTGATCTTGAATATTATTGGTTTAATTGATTGTTTTGTATAGATTACGATTATCCTGGAGTAATGAAACCAGGAATGACATTTACGATTGAACCAGCTCTAACTCAAGGATCCCAAGAAGCCGTATTGTTAGAAGACGGCTGGAGCATCGCAACAATCGACGATGCACGAACCGCGCAAGCAGAACACACTATTTTGATCACTGAAAAAGGTTGTGATGTTCTGACGTAATACTGTTTTGACATAAAGATAATTTTTTGAAAAAGTGAAACAAATAAATTGTACAAAATCAATAGGAAATTATGCTTAAAATAAGGCAACAAATGGATTGTATTTGTTTGTGATATAATTATTTTATGTCAAATGTAGAAGCATAGAAATAATATTTATTGTTTATGAAAAGTTTGATGAAAGTACATTTGATAAAGTTAAATCGAGTTTATTCTGTAACGAGTTTTGCGGCGTCCCAAAAGCCTGAGATCTCAATAGGACCGTTGATCTCAATTCCACCATCTTTTGTTATTACACCAACGGAATACTGAAAAATAATGAGAAAAATGTCGTTTTATTTTAGAAGCTTTGTTTCATTATTTTTTTCGTTTGTTTAATTTTTTATATTTACCCTTGGGAAGGCTCTGCAGTCTCTGTACAACAAAAGTTCCATAGCTTTGTGAACGCTTTTCAAAGCTTCTTCCTTGGTCATCTCAGGGTTTTTCGCATACTCTTCTTCCAGCAGAGGAGACACTAGGTAAGATCCGAAACCAGTTGATATTGTGTGGTTAGTGAAGGCTGTTCCAAGTTTGTCTACGAATCCTAAGAACCTACAATGAAATCCAAAACATGTTTATGGTTGTTTTTGCAAAAAAATTAATTCAATTATGAAATGAAATGTTGAAAATAGATACTTACGGTTCGTCATTGTCGAAACCAGCAATTAACAATTCGTTCCACAGGGGATCGAACTTGGCACGCCTACTGTACATGACATGGGTTAGCCAGCAGTGCAAAGCTTTGGGTTTCAGCATAAAACCATCATCTAAACATTCCTCGTCAAGTCTGCAACAATTTGAAAGGTTTATTTGAGACACTATGAATATAATGAACATATTGTGGTATATTTCAATGATTTCAAAATACTTACACTTTTTGTTCGATAGCACTTCTGAGGTATTGAAAATCTGCGTAATCACCGCTAGCAGCCATTATAATGTTGTTGTTAACTTTGACAACACGATCGATGTTCCTGAATCTGGCCATAGAACCGTAACTTCCTAAAGTATCAGCGGCAATAACAATACCGTCCTTGAATTTTAATCCTAATACAGTCGCACCGGTTGTGATTGGAGCTCTGCGAAAAATCCATGTATTTGTTAGTTTTCATTCTTTTGGTTATCAACTTTTTATCAATTTTATTCTTTGGAATAACAATTCTAAGCAAAATTAATTGCAAAGTACCAGCTAGGCTGAAACTGAATAAACTATCTATCTATCTAATTGCAAAGTATTAGGTTTTGAGGTTATATTTGTTTGTTCTGCAATTTTTATTCAAAGAACAAAACAAAAAGGTATTAGAAAATTATGACTAAATTATTAATCATTCATTAACAATCGAAAGCAATTATTAGCAAAAAATGATTGTTAGGAAAATATGTAATTCAAATTCATACTTGGATCTCGTAACTGCACTGTCATCTTGTTGTGCAGTGCTCGGTCCAGGAAAAGCATGATATGCACCTGGAGCCGGGCCATTTTGCCAAAACGGCAGTGGATTTTCTAACGGACCCTTCGTGAAAAACGACATTGTTTCTGAATTATTTAAAACACAATCGCTCAAGCTAAATAATCAAGTGTCATGCACGCTAACACCACGATTTAAATAACGTCAAGTTACGCATCAAACTTTAAAACTTAAAACTCCGACGTCACCAACGCCGCTGCGGATCTTTCGCAAACTAAATCTTATGTCAAAAAACGTAAACAAACAACAAAATAAGAATAACAAACCAGCCAAATTGACAATGAATTTTAGTTTATATCAAAATTTCAACTAATTGTTCAAGCGACGTACGTTTTTGTTGACAAAACAAGTTTTGATGTAGTTTAAATGTTGTGCTTAAACGTTGGATAACATTGGCGCGACTTTTGTTCGGTGAAAAAGTTAAAATGACAAAGAGAATGTTCGCAGTTCGACAATCTAGATTGCTTTTTAACTTATGGCAAATACCAACACATGCAAAATTGTGCATATCGGTGAACGATAATTACGGGAAGATCATTTGGTTCCGGATATTTCTAGTACTTGACACTTGCAGCGACACTGTGCGGTTTTTTCGTATGATCAATGCGAAAGTGACTGAATTTTGTTTAATGATATTGTAATAAGTTGTTGGTCGGGACGATCTCAGGAGCAAGTGGGTGGACTGACCGAGGTCACTGCGAGACAGAATAATGGCCGATACGACTGTCGATGCTACACGTCGTCTGAATGTCAAAAAACAGACACTCGACGATGCGTACGCGGCTCCAGCGAATTTTCTCGAGATCGACGTGATCAATCCGATCACTCATGGCGTCGGCAAGAAGAGATACACGGATTACGAAGTTCGCATGCGGGTTGGTCTTTGATATCCATTAACTAAAATATGTTTTTTTTTCTTTAATTGTTTGTTCATTGATCTTTAACTGAGATTTTCTGTACAAACTTGTTCGCTGTCTTGCATTCTCTTGGACACGTTGTTTCTCAAGATTTTATCAGACTGTTTATCTGGTTACGCCTACCATTAGCATTGTTTTTTCCCAATTAAACAGTTTGGTCTCATATTTCATCAGTTGTCACTCAAACTCAAGCAAACAGATTTAAACTTGATAAAAGATGTTTAATACATATTTTTTTTTTTTTCAATTGCTGTCTTTTGAAGTATTTTGGGTTGTTTTTTTCTGATTGATTAGTTTAAATTATGTTTTTCGTTCTTATGTACTGACTTTTACTGTAAACAAATTGAATTATGTATATTGAATTACTAACGTACTTTCAAAGTTCAATGACAATTCCATTATGAAATTTAAACGATTCTAACTCTTTCTTTCTTCTAATACAATTTAAAGAAATTGATTTTCTAGTTTCGAATAATAATTTGTTTGATGTTTTGCAGACTAATTTGCCAGTTTTCAAAGTTAAAGACTCAAGTGTAAGAAGAAGATACAGCGACTTTGAATGGTTAAGAAACGAATTAGAAAGGGATAGTAAGGTAATAAATAATTGACAAACTAAGTTAAAATATTTGCATTGCAAATTTGTTCTTTTTCTTATCCAATATAGAAAAACGTTCTATGCAAATTTGTGAATTCCTGTTTAAGATATTTATTTCACTTTAGAAGATTTCAATGAAATGATTGTTCGCAGATTGTAGTGCCTCAATTACCAGGAAAAGCATGGAAAAGACAGATGCCATTTAGAGGTGACGACGGTATATTTGAGGAAGATTTCATAGAAGACCGAAGGAAAGGGTTAGAGACATTTGTAAACAAGTAAGTAAACATAAAGAATCTTAGGCTGAAAAAATGTAAAATTAAAAATAAAATGTATGGTAATTTGTTCGAATCATGCATTGTAATTAAAGCTCGCGATGATAATTGCAGAATCGCTGGTCATCCATTAGCGCAGAACGAGCGGTGTCTTCATATGTTTTTGCAAGAGCATGTCATAGACAAAAATTATGTACCTGGGAAAATAAGGAACACTTAAGCTAAGAAGCGAGCCGAGTGGTTCAGTTGATACATGACAAAGTACATCTGCTGTCCTTTGAATGAAACGATGTGATATGAGATCATGAATAAAGTTTTGTTAATTTGCCGTCAGCGTCATTCGGATGGTCCGATGTATGTTCAACGAGTTTTTTCTACTTGAGTCAACCAGTAATGAAATTTGCAACAAAAAGAGAGCATCGTGTTTGTAATTAATTGTACTCATTTTTTTGACTATCTACCATTTAAACAGATTTCTCACTTGTAGAATTGTAAGTCATTTTTAAGTCTATATAAATGAATTTCGATACGTTCCAATGTACCAATTTTCTATTGCATACAAATTAAATAAATTATTGGAAAATATACATGTTAAATATACGGTGACATAATAAATAACAGTTTTTATTGCCTGTATAGATTCTGTTCATTCGTTTTTATTTTTGGTTCAACTAAACTCTGGAATTCAAATTTTCGATTCAAACATTTTAATATGTTTAAACTAGTTTATTATGAAAAACACGAACATCACAATGAGAAAGATCAATTTCTTCAACGTTAATCTTGGATGTGTCCAGCACCAGTGATTTTGATTTCGTTGACAAGTTGCACTGCAGCTTCGTAAGATTGATTATGAGAGTAATCAAATTCTTCTAATGTTTTAAATTGCTTCCCTCTCATGTTTTTTGAATACAAACTGACAGCATTTTTTAGTGCTGATTCAAACGTTTTGCGCGCTTTTTCTAAAATTTGAGACGCGCGGCTTCACTTTTCAGTGACTGATACAAAATTGAAATTCGCTGAAGAATTATTTATTCATTAATAATAATTCATATAGTTCGAACTTGGTAATTTTAATCACATTAAGATTTACGTTTTTCAATGTTGATTCAATATTTTCCTGAGCAAGTTCAGGAAGAAGCTTTTTTTACTCTTCTGTACTTTCCAGTTACGGATACGACAGCAACTGGTAAGTCTTTAATCGCAGGTTCAAGCAGGATTCGTTCATCATTTTTATCAATGAGTGATACAGCTTGTTGTGTTGTTGATTGTGACATTATCTTTTAGAAAAAAAGTATAAATAACAAAAAAGTTATTTGTTATTGAGTCTAGATTGATTTTCGCACACCGAGTGTGAATTCGTACGTCATTGCGTACAGTCATTGACTCATTATTATGTAGAAGTTAAATTACACATGAGTGATGACAAATTATGAACAGTGTTTTTAATTTTCAAACCAATTTTTTGATGTTAAAAAATAAAGCCAACTAAATAGCACAATCAATTCATATTTCCTTGATATGCTCCTTTGGTCCTCCTATACTCGTATCTAAAGTTGGCTGCAGTTTACCATCTCCTGGTAAGAATGAATTTGAATGTTGAGTTCGCAACCTCGGTGGGTATTATTTCATTCTGATGTTGCAAATTTGAAACAAACTCAATTTAGTTTGAAAATTTAAATATAGAAATCATTGAAAGTAACAAATGAATTTTGTTCAGTGAATTGTTTTACCAATTCGTTATTTAATTTTCTAAAATAACTAAATGAAGTACAATAAGAAAACTGCTTAAATTTGCATAAAGTAATATCAAGTTTTGCAGTTATCTAGAAATTAGCAAAAAGACGATTAACTAAACTAGATTAATTCAGGGGACAATGTCCAGTTTTTCAGCTTTGATAGACTTTCCCTCACTTGGACCCGTCTAATTTGTGCTAATGCTGTGAACCTTTCTAAATTTTACCCTTTTATCCTTTTCTCATAAAAACATAAACGAGCAGAAAATGATACTAATAAAATGAGACCATTTTCACTTTCCCCTATTTAGATTTCAAAAACCAAAACATTTGAAAGTTCAAAAACTTTATGAAACGAAATCGTTTTTTTTTCAGAATTCAAAAGTTAAAAAATTGCAAATCACGATTTAGCTGATTTTTATTTGAACGTCTAGTAATGATTTTCAGACTTTGAACTCCGTTCTGTTTCACCTTCGGACCAGTTTTGCATAAAACTCGTTGATCATTTAGATTATCCAGATGCGACAGTGCAAAGTAGTTCACATATCATTTGTTTAAACCAAATTTTTATCATGCACTGACAAACCTGCGTTAAAGGAAAGCTGCTATAATAGACTTAGGCGGGTGGAACGTCATATGATTTAATAGGATTACAAGAGGGGTTGATTTCTGTGTGGAGAAACGTAGTATCAGGGTTGATTCGTTGAAGGGTGCTGACAAGTGGACTGTGTAATTCAAATTTGCAGAACTATGAACCTTTGTTGTATATTCGAGATCTTAGTGAAGCTTCGAAACTATTTATATAAATTTATCAAACATTACATGAATTACAATTTTGTTTAACTTGGGCTCGTTGTTTCGTGCGACGTTTCTATTTGTTTCATGAAAGATCAAACGAGATGAGAAATAAACAGACAGATGACAAACAGTCAACAACCGTCATGATGAAATGGTTCCTTTTTATTATTTGTTTATGTCAGAGTTTCGTAGACGAATTTTATACAACAACTGTAACATCACTTTTCTATCGTTGTAAACAAAGTTGAATTCACAAGTATTCAAAAGAAACAAAAATTTTGTTAGCAGAGTGACTGTTAAATGAATTTTGTTTTTTATTGCAAAAAGGTTAAATTAATAAATGTATAATGTTATCTATAATCAACGTCTGATTTCGTTATTTTAATAGTCGTTGATGTAAAATTCGAACTCAATAGAGATTGTGATCCGACATAAAACTCGACATAATTGAATGTCAATAATAAATCATGAAAATTGCAATCCAACATTCATGATAATAATCAAAAAAGTTTCAAGTATTTGTTGCAGAAAAAAAAAACAAACAAAAAGAGAATTGAATGAATTTAGTTAGATTTCGTTATAGATTACAGGGAGATAAAGAGTGTTCATGTCGCAATTGAGCAAAATGTAACAGCGAGCTTTCTCAGGCCACAAGAGGTGCTGGCAAGTCACACGACATACTGAGTTCGTTGATTTGAAAGAAGTAATCGGATTAACGTTTAATACCTACTATTGTCGGTGGTCTAGGGTGAATATCTTTGTTAACAACGACTCACTGGGAACAAAATATGATCTTGACTGTAACCTGTGCACGGCGTCATTGTTAAATCGGTATTACATTTTCCTTTGGCGCTTCCATGTCACTTCAAGTACAATGTTAACTCGAGGCGTGTCCAGAACAAAGGATGATCCCGAGTCACGTGGCTACCGTATGCATTACAATGTATGACTTCACATTTAAGAATGAATCTTGTAAACTTCAAATGAATGAACCTTAGGACAAAAAATTGTGTGAGAATTGTCTGATGTCATGTAGCCTCAAGGTATAGATATTGAGTGCGCAATTTTTGTCAGGGGTCGTGTGGGAGTCTATACCTTTCTATGCCTTTTTTAGATTAACCATTCAAAACAGACTTTTCATCAACTGATCCTTAGTCACTCATTTTTAATTTCAACTAAATAGTTTTAAATTTGTTTTTTTTTTTATTATTTGTTTTCAATTCGGATTTTTTGCTTTGATTTTTCACTTCAAGTTTGAATTTTTTGAGGGTTGTTTTTGACGTTGGAGGAATATTTAGTTTGTAAGGCGTTTGGTTGAAATGAACATTTAAATGAAAATAAATATTGGTGCTTTACTTGTGTGCTCAGATGTTGCTTCATTTGCAAATTCGAAATCTTGTCTGCATCGCTTATAGTGTTAGGGGGTGACATGTTTCCCTTCAGTGTGAAAAAGAGATTACTCGTGTGCACTGAATAAACCACGCTAATGATTCGGTTATTTGCTCCACAATGGACAATGTGTATTATTTATAATAAAATGCTCATCGTGAGAAATCGACGACCAAAATATCTGGAACTAATATTATACAGAGACACGAAAATCCACATTTCTATCAGTGTACACTTTATTCTGACAATTTTTATAGTGGATTTTACATTTTGTTGATTGACAAATGTAACTAACAAAATTATCGCAATTTTATCACTTATAAAAAAGTAAATGTGAAGTACAATTTAGTATTGAATTTCGAGTACAAAAAATGTTAGCAAAAATTCATAAATCTCAGGTTTTTCGCCTCGGTAAAAAACTGTTCAAACATTCCATCGCGAATCGAGGAATTTTGCAAAACAGCCCTCGTTTCACTTCAGACAACATTTCTATAACCAAAAGGACGGCGTAAATTTGATCAAACAATCCAAACTAAAGCGAAAGTGTACAAGCAAGGCGGAATTTAAAGACAGAAGCTACCAAAAAGAGCACAAAGTTTGGAGCGTGAATTTCGTCCCAAGTTGCGATACACATTCAAGTCACATAAAAAAATCTTTTGTGCAAATCATATTTTGTTGTCTAGATTTGATATGGTAATAGAGTTGATGCGCGGGAGGGGCACACATGATGATCCATGATTTTGCGCTTGCGTTGATACACACGTATGCGTACGCACACCAGTGTTACACGTACTGCTTTTCACTTACTGGGTGACAACGGAGTTGTGCTTTAATCTGGGCGTAAACGTGGGCGGAGCTTATTCTTCTCTGCTTCAGCAACGTTCCACCCTTTCAGCCGCCCTCTTCGCCGTTCGACCACTCAATCTCTTGTCGCTTAAATACATATACAAACTAGAAAGTACTACCTACGTGTCCTACATATGTAGCAACATCTTTATTTGTGTGTGTAAAAAGCATACAATGCTCGAAACGAACGGCTTTGAAGATTTTAGTCTTCGGCTGAACTCGGATTTGAAAACAGATACACCACTCCTTGTTTGTAGTTTCTGATTGTGCATCGGTATTGTGTTGTGCGAATCCGTGCCCTTTCTCAGTGACATTTTTATATTGTTAAGCAACAAATTAAATTGAACCTCGCTTCGAACCAGCACATTTCCATGTTGGGTTTCAACCCTTAAGTGATTTTGCAAATAGGAATTCCTCTCGTGCGAAGGTAAGACATACAGATTTTGGATTTTGTTTGTTTTCAATTACTTTGTAAATAACGGTAACATTGTTTTCTTGAATTTGGCAAATGAACTAGTTTTTTCAAATGGGATCTGCAAAATTATGCCTGAGCTTGCAGAGGTAAATACTTTTTGCATTTTTCATTTCGGTACTAGAATTACATACAAATTTTCTTCAACGAGATGTCTTAAAGTTTGAATTAGAGAAAATACTAATCAGATTTTTTTCAAACAGTTTCAAAAGTTGTTTACATGTAAAAGATAATTAGGTTTGGAAAAAAATGTTAATATTTGAATGGAATATTCAAGTTTTTTGGTGAACTCGTAATTTATTGATAAATATCGATCCTATATTGCAGAATTATTTTGTTTGCTAAATTAATTAACAGGTTAGAAGAACAGGTGTATCTTTCAAGTTGTTTTCAGCACTTGTAGTGACTAAATGCACTTTACAAAAGTAATATATTAGGGTTCGTTTCAATCTCCCTATGCAGTCGAGGCACCTGAGTTTACACTTAATATATGTTGCATTTTAAAATGTTAATGTGAATAGAAAAATTATGAGTCATGATTTGTAAACAATTGTAATTGATAACAAATTTCCTGTTGATTTTCCAGCTGTCACATATTGTTTTTTTATGAAAATTGATAATAAAAGATAATTTGTTTTGTATGAAATTTTAAAATTATTGTAGTATTTAGTGAAACAATATTTTGCAATTTCGATATCCGTACTTTTTTACAAGGACCAATTGATTTTGAAACCGATATTCCTTTGTCAAAACAATGTCTATCAGGATTGCAATTATTGAAGCGATACTAACATTTTGCACTCTACATATCAATTTGTTAGATTGTACACTACTGACAGTGTATAGTGATTTCGAAAAATTGATCAATTTACTTTTCACATCGACTAAAAAGTGCTGACAAAGCCTGGGAACGTTTTTCACAAATGGTTTGTAGTTTGTAAAAGATATGTCCTATTTTATTGTTTAACAAAATGAAAAATAAACAAAGAATACAAAAAAATGAAACATTTGACAAGGAAGTAAACCATCCAAAACATTAACTGGTTTTCAAAAAAGCTAACGGAATTATTGATAATTTTGTTTTCAATATCATTGATGTTGTGTAAAAGTTGAAGATAGTTTAACAAAACTAGTTACAACATGTTTGGAACCTCTTTTTATATTTTTTTCTACTATCAATACCGGTGGAAAAAACGATGAAAATGGGGAATTCCTCGATGACAAAATGTATACAAAAACACGCGACGGATGAATTATTTCCACGTCTGTCACAAAAAATAGCACTAATTCATTCAGTTTTCGCATCCTAGACAGTTCTAAAATATGACGTCTTTCAATGACCTTTCAATGCATTACTTTTTTTGGAATTTACAATCAGTTCTGAACAACAATTCATAAGGCTTTGGAAATGAACAGCAAATAATGATTTTTAAAACTTTTTTAACAAAGTTTATCAATTTTTCACACAGACAACATTAAGATAACATATCAAATAAACACTTTTGTGTACAAATTTGCAAATAATACGTTATTATTTCTTAGGCAATTTCATTTTTTATTCCTATTAGCAATTTTCTCTCAAAAATGACTCTGAATTTCCACATTTCCACAAGTTCTTAACTGAGCGACGGTTGCAAGCGCAACATCAACAAAGATCAATCAAAATTTCAGTTTTATTTGCAAAACTACATCAAGTTTCAAAAACTCTTTAATTATAAATTAACGTCAAAAGCAAATTTTGTACTTTCTATCCTTCTTTAGTCTTAAACAAATAAATACCTAATCAGTTCAAAACATAATATGATACAAATCTTGATACATCTTGATATACAAACAACAACAAGTGAAAATATTGATCCCCGCAGAATACCATGTGTTAACATAATCATTTAATCTCGAATCTATGGGATGAGGAACTTATCAAAGATCGCGGTTAGACCCTCTGTCACAGCCGTAGACGGTTATTAGTCAGGTCAACGTCACGGTTGTGTAGATCTGCAGGGCTAATTTTGATTTCAATCAAGAACATTATAGAGAATCTAATCAAGATCCGATTCCTTGTTCTGTTTAGCCTCCTATAGCGAGTTATAGACCGTCGTTTCACTAAGACTAGACTATCATACTTCATTTTGAAATTATAAATTTTATTTTTGCAGGTGACTTAAATGTAACATTGGTGTAGATAATAACAAAAACAAAAAATACAACTGTTCAGCTACACCACATTCTTTTGAACGATTAGTCCTCGTGTAAACCTGGATCCACCATATTTATCTCTAGTTTCGCCATCACATCGCAATTTTTATGAAAAAACGGTAAGTTGCAATGGTTGGTCTTGTGAATCAGTTTTTAGCCAACACTTTTTTTGTTGATTTGCAAAATTTCATTAACGTAATATGAAAAATGTCAAAATTAAAAGGTTCATTTTTGAAAATGAAATGAAAATGTTGTGAAAATGTTTGTTTCGGTGTTTTTTCATTATTTTTATGTTGTTTGAGTTAGCTGTGAGAAGATATTAATTCGAATAACACAAATACCCGTTGTCAGTGTTAGGTGTGTAATTGAAAAGTTTTCAGTGCATGAAATAAAACGTTACATGATGAATTCACATTTCATTTCAGCTCATTCAGTAAGAAAAATTTTAGTAAATACCAAAGGCGATGTTGATTAACACGATTTTAAGATTCGCACATATGATGAATCCGAAACAAGAACCAGAGTCTAAAATCGAGGATGTAAATAAAATTATGGTACGTATAGGTGCCAAATTTCTTACACCTGTGAAATATGTAACACCTCAGACATTCAGATGTTAAGCTTTTCCAACAAATTTCTTCAAAAAACTCTAAACTTTTCTTCAAAACAAGTCGATGATCAACTGTTGTTCAATATGCTATCGCAATTTTTTAAAATAAACTTTCGAAGTTACGTTCCAAATTTTGATCGCAACAATTTACAAAAAAAAAAAAAAAACAATTGAAGCAAGATCTAACACTATATATTTCATCGCGTGTTTGTGTTCATAAGTGTTAGGATGAAATGTTTCCCGTGACGAATACGGTATAATTAATATCCTGTCAACCTATAGGTGAGACGGAATATAATCGCCAAAGGAGTTAGTATATACATTTTAAATTCAATTCATCATATACAAAATAGGCAGTTGAAGACACCAGGTCTTTTTCAAGTTGACAAAAAAAAGTTCAAATAAAATAAAATTTCAAGTTTTTCAAACTTCAATTCCCAACTTGCTTTCATTCTCAATTAATATTTTTCAACGACACATTTTCAACTAACATCTTCAACTACAAAAGTCTCTTTCTTTTTCCCTGCTTTGGAAGTTCAAAGTCAAAGATCTGCGAAAAGCCAAATTTGGAAATTGTTATTTTTTAATGTGGCCGTGTAATTGTTCTTGTTTCAGACGGAAATCGATGTCGATGAAAAAAAATCGGATACAATATTGTGCTCAAACGAAACGACCACACCAAACTATGAACAAAAACCGAACAACAAACTCAACCTCGCGGAAATTCAAAATGAAATGGAAATGGAATGTGGCGGATGCGGCGAAAACGTCAAAGAAAGCACAGTGCTCTGTGTTGGCAACCGAATGTGGCATTCCAAATGTTTAAAATGTTACAGTTGTGCTCGGCCATTGCACGACCAACATACATGTTTCCTACGCGGGATGCGGTTGTACTGCAGGCATGACTACGTCTTGTAAGCATCACAATTTTTTCCCACAGCTTCTCCTGTAAATTATTTGTATCAATATTTGTTAATAACATTTTGTAACGCTTAACATTGTGACTGGAAAGGAAAAAATATTAAGTAGAAACACTCGAGGTTCAGTTGTATAAATACAGCTTCAAAATGGATCCGACCTAACTGCATAAACGAATTCTGCAAATTTCGCAAAAAATCGTGCTAAGACCCTTGACGCGACTTTGTGAACAGAATGGGCGTAGCTCCAGTGTTAAATCAAGCGTTATGCGGCTGCCTCCACTCCGTATGAAAATCATGATTTGTATTCGCAAATCTAAATCTAAAAATTGAAATTTGTACTAATTTTTAAAAATCACTTTTCGAAATGAAATCCTCGTAATTTTTACTGTCTATACAACCTTTTATAAACAAATTTCGAACAAATTTTAGTTCAAATTCCAGTCACTAAATTTAGTCACCTATTCAGAATCATTTTCTTTATTAATTTCCATTATTCAACAAAATAACTTTGAGTAGTTTAAAAAGGAAAAATAATAAAAAAAGTCCGATTGGGAATTGGCAGATGCGCAGTTTGATCAACGTCTCCCAGACATGCGCAGTGGTTAACAAAATGAATCAACATTTTTCACAGATTGATTTAGTTTCGTTTAAGTTTAAAGAAAAATTAAATCTATAGATTTTGGTTGGAATAAAATGGGATACGATTGATAATAAAATGACGAAGGAAAAATGTTTTCAGAACGTTTGGAGCAAAGTGTGCAAAGTGTGGACGCAGCATCGGTGCGGGAGATTGGGTGCGAAGGGCTCGTGAAAGGATCTATCACCTGGCATGTTTTGCTTGTGATTCTTGTTCGCGGCAGCTATCCACCGGTGAACAGTTCGCTTTGCTGGACGCTCGGCTACTCTGCAAGGCGCATTATTTAGACGTCGTTGAAGGCAACAACACTTCGTCATCGGAAGACTGCGATTCCGAGCACGGTGGAAAGAGTAGTAAGACTAAAAGAGTTAGAACAACGTTTACGGAAGAACAGCTATCGGTCCTACAAGCCAACTTCCAATTAGACAGTAACCCCGACGGCCAAGACTTGGAACGAATCGCGCACGTTACCGGGTTAAGCAAACGAGTCACACAAGTATGGTTTCAGAATTCTCGCGCTAGACAGAAAAAGCACAGTGGCAAAGTGAAAACTCAGAGCGAGTACATTTAGTGATTGAGCAATTGACCAAACCAATTTAATTCTAGTAGAGACGAACGAATTTCGCAGAGCTACTCAGTTGGCGATTATAGCACGATCAGTTTATAATTTCCAACGTAACAAGTTTTTTTTGTATTTATATTTGTACATGAAATAAAATATCTTGTGTTAATATCCTCTTGCTTTTTTATTTGAGCAGTTGATGGTTTTAGTTTATCGTGTTTTTTGTGGTTGGATACGAGTTTGTGGATATTTTGAGGTAGACAATTGAAAGAATGAAAAAATTTAATAGACCTTTGATAGAGCAGTTAGTCGTTTGCACCAGGCCACAATAGGGCGATGCAGTCAATTAAATAATTGCCCTACAACCGACCCTATAACGAATCAGGATTCCACTTCAGAGATTACCATCATATTTCATACGTCCTTCGTCTAACATTTCGATCTTGAAGGATGAGTTTATTTGTTACCAATGTTTTGTCAGCTTTTGTTTTTCATGTTTTTACAAATCGTTTGTTACTTTTTTTTACTTGTAATATTGAGGAACAAAATTGTTAGTTCATTTTGAATATCGTTAAGTTTAATTTCAACTTTCAACGATCAACTACAAAAATGAAAGTTTGAAGAAACAATATTTTTGCGAATACAAAAGTGATAGTTTCCGTGACATTTCCTATATCGTGTCATTGTAAAGCATGAGTCGACCAAAAATTTAAATGAGGAAATCAAAACGCGTCAGACAGTCTTAGTCCTTTGACCATGGTCCTTGCCAGGCAGTTAGAAAACCGGATTCATTCCCTAGTAGGCTTCTCAACGAACTTGCTCGAGTTATGGCGAGCCCCACGCAAGCCAAGTAAATTTTCGATAGCAGACTCGTGACTTTATTATTCACAGCCAAGCTCGTTTTAGAATTTTCAGTCAGTCGATTTATAAAGTGTTAACCTGTAATGATCAGTCGTTCATTTTATTGACTGCCAGGTAAGTTATTGTTACAACTTGATTTTGTACCCGATGCCTGTTTGTAATCATTAATAAATTAACTTGTAATTTGAATTCAAATTAACTTCAAAACATTCGTGTTGCCTGACATAAAATTTGTTTACAACAATTCGAGTAAATATTTCGTATGAGAAGCCTAAATCATTTTTTCAGAAACATTAAATTTCGACGTTTTTGTTATTTTTTGAAGTTTTAAACTTTTGAACTTGTGTTGTGTGTAAATATACATAAATATATACAAATAAATGATTAAATTTTCGCTTATAAGTTTGATGTAATCTGTCGTTTGTGATATTAAAAAAATACACGAAATTCGCTAGGTTCAAAAACTCTACTGTTCAATTTTAAATTGTGTGAATTTCACAGTCCACAAATCATTATCTGAAGGGGAAAAAAACGCGCAAAAATTTTAAAATAAGTAAGAATGGACTTGCATGTAATCTCGATTACCAAGGTATATTCAATATGCGTAAAATTATGTGAAATGTATATTTTATAAACAATTTTACAACCAGCGATATATACGCAATCAATTGTTGTATCCGCAATAAATATCAAGAGCCGTCAAAAAATAAAGAGAAAAGAATTTGAATGTTTTCACTTGCACACAAAGAATACAATATTATTACAACAACAATCGTAGCCACATTATAACGATCAATAAAAAAAGACGTTTTGTCTTGCAGTGATGGAAAGCATTCGATCAAGCAGTCTCTAGCAGATCATCAGTCACGACTACAGTCAAACTTTGATGTATATATTATAAAAAAAAAGAAACGAAAAAAAAAACATTAAAAAATCACAAGGAAAAAGAAATATCGCAATGTCATTGTTATTTCAAACGATCTTAGATTGTAAAATCAGTTTCTGAATTTCAACTCATCGACTAGCAGGAATAATAATTTTTGTAAAACCATAAATACATTTTTGTAAATTTTATATAATGAGATATCAGTTTATTCACCTCGCTTGTGGGTTTATAAACCAATTAGAAAATAAAAACACCCTGATGAGAATTGTTCTGATTTTTTGCCTTCAAAATTTGTACCTACAAATGTTAACAATGTTTGTTTAGTTACAAGTGAAGTTAATGAATTTGTTTAATTCGATTCTGAAATTGACGTTATAAATAGTTGTCGGTGTTGGTGCACATGTGAAATTAGAAGCCGGTGTAACTTATCGCGCGATGATGCAAAGTCGCGGCGAAGAAACACGAACGACCGAACAAGGTATCATCCGGTGCTTTTTATCTTGGGATAAGGCCTGGCGCCAACAAGTCTCGCATTAAATCTTCTGTTCAAAATCAGTGGCCATGTTCCACTGTTAAAAATCCGATGATTTTTAACTTCGCCAAACTTTACAATTTTAATCCTACCACAAAAACAGTGAAAAAACAAAATTTGCTCCACACGTCGGACGAAAAAAAATTTTTTTTTTTTCAAAACCATAATTACATTGACAAAACGTGTTTTTCGTTTTATCATCTTAATTAAAGATTTGAAATGGACATTTTGATTTTTTCCAAAGTCGTTGTTTTGTTTTTCGTTACTTTTTTTCTATGGGAAAACGCATTTTTGTATGTAACGCTGATAATAATTTTTGCATTCGCACGTGATATAATGAATAGAAAGAGAAAACACCTTCAGTGATAATCATATTTTACGTCGAATCACTAAATGATGTGCAGTCCATAGATATTCATTGACCCTGAGGTCAGTGTAAGTTAGCATTGATAGACAGCAGAATGATTCAAATATTACGTAGCAAATTCCTTCGGACCTCCCGCAATATAAAATACGGGTAACATTTATATCTGTTCTACAGGTATTAAACATTTAATAGCCTCGAAATTTCAGTCCCATTATTACAAAAGATAACACTGCCGCGAAGAAAAATGCACGCGCGATTTGCATAATTCATTGTGCGATATTTTTTTACTATATAATTGGATGTTCAATGTCGATGGTCATAGCTTGCTCTCAAAACTGAATGAACGAGGAAAAAAAAGCAAAGAAGAAAGGGGGGGAGCCGAATTAAATCAAATGTAAATTTAATTCAGAAGTTAGAAATTAGAATGCACTTTCCATGTTCATGAATATGATAATTACTTAATGAATGCTAATCGTTGTTTAATTGGTAGTTAGGCTGACTTGTTTACCAACTGCATTTCTGCTACCGCATGGGCGTGTTCCGTCCGAGATAATATATTTAAGTGTATATTGTTGTATTTCAATTTATGCAATCATATACAACGCGCTGATAAGACATGTTCATTGAGATTTAATATTTTTGATTCGACGTTCTTTTACCTTTTTTCGACACCTTTTTTACTACTTGAACATTTCTTTTACACTGAAAATCAATTTCGGTATTTAAATTTCAACAAAAAAAACTTGTTTTTATCTTTTATGTATAAACCTCGAGAAGGTCTTGAAATTCGATTGAACTTTTGTTTTTGAAGTGCGAATTCAAGAGGAGTATAAATATTTCTTTGTAAAGTTCCAGCCCGACGATTCTTGTAAACTTATCTCGTACATTTGAATATAGAGCAATCAACGCAGCGCACTTCAAGTGTTTTGTCCCTTATAAAAGAACCAAACAATGCTTCATTTAATCACAAGCTCTTCAGTTCACTGTCTCTCCACTGATATTTCAGGATTCAAAATTCGTCCTTTAAAGTGAGCATCAAAAATGTAACAAAAAATTCGAGTGCAGTTTCAAAAAAGAATGTTGTATCTCAAGTGGCAAAAATTAGCTTGAAAAAAAAACAAATATTTAAGAAACATCAAACATGAAGGTTCTCATAAGGTAACGATAAATTTTGTTTTTTGTGTGCAACACTTTCGTTTGAAATATCGAGGTAAAAAAGGTTTCGCAGTCTGTAATCATGTTTGTAACTTTTGATTGTTGTCCAGAGAAGTCAGAAACAGTAAAACGGTAGTAAACAGTTTTTTGCCGGTGTCTCAAGGAGTCATTAAAAACAATAATTGGGTCATATCAAAATTTTTCGTCGTATAAATCAACTGATTTTATTGCTTCATTAAATCTTTTTTATAGTCTAATTAGCCAGGGGCTCAATGTGCAACAGAACAATTCTTTTTTTATTATAGATCAAATCATAGAGTATCTTTGAAATAAACTACTAATTTGATACTAATCAAAAGTAAAAGTAGAAGGTACACAATTCCAACCCTACATTTTTATAAAAATAAAAAAAAATTTTAAATAAATTGCTAATTTTTATCCAATGAGGATAACATTGATCGATTTATTCATAATTTTTAAATAATATTTGATACAAATATAGATTTGAATAAAAGTTGCATTTTCAATATGATATGGGACATTTGCGTTAGAGCAGTAAGTAAGAATTATGAGTCACAGCTTGGGTTGTGCATCGGGATCAGTGGAGACCTTAAAACGATGAATACAAAGCATTTAGGCCATTAATTTAAAACTTTTTTGATATCAAAGACTCTAAACGCTGGTCAGTAGTTTTTTTAATATTCCTGACAAGAGAGGACGATGCGGCGCGTGTACAACGACTACAGTCAATCATCGGCTTATGTATCGAAAGAAATACGACTAATAAAATCTTAAACGTATATATAGGTATAATATACACACGAGTACGCGCGGGGACTACACACAAGAATTTGCACGTATATAAATGCAGCCCAAAATACGTCATATCGACTCCGCTAATTTATTTGCCCGCATAAAATATGTTCCAATGAAATACCGGCACGATAAATCCAGCATTAAAATATTATTTAAATAATAATAAAAGATAATTTATATATTTCAACGGCATCAGAACGTGCGCGCAACCAAAAAGACTCGCCCAATTTTTTCGCAAACAAAACCGGAACCAATTTCCACTCCTTTATTTTTTCAATTCTTTCGATTCTTGTTTTTTTTTCGCAAAAAAAATGCTATTTCGTGTGAAACAAAAAATTTGCATAATTGGATTGGTCAGAAGTTATTTAACGTACGCGGTGTAACATTTCTATGTCCATACATTTGCTTGTAATGCGAAAAGAAAACATGAATCTTATGTTAACACGAACGTGACATGTGTAACGCCAGTGCAGAGGCCAACAAGAAAACAAAAAGCTCGGGCAAACGTTCATTCACGCCCACGAGGAGAAAAATGCTG
Source organism: Telenomus remus (assembly GCA_020615435.1). NCBI lineage: Eukaryota > Metazoa > Arthropoda > Insecta > Hymenoptera > Scelionidae > Telenomus > Telenomus remus. Next base: position 14,011,977 of record CM036337.1, read on the forward strand.
TTACAGGGTCAGTCATCATAACAATTCGTATAATAGTTATGCTGTACTAACTTAGTAGCCCTTGGTGAAACCAGCGGAACATCCCTGCATAAGGGTCGGTCGGTACAATCGTGTACTGATTGATAATTTATACGGTGCGTGGTACAGATTATTTGATTACCAATTTCTCCGCTGCACCCTCCGTTTTCACATCCCTGCTTTATCTGTGCCTTTTTCTTTTATTTTCCTCTGCACTTGTACCTTATTCATTAGTGTATATTATTCGAATTCCCCATGTACCATCCATACCTTTATTCGCAGATTAAGCAAGCGGAAATATAGTTATGTAAAGAAGAGATATCCTTTCTATGAGCTGAAAGGCAAAAAAAAAAAACTTCGCACAAAAAACGAGGAAAAATAACAGAATCAGCATCGATCGAGCGGTGGATTAAAACAAAAAATGGTTCCCGTAGCCATCACGTCGAGTCGTTTGTTTTATTTTTCTTTTATTTTGTTGATTTTCAAAGCTTTGCTATTTACAATAACTAGTTGATTGAATTAAGATCTGGATTAAGATTCAACAGTGATTATAATTGTATCGGTAGCTATGATGTATTTTTGTTTTTCGTCTACAGTCATTCAGACAGTAAGATAAAGACTATGAATGGTGCAGGTCGTCTCGGTCTTGTCTGACTTCGGCCTGAGAAAAGGACATCTCCATCGTGACCGCGCGATTGTTACGGCTGAATTTTCCCGAGTGTTCGTTTGGTTTTGGTTTTCTTCGGTTGAGGTGTCTCTCGACCCACTTGAGCATGGTCAAAACCGAGTCGGTGCTTGGAAGTCGCCTCTCCGCCGAGGTGCGGATGATGTCCGAGGAAGCTATTCTGAACGTCGCCGCCATTCCTTTGAGTGTCTGCAAAATGTGTTTTAAAACGTCAGTTGATTTATCGAACGCAACCTTTTATTACAAAGTTGAGAATCTTTTTATTCTGTTTTATTCTTCTTCTTACTTTCATCGCATCCTCGTCAGTCACGTCATCGCCCACGTAAATAATCCTGATCCTTTCGCTCCAGTCAACCCCAAAAGCAGTACGCAGAATATAAATAGAGGCCCGGCCTTTGTTCCACTCCACTGGAGGTTTCGCCTCGATCGCACAGTGCGCTGGACATGCCTTGAAACCAGCGGCTTCGATCATTTTTCTTGCATGCTCAATCATTTCCGGGCGACCTTCAACCGGAGTCTCCCGATAGTGGAAGGTCAAAAGCGCTCCCTTGTTTTCAACCCAAGCGCCATCTCTGCACAACTGCTAAACAAAATGATCAATCAAAAAATTGTCCATCAAAGCAAACCTTTCTTCTATAAAAACAACGCTTTTACATCATGTCAGAATACAATTTCATCTTCAACATGTTTTGAATTACCTGATCCTGCAAATTTTGCATCAAAGTAGCAACTTTGTCCTCCAGTTCAGCTGGCATTGGATGGACGAATTTGCTTCCGTCCGGATGTAAGATCTCGAGTCCATGATTGCCAGCATAAGTGATACCTTCGATTCCCACCATTGTTTTAACGTTGTTCACGTTTCGTCCAGATACAATAGCGATGTAGACGTCGGGCATGTTCGACAGCCTCTGCAGAACATTTTTCGTTTCTACAGGCAAAAATGCCAGATCTGGATGAGTCGCTATTGGAGCTAAGGTTCCGTCATAGTCCAGAAGAAGTGCCAGGATGTGATTATCCCCGATGTATCTAGAAATAACAATCAAAATCAATTTTCAAAACCATCTCTTCAATTTTGGAGCAAAAACATTGAAATCAAAAACTGGTATTACTTGCTCAAGTAGTCATCAAAGTCGTCCATCGTGACTGGTTGCATGGTCGTTGCTCCAACTGCATCGCGTTCCTCAAGTTTGTCCATCACCTGCAGGAAGGACTTCGTCCAGTAATTGACGTCGTAAATTCTTTCACGACGTCGCAGATGATTCATTCGCAGAATTCTCTCGTCTTCTGGCATCGTTAGGGCTCTAAAATTCAATCACCAAGTTGAAACAAAAAGATAACCTTAGTTTCTACAATGTAATAGAAAATTTTCAGTTTACCAACCTGTGTATGACTTCAGCAGCCTCGTCGATCTCGTAGGGATTGCAGATGAGCGCTTCGTGCATCATCTCGCCAGCGCCGGCGAAAGGCGAGACAATCAACACTCCTGGCGGAGTGTTGATTTGACAGGCGACAAATTCTTTTGCAACGAGGTTCATACCATCTCGCAAAGGCGTTACTAAAGCCACCGCAGCGTCTCTGTAAAAAGCTGCCAGTTCGTCTTGCGAGACGCAACCAAAAATGTAACGTATTGGTGACCAATTGGGTGTGGTGAAGCGACCGTTAATTGAACCTATCAGTTGATCTATCTCGAGTTTTAGTTCTTGGTATTCTCGAACGTCGGTTCGCGATGGTACAGCGATTTGGAGCAAGGTCACCTAGAACAATTTTGAATTAAAATAAAACTGTGTTAATTTTGAATAGTTTTTAATTATCAGGTTATGTTTTGTTAGTTGAGATTTTATTTGTACCTGTTGACGATGTTCCGGATGTTTTTCCAGTAACATCTCAAAGGCTTTTAGACGTTGGACCAAACCTTTAGTGTAATCCAAGCGGTCAACACCCAGAACAATTTTCTGTTTCGTTATCATAACCTTGGGAGCGGATTGAGCAAGGGAGACAAAACGGTCGAACGGAATACCAATTGGTAACGGACGCACACGAACGGTGCGACCGCCGTGCTCGACGAGCAAATTCTTTCTATCCACTCTTCCACCCAGACATCTCTGACAACAGTCAACGAAATTCAAACAGTAGTCCTCGATGTGGAATCCAACCATGTCACAACCTGAAACAAGATTTTTTATTCAAAAACTAATACTTTCGCGTCTTTGTAAACGTTTTGTAAACAAGTGTTATGTTTGAAAGTTTTTGCACGAAATGGTTTGAGGGAAACTTGTTTGTACCTAGCATTCCTTGGAGAATTTCATCAGCCCTTGGAAACAATCTGAAGATATCCCAAGGTGGAAACGGAATATGAAGGAAGAATCCTAATTTGATTTTGTAATTTTTCTCCTCTGCAGCTTGTCTTATCCAGTTAGCTGCCAACATCAGGTGGTAGTCGTGCACCCATATCAACGGAGCTCCATTTTGAGTGCTACTTTTTTTTGATTTGTACAACATCTCTAAAGCTTTTATCTGTCATAAACAAATCACATTCAATTATAATAATTTGCGTACTTTTGATTTCAATTTTTGGTTTATTCGAATTGTTTCTCGTTTGGTAATTATCTTACCGTTTTACTTGCGAATTCTTCGTTTACTATACTATACGCTTTCCAGTGCTCTTGAATAAACGTTGCTCGGTCCGGCATAGAGTGAAAGAGCGGCCAAAATGTTCCATTGCAACAACCATTGTAATAGGAGTCGAAAATTTGTGGATTTACGTGCACAGCAACTACCTGTAGAAATGAAATAGTTAGAAAATGGCAATGTTTACAATTTTTATAACGTTACAATTCAAAAAAAAAAGGAATTTGAAATGGTTTTTTTTTAAGAGCTGTATATACTTTTTCGGATTTGAGACCAGCAGTTGGTGTTCTGTCATTAGGATCGGATTCGGGGATTTTTTCATCAGGATTTTCCAAGTGGATTCCAGGCCAACCGACCCATATTCCGTCAGCGTTTACGACAACCGGAGCAACTGCTGTGACAAGGCCGCCGGCACTGCGAAAACAAAACCATGTTTTTTGATCATATGAAAAACTTAAATTTTGATTTTGTGAAAACAACATTTGCACCGTGATACCAACAGATACAGAGCATAAGTTCCAATCGAAATCAATTAAACTGTTTTTCTTTTATTATTTAATATTTCGATTGCATTTAAGAAGTTAAATTTTCATACATTATTATTTGTTAAATCATTTCACGATCTTTATATGGTACTTCAACATGTAACGTTTGTTCAAGATTAATTATACCACTTTCATAATCTTGGCTATTACGAAATTTACAACTTCTTCCTTATTCCTCGAGTTGATCCCATTTTTATTCTCCGCATAAAAACCATAAAAAAAGTTATCGCGTCAGAATTAATTGTTGCTTTACGAGGAATTGTTGTTGTTCAAGGAAAACGGTTATTGTTTATAGATGGCATAAACAAAAAGGTAAAAAATGAAACAAAATGTGGACAAGTAACTTTTACACAACTTTTTTGTCATTGTGAAAGTTTGAAATTTCACTGAAACAAGTGCAACAAAAATTGAAAGTTGGAACAGTCGATTTGATTTGACAATCTAAAAAGTTGCAAAAAAAACTGGTAGCAAAGAAAAGTGGAGTAGTTGAATACTAACAAAAACAAATTTGCAAAAATTGTGCAGACGAACTGTTCAAAAATGTGGTTCAAAAGTTTTGATAAATCGATGAAAAATAAATCCTTTGGTACATGCAATCAATAAAAAATTCAACCTAATGGTTCAGCGGTTTTCAGAAGCTGTATCACGGTACAATACAAGAAAAAAATGTTTTACAAATTCTATAAACACAGTTTCAACAATATTGATAACAAGGTTAAACAAGGGACGGAGCTTGTGATAAACTAGACTCAATTTCGATACGAGTTTCGTACGTTTTAACTAGAAACAACTAGATATTGCTATCACTATTTCAGAGTCTGTTATTAACTTATTAATCTGTGGCTTGAAGTACGTCTCCCTGCTCTCACAAACATCTTTGAAAATAAGACATTATTCACGAAATTGCGATTAAGATTATGTGAACTAAAAGTGAATTAAGATAATCAGATGAAGTTTGATTTCGAAATTGCTATACAATATTGCCCCGAAAAAGGAGATTACAAACGAAAACATTCACTCATCACTGCAAAAATGTTTTTACAAATTCACATTTTCAAAAATTTATCCATAACAATCTTAAATTTCCATCCATTCCTTTTTTTCAAAAAAATTACATCTTTATTTCTTAATTTGAAATGAAAATATGAAATCAAACCAATTTCATAATTTCATCTCAATTAAATTAATCAATAAGAAAACTTTCAATTGATATCACATTTCTTACTCCGAATTAAAACTTCTTGTCATTCAAAGTAATGATGCAAAAAAAAATAGCCCGTCTGTGTGATAAGTCAGTGATTGATAACAAAATCGAAACATAAAAATGGAATTGAAAAAACTTGTGTACCTGGCCTTGCGTTCCAAATTGCCCGTAACTTCATCTCGTCTCAAAATGAATGGTAATCTGTTACTAACGACAATCATGTTTCCATGGATAGTGCGATTTCTAGGCTGCGAGAGACAAGCGCGTTAAAGATGGTCTATTAAAGTGGATAAGAGAATGTTTGACATGTACATATATACTTCACATACGTCTCAATTCGCTCGTGCGTTTATCTAGATAAAAATATCGCATGCACTTTTATTGCAGTTTACGAGCAACAAAAAAAAAGAAGAAGGAAAGAAATCTCCTCACTAATCAATTATAATTGCTTTTGGAATCAGATCTTGAACAATGAATTTCTAGTTGATAAAAATACGAACCCTAAAGTGTAACTAGTTTAAAGCACATGTTTTGTTTGACTCGTCTGGAGTTGAAAATACCCACTATGTCACGACGAATAGGCAAAGAAACACTGAGACTATCAGCGTTCAGTACCATGCTTTACTTATCAAATTGCCGTCCAAAGTGCGTCTAACGATCTATTATCACATTGAGGGCCACGACCTTTGCATGAGCGCGATCCCCGTCCGCGCTTGTTTTAACATATTAGGTCTAATTATATATGTTAATTAATAATCCGATCTCGTGCAAAAATGTTAATAATCAAATCGTGACAACTATTTTTAAACGCTTAATTAAGCAAACAAAACCGCACCAGCTCTGACCGACGGCGGATCAGACCGATAAACGAGTCAAAACAATGCAGCACAAGGAAACTGGAATATAAAAGTATCGTTTGGCTTTTTTTTTCATCTCCATTCTTTATTGAACCGTCGAACTGATTAAAAATGAATGGCTGTATGATGTTTTACTTCTTTGATTTGTTCTTGTTGTTTCATCATTGATTGTAATGCCATCTCAGAAAAGAACTCAACGATGGGGAGAGGAAAATAAAAATGTTGTTGTGGATATAAGGAAATCATTTGCGCTCATTTTCAGAAATAATCTGACATTCATCGTGACGTAGGTCCCTATCACTTGACTAAAACGTGGCTATCACGTACGGGTCACCTGCCACTATCAACTACAGTTGATCCTGTTACGTTAAGACGAAAAATTACCTCATTGGAGTTTTCAACTTACTTCTAAAAATTCTCCATTACACGAAGACAATTTTTTATTGTTGTTATCAGTGATGATGTATTTGGATTACTTTTTTTTTACTTTCCATTTAATCAAACTTTTGGAATTTGATACTGGAATCTAGATAGTTCTGGTCTCTCATGTGGTAACATTCGATTAGTATCGAGTTATAATTAAAAAGTACAAACACAATCAAGTTGGTAATAATCAAACTTGTTCAATTTGTTATTTATTAGCGTTATTTGAGTTTGTTATTTTTTCGTAAGAATAGAATTTGTTTTATTTCTGCGAAGGTAAAACTTTTTATAGCAAACTATAAAGATAATTACAAAATCTTAGAAACGTTAAGTCCTGTGAAATCAATAACGTATTTCATACGTATGTAATAATTGGTTAATTGTTATATACGTATGGCATACGTTTAACAGTTATGAATCATCTTTTAGGCAAAGATGTTATAAATACGCGCTCTCATCTGCACGTGTATTGGCATGTGAATATAAGACCATTTTTTAACTCAGTTTGTATGTCAATTGTAATCTCAGATTGAAAGTTTCGATTTATGACATTTAAACTCGTTCGTAAGAGCGATAAACATGTTTTTAATTGTATTTTAATCGACTTTTTCATGACAATATCAATCAAAACTTTTGCAATTTCTGGAAATGCGTTTCGATTATTTCAAACAATCCTTTACAATTTTTGATTTTTTGACAAATCTGCAATACCACTATCAGAGAACAATCGTGCATTTCATTTTAATACTTTTATAGTGTGTCTAATACCTATTTCGCTTTTACATAACTATCATAATCTGTTCGTCGGCTGTGCACAAGATGTGCTCTATGTTCGAATTTTTTAAACTCACTTTTCCGCTATCTAAATCCAAATTAGTTATTCAAGTTGATTGGATGCTCTTCATCTGAAACGTTTGTCCCGAACCCGCACGGCTGTTGACCTTATTGATAATAAATACTTGTTTAGATTTCCAACTATCAGTTATCTTCAGTATTCGAGAGCGCACATAATGAAACAACAAAATTTGAATGAAATAATAAGTATGGTACCTTTTTGTCGTCAGTTATTACAAACAAAACAGGGGTATTCCACAAAAAAGACAAATCGTTAGACATAATCAGGTTATATAAATTTGTTTATATTTGTACAGTATTACATTCAATTTGTTTAATACAATCATAGATAAAGGTTTTATTGTCAATATACATATACTTTAGATTTAATTTCATTCGTATCAATTTTTTAGTAAATTTGTTATTTAAAATACTTGATTCAATAATTACTTTATCTGCTGAATTCTGGTAATGGCTTCACTAAACTTTCTGTGTACGCTTTGTGGACAGCCTCACACACAAATTTATATTGACTCTGAAAGACAAAAAGATGAGCAAACGTTATTAACATTGTTATGAAGTTATTTCGTAAACAAACATCCGGAGGTTTGTAACTTACAGCAGTTTGTATCATCATTGCTCTTTGATCTCTCATGGAACGGACGATATCTAAAGGATAGACTGGTTGGTTCGCTTCAATAAGACACAAAGCAGTTTCCATAAGAACAAGAACACCCGTTCTGCCGATTCCTGCTGAACAGTGGACGATAGCAGGTTCCACAATCCCACGTCGTGCAGACCGCACGTATTCTGTGAACGCAACGAATTGTCGCCAATCGTTTGGCACACCGTGATCTGGCCATCCGCAGTATTGTATGTGGGTAATATCACGTTCTTCTCCAGTCTGAAAAATTGAAATACAAAAATAAACAAAATAAAACGACCGCTTGGATGTTACAATTTTTTTCAGATCTGATAGATTTTGCAACGTACATTTATGTTCCGTAAGATAAATTCACGAAAGACAAAGGTATCTTCTACCCTCTTCGACGTAGAGGATATAGTAAGATTCCTTAAACTCAAAGTTTCTCCCAAATCCGGCCAATACTGGAAGCACTTGCTTCGACCTCGTTCAACGAGGGTTGTCAACATAACAACCAGAGTGCTGCCAGCTTCGAGTATCATTTGCCAAAAATCTGACACAGTTGATGATAGTGGACCTTGGGTTGCGATGTAACGGTTGATTATACCCGATCCAGGAATCTCCATGTTGACATAATTCGCATTTATGTAATCACCATTTTGTGATCCCATTAAAATCACTCTCGTTACATCATCTAAAAGAAAATTTAATATCAAATTACAAATAACTTATGAAAAAAAAAAGTTACAAAATGTACATTCACATCGTTACTCACAGGGAGAAATATCTCTGTATCTATTTTTGTTCTGATTTTCAGGTTTTTTTGATTCTAAAGAGGCAAGCTCGAGATTTTTCTTGTACAATTGCTCGTACTGGGAAATCAAAGCTCCACTTGCCAGACCATCAGCCAGTAGCAACATCGATTGAGCCAAAGCATCGGATCCAACGGTCAAGTGTGGGACATCAGGCACGTATCTACAAAAGAACGAAGACAAATTTGAATAAAAATGGAAATTAAAAACTTTGTTAATCGTATAATACAAAGTTTATTGGAATAAAATAGTGCACCTGTACGGAGGCTCTTCTTCTGATGATTTATCTGTACCAGTTAATGCAGTATAGAGTGCATTCGGTCGGATGGTCAAAGTGAGTTCACCAGTGCCAGAATCGCGAAACTGACGAATACGGTTCACGATGTCTTCATGCCTCATATTCCCTACATCGATATCGTTGATAAAAAGAACCTACAATTATACGATAAGCAATTTTTCAATTCCACCAACCCTAATTCCGTTTGAATTCTGACAAATGTTAGTTTCATTTGTACCTGATCTCCTTCGTTTAATTTCGGGTAGCAACAATCTGCTGGAGTGTTTGGAACAACTCGAGAAACTAAAATGGGCATATCTAAATCGATACCACCTTTGACATTGAATCCAAATCTTCCATGTTCATCGGGTGTTAACTTAATTGTTACCAAATCATCATACAGTATCTGCAAAATGAAAAAAGTAGATTTTACATTTAGTACCCGAAATATTGTTAAAAAGTAACAATCAAATCTTATGTCTTACATGTGGGACAGATGAGTCTGTAGAATCTGGCAAATCTTGATCACAAGTGCTTTTTTCGTTTGCTGTATCATCGTCGGCGTAACTTAGTATGTGAGATCCCAAGGCAGGAGAGAAGGCTCCGATGTGAGGTGTATTGATTTCATCTCTAATTGTTAAAAAACCCCCGTCACTATCAAAACAAAAATGCATTTCTTACGATCAAGGAAGAAAAGAAAATTCAAAAAGAGAATTTAAAATTGTGGCTTACTCGTCTGCTTGATTGCTTTCACCCCAAGCATGTCTTGGTTCTCGAGAACCAAGGGACTGAACTTTGTTTTCATAATGTCTCGCTGGTCTTCCATGGGTTTGAAGCGGTACACTTTTTTCATCTATTATGGCTTGTGGCACAACTCCGTCGACTAATTTTTTACTTGGGGATCTATAGTGACAAAATCTCGTGAAAAATTTGATTGATTTTGAAACGTCATAAAATTTGTCATTTAAAATGAGATTACTGACCTAACAAAAGTACGTTCTACTCTGCTACGTTGTTTACCATCCTCAACTGTTTGATATTCAGTTCTCCCCGAATAACTAAACTTACTGCTAAGAGTAATTGGGAACCTCCTTGTCCTTACTTTTGGACTATGAAGCCTGAAGAAAGTGTGATGCTCGACACAAGCTTTCCACAAATTTTTCGAACTTCGATAGGTTTTCATGTTGAAACCTAACAGCGTATCGTAATTTTCAGACTGCAAACATGATTAAACTGTGATTATAGACTCCTGACTGGTAACTTTAAACGAATGGGTTCAATTTTGCAAAACATACCAGTTCCCTCCTTAGTTGAATAAAAAATTGTTTCCTTTTAAATGATATCTTTACCATTTTTGACCAAGAAAATACATTGATTCTGATATTGTTTTGGAAAACGACTAGTCCTAAGGATGTTACACCTAATTGAATTTCCTTATTTGTTGAATCCTGAAACAAAGAATTATACGTTAAAAATATCAACAATTTTGACATTTCTTTTTCTTTTGGAAGATGGAGAAGGAATTGAAGTGAGGGAGGAATTTTTGTTTCCACGAAATCGATGTTCGCCAGCGACGAATTAATTCTCTTTTCCACTCGTTAACTGCTCAGTGAACACGTTATCGAATGAATCCTTGACTTGAACAAAAGGCGTTAACCCTCGGCCAGAGGCAGGTCAAAAAATTGTATTATTAAAATGACTGGCCGATCAATAATAATGATAAAAAAAAGCAAATTTCAATTTTTCAATCTTTCGCATACCTTAGCTTTATGTAATTCTACACCGTACATATCCAAACGTTTTGCATGGTCCAAAAAATTAAACTCCGCGTCAGCTGGTAATTGCCCTCTGGAAACATGAAATATTTTATGCAAAGTTTGCCTAATCAACATTTTGTATTTCAAGTTTCAATGAACTCAAATAATGTAACGTACTTGTGTAACTTATGAAGCTCAGTTATTTTTTTCTCCATTTCATCTGTTTGATCAGGTATCAATTTCAGGCGAGACAGGTATCGAGGTCCATGATCATCTGGGTTATAGTCACCTAATTCAGCTGAAATCATGAAAAAAATTAGACCAATACTGACTTTTACACTTCGTTTCGCAAAATTCCAGTTTGTACTTACACTGAACTATGTAACTGGCAATAAGGCATGCTGTACTTGTAGGTACTTGTAATTTTCCTTGAAATATATCCTTTCTTATTTGTAAGCAAAACTGATACCTCGTGTATTCCTCTTGTAATTTGCTTGGATCGGAAACATAGAATTTGACTCGAAAAAAATAATGACCCCCTGCAATCACAACATCTTATATTAACATGGAAATCACACAGTATCAAATAATCGATATAAACAATAATTCAGGTCGCTGGAGATAAAAATATAACACGGTAATGAGTACCTTTATTTTTAGTTTGTTTCTTGATGGGTTTTACTGGATCGAGCCATCGCTGAAACGATAAAACAAGGAGAATTATTTACATTTTTCTACACAATGTTTTTTTTTCTTTTTAAAATAAAAGTCTCACCATGGCATCGGGATTGTAATTTGAAGAAGTGGCTGTTCCATTCTCGACATATTGCAATCCAAAATAATCTTTTTCCACCAACTCCAAATGTTTGTACACAAGATCCAGTAACGCCTGGCCTTTTGCTCTTTTCTGTTATGAAAAAAAGAAAGAAGAAACAAGTTGTGAAGCATCACTTGTATTTCAATTTCAACTCCACTTCGACTTAATGAGACGACTTGTGAAAAGTTGATGATTATATCGCGCAGCGATGACTTACGTTCACTTGAAAAGTGTGCTGAGTATCATCCAAAAATACAACGACTGCTGAAAGTGTTTTGTGTTTGTGTTCACGAGCCAGTTCTGCTCCTCGAACATGGTAGCTTCCACTTGAACCGCTTAAAGCACGGCGTGATACACTTTCGATCATTTCAAGACCAAAATGTCAATTCGACCACCGAATACAACACCACTTTGCAGTTTCTACAGTAAACAAAGAAAATTAACATGAATTTTGCAACGTTTTGTTTGGTGCATTTGAAAACTCAACCTTTCAAAGATTGATTGATTATTTTGGATCGATCTATGTCACTGACCTCTGTTGGTGTAGATGAAATTATCATTTTGAGTGCATGCTGTTATCAAAACGATTATACATGTAGGTATTTATGTTTCCCTGAAATTAAAAATAAACGAATACAAACAAGTTGACTAGTGATAACGATGGAAAATGGAACGCAAGAATTGTTCAAGAAGAAACCTTAACTAACATTGTAATTCTCGCTCTTATAAAATTGTTATCAATTTTTGATCATTTTCAAACCAAAATTGGTTATTTTTCAATGAAAAAAGTGTAACTTTTTCCAGATAGCAAAAAGGTTAATTTTATCAATGAGTTGAAAAAATGAATTTGCAGTCTATGAAACTGTGCATTTTAGAGGTAAAATCTATATCATGATTTATAACTCAACAATTGGGAAGGTACACAATTTGACATTTTGCAAGGTAAATATTGATCTCCGAATGTCGAAGCTTAGTGAGATAATCTGTCGAATTGTTGAGACACTATTATTACTCACTGGAATGATTACGAGATTCACGAGATGTTTCACAAATTTCACCTTAATCATTCATTAATCCCACGCATCAACATTTTCCTAATCAAAATACATTAATTATCACGTAAAATCTCTTTCCATTTGAATCATATCCTTTCACTTATTCGAAATAACTTCTAAAAAAAACTTCTACCAAAAATGACTGATTTCATTTACATAAACGATAAAAAATAGGCTCGTTTCAAAAGTTATGAGAAAAACGATACAAACAAGTGTCAGAAAAGGGAGAAAATTGTGCCTGAAAGATGTCAATACCTGATATAATTTTGACAGTACCAGTCACGCTTGTTTTTATTTCGGTCCCTTTGAAACATCATAAACTGCATAACCTGGAACGAGATGAAACTGCGATGAAAATTTGCACAAAATTAGTAACAAACAAAAATCATGATTCAGCATAGATAAAACATCACTTATTGCGCTAATTACAATGGATTAATTCATCAACTTGGCAATTATAAACATCTCGACTGAACGGCGTGAAAAGAACGTATACTTGAAAAGCCACTGGTAGTATCATTTAAACCTTTATTTAATATGAGCAGTTATTAATAGCTTAACTAGGAAATATCGAGCATATCAAGCGTGTATACAATATACAGTAAGTCGTTTGCGAGTATACACAGTGTAGGATTGACAAAACGGACGAGACTTCAAGTTGAATTTGAACTAAAACTGCTCCGAATTCTGACCCAAATGATGACGTGAAAGTGCGAAGACGTGCGTACCGAAAATAACGTCACCAAATTCGTTCGAACCCCGCTCCAATTAAAACATGTTACAAAATATTCAAACCATAAATGTAACCAAAACTTTTGACATCGGCGTCTACACGGGTTTTACGACTGCACTGTACACCTTCGCGAGTCGCGCGGCCAATCCGAGAGATGCACCGTACGCTTTTCTCACTCCAGCACGTTTTGTTAGAACGAAACGAAACGCGCACGAGAGAAAAATCGATTCGTGCTCCCGCAAACTGGTGTCTTGTCAGTTCATCTGTCTGTCCTTCTCTTTTGCATCAAGTCCATCGATGAGCAATAGAGAGAAAAAACTACGTTCCCTTTTCCCTTCTCTTTTTTTATTTTTTTATTATTATTTTTGCTCAAAAATTTTCAATTTAAAGTTCCGTGCTTCTGATTATATAATTTTTTTTAGAACGGAGCGATTAAAAAAATTGCAAATAAAATTGTTGTTTGTTTTTATGAAAATGTTGTTTGTTTTAATATCAGAAGTCATTATTCGCCAAATTTAAATATCATCAATTTCTTTTCACTTTCTTTTCATTAATTAAGTTTTTGCGCAAAAACAAAAAACAATTTCAGGAATTGCGAACAAAATTGTTGATTTATTTTTGCAAAATTGTTTTTCATTCATTACACATTTTTTCATTTCGACGTCCAAATGTTATACATTCTGGTTTATTTGAAAATTCCACAGTTCTTAGAGCAAGGCACATTCCCTCATTTTACATCCCTGACGTCTGTGTATTTCTAACCTCAAAACAAGATTTGAAATGACAGTACAAGACCGAGCCGCAATCCAAAGGTTTTGATTTCGATCAAACGTTGTCGCAACGTTACAACGAATAAGTGTAAAAAACAATAATTCGAAAAAGCACAATGCAGGCGTTGGCAAAAAGTAGAAACACGGTGTTCCCTGTGATTCGTTTCAATCGGCTGTTGAACAGTCGTAATTTATACCTGAGGCATGGACAGAACAAAAGTTGTTTTCCAAAAAACAGGACGATTATCGCAAATGATTCCTCGTTATTGACCAATGTTCGAGCAAATAAACACTTGTCGAGGACACATGACTGTAGGAGTTTATATTCCTGTCGATATTTTTCGTCAAAAAATCCGTTCAAAGATCCAAACTCAGGGTTAGATTTTGTCACTTTTCTATAGAAAAATTTAAATTTGACTAGATCGTAGTATTTCGTTTGTATTGAATGTAACAATAATTTGAATTGTGTTTTCAGTGAAAGTACAGAGGCAGAAGAGCAGCAGGAATTTTCAGCATCGTTGCCTGCAACAGTTGTTGTGCCAGAGGTTTGGCCCCATGTGCCTGTAATAGCAATCAATCGGAATCCTGTGTTTCCACGTTTTATCAAACTGATAGAATTATCGGACCCAACGCTTGTAGATTTGATAAAAAGAAAAGTCAAATTAAACCAGCCTTATGTTGGTGTATTTTTGAAGAGAGACGAAGAGTAAGTTGCAAAACTTGTTTCATGATGTTTCAACATGTTTCATAACATTTGTTCACGTTTAAATTTGCTACATTTAGACTCACACAACATTAAAGTAAACAAATTTTTTGACACCAATTCGTAATAGTTTGAATTAGTTAGTACATTACATAATTAATTTAGAAAACTTTCTTTCCAGAAACGAGTCTGAAGTAGTTAATAATCTAAGCGAAATCTACCCCGTGGGTACGTTCGCTCAAATACACGAAGTGCAAGATTTAGGTGACAGACTGAGACTTATTATCATGGCGCACAGAAGAATCAAAATACTTAACCAGTTATTTGAGGAAGTCGATATTAAACCTGGTAAACTCATAAAATTCACGTTACAATTATAATTTATAATCACAAACAAAAAATTAATCTTTTATCCAATCAAATTTTGTTTCTAGAAGATACAATCGGTCCTAAAAAGACACGCAGATCTGCGTTTCTAAGGAGAAAAGCACCATCGAACGAAAAAGAAGAAGCAGTGGTTAAAAGTGAACCAAAAGTCACAAACGTTGAAGAGAGTTCCGCAGCTGAAGTAGCGTCCGAACCAGCAACTACTCCTGTTCCATATCAAGCGCCTATTTTGATGGTGGAAGTGGAAAATGTCACCCATGAAAAATTCCGACAGAGTGAAGAAATAAAAGTAAGAACATTTGAAATAAAAACATAGTTCAACCTTTCATATAACGGTTTCTAGAAGGAGAAAAGTTATAATTTCACAAATATTACATTTACTTGAATATAAATTATGATTATTGATTTTCCTTAAACAATATAACAGGGAAAGGGTTAATACAAAATAGAACGACATACTTAACTAAAAATAGACTCAAAGAATGTCTGAATGGAATGTTATTTACAGGCACTAACTCAAGAACTGATCAAAACAATTCGAGATATCATAAGCATGAATCCCCTATATCGGGAATCGTTACAACAGATGTTACACCAAGGTCAAAGGGTCGTCGATAACCCGGTATATCTAAGTGATTTGGGCGCCGCGTTGACCAGCGCGGATCCTCCGGAATTGCAACAGGTGTTGGAGGAAATGGATGTGAGTACATATCGCATTTCCAATTAATTTCTATTTCCCTTTTTTTCTCCAGCCTTATTTACTTCTGACTTCTGATTGGATGGTCTGAATTTTGATTTCTCATTTATGATTAGATCTCAAAACGGTTGCGGTTATCATTGGCGCTGCTAAAAAAAGAGTACGAGCTGAGCAAGTTGCAACAGAAGATCGGGAAGGAAGTGGAGGAAAAAGTGAAACAACAGCACAGGAAGTACATTTTGCACGAACAGTTGAAAGTTATCAAAAAGGAGTTGGGCATTCAAAAGGATGATAGCGATGCCATTGAGGAGAAATACCGAAATAGAATCAAAAAAGCTGTTATTCCCAAGGCCATCATGGACGTGATCGAGGAGGAATTAAATAAGCTCAGTTTTCTCGAAAGTCACAGTAGCGAATTCAAGTACGTTTTTTTGTCTGTTGATTCTTCCTTATTTCATATCGTATTTCATGATACACCAAACTGCAATGTGACATGAATTTTTATAGCGTTACAAAAAATTATTTGGATTGGCTGACGAACATGCCTTGGGGAATAACAAGTCCGGAGAACTTGGACATCGAACAAGCGGCGAAAATTCTGGAGGCAGATCACTACGGGATGGATGATATTAAAAAAAGAATTTTGGGTAAGCGAATCGATAAGTTTGACGACATTGTTTAAATAAACTATTTTAGGATAATGTTATATGACTTATTTTCAGAATTTATTGCTGTGAGTCAGTTAAAAGGTTCGACCCAAGGTAAAATTTTGTGCTTCTATGGACCTCCCGGGGTAGGAAAGACATCAATAGCTCGTTCGATTTCACGCGCATTAAACCGTGAATACTTCCGCTTCAGCGTCGGTGGGATGACTGACGTCGCAGAAATAAAAGGTCACAGACGAACGTACGTCGGAGCCATGCCCGGAAAGATTATTCAGTGTTTGAAAAAAACCAAGACGGAAAATCCGTTGGTTCTTATCGACGAGGTCGACAAGATTGGCAAGTACGTACGAAGAAAGCGAATGAAAGAATTTACCATAGTAAACCAATTTTCGACATTGATAAATCGAGCCTTCAACTTTTAAATAATTTTCCCTACCAAATTTCAGAGGCCATCAGGGAGACCCGGCTTCAGCTCTGCTTGAAATGTTGGACCCCGAACAGAACGCCAACTTCCTCGATCATTACCTGGACGTGCCAGTGGACTTGTCGAAAATTTTATTCATCTGTACCGCGAACGTAATTGACACAATTCCCGAACCCTTACGTGATCGAATGGAGATGATCGAGATGTCAGGATACGTTGCCGAGGAAAAACTATCGATCGCGAAGCAGTATCTGGTGCCTCAGGCGATGAAAGAATCAGGTCTCACTGAGAAACACGTGGTCGTCAGCGACAATTGCCTGACCCAACTAATCAAACTGTACTGTCGCGAGTCTGGCGTTCGAAACCTGCAGAAGCAGGTTGAAAAGATTTACCGCAAAGTGGCGTTGCAAATCGTGAAAAAGGAGGCCGAGCATTTGGATATCGACGTGACCAATCTCGAAGATTTTGTCGGCAAACCTACATTCACTCATGACAAGATGTACGATATCACGCCACCGGGAATCATCATGGGACTTGCGTGGACTGCTATGGGCGGCTCGACGCTTTTCATCGAGACAAGTTTACGTAAACCGTTTGACTCGTCGAAGAAATTCGAGGGCTCGCTCGAGTTCACAGGTCACCTGGGTGACGTGATGAAGGAATCGGTGAAAATTGCGATGACCGTAGCTCGTAACTTCTTGCAAAAGGTGGAGCCGACGAACACGTTCCTGTTCGACTCGCATTTGCATTTACACGTGCCGGAAGGAGCGACGCCCAAGGATGGCCCGAGCGCTGGCATAACAATAGCGACCGCTTTCGTTTCCCTTGCGAGAAACAAATCGATCAGACAGAACTTGGCGATGACGGGCGAACTGAGTCTGACGGGTAAAGTCCTTCCGGTTGGCGGCATCAAAGAGAAAACAATCGCGGTGAGTTAAACGAAAGAGAGGGCCCATTGTACTTTCGAGATTTGTCATTCATTTTGTAAGTGATGGAGTAACGAGTTGAAACTTCTTTTGTTTTCAGGCCAAGCGTGTCGGAGTCAACTGTATAATACTGCCGGAGGAGAACAAAAAAGATTTTGACGACTTGCCGAAGTACATCGCTGATGGGCTGGAAGTTCATTTTGTCAGCTCGTTCGACCAAGTGTACGGGATATGTTTTGCCGAGGAAACGAATGATTTGACCAGCTCTACGAGTGGCAAAATTCGTGTCAAGTCGCAGAGTTTGCAACAATCTTTGTCGGGTTAATTCGTTGTTATTTATGTTAATAAATTGTTCATTTTTATAATAATTGTTTGAATACCATTTGATTACCTTCGCTTTTTTATCTTCTGTTATTTTGCGCTCGACTGTAGATCAAATAAAAATTACGACGAAAAAAAGGCTGTTCGGATAAAACACTTTAGTGGAGCGAAAAAGGTTACATGTTGCAGTCGTTTTTTTTTTCGCTCACTTTGTGCTTAATTACACGATCCATCAAGTATGTACAGGCAGTGAAACGAGAATTTTGTATTATTTTAAATTGCAAATTTTACAAGCCTTATAAAGCTTGTGAAACGGGAGTTAAAGAATTTTAGGAATTTAATTATCGGTTCTGGAAGGGTATTAGAACAAGTGATGTGCTCGCCAAATGGCAATACGGCTGGAGTTTAATAGAACTGTTATATTTATTGAACAAGCTCAACGACTGCATTTGAAAGAGCTATTTTCGTCTGGCTAA
Source organism: Telenomus remus (assembly GCA_020615435.1). Taxonomy (NCBI): domain Eukaryota; kingdom Metazoa; phylum Arthropoda; class Insecta; order Hymenoptera; family Scelionidae; genus Telenomus; species Telenomus remus. Next base: position 14,030,634 of record CM036337.1, read on the forward strand.
CAAAAAACATAATACTTTATTAAGCAATTTTCGTGCCAGATCGTATGTTTTGCTCCAAAGTTTTGAATTTATACGACATTGTGAAACTAATATTTGGTCGAAGGATTTATGAAAAGTAAATGAGACTGTGTATTTGTTTTAACTTGAATTCCCTTTACAGGCTTCCCAGATTGCAGCTTAATTTTGCTTCAGTTTGCTCAGTAAACTTATATGAGGGAAAATTGATTTTTGCCTGAAAACTGTTTCGAGCCTTTATCAGATCTGTTTTCAGGAAAAGGATGAGCCGCCAAAAATAAGGTCACCTGATACGCCAAGCAAACTCTACATTTTAGCACGCGAATTATCGCCAAATCATTTATCCTTTCGTCAGCTCCACATCCCTGTGAATAATTCAGGACCATTAACGCAAATTCAACTGCATCGATTATCATTAAATTATTATTCAATCCGCCAAATTGTATTGATTCCTTTTATTTTCCCTACCACCTTCAATATTATATTTAACCAACATTCGTCCACTCAATCCCACAACTTTGAAAAATCGAACTCCAAAGTTCATCCCTGATGAGTGTACATTATCGGTATTCCGAATATGCCAGGACATACTATATACCAACCCATTCGACCCAAGTGCGATAAAGTTAAAATTTATGTCACATTCTTCAAATTTGAAAAGATTTATCAAGTTCTCTGGCTCTAAGCTCGAAAATCTTGTAGAAAAGGATGTACATCTTTTATAACGAAAAAATGACCATTATCCATCCTTTTCTCAGTCGGACCCGACAATGCCGTACAATTTTTTTGATTTAAACCAAAAAATTTTTTTTTCATTAATCAGATTTAATTTGTCTTTGCAGAAAATTAGCATGGCAGAGGAATGAAAAACAGGAGTGATAAGCGAAGGAATAAATTTGGCTGAGTTTTTACGCAGCACCTGCATATATCTGCGAGCGGTACAGTTGCAGAAATTAGGTAGCAAAATACGCTTGCGCCTATGCGCGGGAAAGCGCGGAGGTGGTGGTTTCTGTGTTGGATGTGGTCGTTGCACTGGTACCTTCCGTTTAGGTCTGTTTGGCCGGGTTGGAGTGATATCAGAGTCGATGCCGGTGTGAATAATTGCTAAAATCACAACAGTGCAGCTGCACGACGATTTTTCAGTGCTTGTCAACTTACGCAGCCGTTCAGTTATGTGGGCACCGCGCTGCAATCTGCTTTCTGTGATAGTCTCGCTGCAATAAGCTTTATTTACGATAGTACTGTATCGAAGCTAAAGATGTAACAGGTATTTCTTGTTGTATGCCAATTGTCTTTTCTTGTTGTCACCTCTCATTGTCGCCTACCAACTGTCATTAATTAATTTTCATTGTTGATGAACTAAAAAATCATTAGATCATGTTTTTTTCGTAGCATGTCAATCTTTTCTGTTCAAATTGATTGAGTTGCACTCACACATTAATCGTGCGTATTAAAGCTCGTCAAATTGATAAGACTGTCGGAGAAAAGTAAAGGACGAGACGTAACTGTGAATATTGAGGATGAGAAAGGTGCAAGAAGGAATCTACACTGAAAGGATTCCAACTCAGCACATCAATCATTTCATCGCTTGACTTATCACTTGTTGAATTAGTATAAAGAAAAATATTGATCTGTCTGGGGCTACGTGCATGGACAATAGTTGAGTCATAACAAAAATTACTCAATTATCAGCTCTTTTCACTCGGGGGATATGAATTTTAATTTAATTTGCGCTTGCACTTGAACATGAAACGAAACAATTTCGTGATGGAATAATTTGATGCTTGTGCGACTGTTTTTTCCTCTCATCGTAACAAAGAACAATTCTAAATTTTATAAATAATCGTTTTTTTATAAATTTTTTTTTCATAATCCAAGAAAATAAAACGAACGAGAATTTAAATTTCGTTCAATGATCAACGTGGAAACATTTTTTCGGGTTCGATATAACTGTATTGATGGAAGTTCAATTTTGATTGAAAAATTGTTGAAATTTCTTTTGACTCTTTTTAACAAAGCTGGTGACGTACTACTGAGGCACGGATAATATTCGGAATTCTAATTATATTGAAGGTAAATTTCTCGCCGAGAGAAAAGAGTCGATAAAATGACTGCCCACAGAATTTTTTTTTTCACCCTCGTGAACTTGGTGTGTCATAATTTAATATTCATTATGACGTTAGCAAACGATATTTTTGCGCGCCTCTCATCTTGGAGAAACTTATTAAACATTTTTTCTGCTCGCAGACTTGTTCAACCGATTAATTTGTCCGAACTTGAGAATGTTGCTCCCACGAATGACGAAAACGCTTCGCGGCAATTATTTGAAAACGAGCACCGTCCTCTGAACTTTTAATTACAGCCCGAGCTTCTAAACAATGTATTCCAATTGTCATTATTTGATTTCCACCTTTTCCATTTGTAACTTTGTATCCATCCCTTCTTTCAAACTCTTGTTCTTAATTCTTCTCGTCGAATTAAACAAGATTTCATTGTAAAATCAACTTTTAACATTTAAACAAAAACTTTGTCGCAGATGCCCAGATCATTAATTATTTTAGCGACCCACTTCGAAACTGAACCGAAACAAAAATAAATTTTTCACCAAGGGGACATTTTTATGAAATTATTGGGAAAAAAACAACTTGTTTACTATTTCTGATGTTTTGATCAAATAATTGAGATTGTAGAAAAAAAAACACGAACCGATAGTCTAAGTGTATGATTAAATTGGAAAATTTTCTTTTCAGATAAATGCCTCTTGAAAGCATTGTGCGATACATAATTGCATCTATGGTTTTCACGATGCGGTGATGGCTCTTTTATATAGATTCGCGCAGCTACATGATCGCGGTGGCACGCGAGTCTTTTCCTTTGTGGTAACTAGAAACGTTATCCGTGATCCCGAAAGAGATATTACGAGCAAAGAACTTGTGTGCGGTTTTCAAAGATGGGCCGTCGCGTTCTCGCGAGGAGACAAGGTATAAACGACACTGTCAATATTATCTCGCACTTGCACAACGACATTCACACTCTAATAAATAAACCTCCCAGCGTGATACTTCATTTTCGTTGACATTTTACATTACTAAAATTGCCTCGGCAAAATGCAACACTCTTCATTGTAAATTTCCATTAAAAATTAACACCTGGTAACATTTGTTTACCTGGCATTTGCTCCGAGAAATTTTAATAAAAATTTGTAGGAAAAAAAAAAGAAATTATAAAGTATTGTGAAGCGACTTTGTGACTGCCTAATTGAGCTGGTTCAATGGCGGTTATTTATCAGAAAGGCATTATGACATTTTGCTCTAGGCAGGATATCATAATCAGAAATCGAATCTTACGCAAATGACGTGCTTTGTATACAAAAAGCAGCTTGGATATTCATGTTCAGTACACACTTGAAATTTCAAAGAGAAAGAAAAAAAGAGGTAAATTTCAAGTTTTTGAATTTAAATCTTTAGTAAAAAAGAAGTTGCATTTACGTTGCACTCGGCAGCTTATAAGAACGTTTTCTCGAGTTTTTTTGTGTGTTTCCTCATTCATATATTGCAGACCGCATTAAGGCGTTGACTTTAATTGAATCATTTTGTACGCGACTACTCTGTTAATTAACTTTAATACGAAATTTGAGTTGAATTATCTGGGTCTTTTCGCGACTCGACAATTTACTTAATTTGATCTTGCTGAGATTTGATAATGGCCTGGAAATGACCGTGTGTTTCGTGACTACCATGCATTCGAATCAAGATTGACGTTTCATGTCGAAAGTTAAAAGGATGTTAAAACGAAGCTTAACACACAAGGTTAATAAAATGCAAGTAAAAATGAAATAACAAAAAGTCGTTATTGCACGTGGATGCTCCTTTGGTCGGTTCTAACAACATTTTTCACCACCAATGAAATAAAAGTCAGCTTGAAGAGCAAACTCAAAAAAAAAAAGAAACAACAACCAACATACAATTTCTCAATTTGTTCATCAACGTCTTTGTTAATAAGTAACGATGAAAAAAACTGTAATTATAGGATGGTTGCTTGGAGGGAACATTCATCACTTTAATTTTTTATTTCAGTGCATAAGTCGTGAAAATGTACTGCGGAGATAATGGAATGGAGATAGTACAATAAATAATTTGAGCAAATTCATTTTGACGTATTTTCGATACTTGATATTTGCGCAAAAAAGCAAGCGAAATTAGTTCCTTTCACGTGACAACTTTCAATCAGCTCATCAACTTGCGTTTTCATCTTTGTATTTTGGAAGAGAGAAAAAAAAACGAGACCTAAATAGATAATTATTCAAAAAGGGCATAATGAATTGTAATACCTTGTTCGTACCAGGACTAATGCAATTAGAGTTGTGCGTCAAGGTAAAATTAAATTCCTTCATTCTAAAAAGACTGCATTTGCGTGTACGAGCATTAGATATTCAGAGTAACTCGAAAATTTGCAATGCAACTTTATCAACAGAAATAATAATTTTTCCGTAGCTCACTTTTAGTCGCACAATTTTGTAGCTCTGATTATTGCTCAGACTTGTTTAATTCAAACTTTTGAAGCACCGTTCATCCTGATCTTTAGATATCAACAGTCCATTAATTAATTGATAGAATGAATGACGTAGACAAATTTTGGGTGATATCATGTAAGGTAACGTTGATATCGCGCTTAGTTTGATATTCCTTCAAAGACGTAGTTAATAACGTAGTGGTGTTTGTCACTTTTATTTTTCCAATCCACATTTAATTATGACAATAAATAACGATGAACAATTTAATCAAAAAAAAAAAAAAAAAAAAAACAACAAGAAAAAACAAGCATAAAAAATTGAAAGAACAACTTCAACACCACCTGTATAAACTGACAAATTGACTGATGATCTCTAGACTGATTTATAGTGCATGTTTTTAACGAGGTATAATATTTTGTATCAAATGGTTTCTGCGTTTAAGAGCGATAAAGTAAAACGTAAAAAGAAAGTTCGACAAAGTCGAGGCTTGCCAACAAGAATTAATCGCCGTTGGTATTCGTCAACTTTTGCGATTTAAATGATACACTGTCTCCGAAAAATTTTCATAAAAGGAACTCGTTTAATGGCACTTTTCAAAGTACCAAGCTGTACTCGAACATAACTCTCAGTTCTCAGTACATCAAAGTCAAACAAAATTAACCCACGAAACGTTCTCTAAATTAAAAAACAGGATATTTTCCATCCAATTTATCAGACTTTTGAAATCAATTTCCGGAATAGAAGTGTTTTATTTTCGACTTTCATTCCTGTTTCAGTGATTTGATTTCAAACATAAAAGTTTGTTAATCTTTGTCAGTGAATAAATGAATTAAACAAAATAAACATTGAATAAGATGACATTTTTCATTTAAAAAGTTTCAGTCCAGATTGAATTAGTTGACGGATATAATTTGTCGATTTCCTCCAGCCCAAGGAAAGCCAGAAGTCAGTTGATCGAACATTTCAGATCGTACGGTGCAAAATCAATCAGGCGTAATTGAATACTCGGCGAAGTAACGTGTAGTCTTTTGTTTCTTGTTGTTTTGACTTGTTGAAAAAAAGTCGCCACCCCGGCTAAAGGGTTTGGATATCGACTGACGATCGAAACACTGAGCCCAATTTCTAAGGACAGACGAACTTTTCCATTTTCGTTTTCCAATCTCGTTTGGTTACACGTCGATGTTTGTTCGCTTTCGACAACGACACTACAACTTGAATATCAATTGATTCAAATTCCCAATTCCTCCAGTCGCATTATAACGACTTGTTCTCGAATATTGGCCGAGACAACAACACCTCCAGATATACACACAGCTTGGAGAAAAAGCTTTTAGAAAAATCAAAAGCTCCAACTTGAAACATTTATCTAAAAACGCCCGAGCCGATAATGTATCGAAAGCTCTCTGATTTTTAGCTCTGGCCGCACCAAGTTCGGTCGTTTGCATCAGACAAGAAATATTCAAAGCAGAGAGGACACGTGAACAACACGAACGAGGTTGAGGGGAAAAAAAATTTGTTCAACTTTTACAACTTTCTAAGTGACAAGTTTATCGTCATTTTGCGAAACAACAGTTGCTCAGCATTGCTTATCTGATGTTACACTTTTCTGACAGAATCCAGGTCCTGAGTTAGAAACTCGAGTTTCGCTCTAAAGGACGCCGTTGTATCCTATCTGGTAGTTCCAGTGCTTACTGCTGCAATTCCTTCGGCCAATAGCTTGCCATCTGAGGTATAGATGCAAGGATTATATAGAACGAGTCCTATACACACAAGTTAGGTCTCTTAATGTCCAACTTATACTTCTCATATCTGAAATCCCGTTTTCTACAATAACTCGACGAGTCATCGCGAAACTTGGTTGAGCAAAAAATGAACTACAACTCGCAGGAACAAGCTCAAAAAATGCTATCGATTCTCATCCGTCAGCTCAGCACCAAACAATACGACAGCTTAGTATTATCGTCAAGACATTTCTTCCCCCTTTTTTTTTTCACTGCGTCATTTATTTGGTTATAAGAAAAAGCGAATTTCATTTCTGATATATAAGCTTTCCATCAGTTGCTCTCTGGGTTTCATGCAATTCGTAAATAAAAATGCACGCTGACAGGTTTAATGCATTCTTGCGATATTGTATCAAATATTTCACATCAAAGGAAATCCAATTCGAAACAGAACGACATTTGCTTCTTAGACGTGCTCTGATGTTGACGAAAAATTAAACTTTTTCAGAGGGTTGCTGCTTTTTGTTCCCATTGTAACTTTAAGTCCCTGTAATTAACGCTTTTTTATTTCCTTCCTTTACACACGTGATATGTTCTTGGCGACCAATCTTAATACCTCAGTGGTCGTCCATTCACTGGCATTCTTTTTGTAAACCCGAATAAACATCGCACTCGAGTCTTTGTTTGAGACAATGAGAATTTTTGGTGTTACTGCGACTATTCAGCGACGCTCTTTTTCACCACTTTCAACGTTATTGAAAAATTCATTTTAGACTTAAATGGTCAGACAATAAAGTACAATAAAAAAAAGACAAAAAAGTTTGTCACACTGACGAACTAACTGGAATGAGAGACGAAATTTGTAGATTGAAAATATGAATAATTACACCATCATCACGTCCCACGTTTATCTCGTACAGTCTGATATATTAGGGCGTTTGGCTAGCTACACACATCGCAGTTTATATTACAGCACCACGTTCGTATACAGAACGATCCAATATAAGTTACGAGCTGTATCTAGAAATCATCAAACATCATTGAGAAGGTTGAGCCATGATCTTGAATAAATATGAGAACTGACACAAAAAGACCCAGCACAAACACAAGCCAAAGTTTAATAAAATATGATGAAAAAAGGTAAAAGAAAAAAATAAATTTAGCACACCTACACAAAAGTCGAGGTTTTCATACATCTGAGATAAAACGTAATTCTGAAACAGAATCTTTTATGAGAAAACGACAGTTTGCTTGAGAAATAAAAGTCGCGTTTTGTTTTGTGTAAAAGAATATTCGGTCATAATTAAAGTATGTTTTTCTCCTCATTTTCAACAGTTCCAAGTTAAGCAAACTGAGGTATAGAAGTTCATCTTTTTCGTTCACTTACAAATTGAGATCTCTGTTTTTGGATTTTTGATAAGGGTTTGTTTGAAGCTAGATTTGCAGTGCATTTAGAGGTTTTTTTAGCGTTGAGTGATAATATTCAAGGATGATTTTTCTTGAGAAAAAAAAAAAAAGAGAGACAACAATTTGTTGCATGTTTAGTTGTTTAGTGATTGACATTAACGTTTGGTCCTTAGGTATTAGGAGTATATTTGGTATGGCGAAGTGCAACCCGTGGACTGCGTGTATACGTAGATTTTACTTTCACCCTTCTCAATCGAGAACACTTCTCCGTCAACGAGGGGTTTTCAGGAAAAAAAGTTAAATTCACTTTCGATGCACCGGCTCAAGGAAACCGAAATTATATTTCAGTTTCTGATCTGTATACCCGAAACTTTGCCGACCCAAATGGCGAGTTTCAATTAGAATTAACTATGGCTAACATAAGAACTGTTTTTGCTGATGAGGTATAACAATTTCTCACAATAGTATAAAAATCCAAAAAAAAAAAACAAACAAACCAAGAACAATGTTTTTCAACTATGTTTTTTATTCCAGGTATCAATGCCATCAGGAATCTTTTCGAGTCAATCGCGAATAAACAAACTAGAAACTGAATTCTTCACCTTTGCTGGATTTAACTGGAACTTGATAATCTATCCCTCCGGAAACAAAGACGTGGATGGTTCATATCACGATGTGTATCAAGGCGGCTTGAGCATTTATTTGATGCGGCACAAGGAGTACAATCATTATTGCAGAGTAAAATATAGCATTACAATAGGCGAGAACGACAACAAAATCGAATCGGGATCGATCGAGGACCTGCTCGACGTCGAAGGGACTGGGTACGGCTGGCATCCGCAAGTCAAATGGTCGGACATCTCTCACAAAGGCAGTTTGCGAGTAACGCTCGAGATGATGGAGGCGAAGATAATATCAGAAATTATGGTCCAAACAATTGGGCCGAGCATGCTGCCCGAAGCTGCTTGCTATGATCGCGACAAACAAGCCTGGTCTGTACGAGCTGATCTCCACTCTGATACAGTCCGATTACACCTAGTCTATAAGGACATCCACTCGATCCCCAGAAATCATCTAAGGTGAACTCATTCATAACAACTTAACTAATTTACTCTGCCACTTCCAAGTGTCCTAACAAAATTCAAAGTCAAATTTTTTAGTTACTTCTTTGCAATGTTTTTGTAAGACATTTGGATGAAGATGTTTGTCAAGGTGTTGCTCACTGCTGAAGTCTTTGAACCACTTGGGTTGTAGTACTTTTGAAGTACATTTGAAGTATTTTTGAAGTACTTTTAGTATTGAAGTATGTAGTAGTACTTTTGAAGAATTCTTAAGACTTCAAAGACTACAACTATTGAATGAAGTGCTGTATTGAATTATTGCTGTTAAATTTTATTTTTAATAAATATTCAATTCAAATCATTAATAAACATTCACGATAATAAATGCACAAATAAAAGTAAAATGTCAATGAGACTTTACAACTTTGCAAAGTTACATCAACAAATTTAATTTTGTTGAAGTCTTTTTGAAGTCTTATTGAAGTCAATTGCAATGTATTACAAGAACTTCCAACAATTGTAGTCTCAAAAAAGTTGTTGAAGTTTTGCTTCAACTACTAGAAATTTCATTGAAGTCCTACTACAAGTACTACAAAAATTGAAGTCTTTTGTACACCGCCAGTGGGAGTGAGCAACCCGTTGATTTTTGTGTTGAAAAAAAAATGGATTTTTATATGATAATTGCATTATTTGGGTCAGGTACGTAAGCTGGACAGCCTTTTTGGTGCGAGGAGAAAGTTCGAAGACTGAGCTTGTAAGTTTGCCCGGAGCTCCATTCAGTCGTTACTACGCTCAAGAAGCTGCTGATGAGGGTATTATAATGGAGACTAATCTGGATGTGAACGAAGTAAAAAACGAGCGCTGCTCTTACATGACGAACAAAGGACAGATACGAGTGAGAATTGAATGGAACGAAAGTCATCTCCTCTTCCAAGCGACGTATCACAAGTACGACGACGTGTGTCGCATACATAATCAGCAGATGCGACGCGAAATAGCCGCGCTGCAAGCGGAGAATTATACATTAGAGAGACAATTATTCATATATCAAAAGAGTTTAGCTTATGCACACGCTCAACAAAACCAACAATCATCACATTCGGAACACTTACAGAGGTCAACCTCCACGGACACAGAGTATGCTTAAGAAACAATTAAAGTCGATGTCAAATGTTTACTACTACACGAAGTTTCTATAAACCAGAAGAACAAAAAAAAAACAAACCAAACTGATGAGATCACGTTTCTAATACTTTCAAGTACCTTCAGAGCCAATTCATTCTGCAGAACTCGTTTCGCGATACTTGCATATTTTGTCCTTCATATCTATCAGACTTGAATGTTATAGGTATTTTTCGGTGATAACGATTAGTTGACAAACTCGATATAAATTCTATCAATGACCAGATGTTCGAACTACAGATATATATATCCGTTGAATATTTCTATCAAATTTTTTGGAAACTATATTTTCGACTTACTTTCGCTTCTCTTGATCGAATTTATGTAATACGTAACAAAATATATGTATTATATTATACGATCAATTATTTCATTAATTAAACCCCCTTTCCTTATCAAACTGCACGTACGAACATTGCCTTAATTGAAAGTTTTTCCAATAAATCAATAGACAAACGGATTGCTTTACCTGTTAAATTATAAAACTAATACTTAACGTTTGCAACGTCGAGCTTTTTTTCAAACTTATAGATTTTCATTCAAGTCGCCTCCAATCAAGTGGAACTTTTTTGTATCTGCCAAGCAGTGCAATAAAATTTTTTTCCCCCCGATATTTTTTTATTCTACTTTTTTGTCTTCTATTGCAATACAAACTTTTATGTGAAAATGCACTTTTTTTACACTTCATTGCTTATTACTATTTGGATGCTGGAATCCGAATTTGCAACAGACGTAGTTTGTTTGGAATCAATAAATAATTAAAGTTTCAGTAAGATTGGTTTTGTTCAAGTTGTAAGTTGAATTTAGTTTATTCTAATGTTGCTCTGATTTAATATAAGATGAATGCCATAACTTATTCAAATGTCACTTTGTTCGACAAAGTTTCTATCGACTTCTTTTTCTAAGAAAAGTAAAAACTGTCTTAGATAAACAACAAAGAAAATGTGAAATGTTAGATGATAATATTGTTATCTACTTGGAGTTTTTTTTTACACGTGTTACCAACTGTAAGGTCCGAATTATTGATTTTATTTTTGTCGTCAAAAGTGGTACAGAGGAAAACGATTTTGTGAACGTGAGGTAACAGGATTGACAGTAGGTAAGACTGTTATACTCACACTTGGCAAATTCAACGACCAAATTTACTTTCGCAGTTGGTTTCGAATTTCTGCAGGCAATTTCTGGTCGGTTACCACAGAGTTGATGAAAATTTGAGCACCAATCAAACGCTGTAATAAGATTATAATGAATTAACAGTTTAATATAACGTCGATCCAATGCTATAATTTTCTATTCGAGATCGTTAATAAATTATTGATTTATTGATTAGTCATGACAAGTTGAAAAGTGGTTTTAAAAAGCAACAATCATTCGACTAATTATTCAAGTTTTGTTTGATTGATCATTGTATGAAAATGTGCGTTTTCTTTTAAAATATGTTCGACATTTTTAAACTTGAGAAAAATGTCGTTATTTATAATGAAAGTTACTTCTTCAAATTAGTTCTTTTCAACAATGTTGAAGGAATTCTATCGAATCTGAAAAGAGTCTTCAGAGCGCCACTTAAAGAAGTCAAATTACCGTCATGAAAATTGCGGGACGATGAATAATTCTCACAGATTCCTTCATGAATTAAATATTCCACTCTCGATTTTTGTTATTGCAGAGATAATTGAAATCGAATAAAGCCGATCATGGAAAATCATTCAATTAATCAAACGCACCTAGAAAAGTGTCGAATTTCAATTAAATTCAATTGAAGAAACACTGTTTTTTTATAAAAAGTGAAAACAAAGTTTCGAATAATTATTCGAGTAGAAAAAATTGAAATGAATTAAAGTTCTGTTGGTGTTTTTTATAGTTTTCTGACGTAGGCGGAAAAAGTGTACGACGTTACGTCTAATCCGCTAGCCATAAACAGTCTTGAAGAGTGAAAATTTTTGTCTCGACTGATTCATAGCTCGGAGTCTAATATAATACGTGAGACCGCGCGACAGTTTTTCCGGAAATATATTTTAATTTTGTAAGACATTAATCCATCACAAAAATAATGCCCGAGTTACAAATTGCTCACGTTCCTCGTAAGCATGTATACAAAACTCAGAACAAAAAAAAGAGATAACAAACCAAACACTTTCACGTGGACCGTTTAAAAAAAGTTGGTACAACTTTTTTCCCCCTCTCCTATAAACCGACTGTTTGAATGTCTATAACATTCGTTTTTTTTTCACATTTTCTTTTTGAAAAAAAATCCAGAATGGAAATGAAGAAATTAAAAATTGTGTAAAAAGTTTCAAATGAAAAAAAAGATGGAATCAAAAAATCTGATTGTAAATTCATGAACCAGCTCCAAAAGTCATGTTTGCTCCATCAATTAAAATTTTTTCAGGCGATAAATCACCAGAGATGCAACATTTAAGAAAGAAGAGAAAAAAAGGACGAAGTGAAGTGAAGTACTCACATACAAAAGACAATAAAGCTGGTGCGCGAGTGGCTCGGTAAAGTTCGGCTTTGGTTTATCGGGCGCTCTCGACTTGGCGGGTTCTTCTAATCACGTAGCGCGCACGACTGACACGGCTCTTTCGCAGTCATTTTAAGTTGAGGTCGCGTGCGTGTCGTATCGCAACAAAATTCGGAAAGATGAGTCCCACAGATCGTAATCAACGACTAATCCCCTAATCGCATTATGGAACTGAAACAAAATTCAAATCTTCTAATCACAATCGGTCGTTACTGTCAATCTCACACAATTTCTCGCCATTTTTGCCATTAAAAACGGTCCTTAAAAATTTCAAACGATGCAAATTTATCCAAAACCCTCAAATGGAAAATGGGAAAACAACAAACCTTGTGAAAGTGAAGTGAAAAATTAGTGTTCGGACTGCTTGCTTTTCAATCGTAGGTATGATGTGTAATTTTTGTTTATTTTTGTTCAAAAACAATAGTTTTTTATTTTCGTTCATTCGAACTGCGCAACTTGTGTGTTGTTAATTGTTTTTCTTTGTTCGTTTTATCGAAAAAAAACTTGACTGAAAAGGTGAAAGAAAGTTGGAAGACAATAAAACTGTTCGCTTGAGTTTTTATTGATGTTGCGTAGAAGTTGTTGAAAAATGTTTATTCATGTTTAAACGACGGTTGAAATTTATGAAAATTCGTGCGTAAATGCGCGCTTTACAGATGATCATTTTTTTTTCTCGGACAGACGTACGGGTTATTTGCACGAATCTTATCTCGCGTAAAATTTCTCCTGGTAAATCATTTATATTCAATTGTTATGACTCGAAAGAAATCGCAACCGTCGATGACGTTTTTCGGACAGTAAAATATAGATTTGTTTGACAAAAAACCAAACCGCCGAATCACTTCAAAGTTGAAGCTTTTCAGTCAGTTGAAATACAAAGCTATTGCATAATGAGGGTAAACAATAACAAATTCTTGCTTTCATTGTTGGAGATTAAACGGAGAGTTAGAGAACGGATGTAATAAATGCGAGATACTTGGATGTTTAACTTTCGGAGCGCTCATTTGAACAAGTTTCGAAAACTGTTTATATTCAAATAAACAATCTGATCCCCTGTTTAATTTGTTTTCTGAATTAGATGGAAGTATACATAAATTAAAAGATTATGAAATAATAAAAAGTTAAACATTATCACCCAACTTTTTCCAAGTATTTATAGGATTAAACTTTTTTGTTCAAATTTTTTTACTGAAATGATTTTAAAAGGAAATGAAGAAGTTATAAAAAGTGAAAACAAATGTATGAAATAAGAAGAATGGCAATATTGCAGCCTCCGTTATTTGTATCAGATGGAATATACATGACAATTTTCAGAATCAGATTTTGAACGAGGGTTGGAATTGGCTAGCCGACGATGGTTTATTCGATATCAATCTTTCGAATATTGTAACCGATACTTTTTTTTTGTCTCTTTATCAATAAAATTGTCACATTTTGTTTTCCAATCAAATGAATCATTGTTTCTTTTTTTTTCCACTGTCCACTCTGTAATATCGTTTCGCCTTTTTAATCGAAAAAGTGTATTTGACTTTTTGTTTTGTATGATCTCGATTTCGAAGTTACAAAATTGAATGTAAACTTTCTGTGTATTGATACAAATGGCTCCAGAGTGGACGTTCAGTTCAAATGTTTTATCTGAAGAAATAATTCGCCCTTATCAAAAACTCTAAATCCAACAGATTTGTAGTTCTTTTTTAAATTTGTAGATTTTTTTTCCAAATTTCTTCCAGTTGAAAGGTAAACTTAAGGGAAAAAATGAATTTCATGATCAGAGAAAACAAATTTGTTGAGTTGACAATTCGATTACAAAAATAACGATAGCTAAATCGTGTTTAAACTTTGTTAACTCAGTGTACTTTGCTAAACGAATGCAAAAATGTGAATATTGACTGCTGGACTCGTGTCAATTTGTTCATTAATTATGCACTGATTGAACAAACGAGAAAACTATAAACAATCTGTGTCTAAAATGTTTGCTCCGAGTAAACGAACAGTCTGGCTTCTGAAGATTGTTTAATATGAAAAAGCATCAGCGAAACATGAATTTTCGATAATTCGCTCCGAGGTACAGTCAGAGAAAAGCATCATAATTTTTTTTAAAAAAGTAAACATCGAAACAACATTAACCTCGTTAAAGAATTTATCAAACAGAGAATTTTCCAATATTTAACATTCGAACAAAATATGAACTAGTTTGAATCTTTTAAGATTTCATTATTAATTCAAGAGGTAAACTTACATTGAAAAATATGTGACAAACATATGAAAGAAAGAATGTTCAAAAAATGTTTTTCATTCCGATTGGATAAATTTGCGATCGCCTCGAAGTTGAAATTTTGTCAGGTGCAGTTTTCAGATGATTTTTCATAGCGCACATCTGATTGCACAACTTCTGAGCGTTGAATATAAAAGACAACTTAGCGTTGCGTGGCTCTACGATTGCTCATTTCGTACAAATCTCTTCCTTTATTTCTCCAGCTCAAGAGAGCAACGAACATGTTCTTTTTTTTACTAGTTCATCAGTTTTCTATAATAAAATATGCGAACCTTCTTCGAACTAATTATTTATTCCATCTTTTGATTTTTTGTTTCAGGATTTTGACAGAATCGCACCGTTCTTGTGTCAGCACTTCAGTTTCGGTGATAAAACACGTACTTGTTTAATAAAATACGTTATAATTTTTGAAAAAAAAAAAAAAAATGACGAGTTGAAAAGTTGTTAGTCAATTTGTCGAGTGCTGTGAGTGGTTCGATGGATTTCGTGATGTCGAATGGTACCAATGAAACTGATTACGATATTGATTACGATTACAATGAAAGTATTAACAATTACAACTGGGAGGAGTTGGCGCCGGCCCTGGCTGTTTACTCGCTCACATTTTGTCTAGGATTAGTAGGTAAGGAACCCGACGAAATATCATTTTAACATTTTCAATGAAATTGCTCGAATTTTTTTTTACTCAATCATAAAAATTTCAGCCAAGTGGAAAGTTATGATTACGTTAGAAAGTAGTTGGGGTAATCCAGCAAACTTTTACACCATTGTTGCTGTTGGATAAAATTGATCGAACAAAAATGACAGGACTTTATAAGTTTCTCATAAATATAGCCCGTGTGATAATAATATGCAGATGTGGGGTACGAATTGCAACAGACGAAATCTCCGGGAGATTAAAATGTGTTTAATTTATAGTCACAGTTTACGCAATTCCAAAACTGTTGTTCAAAGTTGTCAAAAACGTATAATGTTGAATTAACAAACAAAACCGAGTTGTAATATAGTGAACAACTAAACTGAATTGATTAATTAATTGTCAATAGACTCAATCATATTTTATCTTGTTTAATTATTGAAATAACACGATTCAAAGTTACCGGATTTAATCACTGTATAAATGAGGGTATGAAAATTCATAACAAAATTGGGTAGAAATTGCACCCATTATTTAATTACAGAAAAACAAATTAAAAGAATTACTGTCCATAGAGTGATATTTTTTCCGATAAAATTCATCATCAATTTGATTAAAAAAAAATCTGTTCGAAGTTTCGATCGCAACTTCCAAGTTTGGGTTTATTGCGTCAAAGTAAATTCTCGCAGAGATCAAACTTTGATCATGACAGATAGAAGATTACACGTTTTGCAAAAGACAGCTCCAAACAAGCTGAAATGTTGTAAGCGGTTCAGTGGTTAAAAAACCAATAGAAAGGATAAAATCAAAAAAAATCCAAGAAATCGAATCAAAGATTAAATATAACGAAAAAAAGCATGATGGGATTGTGATTTAAACTCGACAATTTCTGCACCGAAACATCGAAGCAGTGCAAAAATAGATCAATCATTAAGTTTATCTTTCAATCGCCCACGCTGTTAGTCATGGTTGATTAAAACCGACGGCTAATTTAATTCGTCTTTAATTCCGACGAAATTACCTGAGAAAAGCGTTAACGCGAGTTTTCATACCGCTCTAATAGAAACTGCTATTCTTTCAGATGAACGATCCAACCCATTAATCGTAATTTTGTCTTATTTTTTTTAATTCTTACAAAACGACGTTACACGAAGCTGCGTAGTTTTTGCATTCATTATAATTATGAAGTGAATCCGGCCTCCGCGTAAAATACGTTTGAAGTTTTGGTTACACTTTACTATGTGCAAAGTATACATGAAACTCTTATGTAAATACAGTTTACACTTTGAGCATCCAGCATTAATGTATATTTCTTAGCTTTGCAACTATACCTCAGGCTGTCTTAAAACACCCGCCAGTTACTCCACATCTTGTAAAAGTCTGCTCGAATCAACATACAAATTCATTCACAAAAACTTGAAATCCTTCACGTTTAATCTTGCACGTACATTGTTGTTTTATCATTGCAAGTTGTTTCGCCTCGTTCGAACGAAATTTCAAAAAACAAAAAATTCTCGAAAGTTTTGAATGCCACCTTTTTCAATATCACTTTTCCCGTGGTAATTGGACAAATGTTATTGTCACGCAATATGTCGCGTCGCAAATTTATATTCCGTCCCTGACTTCATCACTTTGAACCTGAGATGAAATCAAGATTACATGAAATCTCGTTTTTTAAACCACCTTCGTTTTCTAGTTCACATTGAGTTAACAAAAATTGATTTGAATATTTTCGAAAATTTGACAAATTCGTTAGAAAGATTGTCTGAATTTGTTTCTCAATTACAGGAAACATTGTGATAATTGGCTCGACACTATGTCCTCGACTATGTCCGTCGCCACCGACACCCACGAATGTGTTCCTGGGGGGCTTGGCCACGGCTGACCTGCTCCTCATCATATTTTGTATACCAGTGAAAGTGAGTAGTTTGAACAATTAACAAAGTTGGCTGCCAAGTTTGCACTACAAATTAAGGCCAATCGGGTTCGAGAACGTTAGACTCATTCAAATAAAAGTATCCCAGTAGGAGTATCCTTGACCAATTCATACGAACTTTCATTGATCTCACAATCAATCCATCTTGGACAAAAAAAGCGACAGTACGATTTCATCACTTGTAATGCCACTTTGGTCGGCAATCATTTATAATCGTCCATACCCAATCATACAGCTACTTTTTTACGATCGAGTTTTTACTTTATTATCATCTACATAATTCTTCTCGCTGGTTCAAATCAATTTTCCAACGATCACTTTCAATCGCACAAATAACAAATCGAGGAAAGAAAATAAGCATAGGGAAACTTTGCTCCTTTGATTAATGACTTGGGTACTGATAATTAGATGTATTTAATAATTCTAATGTTCTGTCTAGTGATTTATCATTAGTCTATACATATTTCAAACGTCCCGATGAGTGGCTAAATCAATACTTGAGAGTTATAATTATGTCTGAAGCTTTACAGGAAGAATGAACTTTTTTTTTCGTTAAATTATTATTGATTCAAGGTGGGTATCATGACACGAACCCCAAGGGACGTCTTAGACAGTGGAAAGGGGCAGGAAAAAGTTATGAACTTTTTAAAATGAGTGCTCTCAAGTCGTAGTTGCATTTAAGGTAATCCAGTCACCGAATCAAGTTTGCTGATACAATCGACGCAACTTTGATATCAAAAATTACCTCGGATGATTGAAGCGTAAACTTAATTTTTCATCTTTTTTGTCGGTGTAACTTTTTAGGTACTTTTTGGATCATTCATTTCATCTTTGGCAGCGAAATTCAACTCTGAAAAGATTTTCAGATAACATTTTTGCTCCAAACATCAAAAACATAAATTTCAACAGTTTTGTAAATGGAATTTCTATGTTGCATTGAAATTTTTAGTTTTTCGATCACTAATTGAATATTTTTGGGAACAAAAATGAACCTTTTAAACAGATTTTTCGGATAGATTTGTTTTGAAAAAAAAGTAAATGTTAAAAATTGCGTAACTGTAAATGGAATTTGTATGTTGCATTGAAATTTTTGTTGGTAACTTTGTTACTTAGTTTAGAAATCAGATATTACGATTCCCCAAACGCGATGAAGTGTAATCGATAATTACAGTTTCCGGACTACCTTTCGGAACGATAATCTTTGACATTACATCCCTAACAAATCGGCTTTGATCAATCGAGGGGTTCTTATGAAACAAGGTCGATTTTCCAAACACTCAGTGTAATTCCAACCAATTTTCTCGAAGCGTCCAGAATATTGATGTGCGTTGAGCCACTTGACGCAAGATTGTTTTAATATAAATTCGGCTCTATAACAGCTCCAAAATCTGACGATACGAAATTCGCCAGTCCTGATGTAACGGTCAACTCAATTATCCAGCAGATAGTGTCAGTCAATTAACGTGACGTATCGTCCAATCAGATTGCATAAATTTACGCAATCTAATTGATCGTTCTGGCAAAATTTTATCGTCAAACAAGCTCCGCGCCTCAGTTATTCCAACTATTCGGAACACTTTGCCGTCAGAAATATAGAGTACGAAAGAGAAGGAGAGAAAAAAAACGCACCGACCGCTTGCAAACGAGCTGAAGTGTGAGAATCCAGATTAATCTAATTTCCAGAGAGTTTGCATGCAGAGTGGATTACCATTTCGAACAGCGACCAAGAATTCGTCTGATACTTGTTCAAACTAATTAGGTGACCTTACATCCGTCATTTTCCTTTTCCCATCCCTGGTTATTAATCCATTTAGTGTCTTGTCCCCAACAGATGGATCGTCATCTCCAATCCTGTTTTTTTTGCCGAGGTGTAAATAATTCACGTCGCTCTTTCAAGGGCCATAGAAACCAGACGGTCATTTGAATCGTAAATCAAACTTTTTTACCTAGTTGTACTTCGTGATCATGATCATTTATTAGCGATATAGAACGTCAGTCTAACATCGCTCCAACGAGAAAAAAACTCACGAAAAAAACCGAATCGCATTTTGAAACTTTGCACTTGTAAGTGCAACGTAAGTTTTTGAAACTCAGTTTCAGTAGTGCTGAACGAAAACTAAAATGACCGAGATGAAAATAAAATTTAAAACGTGGTCTTTTTCGATCGCTGATTGAAAGAGCGGTTTATTTATTATTGCACCGAGGCGGACAAATATAAATGTTTTTATCTCGCAATTCCGTTTTATGCGTCACATATTTCGTTATTTTTCATCGCGTCACGAATGAGATATCGCAGCTTACGATGCTTATATTTCAGCGTTCGATGGGGTGTAGTGTTACAACCTGAAAACTCACCTCCATCCAATCTAGTTGTCCGAAGGTAAATTTGTCTACTTCAGCGTTGCGAAAAAACAAAAAAAACTATAATGTCCGACAGTGTTATGTGGATTTTTGAAAAATTTTACTCCGAATCGCCGACTGTTTCAATCATGATTTTTTACCCGCATTTTTCATCAAAGAGATTTTTCAAAGTTGAAGCAGGCTGAAGCAAAATAGTTTTTTTTTGGGTTCATATAATAGTTACAGATCTTTGAATCATTAACAGATGGATGATCGAATCACACAGTCGATGGAACAGGAGAAGCAAATGCCTGAATCGGATCCACTGTTTGGTTTATTTTTCGCTCGTGAACATTCCGACGAGAGTCTACTTGAACTTGACGGCTATAACTGAGCGTATAGATATACTTTGTACTACATTCGTGGCCGAATTCGTTGATGCGTTGCGCGATGCCAGAAGAACTGATACAATCCAAATGGTTCTGATTTTCCTGTTTATTTGTGCTAGGCGTATTGCCGACAAGTGAAAATGACATCTCAAGAGTGTTATTTACGAGGGATTGTAAAATCTTTAACTCGATGGCATGATGAATAAATGGCTATAAATAACAAAACTGTTATACGTTGTAAGTTAAAAAAAGAGAAGACAAAAAGTTCGTATTTACAATCTTACTGACGTGATTAACTTTTTTTTTTGCTCCATTCAAAAACAGTTGTTTTGCCTACAGCGCTGCGAAAATACGAACAAAATACTATCTGTTCGGCAGCGAAGTAAAAATAAGAATGTGAGTTTTGTTCTGCAAGACGGAGACAAAAATGCTTGACATTTTTCTCGTTAAAATAAGAAAGCGTATTGGAGCCAACAAGTTTTTTTCTTTTCTTCAGTTCGAGAGTGTATTTGGATCATTACGAATTTTACAAATTTCGAATACACGTGTGCTGAATGAATTCGCGAAAAATTCAATTCACGAGTGCGAGCGATTTGTTGTAATTGTATTGTCAAGTTGGATTTGAAAAAGTGCAGATGCGCCTCAAAGTTTGAGAGATATTGATCTGCGGAGAAATTTCAATTGGTTATTCTACTGACACATTTGTCACTAATAAATCAATGTCGCGAAATAAGCACAAACTCCAACGTTCTTCTTGAACCCCGAAAAACGTTTTTGCTAGATGGATTTTTTTGTCAACCATCAAATATGTTTTTAAAAGATGCCTCTGGCTTTTTAATCACTTGTAGAGGTTTCTGCTTTGATATTCATTTGATCGGTAGAATATTTCATAACGAATAAATATTGAAATTGAAATGATGAATATTCATCTTTGCGATAAAAAGACGCATCGGCGCTAATTGAAACTTCTTTTTTTCATACGACTGACGGCATATTTAGTTGTACTACTGAACTTGGCCGACCACTTTTTAGAGAACTTTTGTTATCACAGTTATTTGTGTATCATAATACAAAAAGATTTTTTTTCATTTCCACATTGTAACATCAAAAATGTCTTAATTTTAAATTCAAATAATTAAATCCGTTTGCCGGGTAAACAAACATAAAACTGCGGGAACAAAAAAAGTTGTTTCGTCGCTTTAATAGTACGACAATAGCTCCACTTGTACTACGAGAAATAAAGAAAAAGTAGATAACAAAGTTGAAGATTAGGTTCACGAAGTTGCGATTTTTCATGATAAGTAATTCCTCAATTCTTGCGGAGAAATAAACGAAAATTTATGTCACATTATAATTCGCCGTTGTTTCGTGAATCGCGTGAAATGTCCGAAGTTTGTTCGTCGCTCTAAAACCTTGGACGTTACTTTCAAAGTAGGTATTTCCGGTCCCGCGAGTATCTTTAGAAACGGCTCGCGCAATTAAAAGATTATTGGATAAAAAAATAAGTCATTAAAATGGAACTCCGACTAAAAATGTACTTGTCAGTGCAAAAAATCGATATGCACTTGAAAATACAACATTGCACACACAAAATTCACTCTCTCATTTTTCAAAAACTGAAAGATGATAATTTGAAAATTGAATTAAACAATTTTATAACCTAAACAACGTTCAAAGTTGGTTGGCAATTTTTAGTTTCACTTTCAATTTGGACGATTAATTAATCTTTAAATACTTCGGATCTAAAAGAACTTGTAAAAAGATAACGACTAATCGTGAAAAAGTGATTAGCTTATCTTAAAAGCTTGTTTATTAAGTTCCACATTTTTTCTCGCGACGTTGCATGAAACTTTCGTAGATCATTCATCTGATTTCGCGTGAGTTTTGCACCCTGCTTTACAAGCTTGCGAAAAAGTTAGTCGTGATATTTATAAATTCGGTATCGCTCGAACAAGTTAATTCGTTAATTCGGGACAAAAAAGTACAAAAAAAAGTAAAATACTCATTGCATTATTTAACTGGCACTGAGCCAAACTACCTTTCGCCCCCCCCCCAGCAGAAAATACGATTGGAATTCGTTTTGTATTGCAAATTTCGGGACTGGTTTGAACGTTAATTCAGATGTTAAGTTAGTTGAATTTAGTTCCAACAGTCGTGGGCATTTGCACAATCAGTTTTCACAGCTAGTTTATTAAACTAATCCAAACTTGCGGCTAAGAGAGTCTTGTTGTTTCTCGGTGACAAAACTTTTCGAATTTCGCCGTTAAATATAATGGCTCGTTTTGGAAATTTATCATTCAACTTGTTTGTACAGCCGACAAAGTCAGAGTCGCTAGTTGGGACGACATTTTGTCGTTTATTTTGTACATCTTATTATGGACACATAGGTATATAGCTAATGACGTATAATGAGAAACGAAAACGGGAACAAATTTCGCCAAAGTAATTTGGGACGTGAGCGGTGGAATGTTTTGTGCGGCATGATACGCGTCAAATCCATAGGAGTACTTGGCCGATTTCGAGTTTATTGTCTGATCAGAACACGGTTGATATAATTTAACGTTTTAGAACGTGAGTACACTTCAAAAGGGAGTTAATTATCTTAATCAATTACTTGCAGCTTGCGCTCAAGTTATGTAAAGGTGTTCCACACCGAGTCAATGCAAGCACATAAACACGATTTAACCTCGTCTGTTCTCGTACAATCGCCTCTGATGAGCTTAAATTACTGAAAAAAAAGAGAGAAAACAATTCAAAAATTGTGCTTCTCCCAAGATTCGAAATCCCAACCAATTCAAAGCTTGGAAAATCAGTTCGTGAATTCGTTTGTTTATTTCCCAATCAGAAAGCTGAATTAAAAGTCAACTCAAATGAGTACCAAGCTTGGATGTCAGACGAGGGAACATTTTCCTGGATTATATTTCCATTTCGTACCTTTAATTGGAAACCGAAGAAAGAAACGCGTTTAATAGAACGAAATTGCAAGCAGCACAATGGGAGTATTTGGGGATGAATGTCAAGCCCGACTCGATATTTCAGTTATTGTTCGGAATTGATCACAGAAATTAACATTTCATTGGTCTGGTGCATGTGCTAAATGTAATTCATTTGTCGGCATAATCGAAGCGAACCGAAACTTGTGCACCGAGAGTGCACAATTAAACTGCGAGCAAAAGTTCAGCCATCGGTCTCAATAGCCGCGATATTTTGTCACGATTCTAATTGAAAACACTAAGCTGTCAAATTAAAAGTAAAATGATACAAATGTACTTATAAATTGTACCGAGCCGGACACAAGCCCGTGGGAGGTTATTGCAAAATCAATGCGCTCCAGCATCGTATCATTTTTGATCTCGAATGTTGAGCATAGTTTCGAATATTTGTCTACATTATTTCACTACATTTTGAATATCGTCAAAGTTGGCCAACTTCATAATTTGCATTGTTTCAAAATATTATACGCTTGTTCATGCAACAACATTTCAAAGAAACCTTTATTGAATGTCGTTCGATAATTCGGTCAGCAAAAATAAAGACAAAAGAGTTTTTTAAACCGATTAAAAACTATTAAAGCTAAAATTGTTAACAGATTTTTATCATTTTTGTAGTAACGTCGTTTGTGCACTAAGAAAAACTTTAAATCACTTAAAAAGGGGTTTGTTGAAAAATGTTTGTTGAAAAAAATTTGGATTTACAAGGACTTTTAGATTTTGTTTGTGGCAACGAAGTTACAATCGAATAATCTGTGCATTAAGAAAATGGGTCGATTAAAAGACCGAAAATGCACTTCCGAAGGCGCTGAGTGTAACGTTGCAGGTTGTGATAGTGACAATAAATTGCAGTCTATCGGTGCAGCAGTCATTTGTAAAGTATAGCAGTGGCATATTGTGTTACAGAACCTTGTGGCCGCATTGAACCGCTGTAACGAGTGAATTACCGCGTTTGTCTCTAATTATTATCCCCAGCACTTACTTTTGTCAGGAAATAACAATTCAGAGCTCCTTTCCTAAGACATCTTAAATATCTTAAATGTCTGACACAATAACAAAAATCAACAACTCAATTCTCCATTCTTTTTTTAATTCGAAAACAGGCCAAAAAAGAGCTTTGCCTCTGAACTTAATTCCTCGACTGTTTGACTCATTTTTTGCAAGCTTTTTGAAAAGTCTGCGTCTGAAAGATAACAAATGCAAAAACGCAATTTTTATGACAAACAATAGCCGCTCATTAACTGTTTCAACGTTTGTTGTCAGGCTCTGCGGACCGTCGTCAAAGCCGTTCATTTGCTGTCATTCTATCTTTGCGTCCACAAATTCCGCATTTCTTTTCGTGAAAAATTCCCTTTGGACTGAAAATTGGTCCAAACTTTTATTCCAAATTATTATTCAATTATTCAGTTATTAATTCGTAACTGTCACAAAAATAGTGTCCAGAACAAACAGCTGTTATCTGAACTAGAACAACTAAACTTGTCATGTTGATAATAAATAATTTACAACATTGTATGAATCGAAACTCGATAACGGGTTTCATGCATCATTTGATATCTGATTGTCGATTAATTTGACGTTTTATGAACCTGCAAATGGACTCGTGAAAGTTTGCTTTTGTAGTTGATTCAACGAACTTTTAGTTAAACAGCTAAGAAAAGTTTGGCAAAGTTTCATACGTAAGCCAACATCTGTTTGATGTAAGGCGTTTTTGTGTCTCGATTAAAGTGAATATGACTGAATATTCGAGTGCTCTCGTCAGTTGGACCAAGTTTTCGCTGCCATTAATCACAGTCCGATGTTTGGGGATATTTCGTGTTTATTGAACAACTTTTAATATGAAAGCCAATACGTTCTTTTAACACGAGCCGCTGTTGTAAATAATACATCATTCGGTGCCAGACTAAATTGCCCGGTGAAAATGTCCGTCATAAAAGTAAAACATAGTTTATATAGAATAAACAATCATTACCACCTTGGCGTAACATTTATTTATGCCTTTTAAATCCCTTTTTTGCGCCGACGTCCAAGGCTTGACTTTAATCACGATATCAAATTTATTGGCAATATTTTTTTCACGCTCAAGACCATTCGAAGAACAACAAATGTTTACCTTCAAAAAAGTGAATACAAAATACTTTGATGCAAAGTTAAATTTGTTGACTTTTTGATTGTTGTTCAACAATCGTTAAACAACATTGTCGCGGAATTCATAATTTTCACTTTTAATAGTAAGTTTATCTCTGAATGAATCTATTCATGAAACCCGTGGAAGGGAAATTGTAAATCTGAAAGATAAGGCGTCAAAACTATCTTTTCACTGAGAACGTCATTAGGATTATAACTGCTCTTTTTTGTTTATGTGCGATCCGATGAATCATAAAATGCGGGATAAAATTCTAAATGAAATCGTATCGCGTGATCGCTAATAAACAATTTATCATAAGAAAGAGAGAGAGAGAGAGAGATTTAATAACGGCGTTTTCGCGAGATTGAACAAGAGCAAAGTTGACGGTTTGCAACTTTGGGTAAATTATTTTCTTCCAAGTTAATTTAATTTTTGTATGTAAATCAAAAGTGGGAACTCATAATAAAATTCCGGCCTGATCCAGGACACAAAGTTTTCTTTCCTATCTGGGTTCGTTAAAAGTCTGCCTTTTTTGTCTGTCCATGGGATCAACAGCGAACCCGCACGAAACTCGCTTTTGAAATGAAACTTCAAGATAAACTTTTCTTCTCATCCGGAAAAATTATCGTACATTCATATTGACACGGTTCAGTTTAATTCTCAAAACAAGAAATTTATATATAAAAGTGCAACTGAAAAAATTCCGATAAGTATCAAAACAATAAGAACAAAAAGGAAATTATTAAAGTGTAAAGTTTCATGGCGACATTTCAATTCCGTTTTATGAAGGGTAATTCAGAATTTCATGTACGTAACAAATGCGACGACGTTTAAAAAAGTCGCAAATATGTGGAAGGTAAATCTTCAGTTTAAAACGAGGATTAAAATGAGCTTCTGCATTGATGATACATGAGCTGGTTCGACGTTTGGAATTCCATTTCAATTTTCACAAAAATCATCGATAATTCCAAGCCAAAACTTGCGTGCGAGTTTATTTACATTGTTATTTCAATATCAATGTCGAGTGGGTGACTTGTTAGGGATTTTTTGATGTGTATATAAAAGTCACCCAACGACCTAGGCCAATATCTTGAAATCCCCTCTGCATAAGAAAAAAAGTCAAGATGAAATTGGCTGGTCTGAGAGGGGACTATTAGATAGCTATCAGTTAGATCATAAGCTGTGCTGTAATAGGTCAAAATGAGGTCAGCGTAATATTTTCTAAATGCGACTCACTTCGGTGTACTCTTCTTGTCACAATTGGATCCAGTGCATATTCGATTTCAAATTTCATTGCTACACAAAACGCGACACAATATTTCCTCCGGCATTATACCAACGTCCACATGATACTCTACGCAAACGCGTTTTTGCAAATCGTGTAATTTTT
Source organism: Telenomus remus (assembly GCA_020615435.1). Classification (NCBI taxonomy): domain Eukaryota; kingdom Metazoa; phylum Arthropoda; class Insecta; order Hymenoptera; family Scelionidae; genus Telenomus; species Telenomus remus. The sequence continues at coordinate 14,057,139 of CM036337.1, forward strand.
CAGTTTAATACAATTTTTCCTGTCAGTCGTAACTCGCAATCCAATTTATGTGCACGAAATTGACACGGTGACTACAACATTTGGAAACTTCTTTTTGCAGGTGCAAAACTGAAACAAATTTTTATTGTAAATTGAATTATTGAGAGAATAATAATAGGTTTCAATTTAATTTATTGTTGCTTTGTACTTTCCAACAAGTCTGAAACGGTATTTAAACAAATACATTTTTTGATAATTGGTTGACAAATGAATAACAGGTCACAAAACGAAAATTAAAATACAAATTGAAATTCTCAGGGTAATTGAAAAATTCTTTTGTAATGCAAACCATGGTTATTTCACTAAGGGCTTGTACTTGAACTGAAACAGCTCATTTGAATCCGACATGTGCCTTGATGAAGGCAACTTATTGATAACATAATTAGTTGTTTTGTTTCGCACAGGCACGTCATGCAAGGTAAACAGCCTCACAGTTGTTGCGCTGAATTGCAGTCTTGCAGGAGTTAATATTACCATTGTTATTCTCGGATAATCAAGGAATACAGCACGAGCGAACTGATTTGGAAAAACATTTCCAATTGCCAACTGTTTTGATTTTCGCGAAATCCAATCTGTTGCAATTTTTTTGCAACTGCGTTATCGTAATTGGAGATTGATTAATTGAATTTCTAAAACTTGCGAACAACTGAAATTGAATGCAAACATGAACGAGAGGTTGTAAATAACTATCTGACATTAATAAAAGTATAACTGCAAGTTATTCAGTTGAAAAAGAAAAAACGTCTTGCAAAATACTCAATTACGCATTTGCGACGAATGTTCGCTCAATTGTCGCACCGTTTAACGGTATGAAAGGACTCGACTAAATGAAATCGACAATAGTGCTCTAACGAAATCGGCTGACGACACTTTGCCGATCGAAGATGACAAATTCTCCGACTACGTTTATTATAAGAGATCTGATTTCACTCAAACTGCGTCTCATCAAAATATCGCGATTATCGTTTCATCATATTTCTTCCGCATTAAAGCTCATGAATTTTACCCCGGAAAATTCAGTCGTGCCTTTTTCTCATCCTTTTTTTGTTCTTTTTTTCAATCTCGATAAGACAAAAATAATAATTTAATCCATTTAATTCTGAGGGCGAAAAAGTCAAGCGTCAGACTTCCGTTTTGTAAATTCCACGCGCTTAAAACACTTGAATTTATAATTCGCCCAGTTTGTTTATTGCGAAAAAGAACGAAAAGAGTAAAAAAAAAGGTGAGAAAAAGTTTTACGCCCGAATTTGTTCGCCGGCTAAAGGCGGCATTGTAAAGTCAAATAGCCCGGGCGGGATTGCCATAAAGAAGTCAATTTTTAATTTCGGATCCACGCGGAAATGCAATGAGACCGTATGTGGGACGGAATTGTCGCATCACGACTATTTCGGTCTGCACGAAAGTCCTATTCTTTCGAGCTAAGTTGTTGCACCGTCACAGACTTAATGAAAAGGTCAACTGTGCAAACATCGGCTTTTAATGTTTGAATAGCTGAAAACTTGACTGATAACTTGAAAATTCCGCTTTGAACTATTGCTACAAATGACACACCAGTAGAAACCGATTAATTCGACCGAATATAATTGATTAACGTTGTCTAAGTCAGGCGAATGTTCACTCATCGATTACCATCCTCGTTCAATCAACATTATCATAATATTATAACATAAATTAATGTTAATTTAACTTTAAAATTAATAACTTACAAATTACAATTTGTAAGTTAATTAATGAATTGCAACACTCTAATTAAACTGTTTAATAAAACGTTAAAATTACCATACAACCATCTTTCAAATTTCAAATCTACCAAATTAACAAATTACACCTTCATTCAACGCCTTAATTAACCTATTTCATTTCAGTAAACGAATTCATCTGAAATGTGCCGAAATAAAATTGCGCCTTAAAACAGTTTACAACACACCTTAGTTTAAATACCGTAAATTTTCGTATCTTTATTGAAACAAACAAACTGAACATTTTACAGCTCTTCTAAGTTGAGGTTAAAGTTAATCCGAGTAGTTTCTATACACGCACGTGAATATGTCTTGATAGCAGTTATATTAACGTGGCGCGTCGTTGAAATAGAATGCAGTCGGAGAGTGCAATCTCGAATTTCTATTTTCGAACAGCAGAGACTACAGCGGCTAATCCAGTATCCGTTTTGTTTATCCGCATAAGTACTACTGCCCCCAACGCGCTTCATTTCGTTTATAATTAACGCCATATAGCCGGTATCACCCGACTTCTGGAACAAATCCAAGCTATTTCGCATCGCTCGATCCGCGTATCACGCGACGAATATTCCAATCGCAACGATGAAAGTGACAATTTGCGCGAATGCCGCAAACGCTCGTGCCTGTTTTTTTGTTCTCGCCCGGCCGCTGATTTATGCCCGTTCATCAAGAATGTCAAATTACATCCCAAATGATATGCTCTATATTACGTTTTACTGCATCTAATTTTTCATTCAATGCTTTTATCTGGCATATTTATCTCCGCGCACTTTCATTGCAATGAAAATGTAACTTTCATGTTTTTGAGTTTTTGTTCAAAGCCTTTTGTAACGCGAAAAAGATAAATCACAAGACCAAGTTCAAATCCAAGTCGATCCAATTTGTTGGAACAAAGTTTTGTTGCAATTCAATTTCATAACTAAACAGATTTATTCAATCGTTTAAAAAAGACAAAAGGATTCTTTCTGTTTGCTTTTTATAACAAATTCGAGCCAAAATGAACGAGAATTGGAGACTTGAAATTGTAATCTGAAATGTGAGTTGGATAATAAGGTTAGGCAAGGCATAATGACATCATTGAAACGAGCCTTATAGGGTGGACGATTATCGAACTGCTCATCATACCTGATCGGCCAATCTGCATAAATGAATAACGCAATATGTAAATAATCCGATCGAATAACCAAAATCAGTCTGAAAAAACAATTTTCACATTCAAGTTATAATCAACACGTCCGACGGATTCATGGTTTGGACAACCCCCTTCCCCTCGCACCAATAACGATCAAAACCACAATTCGAAAGCAGTTCACAAACGGCCGGCGCGATAATCCGTTTCCTTAATCATATAATCGTCGTTATCCCACACGCTGGGCTCTGAAAATACCTTAGCTTGTAATACTATTTCCTAAATCGATATCACAATCGGTTTCATAAAACCACCCAATTACAATAAAAACAATTGAGACCAAAAAAAAATCAAACCACTTCAAACATCAAACCCTTTTACAGATTTTTTTGTTGCATGTTTCATTGAACAATTTAAATACCTCGGCCGAGGTTTCTTCCACACGTCATCCTAGCTTGGCCAGCGATGAATAATTAAATATACAAATTTAAGAATCGATCGCGAACGGTTCGCCAGAGCATCAGATCTCGTTAAAAAGTTGTTACTCTCGCGGAACAACGTTACGTGGGAAAATTTACGAGGAGAAAAAAAAACAGCGTCTCTCGGCCATCGCCATAAATTGGTTTTTAAGCGAAAGCATTGGCGAGACGTCGGCGATCGTAATGCAAAGCGTTTTTGCACTAGTTCGATTAAACGTCGGCGTGACCATCGCAGGAAAAAAGTCAGAGCGCTTCATTTGTGACGCGCTGTGTACATAAATGGTGCGCTATTTGATATGTAAATTCAGCTATGAAAGATCGCCCGACGTATCGTCAATAAAAAGGAATAACAATTTCAAAGAGGAAACGAGGCGTTGAGAGTCGGACGCGAAAATGATTCGAGTCGGGACTGATAGCCTCTTTTGTCGCAACTTTTCTCATTACTCAGTCCAGATCGATAATGCCTGACGATCGAGCATTTAGCCCGTTACCTATGCTGCAGGTGTTTTGAATGTACACACAAAAGTCTCAGACATAAAATACATATGTATGCAGCAAGAAAACAAGGCAAAGAGAATTTATACCGAGCGGTGTTAGTTGGATGGGCGATTCTCGACTGGCAATATTCCACTTACGTTACGACTTTACAAAAGATGCGTTCAACCAATCCTGCTATGCTATTTTGTTGCGAGCTTAGAATTTCATATATCAGAACACGACAAGACATAAAATCGCCACTCGGTGAAAAACGAAGCCATCAAATTTCACTCAACATATTCATCAATTTACTTGCCGCGGTATCACTTATCAAATTTCACTTTTTGCAAATAGTAATTTTTATTTTGAGGCATTTTTGTGAAAAATAACAATTTTCAGCTGTGTTTTTCATATTTTTCAAGCGTCTTGTATTTTTTGTTTTGTTTTTTTTATCTTGGTTGTCCGTTCCGAGTCTGCTTATTGTCACTCTCAGAATTTCAAATCAATCCACCCCCCCCCCTTGGATCTTTTTTCGTCTTCGAAAAATTTTCCAAGTTGGGAATTGAACTCGGGACCTCGAGCGTGCGAGCCTAGGACGTATCCCCTGAGCTATCTAGCGTACTGAAAACGGTGTTAACATATGTTGTTTTGTGTTGTCAAATTTTATCATTTGACATTTTGGCAACTAGATTACTATACATAATGAGTAAAATTAACTGCCTTATTTTTCTACGTGCAATTTATTTCTTCTTCTTCAAAAAAATAGTTGTTTTTTAATCAATCATTTTGGTTTGAAAAAACTAAGTGACGGAAAGGATAATGAGTTTCGAAAAAGGGACCCTTCAACGTACGTTAAGCTTGTGCAAACACAAATCCGATCCACGAAATACGGAATTAAGTAGACGTGAAACCGAGCCGGGTTAGCATTTACGTAAGCGTCGGATCAGCGAGCCAAATGTTGTATCTGTCAGGGTGTAAAAAAATGTGAAGAGTATTAAAATTAAGCGCCCGGCTGGTTTTAATTACGACTAGCTCTCGGTGTTATAGAAAATTGCTGTTCTAAACAGGCGGACAGCCAACCACGAAGGCTGATACTAAACTACCAAATGTCAACTGCAAAGCCCACTGCCTCATCAACTGTGTCGTTTGATAATGAGTATTTTGATGCTTTCTTATAACGTCATCTCGACCCTCCCCGAACTCGTTTCGCCTCTGGTGTTGAATAATTTTTTTCGACACTTTTTAAATATTGTATCGCGGGCCTAATTTCCTCCCCCTTTACAAATTTATTCGACAGTAAAAAATCTTACGATAAGCTATTACGTTTTACAACCAGAAAATATGTTCTACTTTAGGCAGCAAAAACACCACTTTTTCCAACAATATTTTGTATCTCTCAATATGTAATTTTGGGGGCACAAATTGAGTAACTTTTTTTTTTATGAAATAAAGTTGAAACGTTAATCGGCAAATAATTTCTCAATCCGCCCTTTCCTGGGTCGTAAAAGAGAGTGGATTCGATTGTATTGAAATTGTTTATGAAATTGAATAGAAGAATTCTCATAAAGAAACTTTTATAATTGTTCACATTTCATATCAATTGGTAATACATTTCCAACAAACTACCGACGTTCCGCAGATTTAGGAAACAAAGTTTCAATTGAGTATTAGGTTAATAAGTTATCGTACCAAGGCAGCGTTAATAAATTATAAACCGTTCTTGAATTTAGTATCTCAACTTTGCTCGTAATGATGCTTCGTAATTCGAGCTCCTTATTTGTCCACTGTTCACTCAGAACTAAAACCATGCAAAAAATGGCACTGCAAAGTGAATCCAAATCTGAAAGAAAAAAAATAACAAAAAAAGAGTTTGAAAATTGTTGGAGATGTTGGTAAGCGTGTATTACATTATCCTAAGTAGTTGGACCGTTAAATGCAATAACTAAAGTGAAGGTTGTGGATCCAGGACTGCAGTTGGAGCGCAACTTTTCAAAGCAAACAATACGGTTAACGCACACACGTAAGTTTTAACTACTTTGCTGAGTGTACAAGTTGAAGGTGTTTCGAAATCGACGCGAATTCGACAGTAGCTGGTAAACAGTTTGCAGATGTAATTGCAACGGCAATCTACGACATCCTCATCGCGATCTCGCATCTTGATAGTGCTGAAAAATTATATCCCAGCCACTTAAATAGCCCCGATCCATCCCGGAAAAGCGGGACAAACACCCGTGACCCAAATGCCAAAACAAGTTTTGCAATAAAGATCGTATCGGCAGTGTCGATCGTTTGACCTGCAATAAAGCGAATTTGAATAATGTGTCTTACAAGGATTGATGATTCTATTTCAGCGAGTTAGATTTAACTCGAGTTACTAGCAAGACAATGATTTAAAAGGGTTGGTTTGAAGTGCGATTATTCACTCCAACCGGTTAATTCTTGGACTAATAAAAACACGTGCACGAGAGCGTCGACGTAAACTGCCTCGATGACTTTTGAAATCCGCGCACGTTTTTCAAAGGGTTAATTGTATTAGAAAGGGGAAAATGGGATCGGTTCATTTTAGAGTACTCACGTAGGTCCCATACATTGGCGAGGTCAAATTGCATGTAAGCGAGATAAGAGAATGTACAAGCGTCGAAATAAAGCTCTTTCTTTCCTGTTTTTACTGAAATATTTTTCAACTACGAGCACGGTAATGGAAAAAACGTATTGTGTGATGAAGTTGTTGAAAAAAATTCCCAATTTCAGTACTGTTTTATTTTGTTAACAGATTTTTAACAATTTACAAAACTTGTTATCGTTTGTTTTCGACGCACTTAACAGTATTTGTTTTAGACGAGCGATTGTGCTTTTAAAACTGAGCGGATCTATTTTGAAAACATTTTTTTTTATTTTTATTTGTTTTCGGTTTGTAAGGAATTGATTTCAGCTCTGGCGAGGTTGTTGATTTTTCGATTATCATATTCGATTGGGCTGGTCTGACCGACAAGTTGAAAAAAAGTTGTGGTTGGATTTGTGTTTTCTTATCCGATTTCTGGTTGTTTTATATACAATAAAAATGTCAAAACGTTTCCAAAGTAATTGAAAATGAAATTGGCCGGCGAATTCGACGGTTTATCTCACATTGACGATACTCGATCACCATTCTGCCAGTCAGTTAAAGCTATCGCCATTTCTCGCATCTATTCGCTCATTTAATCGCGATGAAAACAATCGAATCATTTTGTGCGTCACTCGAATCCGATCAAATTCCCAGACGCATTTACATAAGACAATATCCCGTGCAAAAAAAGAAAATAAAAACTTACAAAAACACTTTACACTTTTTCATGCAAAAATTGAATTTTTTAATTTAATCAAAGTTCATGAAAAGGTGCAAAAAAGGTTGGTTTTAAAAAAAAACTGAGTTCATTTGGCTGGACTAAAAAAAGGTGAATATTTTTCAGATGGCAAAGTTATTCTCATACACATGGACTATGGGAGTTTTCTTGTGCAAGTCAGTTCACTATATGCAGAGTGTGTCAGCAATATGTTCCGTTCTTACACTCACTGCGATGTCAATGGAAAGGTATGAAGCTACTTTGAATTTCCCTGCATTTTATTATCATGTTCGACGTGATATCCAACAGATATATCCTTTCGTTTATTTTTTGTTACATTTTTGTTGTCACTTTTTCATTGAAATTCTGAGGGAAAAAATGTTGAATATAAATATGTGGATGACTTATTCTGATTGGTGAAATTGTTATAGGTACTACGCGATTGTGCATCCCATGAGGGCACAGTACACCTGTACAATCAGTCGAGCTCGCAAAATCGTCCTTTTAACTTGGCTGGCATCTTTTCTTCTAGCGGTGCCGATGATTTTTACTCAGGTACCTAAATTTAACAGTATCGCTAAGTTACTTTCAATAATAAACTTTAAAAATTCATAAAAAACAACTTTAAAAATAACAACTTTTCACTTTACAATATTGCTGGTAAACAATCAATAAAAAAACCTAAAGACCCGAATAATTATCATAACTTGATAACGAAGGAATTTGACAGTTTGGTGATGTTGGCATTAATGCAGTCTAAAGAAAGTTGTAAAAGTATGCCAACTTGTCAATTTGTATTATGAGAGAATTTTCGAAATTAAATATTGAGACGTTGTAATTGGTGGGACGTCGTGCACGTCGCGCGTTAATTCGAAAACTTTGTCAAGTATCTTGTCTGCTAATTTATTCGCAAAACGAAGAAGCACTTTTTGTCCTGGGCTCCACTGTAAACTCTCCTAAATGTATATCACGAGTCACCTTTTATAAAGTCGGTTTAATTTTTGTTCTGCTTTGTTATTACATGGAAATTTTCAGATTCCGAATAGTTGCACAAAATTGTCGTCCAATCTCGTGGCAACTATTCGAGTGATTTTTGCATTAGCATTCCGGAAAAATCGCTTACTTTTTCAGATCCATAAAGAAGTGGGCGTGAGGTACGTGGCGTACTGGTGTGTACGTGACAGCGAATCGAAGAACATTTGGATATTCCATGAGGTTTACATGCTCTGCTTAGTGTTAATTATCCCACTATCAATTATGGCACTGTGCTACACACGAATTTGCTGGGAAATCTGGCGAGTTATGAAAAGACGATACCATATGACGTCCAGACACACGTAAGCATCGAACAATTACTTTTCCAACCAACCAAATGGCGTAATATGTTTCCAAATTCGATAAAACTATTATTCACCGAAACTCACATTAAGTTAAATTGTTGGAAAAATTGCAGTTCATTGGACGAAACGAAACGATCGGAAAATGAACACTTTTTAGAATGGCTGAAATTTCATGCCAACTGAAAGTTATAAACGGGTTTAGTCGGAAATAACAAGTTGGAAGTCGGTTAGAAAGAAATTGAAAATGAATGTCAGTTTGTCGACCTCAAAATGTTTGTTAAATTAGTCCCTTTTTTTTCAAAATTGCACGTCAAAGTAGTAGTAAAGATAGAATTTTATTGCAGCCACTAAATTGTTTTATCAAAAAGCAACAAGTAAGATTAAGCGCGAAAATAAACGCGCGTTTAAAAATAAAAGTCACTCGAGTTCTATTATTAATCTGGAACGTCCATTCATACTTCAATAGTCTAATTTCTAAGCTCGTCTCGTGGGCTTTTTCGTGGCGTATGAAATGACTTTTTCAGATTTATGTCGCAATGGAATTGTCGCGAGGTGTCTAAACAGTGTGCGATGAATGCTGATGTGCGGTTTACAAATAACCAACATTTGATGTTATAATAAGTGCTACGCTTTGACGCGAGTTATTTACTTGTTCAAATCATTTACCATCGTTATCCCAAAGCTATATTTACCCTGCACGTGCCAAAATACATTCTTCCTCTCATTTCACGATGCTTTAACGATGACATTTCCTCATCCATTTTCTCAACAAATTATGAATACAAATTAGTTCACTGTTTTTCAAACAATATCCAAACTACAATTTAAGTGACAAGTCAAAGAAGAAACAAACATTATTTTTTTTTTAACTTTTCTCTCTACTAGATTAAAAATTGATTTTGTAAACATACAAATGCATCCACGTGCACTCCATAAAAAATGTTAGCAACGCATTAATTGCCACACTGCGGATGCCGAAAATAAACATCAGACAAGCGTGTAGCATGTGGGTGAGACTAATTTGAAAGATACATCTAAGAGACAGAGAAAAAAAATCGCGATCTGGATGATAGATGCGAATTACCAAGTTTGCGCGATGGAAGTTAAATTGAATTCGTTTTGATGTTGCTCGTGCCAATCTTGCTGCATCTTCACTTACTCAATAATTTTGCCAGCACCTACTTAAGTTAATCCAAACAATTAACGAAACATTTTCATTAGCTGAGAAACTATTGTTTTGCTTGAGTTTCAATTGAGTAAGAAAATGTCGACCAAAGGACAAATTCGAATAACAACTCTAACTTTTATGTTTTGTATAATCATTCAAGTTGAATAACAAAATTTTGATTTGATAAAAAAAAACATGCAAAAAATTATTTTCACTGTGACTTTTTTGTAGTTTGAGTCCTCCTCCTCCCACTACGGATGGGGAATGTATCCCAATGACTAGGCAAGGAACTGTCAGCAATGGACGTCGAGGACGACACCACGACACACAAACAGAAGAGGAAAATCGTACAATAAAACAGGTGTTGTTTTGTATAAAAAATCAAATGAAATTAAACTGTGATTACAAAAACAATTCATCAAATTCATCAAATTTGAAAACAAAAAGAAACAAAAAATGAAAGAAATTATTATTAATTTGTTGAAGCAAAATCAGTCAAATTTTGATGCCTAGTTTATTGATAATATCCCTTGTTCAGAATGTTCTTTTTATTCGCATAAAAATTGATGACAATTTTTTTTCATTTAATACTTCCAAATTCGTCCACCCAATTGAATCTGATGTGAAATTTATAGTGCTTCGATTCAACTTTTCGAATTCCAATTAGATTTGATGGAAATTTCTGGACTGAGAAAGAATTTGTAAACGTGATCACAGTCAATCGAATAAATTCCTTGTTTCTGATGTAGGTGGTGAAAATGCTGGTAGCTGTGGTCGTACTGTTTACTGTTTGCTGGAGTCCAATGCTCATTGATAATGTTCTCACAGCGTGCGATGTTATTCCGCGCAATAAATTCGGTGCATTTAAGCATCTTAACACCGCATTTCAGCTAATGGCGTATTTCAACAGGTATGTTACAATTCAAAAGTTTACTTTTTCCCACACTAACTCTGTCACTGATGACAAGTTCAGGTTACAACTTTTAATTTCCGTTTTCAAAATAATTAAACTTCACTTATTTCTAGCACCAAAACTTTTACTTGAAAATGTACACACTCAAATGCTTTTACTCAATCGGTACAAATCGACGACACCTTTTTGATGAATTTTCAAGTTGCTAGTTGCGATTTTGGGTGAATAAAATTCCTGATTGTGATAAGCAGCGATTTTCCTATGACCTAAAAAAGATAAAGATGAGAAAACGGTTTAATAGAAAAATTCAATGGAGGATAAAAAAAATTCAAGTTTTTTTGTTGATTTTGAGTTATTGACTTTTGTTTATGATGATGAAAATGTATAGAATATAACATTGATGATAATATTGATTTGTCTGTAACGAAGCTTTTAACAATACCCAACACCGGGCTATTTTATTTATATGACATTCAAGAGTTTGGCGAAACCAATTTTGATACGATTTTGCAACGAGAAAGCCTAACTCTTTGATTCAATGTTGAAGCATATACGATACTTTTCTTCTGAACCAAAAATAATAACATTTTTGAAAATGGTGTAAGCTTGAATTGTCATTTTGGAGGAACGACTAAAATCGTTTGAAGGAATTCAAATCTGTCATTTATGTTAATGAGTAATTGCTGTGAATTTCAAACTTCTTAATTTCAAAGATTCAGAATTAATTAAATAATGTTCAAGTGAGTGGAAATTACGCGGACAAAAGAAAACAAACGCGTCGGAATTCTTGCGTTACTTCCTTTTGAATCAACATGAGTAATAAAATGAAATCGAGCTGAAATCTCATTGAATCAAAGTTTAATTAAACGATATTGTATACGTGATTTCATCGAGCGCAATTCCCAACTTGTTAATACAAATTGGCTGCAGTTTATGCAATCGAATTACAATTACATCGATCAAAAATTTTTCTAGTTTTTCCCATCAACTTGATGAGAATTCAACGAAAAAGTCTCGTTACTGGATTGAAATTATAAAAAAATTCTGTCATATATTTCTAGGACGCACTGAGACGGTACTTTTTTGATTCCTTTTTTTGTTCTTTCTCATTTGATTATTATTATTCATGTTCTTGAGTCTTTCCTTGTTTGCGATATGACCCAGATATACTTAAGCATTGATTAATGATACCAAAATCATAAATGTCATTTCCCATTGCATACCCACTACAAACAAGCACCAAACACTTCTTATACATTTTCATGATAAGTGACGATACAAAAAAAACCTCCATTTCTACAAAGAGGGTGCATTAAAATCCACTCGATAATTTTCAAAACCAGTAGCAAAAAAAATCTCATTCCAATTTCAACTTATCAAAATTCATTCAATTTTTTAGTCACTCTTTTTCCTTGTGAAATTTGTGTAAAAAAAACAACAATAAAACTTTTGTCCCTCACATTTAAGAACTGCCGAATGACGAGAAACGATGAAAATTATTTTTAATTAATTTTATTTTTAATTATATTTAATACTAAGTTAGTTTTGACGCGACTGAACAAAAACGTTATGAATATAATTGGAACGTGCGGTGGACAGTTTGAAACCGCGAAACAGAAGCTCGTTAAGTTTGACGAAAGAAGCATGACGTAGCGTTTGTTTTAATTTTCAGCTGCATTAATCCCATCATATACGGATTCATGTCAAAACACTTCAGGGAGCGCTTCATATCGGCAGCCTGCGGTGGTCGATGGTTCTGCTGTCCTCGCAAAGGCTACAGAACCCCTGTCAATCGTCATCCCAGCCTTAGTCAGACTCGGACCACGAGTGTTCGGTGAGGAATGTATTTATTACGAGTGAATAACGTTCTGATGTTGCGTTAGCATCGTCGTCACGTTTGCTCGAAATTGCCAAAGACATCCAACCACTCTGTTTCTCTCCTTTTTCATCTCACTTTTCTTCTTAACATTCGAACGAATTTTGTAAATATAATAGCATTGTTTATAAGCATGTAAATATTACAGTTTGAACGCCTCGAAATCGCTGATTAATTGTGATGAATTTGTGAAATAAAATAATTGTGGTTGAACTGACGCTGAATTAGGTGAAGTTGTAATTGTTATTGATTGTTAAATGGACACTCGTCTTTGCTTTTGAATTGAAAGTTTGAATGTCAATTAAATATTCAATGCAACAATTTTTAAGATGTTTTTGGTCTGTTCGAGAGAGCTGGATTGTGCAAGTCTATGAAGATGTCATTGAAGTACATTTTGTCAATCAAAGTCAAGCGAGAAATTCGTTTTGTTCCACCATCAACTTTTCAATTATCAATCTCATTTTTATGTAAAATAACAAGGCGACGGAATGACTTAATTAAGAGGAGACCAAGAGGTGATATTTCTGACGAACAATAGTTTGACATTTTTTGCAAAAATACAGATTCGAAACTGAACAATTTTTAAATTTGAAAACTTTCAAGGCGCAGTTTTTACAGTTTTCTGTTGTTGGACTGAAAGTTCATTTTAATCTGCTTTTGATGAATCGCAAAAGAGCGAAATTCGTTTGAACTTGTCACATGAAATTTCATCAATATTGAAGCTCATAATTCAGTCTGCTGAATCTTTAATTGAGCCTTATTTTAATTTCGTTTATCTTAAGTTAATGCATCAATATTAGTTAGATTGGACTTAGACTTTCTACGTCCGTTAAACATTGGAAAAAAGCTTGGAAAAAAGCGCATTGATGGTGACGAAAGATCGAATCGAAATTGGAAAAAAGTTTTCATCAAATTTAACCGGCTAAACTTTGCAAAATTAAAAGTAATGAACTTGCAAACGGCGTATAAATTTGCATATATTATCACTTGGTAAACTAAAGGCGATATGACATTCAGAATTGCTTTTTTGTTATTGTACTCGTTCTAAAACAACGCTGATCGAATTTATTATTAAACAATAGTTTTCGCGATGAAAACGTAACCGTTCGAGTGAATATTTTAGATTAAATTTTTCGTCAATACATATTGACATTTTACACAACTTCTTTTTGTTTAGTTTCGTACACTAAAACGTATTTGATTTTTCGTCTATTGTTATTTAGACTGTAAAGATATTACTTTTTCATGATGAAAAAGATTTGGATAAAAAGCTTTTGTGCAAATGATGTTGGTGGTTAAAAAAATGTGTCCACTGTTTGATTATAATCTGAAAATTTTCAACTTACAACATAACACATGAATTCTCGAATTTGTAAGCTGTTTCAGTGTAAGAACACAAATTGAACAAACCTCCAACATCTGAAGTTCAACTATCAATCTAAACATGATTTCAAGTTGCATTATTCTATAGACAACTGATTGCTTACAACAAACAATTTCGATTACAATGAGACCATCCAACTCAAATTTTTCATCCCAAATATTAAACTTCAAAACTTCTCACTTACGTAAAAAATCATGAAATTCAAATCCTGATGAAATGTTTGATAGTGTTTATGTTGTTTTTTTTCGCACCGCAGCTTCAAGATGCTTTTTTCTCGTTAAACCGACACAAAGAGAAAGAATATGCATTTTTTTTTCGGGACAATAATACTGCACGTGACTTTTTTTTCGCCAACTTCTACTTTATGCCAACAAAGTAAAACGTTACTTGTTAATTATATTTTTTTGTAATTTGAACTTTTGTTTGCCTCGCAGAAATACACTGTCAAAGTGGACTCTCTCGTCATTCGATTAAAACATGAAGTTAAATACATGACTTCTCTTTTAGATTATTTCTTCAAGACCGAGCATCACACACTTAATTTTGGCTACGCTCCAACCTTCACGTATGCCTGTTTTTGTGCACATGATTTTTATAGTGTGATATTGCCTTTGAAACAGTTCAAAAAGATATCAAAATGTTTCGATGTGTTGGAAATTAGGTATTAAAGTTGTACATAGTTTATTCCTTCGTATCTAAAAGTTGTTGTAAACAATTTGTTTTCATTCTTCAAAGTTTGTTTATGAAATGTTTATTTATAAAAAATGAATATAAAAAAAGAATCTTGCGATCAAATGCAAAAACGTTGTAGTTGGAGACAAATTTTAATTGCATGCATGGGACAGTTTGAAATTACTGTGAGCACAAATTATGAGATTTTAAATGTAACATCAATTAAGTCTTCGGTATTAACAAACTGGAAATATTTCATCGAAGGGAGTTTCTGTACGGATCGAATATTTTGTCTACATTGCTACAGCGTCAGATCGTGTGGATAAAAATGAATAATTCATTTTAAGTCAAAAAGTTATCATTTTCAAAGAAATGAGAAAATGTTGGATTTACTGGAGGTGAAAATTCCAAAGGAAGACATTCTGAAAAAAAGAAATAATCTGATTGAAATAGAAAATTCAATTAAATCATTCGAACTTTGACAATTAAACAGAAATCGTTCATCAAACAATGATGACAACTGTGAACAGTTAAAAATGTGCGTTTTTTACTCGGAGCTTTAAGCTGACATAAACGTCGTTTATGTGATTTTATGTGTTTCGTCAGTGAAGCGACGGTTCTGATGATTATGACCGTTGGTTTGTCGACTATCATAAACCATGGACATTCGTAAATTTCAGTGTACTACGTGCTATCAACATTTTAATGTGTCGTTATAAAAGCCACTGAGATAATGTTAATGAACAGAAAGAAGACGCAAAATTTTAGACTGAGTTGAACATAATTTTATGGCACCGACTAATTCATTAGTAACTGTTGGTATGTGTTACGTTGCAAATGAGCTGAAAAGTAAAGCTGCGTGATTTTGTCAGCATTCATTACAAATTGCGAATGAAACACGAAACACCTGTGTCATTCAATATTTTTCCACAAAATCGAGCACTTTTTTTATCTCACTTTGACCTTTTGATCCAATCAAAATTTTTCCACAAGTTTCATCGCTTGACAATTAGAATTTTTGTTATTTTCAAAAAGAATTATTTAAATACTTGGAACGAAATATTAAACAATGCAGACAAACATGGTTTGAATGGTAAAAGAAGGTTTTCTGTCCAATAATTAGTTTAATTAAGTTCATAATTAACTCTCCATCTGATAATCACATGTAAAATGAAACAATGACTAAAAAGCGAACGAAAAAGTAGCGATACAAATTTGTAACCAGTTTCTGTTTGCCTCCGCAGGAAAAAAGTCAAATCTCTTAAGCTGACCAAAATTGCCGGCGTTAGTTGACTATCGCACAATCGGTCGTAAAGTGGATGACGAAATTGAGTCCTCCAGCAATTAGATCTCGTTTAAATCTCAAAATCTAAGTATGACATTCGATTTCGAATTAAACATCGTGAATGACAATGCAAACCATCTAATCAAAATTACATCTTTTTTTTCAGAATTTTGTTACAAACCCCAACACACTGGAAATTGGAACTTTTGATCCGTCTAAACTAATACGTGACCGAACTGCAATTAAATCGTGTAAAAAATTCGACATTTTTGTATACAAAGATAATAATTTTGTTGTCAACTTTTTGTCCGACAAGAATGCGGTAGCAATTAAGATTCTTCATTGTCCTTTGATTCAGCAAAACATTGAAACATCAAAACGGATATTCTACCCGTCTAAAAATATGGAATACGAAACTAAGTCTGTTAATTTAAACAAAACAAATAATACAAAGTGAGTTAAAACGGGCGCCGACAAACGAAATGCGAAATTACTTTTATGTTTTCGTTTCGAATATCTCGAAACGATAAATTCAACCATTAAATTTCGTTCGATGGAACTTTCGATCGATTGTCAATGTCTAAACGTGGTGGCAGTTTAGCCAAAGTTAAGTCACTTTTCGTTTCAGCGAAAAACTCATTATTTTTCGTTTGGTTTATGTTTTGTTTTTGCTTTTACGAGTTGGTATTGATGAAACAATAAAATTTGTTTTCAATCATTTGCTAGTCACGGAAAGTTACATCTTAGAGCCGCTGCTAATATTTCAAACTCTAGTCAAATAAATAACATTGCCTTAATTTTATCACACACCTTAAATCCCATCGTAAATATCATGCACGATCCTGTAGTATGTAAAACCATTTTCGAATAACTAAGGGTAAATTTTATATAATTGCATTTATAAAGGAAAATTCATACCGATAACAAAAAAACGTTTTATAATAGTCTGGCGTTTAGGCTGAAATTTGACTTGTGTGAAAATGTCAATAGCCCACTGTTGAATTTGCATCGTTCGTGTTAGAATTCTTGTCCTATTTAAATTCTGGTGCGTCTCTTGAATGTGTCCATTGCTGGACCCTTCTATTTATACTCTAAGAAAGACACGAAATTAATATGATGTATGTACACGTAATTCTAAAAATATTTTTTCGTTATTCACCGTCGCATGCCCTATGGTTAATTAATTTTAAGAGAACCGAACTTTATCGATACCGTAATTGTAACATTTGTAATTATATATATCAATAATTCAAATAATAATTATTAACATAATTTAATAATAATGAACATGTAAATATGTAATAAACAAGATTTTATATTCGAAATTGCTACGAAATGTTTACCATCCCTTAAAACACTGTAAATGAATTGAAAATTTGTTCTTGATTTTTGAGATATGTTGTTAATTGTTATTGCAAATTGTATGGCTTTTTATTTGTTGGTGGTATTACAGTTTTCTATATTTTCTACTCGGTCGGTAAAGTGTACATCAAAAATTCAATACAGATGGCGACACTGTTTCCGAATGAAATGTATCACTTTTAAAAAACGATAAATATCCTATAAACAAATAAAAAAATTGTTAATTACATATAAACTTAATATTTCTTAACCAGTTAGTTCCTCTTTATCAGTTTTTAAGACGACAATAATTAGTTCTTAATCTCAACTTTGCAGCATAATTTTTTAATAAACGTTTCTTCATTACGATCCATTAATTTTTATTTCAAAAGTTCATTCAAAATTTGCGACAAGCGGCAGCAGTAACGATACCTATATCTTCCGTCGGCATTTTCAGCTTGATTAATCTTTGATCCATGCAAAGACCAGAAGTCGGCCAGATGCGTTTTTAATAAGTTCGGTTCTAGATGGATGAAAAATTTCACGCTAACTGACAACCCGGTATTTATCTTCCAACTGAAACGTTTTTGGTTACACCTCGAAAGAGAGTAGAACTCATAACAAAACATTAAAATCTTATTTGCGAAACAACTAGTTCTGCTTCAATTCAAAACAGAGTATCATTTTCTTTTTGCGCAAAAAATTTCATTTGCAAACATATCTTTCCTACAAAGATTACCACCAGAAGAACTTCGAATTTTCATTTTCTTTTTCGTGAAACAGAACCAATTATAAAAAGTCAAAGTTTGCGAAAATTCGCGCCGTACTATCGATGTCCCCTAGCGGATGAATGACCAACTAGTTTTAGTCGACAAAAAGCTTTTTACGAAGTAAGAAACAGCTAAAGTTGTTATCAAAAATGTTCCCTATACTAAGGACAAAATCAAGGGTTTATTGTAGTGTACCTGGGTGTAAAACGAAAAAGGATCTACGACTAACTTTAAGTTTTCATCACTTTCCCCAGCCGAACCGAGCGTTTGTACTCATAACCAATGATCTCGGCCAAATGGAGATGGTCGATAGATTAGAGGCTTGGAAGCGTGCTGTGAAGATTGAAAACCCCATCGACGGATATACTAGAGTTTGTTCGTTGCATTTTGAAGCTGATGATTATTTTTTACCAGGTAAATATTTAGGTTATGGTACAAATTTTTGTTATTTCATAATGTAGGTTTTAGATAATTGCAAAACTAAATAATCAGTGTACATAATTTTTGATTAAAAATTTATACTAAAATTGATGAACTGAAATTTGCAATTTTCCAGGCATGCCAACGATGAGAAGGCGACTGAAAGCCACCGCAGTGCCTCACTTAAAACTACCCGACGACCAACCGAAAACTCGAAACCGAAAAACAAAAAAACCCAGAAAACCACGTGGTCCTGGCCGACCAAAAGAGGATGTTCTAAATCTAGATGCAGGGATGTCTCGATACCAACCCGGGCCATTCATAAAAGAAGAAATCATGGATGACTCTTTGATGGGTACAACCGAAATTGGACCACTTATACCGACTCACTTCGTCTCTGTTCCATCCATGAAAATGGAAATAGAAGAAGGAGAAGAAACGACAGAAATCATTAACGAATCAGCTCAACCACAAGCTCCTGACCAAGGAACAATCGCATCTCAAAGAGACTTTAAAAAATTCAAATTTTTCAGCATGATCCGGAACGAGGAAATCCTGAAAACTGTTTCAGGAATTCCATCGTATTCAGCTCTAACAAACATGGCCGACATGCTCCAGGTTATGAAAACTGAACCCGAGGATATCACTTCAAATGTGACCTTAGAAGACAAAGTTCTGTTAACGTTCTGCAAGATAAAACAAGACTTCAACTTTGACCAAGCCGCTGTTGTTTTGAAAACAGAACCAGAGGTTTGCGAACGGATTTTCTTCAACGCTGTACCTTTGCTCAGTTCGTCTCTTCGACATCACATCGCCTGGCCAATCAAAGAAGAAGACGAACCAGAATTCTATCAGTTCAAAGGACTTGACAATGTCAAAGTGTTTGTACATTGCTCTGAGGTTTTACCTCGATCTAATGATTCTGGATCTGTGATGAAAACGATGATTGGTGTTTCATTAGACGGTTCCATCGTGTTCATAAGTGAGATTTTTAACGACAGTTTAAGCGACACTGATATCTTCGAGCAGAGTGGTATCATCAGCCTGTTACAACCGGGAGACGCAGTTATGGCTGGGGAGAGTTTCCAGATCGATGACTTTTGCAAAGAACATAACGTTGAATGTGTCAGACCAGTCAGTTTGAAAAAAGTACCTGAAACGGAGTTGGAGAAAACTATCATTGAGGCAACAAGACTTGTGAAAAGGACGATCAGAAAATTCGAATCTTTTGAAATGTTTAGGAAGGGTTTTGAAAGTAGTTTTTACTCGCTGCTACACAATGTGGTTTTACTTGTTTCTGTAGTTATAAACATGTGTTTGCCGATAACTGATGAGGAATTAAAAGAAGAATATAATTTAGAACATTGTGACATTAATAGAAGAAGGTTGATAAATCCTGAACTATCGCACTAACTTATTAAATTTCGTGATATTCAATTTGTAATTTCTAATTTTCTAAACTTAAATAAAAAGTTTATTTTTGAATTAAACTTGCCCTTTTTTCTAAACTTCCACGAATACATTTTGGAACGAATGAAATTTCACATTTCTTTGATAAAGTACCAATGTATAAGTTCAACTCTTTCAGATCTTCAGAATCCATGGGACACAGTGGTGTACCAGAAATACTTCTGAACTTGCTCAGCAGGTCGAAATCGTTCCAATGCTAATTATTGTCACAAGCTATAAAATTGAAAGTAGGTGGCACACAAAAGACTACTGGACGTCCACTGCCTTGACATCTTTTTTCGTTATAGTAAAAGGGTGCAGACAAAAAAACCATCAAACTTCTGTTCTGTTCATTTTTCATCTCACAAGAAAGTCAGGTGAATGAAACTCGTATTAAAAGGTACGTAAAATCTCATTTCAAGTTCAATTGCAAATTCAAATTCTCTTTGAAAGAACAAAATCTAGTTCTGGAACAAGTTCATTTTGCAGATCCAAACAATTCTAAAAACTCGAACAAGATTTTATACATTTTAAAGCGTACAACGTTTTAAATCATTGTTAATCATCGATTAACATTCTTATTAGAAAGTACCTAAAATCTCATTCCTCTTTTAATTGAAAGTTTTAATTTTCTAGTTTTCGAACAAGTGAATTTTGCAAATCCAACAATTTGGAAAACTTACTTAACACTTCACATGAATTTCGAAACACAAAAATGTCCTAAATCATTGATTATCACTGAAATCGCTTTCAAATTCTCCAAATGATTTAATTCGACACTCAAGAAAATGAATTCCCAGAACAAAGAAACCAAATTAGATGGATTAAATTTATTGAAGATTTCGTTTGTGTCACAGGTCAGTAATGTGAAAGTACATGGAGCTATGAGAAACCTTTAGCTGATTGGATCGCTGAAACAAGAAGTTCCAAAGTCGCCAAGATGCTACCGGTAGGAGACGCGTTTGATTTACAGCTGGTACCAAAAGAAAGGAAAAAATGTCAAAGTAGGGATGAGAAAAGCAGGGCAGTAGTGGCAGCCACGCGACCTTTGCGAAGATTATCGGGCGCCACCCCCACTGGCAGGCTTGACAAATAGTTATTCTGATCGACGAGACTGCTCGCTCGGCGTTTCACACTACCAGGGGGGCACTCTCACCGGATAGAGATGTTTTCAAAATGTTTGGAAGTGATTAACAGTAGTCGCGTGCCTTCCTCAGACGCTTTTCTTTGGCATGTACGATTCGACGAAACATGAATAGAGAAGAATGAAACGAGACACATGAGTGACACAAACGTTTCAAGAATCTTCGCCCCGGGGACTCTCAGACTCAAAGGAATCACGTCCCGAGGGAATCGACAATTATAATGTAAATGCCAATGGACCCATTTTTTCATTTAAAAAACTCGTCGACTTTTGTTCGGCCAATTTTATGTGAGCGCGATCAAGGGTTGCTCGCATTGGCGAGAATGTTACGATTTTGAGAATGATCATTCAGCCTTTCAATAGTTATCGCTGAGGAAACGATAAATTTCAGCAAAGAATTTCATGAACAACAAAAAATCGTTTGTTCCAAACTAGAGACATTAAATAAACTTTATTGCCGATCAATTCAACTTGCTAATCACCGGTTCTGATCTAGATGGTTTGGAGCAAAAAAAAAAGAGAGGAGATGGAAAACACATCTGGTTTGAGTTTTTGTCTTTTGAAATTGAATTTGCAAATGAAAGGGTTCTTGAAACTGGGACCGGGATTAAATTGAAAGTGGGAGTGAAAAAGAATAATAATTGATTGTATGTAAATGGTCGAAGGTATCATTAATGGAGTATGAAATGTTCCAAGAGCTGGCGCCAACTATATTGTATAGAAATCATCATTAAAACTTTTTTAGTGCGTTACATCTGGTTGGACAGCTGTTGGCAAAAAAAACACCATCATCGCCACAAAATTTGAAGATGAATTATAAATCGTAGTGCTAAATAGACAAATGTCTGTTGTGCTTTTTTGTGATTATTTTAATTGCCTTTCTCACTCAGAGGTTGATTAACAGATGAATAATTACCATAAAAAATGTTCTCCTCTTACAATTTCCAACTGTAAACAAAGTGGATCAAAAAAAGGACAATTTTTGGACGAGTTCGAAGTGACGACTAAAAAATTGCCATCTTTTGGCATGTCACAACAGGAGAATTCAAAAACTAAATATTGACTCGATCAGAGAATTTGGAAGAAAAGTGTAGTATCAAGAATTATAAATCGAATACGATTTCTCACACTGAGGTTCACACGACCTTGAGTTTGACAGGTTCGGCTCAGTGACCGTTTTTCAAGCAGCAGTAAGTAGCAAGTCTGCCACCGAACGTGGTTGCACGAACTGAATCTTAAATTATACAACAGCAACGCGATCCCAAAATTTCTCCCCGAAATCTGGGTCACTGGGCCTCATTATGACCTTTGTCAGTGCCCAAAATTTGAGACGTTTTTCTTCCTTACACTCGTCTTTTATGTTCTGTTTCAATTTCCTTTCATCGAGTCAGCTTGACGTCTTATTACCTGCATTCGAATATACATGTGTTCACAATTTTCAAATTTTCTTCCAACTAAAAGTTCTCTTCGATACAGGACTACGGTCAGGTAAAAATAGATGCTATTGGCCCGAGCATGTGTAAGTCTGAATTTGTAGTTTTGCATAAACTGTTTTAATTTTGTCAAAAACAAAATTGTTATGCAAAATCTATCAATTGAAACGAATGAAAAATTAATGGTTCTGTTTTTCCATTTGATATTTGACATTTTTTAGTGCAGACCTATTTAGGAGTTGTGTACCATCATCAAAGCTTTCATCATATGCATTGATGTGTTGCACATTAGCACGCATGCTGCACACATGTGGCCCACATACACATTAACAATAGATACATTTGTGCAAGTAGTTAAACTGTAACATTCTATTATGTAATAGATTATTTATAATTTCAATCCAAATCAATCAACAAATTCAAAATTTAAAATCAAAAATTTCTTCTACATTGATAAAAACCTAACTTTACATTGTTTAATAACAAAAATCAAAACAAAATTCTGTTAAATTTTTGCGTTTATTGTCAAATTTTCAATACCAACTTTCAGATCCTGAAATATTTATCTTTAACATTCTATTATGTAATAGATTGCTTATAATTTCATTTTACAATCAGTCAAAATTGAAAAAAATCAAAAAACCAGTTTTGCCACATTAAAAAACCCAAAACCTTGGAATGACAACAATTGAAATCGCAACCAAAAATGAATAACAGAAACGTGTGCGTTAATTGTGAAATTTCAATGTAATTTTGAGTATGAATCAAGTTGAAGATGCTATAACACATAAAAATTAGTCGAGCTTCCGGCGTGAGAGTGTTTGGGAGGACTTATTGGGTTTTTAATTTGTTTCGAAACGAGAATTCAAGCGGGCTGTTTTTTATTAATCCATCGACTTTGTGGAGAAGGAAGGATAAAATAAAACAACGTCGAAGAATTCGCCGCGTCACGACTACGTGTTCAATGACGGGGTGGATCAAAGTTCAAAGACTGCCGCAACACCGGTAGCCGCTATTACCCAGAGCATCTCGATGTTATACATTAATCGCGCGGTTCCGCTTATTGCTGCATCATATTTATATTTAAAATTAAACGCCTCGTCTTCAGAATGTTCAATTTCATTCGAGACACAAGCGAGCCATCTGAACCAGCCACTTTCAACTTTTCTCTCGACCAACTCTTTCCTTCATTTTTCCACGACGTTTTGGAATTCCATCGCTGACAGAACAATCGAACGAATTATTCAGAAAGAGTTGCAAACAATTGCGTGGGCCATAAAAGTGCACCCTTTCTCGGGTCAAATGCGTGGAGAAAAGTTGATTCACGCTGAGTGAAAATATTCCGTTTGAAGACACTGCGTCACATCATGACAGATTCATGCAAAAATGTGTCCAGTGATGGCAAATGGGTTAGACTCAACGGGTAGTAACCCTTTTGTCCGAAAAGGGTTTCCGGCGCGTTTCGAAAGGTAACAGTGGGGGCGCTCCGAGGAACGGCACTCAGATTAATGGGTTTATGGCGAACCCGTTCGTTCTCGATTGTGAAAACACCATCCAAACTGTTCCATGGACTTTGGTAATAAAATCGATTGTTCCCCAAATGCGATCATAAACTTTTCAACCCGACACATCTTCGTGATCATTTTTGAGCAATCGCCTGGTCACTGTAGCCTGCTCACAATGGGCCTCGACTCCATCATTTTACGTCAAGTTTGAAAGTTTTGAAAAATGACTCTTTTTCCAAAATATTTTTCTTTACACTCATTCTTCAGCCCTTTCTTCATTTGTCTTGTCCAAACAACTCAATCCAAACGAAATCAGATCAAATTTACCTATACTTCAACATTTTCAATCCTCAGATCTGAAAATTGTTCAAACTTGAAATTTGTCTACCGTTTGGAAACTGTTGTTTTTTTGCTATTTTCAGAAAAAAAAAGAAAACAAACTTTTTGGACAAAAAAAAATCACGTCCAACTTGTAAAAGCGTCGAAGAGAAGAAAGAAAAAAAAAGTAGACAAATGAATTGTTGCAATTGTGCGAGGATTGTAAATCAAGAAAACAAAACCACGAAGTGGAAAAAAACTGTTCGCCTCCTCGTGGCGATTTCTTATGGTCGGACGACGGCCGGGCGACGGCCACACGCCGGCCACCATAAACTACCATAAACTCATCAGATCGTAAAATTTTCCTGTTCGCGTTGCGTCTGCCATACGTTCTCATAAATCATCGCGCTCGAGTTTTCGTTCGAAGAAGGTCGCCTCGAAAAAGCGCCCAGGCATTTTATACACAGCGTGTAAGTTCTTTGACAGTTGCTGTTTTGTTTTCGTCTACCTCTCGCTCGGAGTCAAGAAAGTCACTGATGCTCGTGACAATGCCGACAAATGCATAATTTCGGACATGCTCCGTCCTAAAAGTCCGAGTGCAATAAAGTCATAATAAGTCGAGACGAAATTTTTATGGATTTTTTAGTCCCCGAGCTTGTGTTTGGCTCAAAAAAAGGTATTTCCAGCATGTTTTTTAGGTAGGCCCACGACCCTCTTGTAAATCTTCCGCGCCGTAAAAATCGGAACAAACAGATGCTTAAATGAAAGTTAATGATAAATAAACTTGGACTAATTGGAATACTTAATTATGTTGATGAGACAACTAATTTTTTAATCACACAACTTAGACACTTTCTGTTTTAACTTTAGTTTCCAACTTTTATCTTTATACCCTACGAAGTGATTTGTTCCAAAAAGTTTGCAATTTTCATCAACAAAACTACTCCTACTTTTCATTTTTATAAAAAAAATAAACAACAAAATAACTCATTTGTATGTGATTACACAAACTTAGGAACTCAATTTTAGCTTTGCCCTTCAGTTTTCAATTTTCTATCGTAAAATTATTTGTTTCAAGAATTTTGCAATTTCAATCGAAGAGGTGATCCAATTTTTTAAATTTGCAAAAATATAAATAAAGAGAATGAAAAAAAAATCATTGAAAAACAACAATATTTAAGATTGAATGTTTAAAAATGGGGTTTTTAGAGTGAAAAAATGTTCTAATTAACTCTTTCCATAAACAGTATGATTTCAAAGTGCCAATTTCTTATAAGTAAGCATATCAAAGAGACATCTAATAGGCGAACGTGGGAATCGAAAAGCATCGTTGAAATTTGAACCGTGAACTGCGGAGGGGATCGCTAGACCGCCTTCTGTCCCGCCCACGTTATTATAAGACATCTAAAAGAGAGGGAATTATATTCTGTTAAGGAGAAGTGTAATTAATCTATGAATAGATTAACATTTTCATTTGCATTCATTTTTGCGTTTACTCGAGTTTCAATTCTTATGTGCATACAAGCCATTTTTGCAAATTCATTATTTCTAAAACTAACTCATTTGAACTTGTGATTTTTTTTCTTCTTCTTCTTTCCTTCTACACTTAATAGACAAATAATAAAAATGTAACGAAAATACTTCAACTTTCAAAATTCAAATTAGCAAAGCAAAGCGTTTACAAGCCGAGAAATGAAACATCATGTGCAATTTACTTAACAATTGAAAAAACAATTAGTCGCATCAGCTTTAAAAAGTCCATTCAAAAATGGTCCCAGGCAATAAACATGTTTTCTAAAAAAAAAATTTCTCTCAAAAAATGTCAGGCATCTCGTCTCTTGACGTCTAAATTTTCGAGGAAAACGACTGTGCTTCGGCGAAAAAACGTTTCTGTGTCCACTTTTATTATTATAATTTCTTCCGTGGTATCCTTGTTTCCGGATGACAACAAAAAAAAGGTGGAATCAGAAAAAAAAACTTAATTCACAATGTAAAACACACACGTTGAATCGACGTTTAGCATTTTTATCGTTTCTGATTTTTGATTGATTGTGAAGTAAGAGTAACAGGTGTTCACGAAATCACGTATCGAATTTTCACCAATGCTGATGGGCGAGCACTGATAAAACTGACACTTTATGACATTCAAGAAGACACGCCAGGTTGTCACCTTCACTGGCAATTAAATCGTCTTAATGACTTGGTAGTGTGAAGTTAAGACTGAAAGCATGAAATTCCAAATCACTGGGTTGTTTGTAAACGAAACCAGTTTAGCTGATAACTCGATTTGGAGTGAGCTTCAAGAATATCTTCAGGAAACAGGTATTCTAGTTAAGCATCAAATTTTTTAACACCACAAAACTTTTTTTCTCGTCGTCAGATCGAATGTTGAAAATTTAAAATAATTTTTTGATTGTAGAAAGGATTTTTGAACGGACATTTTTGTGATTGAAATTGTTTTGAGTTCAGATTGTATTTATTAAATTTTATGACGGCGAGTAAAAAATTGATCTGAATATTAAGAGATTTGACTTTTTAAATGGACGAGAAAACGCCAGAAATGAGGTGGAAAACGCGTTTGTAAACTTATTTATGGCCACGGTTTTATATTATTGACGGACGTACAATTTCCTTCAACAGTCCAGGTCGTAATAAACTGCTACATTTTGAACAATTTTACGGTCAGCCCGACTACGTTATTTACATTGTTATAAAAAATTTTATGCTCATTGAATGCTCAACATATTCATCGAACAGTTATGATTTTATAACCCCGCTAAGAAAACGGTGGATGACCTGATTAACATTTTGATATAGATGTCTTATTATAAAATTGATATTCGTGTTGGTTGTAAAAAAAAGGGGTCAGATTATAAAACCAAGAAAAGTAAAACGTTTTTCATTTAAAAAACAAATTTTCAAATTTTTTGGACGACAAAAAATTGTTTTTGAAAAATAATTGATGAACTGTGAATTATGATCAACTGTTTTTATTACAAGATAGATTTTTCACTCGAACAGTTGGCGTGACTTTTTGTTTTTTGACAAATTGTAAGCTTTTGATCCTCGGGGGGCTTTCATCACTTAAAAAATAAAGAGGTGTATACTATTTTTATTTGTTTTTTTCCCTCTTCTGAAGTAAATCCGTTTTCAACCTTAAAACACTTTATTATGATGTAACAAATTTGAACTCAGTTTTCTGATGAAAACAAACTAATTTGAAATTATTGAATTGAAATATCAATCATTAAAACTAACAAAACTTGTCGATTTTCTAATCAAATTAATTTGCAGTTTAAATGTTGCAACAAAATTCAATCAAACTCAACAAACTTTTCAAACAATCACTTAATTTTGTTTTAAGTTTTACTTCAAAACTTTATTTTCAACTAAAAAAGTTTGAACTTTGCAAATTTCAGTTGCCTTAAAAAATATTTAGAAGAACCAACAAACAATGCAAAACGAGAGACAAAATCTGAGCTCCACACATGTTACTATTTACCCTGCAACAGCAATAGCACAAAGTCTTTTTTTGGAAATATTTTGACAAATGGATTTTTATACAAACAAACAGAGTTATTAGCACCGATGAGTACAAATTCCGTGGGTCCGGCATCGCAACTAATATTAATGATTTTTGACAGTTTTTTTTTTCCTCCAGTCATCTTAAAGTCATTGGTGAACCAAAAAGGGTTAAAACCGCCTAAATACAACATAAGTTTGTTCCAGCACACAATGCTCGACTGCAGCACTTGAGTCAAAAGATTAATTAGCCAGTGCGGTTTTAGGCGTGGCACTTATGTGGTCAGTCGCGCTAACCACCGATATAATTTATTACAGCCCGTTGAAAAAGGGAAATGTCTATTATTCAACGATGGAAAAACCATTGTTCGTACATTCGCGCGTACAATGCCTTCCTAACTCGACGTTCCCACAAATACTAATATTTGTGGGCAGATACGATTATTATTGCAAAAGATGCACATTCGCCACGCTGTGACATGCCGGAAAAAATTAACGACCACTGCTTTTCCAACTTCGATCTGTCCGTTTTAACAAATGTTTGCGTTTTTTTTTCTCTCTATTTCCAATACAATATTGACAGGGGATATTTCAGTTTCAAACGTTTTTGAATATCATCGTTTTTTCCTTCCTTTCATTTTAACTCTCATAACAAACAACTTATTCATACTCATTTCAAGGAGGCAAAATTTCCTGTTATTTTGATACTCGAAATCGAACCCCCCCCCCTCTAAAAAACCTAAAAAACAAAAGCAAATGTTTTTATCAAAATAAAATTGTTGTCATGTTAAAAGTGAACGAAAAAAAAAGTTTCGCAACATGAGAGAGAGTGCCTAAGGGAGAAAAAGCAAGGTTCAAAAATCTTATTTCGAAACTGAATGAAACGAAGCGGCGGCTACCTCAAACGAGGCTGGTTCAGCTCGGAGGTCTTGTCTCATATGACTTCTCTCGCTTTTTACAATTCCGCTTCTTTATCTCGTGCACGGCGCTTCTTGAGTTTTTCTCAGCCAACAATAGTTGTGGCAGTAACACAGGGAGCCGCGGTCGTGCGGAGATGGATCACGCGCGAAAAAAAATTGAACAAAAGAAAAGGCAAAGGGGAGGCCGAAAGCAGCGCGGCAAGATGATGCGCCAAATCGAGAGATAATGACTAATCAAGTTCAAAAAGAAGACCACGAAACACGAACGGAAGGTGCCAGAACTTTGCGGGCAATCCTCGATGCCCAGCACGTGGACGCTTTTTTCAACCGCACTCAGTCAGTCAAAAAATCATCTCAAAAATTACTAAATCATTTGTTTATTATTGAACAAACATTATTCCGTTTGGTTTTTCAATGAAACAACAATTTTATTGAAAAAACTGAATTTGGATTTCGTTTTTTTAAGGAGACTCAGTCTCCTTATTGCAACAATAATATGATTCAAATGAAGAGAAAAAAGTTTTAATTGTTTGTATAAATCATTTATTTACTATTCAACAAACGTTATCTCATCGTGTTTTACAATGAAACAACAATTAAAAAAAAGTTATTGAAAAAACAGAATTTGGATTTCGTTTTTTAAGGAGACTCAGTCTCCTTATTGCAACAATAATATGATTCAAACGAAGAGAAAAAAGTTTTAATTATTTGTATAAAATCATTTATTTACTATTTAACAAACATTATCCCATCGTGTTTTACAATGAAACAACAATTAAAAAAAAGTTATTGAAAAAACTGAATTTGAATATCGTTTTTTAAGGAGACTCACTCTCCGTTTTACTTATCCCTTTTGCAAGGATAACAACAGTAGTACAATGATTTAAACGCAAAGAAAAAAGTTGTAATTGTTTGTGGTATTTTATAAAACGGTTTCAAGTAATTTTAAATGATAAAAAATCGTACCAATTCAATGGGGTAAAAAATGGAAAATTGATCAAGATTAAATAAAACGTCTCGTAGAAGGTGCAATGTGAATCTTTAATCGTGAGCTAATTACTTGACTGTCCATTACTAGGAGAAAAGCAGTCGGCACCTCAGTGCCGTCATCGCCGTCATCAGCACAATCATTATCATCATCATCATCATTGGCATCCCTCCCTGTCGCTCAATCGTTGCGTCTCTTTCGCACTATCAATGAGCAATCTTGCTCAGCGAAGGTGGAGTTTTGTTTCCTCCTAATTTCGACCCTCGTGTCGGCTACTCGGCTCGGGCCTCTAACACAAGCTCGCACCAGCCTCAAACTTGTCCAGTCATTGATGGTTGATCAAAATAACGCGGATGGGATCACTCTCATTCACTTGCCATGTCTGCCTTTTTCTCTTTCGTTCATCATTTGTCGGCTTCTTTTTATAGGTAGCCAAGTATCCTGCTATCGAAAAATCGCTGCCTCTGATGGTAGACCCGGCATGGAGTGTCACCTGCGACCACCAATTTTGGAAAAAAAACAATTTATTACTTGAAAAACCTGCTGATTTGCGGTTTTCGGACGCGCCGCAACCTATTAATTGAAGAGTCACTGTGAGCGAACACTTTTTCTTCTCCTTTCGTCGGGAAACTAATGAACATTTTACTTTAATGATTACCACATGAAAAATCAAAAATTTTTTTCTTTCAAATCCGTTTTGTGATTTGTGAATCTCTGTATTTGAAATACTTGGTTACGAACTGTTTACAAACTTGTTCTTTCTTTCGGTGCATTCAATTTTTTTTTTTTTCACTGTAAAAGTCGTACCTTACAGTTAAGTTCGTCGGGGTTGACTGGTTGGATTTTAAAATGTCAGTTACAGTTTTTTCGGTAGAAATGTGTTTTTTTTAAACTACGTTCCACAATTCTCGTTGTTCTCACGGTGTTCTCACCTTCTGATGAACTAGAAAATCATTTTTTTAATTAAATTTTTCTTTACTCTTAACATTTTGTTCAGAAAAAAGTTAGTTAAAACAGAAATTGTTTTCGAAATTAAATCCTCTGTTTTTATTTTCGTTTCGTCTTTTTATTTCGTTATTTTTTCTCTCTTTCTTACTTTGGTACAAAATACATATCATCAATCTGAAATCGTTCCCCGCATCCAACGTAAAGAAGTCGATTAATGAATCGGTAGCAGCAAGAAAATCAAGAATTTCTAGGTCGCCGACGTTCGGAACGCAACAACGCGCGAATATGAGTTAATTAGCTTCTGGAATTGGATCATTAAAAATAAGATTTTCAACCTCAGGCTATCAGAATGATGTTCTATAGTGTAAGTTGAACCTACAGCAAAAATTCTTTCAAAACTTTATTCCTGCAAAGTTTTGTTTGAAATTTTTGTTTGATGAAATTTGTTCAAACTTTTTTTTTGTTATTTTATTGTTATTTTTCAAGTTTTGTTTTTGTTTTGAAACAAAAAAATGGAACATAAGTGGACTGTCCCCTTGTCGATAGCATTTAAAGCGACTTGCCTTTTTAAATTAGCCGATAAAAAGAGAACCTATAAAAAGATTGAAAAGGAGAAAAACCGTCTCGCCGGATACCGGTGGGTGTCGGCACTATTTGTAACGTGAGATTAGCGACCACATATGTGCTTGCGTCTACTCGATCCTTATGGTTACGTTCCTTCTGACGTGTAATTTCAAAGGTGACTTTATAAATTGGAATTGTAATTACAAATTTTCTTAATTGCCCTCAAGGCACTATAACTAAATTAACTTATAAGGAAAATTTACCTCAATTAAACACAAAAATAATGAAATATCAAGTTCAACTTGAAATCAAAACTGAAACAAGCTTTAAGATCCTAAAATTTTGACATTTTTAAGCTCAATTTAGAAATTAATTGTCAAAACAAATCAGAAATTTAACTTGAAATACAAATTTAAGTAAGTTTGAAAATCTTACAATTTTCAAACTTTTAGAATCAGTCTAATAATTATGTTACAAAGCAAATCTTAAAAACTGTTTTGTCTAAACAGAAAAATAGTTAAATTTCAATTTCAGTTTGGACTTTATTTAAAAAAGCTTCAAAATTTGTTCAAAATACAACGTTTAACTTTGTTAGAAGTGATTTAGATGTTACGTAACAAAAAACAAATCTGCTTTTGTTTTTTCGCGACCGATTTGAGTTTGGAATTCAGGAGCAGGTTGTTTGCAAAAGTGTGGCAATTTTCTCATATAGCACGCTTGGCCTACGATGACTTGTGCAAAAAAGCTGATGTGATTTTGTGAACGGTACAGAGCGTCGCTTCGCTGTCATGCTCTTGTCCAGCTGACGAAGAGTTTATTGTCTGAAGCTGAGATAAAACTCTAAAACTGAAAAGCACGTATATCGTTTTTAGTTTGATTCCTCTCAAAGTTACAACCCCGGCGTGGGAACGCGCCAAAAAACTCCACTCAAGAATGTCCGTCCACTGTGCCAAAATTTTGCCAAAAAACTCCCGAAACAAAATACCAAAACAACAAATGTTCTAATCTAAATCAACGAATGTTCAATTAAACAACTCAAACAATTTCCCAGTCGTAATCATGACACAGGACAAATTTCAATTACTCGCAAGTATTATACGAAGCGAAACTAATGCCATAATCACGCAATTGTCAAAGACTACATTTTGGAGCTGCGACGAACACTCGTTTTTGTCAGTTGATTACCAAGTTCATTTATTTGTACGATTGAAAATAATAAAAAGTTCGTCTTTCTTGTCGCGTTCGTACATCCAAAATAGATTACGTTTCTTGTTGTTGCGCAGTAGCAAAAGAAAAGCTTGGACAGTAATCACGGTAATAAACACAAAAGTCAGTTAATTTTAAACAAATAAGTTTGTGCCTTTGCAAAACGTTTACTTCACAAATGAGTTGTGTAGCTGGCCTACCGCAGTCTTGCCCAATTTAAAGCGTCATTTGGCAGCCACTCGTCGTACCGCGCATCATCCGAGCGTCGCGACGTTTAAGTATCTGAGAGTGCTCCTAAGATAAATCACAGACCACACGCGCGAGCCAAGTAGCGCTTCTTGCAACTCTCCTCGCTAACACGATAAACACCCACACTATTAAAATCCATTTTTTTTTTGCTCCACAAAGTCGTCGACAAATTGCTCCTTGGACGAAATGCCCCGTGTAATGTTCTATCTAATTACTTAATTCTGCCATCATCGACTGTTACCGAACTTGTGTAAAACCATTTTTCAAATTTTCATTTCACTTTGTTGGCTTTTTTAGAGAGATTTTTTTCCTTTGTGTGAAAAATTTTAATGAATTATTTTTTGAACGAAAGAAGAAAATGGTCGAGGCAATTAATTGGTAATTTGTATAGATTGTTTCTTTTTTGTTTTGCCTTTTTAAGGATCATTCTCTTAGACTTTCTCACACCGAAATCCAATTTTACAAAATAATATCAAGCGCTGTTAATGAGAAATAGCCGCTGACTCACGCGGCATCGCAGTAAAAACTTTTAAGGTGGCAAAACAAGCAGCTTAACCGGCGGTCCAATGAGAAAAATTGATCCCTCTTTCCGCTCAATCATCTCGAGTTTCCTCATCTCCAGGAACATTCACTCTCTCTAGTTTTGACAACGATCTGACAAAATCAATGGAAATCACACATGCAACTAAAATTAGTCAATTCTTTTTTGTTACAAAATCCAAGGAATGCACTTGAGTTGAAATTGAAAAAAAAAAGTAACAAAATTGGTTACATCAGGTGGTCCTCACGATTCATCAGGAATTCGTTTTTGTGATTCGCTGTTTTTTCGCACTCGTCTGACGCTTCTGATTGAGGTAATCGACGGAAGTTGGTATAAAAGTGCGCAATATGAGGATGTCGATGAAGAAAGGCGAGTCGAAAGCGAGGTCATTCGAAGTCACGTTATAGGTGCAAAAAAAACTTGGCACCTTCGTTAGTTGTCAAGATTTGTACATTTCTCAGGTAAACTTTCACAGGTTCTCGCATGGACCCCTTCAGTACTGGACCATCTGAAACAAAATTCAATTCTCAAATTACAAAAATGTAAAACACGAAAGCTGTATTACAAAAATAATGATTGCATTATTGAAAGACATAGAAATTGAAAATAAATTTAGATTGAATGTTTCAATGAAGTACCACTTGCTGGTTAGGAGAAAATGTACCACCAAAGTCACGTCGATTGTCAAAGAGCGAAACCGTAGGTGATCGCAGAAGGAAAAGGGTGACTATTTGTTCGTTCTGACTCGACTAAGTTTCCCTTCTTTCAGTGCTTAGTTTCAAACCAGGAAAATGTTTTCTCGAAACTTGGCGAACAATGGGAATTATGAACGATAATGAGAAATATTTATGATTTTATGACTTAATACATTAAGGGTTTCGAACGGTCGGGTACGTTAAGCCTGATGCCTCTGACTCTTTCAATGATGGACATCACACTGTAGGTCCATTTTTAGAGTTCCATTTGCACGAACGAAAGACAGAAAAGGTTTATCATTTTCCATTCATTGGAAGTATTCACTCGGGCCAGCTGCATTTTCGTAGAAAAGTCAACGATCATTGTGGGATTCAGTTGTTCAAAATCAATTACAGGAAATTCTTAAAACTATTAGTTTTATTATTACATGATTAACTCGTTGATGAGTTGGGTATTGTATTGTGGTTTTGCTTGATAAAGTTTCAGACTTGATTTCTTAATTTGAAACACCTAATTCTTAACACTACTGATCATTTGATTAGTTTTTTTTTTCAGAATCAAAATTCAAACTGCTTAATTGGAGGTAATTGAAACTTCAACCGGTTTAGAAAAGGTGAAACGTTTATCTCAAAAGCATATCTGCAAACGTTTCAAAAACAAAAACATAATTCAATTTGTCTAATAATGATCTAAAGGCAATTCTTAGAACTCCATTTGGTTGTACTGTACTTTGAAGAGTGCAGTTTATTGGATTAGTGAGGAATTTTTATTGAAGTCCCTTGGACCTTTCTAAGTCGTACTCATCCTACTTATGTCACAGAAATAACAAACAAGCATTTTATGGATACCGAAAACAAACAAAAAAGCATTTGCCGACGGTTAACTCCGGTTCGAGAACACGTGTCAGAAGTCAGTCAAAGTTTTTCCAGTCGTCACACCGACGGAAGCTTTTTTAAAAGGGATTACAAAACCTTGACAATACCTGCCATTAACTTTTTTGAGCTGTAAACCCCCTAAATACACAGATGTTTTTGCTTTCATTTCGGACTCAAAATATTTTGGGTATTTTTGACTATTTTCGGTTCAAAAAAGTTCCTTACAATTGCAGCCTACACGTTCACACCTCGTTTTGGTCACTTATAACTTCTTTTTGTTTCTTAGGATTTATTACGAAATTTACTACCAATAAAAAAACGACACATTTTGGAACCAAATCGAAAATCTTTTTTTGTCCAATTGAAAAATGAAATGTTCAATTATAAAATTAAAAGAAGAGGTCTTTTGTAATTCGATCTCGTTTCATGGATGAGCGATGAAAAAGTGATCAAACACGTTGGATATCGATGCCGTTATCAATTAAGAAAGCAAGGAGCGAAGAGGATTCTAAACGAGAATTATCATAAGCCGGTTCTTTTTGTTCGAAAAAACGATCAAACGGAAAATGTATCGTGAAATTTGCAACGAACGCGACCTGGTGTTTGCACTGATGAGAATCTGGTTACTTGCAAAAGTACACGCTCTTGAAATTCTAAAACACTCGTTCCATGAGAAACCTAACGATCCGCGACTTAGCACACTATTTCATTCTTATTTCTAATTTCGTATTTTATCAGACCAGTCGATTTCACTCACCTTTTTATATCAAACCAACATTAAAAAAAAAAAAAAAAACAATCCTACCTCTCTGTTTCAACTCCACCATTTTCATTCTATCAAAATTCTCATTTTTTCTCGACTTATTTATTTATTTATGTCTTATTAGAATCAATTATCAACAGAACAAGTTCTGAGACGTAGGTGTTCGGTTATTTTGTCATCTCGCTGCCGTTATGATTCGTCTCGACTTCTTTTTTGTCCGCAACGTGCTCGAGTTGTGATGTGAAAATGGTATTTTTCTGAGGACAGCCATGTCCGACGACAGATAAGATTTATACCTTTCTTCCTTGGCCCCCCATCGATCGGCTGCTGCATGCGCTTCGTCCTACCTCTTCGGGGGTTGGATCTTTCCTCTCCCAAGAAATCCAGCAATGCGACTAAGGAAGAGAAGAAAAAATGAAACATAATAGAGCCTTACTTGAAGCAAAAAAGGCACTTTAAAATACCAATGTGCGTTACGGTACCTTTATGACTCAATCGCCGATGTACGCGCGTCGAACAAGACAAAGCCAACAAAAATCGGTATGCTTTCACACTTGAAAATCCACATACCAGACAATTTCCAAGCGCATCATTCGTCCCGTTAGGATCCATTAAACCTGAAACAGGAAAGAAATTGGAAAATCATTTTTGAGTTTTTTGGTTCCTTCAACCTTCATCATAGTTTCATTTGTTTTTAAAACGAGACAATTAGTTTTATAAGAGAAAGAAAGAAACGAACGAAACAGAAAAGTTTTATTGAACTTAGTCATCGACTAAAGAGTGACTAATGTGGCTGGTTGACTCAGTTACAAATGGCACAGCGTTATAAAATGAAATTCACAATTTTATAACCGACTCAAATGTGCATAATTGTGTTGTTATATCTTTCTTTGACCGAAGATATTTGTGAATCTGAACTGTCCTTTGGTTTCGGACCGTCAGACAATGGACAATTAGAGGCCTGTTTTGGCCGAGGAGAACAAGCCTGAAATCGAACATTTTCCTGTAACCAATACAGTGTTAACTCGTTTGTGGATCCCAGCCACTGTAAAGTTTTACAACTGATTAGTTTTATTTTAACGACACAAACATTCAAGCATTAGGAGTCGACCTTTGGTCTATTGTTTCGCAGCAATAATTCCCCAAGCCCGAAGATTAGCCGATTCTTTTTTCAAAACAATGCTCCACTCATTTTCAATGGAAACAGAAAAACAAACTTGACTTCAACCATTCCAAACTCGACCTTTTTTCCTTAATTCCCATCCAAAATTTATGATTGCAGATTTGAGTCAGATTAAAAACCACTTTCACTTTCGTCTCCAAAATGTTTCCTACTCGTTATTTGTGGACTCAGATTTGTTTGTATTTTCTGTTTTGGTGAATAAATATCGTTCAACTCGTTCACGTTTGATTTGGTTGACAATTGGTTTCCAGAAAGGAACATTGGGAATAAAAAAGTTCGAAATGGAAAATAGACGAGATTCGCATCTAGAATGCGAACAAACATTTGGACGGTTTTGAAAGTGTCAGAGGAAGATTATGTCGCGACAATAGATAACAAAGTGCAACGAATGAAGTTGATCGAACATTGGGCCTGGATTGTGGACTTTTAAACGAGTCACTTTTCACTATTCAAGCTTATGGCTCAATCAATCCCTCAGGTTCAAAGCATCGAAAAGACGTTTCGAACGTGCTGCTTTTTTCATACCATTGTGTGCGAGTTGTAAAAGCCATCATATAGTAATTTCGTCAGTCGTAAAAACCATACAAACATATACACTTCATTGACAAATTTAGTAGCTCTTTATCGATTTCGAGTTAGTGTCTTCTTTCAGATTTTTATCTCTTAGTTTATACCCCTAACGAGTTAAAAATAAAAAAAAGGAGTTAAACAAATTTTGTTTTTGAAAATAACTGTATTTACCGATGAAAAGGATTTTTTTCAAGCAGAGTGAAATTTGATATTCAAAAAAGTTAAAAAATGGCTTCGGTTGAACCCCATTGAAGTCGCAGTTCTTCCGGGAACTCTTTCGGAGTCATATCAGAAGCCGAGGTAAACCTTTATAAACTAATCAAAACTCTTTTTTGTCATCTTTCCGGAAAAAAAACCACGCCGACTTGATTGATAGAGATCACTACTGGTTTCTGACAAAATAATTCTCCAAAACTCTCGTGAAATACCCTCAGCAGAAAAAAAAGGGTCGAAAGAAGAAGAAGAAGAGAAAAAAAAAAGAATCCTCACGGAAGTCCGAAATAATTGTATTGATAAATTTTTATTGGGACAAAAAATGTTTGGCTCGCGATGTACACAAAGGTGATTTACAGTGGCTTGTTTCAAGCCAAACCACCCGATTATAAAAGTCAAACCTTTTTCTCGAGGTGTGTTTTAGTAGTCGAACGGGAGGGAGGAAAAAAAAAGTCGACACGCTCGTTGTAAAACATTGTAAGCATTGTAATTATAATATTTAGGTAGGAAACGGAATCGATCACAATGCGAGAAATATTCGAACGGCTATTCGTCATTTCTCCCTTGGAGAGAATGGGCAAACAATGAGAACGGCTATAAAAAGTGCGGCGAGACGCAAATGCTACGGACGCTTTTAACCTTGGAAAATGTTGCAGGAACAGTAGTTTCCTCGGTGTACCAAATCAAGAGACGAATCTGGGTTTTGCATGAGTAGCGCGAAGACATTAACAAACTGACGTATCGAATAGTGTCGACGGGACACCGCCGACGAGTTTCCGCCTCGTGTAATGGTAAATTAACTCCCGAATTTTTCTCAGCTGCGCGCCTCCCAAATCTATGACAATACTGAATACATAATGATCTCAGAGAAAACTTTTTATCCGACACTATTTATTTTTATACTGATTGTTCATCATTCCCATTATCTTGTACACAACTCAAATCTCAGATTTGGAAATCTTCCTTTTTTTACTTCTTATACCTTTTCATAATATTTTTATTTTGTAATAACCGATCTTTTTTACTTATCAAACTGTAAAACTGGCTGAGACTGAAATTCTAAAGGTTAGAAATCAAATTTTTAAACGTTCAATTCAGGAATCAAAATTAAGAACCAGAAATGAAAATTTCAATTGATCCTTAAACTTTTGTCGAATTCTGAATTAAATTTTCTTTTTCAGTTCTTTGTATTTTTGTTATACCAACAATGTTGACCATTTTTGTAATCAGATTTTCAGTCGGATTCGAGGGTTAGAAATGTAAATTAATGTTTGATTTATCTGTATCAAAACCAATATAAATTTCAAGAAAGGAGTCTATACACCTGTAATTTTTCACGGCTGTTCAGTAGTGAAACAGATCTATAGTTAGTGATTCAGATGCGAAACGCGATTTGATTTATTATTAACGATAATGAAAAAAAAAAAGGCGGTCAAAAAAGTTTGTACCGGAATTCGCATGAACGACCGTCGGCTTTTCTCCTACACGATTTCCGCGCGTTTCAACTTGTCCACTGTTGCATTCGCGCCACAATTTCACGGAACGAATCGCGGTTTGGCGACGATGGTTCACGCCCGATTTTTGCGCTCTTCAGATCATTTTCCGTCGCCGATTTATATAAACACCGGCCGCGCAAACTCCAACACGTCTTTGAGGATGCGTGTCCGACCATGTCCAACCGTGTCTGAAATCCAACTTGTTACAAGTCTCGCGACCAAAAATCATATGAAATATGATCCCATTTTTTATTACAATTCATTCAACCCTCAAAAAAAAACTTCAAAACATGTTCATCAAAGACAACAAAACAATTATTTGTTTATACCAAAATTTAAGTCGAATTTTGTTTGAAGTTTGAATTGTTGAAGTATGAAAATTGAAGAAAAAAATGTCGATTTTTCGCCCACCCAAAATGTTT
Organism: Telenomus remus; assembly: GCA_020615435.1. Lineage (NCBI taxonomy): Eukaryota > Metazoa > Arthropoda > Insecta > Hymenoptera > Scelionidae > Telenomus > Telenomus remus. The sequence goes on from CM036337.1 coordinate 14,096,499, forward strand.
ACATGAAAAAATAATAAATGTTGAATTAAAGCTGCGTCTAAAAGTTCGAGCGTTAAATGTATTCACCGACAGTGAATAATGGTGGTTCAGTAAAATGCGCATAGATCTGGCGTTTTATACTTATTAGTTTATGGTAGACAGTATCACAAAACACCTTCACTAATTGGATTAGCCAAGGGTACACAAAGTTGTCACATCGGTTCGAAATATTTTGTAATAACAGAAATCGTCGGACAGTGAGGACTTTGTTGTACAAGTCAACTACGATAGAATCTTTGTTCAAACCGACGATTCAAAGTCGAATAACATTTTCAACTTCACGCTTTGATTTCCAATCGTCAGATCGAAATCATTGTCGTTTATAAATTTATATCTCAACTTCTGGATGGCTTTCTACCGGGTTTTCCTGGGCTTTCACCTGTTCGATTTTCATTTTCAAACATAAAACCTTTTTCCACCACAAAATTTCAACCCTTAGTACAAAAAAATAACGAGAAAAAAAAAACTTAAAAACAATTCCTACTTTCTAGGGTGATGAGTAGTGTTTTTTTGTAAATCAACAATATGGTTCAACAGCTGTTACAATCATTTACAATTTTTTCGGTGGAATATAATTTTCGGTATAACGTGCCTTCATGTCATTACAAAATGATTTGCTAAAAAGTTCAAACAATTTTTCAAAAATCAAAAAAAAAATTTGGAAAGAAAATTCAAAAATGTTTAAAACTGTTTGAAAAATGAAAATGACTTGGGAAACGCGTGAAATTAAAATTAAAAAAGAAATAAAAAAAAGGTTGTTCAATAAATAAATTTTCCGCCATCATTGGGAGACGGTGAGTCAAAATTGGAAGATGGCGTCAAGGCATTTTACTCGATGGAGGCGCTCATCTGTTTAATTACTGTTACTTTAACCGTCATGATTCGGCTGCACGGATATTCGTCGGTTTAATATTCGTAACAGTAGTCACTTACACGCGTCACGTTCTTTTTATTCTCCAATTTTTTGTCTAACAACATCTAACAACGAGATAACCACCGATACAAAACGAGAAAAACGAGAAATTACATGATCCTAACATCAGAACAAAAAAAGAAACAGATTTTGCGCTCATCGTTTGTTTGTTATTTTGAAAGGATTAAATAACATCCCACTTGATTATTCGACGACTCGGTTTGTTCGACAAAAAATTGTTTGTCAATGACACAAAAAAAAACGTTATGTAAATGTTTGTAAATGCGTAACATTGTATAACAATAAATTGACAAGTGGAAAAAAAATCGTCCGTTTCTTGCATCATTTCAGCGGGTTCCCCTTTTGTCTTTTGCATCCTGGCGTTGTACACGCGTGGTGCATCGTCACTTCCTTGCGTCATATATGCACATATTTACCCACCATGACTATTACAAGTGCGTTTGACAAACAATTTTAGCGATGAAAAAAAAAGACCATCAGAAAATGTTTGTTGACATGCAATCATGCACGTCCAAAATTCGAACCTACTTATTGTTTTCTTTTTGTTTCTTCTTTATTTATCTTAAAATTGGCATCTTCAATTTCAAGCTAATTTTCCAAGGCGACGATACTTTTGTTGAAACAAATTCTAAGAAAATGGAGTATGTGTAAAGTATGAAAATTGAAAGTCAAGAAGCATGAAAGTGTAAAAAAGAAGTCGAAAATATTGTTCTGGAAATTTTGGGTAATCCTCTGGCCGACTACCTAGACGAGGGGTTTGGAAAATTTTTCAAGATAAGTCTCGTTGGAACAATAGAAAGTAAAATAAAGGGTTGGATATTGTCAGCGAAGTTGCCTTCTGTCGCCATTAGGACAACAACAATCCTGACTTTTTGTCAAGGTGGATTTGGCCTTTTTGAAAAACCTATCCGTGAGATTAAAAATGACAAATATTTCTATTGTCTCGCCAAGAAGACAAACAGATAAAAAGGATTAGGATACTCAGGCGTATTGTTTGTTAAAACTCTCGAATGGGAGTTTTCAGTATTCATTTTTCCGTTTCTCTGATGTAAACAATAAGTCAGTGAAAACAATGAATTCAAACGTTAGCAAACGTTAGCAAATTTACTTAATAATAATTTTCTACTTTTTGAATTGAATTTAACAAGAATTTAACTTTTTGAATGTTTCAAAGCAAATTTCAAAAACAACAAAAATTATTTAAACATTCAAGTAACAATGACATTGTTTTGCAAATAACTTCATTTAACAATTGTTACTTGATGGTTTAATTCTAAGAATTCAAAATTGAAAGACAAAACCGATGGAAAATATTTGAAACGACTTCCCACTGAATTTGGACTTTTTGGACGTCTCAAGAGTTTCAAAAATTTCAAAAACGACCAAAAATGCATTCAAAAAAGTTTGGCAACAACGAATGTTGTTTTTGAAGTCAATTCAAAACCTGAAATTCGAGTTGAGAAAAGAAACCAACCAATTTTCCACATCTCCAGGCTACTACTTGAATCTAAACACTAATTCCCAACTAAAAAACATGATAAATGAAAAGAAAACGGATCTCATAAAAGATTGACTATCAATTACAATCAGTGGCATTATCAAGTCAGAGTATATCCAAATAACAAACAAGTAAAGCGATAACGATCCGTGGATCGGTGAAAATGCCTTGAGAAAGAGCGAGAGAAGTGAGGGGGCGTGTCTAAAGAGCACGCTCATCGACCATTGGTCACCGTTGATGGATCCTTAGATCCACCACTTGGCTAATATAACTGACACGTAGGTGTGGCTAAAGGCTAGTTAGGCTGCCACTTTGGCGAGAAAAAGTTAGTTACGGAGCGAGTCCCTGAGTGCAACTTGGCAGAGCTCTCCGGGTCGGCAAGTGTCCAGCACGCACGCGTTCTAGATCATCGAGGAGCAAAGCTCAATTCGTGTGCAGCCAACGATCAGTCCACTCCGGTGCAGGCTACCAGAGTTGAATTTCGAGTTCTAAAAAAAAAGTGATCGCGTCGGTGTGCCAGCAAAAATTCGTGCGGAATTTTCAACCACATCGAATCGTCAAGTTTAGTGCTCAATTTTGTGCTGTGCTGAAACAACCAAGTTCAGGACAAATTGCGGAGTTTAGACTGTGCTTTGTGAGATGACTGTTACAAACAATTATTCCATCATGCGACCATGCTTTGCGGCTTATCCATTCCAAGGTAAAACTCCACTTTTAATTTTCTTTTAAGTTTCCACTTTTTTCAATTCCACTCGCTTTTTTTTAATTCAACATTTTCTGAAAAACTTCGACATTCATTTTTCAGTCTTGCTTTTTTCTGTTTATTATTGTTTTTCTGTTTATTTTGTTCTGGCGATTTCGATTTGAGAATCTAAACTTGCATGATACCGACCTTGATTAGGAAAGAAATATTTGGCTGAACCAAAACAAACGGAGTTATCTTGGAGAAAAGATTGTGGCGAACGAGATCAAAATGAATGATTAGAAATAATGTAGGATTAGGTCGTTGAAAGGGAAAAATCGTGGGTTTTCATTAGGCCGAAGATTTTGAGCACTTATTGGGCCCATTCATCAGTTTATTGCAATATTATGCGCGATGCTCATTTGTGTTAGGTACTGCGACGTATACCTGGGCGAGAAAATTTTCGGACCCGTTGAGAACTTGAGATATACAACGTTACCTGCCCCAGACGTGACAAACTCCGTCAATAAACGGTGCCATAAATTACAATTTCATACCCTCGACTTTGGGCATTTTCTAACAAAAAAAGTGAACTTTTCAAAAATCATTCTCACTTTTTTCCGTCACTTTGGTTTCTCCATTTTCAATTGTTTTGATTTTTGTTCTTGACTCTTTTTTTTTGTGTTTAACTTGATTGTAACTTTTGAAACGACCTTCTGCCCATTCTCAATTAGCATTATCTGAAAGAAAACTTTTGTTGCGATAAAAAACGAGGATACGCAAGTGTGAATATGTGCCGATTGTTTTGTTTCGTTAAACATTAAAATGGACCGTCAAATCACTTTACATTTCTAAACCTTTGTTGGCTTAAGTGCCGAAAATACCAGGTAACAGAAGCCCAACAAGTGGCATTCGAGCATTCCTTTAAAAATTTCGTTTCCGTCGTGTCGTCGTTTACGACGGTACCAATATTTCAAAAATTTACAGTCATAAAAGTTCCCTCAACGTGGAATCGGAAGAAAAGCGGAATCTGAAGAATGGAATAGTTTAAATTTTTCCCCAAAATCGGTTTTTTTTTCTTCAATTTTTTTTACCAATTTATTGTCAGATCCAATAAATTTTGTAAACAAAAAAGAAAAGAAGAGACCATTTTTTTCAAGTTGAAGATGTTCAATTGCACCTGCGAGAAAAGAACAGATTTCGCCTCAGGGGAAAATGTAAACTTTTTAATCCCCATTATTTTCGTCGTCGATCCAAGTGCTTTATAGTTTCTTTGCCTTTTTAAAAGCAGCAATCGACGTAAATGAATACATTGCGAAAACTTGGTGTTACCATATGCCAATTATTCGTTCGGTCGTTTGGTCTTTCACCGACGGCACTTTTTGTCCGGTTATAAATCTAACAATCAACTGATTCAAATTCTCCAACATTTCAACTCACAACTAATTCTTCCCATTTTTCAGTTTTAAACAAAAAAGACCCTTACATAATTTTACAAACTAAATCAGTCACAAAAAATAAAAAAAATTTCAACCTAACAAATTATTCTTTAATTCTAACACTGAATCCGTTACTGTTTCTTAATTTTGCGTGAATAAATTTGAACTTAGGTATTTTATAATATTAAAAATTAAAAATAATTGTTGATTTACTAATTTCACAAAGATAGTCACTTTAAAAAGTTCTAAAAATGTCATTCTGATGAATTAAAGTCTAAATCTGAAACTAAATTAATAATTGTTATTTATTTTGCAGAAATGGGTTCGATACCGGGTCAAGGTCGAGTGAACCAGTTGGGCGGCGTATTTATCAATGGTCGTCCACTGCCTCACAACATACGACTCAAGATTGTTGAGATGGCGGCTTCCGGTGTGAGGCCTTGTGTAATATCAAGGTAACTTAACAAGCTGAACAATCAACAAAACTCGTCCAAAAAAAAAAAAACACAAAATCAATCAAAAAGGAACTTGAAAAAAAAAAACACATTTCAATTTTGATTTCAGACAACTGCGAGTGTCCCACGGCTGCGTATCAAAGATCCTGAACAGGTACCAGGAGACGGGGAGCATTCGTCCAGGAGTGATCGGTGGCAGCAAGCCGCGCGTTGCGACACCAGAGGTAGAGCAGAGGATCGACGATTACAAGCGCAATAACCCCGGTATGTTTTCGTACGAAATCAGGGACAGGTTAATTAAAGAAGGTGTCTGCGAGAGAAGCAGCGCGCCAAGTATCTCGGCGATATCGCGGCTTCTGCGAGGCCGCGGCGACGCTGACGATGACGCCAAATTGGGAGAGCGTAAGTGTAACAGCTTCCGGTTCACCAACCCAAAAAAGCAAGAAACCAAACAAATTCAAAATAAAGTAAAAAACAATCAAAAAAAAAAAAAAGAATCGCAATGATCTCTCGCTTCGCTTCCGCATAAGCCACCGTTAGGGAATTGGTTCCAGGTAGCCGTCGATTGTCGAATCGACCCCCGATCGATCTATCATTAGGCCCCTTAAAGAGTCGTGAAATACGGCGGGACCACCAGCGCGTAATCATCGGTCGCGCTGAATGAATAAATTAAGTGCTCATATTAATCGCTCACGTGTTTCTTCGTCTTGAAATTACGGGCTTCTGCGAATCATCGGGATGCATGGTAGCATCCGCGTGCTCTGTAATCTTCTCGCCGACTCCGCACCGTGGGTGAGAGCCCACGTCAATGAATTTCCCCGATCCATCACCCTTCAATCGATCCAAAACAATTCGTAATTTTTGTTATTCGTAATTTCTGTTTATTTTTCTTTGTTTTGTTTTTAATTTCGTTCTATTTTGTTTTATAATTATTTTTATTGTTTATTATTGTTTCGTGTTTTGTTTTTGAGTTGGTGTTTTTTGTTTTTGAATTTTTTGATGGTTCCCAGCGCGAGAAGACAAATGAAATGTGTATCCAAGAAATCAAGTTGGTCGTCCACAGGACCGGTGAAGATGAAAGCGTCCATCTGACAAAGAGAGATGACAAAGTGATGCGCGCGAATGCGAATGAATGGAAAAAAATGAACGAAGGCATGGCCGGGCGGTGATAGTCGGCGGCCAGCTAAAAGAAAAGGCGCTAAATAAATGAAGCGACGGGAGGGAAAAAACCGGAGCACCAGTTGGTTTTTGAATAACGTCCAGGGTTTCTCGTATCCTAGATAACGACCTGGGCTGATTCAATTATGCAACAACCATGCGCGCCCTTTGTCGAGTCGCTGAAAAATATCGGGTTATTTGTCATAAGGCCCACGAGGAAATCGGCCTTTATTAATCATCCTCTGACGTAATCTCTGAAATCCGAATCCAAAAAGTCTAACAAATTTTTTCACTTCAATAATTTTTATTGAAATTGAAAATGATTTGAATTAAAAAAACATAGTAACAAACAAAATCGGTAAAATAACAAAAAATAAATGGAAAAATCGAATTTTAATAATAAAATCGGTTGCAAAATGTGTCGGCTTATTGTTTAAGATCGGTTGTTAAACACCCACAAGAGAGTTTTCGTCAGAGAAATGTGTCGCGAAATCGAAAATGAGTTTTTCAGCGCGCTGAACAAGAACAATATTTATGCAACGAAACGGCGATCGCGGGGGCAAAAAAGCAAAAAGCGATTATGCCTAACGGTTACATGATTGCCAGTTACGATAAACGCATTGCGCAATTGGATTATGCCCACTTGAGTAACGCGAGTTTCACGCGACAATGGTGTTTCACGATCATTTGTTTTATCCCCCCGGCCGATTTTTACAAGAGATGTCATTGCGGTACAATCAACTGTTCTACTAACGTACCTCCTGACTGCTTAGTAGCTGGCACTTAACACGCTCATCTCTCTTAGACACTTCTAACTTAACCCTGCCTATTTCAACAATTATGCAATACAAATTCTCAAGATTATTTCTCTTGAAAAATCTCCGAAGGCAAAGGAACATTTTTTGATGATGAGTTTTTTAAATTTACAGTGAGATTAAGTTCGGGATCAGATTGCGAAGACGAGCCAGGTATTCCATTGAAGAGGAAACAAAGGAGAAGCAGGACGACATTCACAGCTAACCAACTAGACGAGCTGGAACGAGCCTTTGAAAGGACTCAGTACCCTGATATTTACACCAGGGAAGAACTGGCACAACGCACTAAGTTGACGGAAGCCAGGATCCAAGTTTGGTTCAGCAACCGACGGGCTAGACTGAGGAAACAAATGTCTTCCACCAATTCGAATAATTATGCTAACCCGAGCCCGTACCCTTCGCCCTACATGGTCAACCCAGGTGGTAACTCTCAACTTCTTCATGGACCTGCCAGTCATCATCATCCTCATGCTCAGAGCTTGCCGACGGATGCCTTCTCGTCTTCACAAGGTAACACTCAATTACAAATTTGTTTGACTCCCAAATGTGGTGCAAAGTTAACTATTTTTGTTTGAGTAACTTTTTCATTTCGTTAAAGAACATTCAATTTGTTTGGAACACAGAATTATATACTTTTTTATTAAAAAAACGTGTTGCAAAGTTGAGTTTTTTTATTGAAGTTACTACTTTTTGTTTTTGGAATTTCTATCGTTGAGGTGATTTAGGATCAATGGTCAATATAAGACAAAGTTTTTGATGTAAAAAACTCGTTGCAAAGTTGAGTTTTTTAGTTCTGAAAAAAGTGACTATTTTGTTCAAATTCAATCATTCTGGTGATTTAGTAAGAATGTTCAATTCGTTTTTCGTTTCAATTTTTTGCCAAACGGAAGAGTAATTCACATTGAAACTGCAATTGGCTGAAAAAACTTCAGAAACAGTAGCTCAACGGGGGCTCGAAAAACAATCGGACGAGCGACTTTAAACCATTTGCAACACGCCAAGTCATGGCTGCAATATCCGCTCAGTATTTTCTGATTCGGATCATTGAGTCCCAAACAAAAAAAGCACCGAACCAAGCACCGAAAAAAGCGCGATTTCATAAACCCAACTAATACGAGTTCTCTAATTTCAGCACCTAATCTGTACCCGCCCCACCCGTCGATGTCGCACCAGCTCTCGATGGACTCGAAGTTGCCGCCAACTTCGAGTACCTACTCGCTACCAACGCCGATCTCCTACTTGGCGCCATCCAGTTCGTCCTCGCCCTCGAGCCAGATGACCTCGAGCCCGAGTTACCAACCCCAGTCGATGCACCAGCTTCCGATGATGGGGTCGAATGCCATGTCGGAGCACCTGACGCCGTCGGCGGACCTGCCAATCAGCTCGGTCTCACCGGTGCAACAGTCAGCTCAGCATCAAAACGAGTCCCCCACGTGGAACATGCCGTTCTCCAGCTCCAAGATCAACCTGCCCAGCCCGCCGTTGCAGCAACCGCACCAGCAACACGGCCATTACGCGACCCAGAGCCTTCAACAGCTGAACAGACCACCCACCCAACCGTTCTTCTGGCATTAAGTCAGTTGTGGCATTAACGTCAGTACTGTTATTCCCAGTTTGCGATGATTTTGCCGATTAACACGCTGATGATCGACGGGTTCCTGTAATAATGCATGGTGAAGAGTAACTATGCTTTAGGGAGCTCGAAGTTGCTTCACTGCGATTTGTAAGCGGCGGGTTTTTAGAAGTTAGGATTGAAGTAATGATAAGTTGTACATAGTTTTTTGAGGTCGTGCTGGATTAGGCATGCACTGATGAAGAAACTGGAGAAACGTTCTCGGCCTTTTTTTTTGTTCGTTTATTTACTATTTTTTTAATTGATTGTATTATTGTATTATTGTTATTTTATTTTTTCGTATTGTAATTATTATCTTGGTGGATGTGATGTCTGCTGATGATCACTGCATGAAAAGTGATATTAAGTGTAAAATTACTGGTTAAGGTTTTGTACATAAATAATTGTATAAGGTTTTGTAAATAATTGTTTGCGTAATTGCGGGGAGTTGTGTTTCAAATGTGAAATCACGATTGTAAATAGATTTGTCGAACGAAAACGTTCGACCTGATTATTTTGTATCAAATTTGAGATACGATTGTTTCCTACTGAAGGCTAGTTCAGGCAAGCGGAAAGTTGTAGATTTATGTCGCTGTTTTTAATTTAAGTTCTCGTTCTATTTTTATTGTACGATATTCATGCAGTATCTAGTGTTAGATATAAGTTGTAGTTATTGTCAGAATTAACGTTTTAGGCTGTAGTTTAGGATTTACGTTGTCGTGGTGGTTCAGTGAATCACTGAGAAGTCTGAGATAAGATTTAGGGATACATTTTATAAATGTCGGAGACTGTAAATTCGTCAAGATTATGGAGATTCACTCGACTAAGTGGTTAGGTTTAGTTTAGTTTGGTTAACTAATATTTACTTGTAACATTTTCGTCATCCTAACTACGTTCTAACAGAATTATCATATTCTATCAAACTTTTTTGTAAACCAAAAATTAATCATCAAAAATAACCAATTAAAGAAACTGTTTAAAGATGAAAATTGTAAAACCGAAATTGAAATTGCGATTCAATAAAAGCGAATTAACTTGAAAAACTTTGTTACTTCTTTATCTGCTGAATTGGAATTATTTTCAATTTGAAATTCTAGAAAATTTTAATTGAAAATGGCGGTGCAATGAAACAAATTATGTACTGAGAAGCCGACCGAACAAAGATTGAAATATAACGTTTGGTTGGCTTTGGCATGCTGACATGTTTGACAGTTGCCAAGTGTAAATTACCCGGTCGGCAAAGTAACTTTAATTGCCTGGCTCTTTGAAACAAGAATAAAGGCAAGTCTTTCGAGGCAAATATATCGATGCTTGTGTCAAACCGACGTAAACGTTCACGTTTACGATGCATCTCTTGCAAAGGTGCAGCCGCTTTCAAAATACGCCCGTCCGGCTGCTGTAAAAAGGTCATCATAGTTAAAACGAAATGGTCATAATTAACGCGACCTGAAATAATTCGCCTCCGCTTTTGAACTGCATCGATTATGATTTATGGTATCTTAAGAGTGTTCAGACCATTTTCTCGCGAAATTTATTATGGTTTCATAGTAATTGTTTTTTATTATCAAACTGCTTTGTTTACATTCTATTCTTTTTGGTTTCGTGAAAGAAAACAAAATTGAGGTCTCTTACCTCAAAAATGAAAATGTAAACATAAAAAATCAAGTCACAGTTCATTTGCTCGTTGTTTGTCAAAATTTTGAATTTGAAGCAGGTAGGTTTTTGGTTCAGAAAGGTCAGATAAAAATTCGGTCATATCCCAAAGTTTTATTTACATAAAATCAAAAAATCGTCCAAATTTGTACCTGACGGATATTTTGGGGATTTCTTTCAATTGAAGTTTTTGTGAAAGATTTATGTTTGATTTCTAAGAAATACCTGAGTTTTTCCAAGGAATACCTGAGTTTTTCCAAGAAATACCTGGCTTTTTAAACCAATTTTGAATTTGGTTTTTGAAATGGACCCTCGTCAAAACTAACGTTTGCCCAAAAACAAACTTTCAGTGTCATAATTCATTTTTAGGAATCCAAAATCAACGAAAAAGTCAGAAAAGTTAAAACGATTATTCACACAGAAAGCCAGGCAAGTTTTTTGTTATAAAACTTTTCAAAATAACGTTTCATTGTTTTGGTTTATATTCGCGTTGGTGTCAAATGATAGCAATTCATTCATTTGTTTATTAACTTGATTGGTGTTTTCATTGTTGATGCAAAAACGGTGACTGGAACAGATTCGCAAACATCAGCGGGATCAAATTTCACCCCTTGCACATAACCTGTGAAATAGAACTTTCGCTGCATCTCCATGTTTTAGGGCACTTAAAATTCACTTTTTTAATTATTCGCGATGCACTAGCATTCGTAATCCCGTAGAATTTCAAATTCAAAACATTTTTACGGTACCGGGAAGGCGAAGAACACGCGCGATTTCACCGAACGACAACACGACGCCATCTTGGCGTAGTAACTGCCCGCCAAACTGTACTGCGCATGCACCATGATGTACAACCCAAACAAGTTTTATCACGTTGTGAATAAAGTCTTAAAATTTTTATCATTTCTAATTTGCAGTAATAAAAATTGTAATTTTATCTGATTCTTCACCTTAACAAATGTACAATTCATCAAAAAGTTTTGTTGTCCGGTAAAATTGGCGTTCGTGTTTTGACTCACGCCGTTTGACAACATGGCGTCCAATTCGTTTCGGCTACTTCAACCCTTATCATCGCGCGCGAAGTAAAACTTCTATTTTTTATGTTTTTTGTCAAGATATCAGGTAACATAATGTTCACTTTTGTAATCCTCGTACATGCGCGGTTAAGTTTAACGGTTTCAACGGGTCTGACAAGTTCGTGCCGGTTCTTCTTGCCTCGTTGGACTTTGGAAGAAAGAACTCTTTGTTCTTTCTTCATCGCGATTTGAACTTGCGGACATAGTTGAAAATAAACTTGTACCTTATATTCAAACAAGTGAAATTGAATGATAATCATGTGAAAAATGATAAGCAGTGAATATCAAGTGAATTTCTAAATCGTTCGAGCGATTTTTGACGGAGAATCTTCCGGAGGCGAGTAGGAATGAGGAAATATCAGGATAGGGTGGGATTTTCGCATCAGCCTTTGCATCAGCGATCGCACCGCGGGATTTTCGCAGCAAAGGTAGGTCGTCGGTAGCTGCAACGTTGAGTGAGAGAGTCAATAAACTATTTCTAATTTAACAATACTTCGTTAGAGACAAAAATAATGATTACGTGATCGTGGTACCACTGCAGTTGCCCAAACACACAATTATTCAAGTTTTCAATGATAAAAAGTTCGGAGATAAAAGTTTTGATCAAATACAAATACTATTTTTCTATAAATTATGCTTTTATTAGAACAATGATATAACAATGTGTTGTTTTTGTATGATTTTGTACTATGGACCTACAAAACTCAAAAATTCATTCGTATAAAACACGCACACTTGCATCGATTAGTTGAAGTCTTAGACCTCTATTTGTATCCGGTACCAATTCATTTTAACTTAACGATCAAATCTACCACACGAACAAAAAACAGTTTAATTCAAAATACTCCGATTTCATTGTTGAATTCACTTAACGCCTCTTTTTACAATTTTTTGTTCTAAATTTTTCCTATCACAAAATACAAATTCATTTCCAAAACAAAATAGCCAATCCTAAAACTTTGACTTGACATCAATCGAACCAAAGTCTTTTTGGAAGTTGAATTCGGACGAGTTGAACAACTCACGCAATGATATATATGAAATCTCACTATTCTTCTTGATTGACCGTTCCATCTTCTTGTTTGGAAAGCTCCTGATCGGTTCTCAGTTGAGCTTGCCACATCTTGGCATAAACTCCATTCGCTGAAATGAGTTCATCGTGTTTTCCATTTTCTACAATTTCGCCATCTCTGAGAACAAATATCTGATCGGCGTTAATGATTGTGGACAGTCTATGAGCAATAATAATAGTCGTGCGATCCGCACAAACTCGATTCAAAGCCGATTGGATGTTTCGTTCAGTTTCGGTATCCAAAGCACTAGTTGCTTCATCCAACAGAACGATTTTTGGCGCTTTTAACATTGTCCTGGCGATTGCAACCCGTTGCTTCTCACCACCACTCAGACGTAGACCTCTTTCTCCAACCTACAAATGAAAAATTATAAATCTCAGAAACTAAAAAAGAGAACTAGTAAAAAACAGGCGAATTGAATTATAAAAGTTACCTGAGTCTCATAAGAATCTGGGAAAGTTAGAATTTTTTCATGGATGTCAGCATTTTTTGCTGCAGTTATGACGTCAACTTGTGGAGCGTCGATTCTACCGTATTGGATGTTGTATCTAATAGAGTTATTAAAAAGTACGGTATCTTGTGGGACAACTCCTAAAACGAAAGGTTAAATTAATAAAAGTAGATCAACTTTATAAAGAACAAATATGTAAATTCAATTTAAATGATCCAACCTATAGCACTCCTTAAGGAATCTTGCTTCACAGATTTGATATCCTGTCCGTCTATCAAAATAGATCCCTCTTCCGCGTCATAGAACCGGAATAGCAGTCTCATTATCGTGGATTTCCAGCACCCGTCGGTCCGACAAATGCAATTGTCTTGCCAGCTGGAGCAACGAAACTGATGTTCCGTAAGATAGTTCGTTCAGGAGTATAGCCAAAGGTGACGTCTTTGAATTCAACTTGGCCTCGGCTTATTATCAGCGGTCCAGCACCGGGCATGTCGACCACTTCTTGTTCCTCTCTAAGCAACTCGAACATATTTTCCATGTCGACAAAGTTTTTCTGGATCGCCCTGTTGAAAACAACAATATAATAATTAAATTGTTATAATTATTATGAAATGAACTTTAACAAAATGATAAAACTAAGAAAAGTTTCAAAATCACAAAAATTACCTGTAATAAGTTCCAAACCAATTCAGAGGAACGTACAACTGTATGATGTAACTGGCAAAAAGAACGTAGTCTCCTATAGTTAACCCTTCTTCGTTAACTACCTGAAAAATCAACGTTTTTAATTAGTCAAGATTAGAAAAATGAAATAATAATACGACAAGTTGTAAAATTGTTTGTTACCATGTGAAGACAAAGTAGTGACCCTGCTAACAAACCACTACAAACAATCACATTTTGCATGGTGTTCAAAATGTTCAAAGTTATCATCGACTTCCATTCCTCATCCTGGTAGGTCAGAATTGCTTCCCGATAGGAATCAACTTCGTAGCTTTCAGCTCCATAGTACTTCACAGTTTCGAAATTCAATAAACTGTCGACACTTCGAGCCTTTTGAGCGTTATCGGCTAGGTTCATACGTCTCTGGAATTTTGTTCGCCATTCGGTGACAGATATTGTCGCAACTAAAACAGGTTGAAAATTTTAAAATTTGTATACAATCATATGATTTTATAACTGCTAAAATGAAAAATAGAAAATCTTACTTATGTATAACAACATTGTAGAGAATACAATTAGGCCGAACCACTTGTTAAAGGAACTAACAAAGAATATAACTGCGACCAGGATGTCGACTATTGTTGGAACGATTGAAAATAGGATGTAGTTCAGGAGATTATTGATCGAATCGGTTCCTCGGTCCATTACTCTGAGCACCTCTCCAGTTTTTCTACCAAGGTGCCAACGTAAACTCAAACTGTGCAAATGCCTGAAGATAAATTGAGATCAATAAAAATTCTAACTGTTTTTAAAAATGATTTTGTTAGTTTTAACTAATATTTTTCAAATAGTTTGTTATCTAATTAGTAATATAAAGACCTGAATAGCTCAATCTCAACTTCACGAGTAGTGTACTGCTGTATCCTAATCCACAAAAAGGACCTCATATTGTTCAGTAATCCCATTCCACCTGTACCTCCACCTTGCAGAAATTTGAAGGCGACATAAATGAGAACTAAATCCCATCTAAAAAAGTTCAATTTGATTCAAATTAAATTATACTTTGCTGATAATCTTATCTAAATTGTAATAAAATACTTTTCATATAGTACCTGAATGACATCGGTTTAATTAGAGCACTATCAACAATCATCTTATTGTAAATAGGCACGTAAAGGTTGATAACCCGACCAGCAGCCAGTAATAAAAAACAGAACATGACTCTGAACTGCAGCAAAAAATCTTTTTTCGGCCATAGAAACGGAGCGAGGACTTTGATTTTGTACCAGGCGTTTTTCCAGGTCGAACTGTTGTCATCCACTCGCTGAAATGAAAATTAAATATGAATAAATGTTTTCAAAAGAGACCAACGAACTTTTTTTTATCTATTTTTGATTGAAACCGAATAGAATTGATCATATCAAGAATCGAATATTAAAACAAAAGACTTACACCTTGATAAAATCTTGATCTCGTATGCGGTTCATCGCTGAACGTTGAGTAGTCTGGTTCGAAGCCATGGATCCCAGGAGCTAACAGACCCAGTGCAAAAATCAACAAACTGCTTACATAACGTAGAATGAACAGTGCCATTTCTATCTGGTCCGTAAGCCTGTTAATAGTCACACATATAAATAGCATTTGCTTACGAATAAACGTGATTCTAATCATTTTTTGCGTCCAATTAATCAACCAACAAACAAAATTGAAATTTTAATACTAAAACTCCCTTCTCAGAGTGACCTTGGGTCGTTTCTCAAGGTTATTTCAAAGGAACATCCTCTCAGACAATTTTAAAATTGTAATCGAAAATATTCACTAACAAATCTGTTGTACAAACAACTAAAGATTGTCATTGCAAACTTACGATGATAAATGAAACCACCATTCCAAATTCCCAATGTTAATGAAAACCAAATTTTCAGCTATGAATGCCAAGGTCCAGAATCCTAACAGTACTATTCCATGTCCACTCGGTGGTAAACTTGGCAGACGGTTGTTTCTCTCAACATGTAACACCAGTACAGAATATGGATAAACAATGGCTGTTAAAACTGTTGTTACTACCTAAAAAATAAAAAAAAATCATCCCTCTTTAAGTTCATCGAAAAATCTAAAACCAGAAAATCAATTACTTTATAAAATTAAGAAACAAATAGATTTACCATGTATCCATAGACTGTTTTGTCCCCGACCACAGTAGCTTGCAAAATGATTCTAACAACACTCAAAATCGGTAGGAATAATAACAAAAATATCTGCAGGTTGTAGAGTCTGCTCTTATGATAAATTGGGCGGTATTCTGTGCTGAATCTTCGGTACATCCATAATTGCGCAGACCCAAAAATGAGCAAGTACAAACTGATGACGGCTGTGGACACCGTGTCCATGAAACATTTTGACACCCCATGGTCTATCCAGACTTCAAAAAACGTCACATTCGGAGGACAATAAGTCATGTGTGGACTGTGCATTTTTACAGAATTTTCGTTTCTCTTTATTGGTAAAACTTTGGAGAAGAAATTTCAGTCCTTTTACATCATAATTTTGGGCCCTGAAAAATAAACAAAATCAAGTTGAGATAAACGAATTAGCTTTGTTTATTTTGTTTTTTTTTTGGGGTTCTAATTACCTGACGATGTTTTTCTGTGACACATACTTAGTCCTGACAAGAAAATCGTAGAGTCAGCAAACAATTGCGCAATTCGGTATCAGATGTTCAGATTATATTAGCAAACCAATATTTAACAGTATTAACCTCGAAACGTCGCGCTTTTTAATTGTATATCACACCTATATTTTGTGGTTTTGTTTACGTCCTTCGTGGCTGTATTTCTATCGATCTTGAAAAGGTGGAATTCGTAATTTGGAGACTGACTATTGATCGTCACTTGTCATTCACACTTGTTTCAAAACTATTAACAAACAAAATTGAACTTTTGTGACCGTAATGTTATTAATGCAGAATTTGAAATGTCATTGCGAAGACGTATGCGAATCTATGAAAAGATGGCGTTTGGTAACCGGCAAATATGACGTCGAAAAAGGCGCGAAATTTAAACACCAAAACAAACTTGCCCTTTTTTTGTTTGGTTCATGAAATGACAATTGAATGAAAACAATTCACAATAGAAATGCGTTTATTTCAAACACCAATTACATGCGAGTTGAACAAATTTTGGTTCTTCTTTCATAAGGTTACCTCTGTTGACAGATAAAAAATTAATAGATAAATATAAATAAACAACTGCAGCACAAAATAAGTACTCAACGTTGCTCTTTCATTAACCAAATGACTCGAGTTTCTTTCACTGAAAGAATTCCATTAAGATTATAATATAAGAACGTTTGTGATTATCACGAACAGTTGGATGGTTTGTTATTGGCGCGGTGTCCCTTTAGGCAGGTCATGCAGCAAAATTTGTTTCCGTCATATTCAAAAGTGGATTTTTCCATGACTTCAGTTCCGCAATTGAAACATCGGATCATTTTCGCTCCCTGTTGCATCCTCCTTTCTGCTGCTACAGCTCGCTGAAGTAATTTAATTTTTATTAAAAAGTGTTCATACATATTGCATTTCAAATTCAAGTAAACAACTTTTTGTTTATTACCTTCTCTCTATCACTGAGATTAAGAAACGATTGTCTCGCAGCTTCTTCTTTCTTTTTCAATTCCTGTTCCTTCTTTTTCACTTTTTCCTTCTCGCGTTTCAGTTTCTTCTGTTGCTTTTTGCGCTCCAGTTCTTCTAACTCGATCTCGTCATTCAATGGACCCGGTATTTGAGACTGGAAATTGAAAATAACAAATTATGCGATTACACTAAATTGAATTTGTCATTAATACAGAATTTTGCAGAAGTAAATTATAATGACCTTGTTGTAATCAAAGTTGTCTGGATATTCTCCCATGAAACGTCTGAAAGTGTTTCTGGTTTTTTGGTCTTTTGTAGTAGCGTATGGAGTTTGTAGTTTTTTGTTTTTGTTGCATGGGTTGGATCCGATTGTTAACAAACTCCTATAACAAAAATCAAATAATTACATTACTTTCGTTCATGCATTATCAAAATGAAAAGAAAAATTAGATACAAAGTAGTGGAGTTAATTTACCAAACAATTTTAATATGATCCTTCAAGGCAGCAATGTGTAACATGGTATTTCCTTCCTCGTTAGGATCATTGACCAGTTTTTTCACGTCTTCAATAGTAACTGGAACATAACTCGAGTCGGTTTCATTGTTCGAGATGTTCTGTTCATTCTCTGACTTTTCAACCTCTGACAACAACGCTTGCAGAGTTATGTCAAAAAGCTCAACGTCCCCCAGCTGACAGGCACTCCATAACTTCACTTTACTTGCAGTCAGAACTTC
This sequence comes from Telenomus remus, assembly GCA_020615435.1. Taxonomy (NCBI): domain Eukaryota; kingdom Metazoa; phylum Arthropoda; class Insecta; order Hymenoptera; family Scelionidae; genus Telenomus; species Telenomus remus. Next base: position 14,114,413 of record CM036337.1, read on the forward strand.
ATTTACACGAACTTCTAAAAAAGTTACAAAATACAAATTAATTCACTGTAAAAAATAAATTTTCTTAATTTAAACTCGTTTTTATACCTTCAGCTCTCTCTTTACGTTCTTTTCTCTTTTTTTGTCTATGTTTCTTGCTCTTCAGATGTCGAGGTACGGTATCCTCGAAGAACTGCAGATCGTCTTTGAAACTGATCTCTACATCTTCTGCGACCAAATCGAAGGCTGACATGTCCTTAATTTCTATACCGGAATGCACTGAAGATTGATCGGATTCGAGTTCAACTTCTAAAATAGAAAAATCGCAACTGAACAACAAATTCATTTTTGTTTGTTTGCTTTTTCATATTGTCATTATGTTTTTATACCGAAAGGCAGTGGTCTAGCGGGACTTTTTCGAGGTTTTGCACGGTCAATAAAAGATCGTGGGCCTCGGGATTGTCTTTCAATCTGCGACTTGTTTTTTGCTTTTTCATCGTCTGGACTGGTGTCTTCAGTTGAGGCGGAATTCGTGTCGGTTTCATTGAACACACTTAGTTTTGACACTTTTTTCCGTAACGGTTGACGGGGCGAGATCGGAAAGCTATCAGCGAAATTCACTGCGGGACCTTTTCACAAAAGTAACATTTCAATTTTGTGCAAAAATCGAGAAACGGAAAACACAATTTGTTTTTCAAAATGGTACCATAGATTTCCATCGAGCTGACAATGTCATAAACACGTTTCACTTCTTTGAAAGTTGCTCGTCTGGTAGGAAACGGCAGTGGTCTTAGTCTGAGGTCGTTTTTATCCAAGGGTGGATTTTTGCCTCCAAACAAAACTGTACGATTTTGGGGCCCCACAGCTCGGTACAAAATTAAAGTCGCTTCATTGATGTGCGTTGACCAGGAAGATAAAATGTCTTGAACATGCTGTAATTTCCACAAATAAAACATTATTCATTCAATATTAAGTTGTAATTTTGAAAGAAAAGGTGTTGGAATGGTTTTTTTTGCAACAAAACTTACTTGAACGAGTGCATTTTCATTATATCGTCTCAGACTTGCACCGGCACTTTTAGGGTGACTTCCACCATTGCGATTATCTCTGGAACTTTGTGAAGCACCTTGTTTGGCACGAACGGTGTAGCAATGAAATGTTTTGTGCACAATTGCCTCGCCACCTGTCAATCAAACGGTTATTTATCAAAATATCAAAATGATTTTCGCTGTTTCATGAAAAAACTTGAATTATCTTTGTTAATTTTTAATTTTCATTACCTAGAAATACCGCTGCAGCAAAGTGACCCCCTCCAAGCATGATAACAACCAACTTTTTTCGTCGTCCGCTATCGAGTGCTTGTGCAATCATTTCGCTATCTTGCTCAGGAACATCCTGCAAACAAAATTTTCACTAATTAAAACTACTAACTCAATCAAACATCTTCCTCTGTTGAAAATTCTTTGTTCTGAATAAGTAGTCACCTTTTTGTTATGCAACAAACATCGATAAAGACTGAAAATATGACCATCCTCATTTTCAAAGAAGACTTTGGTGTGACGATTGGCAGTGGCTATTAAAGCATCCGTTTTCTTTTCCTCTTTCAATCCATCATTACAATCTTCATCCGAACTTTCAATCTCAAAAACTTTTCCCTTTTTTATTTCCCTGGAGTTTTTTGTACCGTTTTTGGTGTCGCCATTTTTGCCATTACGATTCGGCGAATCTTTTGCTTCCGATTCTTCTTCGTCGGATTCTGACTCTGATCCTGATATACTTGAGACGTCATCTGTAAAGAAATTGTTGTTATAAAATTAGTCCCCAGGTTGAGCGACATTTAGGAATTTGAACTTTTTTGTTTTTTGAACAAACCTTTGTCTGCAATAAGACCAAACGCATCTTCGGTGACTGTTTTCAATCCGTGCAAACGTTGTTTCAAATTGTATCGGTGCCAGTCCAACTTATAATGCAGTCGTTGCTGATCACGATCCTCAAAAACGGTGTTACAAAAGTTACAACTCAGCGAATCAGAAACTACCAGGTCGTCTAATTGGACTGTTTTCTCTGACTCTGAAACTAATAAAAACACAAATAATTTTTAATTTGTCCCATGGAAATATTTATTTCATAATTTTGTGCAATTACTAATTACAGAATTGTAGATATTTTCGCCCAAAACTAAATCACCATTCTCAAATTTGACATGTTTTTTTCCTATTGAAATTGTTTATTTTTTAACGTTCGTTTAAAAGCAGTTTGTTGATTTTAAATATAGTTGACAAAAAGTTGAAGAGAAACAAGATAACCTCAAAACTTACTCGACGACTTAAATCGCATACACTGAGCTATTTTAATTCCATTGGTGATCCTTCGAAAATCCTCCTCGTTGTGGATCTTAAAAGTTTGATGATGATCCATCGTTCCGAAAATTCAAACCTCACGAACCGTGCGAAAATAACTCATACAAAAAGGCTCCGTTTTGTTATTTTTAGAGGTTGGAATCACAAAGTTTCTTTCCTGCAACAATTAAATTGCAATTACCACCGAAAATCCGACACCTTTTTTGAAAATTTTTCGAACAATTTTTGGTCTAATTTTATATCAAGACGAAATTGATAATCAATGTCAATCAATATGCCGTACTTGATTTGATTCTCGGACACAGTTACATCATCAAAACGACTCCAATCTTGACGTAAATATCAAAACAAACAACGACAGGTTATTTGACACTTCAGTTTCTGACGAGTTTGATTTTTTAGTTCTATGGTTCGGAGGTTCTGACGAGACGAGTTTTTTACATTGACAGTGAAAGTACAGCTGATTATTAATTTTATCTCGCCACAGACGAAGTCTCGACTCTGTTATCAGAGACTATAATTATCAGTCGCAAACTTTTGGAACATCACAGCTGACTCACCAATAACAAACCTGATGTTTTAAAGTCCTTTTTTTTTAATTTCTTATTTCAGTTCACATTGCTTACTAATCAATGTAAATGTTGAAGAAGATAAATTTTTTGTTGATGAAAAATAGAAGATGACAATGTTTTGTTGCGTGTGAGCGAATAATAAGTTGGACTGTTTGAAAGTCAATCTGATCACATGACCTTGCGTCATGAAATGTGTAGATTATGAGGTAATTTCAATATTCCTTTTAAATTTTAAATGGACAAACTTTTTGTACTTAATTTATAACAAAATTTTGATCTTTCACTTGATTTTTTGGGGATGTACAATTTGGGATAAGAATGAAATGAGATCTAAATTGTTATATGTATAATAAATATAATTTATCTTTGTTTTTTAATTACAATACTATCATGTATTCGCGCGTTTGATTATATCTATATAAATAATACAATTCTAGTGCAATTAAAGAACCCAGGTACAGATCTTATAAACAAATAATGCCTCTTGAAGGAAAATCGAACATTGAAAAAAAAAATGTTTGATTTCGAACATTGGTCAGTATCATAGCATCAATAGCATCTTTCATTTGCACTCGGACTACTTCAAGCTTTTTACAATAAATATAAGTTATTTATAGTAGCCTCAAAAACATTTGTAAACAAACACAAACAACCCAACAAGCAATCCGAATAAATAATTCATCTGGATGAAACTGTCTGCTTCGTATCTGTAAAATACAATGTTCACAATTAGAAATCCAATTAAACAATTTGAATATAGCTTTTTTATCGGTAAAATAATATCATTAAGATCACTATCAGTAAGATTAAGGAGACCCTTCTACAAAATCGATAAAATGTATATTTTTAAACAAATTTCGATGAATGTTATGTTTCTATAAGTCTTGAAAACAATTGCAATACAAATATATTGTCATTTTGTGTAGGAGGGTCACATTAGATGAAGAATATTAAAATTTTTCGTTTCATTACACTGGATAATGCGCTTTTCTCCTTGGACTGAAGGGAGACGGGGGGTTCACCCCAGGAACTTGGCTATCCTTATAAACAATGAACCAACTGAATGCTGTTGTAGCAACCCCACTCAGGAAGGCGTTGAGAAACCAATAATGTTCCTCGACAAAAATTGCAGCTCTGCTGTTGATTAGGTTCTCATAATGCCCACTGGCATTTAATGCCGATCCCATCAATTTGTTTGTATTCTGATAGTAATTTTGTGATCCAAAATGACTCATTGGATTCAAATTCATGCCTGGAAAATAAGTAAAATGTCATCAAACCTGATATAAGAGAAAATTTTTTGAAAATTTGTTTTCTTTGCTTTGTAAAAACAAATTAAACCCAAACAAACAAATAAGAATTGAAAAAAACTACAAAGTGAAACTCAACATAGCAAAATCACATTCATTGAGTTCTACTTTTAATCAAAACATTGCAAAAGAATACATTAATGCACGTGTATCTGTATGTAAACAAAAATTGAACACAAAACTGTAAACAAACCGGTTGATAAACTTCAAAAATTAACATATCAACTCTGTTTTTATAAATTTTAAAAGGTAAACAATCAATTTCTCACCGAAGTAAATGGCCAATTTTGCCAAAACAAACGACAAGGAAACAACGAGAAGGGCCAAAGTGAGTTTCCATTCATTGAAGCGAAATCTGGGCTTTCTCTCAACACCCACGCCTTGTTCACTCGCGACCGTCATTGCGAACGATTTCAGCGTTGATAGCACCAGCCAGAAAATAACACATCTGAGCCTGGTCAGTCGCAGCGGCCGGCGTGAATAATTGACGTTTAATTGCACCGCCCCCCTACCTTTTTCCTTATCGCGATTCGATATCTGACTTTTGATTGATGCTTTTGGGCTTGTTGATATGACGTCATAGGTGACGGCCCGCCTGGATCCCCTTATGTCACTCTGGGGAAAGGTAAACTTGACAGACACCTTCTTATTTTTAGATTTCTTGTAAACAGTGCCGACGGTAACACAGAATTTTCTGTTACCGACTGAGTTGTCGATAGTGTGAACAAACTTGTCAAATGCACTGCACTGCACTGCAATGCCGTAACTTTGGTTTTTAATGATGATAATTAGTGTTATTGAATGTTAGTTATTTAATTTCATATAAGGTACGTTCATTTTTCCTTCTTCACTTTGTTTTTACAGTGATTTTCAGAATTGTTTATGTTATTTGATAGTAAACAACCTAACCTGAATTTTCCCTGGACTTTAAACAAAATAAAAAGATTAATTTTCATTCAATTGCTTGAATTTTATGTTTTTTTAATGTTTTCAGGAACGATGCTTCGTAGAAGAAACAATGCAATCGAAAAGATTCGCGAACTTGACGTTTTTTCCAAAGTTCCCGAACCTTATGTCAAGCAATCAGTTATCGGTGGAACGTGTGAGTAAACAATTAAAACCGGACTATAAAATTTGCATAAACAAATTTTCAAGGTCAATCTTTGGTAATTTAAAACATTTTGTTTTCTTTTCAGTTTCCATCATCAGTTTTCTAATGATAATTTATTTGATCTATGGAGAAACAAAGTATTTCTTAGAGAGCAGACTGCAATTCAAATTCGAGCCAGATGTGGACATACATGCGAAAGTAAAAATCAATCTTGACATCACTGTGGCAATGCCCTGTCAAAGAATTGGTGCTGATTTTGTAGACTCAACCCACGACATAGAATTTGAACAAATTCACGAAGAGGACACCTGGTGGGATCTCACGACTGAACAGAGAATGCATTTTGATATGCTAAAACAAATGAACACGTATTTTAGTGAAGAGTACCATGCAATTCATGAACTTTTATGGAAATCAAACAAGTTTGCTGTGCATGGAGATGCACCTAAGAGGTATTCTTTGTTGTTATTCTAAAAAATGTATCAGGATTGTATTTTGAAGGATTCTTGTTGATGTCAATGATTCTTTATTTCAGAGATAAGCAACCATTCCACCCTCCAGATGCTTGTAGAGTGCACGGTTCAGTAAACGTAAACAAGGTGGTTGGAAATTTTCACATTGTCACTGGACAACTGATGGCTCTGCCACGAAATCACATTCACATCGCTGCCTTTGATTCTGACCATAATGTTAACTTTAGTCACAGGATAAACAAATTTTCGTTCGGCGAACCGTCGCCTGGCATCATCCATCCTTTAGAAGGAGACGAAAAAATTGCAGATAAAAGTAATATCCTGGTTTCAAACATAGATTCAAAACTGTAATCAATTTAAGTTACTCCAATTTTGGGATTTTATAGATTGATTCATTTTTTGCATTGCTTTTTCAGGCATGATGTCGTTTCAGTATTACATCGACGTTGTTCAGACTGATATAAACCTGCTGCTGCAAAAGTCAAAAACTTTTCAGTACAGTGTTAAAAATTATGCTCGAGTCATAGATCATAACAAGGGTTCTCATGGAATCCCTGGCATTTTCGTTCAATACGATACTAGTTCTTTGAAAGTAACAGTCTCTCAACAAAGAGATTCTGTCGTCCAGTTTTTGGTCAAACTTTGTGCCACCGTTGGAGGCATCTATGTTACGAACGGTAATGAATTATAAATCAAAAACAAAAGAATCATTTTATGCATTTTTCAACGAACATTTTTCTTTTTTGTTTCAGGTTTGTTAAACATGATATTCCAAGCTGTGATTGAATTTATACAGGAGAGATTTTTCTGCAAGTCTGACTACAAGATTCTCAACGCTCCAACTCAGCGAATTCCAGATTTAATTAACGTTCCTCCGGTAGATGTTAATTTTGCACTAAACAAATGAGAAAAAAAAATAAATCATTCTACAAAAATTGAAAGAGTAAAAAAGAGTAATAAATCATGAAAGACGTGAGTCTGAGTAATTTGCGGCTGGAAATAACACGTCTTTTGAATATTATCTGGAAGGAAGTCGCGATAAAATGTTTACGAGTGACATTGATTGGTTTGGCGTATTTGGTTTTATTCAAATAGGTTTGCGCGTTTCAATAACAATTGGCGTTACAGACTGTTACAAACTCTTATTTTTTATTTCAAATTCATGACAGTCGTCGTCATTCTATTTACATATGACGTATTTGTTACATATAGGGAACAGAGGCTTTAATTGCACATCCTTACAATCTTGAGATCTCACATATTGCATATACTTCATATTTCCATATCTTTTTTTTTTTCATTTTTCAGTTTCATCCAAGAGTATTTTACTTTTTTTTCTTTTCAATACTGTTCTTTCTTAATAATATTCTAATCTACGATTTTGAAAGTCAACCTAGATTTGTCATCTGAGTATAAAACAATCCCTTTGGTTCGTATTGCAAGTTAAAAAACTAGAATTATAAATGTCCTGAGAAAATTTGTGATAAATTCGTCAGGTGTCAGTCCACCAGCAAACACGACTAGTTATGGCACTATTCGACGTTTCATACGCAGTCACAGTCATAAATTGTACGACTGCTGATGATAATTCGGCACGGCCTGCGCGGTCGAGATAAGATTGACTCCTCGGAACACAGCCTCGATTAGATTTCTCTGGTTCAGCTCGGCTCCTCTCGACTCCATCATGTACATCAGTCTTTGGTACCTTTTCCAAGCTGTTACACAGGACGATTCCATTTCCTCAGCCTGCTGATAGTTCGGTTGAAGATAAGGCTGCTGCGCCGAGATGTCTACCGAGTGTGTTACGTTTTCTGGCACCATCTAATTTGTCAAACACTTTTTTTTTAGTTTCTTCAAACTCAACACATGATTTTTGAACAATTCTACATCTTTTGGTTGATTTTTCAATTGATAGAAAATTTTAATTGAATTCAATGAAAATTTTAACGGGAACTGTTTGTTGTTAATTGAAAGATTGTTTAAACGTTTGAACGAGCATCAATTGAATCACATAAGTCTGCTTATATCTGCTATCTATTATCTCTGTTCCCCCTGAAATCAATACCTAAAGAGCGTTGCATATCACGTTGCATCGCGTAAGGATTCCTTTTCCTGTGATTCAAACAATCAAGCATGTTTAAGCGTTATTGATTTTTCTTTGCTTCAGTTTTTATTTCTCCTACTTCACGAGTTTCATTTTTCTTTTTTTCACTCGCTCATTTGTTTCTTTCAAATAACAACTTACGCAATCTCTAATGATTTTCTCAATTCAATAATTTACGCCTGTTAGATTTCTAAATCAACATCCTGTGCAAATTTTCTCCTAACGTTTGTACATTCTTGTTTTTGTACTCTTCAAAAGTTTGCACATCGAATTTTTACATTGAATTTTTACATTAAAAGTTTTATGATTGTTCAAATACTAGTTTTTGGAATGCAAATAAAAAAAGGTGAGGAACTGAATTATGCGAAATAAACAAAACGTAACAAGATGTAACTGTTTTATAACATACCTTAGTTATGATGAAGTGATATATAAAGCGTGAGTCAAACTTAATTGACGGACATAAAGCAGACTTGAAGCAAGGTCTAAATGTAACTGAGCAAAAGCAACAAACTAAGCGCGACTGGGGTCGCAGCCAAGTCCCCTCTTTGACCAGGATTTCTCGCTGCATGTGGGGACCATATGGGTCTGGGGCAGTCGGGCCGCCCGCGTTACAGGATCGTTATTGTTCGTGCCAGCCAATCTCAATCGATGTCCAATCAGTCTCAATGAGACGAAAAAAAGACTTCCTCATCACGTTCCTCGTCTCATATTTTACACCCGAATAAATTGCAAAATCATAAATCATCCTCTACTTTTCAAAACACAACTCAAATCCGTCCAAAAAAACCTTGGAAACAAATTAATTTCTTAGTTGCTCTTAAAATGTTGATTTTTCTAGTTTAAGGTTTAAAGTTAAAAATTATTTGTTAGACAAGTGTGCTTAAATTCGATGCATTTTTCTGTGCATTGAGACCAATATCTCGCGTCTTTCCACGATGACAAAAACGAAAACAAGTTTTAAATAGAATGAACACACAACAGCTGCTAATAGAGCGCAGTGTGGGTCTCTCCATGGACTTCTTAAAAACCATGACTTGGAAAGCATCTGCGTTGCATGAAGTAAGAACAACGAATTGACCCCTTTTTTTCTTCGCCTTCGTTCGTGCGCTTTTTTTTCTTCTTCTTACTCTCCCGGTTTATGAGTTATTGTTGAGTATCCGCTCGCGAGCAGGAAAAAGTAATTGCAAAGTACCTTTATTGGGGTAGTTTATAACTGCTTGGATAAACTGCTGTTTATTTTTCTGCCCCTATAAATTACAAGAACAGAACGAAAAAAAGGATTGTTAAAATAAGTTGAGTTTAATAGAAAGAAGAAAAGTTTGTTTCGAATTTTGGATACGATTTTGGATTGTCATTATTTTTTATTTTAGATTTAGGGGTGATAGGAAATCGCATCAATTCTAACTTACATTGGTTTGGTTTTTGCCTGCTGGCGAGGGCGCGTGCAAGACACGGGCCACACAGCTGCCGGAAGTCCATCTGCCAGTGTCAGAATTACTAACCAAGCAAAAGAGTTCGACTCAACAATTGTACCATAAATCATGCACATGTCAATTTTTCATATCGTTCATAGTCATCATCAAAAACCAAAATTCAAAACTCCTACAAGTCCTCTCTCAAATTTAACGTTTTTCAACCTTTTTCATTTTCACAAATTTTTATTTTTTTTCCATTTTACAATTCGGAAAAGCTAGCAAAATTGAACGAACTAAAATCATTTCAACCTACTAAATTCTCAACTTTGAATTAAAATTTGAAAAATCCAAGAACAATCTTTTTTTTCAATTGTTAAAAGTTGCAAATTTGGATGAAAAAAAAAAAAAAAAGATTGTGGAAACAATGAGAAAATTGGTTTGAAGAGGACCTTGGCAACAGCAATATTCTGAAGGCGCCAGTATCAAGGTGTAGACGACAAAAGTACGCATAGGTACTCTCTTGAAGCGGGCGAGGAGCAGATGCGTGGCATGTGCCTCAATACGCTCCGACGAATTAACGCCAGATGCTTCTTCGTGCGATTTGTATCAAGGCCCAAATTTTCGTTCTAAAGGCCGCGTGTGCGCCCGAATTTCAACCTCTGATAACATCAACCTGCCAAACTTTTGGTTTCGTCTCACGTTCAACAGTGAAAGTCCACCTTTTCCAAACCAATTTCATACCTGAACAAGACCGCTTTTCGACTACTGTTCGAAAAAAGCTATAAATTCAATAATTACATAAAAGGAACGAACCGAGGGAAAGTTGAACGAGGATGGAAATGAAAATTTTGATAGAAAAAAAAAAGAAGTTGTTCGGTTATCTATTGTTGGGTTTTCATCGGTTGGATAGACTGGATTGATTGGAAAGTTTGTATTGACTAATATGTTTTTTCGTTGTAATTACAGGTGCGGATTTTACGCAAAGGGGCCGAAAGCAGCTGCCCGAGAATGGTCAGCGATGACGATTATTCGGCAACTTTAAGTGTTTCTTCGTTTTGAAAGGAGAGAACGCTCGGTTTACACTTCTTTCACTTATTGTCAAGGTTTATAATAACCACAAGAAACGCGACGAAACAACGAACGAAATTCCGTCAAACAAGAAAAACCAATGGTTTTAGGACTAATGGTTTTTATTATTATTTACAAAACGTTTTTGTATAAGTAACAAAAAGGTGTATAAGTTAAAACAATATGGTACATATTTACACATCCAAACGAGAATTCAATGCAAAATCATCAGGCGAATGTTTGCGTCGGCGGTTTTCGCCTCTCGAGTCGAAAAAGTCAGATCTAATAGGTTCAAAATCACAAAATTGAACGATTCATAACCGAATTCATATTTACAGCTAGGATCGCGTTACAATCTTATTCTAATTCGCAGCTTTCGATCTCTCGTATCAAAAACCAGACTTGAAGTCAAAACATCAGAAAACGAGTTGCAAGTCGCATACAAAATTGAGTAACCGTCGTATGTACACAACTGAGTGGATCTTTGTTTGCAAAACATAAGTACTTTCTCAGTTCGCACAATCCTTGAACCGAGAAAAATGAAAGAGAACGATAGAAGAAACAACACTTAGTAAATAACAGAAAGAAAAGAAGAACACAGTGCTGAGAAGTAGGTCCTACGAGGTGCTTCCATAATTACGTGACGTTTTCTATTCCTAGGATAATATGTTACCGTAATGGTTGGTAATCGAAAGAGTCCTGTGGCAGCTTAACAAATTGCCGTTCCAGTTTAATACTTCGGCGAGAAATCAACTACGATGACCCAACGCTGTTCTCGAACAATCAATGCTCGTCTGTCTCAGTCGAATAAATAATTTGCCTACGGACGAGAGACGCTTATGTTTTAAACAGCAGCCGGTCCCTTTGCGATTGCAGGTGGCTCGTCATGGCCAGAACCGTTGGATGGTGGACGGGCAGACCTTCGACTTCCACCAGATACCGCAACGCCTCGGACGAACACGCGTCCCAACCGGCCGTCCAGGTGCAGTCGCTCGTCTCTTCCTGCGAACTCAGTCGGTCCATTGGGTCGTCGTTCACTCGGTCCAGTAACGAGGAACTGTCACTAACTGGGTAGTCCTCGGTGCGAGGGTGTTTTAGTTCCTCGGTTAAAAGAAGTGCTAATTGATAGAGCACCTTTAGATTTCCAGTCTCCTCTAAACATTCCTCTGATTCTGAAAGGTCTGCCTCCACTCCCTCGTCCTCTGAACAGGACAGCACTTCGTCCTCGTCGTCGTTGGATTCTAGCAGAGTCAGCAGTTTTTCTACTGTGCCTGAAATGAGAAATTGGATTTCAGTGTTATTTTTAAACGAGATATTGGATTTTATTTTTAGTTCGAGAAATTGGATTTGGGGTTTATTTTGGAAATTTGATTTTGGAGTTTCACCTCGAATGTTGTCGTTGGTTCTGTTGGGAAGTTGAGCCAGGTTGTCTTCTTCGTAACCCTGTCCACACTCCATCAAAGTGTCCTAGAAACAGGAAAAGATATTAACAATTAGGAATGGTTATTTATTTGAACTGTTTTTTTTTTTTGAAAAATACGATTTACTTGGTTCGAAATTCAGTGATACAATTTTACATAACAAACAGAAGTAAGACAGCGTTTCTCATGACTCGCAAATAGGTTTTTATTGAAAATCAATGCCTTTCTCGGGGACACGATTATTTATGAGAACCGTCCGTTTGTAAGTAATTGAATTCGCAAACTCTAACGTCACTTTTTGTTGTTCGGAATAAATCGAATCGAATTAAAAATTCAAACTTTGAACAATAAAAATTCATTTTTTTTCAGGGGTTGAAACACTAACGAAATAAAGTTGATAAATGTGATTTGGAAAAGATGTTAATTTTGATTAGAAGAATCGATTGAAAAAACGTGAATGCAAAAAACCTTGCGTAGGACAAAAGAATGAATATTGACTCAGGCGGGCCGGATCTGTTGAATCGTTAAACGTAAGATGTTATTGAGATTCATTTACTGAAAACCATTGTACGAACTAGTTCATCCGCGTAATTAAATGCACTCGTTAATTTCATCTGAATGCATTAAAATGCTACCTCCAAGCTGGTGAAATTCGAATGAGCTTGAATGCAATTCCAAATTTCGTTTTTCTCAAATCATTTTTCACTAACAAACTAAACTTAAAACTTAAACTTAAAATAAAAAAAAAACAACAAATAAGCAATTTTGTAAATGTTTGAAAAAAGGACAAAAATGTTAATCAATGTTGGAGCAAAGCTGTCATAGGTATAACAAACGAGCTCTCGAAAAGACAAGTTCAACGATCGGACGAAAAGAAAAAGAAAAGTATCAAAATCACCTGCCATCTTTCCGCTTGGACTTACCTCTGAGAAAGTGTCGTCCATCGCATCGCCAAGGTCCGCTCTCATCTTTGGAAACGCTCGGGACGACCGTGGCACAAGTACTGTTAACAATAAATCAAAATTAACGACAGTTGGAGCGATGTGTGTGGAGTACAAATGTGTATGTGTGAGCAGAGTTAATCACGCGCGCGCACTCATCGCGAATTGGGAGAGCTGGCAAGGAGAGAGGCCCGGTCTCTCATCGCGAAATGCATGCATCCGTCGTGTTCACATTATGGCCTGCCTCATCTCTGTGCAACGCTACACTCAAACGATAAATAGACCTGTACTATACCCAATGCAATAGCGTGGCGCTCTCTCGGAGCAGGTCAAATAACTTTTCGTGCTCCGCTTTTGCTCCGAAACCGTCGGTTTCCTTGAAACCTGCTTTTTGTACAAACAATTTTCGTTTTTTGCCCCCCAAACTTTTTTGGCCATTTAACAATTTTTAACACTCGAAGGACCGACAATTTTGACTTAATTTTTCATAAAAAGTACTAGTTTTTTTTAAGTCAGAGATTATTGAGAACTTGAACAATGAATATTTATTTGTACAACAAATTAGACAGTGTAATTACTTGGATAAGTAAAATAATATGCGCGAAATTTGCACAGTAGTCAAAGAATTAAAAAAAAAAAAAAACGTTTCCGAACGATTTGTTGAAAAAAGTAAGAGTTATTGGAATTCGAATTTCGAAATTTGTCCACCTGGTCCTTCTAGTGTTAAAAAATAAAGTTATGTTTTAAGATTCATGCGGGTTAGTTGACGAAAATGTTAATCAAAGCGTTACTGAAAAATGTTTCCAAAGTTTGTAAATGTTAATTTCCAATTGTTTAAAACCTTATTCAAACAATTATTAATATTTAAACTCTGATTGATAAATTTGGGTCAAGACCAAACCCCTAATCTGTCGTTTAAAAATAACAAAAAATGTTAATACATATCTTATCAACTTATTTTTTCTCTTACGACAAGGAAACAATGAAAAATTGCGTTTCTTCTTTCTTTTAAAACTAAAATCGTAGTTTTTCTATCTTTGATTATCTTGAATTCGCACTGTAGATTATTCACGTGTTTTTTTTTTGTTCTGAGACAAACGAATTTTTCAATCACACAAGTTTCACTTGACGAATATGGAAAATACACCTTTTCTTACACAACAGTTATGATTAATTTGGTTGAGTTAAATTGAATGAATTGTTTAAATTTGAGTTGAGCTTGTAAGCTCAAAACGCGAGCGATCCATCAGGTAGCGCGTGTTCGGAACTACTAGCGGGCTGGATCGCGAGTCTGGTGCGCCGTTCCTATTCATTGCTGTTGCTGACGGCAGCCGGCATGCTGCGGTAAGCCAGGTTACAGGCAGGTCGCTGTCAAAAACAGCGAAAGATGGAGACGGTTTCAACTGTGCAGCTGCCCCGTCTGCCGTTCATTTGCCCCCACTCCTTATCCCTCTTTCATTATCCTTAAAAGACTCTTCTTGGGCCTCTGATTATCTCATTATACATATCCCAATTCATTCATTAATGCAATTTCCAGAATTTTATAAATTCTACTTTGCATCTCTTTTAGTTCCAAGAATTGCAAATGTCAATTATGTAATAATACTTTATTGTTTCCTTTGATTATTTATTTTATTTCAACATCTTCGTCATTCTTAAAAAAAAGTTCAATTTTTATTCCGGTGAATTTAAATTACAATGTTTGTTAAAACGTCTTTTTTAATTTTAATTTTAATGCTTTGATTGTTTTGGGTTTGAAAACAATTTCAATCAACATGAGATTTGTTGAATAAAAATTTGTTTAAAAATTGGTTGAATAATCGCAGTTTGTGGTATTAAGATTGCGTCATTCATTTCTAACTGTAAATCACGTTTTTATCTTATTTGTTGTTTGTAAATCAATAAATATATGTGATTATATAAACTGGCACCTGCTCCTTTGGCCGTCTGATGCAGAGACCAGAGTTATAATGGGACATTATTATAGTATGCGGAAACAGGCGGTGGAACCAAGATTGCTTTTTTGTATAGCAACGAAATTTTTTCGCTCTGTCTCTGTGTAGAACTTGGATTTAGTTCTACATCCAACTTCAAAATAAGTTTAACAAAACTTACTTACTTTTGAGGGAGTTATTAAAACAACGAAATCATCGAAGGTATATTTTATTTCGAGACATAATTATCGTTATCATAATACAAATAAAACATTACAAGTAGTACAATAAATTCATATAGGCGTACGTATATATTAGAATCTTTCAATCCTGCATTCAAATTTCCATGAAAAAGTTTAAAAGTAAACCGAAATCATCGATTCTGATGAAAAAAACATTCTTTTGATTTGCAAAATTATACAAAAAAGATTCTCAGTCTCTTTCTAACGAAACCTTTTGATTTGAACATGTTTAAAGCAGAGTATTAATTACGATTTTTCATTTTCTACCTCTCGTTTTATTCTTATTGTGAAATTAAATAAATACCTACATCACTTTGAATTAAGATTTTTGGTACAATTTCTCAACCGACCTATAAAACCACGCCAACAATTTTCAAATAAAATTTTTCCAATTTTGTCCCAACCAAGCTGCCAATCATTGTTTAACAAATATATTATTCATTTTCCAACTTAGATTCCAATTCGAATCGAATTATCAACTTACAAAAATTATTGCTTGACTAGCACTTTTTGCCCGAACTAAAAAAATCGTCCCAAAATGATTTGCCTTATTTTTTTACTTTCCAAATGACAGATAAAATTTGTACCGTCTCATAAAGCTTTCCAGAAAGCCAATCCAATGAGCTGCACACTTCAGCCAGCTTGGCGTCCAGCGCATTAATTGTACGTATCTTTCACAAAGTACTCAGCACACAATCACAACTTACAAGTTGCACACGCTGTACAAACCGAACAAATTCAACCAGCTTTTGTACTTTTTCCCAATTGGACCAACCAAAAAAGCGAATTCCTCTAATACAAATAATTTAAAAACTCAAGCTGCTCTCTCACAGCTCACCGTCCCACTCATACAAACAAAAAAAGCCAACCCTATCGAAATTTCAACTTCAGATCAACTCTTCCTCCTTCTTAGTTTTTTCTGGCACTACGATGTTGTCATGGTAGCTGATCTCCTGTCCAGCAACAGCGGGGTGGAGATAATGAGGCTCCACGTCAATTTTCTCTTTCACATCCGAGTCCAAGACAATCGAATGATGAGGACCACGATGGTGGTGATGGTGATGGTGCTGTGGCTCAACCTGGACTTTGTCCACCGGCTTTTCCGTCGTCGCAGCCACTTCCTGCACTTTCTCAACTTTGTCAAAACTCTTCTCTTCCAAAACCTTGTCTACTTTTTCCATCTCCACCTTTTCATCCTCCTTGACAATTTCCTCCGATGGCACATCGACTAACTCGTGCTGTTTCACGTGATGCTTTTCAACATCCTTGTCCTTATCGTGTTCCTCCTTGCTGTACTTATGCAACAACTCGCGAATCTTTTCCAGGTCGACTTTTTCTTCGAACTTTGTAAACAGTTCCTTCTCGTTGATCTCTTCGAGTTTCTCGTTGTTTTGGAATTCCTTGAACAGTTTGAGGAACCGCTCGTTCGCCTCGATTCCGTCCTTTGAAGTGTTCTTCACTGAGTTGAAGTTCGGGTTGAGCAGCAAGTCCGGGGTTTCGTTGTCGTTTGTACTCTTGTCCACGTCGTCGTCGTCGGCGAACGAGTGGCGCAGGCTGTTGTAGTCCGGCTTGATCTTAGGAGTCTCGACACAGGAACTGCACGAACAGTTTGTTATGATTTGGACGTTTTTCACCATTGTGAACGTGGCGTTTTCGTCGTCTTTACAGTCTAAGTTCACCTGAAAGGACATTTTTTAGTTTTAGTTCAAGTTTTTTAACAACGAACAACAATTCGAACAACGTTTTTGAAATACAAGCTATTAAACAATGTCAATTTAATATTTGTTATAAAATAAAAAAATGTTAGAAGAAGATAGAAAAATGTGGCTTTTTAGTTTTTGGTTTTATGATTTTGTTTTTGTGATTTTGTTTGTGAATTTTTGCACACTTACAGGGTGCCAATAGCTTTCAGATGGTTGACAAGAGTCGCAGTATGGACGGATCAAATCTCCTGGAGCAGATGGTTCGCTATGAGGCACCATGTAGGAGAAACAGGCTCCTACACAGATGTTGTTATCTAATTCTAGCGACGAACATTGTGGCGAAGTCACCACTTGTTTGATAGGAGTCGTTTTACACCAGCTTTGCTTGTCGGGGTATAAGACAATGTTGTGTACCTGCAAATAATGTTTATTTGAATATTTTTCGTTTGATAAAACAAAACTTTTTTCATTACGTTTTTTTTTATTTCAATCAAACAAACTCACTTTATGTTCTCGATGAGCAAGTAGCATCGAACATTGTAGACTAAAAACTACCATGAACGCCAGTAAATTCCATTTTGCCTCCATGATTTCTGAAATTCGCAAAATACAAAATTGTTAGTTTCATTGATTTTTTGCAAAAACAGTTCACAACTTGCAAAAAACATCTTGAAAATCGTTTGCAAAAGCAATTTCAAAAAAATGTATTTTGCAAGGAACGCAATGGAAGTTTTGGGATTTGAAGACGAAATGGCAACTTTGGACTTCGACTCGGCCTTAAAACGAACGAAAAGTTATGACAATTTGTAAAGGCTGTGAGAAAAGAAACGCGAAAACAAGATAGGAAAAAGTAAACGTAGAAAATAATCGTTCCAAAACTGTTCGGGCGATTTTGTTCATGGGTCTGTTTTATTTGTAGGTTTTTGTCTTAGATAAGCGAAACGTGTGTTTGTGAAATGGCCTGGCGTTGAAAAAAACTTGCATAAAGGAGAAACAAAAGAGGTCGAGAGGTGGAGAAAAGTGAATCGACGCCCGAGAAGAAAAGAGATGGATGCGGTTGCGCTGCAAAAAGGACGTAAAAAAAAGCGAACGGCCCGACAGCACGGGCGGATGCATCGAAACACGCTGAACGTGTGGCGCTATTTCGGCATCCCTTTTCTTCCTTTTTTTCTCGTCCCTCCCTTTCTATATGGTTCTCGTCCCGGTGCTTTTATTGTTGCGCCCGTACTAATTCCTCGCGAGTCGATGACGAAACAAAACGACCGGGGGACACCTCGACTTAATCACACGTTTATAACATATTTATGCGCTGCGCTTTATACGCGCATTTATTCGTAATTAACAAGTGATTCCTTTTTTGTACCTTTCGAAACGCCGTTTATGAATTCATGATTGCGCACAAAATTATCAACGCCACAAAAAAAGCCCCACTTTGTATTCAATTTTTTGCCACTCAAATAAACAATTTATTTACCAATTCTGTCTTCTTAATTTGATACTTTCTTAACCTTTTTTTTACATTTTAAAATTTTAATTTAAAATTTTTAATTTTAAAAAGACGTGTTTGCAAATTAAAATTTGATTTGAAAAAACAGTTTTTTATTATTTTAAAACCACTTTTTTTTATTTTCGATTGAAATATTTGATCTATGTCGCGTGCTAGAATAGACAATCCAGAAAAAAATATCCTATCTGAAATAGCTAATGTAAATTAGGTTCAAACACTGGTTCCGATAATAAAAATTTAATTATTTTCCAATCAAACGCGACCTTTAAAGAAAAAAAAAAGACGAGTCCGATAACGTATGTATCGGCGAGACCTAAAACTGTCATTTTTTCAGCCGTGAAAGAAAAAAATTGATAAAAAACAGGAACACACAGTCGGTCGCCGATTTTTTTCTCGACTCTTTTTTTTTCAGGTGGGAACAAACTTTTCCATCCAACTCCTCGTATTTCACGCGCGTATGCAAATTACCACACGCATTAAGTTCGCAGCCTCCGCAGGACAAAAAACGCCGATAAAATCGGTAGGGCGAATAAACAATCAGTTGATTAACGAACAAACCAAAATCACGACCAACAAACACGTTATCATTTTTGGACGCAGAAAAAAGTCTGTTTTGACGCGATATTTCTCTGTTTGCCCCTTTTTTTTCTCGCCACAGAAGCCGAGCCGAGACAACGTATCATTTATCCATCCCGTCTAAGTCTCTACACTTTGCTCTCGCGCACCGTTACTACGTCGTACAATTTTTCGCACTCGCACAATCTTCTTTTCCTTATTGTTCAATCGCACTTTTTCATCCACTGACGCAACAACGTTCAATTAGTTTGGAAAAATTGGAGAAAAAAGGGAAAACATTTTGTTGAAAAAAAAAAAACGATTTGAAAAAAAGTACGTTTTCGGAAGGACCTTTCACCTGCGGCAGTCGCGGCGAGATTGTCGGACGAGAAAAGGTCGGTTTTGGGTGCGGAGTGTTAATCCGAGGCGCGAGATGGATCCGTCATAAATCTTGCGAGGAACCGTGGCATTGGGTGAGGCGCGATGGCTATCTCGGGAACGCGCAAAATGCGCCGTAAAAGCGACAACGTGAGGGCGCAGGTAAAGCCATACGGCTACAGCCGCGAAAGGATTATAAAATGCGCGACGAGGCGAAATTCGGTAGATCAAGATAAGGTGGCGAGGCGCGGCGGACAAAAAGGACGAAGAAGAGGAGGAGGCAAAAAACGAAGAAGCAAGTGGCGGCGTCAAGGGGCCGCCATATCTGCGGATGAAATCACGCGAGCAATCACAATTTTGCATCGCGCCGGCAGCGATAACGATCGGTACGGCGGTCGAGGAAACAAAAATAGACAACCGAGAAGGAGCGAAAAAAACGAAAAAGCGAGAGAGACAGCGAGAGGCGAGGAGCGAGACGCAGCGACAAAACGAGGAGGAGGAAAAAAAGGGCCCGACGGAGAGGGGCAGTGTCAAAAGGGGGAGAAGAAAACGAGTATACCGGAGGCGTCGGACGGGTGGCTCGATTCTCGCGAACTGTTTGGGTCTGTGAGGTGCCCCCTCCCCAGGCCCCAGGGCCCGCGAAATCGCTGACAGCTGGCGCTGAAAAGTGGGCCCCGCCTGGCTGACCTGTTGACCTCGCGACGTAGTGCGCGCTGCTAGCAGCTGGGTCGTTGGCGCCCTCGTGGGCCTTGTGCTGCGACCGTCCGCGACCGAGTACCGAGCACCGGAGACTGCGCTCTCGCTGATCTTTCGTACTCCGGCTTCTCCTTCCTCGCCACCTCCTGCTACCGCTCTCCTCCTCTGCGGCCGCCACCTCTTCGGGCCCCGTCTGTCTCTCTTTCACCTGCGGGCCCCCCCTGGACCCCGCCGAGCCCGTGATTCGATCTCAAAAGCATGACAGAATTGAGAAAAGAAAGAGAACGACGCATCCACCATCACCGCCATCAACGCGCTCTAAAAACCAACGCGCTCCCGAGGCCTCGCACACCTCCGACCAGTTCGACCTGTCGCCTAGTGCGCTATGACATCCGTCCACAACCAACAGTTACTATTTAGTCCCCCGGTTTAGTCTAGTGAGCTGCTCGCTTTTGGGACCTGCTCAAAATCATTGATAATGAACCAATTTGAATGATTGTGGGTTTATTGAAGTCACCTTGGTTGACTTAGTTGGAATTGTATGAAATATTGTTAAGTTGAGCTAGCAATTTGTTAAGTTTGCAATTTTCAACTGGTTTTGATTTTCACGCTGCTCAAATGTTCAGAATAGTGATAGAACAAAAGTTTGGAGACAAAATTTTGATAGTTGTACCATTCAAAAAGTTACAAAACTATACAAGAAATGTTTGTAGTTTTTGATTGATACAATTGTTAGAAAAAAGATGTTGAAACGTCATACAATTTCTTGTTTAAAGTCCCCAGTAGAAATTTAGAATTTTCAAGGAGAAAATTTTGTTTTTTTTTTATCTTTGTTTTTTTTTGTTTGAGGTGGTAAGTTGAGAGTGGTCAAGTTAAAAACTAACAGTTTTAGCGTTAATTACGAAAAAGTATTTCTTGCAAATTTGAATACAACAGTACTACTTATTACTTAAGTAGTAAATTCTTAGGTATGAACATCATCCACTTACAAGTCATGCCTTACAAACTTACATCGAGAAGGTGAACAGCGATTTCAATGTCACGAGTGACATATCTTAAGTACTGCACATTTAGAACTTGGACTTAAACTTATCTTAACTAAAACTTAACTCGAATCAGTTAAAATCTTAACTGGAATTTCATTAGTCTAATATTTGGTACAATAATGTGAAAAATTGAATGAAAATCGGCAGTTTGAAAGAAAGCACGTTTTCATTCAATTGTTGGTTCGTTTGTACTATGATGGTTCGTTCGATTAGCGTAAAAACAAAAGCAGAATGAGAGGTACAAAGTTTGGAATTGAGCATCATCTGCGTAAGTCAAAGTTGAACAGGTCGAAAATCGAGTCATTGACTTCGTAGCGGCTCCTCGCGCTGTACTGTTGCGTAACGCGCAGCACTTCCGGCCCCAAAATGTCGTTTACATAATTCATCAGTTTTTGGCACTTATTTTTGTTTTGCAAGTCAAACGAACTCCCCCAGATCACCACTCCGTCACCACCGTTGTTGTAGATTTCTTGCAAACCGTCTCTAATATCGTCCTGTAAATTATTCAACATTAAAATCAAAAGTTATTCTGACATTTTTTTTAACAAAATTAAAAATTAAAAGAAATTTGAAAAAAGAAGAGCAAATTTTGTGAATTTACCCTCGAAAGGAAAACGTCTCGTTTGTCCTGGTACTTGTACCAGAAATACGCAAAGACGCTGGGCCTGGAATAAATTCTGCTGGCTATCCGACGGGCCTCCTTGACCCTTCCCCTGATCAGTCCCAGCCTATTTTTGGGACTTAATTCGTACCTCAAATAAACCGACGGTAAAAGCGTGTCTTCGTTCTCGAAAAGCCACTTCAACCTGGAAATTAATATTTATGAAAGATGAGAGTATAATGGCCGTAAATTGGCTATTAATTTGGCCGCAATTAATAGGCAACAAAAAATCATAATTTCGTGACACTGCAAAACATCACAACCACCATTTATCAAACTCTCTCGAGTGCTTTCCAATTAAAGTCACTCTCTTGCAATTTCTTCATTAATTTCTTATTTTCATCACTTTGGTAATATCAATATTTTTGATATTGAAATTAAAACTTCTTTTTTTTTATCAAAAATTTTAAAAATTAAAATTAAAATTTCCTCAAAATTGATACCAAACCTGTTGTTTTCGTCTCTGACTGCAGGATCGCATTCGTAAGTCGGCTGTTTAGGGGTAAGATTGAAGCAATAAGGAAAAGCGTAGTAGCCCCAAGTGGCATGAGGTCGCAGATACTTGGCGAGTTTGAGCGTCTCCTCCATAAAAAGTCGGCCGTACTTTTCGAAATTTGCGACGGCTGTGCGCTGGATCTCACCTTTGTTCCACCAGGGATGCTTCTGACGCTCGATCGAGACTGAGAAGTCACGGTACGGCGCCAGAGAGGCCCAATTCTGACGAAAGATCGGGCGCCAGCTCTCAAAGTCAATCACGCCCAGACCGTTGAACGACCGGTCTTTGATTTTTTCGTTCAAGTGTTTGCTAAACATCTCCAGGTGAAATGTCAAGTTGCCCTCTTGTGGCACGCCGCCGTTGCGTATCTTTCGGTGCCCTGCACAAGTCAAACAACATTTTTTTCCCCATTTTTTTATTGGTTTTTTAATTTTATCCAATTTTAACAATTTTTTATTCGATAATTTATAATGTAAATTTAGTTAGTGGCAAAAATTTTAGGAAAAATTTCTTCCTACGTTATTTATAGGATATTTTTTTAATTGTGAATAAATATTAAAATGAAATACATAAAAATTAAAGATAGTTTGTATGAAAGAACTAGAAAATTCTAGTTGGCCCAATGATCTGGATGAAAAAGTAAAATTTGCTCTTAATTTCGAAATTTTTTTTGAAGTTTCAAAAGTGAAATCACAAATTGTTTAGTTGCAAAACAAGAATCAATTTGCGTGAACATAAATGAACTGTTAAGTTAAAAATAATTGTGCAAATGAACAAATAAAAACAGGCTAACGTGCAGTAAACAATCAAACGGTCCTGCGCGTGCTGGGAAAAACTTTGTTTGCCTGCACGCCAATCGCTAATTGATCCCAATATTGCTCAATGAAGATCCGTATCTGTTTTCTTAAAAATTGAAAAGAAAAAAAAAGTAGATAACGAGAACAATTAATGTCGCGCGCGTCAAAAACAAACATTTTTTTTCCTGACATTTTGATTAGGTTCCAATTTATCGTTCACCTTGAAACAAATCTTAGTCTAACATGTCATGTAAAAATTAAAATGGTATTTTTGTTATTGTAACTAAACGATGATTATCTAATTTGTTTTCTCCAAGTTTTGTTTTCAGGGTTTTTTTTTAAATTCATTGATTTGTTTTCTTTATTTTTAATTTACCATCGGGTTGTTTCAAAAGAGCAGGGAAAGAGCCAGGGTCATAAAGAATGGCTATTTGGTCCCCGCGAAATTGGTCCTTCTCGTTCTGAATGATGTTGAATCTGCCGACGACATCCTCGAAGTACATGCCATACTGTCGGCACATAAATGTGGGCACGTTCCAATACACTCGAAACCCCGTCTTATCGTAGACATCGTTTTTTGTATCGCTTGCAATCACTGTTCCAAAACTATACCAAAAACATACCAATTTTTAATCCATCAATGAAAAAACAAAAAATTTCTATCAAATAAAAGATCTTAAATAAAAGAATTTAAATTTTTCAATTAATCACAATTCCTTTTAACGTTGATAATTCGATTTTATAAAATTTTGTTTTTATGAAATTGGAGAACAACAAAGTACCAAAAAGTGGCCAGTCCAATGACCAAAATCATGATCACAAGAAGAAAGAAGAAGAATTGTGGTCAGAAAGAAAAGTCACTTGAAGGAATTCGCAAATTCACACGCATCTTTTTGTCAACCGATTTTTGGTAAGCTGTCAAAGAGACTCGGCCGATTGTCTCGCGCGCCGTCTCTGATAACGACTGAAATGCCCACGAGTTCAAGCCACTATTTATTATTATGCACGCCGATGTCCCCACTTGAGTTATAGTTTTGCCCTGGAAATTATAATCTATTGGCAATCGCCGATTCTTTCGCTCGTTGTTTGTCACCGCGAGGACAACGCACTGATAATCTGCTCCTGTCTTGGCGCCTCTTCTCGGCTCGCCGGAGAAAGTCCATCTAATCAGGAAGTCTTTTTTGCAATCTTCAAAATACCACTCACATCAATTAACATCACTTTTCCTACCTTTTTTTCTACATTTTCCATTACGTCTTCAAATCTCGCAACACCAACTTGGACAAACAAAAATTTTTTTTCACCAATTGCACAATATTGGATTTGAATAATTTTTAATACCGATTTAATGGTTCAGAAGTTGTGTTTTTATTTAGATTACCAAATTTGGAATTGGGCTTCTGGTTTTTTGAAGAAAAAAAAAAGTGGCTGCATTTCGCCATGAGAAAAAGAGAGGAAAAAAAAAGGATTTAAATGACGACGAAATTACGACGCCGCTTGTGTGATTTCGCCCACAGCCCATTCGGGTGCAAATCGTCCTTTTCTGCTCAAACGGCTCTAATTAAAGTGGAATTTAAAAAATGACCGGTTGGCCGACGATCGTTTGTCAAATTTCGTTTCAAAACGACCGGCACGGTGATTTACGTCGGATCTTGTTGATTATCAGTTAGGCAATTATCCGTAGGATAAATGTAATAACAGCGCCTCACCCTTTATTTGCATATTCTAATACGCAAAAGTCCAAGCAACACAAATGATGACATCAAAATTCAAATGCTTGAAATTCCCTTGATTTGAACGGGAATAAAATTTATCGCGTGCGAACTGAGTCCCAACAACCCAATTAAAAGTTTTCAAAACCAATTAAACTGTCATAAATTAAGCGACTTGTCAATGAGCTGTCAAAATGAACGTTTGAATTTGCAACTGGTTGACTTGATCAGAGTCGTCTTTCAGGATAAAAGTTGAATGTAGAATTTAGTTTGGTAAAAAAATGACGATTGATTGAATAAGAAAAATGTTTATTTGCAATTTTATCTGGGATGGAACTATAATAAATGTTGTAATCGAGCGTCGTCTAATTGCGCTTCATCGACGCAGTTTTTTCTCATACATAAAATCATGATGCACGTACGTGCATGCAATCTCGCGACTAATACATAAATAGAAATGACAGTTATTACTCTCCTACTTGTTGTAACTCGCGTTAAGCATGCTGTTTAATGCTATGCCATATGCAAATGTTTCAGCTTGTAATTGAAAAGGCAAATTGTTTATTGACTTTCGCCGCAGCCTTTTTCATATTTCATTTATTTTTCCAGTTCATATTTTAAGGCCTCTGAAAATGACTCGGTGCTATCTGTTAATTAATCAACATGCAGCTCGATGTATTCGATACTTTTTTACCTTCGATTATTTATTCAGTCGACTTTTTTCATCGTCTCTTTCTTTTCAGAATCGGTTCGAAATCAGATCAGTTGAAATTGATCTTGAATATTGCCGGGCGGAAGTGAAGGAAGAAATTGTTTTTCGATGATAAATTTGATGGTCGATGGGACTGATAGAGTCGAGGCCAGTTCGAATGAGGAATAGGAACAAAAAAGAAGCCCTTGACAATAACTAAAATGTCGAGCTATGAAATTGGAGATAATTGCTAGAGTGTTAATGATATTGCACAGCTGCTTCGATAGCTGATAACATTGTACGCGTGTGTGCTCCGCTGTGGTAATTGCACGGACAGCAGCCTTCAGAACTATGCGATGATAATACAATTTGCGGTGCATTTCAAGTTTCATACTTGTTTGTCTTGATTTTGTCAGTTGAATTCAGTTTTAATCGTTGATTAAACATCTTTAGCTTAGTAAATCATGGAAAGACAGAATTCTAAGATCACAGAATTTGCGAATAAGAAAAGTAAAGTAGGATGAAAAAGTAATTCTTTCATGTAATAACAAAATCTGTTCTTCTTCTTTGGATTAGTTTTTAGTCGCATGTTAAACATCGAATAATCAATAATCGTATCAATAATTAATAATACATCAATGTACCGTTCATGAATTGATGTTTTCGATGATTGATCAGGCGTTAATTTAATTAAAACGATAATTGAATTGACAAGTACGTTACACTTTAACAATTTTCATCGGATTAAAATCAAATATCTTTTTTCTACTTCGATATAAAAGTTTACTTACTTACCAGGTGTCCTTACCTGAATTTAATCTGACCCAAAATACTATCTAAATTTTAGCAGTTCAAAGAAACACAAAGTTTGAATGTTCCGAATAAGAAAAGAAAGAATTTGTTGCTTTCAAATAAAGACACTAAAAAGATTTTGTTAAACGATGATATAAATTTTTATTTTGTCATCAAAATTTTTACATTAAAATATAGCCTGTTGATTGGGAATTCCTTCAACCGAACCCATACATCTATTGTAATGTGACATTTCGAATCTAAAATTACAACTGACCACTTGTACTAAGTTCATAAATGACTCAAACTTGGATGACGAAAAAAAAAGAAGGTTTACTAGTTGTGTAAATGAAAAATATCAAATTAAAAAAAAAACTTGTTGTTCACAACAATCAATAGTGAAAACCATGACACAGTCCTCCATCAGGTCTGACAGATGATGTCCTTACTGTCAACTTCCTGAAAGTACCTTATCATTTGAACAAAATAACAAGCCAATTTGTTTACGTCAAAGGAAAAATGTTCCAAGGAAGAACGTGCATTCGATCAAACTCACGGGTAAAATTGTAAACAAAGATGACGGAAAATGTATTGCTCAGCCTGATCAAATCGGCACATTCTTGTTCAGAAACTCAAAATAGTTTTTTGTTATTTTCACTTGTTTTTATTGAGAATCTGGTTTTTAGCGGACATTTTGAGCCCGTCGAACACATTGCTCGAAATGATCGAACCCCGAAAACCAAACGGCGCATCGAAAAAACCAAAAGATAATTTTGCAAGGCATCAACTTCGGTATAAAACTTGATCCTATACATAAAGTTGAGTTTACACTTCGTTTTTTTTATTATAAATGTTTCGTTTAGTTACAACTACATCTATGGATAATTCATTAATTGGAAGTGACGTTGATTCGACTCAGAGCCGTTATTGCAATCACCTACGGTTTATTTATCGACAAAAACGCGTGCACATTCTTACAATAATCGCGTGTCTTTAATCAGGAGAAGGGGAAGGATCGTCGAAATCTCAAACCGCCTAACAATTTTGCAATCGTGATTCAAACGCAATCGTAATTCTGTTTGCAAACGACGAATCTTTTACAGTCCTTTTTCTTGTTCCTTTTTCCAGTCTACTCATTGTGCTCGTTTGCGGTATCAAAGTTCGATCATCGTTGTTTATCGTTCCCTTGTGTGTGTTTTTTTTTAGTTTTTTTGTTCTTTTCGACGCTGTGTCCATTGAGCTCTCTCGCATTCCGAGAGTGTTCGCTATCGTGCGCATACAACGTTTTCTACAGTTGAATTAATTTCGAAAACTACTGCAGCACAAGACCAATCTTGTTCGGTGGCATGCTGGGACAGCGCCAATTGTATAAGTAATATTGGAGATTACCGTCGCCAATTCCGAACTTCAACGGCTCCAAAAATTCCTTGTTATCCATTAGATCCAGAGCATTAAACACGTCAAAGCCCAACTGAAATGAAATTTATAATGTAATTCTGTTTTGTTTTTCGGTATTTTTGTATTGGTCACTTAGAAATATAAAATATAAAGTACCCCGCGGGCTGAAATAAGTGCATCTGTCATCAAATCGATCCAAGGGGTCTTGGTGGAAACGTTGTAAAAACTATAAGCTGCGCGCAGAGTCTTGTGTGTCTGATGGTGCATCACAGAACTCGGAAGCGAATAGTAGCTGACCATGTCGGTGATTTTGCCATCGTTTTCAACTACAAACGTGTTGATGATGCCACTCTGAGGCAAAAACCAGTGACGGAATTCCTTCTCGTCAAAAACTGGCACAAGGTCGAACTTTTTCAAGTACTGCAAAATGAATAAAAACGTTAAATTCTGTTCATTGTCTCTGAAACAATTTGAGAGTTTATTGTCTCGAAAAAAAGTTTGTTGTTAAGAAATGTACCTCTGCTAACAACTCAAAGGTTTGTGGCACATCAGCATCGGTCATTTTTCTGTACCCTGGTGTTTTCGGGCTATCTGGCAGTTTGAACAGTTTCAATGTTCTTTGCATTGTCATGTTCCGCGAAAGGTGAGAGAATTTGATCTCAATGAGTTTCTTTGGATTAAGTGATCGATGCCAGTATCTAAAAAGATGTTAATTTTCGGAATGAATTGAATTGTTGGTTAATTTAATAGCTGTTGCAAAATGTGAAAAATCATAAACGATCGTACCTGCAAGTAGCAAATGGTTTTGGTAGCACAACACCAGCTGTGTACATCGCTTGAAAGATACCCTGAAGATTGACCCTCCTCGTTATCTCGCGAATCAACACTGGTGCGACTCGTTTAGACCTGAGCTTCTTGTGAACGCATAGAAAGTTAATCTCTACCATTTTTTGAGTACTGAAAAAGAAAGGAAGAATTATTTTTCAATGAAATTTTCGTTGAAAGGTTATTTATCAAAATGAATATGTTCAAACGTACTGGTTGTATACTCGCAGAGTCGCTGGAATGGCAGATATAAATCCAACTAATCGTCCACTTTTTTTCACGCGAACGCCACATCTCCAATCTTTACACCAGCCTGGAGGTTGAAGAGCCCTAAAATTAAATAAAAAACAAACAGAATTAATTTGCAGCTTCATTGTTTTTGATTTCAAAGTTCAATAATTGAATTTGCACATACCATTTGAGGAATTCAGGCGGATAATCAAACCTGAACATGGCATCGTCGTCCTCGACATAGTTTTCGGACAGCAAAGAGTAAAGTTCAGCAAGGACCAAGGGGTCATCAAGGTTCAAAGTGTCCCAACGAAAGTCGGCTGGCAGAGAATATGGTTCTTCTCTGACAAATGTCTTATCGGGTTCGATTGGTTCGTTGCACACGATTTTCTCGTCTGAAAAAGTAGAACAAGTTATTCATTGTTATTTTCGTGAGAATTTGCAATATTCAGTCAAGTGACAATTTCACAAGCTTCTGTATTTATACAAAATGGTATTTTTTGTCAACACTTCTACTTTAATAATTAGAGTTTTTAGTTTACAATGATACTTTGTACTATAATTAGAAGAAAATTAACTTAGTCACTAAAATTTTCTGATAGATTTTTTCAAAACTTTGCAAAAAATTACAAATTGCTTTATGAATCGTGTTATGAAATTTTCATTTCTAGTTACCCATTTTAGGGACGGGTTGCGTGCTCCAAAAGTGATAAGACTTTTGCAGAGCTTCCTCTTGTGTTTTGGCAGGTTTTTCTTGTATTTTGAGAGTATCCATGGCCAGCTGGATATCCTTGATTGTAATATTAATAGCGCTAGAGGCATCTCCTTTTTCTTTCTGTTCATGGTCCTCGCTGTTTGCCTCTTGCTTTTTTTTCTTACGGTTTCTTTTCTTCGAACTGAAAAGCAAAACATCAAGCAATACAATTTCAATCCACTTTTTCGTCTAATATCAACCTAATGTCAACAACTAACACAGTAAAATGATATTCATCTTTATCAATACAGTCTAAGCCAAAAATCACCTGCTTCTAGTTGGACATGAACAAAAGAGTAATAAAAATGTAACCAAAATTTGAGCAACAAATCGAACCAAATGAAACTGCAAATTTTTGACATTTTGGAAAATTGTTTTTTTATATAATTCTATCCAAGTGGTTTATGGCAAATAATGACTAGGGGAACTGCGAGGAGGAGAAGAGGAGGGTGCGTTCGCGAACCAAAACGAGGTTCCACGAGACCGGGCGGGGTTGCAGGTTGGAAAATGTTGCACCTACCTTGCACTAGTGGTTTCCTTCTCGTGGACTTCATCGTCCTCCTTCACCTCGTGCTCCAGGGCAACTTTCTTTTCCTCCATTTTATTTAATATAGATTTTATGTTTGCGCACGCGTTGACCGGGGTGTTGGTGGAACTTCCATTTGTCGTCTCCCTCGCGTGTGATTCGAGTGACAGCAGCGCCAACTGGACAGCAGTTTCGCAAAGTATTGAACTATGTGAACGATATTAGCGACATCTGCGATGTCGCGAGTGTCTGTGTGACTGTGTGTATGATTGTGTGTGTACGTCAAGAGGTTATTTGTTGTGAACTTGCGCCGAACGGTTTTTTGTTGGGGTTTAATCATGGTTCGGAGCAGCGACAAGTAAGTTTCAATAACAAATGTAAACAATTTGTTAAATTACTCGAAAAAGTTAAGATGTTCAAAAACAGGATTTCAACTTTGGAACAACTTCGAAATTGGAGCCTGTTTGCATTTTCTTACACCTATTTGTATATTCAAACGAAATTTAGATTTTAAAGCATTTGTAATGAAAAATTAATTTATCTTCAATCACAATGTGAAAGATCTTTGTCAATTACTTGAATGAATAAATTCAGAAAAGAGAAAGTTGAGAAAAAAACATTTTTTTCTTGTTTAGGTTATGTCTGCTGATTTTATACATATCTCAACGTTAGCTTTTTTGAAAGATGGTTTTTTTTTCAAGTATAAAAATGTTAACTTTGTTTTGTTTCCAATGTTGAAATTTTGAGTAAAAGAGATTTGATTTCATTTGTTGGTTTTGTTTTTAGGGAAAGGCATTACAGAAAAAGATCAAGAACGAAATCACGATCCCGTTCAGCAACACCAGAGAAAAAACGATCACGTAGGTCAAGAAGTAGGGACAGGGATAGAGAAAGAGACAGGGACAGAGATAGGGACAGGAGACACAGGGATAGGGATCGTAGAAGTCGCTCCAGGGATAGAGAAAGGGAAAGGGATAGACGAGACAGAGACAGAGACAAGGAACGTGATAGGAAGAGGTAAAATTTAAATGATAACAAATACAATTTATGGTTGACTACTTTGTTCATATTTTTCAGATATTTCCTAAACTTTTTTCGGTGTTTATAACGTTGGAATTGTTGTTTCAGAGGCGACAGTAAGGACAGAGACCGTGAAAAGCGTAGCTCAAAATCGTCTAGGTCTGACAAAGATCGATCCAAACGTTCAAGATCCAGAGACCGAAAAGAAAAAGACAACAAGGATAATGATGAACTACCATTTGACCATACAAAATTGGACAAGGTTTGTTTAAGACATTTTTCTTTTCAATTTTAAATAGAATAAAAATACACATTTATTCAATACCTGTGTTTTGATACAACCATAACGATGATTTTCGTTTTAGGAAGAGGAACAAAAACGTTTGGAGCTTGAAATGCAAAAACGTCGCGATAGAATTGAACGCTGGAGAGCAGAAAGAAGAATGAAAGAACTCGAAGCGACGAAAAAAGATGGAAAGTCATCTATCTTAGCGAATTTGCAATTGCCGTCCAAAAAGTGGTCTTTGGAAGATGACAGTGACGAGGAAATCCCTCTTGTTAATCGAGATTTGAAAAATGAAGAGAATTTGAAAGATGAAAATGGAGAGAAGGATGAGGATATTACTGACAAAAAGGTGGAGGAGGAAGATGAGATCGATCCTTTGGATGCTTTTATGGCCGAGGTAAACAAATTTACTTGAAAACTTTGACAAAATATGTTGTACCACTTTGATTAATTTCAACTTTTTAATTCCAAACAGGTTCAAGAAGAAGTTAGAAAAGTAAACAAAGGAGAAAAAGGTAAAGGAGGCTCAGCAAACGGAAGCAATACGAATGCAACTAGTACAACAACTGGAGGTGTTGTAATCGTAACAGGAGTGGCTAAAAAGAAGGTACAAAAACAAAAAGGAGAATTGATCGAACAGAATCAAGACGGACTAGAGTACTCTAGTGAAGAGGAAGGAGAAAATCTGCACGAAACTGCTGCAGGAATTGCGAACAAACAAAAACGTGAATTAGCGAAGGTCGATCATGCTGCTACCGAATACCAACCTTTTAGAAAATCTTTTTATGTCGAAGTTCCCGAAATCGGTATGAAACTTTTTGTTAAACAATATATTATTAAAGTTCTTTGCAATCTGAAGAAATAATAATTATGCATTTTTATTTCACAGCAAAGATGACACCAGAAGAAGTAGAACTCTACAAAGAAGAACTCGAAGGAATCCGAGTGAAAGGAAAAGGTTGTCCCAAACCCATCAAAAACTGGGCCCAGTGCGGAGTGACGAAAAAAGAACTCGAAGTTCTGAAAAAACAAAACTACGAAAAACCAACACCAATCCAATGTCAAGCCATTCCAGCGATCATGTCCGGTCGCGACTTGATCGGAATCGCAAAAACCGGTAGTGGAAAAACCCTCGCGTTTCTACTTCCAATGTTCCGGCACATCTTAGACCAGCCTCCTCTAGCAGACGGTGACGGCCCGATCGCCCTGATCATGACCCCGACCCGAGAACTCTGCATGCAAATCGGTCGCGACTCGAAGAAGTTCAGCAAATCTCTCGGACTGTCCCACGTATGTGTCTATGGCGGTACTGGAATTTCCGAGCAGATTGCCGAACTGAAAAGAGGTGCTGAGATTATAGTTTGTACTCCAGGCAGGATGATCGATATGTTAGCAGCAAATAGTGGCAGGGTGACGAATCTTAGAAGAGTTACTTATGTCGTTCTGGACGAGGCTGACCGGATGTTCGATATGGGCTTCGAGCCCCAGGTGATGAGGATCATGGAGAACATCAGGCCAGACAGACAGACTGTTTTGTTCAGCGCAACATTCCCCAGACAGATGGAGGCCCTAGCTAGAAGAATATTAACGAGACCTGTGGAAGTCCAGGTTGGAGGAAGATCAGTCGTTTGTAAAGACGTAGAACAGCACGTGGTCATTCTCGAAGAGGAGCAGAAGTTTTACAAGCTGCTTGAAATTCTTGGACACTATCAGGACAAGGGTTCCATCATTATCTTTGTGGATAAACAGGAGAATGCGGACACGCTTCTAAAGGATTTGATGAAGGCTTCTTATTCGTGCATGTCGCTGCATGGTGGCATTGATCAGTGTGATCGAGATTCTACCATTTTGGATTTCAAGGCTGGACGAACTAAGTTGCTTGTGGCTACTTCGGTTGCTGCTAGGGGGTTGGATGTTAAGAGTTTGGTACTAGTTGTCAATTATGATTGTCCAAATCATTATGAGGATTATGTCCATCGGTGCGGGAGGACTGGACGAGCTGGAAACAAAGGGTAAATATCAGAACGACATTTTTCACAAAAAACAAAACGAAGTTTCATTATCATTGAAAATTATATTAGGATATTAAATGTTTATTTTACTGTTAACTTTCAGATATGCCTACACTTTCATAACAGAGGAACAAGAACGGTACGCAGGTGACATTATTCGAGCGCACGAACTGGCAGGAGTTCCAGTTCCAGATGCGTTGAGAAAAATGTGGGACCGATACAGAGCCCGTCAGGCAGCTGATGGAAAGAAAGTTCATACAGGAGGAGGTTTCAGTGGCAAAGGATTCAAGTTCGACGAATCCGAAGCTGCCCTGGCAAACGAGAAGAAGAAGTTCCAAAAAGCCGCTCTCGGTCTGCAGGACTCGGACGACGAGGACATCGAGAACGACATCGATCAGCAGATCGAGAGCATGTTGGCTCCGAAAAGAACTGTCGGGAAATCTCCAGACCGATTTCTTCCATCTCGGGCATTTCTGGCGCGGCTGGTGTTGGACTTGGCATTCCTAGTGCGACTGACAAGTTGGAGCTCGCCAGGAAACTCGCCTCGAGAATCAACATTGCCAAGAACCTGGGTGCAGAAGCTAAAGGGGCTATGCAACAGGCTGCTGAGGCTATTCTCAAGGGCGCTGGACCTACTAATCTCATTACTGTAAGAAAACTGAAAATAACTATTGTCTTATTTTTCAAATCTGTTTTTGTATTTTAAGTAAATTTTAATTGCTGAATTTCTTTTGTGTTTTAGGCTAAGACTGTGGCAGAACAACTGGCAGCGAAACTTAACACCAAACTCAACTACCAACCAAAGGAAGACGATTTGATAGAAGGCGAAGGCGAGATCGGCGAACAAACCTTCCACAAATACGAGGAGGAATTGGAAATCAACGATTTCCCCCAACAGGCAAGGTGGAGAGTAACCAGCAAAGAAGCTCTGGCACAGATCTCGGAGTACTCCGAAGCCGGTTTGACCGTCAGAGGAACTTACATCCAGCCTGGAAAAACTCCTCCGGAGGGCGAGCGAAAACTGTACCTCGCGATCGAGTCTACAAGCGAACTGGCTGTGAGCAAAGCCAAGGCCGAGGTTTCACGACTGATCAAAGAGGAACTCATCAAATTACAAGCCTCAGGGGCTTCGCACACTGCTGCACGTGGACGATACAAAGTTTTATAATTAGATGGAAACTCACGTTTTATCATCGATGATAATCTGTATATCGTTTTGCAAATATACAAGTATAACAAATTTGGTTGTTGTGTACACTTTAGGATTAAAGTTTTTTTTACCTTTTTTTGTTAATAGCGGATGGAAATTAACGGACGGAAAAGTGGGATAAGTTTTGTGTTGATTTTCGACGGTGTATAAACAATGAAATCATAACAGACAGCTAGACGATGGTTCCCAGAAGGATTGTAAACGAGTAATAAAAACGTGTTTTTCTAAGCGATAGAGTGTCTTTGGTCCTCACGAAAAATCTGATACAAAGAATCGGCAGGCTTCTTCCGGTGCTGGAAATGCATGCCGGGTTTGACAATTTCGATAAGATTCTGTATTCAGCGGTTGTGTGTCTTCAACCCATTACTATGCAGTCAACGATCCTCAGAGGATGCGCTCGCTCATAACTCCAACTTTTTGCTCCTTTTTCTTTCCTACGCCGAATTTGCATCCGAGAAAAGTTAAATACCTTGTTACATTCAAATCGAAAGCAGATATTCGACAATTTCATTTCTGTAACTTTACATTCTAATACACAAACTTTATAAAAATTTATTGAAAATTCGTAGAAAGTTTTTATTAGAAAGTTTGTCTTCAATTAAATTTTTTAATTGAATGAAATGAATCGTTTTAATTGGATGGAAACAAAAACAGACACATGGAAAGCGTCAACTGAAAAGTGCATCGAGGAAAAAAAAAAGAAGAGCATGTGACAGTCGAGATCAAAGACTTTACAATAACAGTCGCAGTGGAGTACGCATCTCTACACATGCGTGCGTACATTTATATACCCGCATGTTTCTTTTCCCGCCGTCTTTTGAGATCCACCCATTTGTACATTTGTCTTCTTTCTTTCTTTCTCGCCTTTTAATACTCAGTCAAGAAGAAAGCTCCACGACCCGCAAGCTCAGTTTGTCAGCGACTCGCGCGCGTGCAACATAAATCCCGCAATCTCAAACAGCAGGGCTTATCTTTAGGGCCCCATTAATCGAATAGATAAAAGTTCAACCCAATGTTTTATTTAAAATGAAATTTTTCATCACAGTTTTAAGTGCAAAATTCAATGTTTGAATCATGTTTTGTCATCAAATTTTTATTTTCTTCAGTGTTTTTTTAATTGCTGAAAATGGATTTGCAGAAGGTATAACTTTCAACCTGCAAACTAATTTTGTAAACTTTTACTTTTTCAATTTTACATTTTAAAAAATAGAATTTTGGCTGTGATTAATTTTTTTGAAGAAAATGTTGTTTGTAAAGTTGTTGGAAATTGAATTCGCGAAATTTTGGTTGTCAAGAAAAGATAAGAAATTGAAAAGGAAGACAATGGTCTGGTTTGTTGCTTGTCATCCGTTAGAATTATCTTATTAACCAGGCCAATTTTATGTCATAATCGGAAGCTGAGATAAAGCTTTGTCTCGCGTCACTGACAATAACGCGCGCTCATAAAATCTCGAAAGTAATGAACACTTGCGATCGAGCAAATTGTTTCTAAAGTGATAAACACATTTGTTTTAGTCAGCTGAATTTGTACGAGTATAGAAAATATGTTCTTTTTTAACAATCGCGTTGTTTCGTATGGACGTTTAAGTCAATTCAAGATTAATTGCCGGTTATTGAGTTAATTGTGCCCGCAATTCGGCCCCGGTTTCATTTACGACGAAAGAAACAGTATGAATGAATGGACGAAATTTTTAGGACCCTGGATAACTTTTACGACCAATTTTATTTCTTTTTTTCTTTCAGTAGAGTTTTTTCTCATGACTAAAATAAAGTAGACAATATTCATTTGTAGGTTTTCTTTAAGTTTTCTGAAATATGAAAAATATTGTTTTAAAATTGTTTATTATCGTTTGAAATAATGATGAAAAGCGGTGCAATTAAATTTCAAAGTTAAGTAAACCTTTTAATGTCTGTAAAAATAAATGGCCTGAACAGATGTGTTTTGCATCTCACGTGCAGCTGGATTCCTTAATAAAGTAATTCTTCGCGGACTTCAAAAGGAAACTTACACTTAGCCGTATTTCTGTCGCGAATTATTTTTGGAGGAATGTTAAGTTCGTTGCGGCCGCTGCAGCGTGAACTCTGTCCCAACTGCACTGTGGGAAAAAGTCACGTCAGATTTAACGTCCATTTATCTCGGTCAAAATGTACAACTTTTTTACAAATAAAATAAAAAAACAGATTCCATCCTTTTCTGTTTCTTTTCAAAAGTTCAATAAACTGGCAAACAACTATACAATTTTTTATCAAAAAAGCACCCTTTTCAATTTCGATTTCTTTTAATTTTAAACCATAAAACATGCAATTGTTAAGTATACAAATTTTGGAATAACTTTTAGATACCAAACCGACAGAATGGATAGGAAAATCCTGTTGCGATTTGGCGCAAAATCCACTTTGCAAATCGACCTGTTTAGGGATCAAAGACAACGTCGATTTACAAGCATTGCGACAGTTTTGCAGACCTAGTCATGAGCCTCAGTTTACATCGTGTCTCGAAAGTCGTCAGGAGGCTGAAAAGTGTTGTTCCAGTGTTTTCAATTCAACCTGTAGATCCATCTGTAAAGAATTATTCCAAACTCCGTCAAAACAATCGACGATTAAATTGTACAGCAGCAAGGGCTGTTTTCACCAGATACCAAAGTGTTTAAAGAATTACGCTTACATCAACGAAAAGGAAGCTAACAATACTGAATATCCAATCCATCGTAAGCAAAGTTCAAAGCTCAATTTTTCATCAAATTTATAACGATAATTTCATAGTTACAATTCATTTATTTAATTTTTTAGATCTTTACTGTTGTGAAAAAGCCCAAGATGCAGTTTGCAAGGAAACATGCAAAAAACTATTAGACGATTACAGCAGAACAACTGATGAGATTCATGATATTTTGGATTCACTGGAGGCAGCATGTGGAAAACCTATACAGCCGCAGATGCCGATGTGGAGTTGCTTCATGCAACCCACGTCGCATTCCTCGGACTCAAAATCGCTAAACCAGATACCCCTGGATGTGGCGAAATTAAGCTGTTGTAACAAAGCTGCGAGTGCGAAGTGTCAGAAACTTTGCTTTTTGGCGTTTCAATCCGACTGGTCTTTGTCCGTTAATGACCTGGAAACCGAATGTCTCAGCTCGAATCTTGAAGGAGAACTTAGGAGGTGTCTAGACGATGCTGCGGATTCCTGTGAGATGGGCTGTGACGGTCTTTCGTATTGTGCCAACTTTAATAGCAAGCCCACTAATTTGTACAGGTTTGAAATGATTTTCTTTGTGAAATATAAACCCAAAACATCAAATGAGATGAGATTGCTAAGTCCAAAGAATCAAAGGAGTTGAAGAGTTAGTAAAAACAAAAAAAAATCGAATTAAATTAAGTGTAAGCTGCAAAGTATCAAAGAAGTTGAGTTAAAAAAACAAAAAGTTACCAAGTATCAAAGGAGTCAAAGAGTTCAAAGCAAAAAATTAAAATAACATTTTCGATGTAGATAATCTCAGTCTTTTACAATCAAGCTTATTTTTAGTATTTTCCAGAATTTTTTGCACTTTGATTAGAACTTAAATGACTTTAAATTTAAAGTTGAAAACCAATTTCAGGAGCTGTTCAAAGTCAGCCGACGAAGCAGCAAAATGGGAGGCAGAAAACTGGTCTCACGGAGGAGTGATCCGAGGTCTAGGAATCCTAGTTCGGATCTCTCCAACCTGTCCAGAGGAGACTCTGCGAGCAGCATCCTGTCTGCTCCAACTGCGACCTTGCGAATTTCAGCTCCACGAAAGTCGCCTCTGCCAGGCAGACTGTTTGGAAATTATGACCAGCTGCGTAGACTGGTCGGACCCAAGGAACATCAACTTCTTCAACTCCAACCACTCCGCGACCTCTGTCTGCTCCAACCTTGCTCCAGCCAAACCCGAAGACCCTTGCGTGTCTCTGAAACATTTTGTTAAAACCTCCTCTCCTTCTTCAACCGACCTTACAATCTACAAAAATTCCATCCCCGAACTTGAAAAGGAGATCACAACCCCTTGTAGGATGGGAGGAACCAGTCCCTGCCCCAAAGGGTTTATTTGTGTACGAAACAACGGTCAAACTACGGGACACAGTTGTGTCAAAGCCTGTACCCTGGGATCGATGTCTAAACAAGCAGTTCCAGTAGGGTCCTGGATCCAGTTACCAGGACGAGAACAGAAAAGTTGTAACAGAATTTGTCAGTGCACAAGTAAAGGATTTGAGAAATGCAGGACACTGATGTGTTTCAATTTGAACGTCTGTTTTGTCCACGATAGGATTATTACTAACAGATCGTACTTTTACCTCGACTGCAACTACTGTCACTGTTACGACAGCGAGGTCACCTGCTCGAGACGAAGCTGTGGAGAACTTCGAGCTGCTTCGTTGCCCTGCGACTGTCCTGCTCACTACGTCCCAGTTTGCAGCAGAATGGGTGTCACTTTTGCCTCAGCCTGTTTGGCAAAATGTGCAGGTCTTTCAACGACTGACATTGAATTTGGAAGTTGTTCCTCAAAAAATTTCTGTGCGAGACAGGAAAATCCATGTAAGAAGAATAGTTGTGTGCCCAAACCTAGGGTCTGTTTAACTTCCATTTACAAACCTTGCCCACAGTTCGAATGTGTTAACACTGCAAATTGCCAGAGTTCTGGGAACGAACGTCCAGCTTGTGATACACTCAATCGACAACATCCTTCACTTTGTTCCTTGTTGAAAAGCGGAGCTAAGTTGGCTTATAGGGGACACTGCCTGCAGAATTGTAGTGTTAGAGGTCCAGTTTGTGGGATCAATGGAGAGGTTTACTCTTCGGAATGTGCTGCGTGGGCGGATTATACTGCTGTTGATTATTTTGGACCTTGCATTGCGGTTGGACTGGTTGGCGAGGAAGCCAAACCGAGGTGTGGAGAAATCGTTAGTTGTCCTGTTTTAGCTAGTCCTAACTGTGTTGGAGTCACTCCTCCTGGAGCTTGTTGTCCTGTTTGTGCTGGAGCTGCTAGACTTTATTATTCTAGAAAACAGGCGAGTTTTTGGATAAACATTCTTAAATTCTAATTTTGTATTGAATTATGATTTTGTTTATCAAATTGTATTAATTCTGGGATGATTTGATTTTTCAGCTTGAACGTATTTATCATATTATGGACGATCAGTCGGATAAGGATGTTGTAACGTTACAAGCTATGATTGAAGCTCTAAACAGACAGGTGCAAGTGTCACAGTGCAATTTGAGAGGGATGTTAACTCCGGAAGGAGACATTTTCATCATCAACCAGGCGATTACAAGGACTCCTACACAACTTCAATTGCAGGCCTGCATTGCTGAGATTGAAAAAATTGTTACAAGGATTAGCCAGAAAAGTCCGACGATTTTCACGCAGGTGCCACTTTCGTCGCTGACTGGAGCGGATATTGCGCACTCTTATATCTTCAGCTGTGCGAGTTCTTTGAGCTCGATTGGGTTGGTGCTTTTTTTCGGAGCTGTTACGAGATTTGTAGTTTAGGTTTTGAAGCAAGTTTTAAATGGAAATTACAAGTTCTGACAGTTTTTTAGGTTTACAAAGGTAAAAAGGATGTTTCGAAAAATGATTATGATAATGATATGTGATTTTTTAATGTTTAGAATAATTATTTTGATAATGAAAAATGTTCGATACCAAAAAATATTGTACCATAGACTAGTTGATAGTAAGATAAATTATTTTTATATTCAAGATCTAACAATTGAGATTTTGCATAATATTTAAGATTTTTTACTTATGTGTAATATTTATGCATAGTTTTTAATGGTCTTGATCTCTTGCGAAGACTGATACTGTTTGTAAAAACACCGTTGTTCAGTATATACAAATTTATAATTATTATTAACAGAATCCGAAGATTGTTAAATGTAAATTGATATTTTATTATCCATCTGATTGAGTTTTTTAATCGTAGCACAGTTCGAAGACAGTTCCATTATGATTAATCTAGTCGATCAAATTTAATTCAGGTAAACTTGATACTTTTCTTTTCGCCAAAAAACGTTAAATAGGTCTGTAAAGTATAATAATGAGTTAACTGTGAGAACAAGGTTTGTTCTGCAAAATGACTAAACGGTAGTTAGTTACTAATGTTTGTACAGAAATGTTAGGGAGAACACTATTTTGTAACCAAAAAAATTGAATTAGTTCAACTATTGTAAAAGAAACGAGTTTGTATAGTACTAAAGTAAAAAGTGTTTATACCAAAAATCTTGTCATCATTTTCAGGACAACGAAATAAAAATTACGTGTTGTTTCTTTTTTATAAATTTTTTTATTATTAATGAAAAAAGACA
Source organism: Telenomus remus (assembly GCA_020615435.1). NCBI lineage: Eukaryota > Metazoa > Arthropoda > Insecta > Hymenoptera > Scelionidae > Telenomus > Telenomus remus. The sequence continues at coordinate 14,154,964 of CM036337.1, forward strand.
ATTACTTTTCTACTTTTTTTGTCTTCACTGCTGACTTCTGGGCCTTCAAAACCTTACAGACGATCTTTTGTTCTTCGAGAAGGAAAGCTCTCACGATCCTAAAAAAATAAAACATTGTTATTAGACATCAAAATGTTCATTTTAAAGTTTTTGTTCATTTTGAAACTCTTTTCTTTGTTATTTTCGTTAATTCTAATAGACAAATTTATTTTGCAATAACGATTTCGACATTCTATGAATTAGATTTTTAAAAATTTACCTCTCTTTGACGCATCTGTGGCACAACACACCACCGTAGACACGCTTGACGGTCTTCTTTCTTCGGCACATCCTCGACCTTTCCATTGGTCGGGCAGGCTGGATGCCCCTAAGCTTCTCTTTGCACTGTCCACATCTGGGGATCTTCTTCGGTTTTTTCAGGTACTGGTAAACCAGTTTACCACCGGGAGTCCTTACACTGAATCATTAACAAACATTAATATACGTGCCATAAACATAAACTATTAACTTTCAATAAATATACAAACAAAATTTCAATACTGTCAACTGTCCTGACATTTGCAAGCAACAAAACTTCATCTCAACCCTTTAACATTTTCAATCTTTAAAAAATTAAGTGCATTAAAAATTTTGCGAAAAAGGTTGTTGATATTAAAACCATAACTAACAGGACTCACACGTGTTTTTCAACAATGTAATGCAATCAAAACATAACCCTATTGTACAAATTGGACAGTTGTAAAGTGAGTAACAACAATGAGATGAGAATGAAAGTTCAAAAAAATTGTTTTACGTTGGGGATGAAGGGAGAGATGTTGGAAAATTGGTTACTCACACTCTCCTCCGGTTGCTCTTGGTGTTGTAGGATAGGCGCCGTCTATAACACAGACGTTCCGTCATTGTGACTGCAAAATAAAATCACAATGTTTATATGAAAGTTGATCATATAATGATCGGAAGATCGATCAGTTAGCACAGGTCGTAATAACTATGACATTTTTGCAATTTAATAACAGATGTTTTATTTTTTAACGGATTAAAATTGTCGAAAACAAACCCACCTTCTTACGACTTAAACGGCAAAAAGAAAGAACTCATAGAGAACCTTCTCATTAATCGCATGGAAATTTTATGCCGCTGCACGACTAGCGCCTCTAGCAACATATTTCATAAACATAATTCACTAACAAAACCAAAATTAGCAACTAATTTTGTAACAAAAATAGTTTTTTATAAACTAGAATAATGAATTATTAAAAATAAAATCGAAAAACGCTTCTTTTTATTGTTTTTTATTGTAATTTCTAGTGATTTTAATGACAAAAACAGTGACGCCATCTGTGACTAAAAATATGAACTTGGTGGCTTAAGCCATGAAACACTCAAAGCGTTTCTCTCTCTTTCACTTCGGCATCGGCTTGAATCGAATTCGCCCTGCTAGAAATACACAATAAACGTAAAAATGGTGAGTTTTAAAATCCGCGAAAATGTTTTCAATCGTGAAGAAATAATTGTTTTTCATCGCGAAAACCTTTTCTACGGTCCATAAACCGATTGTTTTTCCATAACGTCCGGTAAACATATGCGATAAACAACGACTATAACCTAAGTTACATGTGTTGTTTCAGAGCGAAGGCACCGCAACCATTCGGACCCGCAAATTCATGACCAACCGGCTGCTTTGCCGTAAACAAATGGTAATTATAAACTTGTAATTGTCAACTTTCACTATCAAAACAATCGACAATTTTGACATGTCAAACTGAACATTGTTGTTTACATTGTAACAAGCGAGTTTAAATGCTTCCTATGTTGATGTTTTTATCCATTTGATGGTTTGTTAGATTACAAATTGAATTGTTTCCAGGTCGTTGATGTTTTGCACCCAGGAAAACCATCGGTCAGCAAAACCGAAATCCGCGAAAAGTTGGCAAAAATGTATCGCGTGACTCCGGATGTCATCTTCACTTTTGGGTTCAGAACGAACTTCGGAGGTGGCAAGAGCACTGGATTCGCTCTCATTTATGATACCTTGGACTTCGCCAAGAAGTTCGAACCTAAGTACAGACTTGCCAGGCACGGTCTGTATGAAAAACAAAAACAAACCAGAAAACAACGCAAGGAAAGAAAGAACAGAATGAAGAAGGTCCGAGGTACCAAGAAGAGCAAAGTTGGAGCTGCTCAGAAGAAGGTATAATTTAACATTATGATACTTTTTTGAAAATATTGTTAACTTTTTTACATCTTTCATCACTTATCATCATATCATTTGTTCATGTTTTTTATTTTGTTTGTTTTTGTATTCTTCAAATTATGATGCCATTCAATCTTATAATTTTGTCTGCATGTTAATCAATGTTGCTTTATGTTTATATTATAGGGGAAGAAATAATCTTTCATTCGTCATTTTTGTCTACAATCTCTCCATGGGATTTCATTATTTCTGCCTTCAGCATGACTTCGTATTCAATGTTATTGTTAACATTCAAATTTGTCAGTTCAAAATCAATTCAAAATTGAACCTACTTCCAACAAAGTTATTAATTTCATTAAGTAAAGTAACTTAATGAAATTAATTAAATTAAAAATGCATTTTCAACTAAACCTGACAGATTTGAATGTTTGTTTTTCGTCTCTTACTTTCTCTGGTGGTGGTCATTATCTTCTAAAAAAACTAATTCGTCGCTGGTAAAACCAATTTACTTTATTTCAATCATCATTTTATCTTCTCTAAGTTTCATATTTTCACACTCACTTATTTATTGCCATTCAAACACATCTTTCGCTAATTCGGCTTCAATCATTCACAATTTTTTATTTGTTAACTTTTTTCATTTTCGCTATTTTTCGAAATTTAAAGCTTTGGAACTGCATGTAATTGGGAAAAATTGGTGGTGGTGTAAATGTTAAGTTACAACTGACAAAAAATACAGAAACTAAACTATTTGTCTCTTCAATTTTTTTATTACAGTAAATCTACATACTTGGGATATGTACAACATCGGCGGAATATTGTTGTATTTCTTTTGTATTATATTATAATAAATCCGAAAACCTGAAACCTGTTTTATAACTCATTTGAACAAAAATCCTGTCCAAAACTAAAACTAGTTCAAAAAACTTGTTTTGATACTACGCCTAAATTAACATTCTTATTTTGTGTACAAATTTCATGGTTACTTTCTGTTGCTAATAAGAAAAATTGTAATACGTGATCAAATTTCAAAAGTCCAAAGGAATCTAAATTAAACCAAGCAAAAAGGTAAGTTGATTTTTAATCCACTCAAATAAAAGAAAAAGAAGATATTGATACGACCTCGAGAATCCAAACGTTTACCTCCTTTTCTGTCGAACCAATTTAAACTGGGACAAAAGTACTCTAAAAATTGCAAGCAGCCATTAGAAAACATGAACCACACCGCCGATTGTCTTAATTCAATGGAACATGACGAGTAATGAATGAGACGTCATTATTCAAATACTCACATATGCTCTATGATATGCAGATGGACGAAATAGCGCACCGCGCTGTCATCGGTCAAGTTACGTTGAAACCCATCCGAACACGCAGTCACACATTTCGAATCTTTCATATCAGGAGCGCAACAATTGCGCGTGTAGTTATTGCTAACTCAACTTTTATAAAGAAATCATTGCTTCCTGTTACGGAATGAAACGCGTGTACCGCATTCAATTTCTACTGAAATCAACTCCGAAAATTCACGGTTAAACAATTTCATTCATTTTCAATAGGTAAGTTTACTTCGAACCATAAATAATTTCCATACAATTTTTCATCTGAAGAATGTTTCTTTGTTTGAAATCGCAAGAAATGATTGAAGAAGTTTACAAACTGTTTCGAAATTTATAAAGATAACAAGACGATAAAAAAAAGTAATTGCAAGTGTCGTTTGAAAAACTTTTAATGAAGTCAGTCTCGTAACTGCAAAGTAAACACCTTTTATATAAATCCATCAACTATTATCTGCAGTGAAAACAGAATTTTTCAGATTCCCTATCACAAGTATCTGCTACAGTTTAACGTCACCAGTTTGAGCTCTGCCTATGCCATCAAACATGTGCGTTTGGATTTTATGTCATAACATCATTTCCGATTTGATAACGGCATAATTCATCAGCGAAGTAATTCGAGCTGAATTAAGTACGTGTTTTACATTGACCCAGTATGAAATAAAATTAGATCATTGCAGAGTAGTTGAAACTCATCAAACTGAGCTTTACAAAAATTACTGCTATCAAATTTACAACATCGTTCGTAAAGATCTTATTAATTAACACAAATTTCAGTTTCAAAACATGTCTGGAATAACTTTGGGCATTGACATCGGCACAACATCGGTGAAAACGGTAATCGTTTCAAAAAAGGACCGATCAGTGATTGCATCCCAGTCGAAGGAGACCCAGGCGAACGTTCCCAGCAACCTTGGAGTCGACGGCAACAAGCAGGATGTTCCAAAAATTTTGTCGGCCTTGCACAACTGCATCTCAAGGCTGCCGAAAGATCTACTTAGTCAAGTGTGCTCCAAAATTGATTATCTAAAAATAAGATCACAAATCAGTGAGATATACAAATTGAGTTCAATTTATTGCAATTATCTAGAAGGTCTAAAAGTGTATTTTGAAAACGTTGAAATAAATGATTTTCTGTTGTTTTTGTTTGCAGGTAGAGTACATAGGAATCTGCGGCCAGATGCACGGCGTGACAATGTGGAATTCAAACAAGAAACACCAGAGAAGGTCCAAGTCGTTCAAATTGGATATCGACAGAGAGTGCGTGTCACATCTGTACACTTGGCAAGATGGGCGTTGCGATACAGCTTTCCTGAAATCTCTGCCAAAATCGTCGAGCCACCTCGGCGTGCACTCAGGATACGGATGTGCCACTCTATTTTGGTTCGCTAGAAATAAGTCCGTGTTCTTAATTGATAATTCGATGCAGCTTTATTTCAATTACCAGAGGCGCTTTTCGTTCTTTCACACAGAGCGGACAAACTCACCAAGTACAACAAGTCCGGCACGATACAAGATCTTGTTGTTGGGATACTTTGCAAAAATGACGAGGTTGTTATGAGCGATCAGAACGCTGCCAGCTGGGGGTACTTTCTTGTTGATCAGTGTTGCTGGGACTTGGACGCTCTTAGGGAAGGACAATTTCCGTTGCAACTTTTACCTAGAACGATTTTGAGGTCTGGTCAAGTCGCTGGAAAGCTGGCCTATGAATGGTTTGGCATCCCGGTTGGAACTACTGTTGGTAAAGTTTGAATATGAACGATCAAAGAAGAATGTAGACAAAAATTTGGTTGGAATAGAATGGAATGAAAATAAATTTTGGATTTCTAGGCGTTGCTCTAGGAGATTCACAATGTTCAGTTTATGCTTTACTGAGGGACAGTTCAGATGCTGTTTTGAACATCTCAACTTCGGCACAGTTAGCATACATCCATTCTTCTTACAATGAAGATATACAGAAAAAATATCGTAATATCGTCTTACTATGAAAATTCAAACTGTTCAATCAATTCTGATTAAATTAAATTAACCAATTAATTTTCCAGGTGAGGTGGAGTACCGACCATATTTCGATGGAAGATATTTAGCCATCGCAGCTTCCTTAAACGGAGGAAACTGTCTGGCAACTTTTGTAAAAGCTCTCCAACAGTGGACATTGGATCTTGGATTTTCAGTTCCACAATGTAAGATTAAAAACTACCGGCACGTTAATAAAAATGACTTGAATCATTGGTTGATTAATTTTGCAGCGCAAGTCTGGACCAAATTGATCAATTTAGCGAAAGACGACTCGAGCATATCAAATATGAAAATAGTGCCGACTTTGTTGGGCGAACGTCACGCGCCAGAACAATTAGCCAGTGTCAGCGGTATCAACTTGGATAGTATACAGCTTGGCCAAATATTTCGGGCTCTGTGTTCTGGGATCATTAAAAATATGCATGAGTATGTTAACGAGCGAACTTCAGTCAAACGTTTGCCAACTAATGACACGTTGAATTACATTTAGTTGATGCAATTTTCATCTCGGTTGCAGCATGATGCCTCACGAGTTGCTCATCAGTGTGGGAATCAAACGAATTGTCGGGAACGGTTCGGGACTTGTCAGAAATGTTGTTTTGCAAAAAGAAGTTTCCAGCTGGTATGACCTGCCTTTGGAACTTGGAAATTCTGGGGATGCTGCGTTGGGAGCTGCTTTGGCTGGAGAAAAATGTGACAGTTAAATTTGTTTGTACATTTGAAAATAGTTGATTTATTGAACAAAGTTCTTCATGCAAGATAAAGTTTATTCCAATGAAACAATCAACTGATTCGAAATTGTTTATTAAATTCATTTTATTTACAATCCGTTTATGTTATTTTCTATTTAAAGTTCATTCAAATTCATTCATTTTCTTCAGAAGAATATCATTAAGTAATTTGGTTTTCGGTTATTTGGGAAAAAAATTAACAGACACATCTGTTAGGACAGTGTCAAGTACAAAATTCATTTGTATTTAAAAACCGAACCGTTTTTAACTCGTTAAAAATAAGTTATTCGTCAGAGTAAACTTGTAAAAATACAGTTTCACACCGACGCAAATTCTAATGAAATTTTCATACAAAAACTGAACTTTGAACCTCGCCAACAAATGAAAAGTTAACGATCACAAAATAGGCACTAAGTGATGCGACATTCAAAAAGTCACTTGGGGTCACAAGCCTTCGCTCAAAAACGAGACGGAAGAGCCTTCCTAATCATTATTATTAAACCATTTCAAAATTCATATAAATTACAATAAAAAAAAATCAATTTCATTTAAATGTCAGATAAAAAGGAAAACAGTTAAACTACAAATATGATAAAAAGTTCAGAGGTCGCGGTTCCACCTCCAAATAGTAGCGTCGTCGCAGACGCAAAGCAGTACGGACCCGTTCCGACTGAGACTCGTCTGTCGAATGGGGGCGGTGCATCTAGGATGCTGCAACGAGCAGCATCTCGCGTGTCCTGGCTCCTCTACTTCCAAATCCCAGACATATGTGCGTCCAACCTGATTTCCAAGCGCGATCGTTCGCTGCCAAAAGTCCATGGAAAATCTTATAAACCAGATATCGCATTCCTTAAATTCAAATCTGTGCAAAACGGTCGCACTGGTCTCGTTCTGTCTCAGCTGAGTATCTTCCAACCTTCCTGGTTTCCAGCAGACGATGCAGTTCTCACAACTTTTGCTCAGAATAAAATCACCGTACCATTTGACACAATCGACATAGTTGCGATGAACGTCTCTCGTTGTAAAATCAGGGAAATGCTGCAAAATTGAATCAAAAGGCCGACCACTCCTGCTAGGATTACAGTGGTAGGACTGACTGATGGCTTCTTGCATGTCTGGTTTGTCCAAGTCCCAGAGTTTTAGAGCGTGATCCATTCCGCAAGAGATGATTCTGCGACCTCTCATATCGAAATCCGCACTCAGAACCTCGTCTCTGTGACCTTCGACTCCGCCAAAGATCGCGATGCAGATATCAGTCTTGATGTTCCAAAGCCGAAGTGCGTGGTCCTTCGAAGCAGATAGAAGAATGTTCGGATCTTTTGGGTGGATTTTGAGTTCGTTTATGGCATGGCCGTGACCTATGTAGTGCTTTACACACGACATCGTTACCGGACTCAGAATACGGATTACTCCACGAGAGCCAGCTACTGCTAACAAAGGTTTTCCTAAAAAACAACCAACCGAAATATGAAAAATGAGAAATACTTTATTTGGTTACGTACAATTTTTTAAACATTTTAAAAGAATGAATTTAACAACCTTGCTCGTCATAAGTCCAGGCACAGGTATAAAAGTTCTCCTCAGTGTCCGGATCCGCGTAGCTCTGTCTGAGACAAATGTTGCCCTCGTCAGGACACTCGTAAATGCTGACTCTGTTGCTCCCAATCGACGCAAAAATCATCGGCTCTCCCTCCTTGAGATGGTGATTGAACTGAACACCAAACAGAGGTTGTCCATGATCCTCCTTCACGCTGCAGCAATATTTATAAAGCGGTTTTTCGTTGTAAATTTTTGTTTTCGACGTCCTGCTACGTCGACGACCTTTGCGTTTCATCCGACCACCTCGGGTCGGGGTGTCGCTGCGGTGGGTACCCGCGGTGGAGTTGCTCCCGATGCTGCATTCTGTCTCGTCGCTCTCGTTATCGCTGTCCTCCTGACTAGAAGTGTACGACGTCTGCTCCTTGCCTTTGTTCATGAGTTTTCTCATTGTTCAACGTCTGTTACGAAGGTTCTCTCGGCAGCAAACAGTGGCAGGCCGCTTTGCAATCCGAGTGTCTGATTTATTAACTCAAAAATCCTACTGGCTAGTAAATCACCGCCTTCTTTTTTCTGAAACAAGATAAAAAAGAATAATGAACTTAAGATGTCATTTGTTTGGAATATTCTATCTTTCCAAGATTATTTTTTTGAACTTTGCAAATCAAGAATCTAGATTAGATTGTCATCAGTGCACTCTACCTAAATTAAATGAATAAATGTTTGAAATGAATGAAAAAAAGTAAATAGAGTACATTAATGTAAGTTATCTTCAAACTTGTTGATAGAAAAGTACAACAATGTAAACAATAATAAAATGAGAAGTGAAAAAAATGTATACTTACATAAATATTCGCTGTGATGAATCTCAAATTGTATTTACTACACAGTTCGTTGAGTTTGTTACAATGCTCAGTACGTCTGGCCTTTCTCATACATTTTACAATGCAAGAACTGCCCGAGATGATAAATTCTTTACCAACGCTTTTTATGTTATTCTCAAGCTGTAAATGATCAGAAAGAAAAGATAAATTTAATCATGAAATTGACTGATAGTAAAAGAATGTTTTGTTGTTACTTACTACCGAACAAAATTCGCCAACACTTCCGTCGTAGGCAAAAACAATGAAATCAACTCCCACCTTGTTCCTCGAGGCAATGAGCTGTTCGACGTAATTGCAAAAATGTACAACAACCGAGAGATTCCTTTCTTTCGCACCCTCGTACAAAATTTCCTGCAATTCGTTGCTCAAAGTGCTTTCTGCGACAACCTGCAAAATTTTGAGGTTAGTTCTCTGCAGGTAACCTTGACTTGGACAAGAAATCCGGTAGGAAAAAAGACCCTCACCAGGATTGAGATTTCTTTATCTCTGTTGCAAAAACTTCTGAAAACCTGTGCCATTACATGGCTTTGTTGTTGGACCGATAACACACCGAATTGAAACGAAACATTCCATTTATTAACATCAAACAATCAAATTGTTTTCACAGAGAGCCGGTTGTTTATATTTGCAATAACTGACACAACTGTTTTGAACAGCCTGTCTCGAAATTTCACTCGGGTTAGAGAGAGAGGGAGATAGTTAACGGACATTTGGCGGGAACTGCAAAATTAACCAGATTGCACATTTAGGAACACGGTCTGTCAAGTTTGAATTTCCGCGGCAAATTCAATTGCAACATTGTATTAACGTTAAATTTGTAAGATTTGTTTGAGTTTCTTAGTTCTCATAAGCGTTAATATTTAAAAAATGATTGTTTATATAAATTTACGAATGTTCTTCGTTTAAAGAGATAAAAACTCGATGATTTTAATTACCATGAATCAATTACACGCTTAACTTGCAAACAAGATTCAATCGAACGATAAGTACATAATTCTACTCCGTGCCTTTTTTGTTTACAAGCGCAATTATATCTCAGATTGCTATCGGTTCGTCTTTCAAATCAATCAATTTTAATTACAAATTCAAAACACACATCAATTTCATATTTAAAACAACATTTGCATTTCATTTTCGCAATATTAATCTATATTAAGATTTTCTCACAAATCTAAAAACAAAATAAACAAACCAAATAAATACAAAACATACATACAAAAAGATAAATAAACTGAACAAAAACCCTCTAATTTGAAATGTTTGCAAATGTTAGACAAGGATAGAAGACGCGTAACTTTTTTTGCGATTATTAAAATGGAAATCTAAATTGGATGACAGCAAAACAGGAACAAGATCGGGAACTCGCGGTCTCACGGTTGTTACAGTCTTTGAAGCCATATAACATCGGTACTGTTACACGTGTATATATGGAATAAGGGAGGTGTATTGTATTCCAATTATGGTCAACAAGTACACGACCAGTTTATCCGTCTCTGTTTAACTTTTTAGTCCGCCAGATTGGAGACTCGAGGGACTCGAGAGACTCCGCGACAAGAGACTGAATTTAACAAGATCCTTATTTGTTGAATGCAGCCGAACGCTTATGTATAAGCTCGGCGCCGCGACAATCCGGCGCTTTTGTATAAAATGAAACACTCTTCTTGTCACCTTTCGGCAAATTTTATCACAAAAACTTCGAACCATCAGAAAAACCAAGTCACAAATTGCGGACAGGCTCGAATTTGAAATTCAAATTTTTTTGCTTCCAAAAATATAAACTGAATATATAAATAACTGAATGAAAAGAGAATGAAATAATGAAAGCATTTAAAAATGATTTGCGTATTTCAGAAGGCCCCTAATTTCTACAAGGACCCCCTCTAATTTCGAAGTCATTTGGAACGCGACAATTACGAGAACGCACGAAAAGAAGATGAGCTTTCTTCGAATTCGAGATGCAAAATGATTTTCGGCTCTGATTGCACCTGCGCGCAATTTGAGTTTTGCTCCGACCTTCGATTTAGGCCTGTTTTTTTTTGTTTCCTCCACATGTTGGGTATTGAGCTCTATACGCCTTGAAATAACTCGCTTGTGGTCGGCAAAAACTCACCACAAATCACAATCTGTTTTGATTGGAGAAATTTTATTTCAACCTCAATTTAAAAACGAAAACGATAAATCATAAAAAATTGATATTGTTATTAAACTTGAAGAGAGGAAAATGATCGAGCTTGTCAGTCATGACAACTTTTTGGCCCTGGATTTTATTTGATCCCAGTTAATCCAGAAAATGGATAAAAATTAGCGAACCCAAGGCAGTTGACTTTCGTTTGCAACCGATCAATTAGCGACGGTGCAAAAAAATTGTTTTCAAATTACAAGTTGGCAGAAAAAGTCTGACAACGAGGTAATTTAAAGTGACGAGAAGTTTTTGTCGTAAACGGATTGCTATAATTTTGAAGAGTTGGTGTTTGACAAAATAACAAGCGGGTGGGTGTCGGTTTTCACACTCGCGGCTCGGCGGGGCTTCTTAGGGCCGAGAGCGCCGGTGGGGCGAACTACATAAAAAAGCCCTGAACACCAAACCGGTCCCGATAGATCTTTAGCAAAAAGCCGGGCCTAAGGACGATGTTTCCTTCTCGGGCCCGAAGTTGCAAATCGTCCCCGAATAGAACCTATAAAACTTTTTCGATTCCATTTTATCATAAACTGGACAAAGATTTTGCAGACAAAATAATTGTACTGGAAAAAGGAAAGGACAAAAATAAAACTCAACAATTTTTTGAAAATCAAAATTTTTGCAAAATTGATATTTTAAATGGATGTTTTTCTTTTGTTTAATTAAAAGGTATGGAAGGATTTGTCGAGGCCTTTTTTGTATTTTGAACTAATTTCATTTGAATTTTATTATTTTTTTTGATCGTCTTGTCATATTAGAAAAGTTATTACAAGGGGTCCATCAGATAACTCACGTGGTCTTAATCTAGACAATCAAGACAGAATTATTAAGGCCCGCTTGATTAATACCATCTAAAATCCATCGCAACGAATTCCTAGGAAGAAATCCCAGACCTTTTGATATTGATGTGTTAATGGGCTTTTTTATATTTTCAACTCTTCCTCATTCGTAACGCCCGAACTCGCCCGAAATAGGTCTGGAACAAAGTGTGTCACGTCCAAAATTATTATACAATTTGTTAATTACACATTTCTTCAAATTTCAACAACATTCATTAAATAAACTTTAACTTAACTAAAAGCGAAATTACTCCTACACTTTAGTGAATAAATTCTATCAAACAAATTTGAAAAATAGATAAAAAAAATGAAAAACGAACTTTCAAAGAGGATGTTTTTGCAATGATGAATGATTCAAGACGGATCGAAATTTCAAATCCAACTGGCATTGTCACGCTGGCTCGTATAATCCTCTCGCCTGACTTCTCATTTTTCTCCTCGCGTATTTCGTTTTTCGGCTCTCGGTTCCTCTTTCTTCCTCGACACGCCTCCCAATTCCACTGGGTCCTTTTTTCCTATTACCTTTTTTTTCTTATTTCCAACCTTCCTCCCTTTTATACCAACTCGGTCAACCATACGTCATTAACTTTATCGATGCCCTGCGATAAACATTGACTGATATTAAAAACCCCGTCTCAGCCGCTAATTACAAATGGAAATTGTTTTCCTCCAATACGGAAAGCCTTCGGCACAAGAATACAAAATCACCCAAGCGGTTGGTTGTAAAACAAATTAAAAAAAAGTCAGGAGGCGTAACGATTATATTTCATCTCGACCTGGCCGTCAAAGGCGATGTCATTTTTCTGACTTCCAATCCCACGATGTCTTTCCTCTTCTCACGAAAACGGGAAAATGTTCCACGAACTGCCGATTTATGTCTGCACTTTATTGGGAAAACGTGATCCGAACACTGGGGCCCAACCATTTTTTTTGCAATTCTCAAAAATAGACTCACTGAGAAAATCATAAAAAGTCGAATCTTTTATCAGAGTATGATATTGTTAATTTAAAGGAGAATGATAAAAAAGGATAAAAAGTAGCGAAATTCGAGCCGGTGATTGACGCTGGAGGTGCGACAAAGGCTCGCATAAATCAAATCAACGTCTCGCAGGCGTCTATGCAGACACCTTTTTCTTTGTGCGGAGTTCCTCTGGTTTTATTTCGTCATGTTATATTCACCTTTTTTTTTCTCGATCGAGTTCATATGTGTGACCGTGCGACGCCGGCCCGAAATCGCGCGCAACGATCGTGCAACTCGCTACTTCTTAGAATGGAGAATATATATCGCGACGTGTAATCCCGAAATCCGGTTTGCTGCTATCGAGGGCCTATTGTCACCCTGCGCTCTTCGGTGTTGAAAATAAATCGAATTATAGTGTGGATATCTGTGCATTATCAGATTCCTTTCCAAGCGGACCTTTCTGCTTTTTTTTCTCTCCGTCTCAGATTCTGAGACTCAGAATGTGCAAATCAAGATCGAGGCGTGAGATTAAAGTGGGATTAAAAAACCGACGGTGCGAATTAAAATTTTACGAAATTCCATTGCGAAATTCAAGCTATAGAAATTGGTTTAAAATTCACTTTATATTTCGTTTTTAATAATTCTGTATTAAAAATTTAATCCATTGCGCATGCGCAAAAACCAAACAATTTGATCTAATAAACATGCGCAAATGGAACTAAAAAGGGCGGGAAGTTGGAATTTAAAATTTCAAATTTATCTTCTTTGTTTTTGTGTTTGATTTTTCATATATTTTGCGATAAAACGTCTTTTGCAAAATTATTGTTTAAATGCGCAAAAAGTCAGATGTGCAGATGTTCAGATGTGACACACGCGTGCAAGAATGTAACATATAACTCGACCAATCAATCACATACGTACAATTTATCCGTTACAGATGCAGGGGACCTGAGAATCATGCGTAAAGATCGTGTTTGATGATAGAATGAACACCGTCTAGCATAGTTGTGCCACAAAAGATAACACCTTTACAGTTACTATGATGTCATTTTGCAACAAGCATAGCTGTAATTTATCAGTTTGTCTTACAAGTAAGTGCGTATGTACGCTTCGAGTTATTCGTTTTCATTATGTGCACCTAATGGGCCGTCGGTTACAATGACCGGTTTCGCTTTGATTACTCAGAGACTCGATAAGCCAATAAATATCACATACAAAAGATACCAGCACTCCTTACATTCATTCATACTTTCTTCAAACAATTCTTCGGTTCATTGATTTGTTGTTTTTTGTTTTGTTTTGGTTTTTCAGTTTGGTTGTTTTCATGTTTTGCTTTTGTTTTAAAATCTCACGAGTACAAATTTGGGAGATGCAAATCATGCATAAACCATAGATTAAAATTGACCGTTGGTGTATTAAGTTGAATTTAATTTCCGGGACCTCTATACTTAATGCGTAACTTTGGCGCTGGCCTCAAGGCGGTTCGCTGAAAAGTGGCGGTATCAAAATGGCAGTGATTACGTTGCAGAGCAAAAGGAAAGACAGAAAAAATTGGGAAGCACAAAAATGAGGAAAGACAATGAATGACGCCTCGGTGACGGCCGAATTCATAGCTAATTGCGTTCAAACTAGATCAATCGGTTTTGCAATCGCTCGCTCATTGAAATCATATCGGCAATGACGCCTCGCACAGATATATCAAATCAAAACGAATCATCCGCCACCGGAAGCGATAGTTACGTCAATCACGGTTTGTGTACAATTTTTCGCAAAAAACGCCGCAATTCAGGCTGAAAAAATGCTTCTACGCCTCAACTGTGCGCTCAATCAACTGTTTTGTCTCTTATAACTTTTTTCTTGCTTTTTTCATCTTTTGTTTATCATAGCAAAATGCCCAGTTTGTTGAGAAAATACATAAACAAACATTTGTTTTGGTTCTTTGAGTCCAAGTTTTTGTAACAAAATCCAAGATGGCTGCCAATTTTTGCAGGTGGTTTGTTTACGTTCTTGTAATGGAATTCAAGAGACTTCTTATGTCTTCAAAAACTTTTTTCTCTTTTGTATATCATAACTGTAATGACTACGAAAAAGTTTTGTTTTGCGCCTTGATGGGTTTCAAATCCAAGTTGAATACCAGTTTCTTTGAGTTTGTTTACATTTTTGCGACAGAATTCAAGATGGCCGCCAGTTTTTTGTAAGGGTAGGAGTAATCCGTTGAAAAATGCGCAAATTCGGTGGGAGGAAAATGAAAAAAGAGGTTTTTGGGTTAACAATGGGAATAAGATTTTGGTCCCGACGGCATAAAGGTAAGAATTACGGTTGGTCGAACGTGTCGCGCATAGAAGGTTTGTTCTTTTGGGTCTTGTTCTGTCATAAACAGAAAAGGCCGGTCTAGCAGGAAGAAAACAGCCAAAGGTGGAACGAGAATGGAACACGATGCGCAGCAGGGAGAAAAGAAAGAAAAGCAGATCTCGGTCTGTGAGTCGCGGCAGTGTGGCGCCCACAGGGCGCCGTCGCACTCTCCCGCCATCGCCGACGCCTCCTTCGACGCCCCTCTTAACCCTCATCTGTTTCGCTTAACGGTGTTGTCCGAACAGCCCGAATACATAACGCTTCGTATCTCTCGCATGTCGAAATCCTTAACTTTTTGGTCACACTCGAAATTAAATGTGCCTCCAATTTTTGCTGATTATTTTTTGCCCAAATACGACAGAATCTTCGTTAAAGTTCCAGAGATCTGATCACAAAGATATTATCACAATTTGCACGACGATAAATTTGATTTTTTTTAGATTTATATGTTTTGCCTATACCTTTTGATTTATTTTGGAATTTATTGTCAACGTTTAACCTTTTTATGATGCGAGAAAGAATTGAAATGAAAAAAAGTGGATTACAATTTCGTATGCAGCTGTCACATGAATCTTTGTGAGGTATAAATTTTTGTTTAATACTCGCTCACGTGTACACGTTAGACTTGTTCGAAAGAGGATTACGAGGGTGTACTTATGACGTTAAACGTGGGTGTTTTCATTCATGAAACTGAACAATTAAACATAAAGTGTATTTAGCATGTCTAAAAGTTGACAAAAAATTGCAGCTGTAGTCTGGGTACATTCGTGTTGAGACGTTATGCAGAATTCTTGCAGACATTGAATTTAGTAGAAATAAAAAAAAACGTTTGTCGTGCATGTATGGTAATTTACGATTGAAGAAAATAAGAAAAACATAAACAAAGCAAAAAAAAATCAATATTGCAAACATAGTAGCACGAAATACTTTGTTTTTCAATTAAATTTTTGGGTTTGTTTTAACATTTCTGCAACCTTTCTGAATGTAAATAAAGTGTAAACGAAAATTGCGAATTTGCAAAAATCTAAATGTAAAAGAACAAAGTAAAATGTTGATTATTGTAAAGAATTAAAAGTGTGTTTGCAAAAAATTTGAACTGTTATTTTATTTATAATCTCCATCATGACCCTCAAAAAGTACTGATAATCTTGATGAGAAAATGAAACAATGCCTTTATCTCGGTTTCTTATCAAACCTCGCAAAAATGAAGGAAGGAACCCGCGCCGTAAGGTCCAAAAAGAACGGAATAAAAAAATTGCGTTTCCTCTGCGGGCGCAGATCAAAAATGACGATATTCTCAGCCGGTTCGGGGAAGTCGCGAAAAGTCCCTAGAAGACCGTCGTCTGTAGCCGAACGAGTCCGAAGTTGGCCGAGTCGGCGGAGCTCGCGCCTGCGGCTCCGCGGCGCGACTCCTACGTCACAGTGAAGTATGGGATCTTGGACGTTGAAAATGGCTGCGTCGTCCGCGACTTGGCGCGGATGTAAATACGGTCTTCTGCTTGTCGTGTTTTTCACAGAATTTTTCATCGGTGAGTAAACAATCACAGCGTCTCATCGCGGACACCCAACGACCGTTTGCTCGCCGGCAAATTTACCCTCCAAAAACTGCGCGTAAGGTCACGCTGGCTGCTCCAAAAATCCGAGCTTTTCGCTCAGCTGACGGTCGACTCGCGCTCTGTGCAATTGTTTGCTGTCTCGAAAACTGTGCGAAAAACTTCTTCGGTGGTGACAAAGTTAAAGGCGAATTTTTGGGTTCGTTTGGTTCTGCGAGGTTGGTTCTTTTCTGAGACGCAGATTGGTGAGCCTCACGTGTGCCAAAATTGACGATGCCATGGGTAAACAAAATCTGAGATCGATTTAAGTGATTGTGCTACAAAGGTTAGGATGCAGCGTTGACATTTATGTAATGGTCAATCGCAATTAAAGTGAGATCGACTGTGTTTTCTTTTTTCTCCCTCTTTATCTTTTTGTTAGTTTTTCGTTTTTTGATAGATAGAAGTTGTTTTCGTTTTTGTGGTAATATAATTGTGACGAACATTGTTTACATTTGGTTTCGTTTTCAAATTTTAAGTGCATAATTGCAATTATTTGAGGACAAGTTGTCGCAGCTCCAAGTTATTGGATGGGATGAGTTCTTTGAACGAGATATCATGTCTAATTAGAATTCGCAAAGTAAACAATGCACGTCTTATGCAACTGAACGCAGTTGACAATTGTAACTTGAACACGCTCATTTCACTAATCTTTTTCAAAGTCTAAATAGTCTGTAATCACATCTCGAATAAAAACTGCAGATAAACTTCAAAACTTTTGGTTCTTTTTTCAAGTCACTTCAGTATAAAGACTGAATTGAATACTCAAAAATCTGCAAAACCAAGAAAAAAAAATGAACAAAACAAAACCGTCGACATAGTTTTCTTAATAATAGAAAAGTATTTTTGTAGTTGCATTTTTTACCTCGTTTTTAACGTTCAATCTTGGCAGAGTTTAAATATTGTTTCCAGTCATTATTTCTTGAGCCACAAAGCTTCGCGTGCAGTGATAATACCGTAATTGTCAAAAAAATGAATCGTTCTGATAACAATCGATAGATAATTGTTAATTATTTTGATTGGAACATTTCAATATAGTTTTCATTATAGATTAATTTGAATATTAGTATTGTCAAAGAAGTTGTTTGCATTCCTTAGAGATAAAATGAAAAGAGAAAAAAAATTATAGATGTTTGCTGCGAACAAACCTAGCAATAATAAGTTTGAAATAAGTCTGATCTTTTGTTTGGCACAGGGGGGAGGACAATTTAGCTATGGATAGGGTCAAAGAAAGAAGCAAAGAAGAAAGACAACAATAGACGAACTCAACGGGGAGTTTGATGGTATTCCATCGTTGAAGACCTTGTTGAAGGTCACTCGTTTAGGTGTCAAATTTTTAATATACTACCAAGAAACGCTAAGGCAGACCACTCCGAACATCAGAAAGAAGATCAAAAATGAAAATAAATTTGACCAAAGATGAAGAATGATAAATTATGATCAAATCAAAATGAGTTATTTTTGAAATTACTTTCAAGGTTTTAATTTGCAAAAAAAAAAGGAAATGATTAATGAAATGGGAAATGCAAATTTTGAAATAGGTCGAAAAAGAAGATCGAACATTAAAGTTGAAGCCGAAATTAATCATTCGTAAAACTACTTTTTATTTGCAAAAAAGAAACAAGAGAAGATACAAAAGATACAAATAATAATGTGCATTTTGTTTGAAATTGGGTAGAAGATGTTGTTTTTCGAGAAGTGATTAAAAAGAAATCTGAAATTGTTTTGGGAAACATTCGCGTGGAAAAAAGTGAATGCCTAGTCTGAGACTTTCTCACGTGTCTTTTTGCACATTGCTCGGTCTGCATCCTAACGCTCTCCGCAGCTTGTTACGGAGCGCGCCGGTCCGCCGGCCGGCACCAACCGAGAATCCGCTCGGCAACATTCAGTCGGACTGAGATTCGTATATCTATCTCATCAGATTTTTCTCTTTTCGTTGTCATTATCGATTCCCGTTTTTCAGGTAGTTCAACCAGAAACAAACCTTTTCGGTTGACGTAACAAGTCAAGTAACAAAGAAACAAAATCAAAACAAACAATCGCAAATTTAATCGCAAACTTGTTTGCAAACGAAATTTTTATCACGAAAATTGTTATGATGTTTGAAAACAAGTTGATTTGATGAGTTCAAATTGAAAAAATGTTAATCAAGAGAGTACCTTGTATTCGAACGGATGTGAATTTGAAACCACGGGTACTTGTAAAAGAATGAAATTTGAAACCAAAGAGTCTGCAGAACACATGGAGAATTCAAGTAAGTTAGGATCTCGACGTTTTTTGAATTTTTTATCCCTCTTGTAAAAGCAAGTCGAAAATGAATTTCAAAAAAAAGGAGGTATCTGAAACTAAATATTTGCATAGCACATTCTATGAAACGCGATCCGGAGTCACGTAATTGGTACTGATACTTTTGTCTGAGATGTCTGAAATTAATGAAATCGCAATCAAATGAAACGCCAGTCAAATGTTGTCCTAATCTGCAAATTCTTTTTCAATTCAACAAAGCAACATTCCTTCGAACTATTTCAAATCCAAATTCATAGATCATTACAAAGTTTTCAAACTAAAAAAATGTTTTAGAAATTTTTGTATGTACTTGTACAAATGTAAGAGAAAAGTACAATGTACGTGAGACATTGGGAGAATAATTTCAGGAGTCTATAAATGTTCAAAGGAAGTCACGACTCGTCAGATCCGGACATTCGAGCATATATAAATAGAGTGACGAGTGAAGAGTCGAGAGCGAATCGAGTTTTATGACACTTGACGCGAAATAGGAGTCGTGTCGCGAGGGAGTCATTTCGAGGCGAGAGCGCAGATAACGACCATGTGCGGTTGTTCTTTTTTTATCTGTCTCTCTCACTCTCTTTCTCTCTTTCTCTTGCCTCTGTCGTTTTGCTATTCGTTTGGCCCGCGCATAACAAGCGCCATGGAGCAACGCCAATCGCGTACAATCGACCGAGACGTACACCGACCACTTCCAACTTAGAACTTGAAATTCCTCTACAAGGTGGTTCTAACCAATCCAACACACGTATCATTCGAACAAACCTACTTTGCAAACATCCCCGCTAACTTTTTCAATCACAAAATATCAACTGGACCAAAAAAAATTGTAAAATTGTTTCCAGAATTTTAGAGGGAATCGAACCCACGTCCCTTGAGGTGATAATTCAACCTTTGCCACTGAGCCGATACCTGAAATTTTTATTGGTGTCTTTTTAATGGCTTAGTATGATTTATGATCGAGTCTGTATGAGAAATGAATTTTCGTTTGATTGAACGAGTTGATATTTGATCAATGGAGTTCCTGGTCAGGATTTATCAGCGCATGAAATCAGCTAGATATGTTGTACTATGACGTGTATTCTGAAATCCGTGGGTTGATACGCCCGCGTCTCGATCTAGACAGTTTAATTGCCCACTCTCTCGCCCTTGCTCGGCTACTATTCTTTTTTTTTTTCAAATAATTGTCATTTTTCATTCATAACACTAGTTAAACGTTGACGCAATTCACTTTTCCCTGCCAACCGACCAACCAACTGAACAATCTCTTCAAAGCACGCGTATTAATACGAAACAACAATTTTTTGAAATCGAATCCTGAGTCCTGAAACAACTCCAAAAAAAATGAATTATCAAAAGCCAAAATTTAAAAGAAAATGTTTCCTGAATCCTGAAACAACTCCAAAAACAAACAAAAATTGAATTACAAAAAACCGAAATTTAAAAGAAAATGTTTCAATTTGTTACAGCCCAAGGAATAACGTGTTACTGCGAAGGTCACTGTCCGGACGACCGTCAAAACGGTACCTGCGAGACGAGGCCCGGAGGCCACTGTTTCAGCGCGGTGGAAAAAGTCTGGGACGGAGTGAGTGAATACGTGCCAGAATGGTCGTTCGGATGTCTGCCCCCGGACGAGAGCGGGTTCATGCAGTGCAAGGGCAACCTAGTGCCCCACCTGCAGGTCAAAAACATCCTCTGTTGCAACCGGTCCGACCTCTGCAACAGGGACATGTACCCCGCGTACAAAGAGCGCGCCACCGTCGCTCCAGATGGCACCGGCGGTCCGTTAGCAATCGAACCCAACGTGCCCGTGATCATCCTGGCGGTATCCTTGTCCATCTGTTTGATGGTCCTCTTAATAGCCCTACTAATAGTCTACCAACGGTACGTCAAGAAAAAGGACCGAGGACCCTGTCTGGTATCCTCGAAGGACTTCATCGACCAGAGCAGCGGTTCTGGTTCAGGTCTGCCCTTGCTGGTTCAGCGAACAATCGCAAAGCAACTGCAACTTCAGCGGTGTGTTGGAAAGGGTCGGTATGGTGAAGTTTGGCTGGCCAGGTGGCGCGAGGAGAAGGTCGCTGTGAAGGTGTTCTTCACCCTGGAAGAAGCCAGTTGGTTCAGGGAAACTGAGATTTACCAGACTGTGCTGATGAGGCACGACAATATTCTTGGATTTATAGCTGCGGATATCAAGGGTACCGGTTCCTGGACGCAGATGCTTCTGATTACGGACTACCATGAACGAGGATCTTTGCACGATTATCTGCAGACCACTGTGCTGGACTACCAGGCTCTGCTGGCTATTTGCTTCTCCATTGCTTCTGGCATTGCACATCTACATACTGAGATCTTTGGCACTCGAGGCAAACCGGCGATTGCTCACAGGGATATCAAAAGTAAGAATATCCTGGTCAAGAGGAATGGTGACTGTGCTATCGCTGATTTTGGATTGGCTGTCCGTTATTTGAGGTCAGTTGAAGTTTCTAGTAAAGGTGGATTTAATTGACTTGGGATTGCTTCACTTCTTTTGAATTTTTTCACCCTATTAAAAGTAGTCTTAGAACTCTCAAAATTTGCAAGACACAAGTATTTCAATTCAAGAAATGAGCAATTCTTTGGTTATTTGAGTTTTTTTTTTATTTTAAAATATGATAGTTGACGGTTGGTTTTTATTTTCAATAGTGACTCCAGTGAGATCGACATAGCACCAAACACTCGAGTTGGTACTCGAAGGTACATGGCGCCTGAGGTCTTGGACGAGACGCTGAACACCTCCTCGTTCGATGCATTCAAAATGGCTGACATGTATTCAGTAGGTCTCGTCCTCTGGGAAGCCTGCAGACGTTGCGTCAGCAGTGGCAAAATTTCCAGCGCCGAGCCTTACGCCTTGCCTTATCACGATGTTGTGCCTAACGACCCAGACTTTGAGGACATGCGACAAGCCGTCTGTGTCAAACGGATCCGTCCTGTGATACCCCTCAGATGGGAATCTGACTCTGTTAGTTTTCCAAACATCAATTACTTGTATAAAATTTAAATGAAATTGTTTAGTTTCCTGGTTTAGAAGTAAATAACATTTTGGTTTTTCTTTTTTAGGTCCTTTCTGCGTTGACAAAAGTGATGACTGAATGTTGGCATGCGAATCCAGCAGTGCGTCTAACAGCGTTGCGAGTGAAAAAGACGATATCAAAAGTTCACATCGATAGCGCGATCAAGATCGTTTAGCAGCCTTGCTGGGAATTTCCTCAACGATTGTAAATAATGAGTAATTGCAGACTGCAGCCTGAAGACTGACTGAGAATTCGAAAATCGTGCTGCGTGCATGATTGACGCTGTCTTGTAAATAAAAGTCGGGGCGATTGTAAATAGTCATTAACGCGTCGATCCACCGCCCTTTCGAATAATGCCAGTAGAAAGTCGAGGTCTCGCGTAAAAAGTGGAAAAGAAACATTTTTATTTATAAATCGATACGCTCCCGATGTAACCAATTTCGCGACTTTCCGTGTCGTAAACATTTTTCGTTGTAAATATGCGGATACTAAAAATTGTTTTCCTTTTTTTCTTTTTCTTTTGTTTTTTTACGCTGTTTATCTATTGTTCGGATCACTTTTTTATTCGCTAAGCGAAGCTGCCATTACCGCTGTAAATAACAAGTTTTGTTTTGTAAATAATACTCGATGCGCGTTCGCTATGGAACTGTCCTTTTGAGACTGAGCGCATCAGGTCTCGGACGCAAACGCAATCTCATACGCTCCGCTTATTTTTTTTTTCTTTCATTTTATTGACGACGATTGATTGGTACTCGTTTTTTTATGTTTCAAATGTTGCTTTTGAATTCGGCATCGACGTTAAACAGACCAGAGATTTGTTTCTCCGAGACAATCGCGTTGTTTTTTCATACTGTATATGCATACTGCATATGTTTAAACTTGAAAAAGACTCGAGAAACGACAAGGATGAAACGTCATTTTTGAGTCGTTTTTTGAGATCGTTATTTTTTATTGCAAACAGTACATGACTTTGTAAATAATTTGCATTCGATGATTGAACATAGAATTAACAATCAAGATGTGATTATTAAGTAACGTAGAGATACGATCGCGAATTGCTCATTGCTAATATAAAATTGCGATTAGCATAAGTTTGAAAAACAACAATGCGTTGATTCAAATTTTGTTCAGCATTCATCGAAAAAGAAAATTACGTATGTGTATAATAAGAATTTAATAAAAAATCAAGCTTTTATACTGGTAGGAACGGCGACAATTCACGACGTCCTGCCGTTTTGTAACGTTCAATTTCTATCGAGTTTTTTTCCATGTACTTCGATAAATTAGCGTTTAGATGACTTGCTCATTCGTACAATTCTATTGTTATTCTGAATCATTGTTTTTGGAAACAAATTGTTTTTTATGCATATTTTAGTGCGCGTAGAAATCACGGAATTCGAGTTGTTATAGCATGAAACTTTGATTTTTTTAATAAAAAAAACTGTCAATGCAATTACGTAAGGTGCTGTCTCTTTTTGTAATGAGATAGTATGATTTGATACATGTACAAAATGGGAATTAAATCGCATACAAATAAATAAAACGGTTTATTTATAACCAAGTATTCATATTTTTAACAGAACTTTTGTTTGACAAATCAAAAAAGCAACCAATCAAAGCGAAATTATTGCCCGATCGATACAATACAATTATTTTGATACTAAAATATCTTTCAAGTAATTAAAGTGTATTATAACATGACTTTGAGTTTTGATTTTTGTCCAAAAACATTATTTGTTGATCTCGTTATGATTTTTCTTTTCAAATCTTGTATTTCAACTAAACGGCTGCAGAGGTCACTGTTGTCGACCTAACGTTCTTAAACATTTACAAAAAACAATCATTATAATTTAAAGCTTATTTAAATAAAGAAATTTTGACAGTAAAATCCATAAAAATGTTTATTGGTGAGAATCGTAGGTGAAATAAATGTTTAAAACATTAGAAAAATCAATTCGAAAATTCAAATTCGATCGATCGAAAGATCCGTCAACGTGGCAACACTGTCGTCATCACACAACGACGCCTCTCGTTCCGTGTCGGTCGCCATTTTCATCGGTGAATTTAAGCGGTCTCACTGGCAATCAGTCGTTCTATTTTTACAGAGTTACTGACCCGGTAAGTACGCCAATTATCATTATAATTTCTGTTTCAACCTCACGACATCCACCTGACCAATTTATTTCGTCAAAAAAATCCAAACCCGATCGCCCAGCGTTGCTGCATTGTTGCGACCAAGGCACGCTATTGCGCATCACGTCTTTTGCTTGTTTGTCAATTTCCGTGCGGCCAAAAAGTGTTCTCGCGTCGGACTCCGGGCTCCCTTCAACCTCCAAAGGTGACACGTCAAACTGCTCCAAAAGTTTCTTTGTCTTAAACAGTGAACAGATTCAACTTTTTCATCGACAACGACAATCTTTTGAGTTGCGGAAACATTGACGGTATTGATTGTAGTTAGGAAAATACTTTTCTTCTTCTGAAGGTTTTTGTTGTTTGTTTTTGTTTCTGTTTAACGATCTGGGCGGGTTGGTTTGGAACGGCCTTGATATAGAGAAGTGATGATTTTTTTGTTCATTTTTGGGTGGATTTGTGTGTGCATTTTGGGCATAGTTGTGTGCGTTGATTCAGACGCGGCTTGGCCTTCGAAATGTACGCACAAATACTAACGCGTCATCGGCGTCGTAACACGCTTCGACTTTGGGTGAAAATAGAGGTTACTTTTTTATCAGCCCCTGGTTTATCGCGGTTTATTTTTTTCTGTTGATTTGGTTTTTTGAATTTTTAATCAGATTTTTCTGACGAAATAAATAATCCTCTTACGTTTGAATGTAGAAAGAAGGTGAAAAACTAACAAAAACAAACAAGTAAAAATGGAGATAAAAAAGATTCTAAGTTTATTTGTTATACATGAAAATTGGTTTGTAAATTATAAAGTCTGTATTTACATTTCATAAACATGTATTGTTTATTTACTTTTTTTGTGTTTAACAATTATTTTCAATGTATACTTTTTTTTCTCGTCGCTGCTCCATTTTTGTTTTCTTTCATTATGACGTTCAGATAATACACTCGAGTATTTGAAGTATGAACTCATATTTGATCGATTTCTCAACGAATGAAGAGCTTGACAACGTTTATCCAGACACTTCATTTCATTCCTTTTGAAAATATAAAACAAATAAAATCATCATGGAGTAATGAGATAAAAAATTTAAATTTCACATTTTTTCTTTTCAGTTTTGGTCCTAAAAAACGCCCAAAATGCCAGGATTTAGCAGCGTTGGAACCTTCAAGATTTTTGTCGGCAACTTAGCTGACAAAACCACCAATGCCGATATCAAACCACTCTTCGAGAAATTCGGCAAAGTTGTTGAGTGCGGAGTTGTGAAAAATTATGGTTTCATCGTAAGTAAAAAACTACTACCACAAAGTACCTATATTACTCAAAAAAATATAAAAATTGAGTTGAAAAATGTTGTTTTTGAAATTGTAGCATATGGAAAATGAGGAAGCCGGTCGGCAGGCAATTCAAAAGTTGAATGGCGAGCTTGTGCACGGACAGCCAATCAAATGCGAAGCCGCAAAAAGCAGAAAAGGTCCCAACACCCCGACGACAAAGATCTTCGTTGGCAACTTGACCGACAACACAAAAGCCCCTCAGGTTCGCGAGTTGTTTGCCAAGTTCGGCACAGTTGTTGAGTGCGACATCGTGAGGAACTACGGTTTCGTCCATCTTGAAGCTACTGGTGACGTTAATGATGCCATCAAAGAACTCAATGGACAGATCGTCGACGGCCAACCGATGAAGGTTCAGATCTCCACGAGTCGCGTTCGACAGAGACCCGGAATGGGCGACCCTGAGCAGTGCTACAGATGTGGTCGAGGTGGACACTGGTCCAAGGAGTGTCCGAAGGGAGGCATGGGAGGTGGCCCTGACAGAAATGGATTCAGAGATCGTATGTTCGGACGCGATCCTTACCCACCACCTCCTCCACCTCCTTTCCTTAGAGAAAGACTCATGGGAACTGGACGTTTTACGGTAACTTCAACTTTTTTACTCAGAAAAAGAAACTGTAATTATTTTTGGTTTTCTAATTTTGTTCGTTTGATTTTTGTTTTCTTATTTAGGATTATGACAGCTACTATGATAGACGAGGATTCGAAGATACCAGAGATTTGTATGAAAGAAGGTTCACTGGTATGACTGGTAAGAAAAATTGAATTGGAAAGAGTTCGAAAATGAAAAGTAAAGGGTGTTTGATTTGATGAAATAAAAATTTGTTTAGGAATGGGATCCATGCGTGACACCGGATTTTCACGCAGCACAGACTACGGAATGTTCAGCCGACGAACTCCGCCACCAGCTGGCAACAACGGTGGTAGATTTAGGTAAGGACTTTTTACAAACAGATCAATTTGCTTGTCCACCTTAACGTTGTGAACGTTCCAGGCTGGGTTAACAGCTCATGCGAATTAGAGTTCGATTTGAAAATCATTCACTCATTCCATTGTCGTATTATTATACAATTTCAAACTGAAACTTTTATAATTTTATCAAGACCTTAGTCAAAATGTTGTGGACTTATACGTTTCAGCGTACGTCGGAGCATGTATCAAGTTTATCCATGAGAGCTATTTAAATTCGGGTCAGAAGATAACGAAAGTTCAAACAGGCTGTTTTATGAAGACTGAACCTTTTTGCATAAGAGACAAGATACGCCGCAGCATTTTATTTTGTTAACGCCGCTTGACAAATATGATTCACCCATTTTTATTTCATTGATTGTATGTATGGTCATTTCAACTGCTGCTGTGTGATATGTGTATCGTTTTGTTATATTCAGTCGATTAAATTTATCATTTCATTTTGGTCTTGTTAATTGCTGTTCTTTTTCAAAATTGTTGTAACAATTTGTCTTTCATTCACTTCTTTTTGAAATTGTCATTGAGAACTTGGGTTCCGCATGGGTTTAAAAATCCAGCCATAACTTTTAACCGAAGCCAATGAAGCAAACTATCGATTCAGTTTTATTTCAAGTATGTATTCAACTTTCAACTCTCAAACACGACAGTGCCGATCGATCTTGGACAACTCGACGTTTTGTACAAGCACAATGTTGTTCTTTTTCCATTCACAAGTTTTTAGCTTTTGTTTGGATGCACCTCACAGACTGTTTTTGTGATGTCACAAACAAGAGCACTGAATACAAAAGACAATTTGAACTCTTGGACTTTCACAAAGTTAAGCCCTGGACAAAGGAAGTATTTTTGTACGGCGCATACAATGTATTTTATTTATTTATTTTTATAGTAGAGGCATGTACGAGGACTTTAGCAGAGACTCGTTCGAGGAGCGTAGGTAAGTAAACTTGCAAACATCTTTTTTGTGTTACTTCTAACATTTATTTTAAAAACAAAAACAATTTCGACAAATTTCTTTCCCGTTTTCAAGTTCCAAGTCTAATTAAAAATGTCTCAAATTTGAAATTTGATTGTTTTTAATAAAAATGGAAAGAAATTTGTCAAAAGAAAAACAAAACTTGGAAGACAACTTAATAAAACTAACAAGTTAGAATATGTAAATTTGATAATAACAGAATAATAAAAGTTGTCTTTCAATTTTGTTGGTAAAAAAAGCTGTAAATAATAAAGAAAAAAAAATGATGACTGAAAAAATCAAATACGTCGATAAGTTGTTCGTCGCAAGACAGTATCGTATACGACGTTTTGAGGAATTTCATGAAAATTCTTCTGCCACGAGGCCGTTTTTGTTAACTCACGCAACTGATTTTAATTACCAGACCGGGAATGCGAGGGCCATCACCGCCGTGCCGATTCACACCATACTAAATCGTCGCGTCGGATTCGGATCGGTCTGTCGGTCTGTCCGTCGGTCCGTCTGTCGCTAGCAGGAAGCCTCGGGACCGAGAAACTCTTGGCCGTCTGTCGATCTACTGGCGCGAAGATCAGTGCCGCCTCGCTCTGTCAGAATAAGTGCTCTACCGCTCTCAAACGTATCACCATACGATAGAACTTTGTGGATTTAGATGATGAACGATTTGACAGTGAAGCTCACTAAGTTGTCTCACACAAAACACTTACTTTTTTAAAACAACCTTTTGCATAACTTGAATTTCGTATCAAATTTTTGTTTCTATTTTTTTTAGTCTCATTTGATAGCACATTTTTTTAACTTGAACAAAAAAGAGCAAGGATCGAATCTGCGAGCTTCGGCGATTTTATAACTTTGTAACTGTTACATCGATGTTGAAATCGTAACATTCCACTGTGGACTCTTCTGTTTGACTTTTTTTTTAGGTTTTGGATTTGCAACAATTATTCTTTAGATTTTTTTTCTTTCGAACGTTGATCTTATTTGTTTATTTATTGTACAGATTGAACATTTGACTAAGACGAAGCGTCGCAGGTCCGAAGCCTCACTCGCGAGCGTTTTTTTTTTTTTTTATTTTTTGCAACGAAGCAATATTCATTAACCGAGGCAATGTAGATAATTGGAAGAAAAAAATCTATGAAAAGACAAAATAACAGCACACACTTTTCACCCACCATCGTCTTTTTTCGACGTGAGAATACAATGAATTAACCTGCGTATTAACTATTTACTAGAATTAGTAATCGATTGATTAAGCTAGGTTTAAACACTCGTTTGATGAGAGTCCTGTAAGAAGATGAAAAAAAAATACAATGACCAGCATAGTTTGCTTTGTAATGAAGTACGCGTGTCTGCGTCCTCTTAATCTCTTAATACATAAGAATTCGTGTTTTCAATGATTATATGATGCAACTATGATATATTCCAATTTACAAGAATAAACGATGACAAAGAAAAAAAAACATAAGGATCCTATATATACATCTATAGAAAGTATTGATTACTCATTATTATGGAAAGATGATAAACAACACAGTAAAAAAATGTACAACTTATGTTCAAGTACACGTTCAATGCAACCACTTGTTTTTATTTCCAACTGCTGTGCCGAGAGATGCCACCACCTTCAGATCGGCCGCGCACCTTCGCTGTGGCTTCCTGCCGTCGTTCGCGTTCCGCGCTCGTTCGCGTTCCGCGTACGCGCGCGTCAACGCCCCTTACCCCAATTGATTCCACCTTCCTTTTCTGTCCCCAAAAGTCCAACTAACAAAATTGTACAAATTTGAAAGAAAAAGATGACTTCTCGAGATTTCTCCAAGTTTTATCCAAAACTTACCCTTTGATTTCAAAAGCTTCCTTTTTCAAACTTTAAATGACAACTCAAGAGGTTTCTTTGCTCCATTTTGGTTTGCTTTCATCTGAGAAATTCTTATTCCTCCTCTCTTGTCTACGTTTTGTTTACAACTTGTAATTTCCTTTTTTGTAAAGATAAACATTTTCTTTATTTTCGTTGTAATGGTTCTCAATTCTTGAGTTTAGTTACAGAAATTGCCTTTGTTTTGGAAAAGTACTAATCATTGAGTTCGGTTGGTTGAGGATTCGCATTCATTCGTCGTATCCACTTTGTTCTTTTGTTCAACATGCTAGGTTTTAGTCTAGTACTTTTTAGAGAACACAAAAGTAACTGCTGTGGCAATTTTATATTCGCAACATTTACAAAGTCAGGCGTCGGAATAGGGTTTATTGTATCAAACTGTGAAAGAGAAAACAATTTTTTACACAACACAATATTGCTACAAAAACAAATGTAACTATTTTCTTGCCACGGTTTTGATTGTGTTATCGATTTGTTGTAATCGTTGATAACATTTAATCGCTTATTTTTATCTGTAACTTAGATCATAATAAACATTTCATTATGAAACGAATCACGAAATTGAGTAAAAATGAATAAAAATGAGCGGTTAAATTGTGGCCCAAATGTATAGAGGTAAACCAGAACTAAAAAGTCGAGAAAGTCGGGGTAAAAAAAGTCAAGCGGGTCGAAAAAAATCGGATGGTGCAAAAAGCGAGTCGTCGACGATGGAAAACGCCGTGGAAGGACGTGGACGTGGAACGGATTCAGCGGGATCGCCGGGACTTGTAAACTCATTGTCAATTCGATTGGCAGTTGATGCGAGCACCTCTGTCTGTCTCTCTACGGGATACCAAAACCGTGGTCGTGATATTGTATAGATTCGCAAGAGCACGCGCGCACCACCAAATTACAACTCATGTTATAATATCTGTATGATGTCACGAATGTAGGATGAGATCGGCCAGCTTGGGAGTGCCGAGGTGAACTTGAGCGCTGGCAGATGCGTCTTGAACCACACACAAACAACCTTTTAGGTTTTTTGCTGGAGACAAGTCCTGAACGATTTGGATGCCGCTGTCTGTGTAAGTTTGGCGAACTCATGCCAAAACTGAATTTTCAGTTTTTAAGGATGTTCAGTGTTTTTCACACTTTTTCTCATTTTTCAAGTTTTTGTTTGTCATTCACAAAATCATTATTTTAACTTTTCTTGGACAAGATTGTAGTAAATCGATCATTTTTTTATTACTAAATCTGTTTTTTACAAAGATTTTGATCTGATTTTTGAACATTTAGACAATGAACCTATAAAATTGAAACTTTAAAATAACATTTTGGACTTACTTTTTCTAAAAATTCACTGAACATTCTGATTTAGGAACTTTATAATAACATTTTTATTTAGTTTAGATTTTGGGTTTGAAAAGTAAAAAAGAAAAACTTAGCATAACAATTTTTGGTGAAGATTATAAAGAATTGCGTTTTGCTTATTAGTTTGAATACATCTTGAAAAGGTTCATTCTCAGCGCTGAATTTTGTCCTTAGGAGAAGCTGATAAAGGAAGATCAAAGACTGCATTGAGAACATTTTTGCGAATTCGAGATTACAATTCAGTTTTTGTTTGTCAATCTTGAGTTTAATGTTGTAGATGCAGAAGGTTTGTATGGTTGACGTCAAGTCATAATTTCTTATCTATTTTTGTTTGTTTACAATAATAATTAATTGCTTCTAATTTTACATTCCTACAGCTACAATAAAATCAATATGTATTTTACGTTTGTTTACAATTTCATGAAATAAACTTTGAGATCAGTATTTGGAAGTCTTATTTTTCAATATCCTAATCCTTAATCAACAAAAGTATCTGTCATTATAAATGTATCGTAAAATACATAAAAGTTACTTATTTCATAAATTAAGAAATTTATCTTCAAGCGTGTATTGGATATTTATCTTCAAAATTATTCCTGCAAATTTGTTTTACATAAAAAGAAACGAGAATATCATTATCTTTTATCACACATTCATCATTCTTCTCTGTCGAATGAAAAGATCGCTTATTCTTACGAAAAATATAGATATACAACAAAGCATTACTTCAGCTGAAATAAAACGAGCTTGGAAGTTTGGATTCGTTCAGTTGGCGGTTGCCGCTCTGACGTGCTCTGTATGTCTCTATCTTCATAACTACGAATAAATATTTAGATTGACTTTTATTTTGGATAACCTTATTGCTGCTACTTGTAAATACATCTGATTGTAAATAATCATTGAAAAACTATATCATCATGGCAAACGAATTAAGGTAAGACTTTTTAAACTATTACACTAAAAGTCAAAATTAAATGCTCACTTTTGAACGTAAATCAGGGTAATTGACTTAAAATCTTGCACAATTTAATGTAATGAAATTCAATTGACTTGTCTAAATTGTTCTATCTGAGCAACAATGAGTAAACAAACAGTAAAATGTCAAATTTGCTAAGTGACTTTAGACATGATTTGTAGGTTATGTTACATGCTCCAAAAAATGTACACATGGGGCAAAGTAATACAATATTTTTAAATTAAGTTTCGTTTAGTTTTTCATTGTTATATTGTTTAAAATTTTAAAAATTGAAGGACACAAAAATGATTCGACTGGAGTGTTTTTTAAATGTTAAATTAACTGGAAATAGAGCTATGTTCATCGGTAAACTGAGATTCGCAAATTATAATGTATCTAAATTTGTAACATTATCTCAACAAGCCAACGCAAAGTCGCTTATGTAATTATTTTAATCACATAATAAGCAGATAATTTGATTTGTGGGGGAGAACAAAAACAACGCCAATATAGATATATAACCCTTTTATCTTTTTCCTCCTCAAAAACTGAAAATAATTTGTTTGTGTAAAGGTTTTATGAAGACGTACTTTACCTTATTAATTTTTGAATGAAATTCTGTTTTCCAGGGAAGGACTTTTATTAGGAATAGGAAATCCTTTGCTAGATATTTCTGCCTCCGTTGAAGAATCTTTTTTAGAAAAGTATGATTTGAAACTGAACGATGCGATATTGGCTACGGAGAAGCACAAAAATTTGTACAGTGATTTAACTGAATGTTATGATGTGGAATTCATCGCTGGTGGTGCAGTACAAAATTCAATGCGAGTAGCCCAGGTAATTTTTCAAATGTTACAACCATTTATGCCATTTCGAAATAAACAATATCAATTTCAGTGCAAAACATAAAACGTAATTGAAACCGACCACAATTGCATGGTCTAAAATTTCATAACAAACCAAACAAAAGTACCGCTGAAACCTCTTTTACTCCAAACAAAAATAAGTTGTTTTGTTAAAACAATCAAAATCGCATTTTTTATTTTTGCAGTGGTTCTTAGAGAAACCAAAAGTAGCAACATACATGGGCTGTGTTGGTAAGGATGAATATTCGAAAATCCTGGAAGAAAGAGCAACCAAGGATGGTTTAAACGTCCGGTATCAATACACCGATAAGGAACCCACAGGAACCTGTGCAGTGTTGATCAACGGACACCACAGATCGTTGTGTGCGAATCTCGCAGCAGCGAACTGTTTCTCACCCTCGCATATCGAAGAGCCAGAGAACAAGAAATGGAT
The DNA here is from genome assembly GCA_020615435.1 of Telenomus remus. Classification (NCBI taxonomy): domain Eukaryota; kingdom Metazoa; phylum Arthropoda; class Insecta; order Hymenoptera; family Scelionidae; genus Telenomus; species Telenomus remus. The sequence goes on from CM036337.1 coordinate 14,187,796, forward strand.
CGAAGCCGCACAATTTATTTATGTTTCTGTAAGGCTCATCAGTCGCTAACTTTTGTTGGCCTCGCTTTGCAGTCGATTAAAACGTTTGTTTCATTGCAGGGATTCTTCTTGACAGTAAGCCCCGAGACGATTCAGACGGTAGCAAAGCATGCTCATGAAAACAACAAGATCTTCTCGATGAACCTGAGCGCACCCTTCCTGTGTGAATTTTTCAAAGAACCTATGCTCGCGGCCTTGCCCTATGTTGATATCCTTTTCGGCAACGAGATTGAAGCTGCAGTTTTTGCCAAGCATAATAATATTCAGTCAACGGACTTGAAGGAAATCGCGCTCGAGATCTCAAACATGGAGAAGATTAATACTAAGCGAAAACGAATTGTAATTATCACGCAGGGTGTTCATCCTGTTCTGCTTGCTATGGAGGGTAAAGTTACGGAGTATCCTGCTCATAAGATTCCTGATGATAAGATTGTTGACACCAATGGTGCTGGGGATGCTTTTGTCGGAGGTATTCTTAATGAAATTGTTTGTTTGATAATTTGGAAAGGATGATTGAAACAGTTGTGTAACTTTTTTTGGACTGTTTTTCTGTTTGTTGTAGGATTTATGGCACAGTTCATCCAGGATAAGAGTATCGAGATGTGTATCAAGTGTGGCAACTGGGCAGGGGCACAGATAGTACAAACATCAGGATGTACTTATGAGGGAAAACCAGACTTCGATAGTTCAGATTGTAACATCGATGAAATCAACGAGACAAAACCAGCTGTTTAATTGAATTTGCTTCTTTTTTTTTATTGTAAAAAATCGAGTTTGATTTTTGTACTTAAGCAAAGCGTGTGCTCGTTAATTAACCCATTAAGTATCATTGTACACATGTCAATATCTTGTAAATGAATTGTTATGTTTTTTATTGATGAAAAATAAAATGAAATAGTGCTTTTTGTTTTTCACTTTTGCGTAATTTTTATTTCCGTGCCAGTCAAATGTAAATTTGGAGGAGATAAAAAACGATTAGAAGTTGAGTGACTCGGTTGAGACGTTTTAAGATGGTGGTAAAATTGAATATGAAAAGTCTAGAGCAACCCATCTGGCAAACGATGAGAGATCGACCTTTCATGTCGAACCGAAGGACAAGCACGTAATGGTTTTACATGGTGGAGTTGAGTTGAGAAAAAGAAAGAGGGCAGCGCTTTGAAGTAAATCAATAAATTAAGAAATTACGTGCACTTTTTTGCTCACTTTGGTCAGACGGTTACCAAATGCAAAATAAATAAGTACTTCGAAATCAACAGTTTAATCTCGAGATTGCAGTAGTTTTCAATGTAACGATTTATTCATATAATTGATCTGCAAAAGTAATAACAGAGAAATTCAAATAAACTGCTGATTGAGATTTATGGTAGGATGATATTTCTATCGACTATGCAATGCAAATTCCGTTTTATTTATATGTGTGGGACTATGCATATTGTACGAAGATTCTAATGTATAATAATTATTATTGCAATTCAATGTCTGCTTTATTATCCTGCTCTGTTATCAGATCAATAACTTAGTTGAATTACTATATTGACTGATGTAATTGAAACATTTCGAGCGTGTGCCACATGCAGATTCAATTTCGGCAGAAAACATTTGAACATTTCTAAAAAACATTTTGCCTATTTATTCAATCCTACTTTTCGTTATGGGTCGAGATGAATCTCAATTTAACGCAATATTGGACCAAGATTAAATCAACAAAATTTGGGGGATGGTAAACTCCGCCGAATTTACGCTTGTAATAAAAATTTTTTGGTAAACTCCGCCGAGAATTTGCGATTTGAGACAAATTTTGGCATCTAAACATGTGCAAACATAAGATTTTACATTTTACCACTGATGACTTTCCCTTTTTCCCTTTTTACCTGCATTTTTATTTTGGCGGAGTTTACCAAAGAGATTATATTGGACCTTTTTTTTCTCGGCGGAGTTTTTGGCCCAAAATTTAAAGTAAATCATAGTTAAAACTCTATCGATTGCTTCATGTTTTCATCATTTTTCATACAATTTTATTTATTTGTATTCCGAGTTTAGGTGATGTCATAATTTTAGAATTTTTTCTTCATTCAGAGCTACAAAAGTGTGTAAGGTATTCCAGAATTAATGAATATTCTTACAACACCTCGAAGAAAAGGTATTTCAATAGAACTGAGATAATTTGAAATCAACAAGTTATAGAAATCCGATTGTGTTTCAATTAACTCTGTTCGGGTTCATTCAAAAAAAGAAACTTTTCTCGGTCTTCGCTATTGTTATTCAAAATCAAAAATCTTTAGCTCGCGTTACAAATTGATTTTTTAATACAACATTTTTTTTCTTTCACCGTTTATCTGTAAGATTGAATCACAGAATAAATAATTCTACGAAGTATACTTCGGTGACAACAATTTATTGTTTAAATATTCAGTTGCAACATTGCTTTAACATTTTTAACAATGTCGTTATACAAAATTCAGAGAAAAATAAGAACAAAATCAATGTTTACAACTTATTACTATCGCGATTCTGACTATTGTTAAACTTATGTAATTTCTATTTCAATTTATGTGAATTTATGTAAAAAGTGTATTTTTCAGATTGCCTGAAATACCTGAAGAGCGTTTTTGATTCATATTTAAAATTTAGATTTTCGATATAAATATTTCGATGTATACGTACTGCAACTTTGTATTTTAGATACGATTTATTTCTTATTTCATGTATGTAGACTTTACCAGTTTTACTGTTGCTTATACTATCGAAAATAAATAAATAAATAATTGATGTTTCATTATTGTTTATTTATTCGAATTTCATTAAAACAGTCCATTTTGCTAGAGCTAAATGAATCTACAAAAACTCTAATTTCATCAGAGCATGTCAAAAATGTAAACAAACTTGAACCCAATCGACTAATCTCAATCTCGAGTGAAAAAAGGCTCGTAAATCAAACCATCCCATTTAGAAATCCATCATCATCTAATTACTAAATCCCCGTCCAACACCCAAGACGTCGTCACTCATCCGGACAAGTCTCGTCAAAACAGAATGAGTTGGCGGCTAACAAATTCGATGCGGAAGTCAATGCCCAATTCAACTCATCAAAAAAATTCAACTAATTTCCCAGCTCAAAAATCCCTCCAGTAGCTCCAGTATCCTTTTCTACTCGTAAAAAGATTCAATAAACGAAATTTTTATTAGCAATTCTTTTCAGCAACTTATGCGTGGGTGAAAATGAAGGGTTGCGGGGGTGGATTTTACCAGGAAACACCACCACTTTGTATCGTCATCAAAGATAAATATCTGTGTCAAGTTAATTTTGATAATGTGTCTGAGTATTGAAATTTTGCAATACAAGATTTAATGACATACTCTGTATGTTACAGATTAAGAAAATAATAATAATGATTACGTAATAAATGTATAAGAATAAAAAAATAAAAAATTCCGTCGCAACTGGCTACAGCCCTACTCAACATGGCGTCCCTCTCTCTTGCTCACACATGCCAAAACTTGTACAGTCTTGATGGTCGCGATATACTTCCATCATTCGTTTATCAGGCGGGTTGCGCGCGACAAGGAGCGACAACCGCTTTTGCTGATTGTGTATGTGTGTGCGGCTTCGTGTACGGTTCGGCTGGCCGAAGCGCGTGCCGAGAACTCTTTCCCTCGAGAGCGACGCAGTGGCGGCTGCGCAGTAGCTCCGCACGACGGCCATCTTTGTCGTAAGTGGTAACCTTTGTTGATTCTCGTGAAATGTGACGCCGTCTGGTGCGAGGGATTCACGCGCCCGATTACGTTTTTGTGTGTGCCTCAGCAGCCGGACTCGTCGACGAACAATTGCAGCAGGTAATTTGCCAAGTCAGTGTCGCAAGCAACCGCGCCGCCAACCACCGCGTACGTGGTCGACGCATACGCCTGCCAGCCAGCCGTACCTGAGCCCGACCGCGTCCGACGCGGCTTTTCTCGCGGCCAAAATCGCCCCAATTGTTCTCAAAGTGATCTTGGACATCCCCTGCGACGCATCCGATCAAATTTTAATTTCGCGGCTTTTTCCGCGACCGAAAATTGACGCGCGAACGCGCGGCTCGCCTCGCCGATCAAGATGGCTGCCCGACGGGCTTCAGGAACGACGTGACCGAGCACTGCTGACACGCACCCGGCGACATTCCTGGCCACTGTTAACGGCCGCAAGATTCACGTCAGTATTGCAACTGCGAAATTAAACAATCAAAACAAACGAACTGTCAGTGCAATTTTTGATAGGGGAAATTAAAAGCCAACGGATTTTTTCGTCGCTGTCAGAATTCGGCTTTCGCAAACTCTCGATTCCCGCGAAAGCCAGTCGGTCATTTTCTCCGGCCGGTTTGGTCGGTACGTTTCCGCGTTCGCGAACGCTCGATTCATGTCCTGGTCGCGAGCGAGCGTCGTAAAAATAGAACTCACCTTTTTTTCCATCTCGTTGTTTTTGTTTCAATTCAAAATCGTACCTTTCGCCGGACACTGTTCGCGCCAGATGATTTTTCCGCTGACTGTTGGCGCGAAATTTAAATCCCCCCTGAGGCTCGCAATGACAATCGGGCATTGTTGAAAACACGTGGGGCTTTGCGAAACTGTCAAACTCGACGGGGATCCACCTCTTTTGTTTTTTCTCTTTTTGTTTTGTTTGTTCTTTGATACCTATTGTTTTTGTTTTGCGACTCTGTTTGTTTTCGTTCACTCATGATGTGTCATCGCGGATGAATCATATTTCATAACACAACATGCATCTCGTTTCTTGAAAACTGTACTAGCAACCAAAGTTCGAAATAAAATCAACCAGCATTGTCAACAAAGTTCAATAAATGTTTTCTCACCTTTTTTTCTGCCTCTGTCTCTGTCTCTTTTACTTTATCTGTTAACAATGATTAGATTTGAATAAAAAAAGAATACGAAACAAAAAAACTGCAATTCGATAATCATGCTAACCTCAAAATTTTGCGCAATCGTTATTTTAGTTCACACTTTTGTTCAACCATCTGTTTATCTGTTTGACTTTCACTTTTCTTTGTAATTCAGATTACTTTCAGGTCATTCGGATGCTGGTTTTTGTCACAAGGTCCAAATTATTCTCAGCTTTGTTTTTGTTGCTTCAAAACCAATGTCAATCGGATTAGTCCAATCACTTGACCATCAATCACAACATCGTTTCAAAACACTGTAAAACCATAACAAATCAGATTATTTTCAGGCAAACAAAAACTTTGATCGTGTTTATTTTCTTTTTCGTTTGGTTTTTAATTGGGCATTTAATTTTGTACTCTCTTGGTTATGTAAACTGCGGTAGTTCGAATTTGAAAAAAAAAAAGATTTTGGAGACAAAAGGAGGTAAAAACAATGAAAATTAAGTGGGACTTGGTCCAAGTAACATTACATAACGATCGAAAATAGGTTGCAAGAGTGACGGAATGGCCGGGTACCGGTCGCTGTTTCAAGATCACGTCGATGAGTGTAAAGGTTGATAAAAAAGCAAGCACGATCTCGATGGGCGGCGATTAGTCAGCCCGGGCACATATCGCAAGCGGCAGCTGCTCTTTCTCGTTGCTTTCGTTTTGTCGTTGCGTTTTTTCCCCTCTCGTTTCAAGAGAGAGGGGGGGGGGGACTAAACACCCGGTGTTTCTACCTGCTTGTCCTGTGTCTTTACAAATTTATATTTTCATATGATTTCAATTTCAGTTGAATTCAAAATCAGAAATATTCAGTTTTTTTCAGTAGTTCTTACCTAACTTTGTTATTGATGTTATTCATTTTCAAAAGTCGTTGTTTTTTGTATTTATACGATAAATCGAAATGAAAAATTGAGTGTTTAAACAATTATAATGGTTATTACGAAAAAGTAAAGTCGTACAATCATTTTTAAAGTAGAGATCGTAAATCTATGAAAATTTTTTACATGTTAAAAAAAGATTTGTTTCAATGTTTGGAAAAATGTGGGTTAATTCCAATATTCACTTGAAAATTTATGAAACATGTTAAAAACTTGAATGAAGAAGAAAATTGTAAAAAAATCTAAATCCAGGATTTAAAATAATTTTGCTCAACTCAGTCTATCTATGAAATATTAAAATCAAATAATGAGTATGTAATTAAGAATTGAATTAATGAGCAGACACAGGTTTATCTTATAAGAGTCCTAAGATGTAACAGAATAAAGTGAAATAAACGCATCCTTTTTCAACAGGAGTTAAAAAAAGCTAAAAGAAAGACGATAGTGAACGATAAGCAGCGATTAGTGGCATGATGTGAGATGATGGGAAGCAGATCTATGGACGAGGTGAAACGAGGCGGGAGGCGGCTTAGGTGGTGAGGTTCGGAGCCAGCCGCCCTCAAGGTGTCTGCGATGGGGGAGGTCGAGTCCCCCGACACGTGGTCCGCTTGGTTCTTGGATGCAATCCGAAAGATCCGCAGCCAGAAGCAGAGGCCCAGCGTGGAGAGGATATGCCACGCGATCCGACAGCACCACAATTATCATGAGGAGGAGATCGCCGAACACCTCGAGGTCGCCGTCAAGCGCGGCGACGTCCTCAAAATCTTCAACAAGGGTCAGTCGTCCTACAAAGACCCTGGTGACCTTCAATCGAAACCGCTCAAGGTTAGCCACTTGAAACAACCACAAACACTTTTCCCAACCCGCGTCCCTGCCTCCCATCCTCGTATCCTCCAAAGCACTAGCTTAACCGATCCAAATTTGAACTTTTGGTCTTGTATTTTCTTAAGGTTACTCGGTCGAGTGACCTTAGCAAGGTCATTGGCAAGGCTGTGCGCGAGCTGGGCGAAAGAGACGGCTCGACGCTGAAGAACATCGAGAGGTACATCAGGCAGAGTCACACCGTCGACGAGGAGGCCGAGGGCGACCTTAGAACGGCCCTGAGACTGTCCGCTAAGCGGGCCGTGGACAGAGGCTTCGTCCTCCAGGATGGACGACTGTTCCGCCAGCCGGACAGGCCGCCCTATTCGACGAAAAAAGTTAATGATAGTACCTCGTCCAACACCACGGTCACCGAGTGTTCACCCAAGGTGAGATTCGGTTGTTGCATTTCCACCGCCTGGATTAGTTGGACTTTTTAGTTTGAATCACAGTATTTAATTTAATCACAGTTGCAATTTAATTGCTGGTTTTATTTACTAATTTTTAATTTGAGTATCTTTTTCAGGACCATTGGTTTTGGGATAGGCTTTAGTTTGCTTTTAGAAATAACCACTTTAACGCTTATTTGCATGCGGTTTTGAGGTTGACATGTAAAGATGCACAGTTTTTTTTCTTATCTTGTCATTGTTACCGCACCAATCATTTGTAGTTGATAAGAGAAATCCTGTTTTACTTGGGTGTTGGTTGTTTTTTTCATTCTCACTCTTTCTCTTTGATGTTACACTCGGCTTACTTTATTTGGGTTATTGTATATACACCGGTACGTATTGTAAGGACACGAACTGTTTCAAGAACATGAGAACCACAAATTAAACGGCCGAAATTGCAGGCAAAAAGAGTGTGCGCGCCATTGTTCGTATGCGTCACGCTCCTTTCCTCAAGCAAATGTTACGGTGAGCTGATCACGTCTCGAAATTGTCGACAGTTAAACGAATCCAATTCCAAAGATGCTCCTCAAACATTGCACACTTTAAACCCGTCCATTTACATTTCAAAATAATATTATATACCAAGGCGATTAAATCAAATTAACCCTTGTTAAGTTGCTAATTGTATCAAAATGTCAAATTAGGCAAAAAGTATTTTAACATTTCCAAAACAACTAGTCAAAAAGTAACTTGTCATAATTTATCAAATTGAAATTTTTGTAACCTCTGGAGTACAGTAAAAAAGGGTTAAAAATTGACAATGAATTAAAAAGAAGTAAAAGTGTAAAAAAAGGGAGTGAAATTATGAATTGTAAATTGAGAACATTATGAACTGGAAGAAAAAGCGTGTTGAATGTGAAACGAAAAGGGCAATCGAGCTGTATCTTTGCCTTATCGATTCCTGTAACTTATTTTTATTGGTCGCTTCTCACGCGTGACGGATAGTGTGGCTCGCGAAATGGCCAGGCGGATGCGCGCGCCGTTGTTTAATCAAGCCAAGTCAGGTGATTGTGTTCCGGTCCTGTCCCTCCCCTTGCAATCTCTTAACCGTGCGATCCCGTTTAACTAACAGGCTTCATATTTTGGCCGCCCGCACATATTGTAATGCGCGAGTCACTGTCAAATTTATTGATGTTTCGTCGCCAGTCCCCGTTTGCCTATCAGACTGATCAATATGCAATTTCGCGTATCATTCGGTTACATTCAACCCTTGTTTTTTTAACGTTCACAAACATTGTGATCGAATTCGCAATTTTCCTAAACAAATTTACATGCTGTAACCGAGCTAGAATAAACAAATGGAGGAAAACGGAAATTGTAAAAACGGAAAAATTGTAATAACACAAAAATTGTAAAAAAAAAGTTAGATTAAAAAGATGGTTTTATGTGTTATGTTGCATTTCCATGGTTTTAATTCGTGTTCAATATCGCGTTCGACTTGTTTTCGTCTCTCCCACTCGAAGAAGAGAATGACCTTAAACGAGCCTGACCAATCGCACGCCGCCGCGATTAGTCGCTCCGCGAGAGCAACAGGTCGTCGGTCCGTGAGATGAAAACTAGGCCCAACAGCGATCGCATCATTGCACAATTGCTCGAGCCATGCCCGTCGAGGGTCATCGTTGTCCAACCGATCTCTCTCTCTCTCTTTGTCTCTCTTTCTTTCCCAGCGCGCAAAAATTCTGCAATTCTCATATGTTAACTTCAACCTCACTAACTTGTTCCAAATGATTTTTCTTTTTATTAAACGACCGCTCAACGAAATTCGTTCGTTTCTTTTTCAATTTAATATTAGTATTGAATTAATGTATTTGTTCGAAGCGTCTAATTGAAAAATGATGTTACGTTTCCGACTGTTTGCTCGGTCGTTTTTCTCCATTTGACAAATCGTGTTGGCAAATAAGAAAAAAAAGAGAACGAAATATTTCACGAGCGATGAAAAGACACGTTTAGTGTATAGTCACCGAAAAGACTCGCAAGAGTCGCTTAATAAGATGCACCCTTTCGATGCGAAGATAATAAGCGAACCTCTTTTACGACCGGAATGAATAATTTTACCTCAACGGCAGCTTTGCTCGCCTTTTGTGGGCGTAATGCGTATGCGCCGGTACACACATTGACAAAAGTATAAGCTCATCGAACACTTTGCGTCATCCAATCACGATCCACCAATCATTACTTAATTAATCGAACTAATTAATTCATTAAGTGTTTCTACGAAGAGCCTTTTTTCCGCTCGATTAGTTTTTTGGTTTTCTTTTCATCTTGCACATCCATTTTTCATCTTCATTATAACTTATTAATCGTTAAAAAATATGTATTTAATTAAGTTATAAAATACAGTATAGATTAAAATTAATTGGATGATTGAATTTTAACGAAACTTGTTTGAATTTCAGTTGCCAGCACCTCTGCCAATCTGTAAAGAGTGTCTAGGAGCTACAGCATCGGGCGGTAGCAACAACAACAACTACAACAAACGTTCGGAGAAGCTGAGCCGGTGCAGCGCGTGCGGAGCGGCGCTACATAATTCGTGCGCGCCCGCGGAATTAGCGGCGCTGGTGGAGCGGGGCAGTTCGTGGTGTTGCGACGATTGTGCGAGCACGTGCGCGGGCTGCGAGTTGGAGCGCGAGTCACAAAGCTATTTGGTGAAGTGTGCGGGCTGTGTCAATTGTTACCATCCGTCTTGTCTGGATCCGGCGGTGGACAAGAAGAGCAAAGCGCCCTGGCGGTGTCGACACTGCCAGACCACGCACACGCCTCAGCAGCAGTCCAAAGACACTGCCTCGAAGAGAAACAAACTTCGGGACATGTCCCCGCACGATGAATCTACCCTTCTCAGTGCGAGGAAAAGGATAAACAAGTTTCGCGAAAATAGAAAGTAAGATTCTAAACAAGAACATTTTTTTTTATTTATATGGCAGCAGCAAAGCTGATAATACATACATCAAATATAACAGTTTGTAAATGCAAAAAGGATGCTATAATTATTGTTTCTTTTGCTTAGTTAGTTAAATATCGATTTGTAGCTTAAACTTTTTGTTAACAAATTGCGATGGAAATTGGAAACCGAAATATACTTGAGAATGTTCCTTTACTATTTTACTTAAATTTCAATATTATACTTGAAAATTAGTCTTCTTAGAAGAACCAAGTCAATAAATAAGTCTCATTTGTTTTATAAAGTCAATGTTAAACAAGTAAAAATAAATGTTCATGATTGTTCAACATTTCGATTGCAATTATTTTTGATTTTATGCTTTTTGAAACTCAACTCGAGTCAAAATTTAAGTCTCAGAGTTAAGTTTTGATGATATCTGCGGGGATTTGCAGCATGTATCCAACGCTTTCAAAATATTTCGTTTTTTGACAAATCATTAATTTGTTCTGAAAGAATAAACTGACAAAACTAGTGTTCAAACTGTATTTCATGTAAATGTTAGTTAATTTGTAATTGCAAATTGTTGTGGATGCAATAAAGAAATGATAAAGGTTTGTTTATGGAGATAGAAGTTCTGATACGAAAATGCACTGGTCTGTTGCAGATCACACGCATCAAGAAAGAGTATATCAACATCATCAGCGGGTAGAAAAAGCGGAGCGGTGTCGTCACAGGTGGACTGCAGCTCGGACGGTAATGCGGGTGTTGTCTCCCCTCGTCAACCGACCTTGTTATCCTCTCCTATACCACCACCACCCCCCGCCCAAAGCGCAGGCCAGGGTCGGCTTGAGGAAAAGAACGATCGAATATCGAAGGAGAAGCAAAAGTTCTTTAGGTTGAGCGCGTTCAACGCGAAGCACCAAAAGCTGAAAAAACGGGTGGGGGGCGGTGACGATGACCCAAAATCAAAGTCTACTGTCAAAGTAGCTCACGCGCGCTCCCTCACGCGCGCTAGCTTCGAATCAACGAAAAAGTCAAAGCCCGCGTCCTCGAGCAGCAGCAGCGGCGCCAGCAGCAACAGCAGTAGCGACGATTCCAACGTATCAACCGACAGCAGCGACGACGACGAGGATGACGAGGACAACTCGTCTGAGGGGTCGTCGTCCTCGTCGGACGAGCCGCAAAAGGTGGTCGCCTCGTCGGCGACGAAGCCAGCGCCCTCTGCCGGCTCGGCGAGCAAGGGCCCGTTCTCGTGCGAGCTCCACGAGGACAAACCGTGGGGCTTCGCCGCGGCGGCCGCGAGCGCCAACCCGAACAGTCCCTTCTTCAGCAGTGTCACGAGTACCTTCGGAGCGAGTCTGCCCAAGCTCCAGGTCGGACACAAGCCGACGTTCGGACTGCACATCCGACCCCCCGAGGAGAAGAAGAAGCCCCCGGCCAAGAGCCCGGGCGTCGGCCAGTTGAAGGGACTGTTCGACGGGCTCAGTCACTTTTTCTGCGCGCCCGGCAGCAGTCGCGTCAAGCCCGGCGCGCCGCTGCCGAATTACGCGCCGGACAGACGCAAGCGCCAGGTCGCGGAGGAGCCCAAGCTGCCCACGAGCAGGCAGTCCAAGATCGAGCTGAATCAGAAAAAGCAGAGGGAGCTGATGCTCGAGCGCCAGCGACAGAGGGACAAAGAGAGAGACGAGAGAGACAAAGAGAAAAAGAAGCCGGCGATCGAAAAGCCGCCGCGCATGACGCCGTCCGGTCTCGTCAAGACCGCGGTGAATAGCAAGCGTCACGAGCACGACCGCAGACGGCTCGCTAAGAATCTCGATGACGTGCCGCTCATCAAGTTCGCGCAGTCCAGGTCAACTGTTCGCAGCCACCCTGAGCATCAACCGTCCGAACCTTCTCCTAAGTCCAATCCTCGAACCTGTATTAGCGCCACCACCACCAACACCACCACCACGACACCCCGCGCAACACCCTGCTCCACAAGGAAGGGTAAGAGTTCGCCCCCTGCCCCATCACGACATCCTCCTAACCCAACGACACCCAACGAATTTGCACCCGGTCGCAAATCGACATACTCCCCTCTAATCTAATCCTCGCTCTCACCACCGTGGATGTGTTGGCGGTGTGGTGTGGTGTGTGTACTTTTTCATTGTGTGATTGCGTCAACAACAGTTTTCTCTCGCATTCCCATAACGCCATCTCTTTTGCAGGATCATTCCGGCTGGTTCGATGGTTTTTTCCGTTTTTATCTTTTTTTTTGCAAACTTTTTTTTTTACTTTTATCTATCTTGGCTCTTGCTCACTAGCAGTCGCACGACATAGTGTAAAATCAATGAGATAAGACTTGTCAGTGATTATTTAATTGTTACTAATGATTGTTTTGCAACTTTGCAGGACTTTCATTGAAGAATTAGCTGGTCAACGATCCACGATTCTACTACACGCGAAACCGTTTATTTTACACTGTGTCCATCCCAATTTTGTTACTTGGCTGTTTTCCCAGTACCTGCTGACCTCAACTAATTCGTTCCGTTTTTTGTTAATATTTTTCGGTTTTATTTTTTGCCTTTTTTTTGAAATTTTGTTTTGGGGGTTTTTCATTTTGGTTTGCATGCAATACTCACAATGTGGTTTCCCTGTTTTGATACCTGCCAACTCATTCACACTAAGAATGGCCGAACGGAGTCACAAGTGCACCGACCAACTGAGGATTCTCATTGTCGCTCGAATCAACCTGCTGCTGCTTCGAACCCTGCGCAGCGCCATAACATTTTAATTCAAACAAAATATCATCGCAAAATATTTCGCTGCCGGTGATCGTCACCCCCTGCCCCAGACTCCGCCAACACATCCTCCCATAGCTTGGCTTTATTATAACACGCATTAATTAACCCCATTTTTGTCTTAATTTTTTTACTTTCGTAAATTAACATTACACAACAGTTTCAAAGTCAGTTTTCAGTTCAAAAATTTGCAATTTTCAAGTTTCGTTTTCAACCAAAATTAACGTTCCAATTTTGAAATTCAAAGATTGTAACTTGAAATTGTTTTTTCAGAGTATAATTGTTATTTGAATAAAGCACAGTTGAATAATGTGGAATAGTGATTGACAAATTGGATTCGGTTTTTCAAAGTTGGTTTTCTTTTTTCGAACAGATGAGCCGGTTTTCACGCAAGTCCTTCCACCCGGAGTGACGCAGAAAGATGTGGATCTGTGCAAGGAGGCGAGGGAACGAGCGAACCAGCTGACGATAGCTTCGGAAGATGTGTTGATGAACACAAGCCCTGGTGGAACTGGACCTGCGGCAGGTACCCGGAATCCGGCAGCGATTGTGTTCGGAAGATACGAAGTTGAGACCTGGTACTCGAGTCCGTTTCCTCAGGAGTACGCGAGACTGCCGAAGCTGTTCTTCTGCGAGTTCTGTCTCAAGTATACAAAAAGTCGGGCGGTCTTGGACAGGCACATGGACAAGTGCACGTGGAGGCATCCTCCTGCCACTGAGATTTATCGGTGTAATGGATTGTCAGTATTCGAGGTCGGTATTTTGTAAATTCAAAATTGTGTAAACCCAAAATTCGTTTTAAAAGTAGTTAAGATTTAAAAACGGAATTGTTTTTCAGATTGACGGAAACGTAAACAAGATCTACTGTCAGAACCTCTGTCTCCTAGCGAAGCTGTTCCTCGACCACAAAACACTCTACTACGACGTAGAACCGTTCCTCTTTTACGCTGTGACGAAAAATGACAAATACGGCTGTCACCTAATAGGCTACTTTAGCAAGGAAAAGCACTGTCCAGCGCAGCGCTACAACGTCTCCTGTATCATGACCCTGCCCCAGTACCAACGCCAGGGCTTCGGTCGCTTTTTAATCGAGTTCTCCTATCTCCTTTCCAAAGTGGAAGGCATCCCAGGAACGCCTGAAAAACCCCTCTCCGACCTAGGTCGAGTCTCGTACCACTCCTACTGGAAGAGCGTAGTTCTAGAATACCTCGACGCACACAGAAACAGCTCTGACTTGAAAATCAGCGACATCACCCAAGAGACCGGAGTTTCCGCTTACGATATCGTCACGGCGTTCCAACTTTTAGGTTTCCTACGTTCTGAAACCGACTCGGATGGTCAGAGGAAAGTAGTAATGGCCGTCGATTGGAGCAAGGTTTCCGCTCATATGGCCAAAGTGAAGAAAAGCTTGCGAATCAAACTGGATCCTGACTGTCTCCGGTGGATTCCTCTGCTTGCTCAAATTCCTATCGCGGACGAGAGTGGCGACACTGGTTCGGAGTGTTCGCCGGCGGTGTTGGAGGCGCCCAAACCCGTTCCAACAGTTGTTGAGAAGATCCAGCGCGTGAAAATTAAGAAGAGAACGAAAGGACGACGAGCTGGCAACAAGAGAGGGGCTCCGGCGAAAAACAAAACACCGGTGAAGAAGGTAGAGGAGCCAAAAATCGAGGAGGAAGTTGTTGTGAGTACGCCGAAAAGTTCGAAAGTTAAGGCGAAAACCCCGGCGTTGTCGCCGACGCTGAAACGGAAAATGCGAACGACAAAGGTCGAGCCTCCGATCACTCCTCGCAAACGAAAACATTCCGAAAAGACTGAACCTGAGGAACTCGTTGAAGTCCGGCCGAAGAAGCGGACGCGAGAGTCCGCGAGGGAAAAGGAACAGAAGGAATTGAAAGAACAGAAGGAGCAGAAGGAACAGAAGGAACAGAAGAAGATCGATAGAGCGAAAGAGAAGATGGAGTGGGAGAATGAGATTGAGAAGGAACGAGAACTGGCCAAAGAATCATCGTCGCCTGTTGTGCAGAAACCTAAGCGTCAAAGTAAACTGGATGATATTTTGACCAAGGTTACGAACAGGCAGACGAAAAGTTTGCCCAAGAAGGATAAGAAGATTGTTGAAGAGACTGTTAACTCGTGCAATGGTAAGGAGGAGGTGGAAAAATCGAAATCAACACCCTCGAGAAGAAGGGGAAAGAGTGCGGCTGTGGAGAAGACTGTGGAGAAAGTGAAAGAGAAAGAGAAAGAGAAAGAGAGTACGGTGCAGCCTACTAAACAGTTAACTATTCCTGAGATGATTGAGAAAAATGCGAAACTGCAGGAAGAAGCGGTCGATGATGATAGAACTGCGAACACGTTCGAGGTCCCTTCTACTAGTCCTGGAGAGTACGAGGGTGGCGATGAAGATGAGGGAGAAGAGGAGGAAGAAGAAGAGGAAGAGGACCGACAAGAAGTTGTTTCGAGTAAGTTCAAAGAGAAGGAAAAAGATAAGAAGGAGGAGGAAAGGCCTAGACAGGAGGAACCAAAAGAAGAAACCAAATTAGACAAATCATATTCTAAGGTTTGTAGTCAAGTTGTTTTTTGAAGATATTTTGTAATCGAACTTTGATTTTAACAATTGTTTGTCCTTTTTTAGCAACCGACTGACGAATCTTCTCAGGAAGAATCAACTAAAGCAGAAGCAGTAGAGAAGCCGACTGAAAAACACGTTCCTGAGCACAACATGGACAAAATTTCAGTGGAGCCAATGGAGATCGACGACTCAAGTCCTGAATCCGTTCAGATCAAAGAAACCCCAACAGCCGAGCCTAAGAAAAACGCAGTCCCAAAGTCAGCTCCAACTCCACCGTCCGTCGAGCAAAAAGAAAACGAAGAATCAAATCGACCGACTGAACCAGTGGAACCTGCTCAGGATCGGCCAAGGTCCGTTCCGGCCGTTTCTGAACCAGAAATTACACCGTTGCATTGTCAGGTTGAGGAGAAAATGAACTCGCCGGACAGTGGGAAAACAACTCCGCATCCAGAAAATGCTGGATCGGTGAAACGAACGCCTCCTTCTCAACCGGATCTGCCGTCCATGGGAGTTTACACGCCTGATTCGACTACCAACTCGGTTCATTCTTTGCATTACGGCCAGTGCGACTTGGACGTTAGTCAGCTGGGATTGGAGTCGCCGACTTCGATAGCCAGCGATTTGGCGTCGCAGAACAGCGTTGAACGACCGCCTAGTGCGTTGCCCTCGATGCCTCCTGCGGTTTCCGCAACTATTTCAACGTCGATGCCAATGTCAGCGACTCCTAGCTCTGTTTCTATCAACATCCCGAACCAGGTGAGTTGTGACCGGATTTACTCGTACTTTGAGTTTGAAAAGCTGGAATTTTTGTTTTGCGAAACTGATTCGAACCGATTGTTATCGTTATAGGGCGTAGGCAAATATCGTTGCATATTTTATAGAACAAATAGAAATGCGAGAAAAAAATGTGCGATCAGAATTGTAATCTGGAAAAAGGTGATTTGGTTCTTATAAACACTTTGTTGGTGTGAAATAAAGATGTAGTTTCTCAAAATTTTTTGTTTTCCTTTTTTTTCACTGTCCGTTCACAATGAATTGGCAAACTGTTTGTTTCAATGTAATGTAATGTGAAAATTGTAAAAGCAAAGTTTAAAAATCGCAACAATGTCAATGTAATGTCAAAAATGTAAATGCAAAATTTCACGATTGTGAAAAAAAGGTAATGTAAGAAAAATTAAAGTTTGATTGTGGGTAACATCTTTGAAAAGGCAATTTTAAAATGTGTGGAATATTTTAGGTGCAGTATGGCGACTGCTCGATTTCTCAGCACACTCCACCGTCGCACGTTTCGATGCACACGATGCACCAGCCGCCGACCCCGCAGCCGCTCCAGCAGCCCCGGACGCCGCAGTCTCACACTCCTCAGAGTATTCCAACTCAGAGTCCGCAGCCGATCCCGCCGAGTTTGACTCCTCAGCCGATGCCGCAGACGCACTCCTCGCAGAACATGTCGATTCAGAGTCCACAGTCTATACCGCAGAGTCTTACCCCGCAGCCTCAGCAGACCCACGCGCCTCAGCCAATGCAACTGTCGATGCAGCCGCAACAGAGTCAGAATCATAGTATGTCTCATAGTCAGTCTCAGCAGCAGCAACAACAGCAGACGCAAAGTCATCATCATGCGCATAGCAGCAAACGGACGAGTTCGCAAAATTCCCATAGGTGAGACAATTTTGCAAAAGGTGTAATATAAGCGAAAAGTTTTAGAACTTTCAAAATCAAGTTCAGTTCAAAAAATTATTTCTTTTTGAACCATCAAAATTGTGTAAGAGTATGCTTAAGAGTTTGTAATTGACGTGTTTTTAATGTACGCGATTGTTTAAAACAGGTCAAGATCAACGCAACAAAGCAGCAACAGCACCAGCAGATCTCACCGAGTGACTCCGCCGACATCGTCGCACCAGTCAATTCAGCAGCACACAATCTCCCACAACAGTGGCCACCTCGGTTCAGCGCAGTACCAAACCGTGCAGACACCATCGATGAGCAACATCCATCCCCACTCGCACAGTCACGGTCACGCGGCCCACCCGCACAACATGACCGTGATCTCTCAGGGTAACTACATGGTCGCCGCCTCGCAGGCCTTCCCTACTCAAAACACCTACGTGATTCAACCCCGGGGAAGCCGTTCGAGCGCGCCCACGCCCTGCACAACCGCGACGAATTTCTACATCCAAACGAGTATGCCCCATCATACTCCAGCGCCCACAGTCAACCACCAAACGACCAACAGTTGTAGTCTAGCGAAGCTGCAGCAACTCACCAACGGCCTGGAGATGATCCCACCCACCCCTCCACCCGCGGTTAATCTGACACCCCCGCCCCCTATCCCGCACACGATAACGCCCCCGCAGAGCTCAAGACAACTGTCCTCGACGCCGCCCCAGGTTCCCCTTGGGTACGCGAAGAATTATTACAATGTAAATAGTATTCCCCCAGGTAGTGCTGGGGGGTCTTCGAGGTCGGCCTCCAGGTCGTCCGCGAATCCTAACATGGCGACGCTTGGCCAGCCGTACGCTAGTGAGAGTTTGTACAGACAGACCCTGGACCCGAGCGGAG
This sequence comes from Telenomus remus, assembly GCA_020615435.1. NCBI lineage: Eukaryota > Metazoa > Arthropoda > Insecta > Hymenoptera > Scelionidae > Telenomus > Telenomus remus. Next base: position 14,205,725 of record CM036337.1, read on the forward strand.
CCTGCACGCAGATGCAAACGGCCGCGAGTCGTGTCAGTCCGAACGTTACGCTCAATACGAATCTGATGGCTGCGCAGTACGGGTACAGGGTGCCGCAGGCCGCTACCGGCTATATGAACCAGGCTGCTCAGCTTGGTGGGTTTATGAACCAGGCGAGTCAACTGCCTGTGGTTGGAGTCAATGTACCCACTCCGTACACTCAGGATCCGCACCAGCAGAATCCCGCGACTGTTTATACGACTTATCATGGATATATTAATGGCGGTCTCATGCAGCCACTTAACAGCAGCATGCGACCACGCTAGCCACAGTTGCTCGCCGTCCCAGACGATGATCGACACCGAACGGCCAAAAAGAAAAGTAAAAAGAAGAATTGAACTTTTTGGGATTTGAGTCATTGGTTTGAGCTGGTTTTACTTATGATTGTTTTTTGTACCTTTTTCTGAAACGGAGGATTTCATGGTTGGTAAATTAAGTTAGAATACGAAACAGTATTAAACTTGCATAGTATTATGAATTTATGAACTAAAAATACCAGTATGAAGTTTAGAGTAGACGATCTTTTAGGCGAAGAAATTAATGGAATTGAAAGTTGTTTTGTAACTGATGGCTTGAAAGTGTTTGTTATCGTCTAGGGACGTGCGATAGGTTGCCAAGGCAAACAAGAAACTTTGTTCTTAAAAACAAAGGACAAAATGATAAACCAAATTGACTAATTGTACATAAACTAAAATAACGAACTTGTTATTCACTGAATTTTTTTGTAATTGACTGGAATAGTTGAGGAAGTAAATAAGTAAGGCAATTAACTTGTTTGTTTTTGAAAAAAATAAAAAAACAATTTGAAAGACGTTTTAACAGATTTTAAACGTACGAATTTCAGGTTTTTCGTTTTTGATACAACATTTTTAGTCTCGTTTCGAATTCCAAACTCGTTTTCCTTCTCTTCTCGGTCAAGTATTCTTGTAAATATTTATACCTCTGAGTGCGATTTCAATTTTCCAAGTTGTTTTATCTATTAGTTTTTAGATTATTTTGTATGTTCATTGTTATTTATTTAAACTATTCTAAGATGAAACAAAATAAACTAGACAAAAAATACAAACGACCTATGTGTAAAAAAATAGTAGCGATAAAGTCTGGAAAAACGAATGGCAGACTGAAAAGGCCGTTTTTGGGAACGTTTTTATTCTCCCGGGACAGTGTTTTCGGCGTCACTCGTTTATCTCGAAGAAAGATCTGTATAATTCACAACCTATCATCTCTCCAATGTATATTTTCTCAACATGAAACGCAGATAAATGAATTACCGTAGAAACCGACCTGAGGATATTATAATCATAGGAAGGAATGTACTCGGAAGTTTTTCACGAACTTCAGTATCCCGGAATAAAAAAAAGGCCTTATATATGTAATAAATATTTAAACAAATTACGGTCACTGCGGACATGTGATTGACTCGCTACTCTATTCGTTAGGGCATTCCCTTAAGTCGTAGCCCGTTCGCCCGAGTTTCTTTCTCTCTTCTCTTGCGTATTAATTTTACAAACAATGAAAAACAAAGTAACAAACAAAGCAAATCCGTCGCCTAATGAATTATTATGAAATTGATCTATTTTTTGTAATCCCCTTTAATATTTATTGACGAGCGCCACGTTTCTCATTGTAAATAAAGAACCTCTGTATTTGAACATGGACTTTTATATCGTTTCTTTTTCTCGGTCCATCTCCCCCGACACTTTTCGCTGTGTTACGTTTTGTGTATCATAATATTTATCGAATTGAGACAAAAAAGAAGAAGAAGCAAAGTTTTATATATGTATACAACTATGAATATAATTATAAATACAATGAATGTATAAGAGTATTCTGTTTGATATTATCGAATTGTTGAGCATTGTTGTTTACGTTGTCAGGTGCACACTGTACTTTACTGTAACATACCGGCGATCTGCACTGTATCTCCGTTTCCTATCAAAATTTCGCGCGGTGTCATTTTATAATTACTATTGATTGTAAAAACCATCGATTGACAATTTTGTTCGTTGATCAGCGTAAATCCGCTTAATCAATTTATCAGTTTGACCGTTTGTTCTCTCCCTTTTTTTTAGCAAAATGTAATTCTCTTAACATGTTGATGTGAGCATACAACGATGAATGTAAGGATAAATCGTAAACTGTATAAATGAAAAAAAGAAATAATGAATAGTTGTGTGACTGAATTTGTCTCTATCAATTGTCAAGCAGTTGGATTTTTGTTGTAACGATTTGTAAATTATTTTTTTCTACAACGAAACAGGTTGAGTTTGTCGTCGTTGATGGTTTGCAGATGATGCGCGAGTGTATTACAATGTGCAGACACATTTTATAGATAAGAATTGATTTTCTTTTGCAAAAAAATTTAAAAAACGTCAAAAAAAGTTTAAAAATGGAACTACAGAAAGAACAGGAATGACAAAATAGATATAGGAGTTTTAATTTTAAACGCGATAAGGATGCTCTAGTGTAAAAAATACATATTTATTGTACATAGATATTACAAAACTCTACTAACAAATAAAAAAGAACCCATAAACATTGAAATTGTGTCGGTTGTTTTGATTTACTTCGTAGATTTTAGTCTCTTTTTCTCGGTCATATTTTGACTGCGGCGCCTTTTCTCCTCCTTCGCGAGATCGATGTACTTCTGCTTGCGCTCTGGAGACATCTCGGCCCACTTTTTGCCAGCTATTGTAGCGACCCGAGTTACGTGGTAGGTCGGGTGTTTACTTCTCAATTGCATGAAGTAAATTAAGAACGGGTTGGTCGTTCTAATGGCCCTCTTTTTTGGAGGATTTTTGTTCTCTATTTTACTCTTTGACCGACGACGAGAAGACCCTTGATGACTCATTCTGTTCTGGCTCGGCGGTGACTGTCCATCTGTGCTGCGCAGAAATTTGTACTACTCAAAATCTTTTTTTTTATTCATCAACAAAATGTAAATTGGAAATAACAAAGTGTCCACTTCTATATCATACTTATCGGGTTTCTTGTAGCTTTCATTGATGTAACTCTTCTTCGCGCTCGACTTACTGTTGCCCATAACTTTTAGTTGATTCAAAAACTTACGCAATTTCAATTAGACGGAGAATTTGTGTTGTTATTTTCATATTCACTATTCAATTTACATGATTCTGATTTAGCCTCTTTTACAAAAATTTTAACCCATGACATGACATGTCGACTGTTATCTGAAGTTGTCAAAATAAAAAAAAAGACTATCACCAATCGGTTTTTGAATGTTCAATTTTATTATTTCAACAAGGACGAATACTTTTGAGATTCTATCCGGTATATACAACGTCCATCCATACAAAAACGTTCTTTTGTACAAAATTGCTTAGACAGTAGATAAATATTTTCATCAACAATTATAATCAGTCATGTTTTCGCTGGTAATAAAATATACTTATTTAATACATTTTCTACAGTTCGCCTCCGGCTTGTGCAGCTCTCTTTGGTTTTCTACTGTTACTTTTTTTCTCGCCACAGTAGCAGGCATTTTTTTGCGCGTCGAGGTAACTTTTGCAGCCCAGCGCTGTTGTTCCTGTGTACAACATTTTCGCTGCTCCTTTGCAAGTGTTGACAATTGTGAGACCAGAGGACTGATAGCCGTCGCAGTATCTGTACAAACATCTCTTAAATTCTAAATCACACTTTTCTTTGTCGGTGTTACAGGTGTCGTAACAAATGTCATGCTCATCGCAACATTTTGTCATCTCTGCTAACGGCAGATACTCTTGATTGATCTGCAAAAATAAAAATACACTTCTTAATAAATTAACTACAAAGTTAAATCGATTTAAAAAATATTTGTTTACCTGAATTCCTAAAGAACCACATCCGTCACTTTGTGCTATATGGTTCCAATCCGGTCTTGGTTCAACTCCTAAAAAAGTTTAAAAAATTGTATTTTTGAAACTCTACTTCATTATGTAAAAGAATAATAATAACCATAATGGATTATTTAAAGTAATAATTGTTTTGTGAAATTAATAATAATAGATGTGTCATCAAGGTTATGTTGCCTTATCGCAAATTACAGCTGATAACAGCTCTGATAAATCTGAGTTGTAAGTGTGATGTTGTGATGCGTACTAACCGGAAGGACACTTGAAAACACACGACTCCTCAACGGCTGCATCAAAGACTTCGTGGATGTCTTTGATCTTTCGTGCAACAGTGATTGCATTTTCAAAAAAGTCGCCAAATACACTTTCCATTGTCAACACGGCGTCGCGAAAATTTGACAATAAACCCGCTCCATAACCTGACCACGCATAAGCCATGAAAGTAATGAAATAAACAAAAAATTTGCGGTACCGCGAAATGTCCATGACTCGCGGCAGTGTCGAACTCTGTGTATATTACTGAGAGCGTCGTATTTTTAGTCGGATTAGCACCACCTGGAAACGAATCATTGGTCACTTATTTGCAACGCACAATTTTTCTCAAATTGCGGAAATATATTTTTGTACTTACTTATTTGAATTCTCGTATTTGAATGTCATTCAATATATTCGATTTAGTTACATTCTGGAATAATAGAACAATTGTTTTGTGCTGCATGATATGAAAATCAAAATCAAGAATAATTGATGTCGGTATTGTTTAATTTTGGCGCAAAATATACAGTATCTTGCTCAATCCGATGACGCGCACGTGCAGTCTCACCAACTATCAAATTTGATACGATGCCAGCGCTACTAATCGATGCTGATTTTAAAACGATAATTTAGATTTCAAATAATGATAATTAATCAAATGAACAAGCAAATAAAGAACCATACACAAGCAAATAACCATGAACAAGCAAATAAAGAACCATACATATTCAATATTAAGTTCATTTATTTAGATAATAAACCAGCTAAAAATCAAAGTGCAAAAACAAATTCGCAATGCCAAATCCAAAATGGCGTCATTTCGCGCGCAAATCAAAACATTGTTTTGACCTTTTTGGATATAAATCTACAAAATATATAATAAGTTCTATCTTATATCTATTCAAAACTATATTTTATTATTCTGTTTACTATTTTTTGTTAAATTTGATCGGCGAATCGTTTTTTTGTAGAGAATCGAACAATGGACAAACAAAAATTCGATTGGCCCATCTATCCAAAATAGCTTACATCATGGTCAGATGTATTACTGCACTGTACACTATACTGTACACAAATCAAAACAAAAGCAACTATTTGTTTATTTGAATCCATTTTGTGATACAAGGTAATTATGTAAACTAACAGATTATTTAAAAAAACAAGTATATAAATCTGAATCATTTTCTTTATAACATTTTTGTGGCTGTTTCAGTTGATGCTAGTACTGTATGTTATGTCAAAACATTTCTGAATTTAACAAAATGAAACCATCCTGACTGATGCAATTATGAAAAAATCTGCAAAGAATCAATTGTCACGTAAGAAGACAAAGACAAAAAAAGAAATGGTAATTAGAAGCAGTACAAAGTAGGAGTCAAAAACAACAATATAAAATAATGGACACTGCAACTGACAGTAACATGGAGGTGGAGGAATCTGAACCAAGACATTCCGAAGTGAGCGAGTCGAACAGCAGAGAAAATGTCACTCCTAATAATGTTGATACCCAGGAACAAGGAAACGATAATTCTGGTAGCATGACAGTACCTCCATCAAACGCTGTCAACTCATCTTCTTCTGATAACAATACCAGGAGGGATAAGTGTGCATATGGACAAAATTGTTACAGGTAAAAAACCTAATCGATCAAATCATCATGAAATGAAATGTGTACAACATTCTAGAATTTTACTGCCTTGTAAACATTGCGATTCGACATGGAAAATGTTTCGTTTTTAGAAAAAATATCCAACATAAAGCGAAGTTCAGTCACCCTGGCGATGCTGACTATGACGAAGTTGATACGAGGCCGGAATGTCCCTACGGAATTCAGTGTTACCGTAAAAATCCACAACATAAACGAGATTATCAACACACGAAAAGAAGACCTCGTCGACAAGCTGCTGCACCAGACGTCCACTTTGCTGATTACTTTTCATCTGATGAAGAGTCTGTGGACGAGTCTGATTACGATCCTGCAGAATTGGGATTAGATTATGACGATGACGATGATGAAATATCAGACGAAAATTTCATCGACGATGAAGAAGCCGAGTGAGCCACAAAACTCGGATTTCAAAGTACAAATGATATTATAGTTTAAGAAAAGAAACTCGTATTATAATGATTTCGATTAAGTGAAGATCTCTATTTGTTGATAAGTTCATGTTAACGAAATTTCCAATTTTCTTAGGTAGAAATTGTCAAAGGTACTATAATATAATATTAACTTAAACTACTGCAGAATTGTCATTGTAAGATTGTAAATAGTTGGAAGGAGAATGCGATATGTAAAATTTATTGTAACGTTGGCTAATTGTACGACGAAAAATTTTAAAAAGACAAATTGTCAATGCCATACACCAAGGTGATTCTTTAAACACTGCTTGTTATGTAAAAAATTTATTACAATTAATAACGTTACAAAATTTACAGTATTTTTATAGCACATAACATAGATTCCATTGTTAAAAGTTTGATCTCTCGAATAAAATAAAAATAATTGCAATATATGCAAATCAGTTGTTGCCTACGAGTGATTTTTGTTGAGCAACATATCCTTCGTACATAGCAACGTCTAATGGTTTTGGAGTAGTTCCTCCAGTCTGCAAAATATAATGATTTATGATCTTTAAAAACGATTTTTTTTAATTTTATAATTCCTACTTCAGTTTTATTTGTTTGTACCTTAACACGACTGACGTACTGCTCGTAAATAGCAACAGACTCGTTTTTAACATTGAGTTCAAAGAATTTCGGTTTAACTGGTTCTATGAAAGTTGTTTGTTGCAAAATCTTTGATCGAATTTTCGAGTGTTCGCTGGAGGGCATGGTACTGCGACCTAAAATTACATACCTAAAAAAAACAACACAAACATGAAATCAAGATATTCGAAAAATTAAAAGAGAAATTGCAAACATTTAACACAGTCAAGTTTTTTGTACTGTCTACCTTTTATAAAGCCTGTAATCACTTCGTTTCGGATCCTCCGGTTGTACCCCATAACATTCCTTCATAGACGGAAACAATGATTCAAAAGTAACAAACTCAGAACTGTTTCTGGAAGCTGATAACGAATCGTTCATCTGATGATGACTTTCATCTTCATCAGAACTTGTATCGACGCTCGAACTAAAAAAATTCAAATACCATCAATGAAAAAGCATTACTTCTACCTTCCAAATGAAAACACAAAATTCAAAAAACTACCTGGCACTTGAAGCAGTGCTCCCAGTGCTGCTCTGTCCAGTCATGTTGGGATTTTTGATATTCAAATTTTTGCTACCAGATTCCTCTCTTCGTTTACCTGGACGAATCCTTACAGCAAAGGGACTGAAGTTCGTTGTAAAATGTGGCATAAAATCCCTCACGGAGTGGCTTATCTGATAAGCATAAACGTCACTCAGTACAGACATCTCGTAGGGTCTGAAACATTGTTTTACATCATAAATTAAGTTTGCTTGACAGAAAGTTGTTGTTTGAGAACAGAATTGAATAATAAAAATGGTTTACCGATGGTAATCAACATAAGCATCGACCATCTCTTCTTCGCAATTTTGCATCTGGATTATTTCTGAACAAGTTTTAACAACATCATAATAAGGGTAGGGAAGGCACTCGAGAACAGCTTTGTCCCACCACTGTGTTAAAATTTTGGTACTTCTGGTGTAAACACAAGCTGGTCTATGATGAAGGTAGTAGTCTGTTAACAGTTCCCAAAGAGCTGTTTTACCTTCCTCAGGAACGAACAAACCTGAAAATTAACAAATAAATTAAATAATTAGATGATCAAATTGTTTACACAAAATCTTCAAAATGATCAGTATTAAAATTTAGTTATTTACCCAAGAATAAATTGATTGTGTGTTGTTTTTCTTGATCGCTGAAAGTGTTGCTGTAATATCTGCTTAGAGTTTGCATAATGTCGTTTCCTTGACTCGTCCAAGGTGCAGTTTTTCTAAACAATGTAATTCAAATTGTTTTTTGCAAAATATCTTAGAATGCTTGAAAATTAAACAAAAGTTGTCTGTTGAAAGTTGAGATTTATTTACCGGTAAGTTTTAATTCTATGAACCAACTGAGATCCACCATACTGCAAAGCCAGAGTATCTCCATGATCCTCGTACAATTCCTCCAACATCCTAACACAATCAGAATCAAACTCGAGTTTTGGAGTGTTTACAACTCCCAAGGCAAACAGTTGGTACCCCAACGCACATTTCCCAATAGCGAACTGAGCAGTGTTTGTTCGATCCAAACAGTCGATGCAATTTGTTCGAATAATTCCTGTTTGCAAAGTTCCACTGGGTGCAAGAAGCTCCTTAGCGTTGTTGAAAAAGGAACGATTTTCCCGGACTTTCAACTCCTCATCTTTTGTATCATCATTGATCTCTGACTTTGAAACATCAGAATCAGGGAACAAGCTAAGGGAACACAGTTTGGACTTTTTGGCAACGTTGTTTGGTGGAGTGAACAAGCTTCTTTGGTTGTAATAAGGAGGCATTGATAGGAAAATTCCTGTTTTCAACACTGCGTTGTTTGCTATGTTTGCTAATCTTCCCATGACATTGGCTTCTTTTCTACAACACAACAAATAGAACAGATATTAATTTAATTTTTTAATTTTTTAATTTTTTCAGGCATTATTCTTGTTTAAGATTGCGTTTGAAAAATTACCCTTTGTTCATCCGAGCCATATCGAAACTTATGTACTGAATGTAATGCTCAGGTGGAAGAAACTGGTTCAAATATTTCACAGCCAAGCTGAGGATATCACTGAGCGTACTTTCATGCTTTTTCTTCTCACGTTTCTTGACTAGATTTACGATGATTATTGGGGAACCGTATCTTTTCATTAACTCATTGAAATGTGCTCCTGAAGAAATATGAATGAATAACATTAATGACGATGGTTGATTTCCTATTTTTGCAAATAAGAAAAATTGAATTCAAAAAGAAATTGAAACCAACCTGCAGTTTCAACGAAAGGGTCCGAAAGATCACAAGTGATGGTAGGTTTTGGAACCATCTTACTCATATCCTGGCTCCAGTGTCCGGGAACAGAACCTCGCATCTGTACAAAAGAACTGAACCGGCCAGTACTCAATAGACTCACTCCAGAATCGTGTACTATCTGTTCTGTTTCAACTTCGTTCGCCACATCACCCTAAAAGAAACTTAAAAAATGTTAAAAAAAAGTTCGACAATTATAATACTTATGTGTGAAATGTCAAATTCATACATCAAAATTAGCTCCTCGTTTGAGAAACCTCGTTCCAGCATACCGGTTACTCCTCCTCGCAATGATCGTGATGTACATAGATCTGCCAAAGATGCTGACATTCGACTGGCCAATGAACCCATGAATGATATACAAAATCCAATCTCGGTGAAGATCCTTTTCTACAGGAGAGAGAAGGTGGGAATTCCAAACGAACCGACGATGAGGATTGCTGCGTACTCCATAATTAATGTTTCTGCATCCAAATCTAAAAATAAAATTTCCAATTATCAAGATTTTTGCATAAAACTTGATTCAAAATAATCAATTTAATTGTTTTCGCACCCGTTCGAAGATTTGTCAGTTTTCGAAGACCACATATTGAAATGCGATTCTTCATCATTGTTCACATGCTCGTTGTCGCGGGATGTGTCCTGTTTGATGTACCTGGGAGGTGCCATGTTACTGCTAAGAGTATGAGTTACATCGTAGGAATAACTGAAGTAAAAGTTACTTTTTAGATCAATGCTCTGAAACATTTTGACGTATCTCTGTTCGTCGGGATGGAACAGTCTGATGGTATCGTTGGGGATGTAAATCATAGCTGTGTCTTCGATTTTGTAAATCGTGTGGTGTCCTATCACAGCTACTTTTCGACGTTTTGTAACTAGGATGATGTAGTAACCCTCCAGGAACCGAATAAAACCTAAATAATTGATTTGTTATTAACATTCTTATCCAATTTTCTTCAAGTTGGAAAAAAAATTGTTTAAATTACAAAGTTACATAAGTTATGTACAAACCAACGATGCCAAAAGCTGAAACAGTGGCAATACCAGAACTTCCTCTACCTCCTTTTGTTCTATTGCCCATGTTGATCATATCAACAAGGTCCAAAATTTCATCCTGTGTGTATTCTCTTTTATCATCGACTAGTTCTAATTCTCGCGGTTCCATCCGGTCGATTTTTAAAACTCGAAACCGAGTTTGAGTGTTGTTTGATCCAATCAAATAGAATCGCTGAAAAACGAACACGAAATAAGTACATTTTGTTGAATCAAACGAAAAATTGTACTTTCAAATTATCTTACCGCTTTGGTTTCATAAAGTGCGATTTTCTGAATCGATGATATAATCGGGTGGAAAATAAAGTTCTTCCGTTTTTCTTCCATTGTGACAATTATCTTTCCCGGTGCGATATTTTATTTATTCCATCCTTTTTTCATTTTCTTGACGATGAATAGTTATTCACCTTTGCTTGTTGTTTGTTGCCACTCCAAATACAATTGTCATCTTATCGTTTTTTCAAGCGTTTCAACATCTGTCAAACTTGTCAAACTCCACTCTAAAAAATGTAAACATCATTTGACATAACTCGAATTGAGGTTATCTTTTCTAATTCATCAAAAACCTTTTACATTATCACTTAAATTTATTAAATTACATTATTGTTAATTGTAAATGATAAAAAATTTGTTTACTCACTTATATTTGACCTTTTTTAAAACCTTAGACAGACACTAAAACCACGAGAACTTCGATGGTATGCTTGTCACCTGAAGAAAACACGAATTGAAAAGAGACAACGCGATGACGTAGATGCACACGTGTACTGCAAATGTCAAAAATGTGTCAAAGCATTTTGGAACGGAATTCAACGACTTTTGCAGTATGCGATGAGGACGCGAACGCATTTTATGTAAGTTCGTCTTTTCCATTATGGATAGACACTTGCGTGACGTTTTTTGTGATTCGTCTGTGTTGGGCTTAGTCGGTTATACCTTTTTTACAATGAAGCAACGTTGATTTATTGTATCAGTCCACAGTTGCTCACGCCGAATGAAGCGAACGAATGCTAGTGTAATTTTACAACTCAATTTTGTAAGTGTTTTATATATTAAAAGAGCCATTCATTTTAGAAATTGAGAAAGAAACTAAAAATTATTGTTTGTTTTAGAACAAAGAAGAACAATGGCAGAGATGTTGTCATCCCAAAACGAGTTTGAAAATGTTTTTTCATCGTTAGTCTACAGAGGAGAAGGGAATGCAAATTTAGTGATGGCTCATATAACGGTAAGTTTATAATGTTCAAGCTAGTGAAAAACTTTTTTCATAAAAAAACAATTTTGATTTTCTTCCAGGGTGATATAGTAATACGTTTTCACAAACACAGTACAAAAGAAGACTTGCCAGATGACGGAGGACGTTCTCGAGTAATTGCAGAAATCGATTTTTCTAATCAAGTATTAAAACAATTGTTAGGACCGTACATACACGTTCCAAAAATGGTGTTTTATGATTTGAAAATGTTGGACAAGCTTATTCTATCCATCCAACATCTTCGTCCGTGTAAGTAAACGAAAATGACGTGCTCAATGATAAGAAAAACATTTGAATGAAAAACGCAACGTTTTTTGTTCTAATTAGCCCAACGTTTATCCAAATCGATCTTGGAACCGTTTGCAACTCAACTGCCGGATTACACGCTTTCGTCCAAAAATTTGTTCGCCGATGAAGAATACGGATCGTCAGTTTTTTGCGTGGAAATAAAGCCGAAACAAGGATACATTTGTGAGATTGATAAAAAGTATCCGAAATGTTTGTTTTGTTTGAAACAATATCTGAAAATCAAGGTAAGGTAACTAAACTACCAAGGAAATTAATTATTCATTTTAAGAGCTTGAAAGTAAACATTTTTTGTTATTTTAGGGAACGCCAAGTTTAGAAATGAGCGACTACTGTCCCTTCGATTTATTTTCCGGCAACAAAGACAGAATGAGAAGAGCGTTATCAAATTTGATGAAAAACCCGCAGAACAATTTTAAAATTTTCAAAAATGGCACTTGCTGTTACGACCAGGATTCTAGTCAGAATGATCTACAAGCATCTGTGAATGAATTGTTCAATTGCAGCCAGAAGCAATCATTCGAATCGTTATTGATTAAAATTTTATTACATCCTTTCCACAAGGACAATTATCTGTTAATTAAGAATTCATTGTCAACTGACGTTAAGATCAGTGATGATTTGGATGTTCAACCTAGGATTGAAACAAGTTTGACGAATCAATTGATCGATTTGCTTAGTGAAACTAGAAAGGTATTTGAAACTCATTTCATAAAATCATAAAACTTAAGTAAAAAAATGATCAAAAAATTAATGTAAACGATATTTGCTAATTTTTTGTTTCAGAGCTGTGATTTCGACTGCAATACACTACCTCAGGGTTGCATTTTGGAGCGTATTCTACAGATGCAAAAACTTCATCAGCATGGCGATGATGTTGTATATGCGATTTATAAAAAACATTACGATATTTGTGATAAACTCATCCATGCAAATGTTATTGAAACGTTCAAGGTAATTGAAAAAAAAACGTTATTACCAATTTGCCTATTGAACGAAAAATGTTAAATAATAATTATAATTTGTTTCAGAATGCAAAAACTGTGAAGGAAAACACGTCAGACAATTTTAGAAACGAGGAAGAGCAATTACAAAACTCGCCAAACGACGATAATTTTGCTCGGATGAAAATTTTAAAAAACGAGTTGAAGATTTTGCAGAATTATTTATTGTTCAGCACGGCTAGAGATTGCTCAATTATGATATGTTTTAGAAAGATTGCGTAAGTTGATTTTTGTATAATTTCAAACGATATGATTTTTTGAAAATAACAATACGATATTCTTGCAGAAGCAACGCAAAATCGTTGGACACAGCGACTGTGATAAAATTATCGGAGGATGACAAGTTTATTGTAAGCGTTAACATTTCAGACAGTGACTTAAAAAGTTTGCAGTGCATCAATCGGCACTACGAGCGTGATTTTAGTCTCATGACCGAAATCGTGTCTCAGCTGAGTCAAAAGATACACTGATTGTGATACTGAAATGAAAATTCAAATCTTTTTTAATTGTAAATATCTAGTTTTTATTTATCCTCGTTGAAATTTTTGATTTTTTAACAAACTTATGATATCAACGCAGATTTATTATTTTATCTCATTAGAAACAGTGTAACTAAATCAAAACCGACGAAATTTCTTGCCAAAATAAATCACACATGATTGAAATCCTCGAGTTACGTCTATTCTTAAAATTACCTACGAAACCCTGTCCAGCGGGTATCACAATCTATCACCGACTTCGATCTCTATAATTCAAATTCTCAAAGCAAATAAAAAATAAAACTTTTCTATTTCTCAGAATTCAAATCTTTATAAATCTAACAGTAACGTTTATTCAATCTGTACAAGTCTGATAAAAATAATCTCAAATTTTACACGATACACCGATTTCAAAAACATTTTGATTACAAAAATTAACTCAGTTCCTGCGACGGTGGAAGGAGCGGTATTTGCGACAGGACAAAAGTGTCAGCAGCAAAGGCATTTTTATCCTCCGGACTAAGACTGTTATCGTCCGTGTACATCGAGTCGTCAACAATCGTCACAGTCGAGTTCACCGCGAACGGAGCAGACGCGCCAAAAACATTCGATTGCTGGGCCGCTGGCGGGGTCGAGAACACATTTCCATATTGCTGCTGGTTTCCAAACGTTGAGGTAGTTGTGCTCGGAGTGGTTGTAGTTACACTAGCGAAAGGTGCTGTAAACAACGTATTCGGTTGACTATAGTTATTCCCAAAAGCTAAACTCTGAGTGGCCGCTGCGCCGAACGTATTTGCGGTCGTATTTTGTGTCACTGCTCCAAAAACATTATTCGGAGCTGGTTGCTGCATAAACGTGTTTGGGGTAGCTGTAGCCAAGTTACTAAAATTCGCCTGGCCTCCGAACTGAGAAGCGGCGGGTGTCGAGGCGAAAATTATTCATGTTTCCAAACACAGAACTTTGTCCAAAAGCAGGTGTTGTTGCAGCCTGGCCGAAAATTGTCGAAGCAGAAGTTTGGCTAGGAGTAGCAAAAATTGTCGAAGATTGAGTCGCTGGACTGGCAAATACACTGTTTGTTCCACCGCCGAAGATGCTTGCCTGCGATGTTTGGGCGGGAGAAAATATGTTTTGCTGAGAAGCTGTGCTGCTGAAAGTGGCTGGTTGGCCGAAAGTTGATTGGCCTCCGAAAACAGATGGCGAACCGAACGTTTGGGCGGGTGCTGGTGCCCCGAAGGCTGACTGGGTTAACTGAGTGTTGACTGCGTTCGCAAAAATTCCGGTTGGTTGGGAAGGTTGCGTGTTACCTCCGAAGATTGAGGGGTTGGAGAAGCCAGGTTTGCTGCCGAACACGGCGGAACCACCGAATATACTTGAGGAGGGGTTGGTGTTACCAAATGTGTTGCTGGATCCAAAAGGAGTGCTGGCTCCAAACACGTTGTTCGAACCGAAGGTTGAGCTGTTGGAGTTGAGCGATGAGCCACTGAAGGCGAAGGAGGATTTGTCGTTTTTTTGTTGAAGTTTTTCCTGAAAGAATAAAAAGATGGTACATTTGAAATCGAAATGTCAATTTTGAATTGGAAAATGAAATCGGTCGAGGTATCCATTTCAGATTTTATTACCAGCATTGCTAGAGTGTCAGTCGTGGGGTGTTTTAGAGCTTCGTGTTTGGCTTTCATGTCTTGGCACATTTGTTGAAATTGAATTTTCTGAAAGAAGTGGAATGAATAGTTACATTAATTGTGTTTTAGTTTTGATGTTCTGGTTTGTTGGTTTCTAAATTGATGATTTGAAAAGTACCACTTGATCAGCATTGCCCTCTGCTTGTGCTTTGTACATCATCCACCGGACTTCTTCTGGTGAAACGTCTTCCATCCCGGGAATACAGGGCTGTTCTGCAAACGGACCGAAACAGGATAGCATCCACTGTCCACCTCTCTCTGCTGCCAGAACGTCTTCGGCGACCACAAGACTAAAAACCATTATGTGTTTATTTTGTTGTGAAAAGTATCAATATTTTGTTAATGATGTTTATTATAAAAAAAAGTTATCTAAATTGGTTTTACTTACGCAATGTTTTTGCCGTCATTGTAAATTGGTTTGTTCCTATGACCTAAAAACAATGTCAACAAATTAGTTAACTTGTTTAAACGAAGGTAGTTTATAATTGGATTAAGTTTTTTAACAAGTGAGAATCGAAATGAAAACATTGAAAAAGTAGATTGCGAAATTGCGAAATTTAAATTGTAGAATAAAGTTAAAATCAAGCAGAAACCATTGTTTACATTTCACGATTTGAGGTTATGTCAACCCAAGTGCGTAATAATTGAAAAATTGTACTCTGATTGAATCGAAAATGTTGATTTTTTATTTATAACTGTGTTATGTAATTCTGAATGTACTTACCATAATTGATGTGTTCAAATCGACAATACTGGCCGAACCTGCAGTTTCCTTGTTGGAAGTATTTACAAACCACCATCGTGCACAGTTGCAAACAACACTTTGCACCCCCGGTTTTTAAATCCCCAGCGGAGAAATTAGTTGGAGAACGTTATCGCAAAACCTGTCTTGCAGAAAATTGTCCCGCTAACATTAAGAACTAAGAAGGTGAACATTTGATAGGTTGAGAAGGTCACAAAAATCTCTTTTACCTCATCTCTAACGCATACGAGCAATATATATGTTTATGCCAATAACAAAAATATAAATATGCTTTTTTACATGCGAAGAAATAAACGTTCCGAGTCCTTTTCTAAAGAGTGAAAATTAAAAATCTAAAATATTATGCAGAGAGTGTGTTTTAAATATTTACAGAAACAATTTTTTGAATTGTTTTTGTAAATATTACACCTAGCGCCATCGCGCGATAAATTCGGTTGGGGGAAGTTGAAGATTTTGCTATCAAAACAAAGCAGCCGACGTGATTCAAAAATATAACAAAATTGTTGATAAATATAAAGTGCTATGTGGTTGTTAAATTTTGTACTGATTTACATCAGCGTGTAATTGATCTAAATTGTTGTTTATTTTGGAAACTAAGAATATCAACATAACATCTCAACAATGAATTAAAGGTTATCTCCATTGTTTTGTTTTTGTTTAAAAATAAAATTTCAGAAGAAAACCAACTTAATTACAATTTCAGGTCACTAGGTCAAGTTTTGATTATTTTCATGGTCAAATTTTCCTTTCCAGAAATGTGAATTCACTGCAAAAATGGACCTGAACAAAAAATGTCTGAATGACTGGAAGGGTACCAGTCAAAACACTGCAAAAGAACTTAGGAAACCAAAATATAGTCGTCTAAGGTTGTCTGACAAGTTGGACATCATCCGTCGAGTAGACCGAGGAGAAAACCATGCAGAGATTGCTCGATCATACAACGTTGCTCGAACTTCGGTTTCATGGGTGAAGAAAAAACGAGACAAAATTTTGGAGTTCTCAAAACTCCAAGGCCTAGCGACTTTGCAAAACAAGAAGATGATAACAAGCGTCGATGAAACTCCCTTTGAAAGACTCCTCTTTGCTTGGTTCGAGGAAAAACGTCTGAATGGGGAGTCGGTCACAGGTCCTATGATTCAGGAGGAGGCTCTTCGTTTGAACAAAGAATTAGGCGGTCCAGCTGATTTCAAAGCCAGTAATGGATGGTTGACGAGGTTCAAAAAACGACACGGGATTCGGCAAATGAATCAAGGAGTCAAATTGGGGTTGGAAAACATTTTCATTCCATTATTTATAAATTTAAAATGTAAGTTCGATATCAAATTCATAATACAAACTTGTTTCAGATCCGTGGATTTCGAAAGTGCGAAATCTTTTTGTAACGAGTTCGAACAGATGATTCAAGAAATCGAGTGCTCGCACGATAAAATTTACAACGCAGTCAAAACGGGGTTGCAATGGAACGCCCTTCCTCAGCAGACTGTCGATGGAAACACAAGCAAGGTGTTGAAAGATCGGGTAACGTTGATTGCCTGTTTCAACGCTGACGGATCAGAGAAATTACCCATGATGGTTGTTGGGAGGTCTAAAAACCCTCGGTCGTTTAAAGATTATGAAATCCCGGTGCGGTATGTGTTCCATGGGAATGGGTACCCTAGCGATGCTTTGTTGGAGGAATGGTTTGAGGACGTGTTTTTGCCGAACAAAAAAGAGGTACATGGCGAGACGGAAAACGTGATCTTATTAATTGACGTCGTACCGTCCTTCAAGTTGCTGAATAAAGCTGAGCAGAATGGAGTGAAAATCATGACGTTTCCACCAGATGTTACTAGTCTTATCCAACCACTGAACCAGGGAATCTTGGAAAGTTTCAAGAAACAGTACAAACAGAGTTTTTTCAATGAGATGCTCGTTAAGAAGAACGAGAAGATCGTAAACAAGTCGGATAAGAGGTGGACGATGAAGGATTGTTGCTTTTCTATAGCTGATGCTTGGAATTCGTTTTCTGTCGAGGATATTCAGTTGGCTTGGAAGAAATTGTTGAAACTGCATGAGTTGGAGGATAGGAACAATCAAATCATGTTTTTGTCTTGTGGTGTTTCAGATGAAAACAATGGTGCAAAATATACAAACTCTTTTGGACGATGTAAATGTTTCAAAGTGAGATAATGTTCTTTTTCATTTGCAGGTGATGAGAATTCGTTCGACGAAGATGGAATCAATGAATTCGAGCCTCAGATGGAAACTGAAACTGAAACTGAACTGATAATTAAAAATGGAATGGAAGTCGAAAACAAAACGAATTCCTGTGACTCGGAAAGTTCTGCAAAATCATCATCTGTAGATCAACCTCAAAGTAAGTGAAAAAATGACAATCAAAGTAAGATATAAAATAAAATCAAAATTCACGATTGATGTAAACTTTTTTCAGGTAAAAAGGCAACTGTTAGGGAAGAAGTGGTACGAAATCTGGAGAAAACATTCAAATCTCCAGCACCCACTGACCAAGAGGCCTTAAATGCAATGCACCTGATCTACCAATGGTCCCTCAGCAGTAATAAGTGTACTGAAGAGGACGTTGAGACCATTTTCAGACTGCGTCGAAAGATTATTGATAAAATTTGCAACGATTTACTTGCGAAACCAAAAGTGGTTTAGAACGATCACTTTCAGAACGACGATAAACTTTTAATGTTAATTTATTATTAATATTTCATACAAAAATGAGTCCAAGTCTTGTTTTACAGTTAAGTTTATTTGTTTAGAACTTAAGTTGTAAATTTAACAAATAAAAAATATTTTCTTTATGACAAAGTGTGTGTTTTATACAATGGCGCGAGTTTTTGAATTTGTTCAATTGTAGAGAGCGTGGTTGTGCAAGGCGCCATATTTATTTTCATTGTTTGACTGTTTCATTGTTTCCAAAGAGTTTCTGTTATTTTTGTTATGATGATAGTTTAGTTTATTTTGACAATCAATCAATGATTTTTCCATCGTTTGGTTAAAGTTTATTTTTCTTTGCAACCTAAAAACAATAATTGTCACGATGACGGGCACGCCAACGAAACCGCCGAGGTAAATCTGAGAGTTTTCATTGATACAATTCCTCATTTGACAACTTAACCTTCTTTGTCCTTCTAAACAAAAACTTTGAAATAAATATTTAAGTAATATAAAACTTCATAAAATCAACAAAATATTTTCTCAACTTAGACAAAAGTTGTAAATATTTTTTATAAAAATATTCAGTAACAAAGAACTTTTTTAATTTTCCTGCAGGGAAGTAAACGAGACAATAATAGGAGACCAAGGAGGATATTTCGATCTGGTTGTGAAACCAGTCCTGCAAAAAGGCCATGAAGGAGAACTTTGTAGTTGGTTGAAAGAAATGTGCTTGATAAGAACCTTCACGACCTGCACCAACGCCGAATGTAAGGGCAAAAATCTGACTTGGAACCCAGCTCGAATAATCGACAAGTACATCTGGCAGTGCTCAACTCCTGGATGCGGTACCAAAGTTACTATCAGGGACCAATCTTTTTTTGACGGAATCAAGTGTGGTTTGAAATTGTGTCTGCAAGCAATTCTTGCTTGGTGTCAGGGAATTGAAACTGATGTCACTGCCGAAAATCTGAGTAAGATTTCTCCTTCTAAATTTAGAAATTAAATTTCACTCAAACATTATTCCTGTTTACACTTTTTCAAATATTAATATTGTCATTTCTTAATGTTAACTTTCGATTTCCAGATTTGAAAGAGCACTTCGTGAGAAAAGTCTATGAAAAGTGCGAAAAAGTCACGGAATTGTACATCAAAAAACACGCCAACGAATGGACCATTGGTGGTGCAGGAGTGGTTGTGGTAGTTGACGAATTTCCTGGCGGTTACATGAAGCAAAATGGAACCGACGTTACAGTTACCAAAAAGAGAAACAACAATGCAAATAACATACTTTGCATTGCAGAAGCCGGTGAAACTATCCCTCCGAGAATGTGGTTCCACGTCTTCAAATCACACCCAGAGGTTGTTTTCAAATTTAGTTTGTCTAAATTACATCACATCCTTAAACATATCTATTTTATGAGTTTTGTTCATTTGTTTTGTGCCTTTTTTTTCTAGCCGGTGAAATCAAAGACTGACAAACCCCAACTCAAAAACGAAGCTGTTGAAGAGGCTTTACAACAGATTCGTCAGCATGTTGTGCCAGAGAGTTTCATAGTGGCGAACAGTAAGGCTCGATCCTGCAATTACGAGTCGTTGGCAGACTTAAAGGGATACGGAGTTGTCAGTGTTGAATTTTTGCAAAAGTACGACGTGCCTGGCAAGGCAGAGATACTTAAAAATTTAGGTAAAAAAAACTAGCAAACTAAAAATTTTGATTTGATTTAAAAAATTGACGAATAAATACTTGACAAAAATGATTTTGTATTGCAGAAACCATCTGGCAGACTGGAATCGACGTCTGTGAGGAAGTCCAAGAAGCAACTCCATTAATGACTGAACAAATCATATCTTCCTACCTGTGGCGACAACGATTTTGCACATCACCTTCGATGGCCTTTCAGTACATGCTCAATCACATATCAGAGTTTAACAAGTTCACGTAACTCAAAACTTTAACTTTTTTACTCAAAGAAGTTTTTCTATTTTTTATTTCTGAATCGACACAGCGATGCTTATCCCTGGCGTTTAAGCAACTATTTTTTGTTTTTCTTTTTTTAATGTAAAACAAAAACGTAACTTTGTTTGCATCTTTCGCGAAAGGAATTATATGTGAAGCAATAATGCAAAGCAGTATTCGCATAGAGTTTATACATTGATATTCTATTTCGTCTATTGATATCGTATATTTGATACAAACGCGTATACTAAAGTTTAACGTAAGTCTTCCTGCGAGTTAACAAGATGCGCAAAAAGAAAGAAAAAATTTAAGGTACCGAACGAAACGAGTGCCTTGCACAATGAAAATGATTAGCTGTTGAAACTTTACAAATGATATATCTTTTTATATACATGTTCCTAATTGATAGATATTTGTAGTTCATAAGTTTCAATGTTAAAATTGACTGAAAGAATTTTATATAATCAGAAAGAGACGATATTTTGCTCGCAACATTTGGATACGTGCTATTTTGTAATTGACATTTATCAATTATGAATTGATATAAAAGTATATTTGTCATGAGCGTATAAGATGTGTATTATATACATCTTTATATGACAAGAAATGATATTTTTTTTCTTATTCATCTTTAAAAATATTTTCTTATAATCATGTTCTACTGTAAGTGTTTTTACGATTGTCGTTGTATCAATTTATTCATCCTTTAATTTTATAAAATGATTGATATAGTTGTTAGATCTGAAGAAAGGCGATGAATTAGGATTAAGTTATGTCAATGTTGATCGAACTGGTGACGAAACTTGTTTGTGTTCTCGAAAACTAGTTATTTTTCTTTAACATTTGTGTGTACGTTTCTTTGTTCTCTGTACAAATTTAAAAATAAATATGTGCAATCAAGTTTGACATGTTTCTTTACATTTTATAGTGAATTTTCAAATATTATAATTGATATAAAAATGTAAACATTAGTGTGAATATTTTCCCCGTTAAGTTTAGATGTCATATCAAATATTAATTTTGAAGTTTAAAATTTAATGTAAACTTCAGTTACAACTATATAGTTATACAATAACAATACGCTCTTTTGAAAAAGTTACGTGCGTAGCGCCCGTAGCGGTCTGCGAGCGCTGCATGTACACAACTACACACGTGAATAACCTCAAATTTTTGAGGTACTTGAAAGTTTTGTGTACAAAATATATTCTTGTTTAATATTCTCTTCAAAAAGTTTCGTTTGATAATGTTTATGATTTTCAATCTGTAAAAATGAAAAACTTAACGATCCACGCTCAAAGTCAACGAGACATAAAGGATTTAAATATCCGTCCTGGTAAAAATGTGTCCTGTCTAAATACAGACACCGATCATCTGTATGTTTACTGCGACGACAATATCTACGACATCCCGCCGGATGTCAAAGCCGATATCAATGGATTGTCAATCGCTGAATACACCCAGAATGAGACACCTGCGGCACTGGAGTACTGCAGTTTACTCGACAATGTCATATGTGCTCTGGATTCCGGTGTTGTTTTGATCATTGATTTTAGTAATCAGAGTGTCACACCGTGTGATTACTTTTTTGAGGGTGGCATAAGTTGTATGAAATTCAGCCCGGATCATGAGATTTTAGTTGTTGTTACGAAATTGAATTTTGTTCATGTTTTGTTTACACAGTCGCACTTGACTGTTGAGTGTGCTGAAAGTACGCCTATTCATATGGTAAGTCGTTTTACTTTGGACTAAACGTTTAGTATGCCCATATCCGAATAAACAAGTTGTTGAATTAACTAACTTTAGTTAATTCAACTAAAACTGTTTTCTGTGTGTCTTCAGAACAATGTTTTTTGGTTTCAGGAAACACTTGACAACGAAGATTTTGGAGAAAAACAATTCATAACAGTAGGTTGGGGCAAGAAAGAAACCCAATTTCACGGGTCTGAAGGAAAAGCAGCAGCGAAACAAGTCAAAACAGCGTCAAAAAATAGTTCGACAGATGATGGCTCGACAAGCATCAGCTGGAGGGCTGACGGAACACTCTTTGCCATCAGTTATGTGCAGACCACCGATTCCCTGCGAAGAATCAAAGTTTTTAGTAGAGACGGGATTCTGCAGTACACGAGCGAAGTTGTTGACGGATTGGACGAAAACTTGTCCTGGAAACCGTCAGGAAACCTCATTGCTACCTCTCAAGAAATGCCTAATAAACGAGTCGTTACTTACTTCGAAAAAAATGGCCTCAAGCATCGAGATTTCAAAATCGATTTGAAAAGTTTAAATGTCAAGGTTACTATTTTCACAGCTTTTAATGTTTTTTACAAGTTCAATTTTAAAAGAATCATAATGATCCAACGTTTGTTGTTGTTTTTTGCAGGTCAGGAATTTAAGTTGGTCTTCAGACTCGGACATTTTGAGTCTTTTATACACAGACGAATCTGGCAACTCTATCGTGCAACTCTGGACAGAAAAGAATTACCATTCCTATCTGAAACAAACGATTACTTTCAAAAAAGACAATCCCGTTTTGTTCTTGGACTGGAGCTCGGTAGGAAAATCTGGCAAAAAGTTGTTCATCCTAACTCCAAACGAGCAGAGAATTTACACTTATCGATGGACCATCAATCACAGCAGAGGAAAAGACGAAACTGACAAAAGTGTCGTGGCAGTGATAGATGGCGAAAATCTTCTCCTGACAAATTTCAGAGACAATGTTGTACCTCCTCCCATGTCTCAGTTTTGTTTGAACCTTGGGGAGCAAATAAACGCCGTCGTTTTTGCACCAGGAATTTTGAATTCAAGTTCAAACTCGCTGTTTTGTGTCTTGAATGATTTTCGGATGAAGTTCTACAGATATGTTGATGTAAGAATCGTTTCATTTATCTTTTATTTCTAATTTTAACTTAATTTAAACAATTCAATTGTTATTGTTTTTATACTGAACTACTTATTTTTTTCAGAACGATTACATTGGTGAACAAACATTTGAGCTTACTTGGAAAGCTGAGTCAGGAGAAAAACCATCATCGTCATACTCGTTGCACAATTTTGTTTGGCTCAATGAAGACACGATTTTATGTTCAGTGTCGGAAAACGACAGCAAACTTGTCGTTATGAAAATCGTCGAGGAACAAGTTGTAATCGAGTAAATATCCGAAACGCAAATCAATACATTAATTTTTATTTCATCGAGTTGTTCATTCAGTTTTAATTCTTTCGTTGCAGAAAAGAAGTTGTTGTAAAAGGTTACATCGAGCACATAGTGCAATCACCGACAAATCCAAAAGAAGTCTACATTTTCCAGTGCAGTCACAGCAGCAACATGGTGACAAAGTACTCGGTTGAGTCTGACGAAACTCAGCACCACCTGCTAATGGCAGAGACGTTCGACCAGGTGGATATCATTGAGATAAACCAAAAGGACGTTCTGGTGTGTCGAACAAGCAACCACCGGTTGTACATCAACGACAAAAACATCTCCAACAACGTGACTTCGTTCTGCCTGCATTCGGAATTTTTATTACTCACAACTTTGCAACACACACTTTTGTGTTTCTCTTTAAACGAACAAGGGTTGAACCAGTTGATGACCAGTGATTTAACTGTGAAACCTTGGGAGAACGAGGGCAACACTACTGAACATTGTAAGCTGATAAGATTAATTCCTAATTAAAAATCTTTTCCATGGTTTAGTGAAAAACCTTATTTTGTTTGTTTTCTTTTTTTCAGATCTGAATTTAAGAAGGGTAGAAAGAGGTTCAACTTTAGTAACAGCAGTTCCAAAAGACGCCCGAACAATTTTGCAAATGCCTCGAGGAAATTTGGAATGCGTTCAACCACGAACTTTGTCGTTACTAACAATAGCTCAACGACTTTCTCAACTGAACTTCGTCGACGCGTTTGATCTGATGCGAAAACAGCGTATCAATCTGAACCTCTTGTACGACCACGATCCTGACTCGTTTTTGAAAAACGTGGAAAAATTCATCACCGACATTGCTACCAAAAATCCAAGTTGGATGAGCCTGTTTCTGACCGAACTCAAGGACGAAGACGTCACCCAAACGACCTACGCAAGTTGTTACCCAAATCGCAAGGGTAACGAAAAACTACCAGAAGGAAAAGTCGTCAAGATCTGTCAAGTGATGAGAGGATCTATGGAAAACCACGAAAAGTCAGACGACCTTTTACAATCAATTTTAATCAGTTTGATCAAAGGAAACCAAAATGGTCTGCAACTAGCTTTGGAAAAAGTGAAGGAGATAAAGGAGAAAAACGGACCGGTAAACGAGGCGTTGAAGTTTTTGACGTACTTAGTTGACGTTAACGAATTGTTCGACGCGGCTTTGGGGATGTACGACTTGGATCTGACTATGTTAGTGGCTCAAAAGTCGCAGAAGGATCCTAAAGAGTACGTTCCCTTCTTGAACAACTTTAAGAATATGAAACCGGACGGTATGAAGTTCGAGATCGATAAGCATCTGAAAAAGTTCGAGTCCGCTTTGAGTCATCTGGTCAAAGTGGCAGACAGGTTTGAGGAGTGTCTGCTGTTTATCCAGGGCCATCAACTGTACAAAACGGGATTGAAACTCTTCCCGGTTGGTTCGGAACAATACAGAACTGTTGCGAATGCTTACGCTGAGAATTTGCTTCAGAATACAAAGTACGAGGAGGCCGGCATTATGTTTGCGAAGGGAGAAAACTTTGTTAGTGCCGTCAATGCGTACAGACTGGCGGGATGCTGGCAGGAATGCATTGTCATGGCGCACCGTGCTAAGATGAGGTGACTCTTTCATTCAAACGTTTTTTGTTTTGTTTTGTTTTCTTGATTGATATTTTTATGAGATTGTTTGATTTGAATTTTTATTTATAGCTCTACGGATGTGAGTTTACTTTACAAAACGTTGGTCTCTCGATTGAAGGGCGAGAAAAAGTTCAAAGAAGCTGCGCTGATTGCGTCCAAGTATATGAATAATCTTGATGAATCGATATCGTTGCTGTTGGATGGAAAGTTGTGGATTGATGCTTGGAGGGAATCTGTTCTTTTGGATCGAAATGATTTCATTGGTAATTCAGTTTGTTGCAAAATTCACCATTTTTGAGGATTTTGATAAGGAATTTTTAAAAATAATGTTTGGTTAAACAATTTTTAATTGGTTGAATTAGTTGAAGAATTTGTTATTGTTTTTTTTTAGATACACGTATCAAACCAGAAGTGATTGAATATGCCCAACACCTGACAATGCAAATACAAAACAATCATCGAGACTTTGCTCAACACAAAGCAAGACTGGAAATAGTAAAATCGCCAGAATACCATAAAGCCAAACAGGCTCAATTCAACATGATGTATGATTGTGATATTAATACTGAGGAGGGTATGAATGACTTGATGAGTGACACTACCAGTGTCTACGGTTCGACTTATGGTTCCCAAATGTCCAGAACTACAGGGTAAACTAAAATTAACGTAATTAAAGTTCTTGAAAAAGCAAGAGTCAGGTTGTAAATTAATTTTTGGTTGTACTTTTGTATTGCAGAAGGAGTTATAGGTCGAGTAAAAATAGAAGGAAACAGCAAAGGAAACTGCTGAATCTCAAGGAAGGAAGTTTGTTTGAGGATCTTGCCTTGTTGAGAGCATTACACATTTTAATCACTACGGCTTATGCTCAAAAAGGTTTTTAACAATTCGTTTTGATACGTTTATGGCGTTAAACAAATAAATTTTTTAATTGACTTTTTAATTCAATTTTTTGTTACCAGCTGAAGTGCATGATGTTATCAAAATGTTGTTCCAATTCAACGAAGATGACTTGGCAGAACAATTGTACAAAGAATTAGACGAATTTTTGCACTTTATTGAAGTATCAGAATCCAAAATTTGGGACACTGATAATCAGGTGACTTTCAGTAATCAGATAATGAACATTTTTTAATTGAACATTTTGCAATATTTTAATCATTGTTTCAGGCTGACTGCGATCAAGTACAAAAACCACAATTTTTGTGTGGAACGATTCCTCATGGATTGATAGGTGAGTAGGAAACCGATAAAACAGTAAATACAATTCGTTTAACAAGTTGTTTAACATTTTGTTTCCATTTGTTGTTTTTCAGAGCCTTGTATATTGTATCCGCCGAAGAAGGATTCGACTTCTTGGTCCTTGGAGATTTTGAAAAGAAAGAAGAACTAGTTCCAAGTCGATGAAAATTTATTTACAAAATGTTAAATATACATATTTTTAGAATTATAAAAACGGAATGTGAAACATTCAGTGTTCAAACCAACTTTTTTTCAATTTTGAATAAATACACCTCAAAAACAATTTGAAATTCGTTGAATTATTACTTATCATTTACATGCTACAATGCAACACTTGTTCACACGAATTTTGCAACCAAAAAAACTTAAAAACGAAAAAAAAATATGACTTCCGTCCGACATTGTTTCATAACTCCAAAAATGTAACTCCGTTTTTTCCCTCAAATTTTACATTTGTTTTATAATTTTCAATCAAGCTTACTTTGTATTACGTCAAACTAAAAATTACGAATTTCAGCTCATTAGCGTGTCATGAATATTTATTATGAATGATCGACAATCTTATATTTCACATTTACACATTTCCAGCAATTCATTTTATATCAAATACATTCATATGTATAAGTATAGGAATACATCATAAAAAAAAGCTCTATACTTAATATTGTTCATATTTGTGCTTCGCTACATTCCAACCAGTAAAAATATCTAAATATACCTCCAACTTCTCCATCTTCTCCGCTACTAAATTTCACATAAAATCAACGAAAAAAGGTGCTTGTTCAACCTCGCGCTTCCAAGCTCTTGACTCATCCTCACATGCACCAAAAAAAAAGGCATTCAAAAAGTTGTGAAACATCCTCGTGTTCGGGCTCCAGATCGACGACAAAAAATTGACTTTCAGTTCAAAAAAAAGTCACGAGCAGATTTCAAAAATCGTTTGAACACGCGAAGAAAACGGTCTCCCCAACGAATGATTGGCATTTCAAAAACATTCAGCACGGACAACAAATACCTTGTTTCATTTTGAAAACAAAAAAGAAAATAAAACATAAATGTGTACAAAACTTTTAACACCGAGCTACGCGGTGCATCATATAATTTCTATTCGAAAAACAGACAGATACTATAGTTTTGCTCCAACACTCATATCGGAATCCATTTTATATTTTCAACACAAGCTCGAAAGGAGGGGGGGGGGTCGTTCTACTGATCAATCTTCTTTTGAGCCATGCGTAGCATCGCCGGTCCTCGCAGCTCCGGTCGTAAGCTAATCTTCATGTTCTTAGCGAGCGCGTACTTTTTCTGAACCGCCTGATACTTGCTTTTGTCCGCGTTGAAGATCGTTGCAGCCAAATCATAAACCACCGGCAAAACCTCTTCTTCGTAGTACGTGCTGTAGTAAACCAACGTGTTTGTCCAGATCTCGCTGGACTCTTCATCTGTTCCATTCGGATATTTTGTGACACTGAAACAAACACAATTTTCCCATTAATCAAATGAAACAATAAATTTCATTCGAGCAAAGTTAATTCCAAATTGCTGTTTGATTTGCAAAGTTTCTTAGTCAGGTATAAAATTGACCTGAAAGCGACTTCTATTGTTTTCATACTGAAAAGGGTTAGAAGAATTACAACTGTTGATAATCTGGTTGTTTTTAGTCTACGAACAATTTCATTGTCTGAGAAATGTCGTTTTACTCACTAGAATGCAAGATATATTGCAGCAGCCGAGATGAGACTAGGTGGATAATGGCACAATTCGTAGTGGATTAAACTCATCTCCAAGAAGAATTTGGCCATTGTGTGGTGGATGGGCAACGCCTAAAGAATTCAATTCATCAGTAATTCATATTCATTGAGACCATAAAATGGTGAAGAAATTTGAAGAGTTTCTGAAACATGCCTTTCCAGCTTTGCTGTACCGCCGCAGAAAGTGCAGAGGCAGCGGTCGACCAAACGAGTAATCCAGCGTCCGAATCATGAGCAATTCCATCTGCAGGATGTCCTTCTTTGTATACGTGTTGTCAGTGATATACATAAAATCACTGATGTCTGGCGAATACATCTCTTCATATTTACTCGCAATGAACATCGCAGTAACACCAACCAACTGCAACGTCTTCGTAGTAATGGTCGTGAATGACTGAAAAACGAAACATTATTTCAAGATTAACAACATTTTTTATCAAGTATTTTAAATTAAACAAATGGTGGAACTTAAAAATACCTGTAAAAATCGGTCAATAATAGACACAGTCATGTACAAGGTTTCTTGAATGAGATGGAATTGCTGATGAACTTCGACCAGCCAGTCGATAAGAACGCATCTCATCTTGGGCGAGATTGTTTGATTCTTGAGATAATTCTTCTTAATGGGGAATTTTCGTTCTAAGCTTCTAAGGTATTCGTGAATATCATTGCTATAAATCGAAACAAGCATGGGGTTGTTTTCGTCCTCACGGTCGATGTCCTCGATCCCAGAAACAAGAGGCAAGACCGGCGCCGAGACCTCTTCCTTCACCTCTCGGATTTCTCGCTTCAACTTTACTTCGTTAAGCTTGTCATGCAACTCCTCGACCTTCGTTGGCAGCGCCTTCTTGTTTTTTAATAAGATCTTCTCCGCGGGCTTCTCCTGCACTTTCTCGATCGCTGGGGCCTCCTGCAGGATGTGCTTCTTTTGAGGTAACAGGTTGGATTTGAGATTTCCATCGTTGCCCCGCGTTAATGTTACTTTGTTTCCAATTTCTCCGAGGGCAGCTCGCCGCATTTGTCCAGGGATCATCGAACTTGTCGTTACTTTCTTCACATTTTCTTGGTTCAAATTTTTCTGTAAACAAACAATTTTCATGTTTTCATTTGCGGTTCGAAACAATTTTCATGTTTCGAGAAAATGATTTTTTACTTTATTTCTTATTTTGTTAGTTTTTATTTTATTGAAAATGAAAGATTAATATTGTATCTGAATCGCTTGAAATATTCAATCGAAACTTGAATTTCGGCTCTGTTATTTCAGCTACGTCTCGATCAAAACACACGAGGATACACATACTTGTTTATTTATTGACCTCTGAAAAATCTTAGTTTCGTCAGACTATCGAAAAATCAAAGCTTTCATTTCCACACATGTTTCGCATATTTGGGTAAAAAGTGAGTGAATAATAAATTAAAAGTTAAAAGATGTAAGAAAAAGTATGAAAAAGAGAGGCGAAAATAAAAAAAAGCAATGTTTGAAGGGGCATTTAAACGGTGGAGCGTGGTAACGGTCACCCACCCGGCGACAAGGATTTCTGAGTACAAAACTATGAGCATTTTGTATGAAAATGATTGAAATAACTCACCGCGAATCCTATCCTGTTTCTGGTTGCCATTTTTGGGACACAAAATGTAATTACAGTTGACGATAAAGAAATGAGTTGGTCCGAAAACGTTACCTTCCGCCAACTCACAACGTTTATGTCCCTGTAACGTCTCTTCGTTTGAACCTTTTAAACCGTTCAAAATCTATTGCACCGCCCGAAGTTGACTGCGCATCAGTTTACGCATCGAAATCCCGCTTGTTTTTAAGCCGAGTTCACAATACAGACAGGGGGGGGGTGACGTTTCTTTATCAACACAAAACGTAAACAAACAAGAAGATTAACCAAAAAAATGATTGACTAAATAGTTGCTTTTTTGTTTTGGAATTTTTTTCAAGTTTGCTCAAGTTTATTCGTTCTTGTTTTGCTTATAAACAAAACTGTGAAAGTATATTTGACTCTCTCTTACCTGAACCACCGAGAGGTTTGACGCGCGTTTAAAGTGAGACAGTGCGATATCAAAATGTCAGCTGCTTGATAAGAAAGAGCATCACCGTATTAAAATTGATCAGTCAAATTCGCAGGTGAAATACAAAGTGAATGTTATGAATCAAGAGACAGTCGACTGTTCAAGTTAGTTATAATTTGAAAAGGTGTACAAAGAATTCGTGTATTTAATTCAAACGAAATTGGATTGTTTATCGGAATCTGTTTTGACTGATGAGGTTATAAATTGATAATTCAACAGCTAAAAAATTGTTTATCAGTGCAAATTTCGGTGACTTTCATTTCGTGAAGTTGATTTGATTCTATCATGGAGGACACTCAGGAAGAGGTACGGTTTTTGAAACATGTTTTGTTAAAGCTGACAAAAATTCTTGTTGTTTTTCACATCAAAATTCAATGTTTTTTTATTGTTTTTAGCTACAATTCGTTGTTGACGATGTCAGCAAAATCATTAAAGAAGCTATTGAGGTATCGATAGGAGGTAATACGTACCAGCATAATAAAGTCAACCAATGGACCACCCTGGTTGTTGAAAGCTGTTTAAACAGTTTGTCAAAGATGGAAAAGCCATATAAATATATAGGTATGTCAAATTTGATATTCAAATTAAAAACTAAACAACATGAACGAAACACATGAATCAAAACAAACTTGTTTACGTGTTGATTTTAGATATTATTTTTATTTTTCAGTAACATGCACCATCATGCAGAAAACAGGAGCAGGTTTACACACAGCCAGTTCATGTTATTGGGACAACACAACGGACGGAAGTTGCACCGTCCGCTGGGAAAACAAAACCATGTACTGCCTCGTTTCTGTGTTTGGTTTGGCTTGCTGAGACTTATTATGGTTATCGAAATTTCTAGCTACCTACAAATCTAAATTATTATCACTTTGATTTCAATAAAACTGTTAAATATTTAAACTTTTGCATTCACGTGTGCAATACACATTATTCAATCTTTTTTTCTTATCAAATTTCAATGCAACGAAACATCTCTTTTAATTCAATGAACTTCATTTGCAAATCAGTATTTATGCATGACACAATGTCTCTGAACTGAAAGATAGTTTTTTTACTTAAGAGATTATTGTAATTTATAGTGTGTGCCTCTTGTTTTTGCAATAAAGAATTGTAACAGCATCTTTTTCGCAAGTTTTTGCTCCAGAAAACTTAGACGAAAACACATCGTAGGCAGGAGTTTTTATTCGTTTTTTTGTACAAAATAGTCTCGCGGAAAATAATTTTCTGTAGTCATTTAATTAAATCGATATTTTTAATTGTCAAGTATCATCATTGATTTATAAACTAAGTACGGAAGAACAGCGTTGAGTCCCAAATACAAGTTGTGAGAAAGTGGCGGAGTTGAGCCAAAAGGCGCGAACCACAATCCGCGTCTATGCGCGTCTCTTATGTGATGACTTAGAAACGATATTAAAACAATCCAAGATAATGTGTTGAGACAGGGAACGTTCAATACTTTACTCAGGTAATGAAGAATTAGAAATAAAAATATCGCAAGTGTTGTGCAATGTAACACTGGTCGTCGATCTAAATGAGTCGCGTCCTGAAAGCAAATTCAAATAGTATTACAATTGAAAATGTCAAAAGACTAATTTCAATATTTCCAGGGTTTTCTATGAATAATAATCGGTATATTTACGTGCAACTTGTAGCTCCTAGCTGAGATAAAGTGGTCGATATCTATCAGTGACGACGTCAAAAAACATACAATTATGCTCAGCATATTTCGTATGAGACATTTTTTCATCAAGATTAGAACGATAATCCATGAAAATCCACCGACAATGGAATGTGTCAGATTGTCTATCAAAGCCCGTGATACAGAGTTTGAGTTTTTCCTCAAGTTTCTGTCACCGAAAGCTGAGAAAACTATTATAAAACATGATAACAGTGTCACGTACGCAATGTCAGGGATTTTGTGAAATACCATGATGTCACTTTATCATTTTTTTTGATCTGTAAAAAACACATCTTGTTTTCAATTGAATTAGTTATTATTGACAGTTCATCTAATTTTATTGTTATTTGAAAATATAATCAATAGAATGATGACATTTATTGTAGCAAATAGGTCGGAAAACCAATAAAATTCAGGTGTAAAATTGCTTAATGCTTACCTTTATTTAGTTTGAATACTTTCTTGGAACGATTTCCATTTGAAAATTTAAGCTCTTCGAGGTGCGATCGTGCAATGACAAAGATATCAATGTGTTTTGATGCAACATACATCGAATGGACTGAATATTGCTATAACCACGGAAAATTTCACAGGCCATATAAGGAATCATGAATAATTGAATTTTAATTTAACTCTTTCATCAGGAAAAAGTTTTAATTTGAATTTTAATTTGTTAAAGAATTGATTCCGTCAATAGAATCAACGAAACCATAAAAAATTTAAAAATGAATATTATTTAATGTCCTCCGTGACTTTAGAACATTTTACAAATAAAAAAATAATAAAAATTGAATTGTTTAAACATAGACAATCTGCAAGCAAAACTATTAGTTTTGTTTACAAACACAAAAGACCAATTTTTTGACACTTATTGTTCGAAAAGAGAAAGACAGAGATTGTTATGAGCCGGGGAGAAAAAGAGACGGAAAAAGAAGGGTAGGTCATGAACCTAAATTCTACTCCGACGCTGTTGTGAGCAGTTGTGAGTTTTAGAGAGCTTCGCAAAAAGCACGTCGGTATAACCTTCAGGAATTCGCGATCACAGGTGATGCGAAACAGAAAAGGAAAAAAAACAGAAGAAGTGTCACGAAAAAGAGAAGCGATTTCAAGTGTCCTCGTGCGACAGTCTACAAAATTTGCTGGATAATTTGATTATACTTTCGCATAATGGCGTTTAGTCTTGAGATTTAATTTCCAGTTCGCAAAGCGCCTAAACGAAAATAATAACTGAATGTGAGAGTGCTGTGCATTTGTGATCGAATTTTGGATAAATTGTACTTTGCTCTGTATAGAAGAACAAGGTTACTGTTTAAAATGTCGTCTTTGCAAAAATCTGTCCTTCGATCGAAATTACCACCAACTCGATTGAATTTTGAAGTTTCAAGGTTAGTATTAATGTTTATTATTCAAAATAGAAATTACATTTATTACTTTTTACTCTAACTTCAAAGAGAACTCTCCTATTTGTTAATACATTTTTAACAAATAAAGTGTTATTTTCAAATATCTGTAGAAATTTGCAAAGAAAGAGAGATTACGAGCCACTTCCATGGGATACACATTACGATACATCTGAGGATATCCAGTTGGATCTAAACACGTTTCATATTTACACTCGTGGAACTGAGGGACCAATTTTGGTTTTGTTGCACGGTGGAGGATACAGTGCTCTTACATGGGCTGAGTTTTCTGTAAATATTTTTATCAAGCCAAAGAGATTCTTTCTCAAATTTGTTTATAAAATTCATGGAATTGTTGTTATTCTATTGTTATTATATTTTGTTATTGTTTTTTAGAAATGTGTGACAAATATGGTGGTTTGTAAAGTTATTGCAATTGATTTGCGAGGACATGGCGATACACATACCACAAACGATGACGACTTATCTGCAGAAACTTTAGCATCGTAAGCAAACATTATTTTGTGCAAAAATAACAAAACCAATCAGTTTTTTTTTCATTATAATTGATTTTAAGACGGTAAAGAATAAAACTTGCAACAATTTTTTATTTCTACGGAACATGATTCTAAATTATTGGAGTCAGTTCATCAGTCAAAGTTTTTGCGTAAATTAGCTTTCATAAACAAAACACCTCTTAGGTTTGACAATCATGATTAAAGCGACTGTTCAATGTTAGATCTCTTGAAAATAGGAGGATTATCTTCGATTTAATATTTCTGTTTAAAGTTTTGTTCAACATGATTGATTGTCCTTATGTTTTGTCAAATATTGGCCTATACGTGCCAGCGAGAACCTTACGCGGAAGTAGACTTTTTGATGTACCAAAGTGCCGTACCGCTATCGCAGAAAATAGTTTATTTAATAGAATTACTCGATATGGAAATGATATATATGCACAGATATAGACTTTTTTAATATGTCTTATAATAAGTTTTTGCAATTTTTATACGTGCGCTACTGAAAAATTTAAACTGATGTATTTATCTTAGCTTATTTAATTTAATTTAATTGTTGTATAGTTCACTGTAAGTTCTAATTTATTCGGTAATTTTTTTTTCTAACTGTGATAGATTGTGCCAATGTCGAAAAATATTTATCAACTATGTAAACAAGGGAGCATTCCCGTTAATAATAATAATAATAATAATAATAATAATAATAATAATAATAATAATTTCCAGAGATGTTGCAGCGATAATTAATAAAGTTGCAAACAACGAGCCGGTGATATTGGTCGGCCACAGCATGGGAGGAGCAGTGGCAGTTCACACAGCTCCGTTAATCCCTAATTTGTTAGGAGTTACTGTGATTGATGTGGTTGAAGGAACTGCAATGGAAGCTCTGGTGTCTATGCAAAGTTTCCTCCGATCTCGCCCTACAACCTTCATATCTATGTCTCAAGCAATCGAATGGAGGTAAATCAAATTTTAACTTTACTAAAAAAAATTATTAACACAAATAACTCCAATCAAATTTGTAAACTCATCTTTTTCCAGTCTGAGAAGTGGTCAAATACGTAATATCCAATCAGCAAAAATATCAGTTCCAGGACAAATCAAAAAGTACGAATCATTTGATTATAAAAATAAGATTTCATTTTCGAATTTGTATTTTCATTTGTTGTGTGATTGTTTTCAGTATTCAGACAGGCAAACTAGCCACTCACGATGTCAAACATTTGATATCCTCTCCAGAACACGAGCCAAATCCAGAGCCTGTTTTTGAGAGAGGTGATGTCATACAGGAGGAAGAGGACGAGAGTAATGTGATTTTAAAACCGCCAATGGCTCCGCCAGCCTCGGAAAAGAAGTACACCTGGAGGATAGACTTGGCAAAAACTGAAAAGTATTGGGAAGGATGGTTCAAAGGACTTTCGGCAGCTTTTCTCAATATCCCTGCTCCTAAAATGCTTTTACTCGCTGGCGTTGATAGATTGGACAGAGATTTAACTGTTGGTCAGATGCAAGGTAACATTTGGTATTCATCAAATTGTATTCGTTGTTTCTCTTATTTTTAAAATTTGTTTTTCGACTCTTTCCAGGGAGATTCCAGATGCAAGTTTTGCCAGCCTGTGGCCATGCTGTGCATGAAGACGTTCCTGATAAGGTGGCAGAAGTTATTGCTACTTTCCTGGTTAGGAATAAGTTTACTGAACCTTCATCGAACTTTCCACGGTTAGTGAAATGAAAAATAACTAATTTGAAATTTGTCAATGTAAATGTTCAGTTAACTGAAATAATTTGATTTTGTTTTTCAGAACAATGCCTGCTTGCTAAAAGTACTATTGAAACGAATTCATGTTCAGTGTTCTTTCGACTGTTAGATTAATGTACCTAATAATTTTTTGAGATCCATTTTGATTAATATATATATAATGAAATCTGAACGTATTAAGTTGAAAAATAATTATTAATTCTGTTTTTCTATGAGTGAGAGTTCTAACTCGATTGCTACGAACAGAGAAAGAATCGACTGACTAACTTTCAGTATAATTCTTATTGTAAGCAAGGTGTGAGTGTTGTGTTTTCTTATGAATTTCTTAGTTAAAAAAGGATCGATGTATAAATAAAGTTTTCCGTGTATTTTCATATGTACTTTGAATTTTGAATTTCAAAACGTTTGAATGAACATAGCTGTAAAATAGTGAGAACAAATAAACAAGAGGGATTCAAAAGAAGGTCGTCGTTTAAACAAACTTACTGTAAATTAAATATTATATTTATTTGTTTATTATTTTCGTTATAAAAAATTGCATATTATGTCTTTTTTTCAATCTCGGCTTATAAAAACATTCGGAATACTTATTATCAGTTCTGTTTCTTTTTCTGTAGAAAAAAGTATGCAAAAATTGATGGAGCAGACAACTATAAGTATTCTACAAAACATTTATGCTTAGTTTTTTTAATAAAATGCAGTCTTTTTTATATTATGTAATTATTATAAATATCATCTAACATTTAAGCAAATATACATAATGTTATGTACGAATAAAACTTATCTTTCAAAATTAAACGTGACATTTTTTTAAATCCATATAATTCATCATTTAAATATATAATATGTCTTATATGTCATGTGAAATTGTTTTTGAAGATAAGAAAATCTTGTCTCGACATTGTTTAAAATGGATAATACAAAATTATGCTGTAAATACTGATTGTTTTTCTTTCTCGTTTGTTGATCGAACTTGGATCACTAATTGAATACAAAAGAACATGTCAAAACGTTGTTGTTTCTTATTCTCAAAAACTGACCAATTTATGAGACATTGATTATGAGTATTTCAAAGGCTGAAAATGATTGAACGTTCATTTTCAGAATTCGCGATTGAATTTTGTTTCAAATGAAAAAAAATAAATAATCATTTCAAGTAAGTACACGGAGACGTGTTAATTTAATTAAACAGATAATCAATATCCAATAAATTATCTACTCTACAATACGGAAATAAAAAAATAATAAGTCTTTTAAATTGTACAAATTAGCATATTTACAATAGACGAATATAATAAATTATGTTTTGTCATTCAATCTCTATGTGATATTAACAAAAGTTGTGACAAAATGTTGTACTTGGTGAGATGTTCACAGTCGCCTCTGCGTTACTAATGATATAATCAATCAAATATTCGCATTCTATCGACTGATTTCTACTAAAAAGTATAATTACACAACAACAAGCCAAAATATTCAAATCTTTCAACATGAGCATTTTCTTTCTTTTTGATAAAATTACTTTACAATGACGACAACCGTCAAATTAATGGTAACTAGCCTCTTCTAACTAAATTCAAATTTCTTAAGTTACCAAAAAAAAAAAAAACACTACATTTATATTGCAAATTATCGATATTGTACAATCTACCTTAACATTTATGTTTGTACTTTGTTCGCAACTTCTTCATGTTCTCCACGTATCCTGCCTCAACTTCCCTCAGCTTCTTCGTCATCTCTTTATCTTGTACGTTGATTACCGTGTCTATCTTATGTTGTACTTGAGCCATCGTTTTCCTGTAATTCTCTTCTATTCTCTTACATTCTGTTTTGTACCGTTTGTCTTTCTTCTCTGCATGTTCCTGTTTGAAACAAACTATTATTAACAAAATCCAACAACTAACTCAACTAAAAAACTTTTAAATGCTACCCACAATAGATACCTTATAATTTAAAGCTATTTTCTTGACACACTGATACTTTTTCTTAACAGCTTTCAGACTATTGTCAATCTCCTGATTTTTCTCATTCAAAGACTTGATCTCCGCCAGCAGTTGTTTCTCTGTATTTTTCACCTTCGCACATTCTTCCTTGGTTTCCTTTTCTCGATTCTGAATGATTTTTAATTCCGTGCTCCAGTTCGACAACAACTGCGCCATGACGTTTCGTTCCTGATCCATATCGCTCTCTTTCTGGGCGAGTTTTACCTGCAGCTCCTCAATCTGAAGCTTCCTTGCCAAAAGCTGATCGCCGATCCTCGCCTGAATCATCTGAACGATCTTCTGTTCCTGTTTCTTGAACGATGCATGCAGTTCCAACTTCTCGGCATGTAAATTACTCTTAAACGACTCCAACTGTCTCGCTTTTTCATCGCGTTCTTTTCGGATCTCCATCAAAGTCACCTGGTGCTTGTCCTCAATTTCCTTCAACTTTTCTTTCACTTTCTGTTCCATCTCCTCTCGGACCTCTTTGATCTTTTGCACTTCCTTGATCTTTTGCACCTCCGCAGATTCGTCGGCAATGCCAGAACCCGTGCTCAGCTCAGCTGAAACTTGTCTCTGATTCTTCAAAAACTGCTTGAACTGTTTCGCCTGATTCTTAAGCTTCAAAACCAAATCGTCCCGCTCGTCTTTGATCTTCTCCATTTCCCTCAGTTTCTCCTTGTACAGCTGCAGTTTTTTCTCCATCTGTTTAATGTACTCGAGCAAACTGTTCGAACTCGACTCCTTGGACTTTTTCAGTCGACTCATTTCAGTGTCTAATTCACTGTTGCTTGGATGCACTTTCATACTGCTTTCGACCAAGTTCTTCGCATCTGCTAGCTCTTGCTCCAATTTCAAGAGTTGTTCTCGACTGCTGTTCTTCTCTGCGACTATTTCTTCGAACTTTGATTGCAGTTTTGATATCTCCTTTTGGGCATTTTCGTATTTCTTTATCCAGCCTTCTTTGCTGATCTCCACCTGGGCGAGTTTCAGTCGCACGTCTTCTAGTTCGACTTGAACGTCGGTCAGTTTTCTCTGATCTTCCATGGCAGCTGAGAGTTTTTCTTCAAGCCTCTTACAATCATTTTCCAGCTGCGAAATAAAAATGAATTTCAAATTATTTCAATCAAACGTTTATTGGAAATCAGATTTTAATATTACTGGTTATTTTCGAATTCTCACCTCTGTAATTTTCCCCATATGTTCAGAACAATTATCAGGTAAATGAACGCTGATGTTGTGGTTTGGAAATGAGTTTCTCAACTCCTTTATTGCCTTTTCTTTAGCTGAAAATATGAATTTTATAAATTAAGATTTTTCGTATTCGGAATAAGTAAAAGAACTGAATTCTCGGAATTTCTAGGATTACCTTTTTCAATTTCAATATGTGTGGTTCTAGCGTGCTCAGTCCTCTTTCTTCTCTCCAACTCAACGTCTTTTTCAAGCTCGATTATCTTGTTCCGATACTTTTCACAATCACTTGAGAGCTTCTCGACGAGTTTCGACTGTTTACTCAATTCCAATTCGCGTTTCTCCAACAGTTGTTCTTTCACTTCAAAATGCTCATAGTTTTCTTTCAACCGTTTCATCTCCAGTTTGTGCTCATTTATCAATTGTTCCTTCGACGCACACACGTCTATGTACGACTGTTTAATGTGATCTAATGTTTTTTGTGTCTGTTGTAATTGAACTCTAAAAACAAAAATTAAACAACGATTTAAAAATAAAAACCAAGGTTGTAGATTAAACTGTAGGTTAAGAAATTTGTTTAATCAACTTACTCCAATTCCATCTGTTTCATCTCAGCCTCTCTCCTGATCCGTTGAACTGCTTTCTCATGTATCCCCAAGTACTCCTTGTTCATCGACGAAGAAGAAACATCAGCGTCGTTGACGGTCTGGTACAACTTGGATGAAAGTTCTTGGTTGATGGACAAAGTTTCCTCCAGCCTTTCTTCGATCTCTCGCTTTTCCTTTCTCAGACTTTCGTTTTGCAGTTTGATCTCGGACAGATGGTCGGACAACTTTTGGATTTTTGCGTCAGCTTTCAGTGCTTCCTCTGAGAGCAAGGATTTCAGTTCGGATTCCAATTGATCCACACGTTCAGCATACTCTGTTGCTTTTTGTTGGTAGGCTACGGAGTCCGCTAAAGCATCCTCGAGCTCTTTTTGTTTTTGAGCGAGGATATTCTCTAGACGATTGATCTCTTTTCGTTTCAAAGACTGACCTTCGAAACACCTAAAAAAATTACAAATAAACATTTACTTCGTTGTAAAACAATATAAAAGTGAATAAATAAAGAATAAACATAAAAAACAGTATGAAAAAGTTAGATAAAAACCTATGAAGTTCCCCTTTAAGTTTGTCAACAGTATCGGCTGAATTACTTTTTAACTTTGCCGAACCCAACATCATCTGTTGTATAGAATCTGATTGGTCGTCGGTAGACTGCCTTAGCCAGTACGGCATGTCATCGTTGTAAGCAAGAATTAACTTATGCTGAAAGAAATCTTATTTTAGAACGAGGAAAGAGATTTTTATCCTATAAATTATGATTATAAAATGTATGATTCTGATTGATTATGATAAAATTAAGATTTTGACTATAGCTATAATCTTTTACCTCCAACTCCTCGACTTTTTGTAACAAGTTGCGTTTCTCTTGCTGTGCTGCGTCGAGTTGACTTTGCAGAGTGATCAGATCTCGACTGTTCTTAGAAGTTAAAAGATTCTGGCACTGTGTTTGACATTCGTTTAAAGCTCGAGTTAGACTGTTGATCTTCTCCACGTTTTCTATCATCACTGCGTCGTACTTTCGTCGAAGATCTTCAAAGTTCTTCTCCAAATTGAAGTACGAAGATTCCTAAAACGAAAATTCGTCAGTTTCATTCATTGCGAATTTAAAAAATTGTTTTTGTCAAATGATAGAAACGTTTAGATACCCTTGCACTAAGAGAACTCCTTAGTTGATCGATTTGATTTTGCATATTTTTCACTTCCATGTCATGTTTCTCTTTTACTTGTTTCAAAATCTGTTCGTTGATTCTGTCATGGTTTGCTTGCCTCGATTGTGCCTTTTCAAACTCGTCAACCTCCTTCTGCAATTTCATGCGCAAAGCTTGTGATATTGATAAGTCTTCAGAAAGCTGAATAAAAAAAGAAACAAAATTATTACTTTTAGCGAACAAATTATATACAAATTTTATTCCATTCAATTCCAATTACCTTCTTAATTGTAACACTTTGAACTTGATTTCCATCGGCGAGAGACTTCACTTGAGATTGCAAAAAATCAATCTCAGTTTTCGCTTCGTCTAAAATCAAAAAACGCAATTTAAAAAAATCAAATAACAAATCAAACAGACAATAAAAAGCAATGACAACGTTGAAATCGTACCCAAATGTTGTTGTAAGTCTCGTTTAGACACATTTTGATCTTCGATCTGGTCCCGCTGTAACTGTATTTCTCTTTTCAGATTATTGATCTCATCCTCCCTCTGATTCAGTACTTTTTTCAACGATTCCACTTCGTGTGGTTTGCTCGGTAAATGATAAGGCATGAAATTCGGCGACCGGTGGATTTCCTCCTGCTGATTTCCTCCGTGCGAATTGTGTCCGTCGTACTCCTCGATATGACCGTTGTTTGGGTATACATTTAGACCGTCACTGTAACGACTTGATGGCGTGTTGTAAAACTGATCTCGCAGTTGTTGGTGGCCAGTGTCGTGGTTAAATTTCACGAAGTTGTTGCACGGTGACAACGACCTATTATGCAAAATGTCGGTCCTCATGTTCGGTATTCTGGTTTCTGTAAAAAATAAACATTTAAAATTTTATTTACGTTCAAACATTACATTGAAATTTTAATTCAAAATCAAAATGATCATGTTTTTAAGATGATTTTTGAACTTTTACCATAATCATTGCAAATTGGTGTGTTCTTCTTTTCAGCCGTGTGAAATTTGCTGGATGTCGAATTTATAGAAACATTTTCGCTGCATTGAGTGCTATCTTTGTAATGGCTACTATCCACTGAATTACAGTCTGATAAGTCATTGAAGGCACCTTCTAAGCAATTCTGTATCTGTGAAGTTGAAAAGCAAAATTAAGAAAATTAAACATACAAACGTTTTTAATTCAATTTCGGATTTATTAATAGACGTTTCTGATTACTTACAAAGAACTTATCTTAATCTAAGTATACAAATTTGTCAAGCTGATAGTGAAAAATAAAAATTAATTAAGACATTATCAATACTAAATCAGTCTTAATTTGTTATCAGTTAAAAATTAATTGAATCAAATCCTCATAATAAGGATTAAATTTTCATTTGAAAATTATAATTCTTGCAAGTTGCAATCTGTCTTGAGATAAAATCTGCGATGCGTCAATCACTTTGACAGAATGAAATTTCTATAAAGATAAACAAAGGCAAAAACTAACACTTGAGAACATAATAAATGTATTTTCAAACTAAAAAAACTTATTCTATTAGATTTTATGGAAGAAAAGCGAAAAATTGATTGTAAAAAATGGGAAAATCAAGTGGCATTACCTCTTCATCGCGTCTTTTGCGTTCCTCTTGATCTTCTTCTTCATCTTGATGTTGGCTGTCGTTAGAATTAAATTGTAAGTTTCCCACATCGTTGAACAAACTTACGCCTATATCATCCATTTTCCTTCGATTGTTTGCATTAAAATGCCGCTCAAACTCAACATCTACAGCAACAAAACTTTGTTTATAGTGTTATAACCTAAAAAACTTGGCTGCTTGCTGGCGGAATTTTTGCGCGAGAGCGTTCACATCGAGTTGCCGTTTGTTGATCCGATTGAAAGCCACACAGGACCCACAAAATCGTGACAAAATTACGTCGCGAACCACTCACCCGGAACAAACAAAACAAACAAACAACGCGCGACGTTTTAAATAAAAACACAAAATTTACAAGTTACAAACGCTTGTAATTGCGCCTCGTTCGGAGTCTGCCCACACTTTGCGCCACCAGCGTCATGGCGCGCTAAAGTTTCAACTTTCAATTCTACGGGGTTTCGGAGCGTTTCAGTTTCATGCGCCTGACTAACTGGGGTCTCTTGGATTTACATTTGTTCTTTCATTTTTTACATCCAATCTGACGGTTCTGATCAACAAATTGTTTACAATTGAACTCTTCTAACTATTCGAAATGAACATTGCATTTTTTCGCATTAATCTGAATTTACAATTCGACGAAATGATAACTAATGTAACTTAATACCAAGAGTGTAATTTAAAACACGTCTCTTCTGCTCTCGTACACTTTGCGTTTTCTACTTTGTTTTCAGCTGCTGAACTAACAAAGAAGTGCGGAAATATCTCAGAGATAGCAAAAACAAATGATAGGGAGTAAATAAACAAGTTTTGTTTATAATTTTTGTTGACAATTTTGGCGGAAGGATTTCAAGTGGAATCGTTGGTAAAATGAATTACTAATGGTGCATCGATGTGAAAAGGGTGTGAAAAAATGTTTCTTGTAGATGAATAATGCATAGTAGGAAATACAAAAGTTGATCGCAGATTTTGCCTGCTCAGAGAGTTATCACGATCGAAAACGACTGAAGCACAAGTGCAGGCCTGCCCCCCACTACGATGTTCACAAGAGAAGAACGCTCTCACACGAAGCCTAGTGCTCCTCTCCCCCTTCCCACCCCTTCTCCTTTCTCACTACAGTTTCATCAGGACAAGATCTTGTTATAGTTTCCCTTGATTTCATTTTAGCCTGCATTAACATTTCTTATTTAACAGAATTTTTTCGTTAAACAAATGCAAACAAAGAAGATTTACAGATGTAAACAATCCGATGCAAACAAAAAACAAAACTATAGAAAGTTTAATGAAAAATTGCAAAATGTAGGTATGTTTACTTGTTTGTTGTT
The DNA here is from genome assembly GCA_020615435.1 of Telenomus remus. NCBI lineage: Eukaryota > Metazoa > Arthropoda > Insecta > Hymenoptera > Scelionidae > Telenomus > Telenomus remus. The sequence goes on from CM036337.1 coordinate 14,249,170, forward strand.
TACTTTCTGAAATCATCGTTTTGTTTACAAATTGAGTTTGTAAACTGAAATTGTGATGAACAACGTACGTTTAAAATGGTAAACAATCGCTTTTCATTGTTTGTTTACTCTTTTTAAAAGGATTGAAGTTTTAAATAAAAAAGTTAATAAATAGCATATTCATTTGAGTGCAACTTTGCATTTATGACAGTAACTGATGTTCTTCTATCTTCTATTAGTCTATTTTAATCGCACCCAGAGATAAAAGATAAAATCATTGACCTACTTTGAGTATTTTTTTTCATTTGAAACGAAATTTGTTTTGTATAACTTTTTTTTTACAATTTGCACGTTTGACGTATTCACAGATTTCTCCTGCAGATAACAATGTCAGGACGTGTGTCATATGTGACGTAGATCGTAAAACGCGAAGGTCGTTGTCTCCTTATTGTTTTTACGGATGTATGTGGATTTCAGTTTAAAATAAATCCGTTCATTAGTTAAGAAAAAAGTAATACAACTATTTAACATTGTTTTGAAGTCATTCGGATTCGAAAAATCATTTTTCAGATTTTTCATTCTGGACATAGTACATCAATTACAACACAATGGTCAGTAAATAACGGAATCGCATTGAAAATTGGCAATTACGTTTTGTTTTGTTTTTCCGAAGTGTTTTATCTTTTCCTAGCTGCATCGCATCAATGGTGGTACCATATCCGGTTGTTCACAGTTATTCTTTGCAATAATAACAATCTTAAGACATATTTTGTTACGTTCATAACAAGTCTCGACAAGTCAAGAATCGAATAAGCAGGTATAATCATTGCAAAAATAATCATTTTGTTTTTGGAAAATGATTTAAACAACTTAAGATTAACAATATTAACATTAATTTACGTTGAGATAAAAACAACAATATTTTATTGTTTACAACGCATATGCTTTTGTTTGCAAACATCGTGCAAACAAAAAAAATCGTAACCATAACCTCATTTGAAATGTCATAGAAAATGCATTGATTCAAAGTTCCAAACAATCGTTTGTTTATAAACATTGTAATATTTGTTGACAGGCGTGCATTTCGCGAGAATGATAAATTGGTTTGGCAAACGGCAAGGAGGAAAACCGCGGCGTTGAGTGCGCACGCGCGGTGAACCTGGGATTCGGTTATGTTCGGTTGGTATCGGTGACATTGTTCGTCGTTTGTCGGCCCACTCGGCCTCAGTCGGGCTGTCGTCGGACAAAAACAGACAAAAATACAGCTGGTTATGATTCCGAACGCGAGTTGATGCTCGAAATCGTCCTAATCATTTATTTAAGTAGATTTTTCTTTGACGTTATCTGCTAGTCGTGCGCCAACCGACGCGAACCAACTGACGAATTAACAAATCTTATGTGTTGTCAAACAATAAAGTGTACGTGACGCGAAGTGTTGCGCGTCACACGGGGCCTGGATCTTCCGCTGTCACTACGACAACCTTTTTTTTCGCTTTCGTTTCGGTTGTTCTGAGCATGTATTTTCGCACTGCCCTGTACACAAAGGAATTTACTTAAAAACGCCACGACCGTACTTTACGTAAGTTTTTCCCAACACTTTTACTTTTGCTCCCAGTCGTCCCTTTTGCTCCGACTAAAATTTTGACATTTTCCACCTCAAACTCATCTCAATTTCATTGTTTCGAGTTTCACAACATTGTTTACTTTTTGTTTTTCAACATTTTTGTTTTGCTTTGTTTACTGCAGATTAGAGTAAGCAGTTCGAAAAACAAACAAGAGAATCAATTTCATCTTATTATTATGAAGATTAATTAATGTCGAGTCTGTGTTTCTTTTTCAATTATTTAATTGAGTTACATTGACTGATAAGAACAACGGGGATAATAAAAAATCTATAAGACATCAGTGGTAACCTTGGATTTATACAATACAAAAAGAAAAGTGATATGTCAGAAATCGGTGCACAAAAATGTCAACGTCGACAGCAGCAGTTTCTGATTTCGTCCATCCAGACACATTTCAACACGTGGATGCATTTTCAATTTCGTGAGGCCTTTTTCTTTTTCGTTTCTTCTTTCTCTCTCGTTTACTTCTTTTCCAACGGCACTTTACGCATTACGTCAGTTATTATTGCAAACATGTAACAAGTTTACTTTCATCATCCAGATAGATTTTTTTTTCGATATCGATTCGTGTACATTCACTGCGTTCACTGCGACAATAATTGCAATGGCAATGACTCGCTCTTAATTACATGACCATTTTTCTTCCATTCAAATGGTCTTTTCAAGCTTCAAAAACAATTTGAGCTGAAAAACATGTTTTTCTTTTGTTTAGTTTTATCATTTATTCACGACTGCATCCGATTGCTGCGCTTTTTCTCTCGCATTTGTGTAATCTGCTTCGCTTTTACCCAATGCCTAATTGTCATTCTCATTGTCTGACTGAAAAATCAATGTAACTTTTTTGCATAGCTCGTTTTTGGGCTCTCAGACTGCTTTTTTTTTGTTTCAAATATTATGCAACCGTGAGATCAATAAATTACAGAGAATTTTTGTTTAGTGAAACGAGAGCGTGAGGTTGGGGTTTCTCGAAATTGTCCAACTGACGAAATAAAACAACCGTTTGGTGATGTCATTCGTGAAATGTTTGATTTGAGTTCAACTTTCGATGGACGAACTGAAGTTCGAGGTAGTTGAATTGTGAATGAGTCACTGATCAACAACCTGTAATAAATGAAACAATTTTCGACGCCTCGGATTTGTTTAATTAAGAAAACCTCGACGTCATCCGAAAATGTGAACAAAAATAGCAGTCCGAGTTTGTGACTTTGTTTGTCGTTTTATTTGGAACTGGTCAGTCCACTTGAACATAACATTCCTTACCACCAAATTGATCTGAAAAAAAAAAAAAAATTCAACGAGGAGAAATTTTTCCAAGCGCAACACAAATGAGTTTTTTCTGTTCGCTTTTTTTTCTACGAGATCCGAGTTGACAAATTGTCTTATTTGTTGGGGATAAAAAATGACTTTCATTCAAAAATGTAACGGTGAGTTGTGATATGCGATTTGACGGGAAATTACAATGGACTTTCATTTTCTTAGTTCTCATTAAACCATCGGTTGAATTTTTTTTAAGTTTATCTCTTTTTGATTTAGATAGACCGGTGTGTTTTGATTCTAATGATGATAATTCGATTGTCGAGGATCATAAAAAAGCGATTCGAAGAAAATAATTAATTAGCTATTGATTCAAATTAACTTATTCAACCTGCAGTAAAATGTTTTATTAATGGAGGTTAAAAAAGGACACAATAGTTTGGGATTTAGTTCCAATAGAAAGTTGATAATTGAAAGTCAAACTTGGCACTGTAATTTGTTTCTATAAAATGTTCTAACGGTCGCGTTTACGATTTAATTGAAAATCATCTGCTAAACCTGTTTTTCAATGGTGATTTTATTGATAAATTAACTTCAACTACACTACAAATAACTAAAAAATGAGCATCGACCGATTCAATTTGTTCAATAAATCTAAACAAAAAAAATTTCAAAAACAAACAACAAATTTGTTTATAATTTTCTTTAACATTTAACATTTGTAAAGTGTGTGTCAGTTAGACTTAGATAAACGTAAATGTCGTGCTAGTAAAGTCCTGTTAGTTTGACGTTATCAATTTTTTTGACGGTTTTAGTCTCAGTCATAAAAAATGAATGTTTCCTTTAGGTATACCTTTTAATTAAATCAGCTGTTTTTTGTTTGCAAATCTCATGACTGCCATTCGTTGTTAAATTTTTTATCGAATAATGTACCAAGGTCAACGTGGATTGATTACTTTATATAGTATACGGATATACAGTTCAAACTCATTACTAAATCTATTTCTATTTATGTGTTTATTTATTTAAACACGCGATCACACAAAATGCGTAAACAATCCGTCGTTTGTTATGTTTTTCTATCTTAAACAAAAACCAAGTAATTATCAAACGACGATTAACAATCCATTCAACCGAAATCCAGGTCTGATTTGAACATCTGCTACAGTCTGTATTGATGAGTTGATCAAATAACTTTCACACAAGATTGTGAATTTAATTTTGTATAACAAATGTCTGTGTTCTTATCTGCTGTTGTTATTTTTGTTTCAGCACATCAATTATGTGTGTAACAGCAAGTGAATTCAATTGTTTCAAGAGGGTGAGTGTCTTTTTTTATCAACTTCGTACATTATTTATTACCAAACAAATATAAACAATTGGCATACTATTTTTGTTTGATTCAATTCGGTTCGGCTCATTAAACCACGTTTCAGTTATTTTCCACGTTGTTTTTTGTCTTCCAACATCATCATCGATTTTAAAATGTTTAAATTGATTTCAACAAAGTGAACAAGAGATTTCCTCATGACGAAACCTTCTTAACATTTTTAGATTGAACCAGTACTTTCTGGTTACAGCCATCGTAACATTGCATCCTAATAACAAAACATTTAATTAATGTTTAGTTACTCGGTTCGTTTGATTTTTTTGATTTGTTTCATTTTGCGGTTTGACCACAACGTCAATCACCATGGAGATTAACTTAAATTCCATTAGCTCACCTGTCTACTTTGTAAACACAAATTTTTATCATCTCATTGCACAAAACATGTTTGAAATTTGAAAAACGTGAATACTAATTTGATTATTTGTTATTTTGCAGGGTGCTTTGGAGGATTATCAGAGAATCGACCCCACAAGTGTTTTAATCAGAGCTAGACTTAGAAACTGAGACTGAACGGGAAGAAGCTGAAGCAGCAGTGAAAAAGTTGAAACTAAAAAAAGAAACTATAAAACGAATTATTGTAAATAATTAAATCACAGCAAAGATGGCTTCGACGAACAGCAGCGGAACCAACGGACACAAAAGGAACGGATCAAGTTCGAGCATGTTCACCCACAGACGAGCTGAGTCTGGTGGAGCCTTCATCGGTCACAAAAGATCTGAAAGTGGTCATAAAAATCTAGCTGAAAGCATATCAAGTGCCTTTGGTCACAAACGGTCTGAAAGCGGTCACAATAGGAATGAAAGTGGAGCATTTGGACACAAAAGGTACAACTCTTCACAACTTTTAATTACAGAAACGAAATTTCAATCAAACTCGATTAATCACAAAATCACAATGATTTTGATTTGTGACATTTTCGGCTGTTATGCGAAACGTAAAATTAGAAAAGAAATGACAGGAAGAAGAAAATGCACAAAGTCGACAACATCTGCAGAACAAATGATTTTGAGCAGGATCATTTTCTGGATACCAGATGAGAGATTTGGAAGCGAAATTTCTAAATATATCCCACAGTTTAGACCCCCTAATGATCCGACAGTTTATCCACACAATTTTCTCAATGTTATCAAAATAGTTTCAGCAAAATTGTACTTGATTTTGTAAACTTTTCGAACGATCAACTAATGCCAAAATCAATAAAAGAAATGAACAATTACAATAACAAAAAAGCATTTTTGCTGCAAACGTAACTTGGAGTTTATGGAGTTTTTACAATTTATATCAAATTATCATCAAAAATCATTAAAGTTATGAAATAATTTTTTTTGAGTTCAACTAGATCGAGCTTGCAGAGTTTTAAATAGAATTCTAGAAAACAGTTCACACTAAACTCATTACACACAGGTTCACTATGTTAATGAACGCTGTATTGATGGTCACGTGTAAAATTAGATTGGAAACCTTGCTATAATGATGAATGATGGGCCAAGCAGTTTTCACAAGTCGACGGAAATTAAAAATCCATCTAGTTATTGCTGTGCTATTTTTGTATTAATTTACGTGTCACCCTAATATGTTGTTTTTTTTTCTAAGGTCCGAATCTGGGAGCAATTATCATCCTGGACATCGAAGGAACGAAAGCATGTACGCTATGACGGGTCTCTACGCGGAAAGCACCGGCACCGCAGGTGCAGGCGAGGCTGGAGAACATCCGCAACCAAGCAGCAGCAGACTGACTCACGACACCGTCATCCGTTGTCACAGTAGAAATCCAAGTTCCGGCCTTGTGGATCATAGGTAAGACATTTGTTTTGCAACATTTTTCTGTCGCCTTGGACAAATAGTTTATTGTATAATCTGTAATCTGGACAAACAAATTCCAAACGTTTACATTGCACAATGTGAGTTAAATGTTAACGAAGCAAAATTGCGATCGTTTCAAATTGTAAATAACGCGAGACATTGAAAAATTTGTTTTTTTATTCTGTATTAGTTGTACTGTCGATTTCTTGTATGTGAACACTCAGAACTGTGTCTGGTTTTGTTTTTTCGCACTTGGTTCATTAGTGTCACGTAAAAATGTCGAGAACAAAGTTTGGTCTCTCGTTTGATCATTTCAAAATGTATGTCACGATCGAGCCTGTCTTTTTTTGTTGCTTCACTTGTGTGATTGTATAGTTTACACAATCGAGCGAAAAAATTGTTTGCATTGTAACATTGTCGATTGGAATAAGGTTTTTCTTTTTAAAAAAAGTGCTTTAGTTTTGTTAGAAAAAGTAAGATAAAATGTACAGCGAGAGTTTGCAGAAAAATGTATTTATCAAACATTTCGTTTCCTGTTTCATGCTTTGTATTTGTACTTTTGCACTTTTGCAGAGATTTTATCATCAAATGTCATAGCAGGAATCCAAGTGCTTCCATGATAGACAGGTAACAAACAAAAAGCAAACTGTTCTAATTACACAAACTGACAAAAACAAATTTCAAATAGAAAAATAATTTCATTGTTTGTTTGTATGTTCTTTCTACAGTAGGACTGAAAAGGAAAGACCACAAACACCACCAATTAATCCAGACTCGAAAGATTGTGGAATATTAAATTGCAGGCCAGTTTTTATTCAACGTTTTGCTGGGATCAAAGTAAGTTTTTCTCTTCCAACCATTTTCATTCGTGAGCTTAATAAATGTTTTTAAATAAAAATAATAACTTTGCAGGTGTTCGTGTTTCTGTTATCATTTCTCGTGACGCTGCAACAAGCCCTGAGCTCGGGCTATATCAATTCTGTGATTACCACAATTGAAAAAAGGTTTGAAATCCCGTCCAGCTTGTCCGGCCTCATTGCAAGCTCGTACGAAATTGGCAACGTTATAACGGTCATTTTCGTGAGTTACCTTGGTAGTCGCAGACATATCCCTGTTTGGATAGCCATTGGCAAGTACTTTTTTATTGATTCGATTATGCAACCTGTTTATATACAAATTTTGTGCTCATCAATGACAATTATCTGTTTTGCATTTTTCAGGCGCCGTTATCATGGGCTTAGGCTCGATGATATTTATGCTACCGCACTTTACGGCAGAACCAAATCTTACGACCGCTGTAAATAATTCTAACTCTGACAATATTTGCCGGGGAGTTTCTCTACGAGAACAAGATATGGGATTAGGTACCATTTCAAATCAATTTTTCACAATTTAAATAATAACAAACAATTTTGAGAATTCTAAACTATATGTTGGTAATTTGTTAATAGGTCGCTTATCATCAGGTTTATCATCACCGCCATTAGCGCCGCACAATAATTTAAGAGGAGATAACTGCATCAAAGGGACTCCGTCAACATTCGGTCCTCTAATGTTATTTGTTTTAGCTCAATTGTTACTCGGATGCGGGGGTTCACCTTTGTTTACCCTAGGCACTACTTACATAGATGATCACGTCAGGCCAGAGAGTGCTTCGCTATATATAGGCACGTATTAATAATTGATTTAATATCCTTGGTTGCTCGCCAAGAGAACCAAACCCGATGTCATATAAAAAAACTGAATATTGAAAAGTCGATTCATGCAACATACTAAATCACACTTTTTATTCCCAGGTTGTATGTATAGTATGGCAGCGTTTGGCCCTGTTTTAGGCTTTTTACTTGGAGCATACCTTTTATCCTTTCATATGGATTCCTTTTCAAGTACAACTATAAGTATTGGTAAGATATTAAAATCAACATTTTATATTTTAGAAAGTACAATTTTCAAGTTTTTTTTTGAAATTTTGTTAATTTGAACATCACGTTTTCAGATCCAGGCGATCACAGATGGGTAGGAATGTGGTGGGGTGGTTTCCTGCTCTGTGGTTTGCTTCTAATTTTAGTTGCGATACCTTTCTTCAGTTTTCCGAAAACTCTTCATAGGGAGAAAGAGAAGATTCGGATAATCGAGAAAAACAAAGCGTCATCGCAAAAAGAAAAGGAGCACAAAGAAACTCAAAAAGGACAAAACCTGCTAGACGATTCCGGATATGGAAAAGACATTAAAGGTGAACAAAAATTATGCAAATTTAAAAATCTCGTTTTGTTTATTCGCGGGATTAATCAACGATTATTTTTTGAATTTCAGATATACCCCGTAGCATGTGGCGATTAGTTTGTAATCCGGTCTACGTTGTGACTTGTTTAGGTGCTTGTATGGAACTAGTGATTGTATCGGGTTTCGTAGTGTTTCTGCCAAAGTATTTAGAGACTCAATTCAGTCTGGGAAAAAGTCAAGCGAGTGTTTTCACGGGCTCGATCGCCATCCCGGGAGCTTGCATTGGCATATTTTTCGGTGGCTGTCTGTTGAAAAGATTGGAACTCAAACCAAAAGGGGCGGTGCAATTTGTGCTCGTGTCAAATGTCATTTGTTTGGTGTGCTACGGTCTGCTGTTTTTCCTCGGTTGTGACAACGTCAAGATGGCTGGCACAACTATACCCTATTACAACAGCAGCGCTCGGTCCCCGGAACCATTTCAAGTCAATCTCACTGCCGCTTGCAACTTTGGCTGCGAGTGCCGCATGACCGATGTTGAACCAGTTTGCGGCAACAACGGTCTCACATATTTCAGCCCGTGTCATGCTGGCTGCACTGCCTTTAGTTCCAAATCTAATTTCACCAATTGTGCTTGTAAGTATTTTTCATCTCAAACTAAAACAAAATTATTTGCACATCGTAGTTTGATTTGAAATAAAATGACGGTCTTGGATCGAGCAAAAATTTATTGTTCTTTTTAATTACAGGCATACATGGAAACTTAACAGTTTTGCCATCTGAATTAAAGCTACCAGAATTCGCAGAAGTAACAGTTGTGCCTGTGGCTACTGCTGGACCATGTACTTCACCTTGCAGAACTATTTATCCGTTCCTGATTTTGCTTTTCTTCATGACTTTTGTCGTTGCTGTAACACAGATGCCTCTTTTGATGATTGTTTTGAGGTTTGATTTCTGAATTGTTCATTTCACTATACAATTTTAAATGTTTTTCAAGTTATTAAACAATTTTGTATTTGTTATTCAGGTCTGTCTCCGAAGAAGAACGATCGTTTGCTCTGGGAATGCAATTTGTAATATTTAGGCTTTTCGGTTACATACCGGCGCCAATCCTTTTTGGAAACCTAATTGATTCCACATGTTTGTTGTGGAAAATGACTTGTGGCGAAAAAGGCGGACGATGTTTGTTGTACGACATTGAGCAGTTTCGCTACAGGTACGAAAAAATTAAACAAATCAATTTTACAAATCGTTTCAACTTGATACTAATGAATGGTTCATATTTTTTAGGTATGTGGGCCTATGCGCAGGTATTAAAATATTAGCACTGGCCTTGTTTCTCGTTGATTGGTGGTTGGTAAGAAGAAGAAAGCACATGGAAGATGTCATGCCATCGCTGACTGTTAACGAAATAGTTGGATCTATTATAAGTCTTGATAAATGTAAGTTAACAACCTAAAAAACATGTTTTTTTATTCTGAGCACATTGACTAATTCGTTTTCAATTTGATTTTAGTATTCGAAGAAAAACCCCACAACCCAAACGTGAACGACGGCGACAACAGCGTTCCAGCGTCGGATGTTCCGACGCCAATGTCCCCGACATCTCCTGCAGAAGCTACAAAACCAGTGGCAAATTCTGAGAAATCCGAACCGTTGCCGAACGTTGAACCAACTCGAAAGCTCTCAACGACGAAACCCAACGATGACAGCTTGGACGTCAACGTGACAACGCTCGGAACGTCATCAAATGCTAAACAGAGTCAAGATCCCCAGGTTTAATCATCGCTTGGAATTAACTTAATAACTCGTTACGTCGCCACTCAACTTAGACATTTCAATGAGACAATTCTGTTCAATGTCAATGAATGAGATTATGTGCATTTCTCATATTTTATCCGATTTCATTTTTTAGTCGCTGTTTTTATTTTTGGAACATTACATTTAACGCATCCATGAAACTATGAATTTTAACGATAATTTTAGCTTTAATTCAATTACAATTTTATAAATTGTAAATACTTTGTACGGTGTAAGTGAAATGTCATAATTGTCTCAATTGTCGGTGTCCTAGACGTAGCGAAAGTAAGAACAATTAAGATTACTGCAGCCTTGACTTGCGACGCTTGGATTCTTGATTTGACGAGACGAATTTTAATCTTGACTATACAATATTGATTTTCAAACGTTTTGTATTTTGAGATCCGGTTCTCAAAATGAGCCTCGAAACACACAATATTGAGGAACGAATATATTTGTAATAGTGGATACATATATAAAAATGGAAATGTGCCTTTATTCGTTATTAAAGATGTCTTGTATCTTTTCGAAATTGCAAGCAGAGCAGGTCAACCATACATAAGTTAATTGATTTTAGATTTATTGATGTAAGTAAGTTTCAACATTAGGTTTGGACGACAGTGCGCAACTGAGTGAGTGAACGTCAAATTCCTGCCTTACAAATTATAAAAACTAGATGAACTATGTGGGATGTATTATAACAAGTGAAAGCCAATTAAACATTGAGCATCTCATTGGTAGCACAATACATGTATCATGTTTCAAAAGTGTACAAAGATGTTCGAAAAGTATTTACATTTTTCGTAAATTTTAATTTATTGATACAAATGTTTTTGGCAGAAGTTTTATCATGAGATTTCAAAATCACCGAAGGTCGGTTAGATTTTATGTTTTAGATTGTTTATTTGTATGAAAAGAGAAATATCTTTGACAATTGAAATGTTAATAATTTTCTTTGCACACTTTTCATGTACATAACACAATGTTTGCGTATCAATGTATATTGAAAAAAATATGTGATTCAAATTATATATCTTTTCAGTGTATTTATATGTAAAGAATCTGAGTGTGTACGTGTTAAGGTATTTTTCAATTCAGTTTCATAATTTTTATTAGACGAAATCAAGATTAAGTAGATGCAATTTTAATGATACAAATAAGCTGTGCAATTTTATCAGTTGTTGAATCTTACACGTAACGAACAATATTTTAATTTGGCTCAACAACATTTGAATGGTCGATCATTTTTATCATTGAATATTTACAACACATTAACATATCGTAACAAAAAGAAGTTAAAAAAATTCACAAGGATGATCATATTTTATAGTCAAATTTTAACGCAATTCAAAAATTGTGAACAAAATACGTATATTTACTTTTAACGAGTTTTAAACTAATTTAAAATTATATTTTATGAAAAGTGTCATAAATAGCAATGCTTCCATGAGATACAAATGGTAAATTGAGATGCAATAGGGATAAACAACAAATTGCAATTTACTTTATTGGGCTTCGATACTTTTAGCTCACGCGAGTCTATTAGTTTTGTACCTGAAAACGATATTCATTGATTTTAAAATTGAATGAAAATAACAAAAAAACTCACTATTGAAAATAAAGACATACTCAGGAACAATTCATAGATTCTAGACAAAATATCTTCACCTTTGAATCGAATCGATGGAATTTTAAAAAATACACTAAAACGGCCTTTTATCATACTTGAAATTATTTTCATTCAATCTCAATAGTTTTCAAATTACTATTAAACTGTAAACTTACAACGAAGACACTTGTTTAAAATAAAGTTGCGTTATAACGAAGAAAAAATTATGTAAAAGTACCAACCAAAAAGAAGCGAATAGAAACTGCATTTTCTCACGTTGAAAAATAAATTAAAACGTTTCCTTCTTTTCGACGGATGACCTTTTCATTCGCACTGGGCTATACGAGGCGAATATTAAAAATTCTTTTTTTGTCGAGATTCCAGAACTTTTAATATTCACTTGGCTCTTTCTCTGTCAATTTCTGAGGCCGTAGGAACTAAGTGAAATAATATTTTGAATTAGAGCAAAAACATATTTATATATACAACGGAAAAATAATACGAATGGAGGCAAATACGATAAGAAAAAAAAAAAGAAAACGATTTAAAATGAAAAATTGTTTTTGAATATTGAATTAATCGAGAGCATGTATGGGTCTGTATGAATTTGGATTGACGCATAGTTTGCACATTGTGATAATAAAATAATTGAGATGCAACGTGTGCTGTGGCGAATATTTACTGAACAAAACTGTGCTGTGAATAGATGAGATGAAAGAAGAAGAACAAAGGAAGAGCGTGCAACATTGTTTTTGTATGAATAATTATAATAATCCAAGCGGTTATTTGTTGATTTCAAATAACTTATCACTTTGACTTGAAACTTTTTTAGAAGTGACAATTTTTGATTGTTTATTATTGATAGAAACGTTGGATGATGCGTTTGTTAGATATTTTCTTATAACTCATATTTGTCTTGAAACCATACGTATCTTTCTTGTTCAGAAAATATGGTTACTTTTTGCGAAGAATCGTTATATTAATTTCTTGCTTGTTTTTTTTTTATTCACGTAACGTTGTCTGATAAAATAGAATTAGATAAACAAACGTTACAAGTCACACAACTTTTTTTATTTTATAGATGTAAACAAAGTAGGTGTAATTAACTACCCTACATAAATAAATGTAACGAACAATTAAGATAACTTTTGGTCTATCACGTTTTGTAATTTCTCAAAAGGAAAAGTTATTTCAATGTCTTTAAATAACACATTACTTCTTACTCTGAAATCTGAAATGAATTTGCTCAAATGATTAAAAAAATACAGAAATTCACAAGCTTTTTTGAAACAAAAAATTGAATTGACTTGAAAATATATGATTTTAATGCGAACTACGAATTAAAAAACGAACGTATTGTATTTGTAGAATACAAAACCATGTAATGCCGCAGTGTTATGTATAGATAGATTTTTGAATGAATCGTAAATTAAACAAAATATTGTTAAAAGTCTTGGGTAGTCGATTATGCAAAAAAAGAAATTCAGACAAACATGACCGGCTATTATTGATCTAATCGGCAGTATAAATGTTTGTTTTTCTTTTTTAAGATGTAAATCTAGTTCATTTGAAACGAATTTATTATAAAATTGAATGTAATAGAGAACAAATAAAACAATCAAAATATAAACAACTTCATCGTTATTTATATTCTATATAAGTTGACATTTCTTCTACGTTTCTTTTTCTCAATGATATTCAAACATTCCCGCCTTTATTTTGTTTGTGGTTTCTGCGCCATCTGTTGGCAACCCTGGTAAACAAAATTTCGGAGCAACTTCAAGTCAAATGTCAAAAGAAAAGTTGAGAAAACTGTCTTTGACCGGTGAGAATCAAGTTTTCATTTTCAGTGCGCCTTTCAAGTTGTCTTTTCAAAGGTAAACAAACAAAAATTAAACATTAACAAGTCAAATACAAGCCGCCATAAAATAGTTACATGCCTATCAAAGCCAAGGCGCCACTTTTGAGCTTGATTCCTGTTTTGCTATCGTGTTGTGTGTCTACTCTAATCTCGACCATTTAATAATTTCAGTCGTCTTCTGTCGTTACAACAGTGCGGACGTGTCTTAGTGATAAGTGCGGCACTGTCACTATTTGACGTTGATTTGTGACCATATAACACAGTCCTTTGTGTATTCAATGTGTATGGCGATTCTGGTGAGTACGAGAACCCAACCGCGTCCCTCAGAACGTTGCTCCACATGCGGTGTCCAATTGTGCCTCTTTTCACAGCGACCCTGTTTTAACCAATTCGCAAATCAGTATGCCCAGTGACTTTCAGTTCAGCGTCCATTTCAATTCTTTTTTGTTTGTCCCCCTCTCGGTTTCTTTATTTTTATCCCGACGCTTTTTCGCAGTCAACAAATCGATTTCGCGACGAAAGCAACGCATTTTTATCGCTTTGCAAAGACCAAAATAAACCATTCTCAAATTAGAATAAACTAACACACCCAATCAGCCGAAACTCCATTTCGTTTCGTTTGCTCATAATCATTTTTTGTCTCTTCTCTTCCCTCTAAGATCAGGTTATTGTATTGTTTTTATGCCTCAGATATTATTCTTCACTCAAACTTGTGTTAGCTAAAAACGAGTCATTGAATTTATTATTCGAGCAAAAAGAAGGGCAATGATATTTGTGAATTGGAAAAAAACTTGGCCAAAAAGTTTGCATTCAACATGTGCAACATTGTTTCTGACTAGACTCAGCTCAAAATAGAGGTTGAACTCTGACTGTGGCACCATTTTTGATGGTTTTTATATCCTTCCCACGACCAAGCTAACAAGCCGTAGGCGCCATTGATACTCGATATTTTTCATTGTGTACGAAATTCAATTCGCTTTTGTTCCACTAACTTGAATTTTTTAATACATACTTTTTGATAACAACTATTTGTCTTGTTAAATTTGCTTGTAATTAAGTATCATATTTCAAGTCAGACGTACTTTCTTCGTTGAAATACTTTTAAATAGAAGGAATTATTTTTGCCTACACCTGTGCTCATTTTGTGCTCCAAAATATTGGTCCTGCTTTTGTACAATTAAATACCGTTTTATGTCTGTCTGCGAAAAATACAAACTTTATTTTCAAAGAGTTTGGTTGCAAAAGTTTTCTTGTCATAGCAAAAAGAAGTTTGGTTAAAAAAGTTAGTTACTGCTAATTTGATTCTGAAAAAGCGTTCTGTTGAGTTGGTTATTTTTATGATTGTTTTGGGATTTCAAGTTTTTCAACAGTTTTGAACAATTGAAATGCGGAAGTTGCATCGCTTAAAAAGTAATTGCGACAAATGACGCAAAGTTGTGTTAAAAAAAACAATAAAACTTCTTCAATTTTATTTTATTGCAAAACTGATTTTTCAATGAATTGGACACAATTTCAAGCAAGTTTTAGAAACAAGTAAGTTTGAGATTAAACATGTTTGAATGAATACGATTAAATGTTCTTTTGTTTTTATCTGAAAATTTTCGGAAGTTGATGTTCTGTTCAGTAAACATATGTCGATGCTTTTGAATTAGTCAAAGACAGGAAGTTCAGTGGCCTGCGAGTCATTCAGGGTGACTTCTAAAATTCAAGGAAAAACATTCATTGACCACGCCTATTTTGAATTAAAAATCTTGTCGTATACCTATAGATAACCTTAGAATTCAGACGATCCTTTGAATTGTCAGCTGTGAATGGGCACTTGTAATCTACAACTTTGTATGATTCATTTAACGTTACTCTGACTAACACTCAATATTTACATCCTTAATTATCAGTTTTTTTCAAAAACATTTTTCAATTTAAAATGTAACTTTGTCTTAAAAGTCTTGAAAACTGAGTCAAAATTTGTTAAAACAAAATCGTTTGAACAATAGCGATATCGGTTGATTGAACTTTTAAAACTGTTTAATATTCAAATGTTGAATTTTTCAGTAGAATGAAAATGTTTCTTTAATTTCAATCCCCTGTCTATAGTCTGTACAAAGGTACTGTACATAGAAATGTAATAAATTAAATACTGCGTAGGGGAAACATATGGAAATCAATAATTCCATCAGCAAAATGAAAAGTTGTTTAAACTTCATCAACTTCGTGTACTTGTGAGAAATATAGTTCGTACTTAATCAGCCAGTAAATCCAAATACAAAATTTACTCCAAATTGCAAATTCATGCAAAATACTCGACCGAACTTGTAATTTTAACCAAACGTGATTAATTTTGCATCGAAGTCAAGTTCGATTTAAACTTATCTCAAATGAAACTGGCTGTTTGAGTTTCCAAGGTGCATTGAAGTTTAAAATTTAAACTCCATGCATTTCAGTTTTCATTTTTGTATTCTCACCTATACCCTGTTTCTTAACAATCCTCTACTTTGCAAATTGAAAATTTACTTTTTCATGTTCAATTTACATGTTAAAAAATGGGAATTCAAACTCTTCAACTAGATCATAAATCAGAGCCTGATCTAAGACTGCCAGTTAAATTTACGATTTGGTCTAAATTTAAAAGCCTAAAAATATGTAGAGTCATAAGCTCTGACAAGAGTCTATTTTTGCAAATAAGAGGCAGAAAAAAAAAGTCGCGACAGTGCAGTTTTTTCCTCCACAATTGAGCGACGCTGAAAAAGTTTATCAGACACGTGTAAATGTTCATGCACGTGTTCATTCGAAACTTTCGCGACGTTCCTTCTCTTTCCTTTCGTTTCTTTTCATGTAATTCGATCGGTGGAACATAATATAAACCTGATAACGAGCACTCATAAAGCCGAGGGAGATTACCTACAGCATCGAAAACTGAATTCACGTGTAACATTGTGTTTGATTGATTTGTTCTCGCCGATGTCCAATCCATTCGTTTCAACTTCGAAGCGAGCACATTTTATTTATAAACTTGTAAACAACCAATTAATCCGATTACCAGACACAAAAACCGTTCCATTCATTTTTCAACAGGTTGCAAATTCGACACGAACAACGTTTCATAAACGTTGCCAAGGTTCGCTGCAAAGCTACATTTCAAACTCAATTTCAAACTAAATTAACACTAGATCATGAACAAACTACTAGGTCAAACGAATTATGGTCTAAATAGCAGGTAAATAATGGTACACTTCAATCACGTTGGCATTCAGTTTTTCCACAGCGTCGAATTGCCGATGCTTTTGTACAAGTGGCGATAGTGAAAGGCCTCGTTGACGTTGTTTGCAACTTTATCGCAAATCTCAACAAGTTTTTCACCTTGTGTCATCGTGCGGATACCATTATGTAAACCGAGCCCTTTGTCTCCATCCACCTCTTATCACAGCTCGCATTGTAACCCAGTGACCTGGATGAGCTATCGATTTTACGAGGCTTACCTTATTTTTAACTTAGCAAGTTTTCCTCCGACATGCCAGCTACGATTTCAACGTAAGCCGCCTTTATGGGTTACTTTATAAATCCTCACTGTCTCATTTGGGTCCAGGACCTTTTCACCTCCACTGAGTGCACAAACTCATTCCCCAACTCAACATTCTTCAACGTCCCATTTTGCACCACTTTTCATTCGGATGAAATCTTTTTTAAATTATTGATTTCTTTTTTCGACTTTTTTTCTTTCATTTTCTTTTCCTTCCATGGCAAAAAAAGGCGATTTCTGATGATTTGATGGATATGTAGGCTAGCTTCAGATAATCTGAAATGAGAAGTCAGGATTTAAAAGTCTGGGTCAGCGCACTGAAAAAGAGGTTTCAAATATAGTATCGACGTCAGCGCTTGATTTGAGTTTCGCGAATATTATCAAGTTTAATCTGCTGGATCTGGTGACGTCATTCGATCCTGACGTCACAAATTGGTGCCTTCAGAATTAGTCCTGTGACGTCATGATACACGAAACCCAAACGAAACAGAGACAGTCGTTATGTTTCTTATGGCTGTTTTGTCTACTGGCCTGTTCCATTTCAGTCCAGCCCTTTGATCTGACAGCGAGAAAGCTGTTTCTTTGATCATTCGAAATTGCTTTTTGAAAGCAACTTTTTTGTAATTGAGAATAATCTTGTTTGTAGATTAGCATTTGTGGCTGAAACAATAGTGCGGATTCAAACAGAGGCGTTTAATTTGAAACTGATTGAAACCTTATGGAAACATCGGCTTGAAATAATTATTATTGTCTAATTAAACAAGTGAGCCAGATAACGTTTCATGGTTGGTCGAGTTATTATGATTAATTTCACATGTTAGCCATCGACCGCAGCAAGTTTGCTTCCTGTCCCATGCATTTGATATCACCATCGAGTATGCTAACGTGCATTTGCAAAAGTATCTCATCGCTGACCTCTGGAACATGCTACGCAACATTTTCACGCGCTGGTCTCGAGTACAATACAACCGCTGGGGATATGAATGATATTTGCAAAGCATCGAGTTACGATATTTACACCTGTGCATTGTCCATCGCAAATTGTTTTCGGTCCTCTATCGGTTCGTTTGATAGTTCCAAAGCACTTGAAAGAATTCCAACAAATTTGGTTCTGAAATAATTCAGATTTGAGAGAAAAATTGACTTTACAAATGAAAACGCAACTTTACAGGATGTTATGAAACTGTGATTATAGATTAGTTTTTCTTTATCAGCCTATAGATTAGTCTGTAGATAAACATTTTGTTTTTCACAAGTTTTTTAAGTTTATCATTTTCCAGAAGACGGTTTAGAGTAGGTGCTTATTTATTGGTGGATAATTTCTTTATCAGGTTGGAAAATTTTGATTCAAATAGTTCAACTTTGCAAAATTACTAGTTTGTATTGCAATTTACATACAATCATTCCTGTCAAAGATAGATATTGATTGAATTTCGTATAGGTCTGCTGTAACATTCGTGAACCCTTACTATTATCCTTGACAAATATTTCAGGTGAAGCGAACCTTGACCTTAGGTATGAAAAATGCATTAGCATTACCATAAGTGTACCCGGCACAATTTTGTAATACTGATCTTGGCGTGGCTAAAATGATTGTCTCTTGATTTCTTCTTTGTACTTGAAAATAGAAAGTTGAAACTTTTAATTCGCAACAATTTGGGCGAATTAAAATGTCTTGTTTGACATTTTTGTTGCGTGTTCAGAAGGACAAAATTGAGACTGATGACTAAATGGCAAAGTTTGTAAGACAGTGTTTATTGGGCTCTCATTTTTCTGCATTTTTCCAAGACGTATCTACGTCTCGTGTAAAACACAAAAGTATGGGAGTAAAGAATTCATAACACATTGAGTGTATCAAGCTCGTATAACTCTCCACGTACCTTTTGAGCTTCCACAAAGAAATAGCATTTGTTCAATAATTCAAATTCAATTCCAATATTCTTACCTTTCTTTACTTCTTTTGAAACAACTTGTCAAAAAATTGGAATAAAATTTTTTTAAAGAATGAAACAAAACTAGAAAGATAGTTTAGGTCTGATAGTTTTGAACGAGTTATTGATTTAGTTTTTACGAATGTTTGTTTAAGCTGATTGCAAAGTGCTTGAATTGATTGCATTTATTAAATGTTGATAAGCCAAACACTTGTTGATTCGTAGATTATCTCGACGTGGGAAAATTGTGTTATTTCTTCTTATAATCTATCGACAATCAAAACTAATCCTCTGACAAACGCCGAACTTCGTTTAAGATTTTGTCTTCGCACAGCGATGATAAACGCAAACACTTGAACTTATCATTGTTTCGATACGCTCAACGATTTGGCATATAACGTCAGTTTATTCGTTCAGTGATTAAACAAACGTTAGAAACAAAAACAAGTCTAAATAAACATGACGGTTGGTATTATTTTTGTGAATAAAAACAACTTTATTTATAGACAAACTCGTTCAAAGAAAACATTTTTTTATTAAAGAAATCAACTGGTTGGAAATCTTTTGTTCTCGAAAAACCAGTCCAGTCCAAAAATAAAGTTCTAACATTTAATACCAAAGAAAACAATTTTAAAATGTTCAAATGTTTCAAAAAGAAAGTTATAGGACGCGAATGAAAACATTTTGCAGGCAAATTTGCACTAAATTCTATTGAGGCATGTTAAAAAGAAAAATTTCATTTTGGCGGTGTACAACCGAAAATTAGAAAGCAACTAAAACTCATTGGTTCAACTTGCTGAATTAGATTAGAAAAAAGAGAAAAACTGAGTACGGCCCTGACTGTCGGGTTTTAAGAGTGGGAGTACTCGTCTCGACATTGTGCTATTTATACTCTGATTTCTAACGCTGGCCCAGATTCGAGAACCATTCGTCGCACAGCTCGCACGCTCAACTTGTTTAAAACGCTAAATTATCATTGGATTTGAAAAGCCGACGTCGGATACCGGCTAATCCTTGCGATCAGCACCAAGTGGCATCGGCATGTGTGCGGTAGCAAACAGAATCTGTCAACAGAACAGATTTTCTTAGTCTCGTGTTGTTGCAATTAGTGCCAATCGGCATCCAATCGGTTGAAAAATTGTTTGCAAGTTTCAACTGCCGTTTAACTGGTTAACTCGCGGTGTCCCTGACTTTGAAGTTGCGAAGATCACGAACGCCGAGCGTGACCGCGACCGCCTCGACCCCGACCAACCAGTCGCCGATTTATAAACCGGTCCATCGTCGAATGACAGAGGTTTTCATCTTTTCTTCTTCCTTCGAATTTCATTATTAATAAGTCACCGAGAACTCGACTTGGGTCCTCGAATTCTTATGAATAATGTAAAATCACTCACGGCGCTATTTCCACCTATCAATACCATCGCAGACGAGAGTCTGCGATTTAAATTAATCATGCCTTTTATTAACCACAAATAGTCACTTTGTTTTTGGTCATCAATTTGTAATTATCAAAATCGATCTGGCGATTTAATCTTGTGTTGGTTTTTGTTTTTCTCGATATTGAAAGTTTACTCTTAGGATCCAAATAAATTAAACTTTTCGAAGGCAAATGGTTTATAAATGAAATTAACTGCGGGATAAACGACGGAAAAATGAGTTCACCGGGTGAGAAACTTGGTCGCAAAAGTTTGGAGTGGATTTTGTTTTCGAAGTCGTAAAATTTTTTTCATTCCGTTGGCCTTTTTTACGAGCCGCCAATCGAAGACCTTAAAATAGGCTTGAAGTATTTCTTATTGATTTAGATTACAAGTTTTGATAAGGCTATTTTTGATCAAGGTGAATGCACTAAGTAACACGCGGTTCAATTGATTTAATTCTGTCTACATCAGGTTACAATTTTCACCTTTTTTTGGTTGTATTTTTTGATTTTTTATTTTTGAAAAAAATTAGAAAGATGAAATGTGAAAAGTTAGAGAAAAAATGCGAGTCGCAACAGTGGCTTGGACGATGTTGTAATTTCATCATTTTTCGTTCTTCGCGTCACACACGAACGTCAATCGCGATAACGTACAGCACTTGAAACCACTGGAATTTGTGTAAAAATTTTTTGATAGCGCGCTACTACTCGCTTATTAACTCTGCCAAATGATGTAATTCCTTGTGACGTACTTCTCAGCAGCAATTATTCAAAATGAATCATGCAAATGCACTTGAATTATTACACCTATGAAAAATTTATCGATTCAGCATCCAAACGTGATTTTGCTCCGAAAAGATTATTTTGGACCATTTTTTACTATTCCTATTTCGAATTTCAACTTTGAACCTGACGGAAAAAGTAAAACTGTCACACTTCAAAAAATGAACAGAAAAAAAGGACAGAAAAGGAGAAAAAAAAGGATCGATTTGTATAATTCAATTGAGACAAGAACGATTTAAATCAGATAATGTTTATCTATTTGAGTAGCGCGATTAAACGAGATTAGCAATGTTAATAACTGCGATCTTAAAGATTATGTTCTTGTTTGATGACCGGTCGCAATTATCGTTTATTATCAGCGCACAAAACTCGTAGGCGGTTGCAATTAAACGCTTAATTGCCTCAGGTATCTCGGATCGCGCACGTATCGTTACGTACATCTGTAACGAAAAAAGAATTCATGAATTTGGACAGTTACGTCACACCTGAGACGCATTATAAACACGAGATTGAGAAATTACGATTGCCAATAAATTAGGTTATTCTCGTTCGTATGACTGAAAAGACAGTCAGTCATCAACCGGCGCCAAAGACGCACAAATGCCTCACATTCAAACTAGCCATTGAATCGAAACCTCGAGTGACAATTTCAATTGGATTTTTTTTCTATTCATCGCTGAGTTGCATCGTCTCTTCTGCGCCTATTCCAATTGTCTTCAACTAAGGCGAGTTTTGACAAGTGAAAAACAAGTATTTTGAAAGTTGACAAGTTCATTTTTTATTGGCAGTTGACAGCTGACATTTAAATGAATTTTGTGAATTGACAACAGTACATTTTGACATTTCACAACGCTGTGAATTAGCGAAATTTTGTGCGCATATCTTGGTTTGTTATGAGTTGACGTTTTACGTGCGTCAAAATGATACATACAGCGAGAATTCAATTTTATCAACGCGTGAATCTTCTTTTTTTCCAAGCGTTTCAAATATTTTCTTACTTTGCAGTCTTCAAAATGGTTTGCATTTTTGGTGTCTGATGGAATTTCAAAAGAAAGTATACAACAATTTTGTTTCGTAGTCAAAAAGCAAACTTGAAAATGAACTAATTTTAGTCCACTTATTATTATCAATTCAATTCGCGTTCTTCTTTTAATGAAACGATAAGTTTTATAACTGAATTGAATGTCAAAGAATGTTCATGAATGAATTTAATCTACGAAGTTTGAAAAGAGAAAAAAAAATTCATTGTCATAACAAAAATTTGAATCTAAAGGCGATTATTGATAACGTTAATGAATTTACTCGAAAAAAATCTATTTTGCATGAAATCAAAACATGAAAAAGTTTCCACTCCGTTTAATTTAATTGGCGAATGAATTTTGTGGATTCAAAAAGTTTTGCTTCGAGAGAAAAAACATTGAAATGTCGTGTTTGATATTGTCAGACTCGTCGGATTCGTTGTCATGCGATACTAAAAAAAGCAGCAACTTCAAATTGCTTCTCAAACTCTGCATATTATTATCAATATTAATTATATTTCGCTAAGAAAAACTTAGATCAATTTCCCCATGAATGATCATAAAGGTCGCAGCAACAAGGTCGTCCCTGAAACCTTTCTCATTTTATTTTTCAATTACATCAAATCAAATCATTTTTCTTCGCCATATGAATTGCGTCCCGGCAAATTCAATTGTTATATCCGCACAATCAGTAATCCTCTAATTTTCTCTCAAATTCAATTAGAATAGAATTCAATTAGGATTTAAAATCAGCAATTGTTTTTTTGTATTCTTTTCTTTTGAAAGATGATTTCAAAAACTGACATTAGAGACAAAGTTGTTTTTGTAGATGAAAATCAAGTGATTTAGAAAATTGATAATTGATGTTCTATTAACCTAGACATTGTCGCACAGACTTTGTAATGTATCCTCAAGGCAGATGCCGGAAGTTGGACTCTTGAGGCTTCAAACGTAGCATCAGCTGCTGATTCGTTTGGCAAGCGCACAAATATTCGACGTTAGAAACTCAAACGCCGATCATGGACGACACGTCGATACAAAATATTCGATGCGACCAAACTTTTTTTCCTTCCATTTCCCAATCCTTGATTTCACATCCTCGTGATCCTCTTCAAACAGAAAAATACTCGTCAGAGAAATCAAAACGCTAAAACCAAAGACGGTCCATGAAAAAAAAAAGAAAACAAAAAACGAGAGATGTCACGTATAGAAATGTGGAAAACACTATGCGGGCGTGTGAGGAAAAATTGGCAGCTCCGGCCACTTGGCATCCGAATTCTGAATCGGGCGTGTGTTTGTATGTCAACATATTGCGATTGTTCTCTTTTGTAAACTCTGCAAAAATATCACGCCTTTCGTGTATTATTAGCGACGACTAATTGCGCTCTAGTCGAAAATTTATTGCACACACCGATTCCGGGTCAGCCATCTTAAAGCGTACTACCCAAAACAGTTACAATTCGGACCTGTTGAGCTAAACACATCCGTTAAAATTTAACAAATTAACAGCGAGTGTTTTATTTGTTTGTTTGTTTTTTTGTGTTTGAATCCTAAGCGGGTGATTAATTTGTGAATTTGTTGATCTGTTTCAGTTTGCTGTCGAGCGCATCCTCACATACATGGAGTTTCAGCTGGATAGCGCAGAGTACTGTCAAGCTCAACACAAATAGAGAGACACGTCCGCTCGTTCAAAAACCATTGGCTACGCCGACACAAGCAGAGCGAAGTGGAAAACTAAAAAGAAACGAAGAAAAATTTTATTCTGGGAGACCACGACCAGCAATTAGAAACTACTGCGATCATCACACACCACCAGCTAGTCAACACGCAAATAATAGACGAATTTATTAGATTCAATTAATTGTTCTTTCACGTACGCAACTGATGTTGGCATTGTAATTACCGAGGGCACCTCTTCGAGCACCCAGTGCCAAATAGGTGAGACTTTCATTCATACAGATCTTCATTAAATTTGCAAAGTACATTGTAAGGCGACTCTACTATGAAATGGTTGACATCTATGATTTTCAATGAAATTGGATGAGTTTTGGTGAAAAGACATTGGTTTAGGTGTAGAATCATTACAGAATCACCTCAAATCCTGAAAAGATAAAGAAAATCATTCATTAACAACAGTAACGAATTTGTTAGACAGATTTTCAATTCCATTCATTTTGTACTTCACGTGAAAGAAAAGAGTTTGATTTATTGAAAATTGCAATAACATTGTTTGAACACTTTGACAGTTTGGGGGAACAGCCAATCACTTTGCAGTTTGATCTCTTGTCTTTGTTTAGCCTTTGGTTGCGAAATGTGACACTTCTGCGCATAATAGACTGTCTCACTTGCACACTACTTAGTGAGCGCTTGTGGGGACTTGGGCCTTTAAAGTGTTAACAAAAAATCAATTTTTCATCATTTTCCATAGGAGAGTCCCCTTAACTGTAATGAAAAAGAGCATTTATTTTCGTTTGCGAAATTGATTGTTTTATAAATATGTGTCATTTTGATTTGTTGCAGATAATCTTCCGATTAGTTGAAAAAGAAAGAAAAAATTCCGATTGGAATCAAGCGCATATCAACATCGCCTAATGTAACGTGATTCTCGTCTTTATAGCATCGTTTGCGTTTCCAAAAACTTTTTGAGTTCTTTCATGTGAACCCGTCGTTCTGTCCTCTGCATAAAAAAATAATCGTTATTCGAAATAGAAAGCAAAACAAAAAACAAAACAATTAGAAGACTGACTGATTTCTTATGGGCTAAGTTTATGAGTTCAACATTGACTGCTCGCATCTTTGTGGTTGATACCGATCGACCCACAAATAGGTGAACAATCAACACCGACTCGGCGTCATTTATTACTGTTATACCTTTTTTTTTCATTTTTTATCTTTTTCTTTTTGAGTGTCCGTTTTTGGGACGACTATCGAATTGTCGTTGATTGTTAAAGCAAATCTCGCAATTACCAAGACAAAGGGAATTATTTCATCCACTCCTGCGGTCAAAAAGGAAATGAGCAACATGAGGGTGAAGGACATCAGACCAGCCCCTGCCGAAATCGAATACAAAAATATGAAGTTCCTCATCACTGATCGGCCCAACGATCAAACCATTTCTAATTTTATTCAAGTGAGTATCAGTTTTTCTCAGTCGTCTATATTTTTGTTCATTTATATTCATGGTATTAATAAAACGAAATTTTTTTATCACAGGAACTGAAAAAGCACAATGTAAAAGAGGTTGTTCGTGTTTGCGAGCCAACATACAAAGTTGAGGAACTTAAAGATGAAGGCATCAACGTTGTAGACTTGGTTTACGACGACGGCACTTTTCCTCCAAATGAGGTACACTTTTTATCATTATTCTATCTTGCAGAAACGAAAAATGTTTAATTTTTTTCCTCTAAATCATTTTTTTTTTTCAAGTAAAAAGAGCGTTTACGTTAATTTGTGTTTAATTGGTTTCGGAAGATGTATTGATACTTCAAAATAAATTGTCAATTAGTTTTTATCACTTGAGTGGATATGAATTATGATTATTGATAAAACAGCGAATATATGCACTTGAAGTTAAATGCGCATTAAGACCGACTAATTAAATTTGTAAACTTAACAGGTTGTTGAGGAATGGTTCGAATTACTGCGAAATCGGTTCCGAGATACACCGGATGCTTGCGTCGCAGTGCACTGCGTCGCCGGCCTGGGCAGAGCCCCAGTGCTTGTTGCTCTTGCTTTAATTGAATTAGGCCTCAAGTATGAAGATGCCGTCACTTTGATTAGAGAGTAAGTTTATGACGCATATCTGTTTTTGAAATAAATTCATCATCAATCATTCAGTTTCCACGAAACGCTCGCTCTTCAAAGCGAATTTTGAAACGCTTTTCATCCCCTTCGTTGATGGGACAATTCAATTAACCTTCCTCGTCTTTGTAATATAATTAGTTCTCATTTTGCAAATTCATTAGCAGTAATTAACTTGTGTTTCAAATTTCATTCAATTCGATTCTGTTTGATTTGGTTATTTATTATGGTGATATTTCGTTTTGTTCGTAGGAAAAGACGAGGAGCGATCAATGCAAAACAACTCACTTATTTGGAAAAGTATCGTCCCAAGTCTCGGCTGAAGTTCAAGAACGGACAGAAGAATTCATGCTGCGTCCAGTAAAGCGAATTAATAAGACACGATTTACTGTACTGATATTGGTATACGTCATTGTATAACGTTATCATGTTTGACAGAATGTGACAGCTTGGCGCACGAAATTTGGTTCTCTCTAACGAGCAGGCTTGTCAATGAAAATGCAACCAGGGCTGCCACTCCATTACTTTTCACCATTCAATCAAATTTTAATGAGTTAATTTCTTTGCTCTCGTCGAAAAACCTGAATTTCACGTTTGAATAAATCGAAACCATCGTTTTTCGATCAAATTTGAGTTTAAATTTGTTTCTCCTTCGTCGTTATGCTTATATTCTAGTTGTAAATAATTTGTAACATCTCGTCGGCGATCATTAAAATTTATTGTTAATTTTTGTCAATCAAACATTGTTTCGTGGAAGCATCAAAGTTTGATCAAATTCTCGTTCGGTCCCTTCCGGCCATTCTTGGTGTCTTTGGTTTGACCTCGAACATCCCCGGGAGCGATTTAATTTATTACTAATTATACTTTACCATGATTTTATATTTCTTTTATGTTTGTGCAATCGACTTCGTCACCTAGTTGTACATACATTATTATATCCAATGGAAAAAGCATTACCTGTAATAATAAAATCGTAATGCCAATTATTATTTTTGGTTCTCTCTTTGATTGATTATTCCTTCGTTTTTGGGATTGAAAATAAGAGTGGATTCTGTCAGACCAAGTTGTTTCGCGTGAAATTGTAATTCAACGTTGTCGGAGTTGCATTTTCACTGGCACGCGGAAGTCGGGTAACGAAAAAATAATCCCACACCAGCTCCAATACAAAATATGTATCATTGAAAGGCAGCTCGTTAGCAATTGCGTACACTTTTGTCGCGCTATCGTTTGTTCGATATATTTCATAATGACAAAATAAAAACACAAGTCTTCATGCGTAATGTTTTCGACTGCTATTTAAATTTGTAATTAGCGCGTACTAATGAAACGCAATTGCCAGCGGAAGCTGCGTCGCCATACTCAAATGTGTTCAAACAACAAAAACCAGTAACATTGAATACCTGAAAATCCTCAATGCATACGAGTATTAACAACCTGACGTTTCAAATGAAAAATCTAAAAAACTTTCGTTCATCTGCCGATCCGAAAGGAATTTATCCGATCACTTTATCTCTCTTTGCGAATGTTTATTGCATCCATACTTTTTATCGATTTACAATTGCCAAATTTTTGATACGTAGATGTTTTGTATGATGACGTTTACATTATCAATTTATTGTCAAGCACGTCGTTGCTGTTCGATTCATTTTTCATTTTCGTTTCTTCTGCCGGTGTATTTCTAATGATAAAAAAATTAAAAGCTATCTACGCATTTATAAACTATGTTGTTTTAACTTTACTCTCTCAAATGTACTGCAGTTTGCAAATTGATTCCAGCTACTTTACGTTCTTTGATCGTTCGGCATTCTTGTTTTTACTGAAAAACAAAAATCAACTCAGATTAAAAGTTAGTAGGTACTTTGAATGTTTGTAAAATTAAAAATCATAAAGTTGAAATTTAAGATTCAGTAGTGTTGAATCTTTTAGACGTAAACGTTAAATTAATCCAACCAGAAGAAAAGCATTAACGAAAATCAAATCCTAAACGTATACAAACATCTCAATCGTATTTGACACCTATTAGATTGACTTTGTGATCAATAAAATGAATTCAACCGTCTGAAGTTGTGGAAAAAAGTAACATTCGTCAAGATCGCAGATGAAAAGTCAAACTTTAATCGGACACTCGCTCGTTTATACACGTTGAACTAAAACCCTGTATTACTATACCGAAAAGTTAACAAAAACGAAATTGATAGAAAAAAAAAACAAATAAAACCTGCAATATTTTTTATCAGAGGATGGGACGAGGGACACTAATGAATTAATAATATTTCGCTTGAATCTGCAGATTCAATAAATATAAATATAATCTTGTAGCTTAACATACGTTATAGTTTGATGAATTAACTTTACTATATTGCATATGACGTAAGTGTATTTTGTAATTGCATTATTTTGCTTTAACGCAAAAACTAAGACCGTGATTACTGCAAGTTTTACTGGATTATATATGTATGTATATATTCCCGACAATTTTTTCAAAAAACAAAAACAGAAAAAAAGGGTTTTCACTTTTATACATATGCGCACGTTTATTATTGCTTCCTCGATTCGTGATCTTTTCGCGATTATTGCAAAGCATATTTTTTGATAATGACAACAAATAAAACCACTTTTATTGGCTCATCAATGTGTGTGTTCAAAAACTAAACAAATAATTTTCATCGTAGATGTAAAAACGTACGTATGTTTCGTCGTACGCTGTAAGAACAATCTTCAAGTTGATAGCACTGATCCCAATATCTTGAAATTATTGGATCGAAATGTAAAACATATTCAGATCGGTTCACTTATAGAAAACATTAGATTAAAACAAGTTGCGTGCAAAAGAATATTTCAATCAGAAAAAAAAACACTTGTCGCGTTCAGATCGCGAATGGTAAACGCCTTAATCGCTGTAACTGTGTACCGCAATCAGAACTATAATGCTGGTCTGTGATATAATTTGTTTTAGTTATTCTCAAAAGATGAAATGATCTGTTCTCGTTGATTCACTTTCGCCACGTATTATTTTTGAATTTATGCGTCTACGAAAAAATTTGATGTCAATTTAATAAATAATAACAAAAAACTAAAACCATATTTAAACAATTCCTGCCTTAAAATTGTTGTATTCCTTCTTTACTTCCTTGATCAGAATTTTTCTTTTAATTTGCATTTTTCACTCATTATATGTGGTAAAGATAGTGCATAAATAATTTATAATCACTGGTCCTGCTTTTATTTATTATTATTTTTCATAAATTATAAAAGTTGTACTTCTATTTTGTGATATTATTCAACTTTGTTTGTACAATAAACAATAATACAAAATCAAATTCTGAACTTACTTTAAAAGCTTTTTTTAATCGAAAGGTTGTCATTTACATAAACATATCGTCGTAACCGGGTGGAGGTAAGTGATCATTGTCTGGGTCCATTCTTCGAAATGGGTCGTTGTTTCGAGGTACTCCGTACGGATCAAATCTAGCTCCTGGAGGTACTGCTCCACTGTAAATTAATTTGTTACCAATGACAAAATTAAAATAAGATTTATTGCAGTAGAAGAAAAACTATAAATTTATGTTTTGTGTACATACGGTGGGATTCTTCCGGGAACTCCTGCAAAAGCTTGGCCATCAGGTGGATTGATATTACGTCCTCCAAATGGATCGAACAGCATGCCTCCTCCACCTGGGATTCCTCCTAGTCCTCCAAGAGGACCTCCAAGTCCGCCGAGAGGGTCCAAATCGCCTCTTCCTACTTGAGGAATCATAGGTGGAGGCCTGTAAAATAAAAATAAACAATACAAAATTGAATCAATTGGAAAAGCAATCTTTTCTAGTGAATCTGTCCTCATTACTTTCGTTTGCCGTTTAAATAGATTAAATCTTGATTTTCTTAATGATTTAATTCGAGTATCAATTTTTTCTGGTAAAAAATGTTTGCAGATTAAATTGGAGCAACCAAACAACATTGCAGATGGTTTCTGTTAACATAATAGAATTGTAATGACTATGTAAAATCACTATATTGTTTTTCAAACAGTCACTCCGTAGTACCATAAAAGAAACCAACTTGATTAATGTCTTTCAACAATAAAACTTGATTTTCCTTCAACGGGATTGTTGTTTTCAAATGAAAATTCTATTTTGAGCTTCATTGGATCGATCTCCGATTAAACTCCTTTATACAGTTTGAACCTTTCGATTCAACTATGGAAATTATTACTTTTCCCTTTTTTCTTTTATTTCATAGGTTGAAGTCGTCAAATTCGTGAAATTGCTCGTAATTAAAGTCCATCGAAATCTGCAAATATTTCATTCAAATCAAGGCAGTTTGTCAACCAAATTACCGGCGTGGAAGTAAAGGTATTTGAGGTATTGGCCCGCGTGGAGGTACCCTCAAAGGATCATCTTCCCCTTCTGGCCTATTTCTAGGAGCGCTTGTGGTTTGTGTTGCTGCGGCGACTGAGTCTCCCTTATAAACTGGATCGAGCAAGTCATTTTTGAACTTGTCTAATGTTTCGGGATAATTTGGGATTAACTTTTCGAGAGATCCGTGTAATTCTTTGACAATTGTCTCTGTTGGCAATACCAAATTTGAAGCTGCTGTGTCGTCCACTTTCTGCAATATTAATTCAAAGAAAGATTAAAAAAGTTAAACAGAACAAGAGGAAACATTAAAGGAGGAAATAATGATTGATATTTGAATAATACTCACGAGGAAATTTATAAGCAGATCAGAATCTGATTTTGTTCCAATAGCGATAAAAAGTTTCTTTTCCTTCAAGTAACGCAGTTTGTACACTGATTCCTGGTTCCATTTTTCTGGCAACAATTCACTTCCATTTTCATTTTCATTGAAGGTTTTCTGCGAAAAAAATAATTTTATCAAATTTTGCAAAAATGTTTTGTTCAAAATTCGCAAATTTGAGGTTATAACTACAACATCGTTGATTATTGCCTTCAAGTTTTGCACAACATTTTGTATAAACAAAATTGAGGTACACAGATATTTCGAGTTTTAATTTTGCATAGGAAATTGTTTAACAGCTTTGTAAGAGATATGATACTCACAGAGTCACCGAGACCGATACATTTGAAGCCATTTTTGATGAGATACCAATGTAAAAGTAGAATCAGCACGTCATCTTTTTTGTTGACTTGTTCTCCATGTAAACGATTTAACAACTCAAAACCGAAATCAGAACCGGCTGACATTGTTAACGAAGATAACTCACAGAATGACTACACAAGTTTATATATCAACTACGTTGTTGTTTCAAAACATCCGCCATTGTGGATTCCGGATTATTCACGTCACGTGATCTATCGTTCAATTCAACTCTTTCTTTTGTTTGACAAATCAAATTCACTTGATAATTTCGTTTCTAAAAACTGATATTTTAAAAAATTTTGAGGCCTAAAAAGTTATGTATGCCATTTTTGTCAGGCTAATTTATTTAGTTTGACAACTACTTATCTGAAGTTGCTTAGTAGAAGACAAATTCAAATTTCGTTTAAAACTTTTCTGACGAGGAAAACGTGTTAAGGAATAAGGTGATGTGGAATTAATGAAAGTGTTTAAAAAAATCATTTTTATAGTTACAAAAATAAATATTTTACATAACAAGTTTGGTTGAAATTCATTGTGCTGCATTCAAAGAGAGGCAACAAACTGTATAACACAGTAACTTTAAGAAAAATTTAATAGTCAGAATCAGTATCCTGTTCGTAAGGATCTTCTGAAGATGCTTCTATTTCCTCTTCACTTTCTGGTGCATTTTTGTCCTGTTTATCTAATGCATATCGCCTCCATGGAATCCTAAAAAGTAAAAATGAATGAGAAAACTCAATAAAATGCACCACAAATTAATATAATTGCATTTGTCTAACCCACCTCATCTTGTTATCGAAACAATCTTCAATAAACACATGGGACACAATCTTGGAACAATTTTTCAATTGCTGGTACTTAGGAGTGTTCCTAAAAGCACAAATCAAATGTGTGCAAGGATTGCCTGTATTTGGATCAGCAATATATTTAGCACCCATCTGCAGAGCTTTTTTTCGAATCGAATCCCTCTGAGGGTTCACATATCCGCTTAACGAGAAAGTTATCCCCTCAAATAACTTATTGAAAGGTTTTTTCTGTTTCTTCCTTTCTTCCTGTTTTCTCTGTTTCTCTTTTTCAGGATACAGTAGACCGCAATCCTTACACAATCGGTCTTTGCACGATTCGCACTTAGAACATTTCATTTTCTTCGTCGGTTTTTCTTCATCCTCATCCAACGAATGTTTTTTCTTACTTTCCTGGCTACTCGTACTGGCTTCGCCATTTTTCTTGGGGTCTTTTTTCGTCGGTTTCTCTTCGTCCTGATCCAAAGAGTGTTTTTTCTTGTTTCCTGGACTACTCGTACTAGCTTCGCCATTTTTCTTAGGATCTTTTTTCGACGCTTTGGGCGTCACAACATCTCCAAACGGAGTGTACTGAACTTTTTTTTCTGTCTTGGGTTTCTTCGTATCAGCTTCTTTTTTAGGCGTAGGTTCTTTCTTGCCAAAAACTTCTTCTTCCTTTCCATCCTCCAACATTTGTAATATCGGTCTTTTTGGTGGATCCCTCACCTCATTTTGTCTCTTAGTAAAAGACTCAGCTGATGCCTCCTTAGCTTTATTTTTGAGTTCCTCCTTAAAACTAGTATTAGTCGTTGGTTTGTTCGTACCCATCAACTTTTTATACTTTTCTCGAAAATCATCAAAGTCTGTCTTTTTATCCTCCTCTGGTTCTTTCATTTTGAATCTGCCAAAAACGTCGAGTCCAAGATCAACAACAACCTCGGTCTTGAACGTGATAAAAGTTAGACCAAACAGCTCTCTAGGGTTCGCTGGCTGCATACAAGTCACTTTGATCCTGTCGAATTTTGTTTTGAACGTGTCTGGATTCAGCTCCTTTTTGGTAAAGATTTGCACTTGGTCTCGGAATTTGTTGTTTGCTGCTTCGTCGTTTGTCAGGAACTGGTGGTTCGCAATTGGTACCCATTTGTCAGGCTCTGAGATTGTTGAAGCTTCGACGATGACAACACAAGAACGGTAGTTTCCTATGTCCAAACCTGTTATTGCTGATGGTTCTGCCACTTGAAAAATCACCGTTGCTAACATCTCACCAGGTTTTGCACATCTCCAGGATCGATTTGAATGAAACTCCAAAAGGTTTGTTGCTGGATACTTTGGGTGCTCCGAGGAACAACTAATGACTTTTTGCAATTTGATAATCATTTTCTTGTTGAGATTTTGGAATTTATTCAAAAGATTCTTTTAAAATTTAACCTCAATTTGAAGATTTAAGTTCATATTTAAAGTTGCTGTGATGTTTCTGAAAATTTATTTACGTTTCGGGTTAGACGAGCTAGAAATTTGGTTTTGTAATAATTAATTATATATTTTAGAGTGTATTTTTGTTACTTACGTTTCGTATTAATACTGGCATCAATGTTATTGTTGACATTACGCGCGAAATTCTATATTGACATGCTTGATTCTTATATAGCAATTCTTAGTGAGAGATGTACTAAGAGTAGTAAGTTGGTTGTGATTATCGACATCTTGTGGTTTGAATGAAATACAACAGATGGCTAAGAATATTGAAATTGAATTTGTTCATTGCTATTCTATTTAACTGTAAATGAAGTTAATTCGCTCGCAACGAAATTGTTAAAAATTGGGATGGTCATTTATAGTTGCAAAATTTTGCACGATAAGTCATCCTCAGATGTAACACACATAACTTACCAACAAAGGGTAAGTGTGTTTGCAAATTGATATCAGTTTTGAACAAAATAAAAATTTGCTGATTTGAAATTGAAAAATATTTTTTATGCAGGGGAAAAGAAAACAATCGAAAATGATCGATAATCTTTAGAATTTGTTTTTTTTTTATTAAAACCAGATCGAAATTTGCTTAAAAACATGTTGCAATAATTGCATTTTTGATTTGTCAGTTCATTCTTATAAAATTATAGAATATTTCGAGTGCTACTTTCACAATCATTTTGCACACAGTAATAATTCATCTACACATACAATTGCACAGTACATCAATCATCGAGAAGTTTTTATCTCGAAATTCTAATGGAAACTAAATAATTAGTATAAAAATATGAGTATTTGCGGATCGAAATGCACGCATACAAATTTGTATTACATTGCGCATACCGCACTCGCCAAATCTAATTAACGGTACACCTAAATCGCACATTAAATCCTGATCAAATTTGCACATTCAATTTTCATATTTGCATTGATCAATAATTTGTACTTCAATTATTACACATTACAAAAACTTGAATCACGATAAATACATTGCGAACGATGCTCCATCAAACATAATTGTATACCTATAAAATGTAATCTTAAACATTAAATTACACACTAAAACTTTCTCTAAAAACCGTAATTACTATTATATTGTATAATTTAACTTCATAAGTCAGTCTATGCTTTCAAAAATAGCTTAATCACCGCAACAAATTTTATCGATGTTCATACTGAACGTACTTCTGAACATTTAGCGGCTTTGTTTTGATTTCAATTACTTTTTTCAAATTTGGCAATAATTCATCTACAAAAAAAGGGTCACGAATGTACAACTTCAAAGACGAAGAAGAATCCATCAGCACCACTTTTCCATTGACATGGCAGTCAAGTGCGGTCTAGGTTTCGGAGACGGCCACCTTAAGGCACTTTGACACGATTCCGCTCTCGAGGGAGTTCTTGGTGGCGGCTGCGGCGGACAAGCAGCCAAGTCGGACTGACACGCGTCACCGTTTTTGTCTAGGTTCTCGGAGCGTGACAATTTTTCATTTGGAGGATCGCCTCTGTGATTCCTTTTTGTCGGCTTACGAAGAGCGTCTTGCGATGACGTAACTGGCACACTTTCGACGGATTGCAAACTTGCAGCTCGGTGCAGCGAAAGTCTCAACGGCTTCTTCGGCGGAGCCGGACGTGACTTGCTCTCCTGGGAACTGTATATCATTGACGACTTCGAGTGATCCGACATCCGTGACTGAGATTCCTAAATTGAACGCCAATCATATTAATTTTCTCATCAAACTAAATAACTCAAACTTTTCACAATTTCTACAATCTTGATTTCACGATTTTCAATCATTATTCTAAGGAAAAATTTTTTCATCAACACAGAAAGTACAAGTTTGTTCTTTCTTGGTTTGCAAAACATTTGTGTTAACAAGTTCGAATTACCTGCATCCTGTAATAGGTCGGTTCAGAGTCAAATTCCATTGACTGCGAGCTCTTGCGACTTTTTTGTAAATTTTCCATGGCGACTTCGATTCGCGATGGGCGTCTGCGTTGGGCCTGTAATTGTATTTCCTTCATATCAAGGCTGGCGGTGGAGCGGGCAGAATGCATGCCCTGTGATTTGTGTTTATTTCTCGATTTGTGATGCCCGTTTGATACGCTGTCCGAACAAAAGTCTAGCTCTTTGGTGCTCTCGCTGAATCTTTGCGGCTGATCGCTGTGTCGGCTTCGCACCGTCGGCAAACTCTGCCGGAATTCCGGCGAATTTTTCACATTCAACCCGGGTAGATTCGCCACCAGAGCAGTCACCTGTGGACCCTTCTGGAAAACCTGAAACCAACAATTTTTTTACACACCATCTTTCAGCAACACCTTTTTTTATTACTTTAAACAGACAGTCTTTGAAAACGAAGGCAACTCATTCTCATGAAGGAAGTAGAAACAATGTGAAAACGAGCATTTGTGTAAATGCAAACGGAATTCACAGGAAGCTATCGCGTTGAATCAGACATGCGTGCTGAGCCTGGGCAAATTCGTCTGCGACCCCAGATATTGAAGTGGAAATATTGGCATTAGATGGAACGTAAGTCGACGAGTCTTTGTGCAATCGACTTCCGTGGTCAATGATTGTTGAAGCCAAATCCATGTTATTAGATGTCATGCTTACTTAGCGAAACCGTCGCAGTTTTTATTTCAGCGTTCAGCTGAAGATTCGATTAGTCATCGTAGGGGATGGACCTTTAATCCTCCACAAAGTAGCTTTTTTAATGGCTTCTACGAACCCTGACATTTATTCAACTAAACTTAAATTCTTCCTTTCCTTTTTTCTTTTTCTTCAATTCTTTTAATTCTATTTTGAAAGTTCAACATTTGTTTCACTGAAGTTAGAATTTCAAAGATACACCTCATAGTGTTGAGAGACTCAGAAGAGAAGAGCGATTATCTAAGTTTGACGTCTAGGTTCAGACAACTGCATGGAGTGATAACGAAGTGTTTGAAGTCTATAGTGTAATAAACCTCGAATGTAATCTAAGTGGTATCCCTCTGTTCTCCGGACTAATTATTGTTAATCTTATCCCAAGAAAGGCAGCGCAGACACCGAGGCGTTGCTATCATTTACATGCATATCAGTCTTGGTCCTTGGTAGACATTTCTGTTCGCATTCACAATTGATTTCAATTCATTCCTTTCATTCAGAATATTCATTCAAATAGTTTCTATTGATAACAGACTACTGAATCCAAACTACTTGTCTTGCCTATAAAAGAAAACAAAAAAAAAACAACAAACCAAACAATATTGTTCGAAATACATACTTGAACATTTTCCTGTCTATTTCTAGCTTCAACAGGACTCATAGGGTTTTGGATTTCCATCCTGCTTGGTGTTAGAAGGTCTCTAACTTGTTCCTCCAAGTACCCAATTCTGTGGGTAAGTCGGAGGTTGTCCGATCGTAAAGTACGAAGTGCAGCGAGCGACTCGCCATTTCTTAAGACAACGATCTGAGCGGCATCCGGAGCGACAGCGAGGAGTCGTGCCAGGTCGCTGCGACCTGCTCCCACAACCAGCTTTCCGTTCACCTCCAAGATCCTGCGAACAATGGTAAAATGATAAGTAGAAGAGACAATGTAGCGACGAAGCTTTCGCGGTGGCATACACGTGCTTGCAAGGCCGCAGGTTCATTAGCGCCGGCTGAGTAAGCCGATTAATGAACCTGTTTATAAGTAACCCCCGGCATTCATATTTGTGAATGGCGAAACTCGATGAAAAGGCCGCCGGGGCGTCACCGCATTCACCCCGGCACAAACAAAAGGACCACCGACCTCGCGCAAATTAATGTCGTTATGGAGACATCTTCGTCGACACAGCAGTGTCAAGAGCTTTACATTTATTGCTAATTGAATTTCGCTTATGTAAGTAAACATCAAATTCGAACTTTACGCGAGTTTCGTAATCAACAACAATCTTTACAACCGAGAGAACAATCATAAAACCCACGTTAGTAGTATGATCGTTTGACAAAAGTGATTACTAAATGAAAAAAAAAATATTTTCTGATAGAGAACTTCACGCTCTATCAGAAAATGCTAAGAAATACTATTCTTGCGGCACTAGAGTTCGAGAAAAATTAAGTTTGAAAATCGTCAAATTTAACATTGGTTCTTATGGAGGGTCATGTCTGCCGGAGACAACTTTGAATTTTAGTTAGAGGTGTGAAGTTGCGAGAACAACAAAAAAGTATCTAAATTAAAGTTGAGCATCTTAAGAGTATTATTTTTCAAACAATTATAGATGTTACCGCACTAAATTAAAAGATAAATGCAATAAAAAAAGTGAATTTACACCGTTTTCGGAAATTATGGCTGCCAATTCTAACCAAACCTAATGGACTGAAATAGTCAAATTGTATCTTACTTTGCATAACAAAATGTTTTCTTTCAAAATGTTTTATTTGACGATTTTTAAACATTTTTGTATATACTGATAAAAGATTGTCAACAACTCATATGGAACAATTCGGTGAAAGTTTTTCTTTTTTGATCATTTTTGTTCGTTCCAGTAAAAGAGGGATAATGAAGAGCTTTTGACTCGTTAACAAAATTCGAACCCCAGGAAAGATTATGGCGCTAACAAATGTTGTTCTCTTTGTGTTCGTTCGCTGTACTTTTAGTTACGTCGCAATTATTCTTAATTGCATCCGGCAAACAAAAATGTATCGCGTTTTGTAACCGGAATTTGCAGCCAGTTGAGCGCAGTCGAATCCAAAATACGGAGCATAATGGTCATTTTATTTGCATGATTTCACAAAGGACCCGTGACGCTATTACGTCGCCTGTTTCGTATTCCCGAGCAAACGTAACGCCGCTCGGATGCTAAGTTAAATCCTCGTTGAATAGGTACACTGTGTTGTTTAGAGATACGCTATCGGTATTTCTAAGTTACAGGCGCCGAGAGAGTAGGACTTTGTCGGAATAAACCCGTGCGAACGAAAGCTACAGCTCGAGCTTGTTTTTTGATTGACGAAACTCCAGAGGGTTTCATGTCAAACGTAAAATCAGGATGTACTATAAAATTTCGATACAACTGTTAAGTTGAGTTTTAGTGGCACTTACTGTCCAAAAGGATTATCTTTAGTTTAAGATATGAAACGCAATTTTTTGTTCTGAATAGTGAAATTCGAAGTTTCGATTTTGTAAAACAAAATTGGGTGTAAAAAAAGAAAACAAGTCGAAACAAAATTGATTAAGTTTAACATTTTGGTCCGAATTAATTCTGAGCCATTAATTTCGGATAGACATTTTCATGGCTCTTCTCAATAACAATAAAATGTACGACTTGGGTTATATCCCGGATAAACTAAGTTTTGTTATGGCAATGAAGTAAGCGGTGCGGCACATTTACTATCAACTTAACATGTTACGATTATGTTTCAATTTATAATGGCGCTTAGCAATCTAGTACCACTGCCAAAGAAATATGTCATCTTGAGAACTTGGCAAACTGCAAACAACAAACTACCGCAACAATAACCCACATTTTATTGTGCCGCGTGATGTTATACGAGCTGAGCTCATTCGCTCGTACCGGTACATTAATTTCCAGCAACACTAAACGACCCAGACCCAGGTGGAATGACGGATCTGATTATGAGCGGTGAAAAATCAGACGCCGGTGTATCCTGGTTTGACATTAATCGAACAATTTGTCGCAGCGATACCCGGGATGGGTCCGCGTATAACTCAATTTCAGAAGAGCGCTTTAGCCGCGGTCAAATCAAATTGTTTCGAGTATCAACAGGCCAGCGAAACCACGCGGCATTCATAACCGCACCAGGCGAGTTGTCATTGTTGTCGAGGGAGCGAAAACTTCGCCATGCACGGGGTCATGCGAAGTTTCAAATACAATTAACGAGGGCACACGGCGGACTTCCGGTGCCGTTTCATGCTACGTCGACCCTTGGGAACGGAATGGCAAGATTGCCCATTGTTCTTCTTGATAAGCACAGATTACGTACAACCATGCTTTTCTGACAAGCATTGATTTGATTCATCGCGTTGTCTTGTGCATTACAATAATCCACACTTGACTTTCTTTCCTTTTGTCAATTGTCTCCGTTTATCTCTTTTTTATTCTTAGTCACTTGTTTAGTCAACTGAGCTGCTTTTATTGTTGAGATGAAAGTTTGCGATTTGATGGAAATTCACCTGTCACCCTTGCACAATCCAGAGTCTTCCACTGCCCAGTCCACGTACAGCCCGGCGAAATCCTCCCTTGGACCTGCTCCAAAACGTGGACTCTTTGGGTCTGCACTCACTTCTATCGCGTGGATTGTTACTTGAGAATTACCAGTCACGCAACTGTAAATGAAAAATTCAAAGTTATCAAAAAGTTATTATTATGTTTTAAATTATTTACATTTATTACATCCAATTTTTATGAACATCCTTGAAGATTCATCAGTACAACATTTGCTTTACAACTTTTTGCAACAAAGAAAAGATCAATTATCACCATTTATGGTTTTCCTAAAGCAGCCTTGGGAGGGAATGGGTTAATAAATCTACTTTTTCATCATCTCATAACTGAGGTTAAAACGTTTGAACAAAGTTCATTTCAGGTTGATTTTGAATAGAAAAGATGCAAAGTATAAGATGAAATCAAAACCTGCAAAGATTTATTTGCAAAACATAATTTTTCACTTAAAAAACACTGACTTTGTTAAAAAGAGAGAAGAGGACCTGGAAAGCGTTATTTTGCAACTGAAATAGGAAGTCTGGATCTTATAAAAGGATATGAGGAATGCGTTGGGCAATTCATTGTGCGACGTGAGTGATTTTATAATTAGAAAAGATCGGATAAGCCGGCGGGAACTGTGTGCTTACCTGAAGATAGTATCGTTTTTCTGCTTTTCCTGAGTTTCCGCCAGTTCGAGGGCCGCCTGCAGAGCGCGGCTCTCTTCCCGCAACGTGAGCAGCTCGAGTTCCTCGCGCCCCAATCGATACTCCAATTCTGCCTGTTGAATTCTAACGTCGATATTACTGAAAATAGGCACAGAAGCAAATTGTTTATTTAGTGCGTTTACTGGCTGACCTATTTCAACAGAGAAATCGCCGAGCGAGCGACAGTTTGATCCCGCGTTTATAATTAAACAATGCAATGGTGCCAGTTAGATTAACACTCAGAAACTAGCGCGCAAAATATTCGACCTGAGTTTTGACACTTGAGAGTTAATTTCCAACTCTAATGCCAACTCGACATGAGAACGATTATTCCGCAGTGTGTCGTTGGTTTCTTTTGCCATGCGAAAGTTCATTATCAACGATAAACAATGAACAAAAAGTGCTCTATCTAAGACATCAGACAGCAAAATGAAAAAGAAAAGGTCGAGCACATACAAAATTAACATAATATTTCCTCAGATAGCGAACGTCATTTGCAAATGAAATCGCAGAGGAGGCATTCGTACAGTACATTTAGTTTTGCACGTGATCTTTGTAGATCCGATCTTTTGACGCGAACAATGGCGCAGTTTTTGAAAATAAG
Source organism: Telenomus remus (assembly GCA_020615435.1). Lineage (NCBI taxonomy): Eukaryota > Metazoa > Arthropoda > Insecta > Hymenoptera > Scelionidae > Telenomus > Telenomus remus. Next base: position 14,290,023 of record CM036337.1, read on the forward strand.
TGTAAAAATGATTCAAGAAGTGAACGTTGATAAAAATGCACTTTGCATTTTATCGACTTACTCGGTGATGTCAAGACGTTCCAATGCCAGCTTGAGGTTCTTAATGGCAAGCCTCTTATTGTCGGCATCTCGACGTAGCCTTTGAAGACGATCTTCCGTGGCTTTCCTGTCCGCTTCCGTCAAGGGTGGCGCTCCGTTTCGCAGTGCCAACCGGTTGCTCAGTGTATTGCACAGCTGTCCCTTCAAACTATCAATTAAAAGACACTTCGTTTAGATTTGCAATGTTCAAAACTGACAAACTCGAGAGTTTAATTATTTTTACGTCGTTTAATTAATTCAACGATCTCAATCAGCTGTCGGGATGAAATTGAATATTCATTGATCATCATTAAATTAATTTTTTCAGACAATGCTTTGACAGTTTTTCGAAAAATTAAGTCAGTTTTGATTGACCGATTGATGATTAAATTAATTGTTTTCGAGCCAATTCGTTAAGCTGTCAATCAAAGTTCAACACTTTTTGTATTTGCAATTTAATGAACAACGTTTCGAGAAGTTTTTTCTTTGAAGGAATCATTATTTGAAAGGGTATCAAAAGTTGTTTCAAGGGTTTCAGTTTCCTCAATGAGTTTCATCCTTATTATAAAAGGTAGTTAGATTTAGCAACTATTTCAGACTCTCGAACAACTCGAGATTGTTGAAAAACTCGCAAACTTACTTGCAGAGACAGAGAAACATTTCATACACCAAAAACAATGAAGTTTCTTCGAGTGGTCATTCAAAACATCTTATTAATTATTTGTTTCAAAATACGAAAGTTCGTTGTAAATTCTTTAACGGATTTTATATACAAGAATTTCAAACTGTTAATTTCAAAACTAGACGCTGTTTTTGTAGATTTTGCACTGAAAGATTCTCTTTTGAAAAGTCAAAGTTTTTCAACTTGTTGAATCATGCAGTTCCCTATTAAATAACAACTTTGATCTAAAAACATGGAATTAACTTAACATCAATCAGAGTCAGGAACACATTTCATTTGAGGGTTTAACGTGGCTTTTGATGTTAGGATGCGCCTGGGATCGATTCGCCAATGATGGAGAGCTCGCCTTCGACATTAGAATAACTCGATCTAATTACACCTCGAGATCCGAATGCAAAATTTACACGATGGAAATTTAATTCTGCCTCATCTTCGTTAGTTTCAAGTTCGATTTGTAAACGAACAAAGAACTTGGTGCAATCTCCGTTGCCACAACTATTCAAAACCAAGCAATTTGGCGCAACAATTTACATAACAGAGTTGTTACATCAATTAAATCGACTAGAATACCACTTTGAAAAAATGCTAAAATTACTTCCGTTTTAATAGACAATAAACCACGCGAAAGTTCAGACGTAAACTAATAGATTTTGGAGTGCAATTTTGATTGGCTCTATTTTGGTCAAAAGTGGAGATGTTAGATTTTGAGGCCAAGGGAAACAGATTTCTAGCACCTTTGAACGCGAATTCATAATTTACATTTCACATTCGCTTTGCTGATTCAATTTGACGGCGTTTTTTTGGTCGGGTGTGATAAAGTAATAATAGTTTGAAGAAAAACAGTCGCCAAGGGGGAGTGACAAATTAGTGTCATTATCTAGTGGAAATATTTTATCAGTTCAATTGCCGCGAAATAACATAACTTACGTCTGAATAATGTTCTCCTTATCTCTGAGTGCGACTCGCAGAGCGTCGAGTTCCTTGTAGTGATCACGATTACGGTGCCCGGCTGGTGGTGTCATACCTCCGGAAACACTGCCACCTTTTTTTCGTCTCGGTGTTGTCGACAACGACACCTCGATACTCGCCATCTAAAAACATTCAATCAAAAATACAACTTTTAAATAAATCAACATTCAAACAAAATTAAAATCAGAATTCCTTTCATACGAATTCTACCATCTAAAAGGAAAATCGTCATTTTATAAAAAAATTCAAAGCCGACATTCAAAAGAAAATAAAAATCACAATTTCTTTCCATTTGCTAAAATTATTCTGTCTCTTTGAATGATAAAAAATTAAAAGCTTTGAAAAATTGTTCGTAAGATGCTCCGTCACGTGTTGTTATAAAGGAAAAACATTTTTATACTTGACGATAAAACGTTTATTGCTCGTCCCTATAAAAATTGAAAAAGTGATAACCTCGCAGGTTCCATAAAACTACAAGCACTTCAATTTATCGGATTTCAAGAGGTAGAAAAGTTTATTAAAAAAATATTGTATCTGTACAAAAGCGATCGCGTTACATGCAAAAGCCGCGGATAATAAAGGCAAATAAAACGCGCTGCCCAGGCGGGGATTAAAAATTTGCTCGCACAAAAATGAACATTTTGCGTGCATCGTTATCCGAAATAAATCCGAGTATCAATTTAATGTCCTTGGAAATATCGTCGGGCCGTAGGTGTGTATGTTTCTTTGCATTTGAATATGGTAATTGGATAGCATTTGTGCGCCCGGTTTGCAATCTCTGGGAACAGTGAAAAGCCATGCGTGACAGTGGAAACCCGGCGATCGTCTCGAGTTAACAAATACACCCGTGTCTACGGCATTCTTTTACTTTTGTTCGAAGAAAACCTATTCGGAATTATAGATAGGGACCCCCTGTTTACAAAATTATGCAACCGATTTACGTCCCTCGGGCTATGACTATTAAGTCCCTCTATCCTCTTTTCATTTATGCATTTCGTTTTTATTGACTGAGACATTTGTAGATTCACGTCGGCATTTCAGAAGTACGTTTTTCAGTAAAACACCTGCGATTGCCATTTTCTTGAGAATTTATCTCAGAAAAATGCACTTCTTGGTATCAAACTTTTTCATTCTAATTATTCACAAAGCGATACATTTTTTATTAGATACAAGTTTTTATTAGTTTGGATCTGGAAAATGTTAATATTTCACAATAAAAGTCTGGACGTAATTTTGAACGTCAAAATTTAACGTCAAATCAATAGATTACAGAAGGCTGCAAAGATAGTCTCATAAAAAAGTGGTTATAAAATGTCAGAAGGGGTAGGGGGTCGAAAAATAATTAGGAAATTCTAGGTATAAAGCGATGTTACAATTTTACAGCGGTTTGTATTGAAGAAATGCGAACATAAAGTAAACGATTCGGATCATTTAATTTACGATAGCAGCACACACTCAAGCATCGTAATTTCAATTAACTGCTATCTCTCGCTTAGATGGCCCCAGATAGGTCACATCAATTAAATACTATTTCCATCAACTTGTACTCTAGCCGAAGTGAAGATCAAATAAAATTTACTGCCGCAAACCACTGCGAATGATGTCAATACAATTTATTTCAAATCCGATCGTTCGTTTTACTCAACGAAATTTTCTCTCAAATCATCCTCATCATTAACCCCTTCGAATCCCAACCAAATAAATCACAAATCCTTCTTCCTTTTTCTACTTCCCAACATTCAAAGTTATAGTTTATTAATCATACATATTAATCATCCTTTCAACTCAGTTTGTTAAAATCACAAATTTTTTTTTCTACTTTCAAAAGTTTAAATTTGTAATCTACTAATCGAAAAGATAAATTCAAATAAAATGAAAACGAAAACATGACATTCAATTTGTCAAATTTATCTTCTTTGGTGTGGAAAAAAAGGGTTAGAATAAAACGTCCGAGAGAAGAAGAAGAGTTTGAGTTTGTGAATCGTGATAAAAGGAAGCGAGTGTTTTGAGCAAGGAAACGATTGGTTGGTTTTGAAAAGAATTTCAAAGTGTATGTAGAGCCGGGGATGAAAAAGCTCGGCGAGATTGGACGTTGTTCTTTGGGTGCCGTTGGTGGTGAGTGGTGGCGCGATAAACGTGTGTCCTATATGAGCGCGGCCGGTATCGGATATCCGCGCGGTCACGGCCATAAGCGCGACCTCCTCGAGGACAGCGATTCAAGGCTAGCGTGGTTTGGCGCGCCAAACTACTCCCACTATCGCGACTCGCCAGACGCAATCCGTATTTATTGCCCCGCGTGTACTTTTCGAGCGTGTTTCTCGGCGAATTATGCACGCGCATGCAAATAAGCGCGTGTTGCGCGAGCTGCGATCGCGCAGGAAACAATCGGGGAAATGGGGATGATTCGAATTAATGACTGTTATTTCTCAAGTGCGTGCCAAAAGGGCATAAGTCAGATATGAAACCGGTTGTCGGGCTGCAAAAATTAGCATAACTCTTTTCTGCCACCGACCCGAGCCTTTGTCGACTATATTTTTAGGTCCCTCCTAAGTGCTGTTTTTGGGCCACTGTGTCTCGACCAAACAATATCAGACTCCGGTTCCCGCTCTTTTTTTTTCACGTTTTTATACTTTACACAAAAGTCACGCTTTATTTCCAGGGCACTGTAATTTGGTTTCTCCTTTGGTTTCTTGCAATTTTTAGTTTATTACTTTGAAATTCATCTTTTAGTTGCAGTTTATTGCGATTCCGAGAAATGACAAATTTGGTTCAACAAAAGTTTAAAACGTGTAATTGCAAATTTAATTGACGATAATTGAGTCCGTTATTTTTGTCGATGGAACTGTATATTAGATCGGTTTGGAAAAGTAAAATAATTGGGTTGAATAAAAAGGTAAAGAAATGTATATTTAGGTTCTCGAATGTTGACTGACGTTTGATAGTGAACCATAAAATTAATTTCACAGCGAGATTTTATTTTATTACATCATATCACGTGCAGATTATTACAGAATAAAATGTTAACAGACAGATCGCTTTGGAACATCATGTTCATCATTATAAAGTTAACGTCAACACAGCTGGAGCATGAAGAAAGATATATGTTTACTATACAATCCATCGCACAAAAAGATATAAACTTGCGCTTAATATTTCACTAAAACTTCAACCTCAAAGTCATTAGACGGCGATGATGAAACGATCATTGTTTATTTTCCACGATCATTCATTTTATCATCCAAAAAATCATTTGAACAATAGAAAACCAATCGGAAAAATAAAACAAAATGTAAAATTTCGTATTTGCAAAACATATTCAAATTCCGAAAGAAAACTCATACAAACTTTATCTTTCAAGTTTGCGTAACAAATCATAACTTTTCAAACGTACATCGTTATTTATTTTTAACAAAAAGGTCATGCTTTGAATAAATTGAATGAAAATTGTAATTTTAAATTTGCAAGAGGAAGAACAAGTGTAAGATAGTGCTATACCGAAAGGTTGGCAGAATTCTCGCACCCTCGTTGGATGCACTCGCGATAGTGCGAAACAGAAAGAAGCGTCGGAGTGCATCTCATGTACATAAATTCGAGAAAGCCGGAGGACAAAGTCGCGTATTCCAAAACACGCGCGATAACTGCGCCCTCGCGTAGCCGTTACATCCGGCGCTCGTTCGACGTCGCCTTTCCGTGGGATTATCACGTTCGAGATTTACGATGTTAGAGCGGTTTTACGGGGATACGGACTCGCGGTTCATGCGATCCTATTATTGCGTGTACGAGTTGCGTACTTATATATATACGAGCAGACAAAAAGAGGCTACTTGGCGGTTCGCGCCAAACGCCCGCTCATTATGCAGGAAATAACTTGAATGCGCCTTTATGCAGAAATCGCCGCTTCCGCGTGTGCACGCTTTTTGCTTCGATTCTAGATCAACATTGTGTCCCGTTAAAATCACCTAATCGATGGCTTATTTGATACCGCTTTTTATATACCATACAATGTAACGAGAAAAATTCACTTGCATGGAATCTGATGTACCGTATCGCAATTTCTTACTGCTCAATTAATCCTCTAACTTGTCCCTAGGTCTTTTCTTACAGCAAAATTGTTTTTGGAAATCGGGTTTTTTGCGGCAAGAAGTTTTCTATTTACTGTAAAAATGATGAACAAGCAATGTAAACAAATTACAAGTAATTAAAAGTGATTTTATATTTTTTATATTTAATCTAAGTTGACTAACTTCAGTTGATTAATCAGAACTTTTTCTGTACTTATTCTTACCGAAAAATTACTTTCGCAATGTTTTTCAAAGTTTCTTTCACTGAAAACTTTACTTCTGAAACAATTTTAAACACTTTTATTCCCAACATTTTTGCGACAAGAAGTGTCCCAGATTGACTATACAGAAAATGAATAAACATTATAAACAAACTGAGAATTATGAAAAGCGATTGGAAATCATTTTTCTACTTAATCGCTAATTCGATTAACCAACGTTAAGTTGATTAATCGAAACATTGATTAATGAAAAATGTAATTACAAGTGAAGAGTGAAAAATACAACGAATGATTTGCATCATTCTAATTATCCCTCGAAACGGTATGCAAGTCTTATAAAACACGTCTGCAAAGACTAATGCGGACTCTAACAGAGAGTAAGTGCAAACTACATTTTACTCGGATACATTTATTTCCCTTTCCCCCGGAAGGACTTTGTAACAACACTAACTCACATTCAGATTCAATTTTCATAATACCGTTTAGATCCCAGGATACAATATAATACGCTTGTTATAAACGTTATAAATAATTGTGCTGCAAGACGATGTTTAAACAAGTCAGTAACTCGTAACAGTCGAAACGCACGGATGCCGAGCAACCTCTTTTTCGCACTCAGTCGGCTATCACGCTGGATTCACCGACACGTACGACGTGCCCAGACTAAAACAAAGCGCGACTTTACAACTCGGCGCTGCGTGTGTGCAAGTACGAGTTGCATTTTCTATAAAACCGGGCATCCCGCTTTTCTCATTACTAAGTCGAACGGCTTCACCCAATTTAGCCTTTATATGGGCTCGAATTTATTGCTCACACGCGCGTGTAATACAAATGTAACAAGTCATTTGATGGCCGAGACAAATGACGCGCAACAAAAAGCGCCGCGCAGATAATGCGCGACTTTTTGTTCGATACACAAATGGAGAGAGTGCATCTTAAGGTGGGACATAGGTATCGGCTAAATAGTCAGATTGTGATTGCTTTTACATGCGCCGGGAAAAAGCAACACCAGCCTGTATGTTCGAACGTTTTATTTCACAGATGTACATACACATTTTCTCTGCCTATGATAACGTCTGAGTTATACTCGCTTCGTGTCATTATTTTTACATTTTTTTCATAAAATCTGTACTTTATTTTTCAAGGTTTCAAATGAAATTCTTTACAGTTTAAGAGTTTTCTTTTAAATTAAAATATTTAGAAGGAAAAATTTTTTGAAAATTTTGTGTTTGTTTGTTTCAGATGACTCTGATCGAATTGACAACAAACGAATATTCGCGTTGAGGCACTTTATCGCTATGAGAGCAAGTGAGTGTTACTTCAAAATCGCGCCTGTGTCATCGGGTAATAACAATCCATCCTGTCGGAATGGGAAGACATTCAGGTAAACTAAAAATGGAGTATTTTGAATTTGAAATTAAGGTGGGATATCAGTATTGGCTAAATAGTCAGATTGTTTTTAAATTTCGAATTCAGAATCTAGTAGTGCAAAAGTATTTATGGTTAAATTTTCAAAGTGATCCACTGACTATGAGCTGAGATATTTAATGTAGAAATTCGGCAAAATGATCTATATAGTTATAGAAGGCATGAGTTTTTCTGAAAGTTTGGAATTGAACATCTCGAGTTCGGTTCAGTGAAACTGTTTCAAATTTGGCCAGATTTTTATCACAACATGAAGAATACATGATCAAATTATAAACTTATTCTGACTTTTCTAGAAAAAATTTATTTTTAACCTTCAACTTTGCATGCAAGGTCAAAAACAATTTCGAAATCAGTATCGGGTGATTGATAACACCATTATTGACAACTTGTTGCAAAATCAGCCATGAAATGTTGAAATTATAAGAATCTAACATTTAAAAAGTGGTTTTAACTTTTGTTTTGACTGTACCCGGCGTCCCACCTTAAATCGACGCACGATTATTCATTTTCCCGCCAAACGAGCCGGCGAGTCATCGCGAAATTGAACTCAATCGAGGTTGAAAATGAGACGGATCGCTCTCGTTTGGGCTTTTATTGTTGGCGGAATAAAAGTTATGGCGAACAATGTTTCATCAGTGTCGTGAGGCGTAAAAAGACGACATTTACATAAGCCAAGAAGTGCGCACAAAAGTGAGACTTGTTTTTACTCGCGAGCGGCAAAGTCGCGCTTTTGCATCCTTTTGAAACACGAGCTTACTTCGCTGGCGATAAATTACCAGTTCGCTCTGCAACTAAAGTGTATGATAACGCGCGATTTATTTGTTCACGGTTTTTTTCTTCCTCGCTTTATTTTCCCTGTTTTTGTTCTGATTGTAATAACTTGTTGGCGACTTGGAACGAGAAAAATTTACTGTCTCGAGGTTTGCTAGTGACGTTCGTGTAATCAAGTTGTGAGATTGAAAATTATAACGTTCGCAATTTGTAACTATGAATGGTTAATTGAATTGAATGGGACGAATTTGTGGTCGCGAAAATCGTGTTTTATCGTCGCCGGTGCTATTCAATGCAAATACGCGAATAGTCAGGTGAGCTACATTTTTAATCGCGAAATCGGACCAAGGACATTTCCCTGGAAATGCATCAGAAAGTCATAGAAAGAATTTCAAATCGTGAAACAAAATCAAATCAATTCAACATTTCCTTTTCCAGACATAACTTCCAAACAAAAAAATCTTCGAAAAAAATGATTTTCAACATTTGAACACAACTTTTTCCTAGCTTTCAATAATGATGAAAATACCAAAGAATGTTAAATAATAAAAACAATAATAAAAAAAGGAGTTCTGATTGAATCTGAAATTGCATATCAGTTTGGCATTGTAATCGATCGATCATCGAGTAAAGAGTTGCCTATTGAAAATACGTCGATACACACAGTTGTTACAAGTATAAAGTCTGCCTTCTTTTGCATTCGTGTTAATACCACGGTAATGCTCTAGTATTGACGCCTTCTTCCTGCACATTTTCCTGCAATCCATCTGCCTTTCGTTGTTTGCACTCTATCGTTGCTTGCACTTCCCAACCAAGCTGAGGTTTTGCGAAATGAAAAAAAGAATTCACTCAACTCGTTGGAATGTTACAACCCGCGAAACTTTCTGTAACATACACAAATGCTTGTTGCATGTATGCACGAAATTCCCCTCTATAACAACACCGCGACGTGCTCCTTCCTGCGATCAAAAGATATGTGCAAACTTGCGGAAACACCTGACTTACGTTTGACTTCGTTCCAAGTTTGGAATTCGCTTCACAAATGAAAATAATATTAAGAACGAAACCAAAAAATAAATTAATGAATGAGTAAATAAATAACTGAAAAAGAGACAAGTAAGAAAATGAGAATTTCTGAGGGGTTCAAAAAAACCGTTCAGTCTGCTGGACTCGATCAAAGGATTCGATCAAAGACCTCGATCAAATGAATAAATTAAAATTCAAATTGAAAATGACAAGAGGGCGAAAAAAAGGAAGAAGAAGAAGACGTTGATGAGGTATTTAGCATAACAGCGTTCAATGATTTTATAACCAGTGGATTGCATTATCGCCCGGAGTGGCAAACAAATTTAAGGAGCGCGAAAGCGAGCGTAAAAAAAGGGAAAAAAGAATGCGAAAGACGAAGTAGTAAAACCGTCTTGACAAAACCCGATAAATCGATTACGTTGGAGGTTCACAGAGGAGAAAGAAGAGCATGGGACGACGTTTTTCGTCACGTGTATCGAGAGCCAAGTTGATGGAGCTCGCCAGGCAGTTGTTTCTTTGTTTCTTTTGGCCAGCGTGATTTCTCGGTAATGATGCAGCATGAAATTATTCTTGGATGATAATTCGGCGGGCTTTGGTTGCGCGAACTGCGCCAGACAGCAGACGCTAGGGCATAGCGTAGAGCCGGGGCACTGACTTCCGAAGCCACAATCTCGACCAGTGTATCTGTCTGCTTATGGTTCTCAGGGGCGCATCTATACGACTGCCAAATTTCTTTTCCTCTCAATAGAAATCTATTGGACGTCGGTCGGAAAAGTACCCTGTCGTGTCAGCTGCTGATTTCCCAAGACAAAAATTCAACCGCTGCTTTCAATCAATAGTTTTTTCTCTCGGCGGCCATTTATATTCGAACATACTTCCTGAAAATCACTCTAATTTAACTTCTCTTTCAAATCTTATGAATAGTCCTTTCTCAGCCAATAAATAAGAAAACGCTTTCAAGTTGATTCTATTAGCTCGATTTTTAATTCAAATCGAAATGACAGTTTGAAATTGAAATTCTGTTGGCAAATAAATAAAATAGAATGTTATTTGCTGTCTAGTGTTTTGAACAGGTTTGGTCGCAGCATCTGCATATAAATCACGAGGGCCAACAATTTCACTGCCTGAAAGTTACAATGAAATTAATAACGTACCGTGTACCGGTCAATGTTAACGACACCAGGAGTCGCATGTCTCTCCAACCGAACGATTTCATCTTCCAGACTCTCGTGTCGCGAACTTTTTTTATTACATAATCTCGTATTTCACTCGGCGACACTTATATCTACTCTTGACGATTTTATATGCACACTTTATGTCTTCCTACGTTAATGTCAATTATTGCGAAATTCATGTGCGTATTGTATTCCCAGCTGTACGAATTTCAATATCCAATCAGACAACCAACCTGACATAATTCTCAAATCCATCCCACTAAATAACACAAACAAATCAATTCTTCTACCTAAAATAAATTTTAATTCGAATTCAAAACAATTGAATTTCGCAAATTTAATTTGTACATTCTATCAGTTGGGAATGATTTACAGATTATCATTCTTTTTTTTTCGTTGAAAACTGACTCTAAAAAAAGAATTCAAAACTCGTTCAAACATTGCCAGCACGATTTAATTTATACTCAAAAGCGATGATTTGGTTTGTTTATTCTCGTCGTGGATAATCAATCGTGGCATCAATCGATAGCTGGGTTTGCACGTTAAAACGCGACCATAATGAAGGATCGTTTCCGTTTCGAGGTTGTTGAATGCGACCGCGAAATGGTACTCGGCAAAGAGGGAATACCTCCAGGTTCTGGACTATTTAAAAGCAGTAATTTAGTGCAAGTGATAAACTGCAACCGTGTGTCTGTCTTTCTCACGGATGCTTTTCCAAGGAACCATTTCTTCAATGACTTCAGAAAAGCATGAGGAAGTGACTGAATATCAGTATTTACCTTAGCCTCCAAGGTCTCCAGCTGTGCCATCCTTGGTTCCAATTGCTGTTGCTGTCCCGTATGCTGCGGCCCGGTATGCAGAGCAGTCTGAAACCCATTTGACGTCTTTTAAACTACACCCAAACACGAACGCTCATTTTATGCTCTCATCATTATGAAATATGAAATCCATCAACCAGAATTAAAGTGAAACTTCAAAAAAGAATACATATAATTATGATAATGTTATTCAAAAATCTAAATTTCATAACCTTTGACCTATTAAAATGTAATAGTCAGGTTTGAAATTCAAAGTACAGATTGAGGGAGGTCGAACCGGCGATAAATAAATGTTCGAACTGAGACTTGAGAAAATGTAAATGCGAATAAAAAGAGGAAAAACTGTTGACCGCGAGGAAACTAAAAATGATCACGTCAGCACAAATCGACTCTTTGCAGTCGTGTTGGAATTCTCGTATAAATATCGGTTTTTCAACGTCACGATATACGTTCCACCCTCTGTTGCACGTTTGTGTCTTCGGTTCACGTGATTCGGTCACGTGATTGTGATAGCTCGGACGGGTTTTGACCAAGGTGTAATACGAGAAAAGAGAGGCAAAAGTGCGCGTGTGTGAGTGTGTGCAGGGGGGGAGGAAATATATCTGAAACAAGATGCATGTCTTGCAGCCCCCGGGTGTCTTGCGTTAGGTCGTGACTGGCGCATCGAAATTCCGTCTCGCAGCGATAGGCTCGACTCTTTTTCAACTCTCTATTATTTTCGCAGCGACGGTCTCGCTTGTCCGGCCATATTTATGATTCGATAGAGCAATACGTTGTTTCTCCTGCAAATATAATTGATAATGCTTCGCTTTTTTTTATCTCAACTCGAAAACGTTTCTTATTTGAATTGAAATTTATCGCTCGTGCGATTTATTCGCACGTGAAAATAATGATTCAATTATAATCAAAACGTGTCTTTTCTTATAGCCAATAAATACAATTTGCATCGTACAATTATTCGTTCAGAACAGAAAGTCGTACAAAAAAGTTTACCGTACATCAAGCGACTTCCGCGACAGTTTTGCTTTTTTGTTTGTTCCTTGGAATGATTATCTTAATTACTGTCGGATGATACCTGCTCGTCTGGTAGCTCAAATCTGACACGTGAAGCCTGTTCACTTTGCGCACCTCGGGTTGAGTAACGTGACTTGGTATTATCTTTATTTTCATTTTCAAAATGAACGCTGCGTCCCGTGTGAGATTACAAATCGATCACAAACCGTCTTGGGATGGGTACATGCGTGTTTTCAGCTGGAATGAAAAATTCACGTGTTTCTCTATTTTAAAATCCGCGCGATTTTCAATTACGTGACATTTAATTAAAACGAGCAAGTACAAATTGTCTATCTCTCTCTTTTTCTTGTTTCTAGTTCGTCATTTTTTAAATAATAAATAAAAATGCATGAGGAATTGCAATCGTAAGAATTTTAATGTTTTTTGATTGAAAATGAAAATTGTTTTCTTCATTTTATCCGACGGATATCGAAATTAGTGATAAATTAGCAGGTATAATGAAGCTGGCAAATTTAATTGACGGAATGTATCAAGATTTAATTGTGTAAAGTAGACAGGCTTATACCAACGAACGATTATTCATTCTACATTACAAACTGAATTCTCAATAGCTCTTTACATGTGTCAACGTTCATAATTCAAAGCAAAAAGGCGGATATGCAAATACATCTCATTGTAGCTGAATGGAAAAAGCATTTCCTCGCTCATGTAATCTTATATCGTATCGCAAAATAATATCTCAAGACAAAATGTAATATGCCATTGACAAATAATAAATCTTTATGAATATTTCAACCCCTTTAGAAAAATCCAAAATTATGAGTTTGTCCTTTCACATTTATTATTACTATTTATAGTCACTATCATTTTCAAAATTCAGACGCAAAAATATTTCAACAAAATCGTGTCTCATTAATAATTGAATTTCAGATCTACATTTTAGTTTGAACGAAAATTGATCAAATTCATATTTGATGCTTCTTTTTTCATCATTTAAAACTGAATAGATATCTACCAGGTTTGTCTAATGTTAGATACATACAAAATATGGAAAAAGTAAATTTCAAAAGTGATGTTTTTCGACTGTTAGAAAGAGAAGAATGAGAATACAATAAATTGTTTAATTTCTAGTAGAAGAAATTCGAAGTGAATTTAAAAACGGAATAAAATTGTGCGAGGTATCGGAGGTACTGATGGTAGTAACGAGGCTTTGCGTCGAGGCCTGTCTGTTAGCGTGGACTGGGTCGTGACAGGTCGTGTAGCGCTGTTCCTCTTTGTTGTCGAGGACGAAAGCGTATAGCACGGTGTCCGCTCATCCGGCAGATTGCAAAGAGGGTACAACCCTTGGGCATGATTAACGACGAACTCACATCGAGACACTTATCCGCTCTCTCACTCCAACTGGTTTTTTATCGGCTCGATTAGGGGCTGATCGCAACGCGACACAACATTCATCACGCGCAATCATAATAACAGCGTCTTCAACTTTATTAGCATAAATAATCGACGAGAAACGTGAGATTAACCATTACGAGCCGTCGCTGGCCGCGACCGACCAAACATTCCGCGCAGATTTATCGGCGACAATTAATTTACATCGTCGTCGCGAAATTGTTATTTATTCATTACCGCGCGGACAAAAAGCGCTCGAAAAGAAAAATATTCGCCGCTGCACTTTTGCCCGCGATGATTTACGCGGCTGCGTTATGATCGCGGATATGTTTGCGCGAGCTTTTCCACCGGCAATAACGGATGACCGGCGATGCTTTAATTATGCTTTCGTCGCAGCGCGACGCGAACGAATTAAAACGACTAACAAGTCCGATGAATTATTCCGTCTTGCATGCATTTTCTACATTGCTCATTTCGCTCCCTTTAATTATTCAATCACACAAATTATTCAGCTATCATTTCACTTATTCTAATGGAACACTTTGCCTTATCCTGATCAATCAACTTTTTCCTCTCTCAATTTTTGCAACCCAGCATTCAAAGTTGAAACAAAATTGTTTCATTTGCAAGTCTATAAATTGGTTACTGATGTTTCAAATACTCAATAACAACATTATTTTACAATCTTTTTTCAATTTGTGCCAAATTTGCAAACAACACAAATCGTTCAATACTGTTAGTTGGATTTTGTTGATACAAAAAATTTGGAATTTTCGTCTGATTGATTTCAGGTTGACATTTGATTTGAATAGGAAACAAGTGTAAAGGCATGTCTGTTACTCGAACCGTCAAATCTGCAAAACAGGTGTTCAGTTCTTGTTTCCGTTGTAGTGTTATAGCTGTCATGAGAAAATCGTATGGGCAAATTGCACTTCTCACGGCAGTGCCAATGAGCTCCGTTGAGTTTCGTGCAATTTTTTCTCACAACCATCGGAGCACGCAATACGTTCCATCCTATTATATTTCGTGCACTCTCGAGTGGTCCACCACACTTTCTTGCTTCTCGAATTTTTTTTCAGCTTCTTTCTCCAGAGAGTGCTCCGGCCTTTGTGTATTTAACCGCACTTCTTTTTGCGGAATTTATGAATTTCCGCGAAGGATCTTCTCTAATTGCTGCGTAAAATAGCGGAATTGTAACACGCAGGCCTTTGTTAAGATTACGGTATTTAAAATGACGAGGACGACGGCGCAAATTTACGACGTTTTTATTTCATTAGTCACGTTGTTGAGTGGAAAATGGCCAAAAATTCAACAACGAGATGCAAAACAGCTGAAACGCGAGTTAAAACTTTGCAATTTTCAAGTCACTTCATTCAAAACTACGGTTATTTAAACTTTTTTAAAAAAATTTGTTGCAAAAAAAAGGAGAACAGTGTGAGGTAATAAAGATAATGTAAAAAAAGGGGAAAAACATGTAAAAAGTAACAGATTCGAAGTAAGCTTGTATAAAAAGTTGGCTTTCAAAAATAATTATAATGGACAAAGTTTCACGAGCTTAAAAAAGTAGAGACTCGGTAAATATAGCTGAGTTCAGTGCTATCACTTAATAAAATCTTCATGAATAGGTTGTTGTCTTCAACTGTTTTTGCTTCGCGTCGACTTTTCATACTTTTTGTCCGCTTTTCTTTCACTTGAGTTACAACGAGTCATAAATGTATACACAAATTGACCTCTCCATTGAACCTGTATTAAATCGTCAAGTTTTATACACGTGTTTCAATTTCAAGAATTCCCTTTGAAAACCAGATTTAACACGGAGTTGAACCGAGGCAAAATAAATACGTTGTAAAGAAAAATGCAGTCGAAAGTATTTTGCAACGTAGTAAGCGAGACGGTAAAATATTCAATCTGAGAGCCCGGGCCACCTGGGACCTCGGAACTTACCAGAGAAACACTACGCTGCTGCAATTTAGAGACTTCGTCTTCTTGATCGTCCGCACAATCAGTCGTATAAAATAACACACTCTTCTTAGACTCTCGTGAACTCAAGCCTGCAACAATAATTCAATGTCAGCTATCTGCATACGTGATCTTATCCTCTAGATAAACAACATTTCAACCAACAAACATCTAGCGAATAAACAAATTTTTATCCACTTTCATTTTGTATCACATTTTTTAATCATTTCTGTAAACTATTTTAACCATTAAGGTGGGACGTCGGGTACAGTCAAAACAAAAGTTAAGCCCACTTTTAAAATGTTAAATTTTTATATTAATTTTAACATTTCATGGCTGATTTTGCAACAAGTTATCAATAATGGTGTTATCAATCACCCGATACTGATTTCGAAATTGTTTTTGACCTTGTATGCAAGTTTGGAGGTTACAAATAAATTTTTTCTAGAAAAGTCAGAATGAGTTTATAATTTGATCATGTATTCTTCTTGTTGTGATAAAAATCTGGCCAAATTTGAAACAGTTTCACTGAACCGAACTCGAGATATTCAATTCCAAACTTTCAGAAAAACTCATGCCTTCTATAACTATATAGATCATTTTGCCGAATTTCTACATTAAATATCTCAGCTCACAGTCAGTGGATCACTTTGAAAATTTAACCATAAATACTTTTGCACTACTAGATTCTGAATTCGAAATTTAAAAACAATCTGACTATTTAGCCAATACTGATGTCCCACCTTAATTTCAAATTCAAAATACTCCATTTTTAGTTTACCTGAATGTCTTCCCATTCCGACAGGATGGATTGTTATTACCCGATGACACAGGCGCGATTTTGAAGTAACACTCACTTGCTCTCATAGCGATAAAGTGCCTCAACGCGAATATTCGTTTGTTGTCAATTTGATCAGAGTCATCTGAAACAAACAAACACAAAATTTTCAAAAAATTGTTCCTTCTAAATATTTTAATTTAAAAGAAAACTCTTAAACTGTAAAGAATTTCATTTGAAACCTTGAAAAATAAAGTACAGATTTTATGAAAAAAATGTAAAAATAATGTCACGAAGCGAGTATAACTCAGACGTTATCATAGGCAGAGAAAATGTGTATGTACATCTGTGAAATAAAACGTTCGAACATACAGGCTGTTGCTGCTTTATCCCGGCGCATGTAAAAGCAATCACAATCAAGTTTATTGGCACTTATGCAACATACGCACATCTGGCACGTGGGCGAGCTAACGGTGCGTCTTGCACATAACTTATACAGATCAGGTAACTATTGTCTGTAAAGCTAGCTTAATGCACAACATATATTCCAACTTGGCTTGTGCAAACGTCAATTTTCGTTTAGAAATAATACTTCGCACAAGAGCAGCCGCTTGGAATCGCGATTCCAAACTGCTTCATGAATGGAACGCTCAATGCCTTGATTATACACTAACTAAAGTTCAAACACTAATTTACAAAACTCGAATTAAAATTAATCTTCCAAATTAAAATCAAAATTATTTCAAAACCATCGAACATTAAACCATGATTAAACTCCCACTTTAGTCCGCACTTTCAAGATGAAAAATGATACGAAACAGATTTTTTTCATTCGAATTTATTTGCCAAAGAGGAAGTCATCCATTCGTTCATTCATATCTTGCCACTCGAGGTGTTAGCGTTGCAAACATTTCCCCTTCTTTTGTGAAGTGTGGTATATCATCAACCCTTTCAAAATCGTCGCAGTTATTTATTGGGTAGCGTCGCAAAAAAAAGGGCTGACGTGTTTTGTGTCAAATGATATTCTCACTTGAAAAA
This sequence comes from Telenomus remus, assembly GCA_020615435.1. Classification (NCBI taxonomy): domain Eukaryota; kingdom Metazoa; phylum Arthropoda; class Insecta; order Hymenoptera; family Scelionidae; genus Telenomus; species Telenomus remus. Next base: position 14,307,433 of record CM036337.1, read on the forward strand.
AGAGTAGCGAATTCAAGTGCATAATAGGCACGTGCAAACAAACTGACTTGTAAACCGGCAATTTGATTCTATAAACAATAAACTCGTCTGGGGTTTAGAAAAAAAAAATAATAGTCTGCCATTTGAATATGAAAGTGACGCTCAGTCAGCCATATTTTGGTTCAAGGAAAGTGCAAGGGGATGCGACTTGACTTTGCATAATAAATAGAGTATATTGGTGCGTTTTGTTGGAACCAGGGGGTTGCAATTGGCGTGGTCACTCAATCACAAACGCACACAAACGGCAACGCCAGTTTGTTACAGGGTAACAGATTAGGGCGATTACGAGTGTACGTCTAACTGACATAACTTAACCGTAATGCTGCAGCTGCCTGTCACTCCGTTATGTAACGTACTCTATTAAACGTTTCGGCATCGTTCCGGGTCACCCATTCAATTCTAATACATTTTTTAATTGGCCGACGTTTCAGTTGTGCTTGGAATTCCACGTTCCATATATTACACTGTATTTTTCAAAACCTGTTTTCAAGATCTATTTTTTTCTCCCTTTTTTCATTCAATTGCAGTTGAATAAAAAATGTAAAGAGAATTTTCAAATACAGGATACTATGAAATTCATAAATTGTAAGTTATATCCAAACTTCTCAAAAAAGAAGAAAATTGTAAAAGTCCTTTGATACGTCAGTATTGCTGAAAAGTTTTGCACCATCATTGCCGACTATCATGTTCGATCAACGTCACCTTAAGACACCACTTGTGTCCACAACCACGCTTTCTTTTACGCGAGTTAAAAATTGTCCTGTCTCGGGACATTTTTATCCCGTCGGTCTGATGGTTTACAAATTTGTATTTGTCCTTTTCATTGAGCCGTCCTTTTTTAGACGAAAAAAGTTTCCATGATTTGTAAACGTCATCTCTGACTGATTCCATTATTCGTTGAAACATTGACTTTTTTGTTCGCAGATGAATTTCGTACGAAGAATGTTGATACGCAGCAGGCCCTATAAATCAGACGTCAATTTTTGCAGCAGTAAAAAGCGAGTACAGAGACGGTGCTTATGATTCAGTAAACGATCCGAAGTACATCTTGCCTCGGTTAATTCACAAATTACTCAAGTCACATTAACCGAGATTCGAGTCTTGAATTATTGATAGTATCATCTTGGGTAGCATTAGAGGACTTCCGGTTGGTTGACTCGGATCCGAGAGTGCGCGATAACTTCGATACCAAACAATAATGTTTACTAGACCATAATGTGATAGCATCGGCCTCGCCGCGATTGCCTAAGCAACTGAATTTAGAACTTACCTACAACCACATTTCTCCAAGTTATTTGCCGGTGTACATCATACGTTGCTTGGAAATATGATACAGTTTTAGATCTGATACCATCGAGCCATAATTTTCCTCCAAACCAAGGTTTCCCTCAATTCAAATCAGTAAATAGTCTCTATTTTAGAACAAATTTAAACAATGTTTTTTTTTGAAACTGAAAAATTAGTTCAAAAGAAGATCGTTCCGAAGATCATAACAATGAACTTTTTCTATTGTCCTTTTAAAAGGGAATTTTTTAATAAAAAAATATGAAGCTGAAGCTCGAGCGGTAAAATTTATGTGGAACGTGTTTTGCGGAAATTGGGCTTCTAAGATTGCATGTCCGAAAGGTATAGTATTGGGTATATTGGTCAGCTTATATCCTCATATCTGATTTCACGACCGCAGGAATTGCGTTGGATTCAATCAGTGAGGTCATTTGACTCTGAAAATATACGACGAGTTTATGTAATCAGGAGACAATGGCGTTTCGCAACCTAAACGAGGAAACGTCTTCAAAAAGTCACGATTGTGTGGAAAAGCAGAAATTTTCGACGCAAAAAATGAGCGGTTGGAAAAAAAGAAGATCTGTTGAGGATGGTCCGTAATTTAGCGGCGTGTGAGAAAATTGCAAGTGGGAGTTTTGAAAGACGTAACTTTCTCTGTGGCAAATAAGGTAGCTTGTTCGAATGCCAGTAAACGTCGGCAATAAACGCGCAAAAATCGTAATACATCGCGAGAGCTTTATGATTTACCGTGTAAGTTTATCAAAATGCGCGACTCAATTTGTGATTTTGCATTAACATAAATTTCTGTTTTTGTTTCGAAACTCTGATCCAAGATTCTGGATACTGGACTTTTTTCATAATTCGTTCGTGTGCAAAACATGGTAAATCGCTTTTAAATCCAACGCTTACCGCAATTAACCCAAGTTTATCCCGACGATAATTCAAACTTCTGGAAACACGATTTTTGTCTCTAATTTTTTTGGAATTTTATGGTACGTGCTTACTTAAATACAACTGGCGAAAAAGTGAAAGAACAGGTTGTTAAAAATGGTTTAAATAATGGTTCTGTTGTAATCCTTGCGTTTATCTTGGGAGAAATAGTACATTCGCTGTTACCTCTTCATTATTCCGGTGAAAAATTCTTTAAATTCAAGTTCTGCGAGACGAGGGAAAATTTCGTCGGTAAAATCCAGATTGATTCAAAGTTTGTTTGACGTTCCGCGAATTTTCCGGGGATACGTGAACTGCGAGCGTGGCAGGAACGAAAAAAAAACCTAATTCTCTGCACCGTCTTATTCGAGCGGTAATTTGTCGGCGTTTGAATAGAACCTGGGTTCAATTTTTGCAACTTTTGTTGTGCGTCCACCAAAAAAGCGATTATTCCAGTGGTAAAAGAATCGCGATTATTATTTATGCAAAGTGTACATTGTTGGACAGAGCAAAAGCGACGAAAAAAAAACTGCTGAACGCGTTACGATGTAATTACGTCTTTTCATTCTGTCGTTGAGGGTTTCTCGCGAGCTCGAATATAACAGTTGATATTAGATTGAATAATTCAACTCAACAGTATGATTGGATGAAACTTGTGGCATCGCGGAATAATTTTAAATCAGAATTACATTCTGTTTTAGCTCTTTTTTTCCGTCTCGGCTTTTCGGTCTTTGTCGAGCGACGGTCTATTAATAATTCAAATATCATATGTGCAAAGTAAAGATATGAAATGTCATTTTCCACGTTATCATATATCAGACAGACTATTTCAAACGTAGACGAACATTTCAATTGTAGTTTACTTATTAAAATTAGTCATTGTTTAATAAATCAAACAAAAGAAATGCAACATTGACCTAAAAAGTTTAGTTTCAATGTTTTTAATAAAAAGAAAACATGATATGATTGGCAAGTTAATTTCGAAACCTTGATTAAACACTGACTAGTTAATGCCTAGCAAGAAATATGGCTCCAAATAATCGTCTTTTTAGGAGTGCAAAACGTAGTACTGAATGAGTGAGTTTTTTGTTCGGTGAATTTTTGCGCGAAAAATGCAATATTGCCAGCATGTAATTGAGTTCGAGGAGTAGCTTTGCGAGTGGTATTCTCGATTACTATTTGTTCTTGTCTTGCAAAATAAATGGAAGCGTTAGTATGTGTGAGTTGTGAAGTGCCGCGCGGATATCTTTTTCTGATGCTCAATCTTATTGTTGATGCTCCGACTTCTTATAGGGACAAGCGATACTATGTATCGAATGTCATTACCTCGCCGTGAGTACGGCCAATAATTATCTGCGGCAAGTCCGACGATTTACACCTGTCATTAAACTGCTTTAATAACACGATTCCTCGGTACAAATTGCTTTCAACTTTTTTCCTCTCGCGTCGCGCCCTTTACTCCCACAAAAGTTCAACTTCGAATCCACCTTTCAAGCTTGGATTTATCTACTCTATAACTTCTACACAACTGTTCGGTCAAAACGATTGAATGAATCAACGTCGCGCTGTTTAATTATCCCACAAGTTTTGCCAATTATTATTCATAAAATTAGTGTCACTTTCAAAGTGAAATAACGGATTTTTCATTGCAATTTTTCATTCTTTTTAGAGACTATTTTTTGTTTGTTTATTTTTGCAAAAACAAGATACTAAAGTTCTTTCATTCGTAAAGTTATGTAAAAAGTTAGAAAATGAGTAAAAAGTGAAATCGGAAGTGTATGCCGGTACTTTTTATTGATCTACTGTGTTTTAAATGTTGTCTATATAGTATCGAGTCAGCGTTAGCTTATATTTGCACAGCGGTTCGTTACTTTTGAAGCCTCGGTAGCGCAGTAGGCAGCGCGTAAGTCTCATAATCTTAAGGTCGTGAGTTCGATCCTCACCCGGGGCAATTTTTTTATTATTTTCACCTATAACTTTTTGCAAAAAGATTCATATGATAATAAACGGATTTTGTTTACAATTCTATCAAGGAACAGTAGATTTCTCAGCTAATTCTATACGCAAACAGAAAATTAGAACTGTAATATTACATTTCACAGTTGAAAACCCATTTTTGTCATGAAAGAGGTATTTGTTACTTATTTAACGGGCGTAGATAGTAATAAAAACTGAAATTACAAGTGAATTCTGCAACTAAGCAACACCCCTGCCGAAAATCAACAGCCTCGGTGGCGCAGCCGGCAGCGCGTAAGTCTCATAATCTTAAGGTCGTGAGTTCGATCCTCACCCGGGGCATTTTTTTGTTTATAAACTTCGCAAAAAAGTTCACCTGTCACGTAACGTCTATCTCGCTGATAATCATTCAATTTCGTCGCAAATTCGTTGTCTACTTAATGGAAAATTATGACATCTCATGAAGATGAATTACCTACGAAACTGACACTGATAAACCGTCATTACAAAGACCATTTGTTGCGAAACAATAATTTTTTCCAAGTTTCCCGCGCCATTACTGGCTCAATAATTCTCCATCGCTGGTGTTCACATTTTAATCGAATATTTGGTATCAATCTTAGTGAGAGTCTATTTGTGACGTTACTTTCGACGACAATGCTAAACGAGCTTTGTCACTTGACGGACACTCCTGGACATAACGTAACAAACGGTCTCGCTCTTACTGAAGCCCATTGAGACTTCGCAACTATTCATAAATTAAAGGGGATCGCACTGTTTCGAACCAATAATATATCTTTGTCTCGAGTCCACTATTTTTCACCCAAAAATTCAATCTTCACAGATGTAACGATTTTTCTCGATTAATTTCGATGTCAATTGAATTGAAACCAAACTGAATTTGCAAAAGCAAACCTTCCATAACAAAAAAAGAGCAACACCATTTCATAGCCCGATAGTGAAAATCCAGATTGTAGAATTTAACTGGCAATAACTTGGTTTACGAGGGAAAAAAGAGTTCATATAGGGGATGCAGTAAAAGTTTTAATCAAACCGTGAAAGTAAGGCGAAGTCTGAAAAAAAAATCGAGCGATACTCTTTGAGATGAGACAATTTGTATTCGCGAATGACATTAGCATGGTGAGGTAGCCTTGAATGAATGCACGCATTCTGTGCGGGATTCGCGAAGCTTTGCGAAATTGCGAAATGTGACAGCTTCGCACTGTGCGGGTCTTAATGAAAGAGCACAGTGCGTTACAGACCCATTTGTTGCTAAATGTGAAACATAAGGCAGATCAATAGCTGTAGATGCTAATGGACAAGAGGTTCATGTGTGAAAATGATGTTCGAATTATGACTGCGAACGACTTTTTGTTGTGTCATGATCCGACAACTTAATCACTGGTTAAGCAGAGAAAAAAACCGTTCCTTTTAAACCTTTTTTTTTACTGCAAAAAAAAACAAAGGAAACTTAGCAATTAGTAACTGTTGTTGTTTTTTATTTGAACATTAGAATTTTTCGCTCGTAAAATGAAGATTGATTTGTATTTAGCCCTAATAAGGTTCCCAGATAAGTTGTGCAGTTGGAGCAACAAAGTTAATCTAACGAAACTAACAAGACTGATATTTAGTTATTTGCATGGGAATCTCAATTAGTGCGGGCGAATACGGTTCGCGGAACGGCGCGTAATTGAATAATAATACGTTGTTCATAATTAGACAAAACTGGTTGGACGTCATCCCCGAACGTTTAGATGAGTCAGAAGAAAGTCGCGCGATTCATCTCAAATCATTAACTTTCATTGGACGTTGACGATGTTTTTGAGTTCGGGTAATTGAAATTGATGCTGCGAGACATTGGATTCAATTACCGTCCGTTAAAATCGTTGATCAAATTGACAATTGTAATCGTGCCGACCGCGAAAGATTGATTGAAACTAACAATGACACAAGAGTGATTAAAGAAATAGAAAAATATCATTTTCTTTTTGCATGAATTCATTGTTTTTATTGTATACTTGTTTTTCGATTTACAGCATTTCTACTCGAGCAGAAGACTTTTTTACAAGTGCATGTTGACAAGAGGAAAACTTTATTTGAGAATGAATGATGAGAACGACCATCAAACAAAAGAGATCTGCAAACGAAATATTGATGGTAAAAACGCTATCACGTATTGGAACTGTGATGAAAATGTCAAGTTTGTAACGCTGCGTTGTGCGAGGTTGAACTGGGACGAACACTCGTTAGTCGTAAGAGTTTAAAAATAATAATAATAGAAAAAAGTACTCGTACTGTTATTTCCTCGCTTGAGTTAATGATTACGTGCTCTTCGACTATTATCTGCAGTTGTCATTAGTTTTCCATAAACCCTGCGGTTGTGAAACATTTTTTATACTTAGGATCATTTATTTATAATGTCAAGACAAAAAATCGCATTTCAAAACTCGTACGAATAATTTCTTCGCAAATGTTTCTCCTTATCTTTTCATTTTTTGTTACAACAATTTTCCAGAGAATAAAAACGTTTGAAAGGCGTAATTTACAGGAAGGAGGACGTGAAAAGAAAAATAAACTTTGACCGTATCGAATCAAAAGATCCGAACGAATTCAAACGGTTGTAACGTCTTCTTTGAGGAAATCACAAAATTATCGAACACCTGTCGACAGGTGCGAGGGGCGCTCGCTTTCTTTCGCTAATTTTTTCATAACGATTTTCTCGACGCAATCCAATATGTATTTTGGATTCACAACTCCAAACACGAATACTGGTTTGTTCATTAAAAACTAATTTACATGATTAAATTGCTTTCCTATCTGATTCAATACTTTTTATTCCAGCTGTCAATTAAAATCACAAACTTCGTTTTACAAATCTGTACATTTTCGAATACAGTTTTTTCATTTCAAAAAATTGTGTTTACTTCAGCTTAATTACCTAAATGCTGAATTACCAGGACGAACAAAACCAAGAAAAGTTAAGTCAGCAATTTGTTCAGTTCAAGTACACTCCAGAACGTTGTTTATGAAGGAATCCTCATGAATATGTAATCAAAGCAAGGTCATCTTATGATAATATGCCAAACCCCATCTGTTAATTTTTGCTTTTGAAACCTGCGTACATTTTCAAGAACTTGAAGAACTGGCGAAATGATGAATTACCATTCGAATTGTGGCGCATAAACTGAAGCGTAAATTTCAATTGCGAATACGAAGAGAGAGAAAGAGACGAAAAAAAAGGACAGACAAAAACACTTGTCAAGCGGATTTGCATACAAATGGTCCGGCTGGAAAAATTCAAACCTTTGCAAATATCATTAGCTCACTCTCTCGCTTCTGCGAAGAATCTTGTCCTCTTTATTCGCTCGGGACAGGGTGTACAAACTCCCCCAAAACTTTGCCATCCTTTTTTTTGCTCTTTCAGCCCCTTCACTGAAGTTTATATCATTCACCTCGACTCATCCTTTCTTCAATCAAATAAACCCAAATTCAAATTACAAAACGGTCTCAAAAAGTCCAACAAACAAAGTCCAACTCATTACATCTTTATTTCTTATTTTTCATCTGCGAAACGATCAGTTTTTCTTCGCGAGACAGTCCGCTACAACTAACAAAGTCTCCAACAATCATCGAATGTTCCATCAAAAGTTTCTTCCTTTGCTCCTTGACAGTCTCCTCAATTTTGAGTTGCTCCAATCGTTCTTTCTCGACCATCGCGAAAAGTTGTTCCAATTCCTGTTCCCTCAATCTTTGCCTCTCTTCAATCAGCCGACTTAACTCCTCTTTGTACTCGATCTGCTTCCTTTTCCTGGCCAAGTGCGTCTGTCTGGCTAGAAATTCGCTCTCCATGACTCGGCTCATGGCGTCTTCGAAAAACGTCGCCTCCTGTTGCTCGAGCTGGCTCCTCAGTCGCGCTTTCATCTCCATTTGCTTTCTCAGCTCGGACGTCAGATCTCGCATCGTCTTTCTCTTATGCAACTCATCCATCAAGGCTTGCTTCAGAGCCTCTTGTTTCATCTCCTCCGCCACTATCTCCGACAATAATTCTCGTCTCTCTTCGATGCCGGCCGTCTGGTCCGTCAAGGCCCTCGCGAGCGAATCAACGGCAGCCTGTCTCGCAACCATTCGTTCCTCCTCCGCTCGTTCGATTCTCTGATTCCTTTCTTCCAGATCGATCAGGTACCTCAGGTTCGAAGCGTCCTCCTCAGCTTCGAGTTCCGAATTCTTGCTCCGAATCACTTCCTTCATCTCCTGCTGGATCAGATTTTGTCTCGTTGCAATGTCCATGCGGCGAAATTTGTCTCGAATTCGGTCCAGTTGCTCGCTCTCCTCCCTCGCTCGGTCCACTTCGATCAACATTTGCCTGTCCAGCTGCTGTTGGCACTTTTCAATTGATTGCTGCTTTTGTTTGTCAGCAATTTGGCTCTGGAGATCTTGCTTGTATTGGTGCGTTTGGTCGAGGTTTTGTTGTTGGCTTTTTCGAACGTTCTCATTGGCGGATAAGACTGACATCATCATCAAATCGTCGGCTATGCGCGACTGCAGTTGATCCGACATTTGTTGCGCTTTGTTGTGCGCGATCTGGGCTTTCAGATGCTTTTGCATGTACGCGCTTCGCAATTTCGACTCAAGGTCTGATAGAGAAGCGCCGACGAATTCCGCCCCGGGGTACTTTCTTCCCGTCATCGTGGGATCTTGCAAGACACGGAACAAACTTCGGTTACAATTTGGTCTTCTTTTCAAGTTTGCAAATTTGTATCTTATTTGCATCTTTTTTTGATTTCTTTTTATATTTACAAGAACAGAATCAAGTTTTTAATTTATTTTAAGAGTGGACTGTTTAAATTGAGGTTTAAATTTAATAGATTCATTTTAATGGATTTCAGATTATCATTTTACTTGAACAAGTAAATACTCTAAGCTTGTAATTTATTTTTTGAACTGAGTTTTCTGTTTGTTGGATCAAGTGTGGTGGTTTTTAGATTGTCATTGTTGAACTGAGTTTTGTAGAGTGAAAAATATCAGATTGCACGTCCTGAAACTTTTATGACGCGAAGAAAATTATAAAGCAGTTCATCAAGCTTGGCTGATTTATATGATTAGGAAATAAAAATAAAGGTTAATTTGAAATGATGAATATCAAGATTAATATGCACTGTAAGCGTCAGTGACGTTAGATTATAATTAGTTATAAAGTAAAATCCAGTATTAGAATTAAATCTTAGATTTCTTAAAATCAGTTTTGTTGGATACGCGTTTTATGAATTTTAATAATAAATAATTTCTAACGATTTATTCAAATGATTTATTCATTACAAAATAATGAGTTTTTCATAATCTATTATATCGTTTTCATTTCAGTCTCTAAATTTAATCGAAATTTATCGTCCTTTGTGTTAAAACAAATTAAAACTTTCGTTTCGAGTCCATTATTTTGATGAAAAAAACTAATAACAGCTCACTCTCAAAAACTCACATTGAACTATTTAAACCATCCAACCGTCAGTGGACGATCATTAATATCAGACGTCAAAGGGAAACTCAAGCGAACGAATTAATCAAACTTAAAAGTTTTTTAAATGTCGCCATCAAGTTTTCCAGCTTGGAGCCCAAACGCTCCCCCGGACGGTTGGCTATTGTTAATCGAAAAAAATGTGTGTCATCACATAAATCCTCACCTTTTCTCTTAATCTGTCGATGTGAGGCCGGCCCGGCGGAGTGAGCGGTGTAACAAATTCAAAACATTCAACTTGGTATTATCCCTGGTCACGGAAAAAAATGACACTATTTATTAGGCGCGTGCGCAGGTAACGTGAAACTCCGCAGCGAGGCGCACAAACATCTGGCACCGAAAAATTAGGGGTCGTACACAGATGCGGCTTGGCACGTCGAGCCCATCGGGGCCGTTGATTTTTCACAATGACGAATTCAGCGCGAGTTGGCGCGTGCGCTCTGTGTCGACCGTTCGAAACGTACCTCACGACGGATTGAAACCGACTAACCGGCTTTCTGACTCGCACCAAGCCGCTCGGCTTTTTAAATGCATCCCGCCACTTATGTCAGACCAAACTGGTCCGTTACGAAAAGTAAATGCCCCCCTTCGGGCCTAAATTGTTCGCTGCGTTTTCGGCCCGAGAGAGTTCCGTCTAATTTCAGTCAATTTCCATCGCATTTTTTGTATTCCCCAATCAACCCTCGTAATCGATCGTCTCTAATTGTTTCGCAGAATTTTCGACCCAAAACATGCGCTTTAATTTAATCGACAATCTTATTTTCTCGTGTTTTGTCATACGCCGATTTTATTGTTTCAGGTTTTTCAGCTCGACCGATTGGTATTTTGTTGCGAAGTGGAAATAAATGTTTAAAGTACAGTTTGAAAATTCAAATTTGTTATTATTTATTCTCTTTCTTTTGCATAATTAAGAAAAAAGTCTTAGTTTAATTTGTTTAAATGAAATAATTTGTTTAATTTAAATTTACTTTTCAATAACAAACTTGTTATCAAGTTTCATAATAAGGTAATTGAATTCCGATTGTTTAATCAATATTTTCTAAACATATTTACAATATTTATAATTGAAAGTATTGAAATTTAGTTAATAGAACGTTGAGACTAATTTTTCTTATCATTAACATTTCCATTTTGCGCTCAATTTTTTTACTTTGAAAAAAAATGGATCTTGCAATAAATCGTCTCCATTCAAACTAATGAACAGTTTCAATTATTCATATTTCATTGAATTGACTAAAAGCATTGTTTCGTAAAATTAACGCGATACGAAACGAGTGATCAATCCCTTTACATCCGCTACCGGACGTGCAGCAAAGTATGGATTGAAATGAACGCTCGCACTGATTTGATTGAAGCCTCGCATGAACGTTAATCCTTTTTCCGTTTGAAAAATATGCTACTCCTTCACGTTTTTCATACAATCAATTTTATTACAACAAGAAAATCGATAGCAAAAAATAATAACATTTCAATCAATACAAGTGACATTTCAATTCCATTTTGCATATCATTTAAAATTCCAACTTGATTGAAAAATCAACAAAGAAGACGGTGCAAATGTTTTATTTATTTTTCGCAAAATGAAAAACCAGCAAGAAAACTGTCTCGTAAAACTGTTTCAAGCTCAATGTAAATGTTTGACCACTTTTTTATGTCTGCAAAATGACAAACGAGGGGGAAAAAAACTGAAAATTAGAAAAAAAAGTTTCATGAAAAAAGTGTCGATTGAATGCTTTCAGTAGAAAAATCCACATTTAAATATATACCGTTCTAATTATACTTTGAACTCGGCAGGTGGCTCCCTGCCGCGAGAAGCGCGTCTACTCGACCCGGCACCAGTGGTGCCAATCGTCGTCATCCCTTGCGAGACTCAAAACACGACCCCCGAGACATCGCGCAATCAGTATCAGCGCTTCCGCCGTTCCGTGCGTTCGCGTTTGAATTTTTACACGCTCTCGCTCCGATATCGAAGCCAACTCATTTTTTTTAGATTTTATTTCAACAAGTCGACTTATTATTTTCTTTCTTTCTTTTTTACGACTCGATTCAACATGAATTGTCGCCTCGACGTTACGGCCCGATGACGATTTCCCTACCCCCAACAATTTTCGATTCTACGTGTTCATCTACAGTGATTTCAATGTAAAACCCAAACTAGTGATTTTGTTATTTTTGTTCGTTTCTTTGGAATACAGTTCGGAGTGGTTTTCAGTTCTAGTGACTCTTTCAACGAGAAAGTTTAGTTCAGGAGCTGCAAGTCAACTGGACGTCGCAAATGTACGTTGAAATCAAAATAAATATGTTTTTGCAAAAAAAAAAAAAAAAAAAAAAAACAAGTGCCGTTGAGGAAATTCATCTTTCAATTAGCAGATTTCGCTTGTTTGCCGTTTGAAGACTGGAAGAGTAATAAAACGTTTAATCTTTTCGAGACTCCGTTTTGCCATTTAAGCTTCTTAAAAGATCAGTGTTTTCAAAGTTTGGTATTAAAAAAAGATACAGTAACGAAAATATTCAAGTCCTCGGGTAATAAAAATTAACAAAATATGACGTCAGTCTGAGTATAGTCGCAACAAGATCAAGCGGATAATAAAACAAACACGGGAGGCTTGGCGCGGCGTAGAATTTCGCTTGAGTACACATCGATATTTTGAAATGGTCTTGATGAGATCCAGATGGATGCGATGCTTTGGAAATCTGTCTAAATATGACCGAAGGAGTTGTTCTACGTCTTTTACGAGCCACGAGACACGTAAACTTGGACGAACTTTTGGTCTGTGAATTCAGTCTTATATTAACTCGTCGAATTACAAGTTTGAGCAAACAAACGAACGTAGACAAAGTAAACTAAATAAATGAACACAAACTTCTTTATGAATTCGACTTTTTTGCGGAATTTTTCCAGGATTCTTATCGTTTTGTGCAGACACATTTTTCTTCTCCCTCGGGGGCTTATAAAAATTGGGATTTTAGAATTTCGCCAAATGTTGATTATCTATTTTACGTTAAATTATCATGTTTTTGATATTACAAAGTAAATTTTTTATTTATAAAGAATGAATAATGCATGTTTATGATTGTCAATTGACATTTGGAACGTTAATATGCCTCACGGCTTGTATTCAGTTACGCATTTTGATAATGTTATGTTACTCGAAGTTGTGTCAAAGTTAAAATTTTCAATAAATACTTTAAACAATCGTAAACGAATAATATTCATTTTATATTTTATCATAACTGAAGTTATGAAACGTAGTAATCAAATTTTCTACATCACAGTTTGAAAACAGATATTTCATTAGCAACAATAAATAATTGACACGTTAAATATTATTTCATCGACCGGATAACGTGTGCTAATGTGGCTATTTAATTACGAAACTATCGTTCCTAATATTCCAGTGACACTTTCGTATTTATATTCACGTGACAAGGGAATTAATTATTCGTCAAGTGGCAATCTGCAGAACCTGGAATATCAAACTGATTATTTAATCGAGGAAGCTTTTTAGTATCGATTGGTCACTGCTTTTTAATTGAAACTGTTATGATTACCAAAAATCTATTTTCGTCCAGACAAATTCGATTTTGATACGTTGTCGATACCCTTTATTGGCATAAATTATAATTTTCCTGATGCTTTTTGAGGTTTGAAAAAACGGTCGATTGGAAAGTGTGATTATTCCAATTTGGCGAATTCATTTTATCTGATTTCATCAGTTTAATGTCAGATCAAAAAATTGCAAAAATTCGAGATTTTGATTTATTATTGAATTCGAAAGAGGATGATAGAAGTCAGAATATATTTTTGATATTCAAAATACTAAAAATTTGAATTCAAGATTGGGAATTGGAATTAGTTATATTGCAATTATACAAATTAAACTCCGGGTCAGGCCAACTACGCATTTCAGGTGCAGGCTGTAACTGGGTTTACAAGCAGCGGAGGCTAATCTATCAGAAAAGCCAACATACTAATAAGCCAATTCCGTCACTTGACGCAGAATTCCACTCTGAGACGCAGCTGAATTGATCGATCAATATCGGATTATCTACGATCATTCAATTACCCATATTTCCCGAATCAATGAAAAATCATTTTCATCACTTTTAAATCACAACCCCTCTGTACACCAATCAGGATTTTATTTATTTCATTGAACTTTTTTATCATTTCTCTGATCTCATCACATTTTTCGCTCGATCAAATCTCGATTGACTCGAGTTTCAATTCCAGTTCAAATTTATGTTTCCGTCGTTCAGATTTAATATTCATAACTCCGTTTCGAGTTTTTTTTTCGCCTCGATAAGATTGGTTAATTGGATAGGAATCCTTCATTCGGGTCATCCCAGCCAGAATCGATTCATATTCATTTCATTGATATTCTTATGCGGAACGAGCGCGCGATCATGGTTATATTCAAATCCAACTGAAGTGTTTGATGTTTCAATTGAAGGTACTTGGAGTTCTACGAGAGATCATAGTCACGTTTTTAATCGCCAGATAAAACCGAGTTTGCATTGTTATAACATGCTCGAACCCGGGGATGTAGTACCGGATAACATTTTCTGCTATCGACGGATTTTCATTTACAAATACACTAAAATGTAGAACAGTGGCGGAAATAATTTTTCTCCAAAATCCACTGATCAAAATTGTTTCCACAATTCGGTATATTAACAAATGTTTGCAAAACAAAAGGACATTTTCATTTCATTATGATGTTTGCTATTCAGCATTTCATTTTGTGTGAGAGAAATTCGAAATTATACAAATTACATGGAAAAGCAAATGAAAATAACAAAGGAATTTAAAAACTCGACCATAGAAATTTTAATCATGAAAAATAAATAGTACAGTGTAGATTTGTGGGGTAACAAAAAGTTGTTGAGACATGAATTGTGCAGAAATCAAATGAGTGCTGTGTCGCCATTGCGCGTTACCAATACCTAAGTCACGAGAGCCAAATAATGCAGTTTTTTGATGTATATTGAATGACACAAGGATGACATTCTGACGATTCATTTATTCACACCGATGCAATCAGAATACAGCCTTGATTGCGATTCGGTTGTTAATATTCATTGTTATTTAATTTCGTTTTCATTGTAGACGTTGCGATTCGCTGCACGAGCCGCTTATAGTCGCGCGACAAACACGCGCCAAATTACATTTTGGCCCGAACTGATTTTCATTCTACTCGCTATACCATTGCCGATCTTTGAATTACGTTTCATATCTGCTTGTACACGAGACCAACTTTTAATTAATTCATATAACAGATGAATGACGCTCGAATAACATTTCTACCCTTTGAGACGTTAATTTATACACAAAACTGGGAAATCAAATCTTGTAATATTTCAATTTGCATACAAAGTTTATTATGTGGAGTTTAGTTCAAAGCAAACCATTTTGTATAACGACTTTAATTCGAAAATAGGTTCTATTGACAAACATGGCCATGACGTGGAAAAAAAGTTAAACAAATTTCACACTTGTTTTCAGGCAGGAAAGTATTGTTCGGCTTATTAAAGTGAAAATAAATTTTGCCTTCAAAAGTTTCGTTTATTCAAGTCTGATAAAAGCTTGAATGAAACGATTTTGCGAAATATCACAGGAGTTTTGCGTGGTTAATGAGATTTTTTATGGAGTCGCAACTTTTGTCGAACTCGCTGTTAGCCGAATGCGAATATGTTGGAACATACTTTGAGCTGAATTATTAATTAAATAATCTTTGTTCTAAAACTTTGATATTTCAACGTCGAATTCCGAGTTGAACACACTATAGGATCCAATCGAACTGTGAGCATCAGTTAATTAATTTGTACAACAATCTGAAAGTGTCATTTCAAGTTTTATTGCATTAATACAACTCTGCGATACTGTAACTTAATGAATTAGTCTCGGTGCACTTCGGTCTCAACTTCATTACGAATAGACTTGATCTTACAACCGATTTTTAATTGCGTCCTATCATATTTCATTATCTGTTTTTTCAAATAAGAAAAAATTAAAAAACTAACTTGTTAACTCGTTTCAAAGCCTCGAGAGTTAAAACGAAAATGACATCAAACTTTGTCTGCCTTCAAAAAAGAATGAAAAAAGAAGTTAATAACATTTTATAATTTGCAATTACAACAAAAAGCAATTTAATAAGAGCAAAGATAAGCATCTAGAAAGCCATAACAGAGCTGGAGTTTCGATTAGTGGGATTCTAATTAAAATTGTATCGACGAGCATAAAATCATTAAGTGCAAACAATAACCAACGTCACGACACTAAACTCCGGCTGGTATTTTTGTCAACTGTTCAGTCAGTGTGCTAATTCCAGCACAAGACGTTAATGAATCACATGCAACACGAAAACGTCAAGCCGTTTCTGGAATCCATTAGTTTGTGCAAATTTATTTTCAATCAGTTGCATTACGCATTGTCGGTTGAATCCTGACAACTTTGATGCGAGCTTTGCGCCACGCGGCGTTCTTTGTTTTGCAATTTATTTTCGGCAAACTATTTATTATCATATTCCGCCACGGCTGTTTCGCAGTTGCGGTTCAGCTTGAGCCTACAAATTTCGCTTTATTGCAATTTCAAACCGAGCAATCGTTTTCACATAAAACTGTTTTCATCGTTTATTTTGCAGGAAAATTATTCGCGAGATTTCAAGGTACTTTTTAGTTACGAAAATTGTATAACCGAAATTATAATACGTAATTATAAACTCTCGAGAAACACTGCACAGTGTTCGTGATGTGAATATTATTCAAGCTAAACGTGCTGCTATTGAAATTAATTAATAATTTAGGTATTCGCGCATATTATTAGAGGTAGACTTTATCACCATTACCCGACATATGCCACGGAGAACAATTCGCCACATCGATTTATAACTGTCGTGGAAACTTTTACACGATTCCACATTCAATACAAATTGTTCGCCGGCCAGTCGAACTTTAAATGCCAAGTTTAACAAAACGTCCAGACGCAATAACAAAAATAAAAGACAAGCAACTGAACATTCAACATTTACAAATTCAACAGGTCTATAGTTATTTCCATAACATTTCCGTCATTTTAATTAACGTAATGGACATTGACTGTAATTCAAAAGATATAACAAAAATAACAAAAAAAACGTCCGAAGAACGAGGCAAATTTAAATTGCCACTTTTTCATCCGCCACATTAGACTCTATCTATTTCGTTAACAAAAGTTTTTTGTGGTGAATACATTTTCAACCGAGTTGAGAGTATATATTCTTGCCGTTAATATCGCATTTTTCATGACCTATATAATCTCCATTCAACTGTTGGTTATCCGGGAGAACACGAGCAACAGTTAATTTTTCTCTTCATATTTCCGAGAGAGCTCAGGGAAGGAGGAATAATACGTTTTGAAATTTATTAAAATTTGCGAAATTTCAAGTACACCAGTCTCCGAGGGCCACTTGCACAGAACCCAAAAAAAAAGGATACCAAAACGATATGTTATTTTTATTAACCGGCCAGATGAGCACGAAAATTTACGAAGTATCAGAGCTGGCTAAATGAATAAAGGTTCTCGTTAGAGCGCCAAGGTGCGCGTCGTAAATTTCATAAAACTCCGTAACACGAGCTTTTGTCTGGCCGAGGAAAGTCGCGGCGTCGTAGTAATTGGACCTCTCGCGCCTCGAAGCTGCACAATCCTATGATATTCAATTACTAACCCACCTGAAATGTAAATTTTACTCCGAACTAAATGGTTCCTCTTTTGTTTAACTGTTTGAATGGGTTTCCCGAATATGTTTCGTTTTCCGACGGTTTCAGTGTTTATCAGCACTGAAAAACGTCAGTTAAGGTGGAACATAGGTATCGACTAAATAGTCAGGTTGTTTTGAAATTTTGAATTTGAAATCTAGCAGTGCAAAAGTATTGATGGTTAAATTTTCAAAGTGATCCACTGACTGTGAGCTGAGATATTTAATGTAGAAATTTGGCAAAATGATATAATTAGCTATAGAAGGCATGAGTTTTTCTGAAAGTTTGGAATTGAATATCTCGAGTTCGGTTCAGTGAAACTGTTTCAAATTTGGTCAGATTATTTATCACAACAAGAAGAATACATGATCAAATTATAAACTTATTCTGACTTTTCTAAACAAAATTATTTTTAACCTTCAAACCTGCATACAAAGTCAAAAACAATTACAAAATCAGTATCAGGTGATTGATAACACCATTATTGACAACTTGTTGCAAAATCAGCCATGAAATGTTAAAATTAATATAAAAATTTAACATTTAAAAAGTGGGCTTAACTTTTTGTTTTGACTGTACCCGACGTCCCACCTTAAATTATTTGGATCGCGATGTTCGATCAACGGTTGTTCATTTTTCAGCGCTCGTTTGGCGTAACCGTGTGACGCAATTTGATTTCCGCGACCTATTCCGCCACTTAGTTTCAATTAAGTCGTTCTTTCCGAGCGAAAGAAAGAGAAAATTTTCATTAGACGTCTGATGAATTTAGATGACCATTCAAAGCGGGTGACTGTAATAAGACAATTTGTTGAGCCTTGATGAACAGTTTCAGCTCATGTTAATTTGACGGCTCCAACGTAGCGTTTTTGCGAGAGATAATTTCATTAACAGTTCATGTTTCGAGGAAACGCTCCGAAACAATTGCAATTAAATCCGCTGACGTGTGTGATTCAATTGATTTACGCTCATACTTGAATCGCATCGAAAAAATGAAAAAAGGAACAAACACTTGATACTACTCGGGCGGGTTATTTTGTACCAATTTAGTTGGGAGGCGGTTTAGATAACGGCGGATGTCATATTTTCAACCGGCTTTTTGCTCGTTCAGTGTCTGATCATTTTCATTATGAACATTGCGAATTCAATTTTAGTAACCATCTTTGTCGGTTATTAAAAACGAAAAGTCAATTTCGCCGTTAATGAAAGTTTCGTCCGGATGAAATTCGTGACATAGTTTTGCGAAAAGAAATAGTGTATCGTTGAGGCTGACTTTTATCTTTGCAATCTCTGATCTGAAGATATCAATTCATTAGTTCAGAAGTAGAAAAATACTTTTTTCAAGACAATAAGTTGGACATCTCCTAATAGACAATGAAAATCGTCAAACTTATTTGATACAATTTCCGAATTTCGAAATTTGATTACTTTGATGTTTTCATAATTCAAATTGTTTTTAGGCATTGAATTAACAACTCAACGTGACATAAAAGTTTTTGCACAAGGGTCATAGCTATTTCTCCCGAGAGGAAACAAGCGGCACATCTCGGTTGAGTTTTTTTTTGTTCGCAAAACTATATGAAACTACAAATTTCAAGTTACAACTTTACGATGCTTTACAACGTGGATTTACACAACCGCGCAACGGTTATATTCGCCGGCGAAAAAGTTGGATGACAAAAAACGAAATGTCCGAATTGCAACGGAGTTATTTTGAATTCACTCAGCTTTTGACTTTTTTTTTGACTGTATCTTTGAATAATAATTTTCTAAACCTCGCGTCCGACCGACGGCAAGTTGGAATTACGTTACGTGTTTTGCTTAAGCTGCTCATGGCAAAACTTTCGAAATAATCTGATTACACTGACAAAGAAAAGAAGGCGCGCGAAAATGCTAAAACGTCAAACCTTTCGTGAAATCTTTTTTATCGTTATCAAATTTACGACTGCGCTGCAGAAATTTGATTCTGTTTGAGACAGCGTTTCTTTTCCAATCGGGAAGAGCTTGAAAAATAGAAATAATTTGAGTACCCGAAAAAGAAGTCCTCAAAGTGAATTGAAAAATGTTGCACTTTTTGAATTGGTACGAGTGACAACAAGTTTTTTCACCGGAACATTTCATTTTTGACGACGTTTATAACTTTGCCAAGTGCTCTGCTACCGAAATCTTCTCAAAGGCTAACAAACTTTTCACCACAAATTACTGATCAAACGCCAAGTCGTTCAAGTTTGCTCCATCAAATATTTCGTGTAAAATAGTTACTGCAATGGAACTTTTAATAACTGTAAAAAAGATCCTTTGTCGTTGCGGCAAATCAACGCCGTACGTTTTGTCAGATGCTATCTTTATTGTAATGCAGCAGTAAAGCGGACGAACAAAAGGCAAAAAGTAAAAATAGCAGGAGAAATTGATGGAGACTGGCTGGGGTCGAGGAAAATTTTCATGTTGCGTGTGTCAACAGCGAGGGATTCCGAGGCGAAAGCAAGTTATAAAAGATAGCCATTGTTTTTCTTTCTGAATCATTTTTTGTGCCGGTTTTTTATTCGCCGCAAGTAAGAAACCGTCTGGTGCAACAAGTTCGACTATTATTTTTGGTCTGGGACTTTTTTTCTCTCCAAACAAACGCCCCTCTTAAATATAGCGCGTAATTAACTTAAAATTCAGCTGCTTTCTCAATTAAAGAAAACAGGTCGAGTCGTTGGGTTTACTTTTGTTTTTATTTTGATCCTTTCAAGCAATTTTTCTTTTTGTAAGCTAAACTGATTTTCACCGGACAAGCATTTTTCTTATTCTTGTTTGACATTTACTTTTTCATTTAAGAATGAGGATTCTTTTATTTTATAAACAAACGGAACTGAGTTTGCTTTGGGTTAAAAATTAATGATTTCCCAAGGTGGAGTGAAAAATGATAGATGTTCTTGCACGCAATCAATCAATGAAAACTAAAGCAAGAAGTATCGCGTGACTTTTTCTCCGGCCAAGATGTGAACCCTAATGTATGTCCCATTGTATGCAAAACGCAGACAAGTTTATCATTTTGAGATATTAGAAAACTTTTGAGAAGAACAGTTCTACGGAATTCAGTACGTGACCTGAATTTATGATGGTAGAAAAACGATACAATCGTTTTTAGACGAAGGCAATTTGAAACTTTTGATATATTTTTGAGCGGAGCAAAACTTTCGTACGTTTTTTGACAGAAATGATGTGAAACGTGTTTTGCTCGTTCCACTGATTTTTCACCCACTTGTTTTTCTGCCTTGATCACTATAATTTTTCTGTTTTTTTCCATGTTTGTTTTTTTTTTCAACTTATCAATGTTTCAACCGCACTCAAACCCGTTCAACTTTTCAACGCGAATGAAAATGTTCCTCGCGGTAAATCAGACAGCGAGACGATAAAAAAATGAATTATTGCAAACCGAAGATATTTAGCCGAGAGATTTAACGCTCGAAGTTTGTCAGCTGCGGCGAGCTGCATGATTAGATTGGAATCCTCGAATCTCAAGGGCGCAGTAAAAATATCAGAATATAGATACATTCACGTTGAGGATACTTTTTTTAAGAAACGGTAAACTCTGAAGAGGGGTTATGATGGAGAGAGAAAATACGACCGAATTCCCTGGCGTTCTCCATCCTCATTCGAGCCGTAGTGACGTAAAAACGGATGACGAGTCTTCCTTGTATTTCGTCGTTTGCCCTTACGCTTGCGAGTGCCAAAGATAACATTTTTACTACTCATAAAACCATCGTCATGATTCAACACCATGAAGTTAGACATATTGTCACGGTCTTATATCCCTACGTCTTGAACATTTTCCTTATCGCGATATAAATATTCCCGGAAGTATTTCATCTCGTTGTCTTTTATCAGCTTTGACGTCTTTTCTCTTCCTCTTTTTTTCTCACTTTTTTAAAAACCGAATCAAATGAGATTTTTTGTACCGATTCTGTACGATAAATTTCTCGAGAATAAATACCGAACTGATATAATATTTTAACGAGAATTTATAGAATTTTTGTATATAATAATTTTCTTGATAATCTATTTTAGCCGGTTGTAAATCTTGGGAAAATAATAATGATGAAAAAAAAAGGATCCGGTAGAAAAAGCTTTCATATACCAATCCCGGATATCGGATTTGAATCAGGAAAATAAGAAAATATGCAAGACGAAGATCGAAAGAAAACTGTCGGGCAAAATATTGCGCTGTTTTGGGTAATATTCTTAGGCATCACGTGTAAAAAAGCAATTTCGCTTCAATATACTATCTCTCGTCTGACTACTCAGGCCAAATTGTGATTCATTGTTATCGATTCAAGAAATTGACTTACATGAGATCGTTGAGGTTGCTGATGCGATTTTCATAACCTACTCGGTAGTCACTCATTAGCTGGAACAACAAAGTTTTAAATATCTGTAAAAACTGTTTTATTAGGATAACTTATTTTATCTTGTAATATTCCTGTTTAATAAAAAATGAGCTTTTTCTAATAATTAAATTCAAGTTGAACCTTTTTTTGAAGTACGACGTTGACAATATTTGGTAACATAAAAGAGTATTCAAATTTGGTAATGCTGCATTATGAAAATGCTTATAGTTCTAAGATAAGATCTGCTTATTATAACAGTAAGCCATACTTTGCTACTCGTTTGTCCCATTCTGGTAAAACGACTTGTGTTCAGCTCCGTCGTTGAATCCTAGTAGAGCTACTAGTAAGACAAAGTTGATACGATTTGACTCTCAAAGATGTCCGCAATAACAGTTATTTGTGCTCGAAGATAATCTACAAATCGGGATTTTATCTTTACTATACCTTTCCGTAAAAAGCCTTTATTTCTGAACTCAATAGAAACTGAAATTTATTTCACTTCCGACTGTTACTATTTCATTATAAAATAACAATAACATTAACCACAATTTCTCGTTGAATAATGGCGGATCGCATTACAGGTAGTAAATACTGACGGACCACATAATATTCCATCGGTTTCCCAGTCATTTCATCTGTAAATGATTACGGATCAGTAATCCGAAAGTCTGATAATGCAAACTCCCAATAATGTACGAGAGGTAGAGCGGCGATTTACAAACGTCTGTGTTTTGCTATCATTAATTTATGCGCCCATAAAACGTCGCAAAACTGAATCGATTTCCGCAATTCATATCCGGCAGTTCGATCAATACCGGAACCAACAAGAATCTTCATTGAACCGTCGAAACCTTCATTAAAGATATTCCATTAAACCGTTCAGTGAAAAATTCAGTAGTAAACAGACTTTTGTGTCAGACATCGGACTAATTAACTCGTTCTACAAACTGAAAACTTGTTCCATCCTTTTTGTATCGTGAAAAACAATTTTCCGACATTGTTGCGTGTAATTTTCCTTTCATGTGATGGAAAATCGAAAAACTTTAATATTTTCTACATCTCTGTTGAAATGCGAGTGAAATAGCGAGCTAGGCGTAATCAAACAGGTTTTTAGGCACTGTATCGTACGTTACAGTTGCAAATGCAAAAGCTCTGGTTATTCATTAGCAAAGCTTCACTCTACAAGTTCGCTAGCGATTAGAGATCCTGGTCTTTGTTGATGTCGCGATATGCAGCTTTCGTCATGCTGCATATAAAGCATTCACGCAAACATAAGCTCTCATTTAGACACCTTCGTTCATGTATAATGCATTCTCATTTCACGTCCAAGATCATTAACACGCTGTTATTGAATAATCAATGAATTTACGGCAACCGTCATTGCGACATTTTTTTCGTCCTTTAATAAGCATTGATAACTTCCACCTCTCTGTCATAATGGACTGATAATTGTGACAAATTTGACCAATCGGAATATACTATTTCGACACAAATCAAACCGTCTATTTGAAATCAAAATTTTCGATGACGACTTAATCGAAATTAAAATCTATAAATTAAACGATGAACGTGCGGTATGAAAAAAAAAAAACGTAACGGATAATGAAGAAAAATGGCACTGAATCAATTCGCGGAGGGGAAATTTGATGAATTGACAAAAAATATTGTCTTGACTCGCCAAAAGCGAGAACAGTCGAAAGATTTATTGTCTCGGCGTGGCAAAATTTCAGCGACAAACAGAAAAGTCGGCGTTTACATGCTACTCCTCTCGCAGTCGTTTGTTACCGACGAAATAGATAATCGAACAAAGCAATTATTTGCGTAATCACCGTGGCAAAATGAAACCCACCGTCGGCGTTTTCCTTCTGAATTTTTGTCCCGTAATTTTGTGAGATTAATGGAATCGGTTGGGGGATGTCATGAAACACCTCACGTAACTCAGAGATTATTTATAAATCGTCACATAATCGCGAAGGAGCGTGGTCTAATAATAAAAATTAATCTTTCGAAGGACAATCAGTTGGGATTATAAGGCGACGTATGTTCTTACCTTCGTCCAACCGAAAAATACAAATCAATTGGAAAAAAGAGCAGATTTTTGATATGAGCTTCAAACAAAAATTCATTAAAAAAGTTTAGTTTCCTTTGTGGGTTTGAATTTTTGACGGAGTTGTGAAGTTGAACCGGAGAAAACAAACTGAATGAATCCAAGCTTGAAATGATAAGAGCAAGTGCGAAATCAAGCGGTCTTCAAGACAAACAGATCATGGAGATGGTATCGCAGCTGACTGAATCGGCAAAGCTAATCGACGTCGGGTAAAAGCATTTAAACGCTAGTCTGACGCAGCATCGGCCTAGTTGTCGCATGCCGCATGTGTACGTCATCGCGCGATGCACGAGGTCATGCCTTTTGAGTAAAGTAGGTACGCCACATGTGTTTGTAAGTCTGAAATCGATATCAATGATCGAGTAGAAGCAACGTAATCCGTGTCACAGAAATGAGATTATCAATAAAAAGTTCCACTTTGACCGGATCTGATAATATATTGATTTGCTTATGACAGAAATTCCTGCCGTTCGTTTTCACCTCTATCCCCTTCTATGACACAATATTTTGCATGCGCTCAGAAGCATGACACATGAAAGCTATAACGCAATAACATTCTTACGACGATCTATACACTCACTTATTCGCGCGCGTGCAAATGTTAAATATTTATCTGTCCAGTCAAAATAACTAATCTTGAGTTTAACTCCCTCAGCACTCGTAGAAAATCAACATTCATTGTTCTCAATTTGTCTCATTTCAATCAAAAAATCTTGATCTATCACTAAAAAATGGAATTTCAACAAATGACACATTTAACCCTTTATAACTTAAGGGGTTAAAGTTGATATACAATTGACAGGAGGAATTTTAGAAATTGAGATATTTAACCCCTTTTGACCACTTAAGGCTTCAAAGGGGTTAAACTGGTCTTTTTGTTTTGTATTTAAATTGTTGAAATTAAATAAAAAAAACTTGATCCATGATCTGATGTTGATTGACAAGAAGAGGCCGTCGCAAATTTGTCGTCTTTCAACGACTCTTTGGCGCAAGGCCAAAATAGCTCGAGCGGTGCCGGGTTCAATCAACCGTAATGAAAAGTCGGAGTTAGAATAATTTGTCAGGCTGTGCTTACAAATAAGTTCTTTCGATTTCCTTGCAACGACTTAATCGTGATGAATCGTTTCAAAAGAAGGAAATAGAAAGTCAAACAAATCTCGTCCAAGAAAGTTTAGGCTGGAGTTGAAATAAACAAAGTTGACTTTTTAAACGATAGGCTGACTTTACAAGAAGTAATAATTTTGAGCTGAATTTTGTGGAGCAGAAAAAAAGATGGAGGATGAGTAAGTAGAGTGGAGTAATTGTTATTTATGTAACGTATCCCTGATGCACTTTTACTAATTCATGCAATTTATTAAAGACGTTCCATTCAAAATTGCTAGGATCGTAATCAATTTGCAAAAGGGCTGAGTCGCCGTTTGATAAATATTTAACAACGTAAATTATGTTTAGAAGATTCTCGCGAAGTTTATATCAGAGTTATACTCTCGGCATAACCTGATTATAGCAAGGTCATGTATGTCAAGGTTGTATCAACTAAACATTGTGCAGACTTTTTTTATAGTCGATGAGTTAGCTAGTTCCTAGATAGCCATTCGCAGACTGTATCGAAGAACAATCTCACTTGTTTATTCTTTTAGGTCAATGCTCTTTAATCTCACAAAAATTTCGCATTCGAATTCAAATCCCAAAATACCAACATCGAAACACAAAAGCTCATGCTTAACATTTCAACTACAAAAAAGTGTACTAAAATGTGGAACTAGTTTTTGAAAAAAAATTTTATTTCGATTTTCCACGTTTCAATGATTCGTTCCAAAGCCCGCATTATGCAGACAACTTTTCATTTCATCTTTCTTTTCGCATTAACGATCACGTTGCATTCTGTGCCTCGGAGCAGTAGCGCCAATCTGACAATGTTCCACAATGCTACCAATCGGTAAACCCAAAAAGAGTAAAAAAAATCGTCCAACAAATCAAAAAAAGTGTCTCATAAACCAAGGGATCGAATTCGTCGAAGGAATAAAACAATGATTATTCGGCCATAAAAGTAACCGTCAGTTTTGATATCAATTTTGCTGAGCGTTCGTTTGATTGCGCACTTCTCACATTATTATGAGAGGTGGAAAATTGAATTTGCACAGTAAAGAACAATCCTTGAGCCTGGCATGAATTAACTTCATAATTTAGCGGGACATTCAATATGAAATAAGTTTTCCGCTATGTGCACTTTCCAAATAGCTCCGGCTAAGCTGTTTCTGAGATCAAATATTTTATATACAGTCGACCTGGATTTCTTGTCTCGCCTCTCCTCTTTGTTCGAAATAATAGTCTCGGTTCACCTCCACCACCCGACGGAACATTTTTTTCCCTATTTATGATATAAGAGTCTATGTTCGCCATATTTTACAGCGTTACATCATTACACCTGACCCAAAGTTCGACCACAGCTCAAAACTCGAGTTTTGCTTCCGGCACTTCAGGGAAGATTCCCATTTTGCCGGTGGATAAGGTTTACAGGATTAGTTGGTAATTCCATAAGGGTAGCCGTCTGCTGAAGTTCATCAAGTTTGGGCGACGCGAGCATACGTGAAACAACGGTCATGATAAGCCTATTACACACTCTCCCCGGCACGTAATCATGTTTCATTCACGATTTGATCCAATAGTTTGATTTACTCTTCGAGTTTCACATGATAAATTCAATCAAATCTGTCACACCTCAGTAGTTATTTCAAAATTCAACCTTCATTTCTCTCGCTTTATTGTTATTTTTTTTCCTCCCTTGTTGATTTTGCGCTCATTTCTCGTTCATTTATAAACATGTTTTGGAGATAAAAATTTATAAATTGAAAGAAAACACTCTAAACATACAAATCGATTTTGCTGTATGGATAAACAGAACAGAGGGTAGAGTGGATTTGTGCGCCTGTTTTGATTGACTTTTTTTCATCTTTTTATTTCATTGTTTACCTTTGTTATCAAGATTCAGGGGATCATGTTTTTTTCATTAGTTATGAACTTGATTAATTTTGAGGAATAAATTTAGTGAAGAAAAACTTGTTTGAAAAAAAAAAACAATTGCATGATTTGTTGGAGCTGAATATTTGGTCAAATTTGGTGACAGAATTCCGACGAAGAGTGTCAATATCAAACGTCCTTCTTTTCGCCCCAAAAAAGCAACAGTATTTAGAACAGCCTGCAGACGTGTCAGGTAAACGAAATGAAGTAGGACAAGTGACAGAAGATATTCAAACGAATCAGAACATGCCCGACAGTAGGTCACAAACGTGTACCTTGCGTTGTTATTTCACTCGTTACATTTCAACGTAACGTATCACAATTATCTATCTAATCCGACAAGACTTAGAACAAAAACAAAACAATTTCAACAACTGATTAAAAAAAGATTGAAAAAAACTTAATTTTCATTGCAAAAATTTGACTTTTTTTGAACCGAGCATTATTCCTAAAAGCAGTAGAGCCGAATTTATGAGTTTTAATAGTAGATTCCGCGCGAGATAATCTGAAAACATTAGTATTAAGTTGAATTTATTTTTGAACATGTTCATAAATTCGAAGTAGGCAGGAATATTTCAGCTGTAAGATTCTGATAGGATTGATATTGAATAATACGAGCATCTCACGCGTTGATTTAATTGCCATGCACATTGCCAGGTATATCTGATGGTACTAACTATAACGACTGAATTTCATTTTACCAGGTTATATCTTTTATGGTCATATCAAATTACACAGCGAAGCGTACTTCGAATTTTGACATCCACGACGTATCGGACAAGTTGACCTGCAGTTTTCGACAGAGTGAAAATTTTATTAGCCAGCCGTCTGAGCTTCAAAGTGATTTTGCCTGTGAACTTGAATCTGATTGTGAATCGCAAAATCAGAAAAGGTACAATTTTAATGACAAAAATCGTTAGTTGATTTTCAAAAGTTGCAAATGATTTAACTTGCAAATCACTCGTGCATGGACTTTTGAGCGCCAAACTTTACCATTTAACTTTGAAAGTCAAAGTTGTGTATTCAAATAACTTGTAATTGCTGGGATACTTTGACGAAACGTGGATTCCAAAAGATTATGTTTCTAATCCAATTTCTGTCAACGTTCGTTTTTAAGTCTTTAGCAGCAAAGATGAAGTGTGCTTTTCAATTTGTAATGTGTAATTAATTGACGACATCATTTAGAACTTAAAAACCGAACGTCAAGTTTTCAATTCAATTTCATTCCTGCTTTCAGGCCAAAGTTCAGTTAGAAACATTTTTTTTTCAAAAATTTCCCTTTCGTAAATAAATCTTCTGTAATTTTCGCACTCGATCTGCCACGTACTTGGAGATAATGAGACAAGAGATGGATTTTTCGATAGCTAATTATTTGAAGTCGTGCCTTTCCGCATTCGCGAACTCGAGTGGTCTTGTTCAATTTAGGTCCAAGGTGACGTGCAGATATTGATTAAAACCTTTGTTTCCGTTACTCTTGACAGACCAATATACCTCTCGAATTTTATAATGTATCATCTTGAAACCATTTTTCATTCAATTTTGTCAAATAATTTTGCATTACTTTCAAGTACCTCAGACGAACAGTTAAAAAAAACTATAAAATTTAATAAAAACAAAGTAACAACAATTTTGAATGGAATTTGCGTTCAGCATGGGTCATTGTAAGAAATAAAAAACGCGACAGAACTTCTGCCCAGTATATTGCATATTTTCAGCCACGAAAGTCTCGATAATTCGGCTGTACAAGATTTCGGAATGTGGCGAGGAATTTTCATTACGAGAAGTATGCTGTAATTTTGGACAAAACATGTTGATTACTTGACGTTACATTTAAAACTCGTACTTGCGTTTTGTTCTCGACCGATGACTTATCCCTCGAAATGTCAAACGTTTCAAATTTTTGGGTTCAATAGTATAGCCTCTGACTAAATTGTATACAAATTATTACTGCTTTTAGTACGGAACTTATTAGTCGTTAATTTTAATTGCGTTAAACAAGTTTCAAAAATAGATCAACTTGAAAAACTTAACTTTCAAAATTTAGTCCAAGGGGTTGCTCACTGTTGAAGTCTTTGAACCACTTGGTTTGTAGTACTTTTGAAGTACGTTTGAAGAATTTTTGAAGTACTTGTAGTATTGAAGTATGTTGTAGTACTTCCGAAGTCATACAATTTTTAAGACTTCAAAGACTACAACTATTGAATGTAGTACTTTGTAATACTTTGTACTACATTTTCGAACTGTATCGGTTTCATGAGAATTATTGCTGTTAAATTATATTTTTCTAATAAACATTCAATTCAATTCATTAATAAACATTCACGATAATAAATGCACAAATAAAAGTAAAATGTCAATGAGACTGTACAACTTTGCGAAGTTACATCAACAAATTAAATTTGTTGAAGTCTTTTTGGAGTCTTATTGAAATCAATTGCAACGTACTACAAGAACTTCAACAATTGTAGTCTCAAAAAACTTGTTGAAGTATAAGTACTTCAACTACTACAAATTTCATTGCAGTCCTACTACAAGTACTACAAAAATTGAAGTCTTTTGTAATTTGACGTAAAAAGAAACTCTCGATCGAATTCTAATTGAGTGTGTATGAAATTGTGATTATGTTTTTTTGTTGATTTTGAACGACACACGTCAAAGAGTTTGTCTCCAGCCCAGAGAGAGAACCTTTTGAAATAAACTCCATGCAAGTAATGTTTCGCAATTTCATGCAATAAGATCACAGTCGAGCTTTTACTTGCTCCACGACCGTTTCATGCAGACGCTACTTATTTCGAACCGGAGGAAATGATGTTCAGTCGGTCATGTCGTAATTCGACATCTCTCTAGAAATATGTTTTTCGCATCGAAAAGCTCCTCTGAGCGGGTCGCGACTCAGCGCCGGCATTATTTGTTGTTCAAAGCGGCAAACATTCGTTTGCGCGAGCTCGCACAAAAACGAGGCAACAATACGAATGACATAATTTTTCTTTGACGTCCCTCGTCGAGTTTAATTCGCCAACTATGCAACTTTCGTCGCTTAATTATATCAGTTGCTTGATAACGAGTTGAATTTGTGCAACAACTTCGTGCACCTATATTATTTTGAAACCAAACAATTTGTATTGTAATTTGTCGATAGAGGGTGTGTCTTTAATCACATGCCACGGCCGGAAACGAAATTAAACGAAAATTCAATTTCTCATGCAAAATAAACGACGAATAATCACGAGACGAATATTCAAGAATGTAATTTCAATTTAATTATAAATTAATTTGAAAATTAAGCCCGGTTATAAGTTTTGGCTAAGCAAATAATGAAAAAACATGAGTTCGAAAATGTAAAGAAAATTGGAAATTCGAGGATTCCGAGCTATTAAAAGAGTAAACGTTAAGTGCTACTCTTAACCTTTCGCGTAATTTTCATAACTCAAACGAAATCATTTGTTTTGC
Source organism: Telenomus remus (assembly GCA_020615435.1). Classification (NCBI taxonomy): domain Eukaryota; kingdom Metazoa; phylum Arthropoda; class Insecta; order Hymenoptera; family Scelionidae; genus Telenomus; species Telenomus remus. Next base: position 14,337,839 of record CM036337.1, read on the forward strand.
CACTGGCTTGCGTTATTTTCACTTTTATTGCCCAAGTAAAGGTAGCTCGCAGAAATTAAATAAGTAAATTGTGATTACAAAGTTCACGATGCGTGACTAATTTGTAAAATGCAATGTGCAAGTGGTGCAGCATCTCTGCGATGCTCCACATTATGGTCATGTATAAAACATAAAAATTATTTTACGGCAAAACAAAAATTGGTGCTCTGTTGTTTTTCCGAGATAGGCAACGTTTTATATTCTCTCGCTAATGCACACTTCATATTTTCAGTCTAACCATTGAAAACGTGTCTCGCTTGCAAGAAATAATAAACATCTCGACTTACAAAACCTCGCACATAGATTTGAATCGTTAAATATATGCAAAATTATTTTCATCTTCAAACATTTTTGAAAATTGTTTCAAAGGTTTTAAGTTTTTTTTTCATAAGAAAGGAGTTTTTATTTTACTTTGATTTGAGTTTGAAAATTTGAGATTTCATTTTGAATTATTGTTTGTGAAGTGACTTTGAAACGTCAGTGAAAATCGATTTGTCATCCAAAAGGATTTGGCTGTTGCCACTTGGCTGTCATTATATCACTTTTAGCATATTTGAACAAATACCGAGGCATCTGTTTGTATGTGTTACAAACGGGTTGAATCCGGTATTAATTGAAATCACAAATATTACGTCCTACGTGATCAAACGGAACGAGAGATTAAAAAGAATTGTGTCAGTGGATTTCAGCGAATACAAACACACTCAGCAATAAATTAAAAAAAATATCAAAATATTCCTTTTTTTTTCAATCAAATTGACGCACTTTTTTTCATCCAATTATTATTGATTTCATCAAACAAAAACTGACAAACGAATTATTTGGAGAAATAAAAACTTTTATTTTAAATTGAGAAAAAAAGATTCGTATTTTTTTAATTCAATTTCAAATTATTTTGTCTACATCAAATCCTAAATTTAAACTTTGGAAATGAAACTTTGATGAGTTGTCAATCTGGAAGTTGTATCCGGTAAATAGTCCTAACAAAATCTCTGAAAAAGTCTGAATACAGGGGGGATAATAATGACGTTGGATTTAGTTTGGCGTACGTAAAAAAGTTCCGCACGTCGTAACAAAAAAAAACTTTTTTTCACCTCCGAGGGGAGCTCACAAGCACCGTTTTCGTTACGGCAAAATCGTTTCACAAGAAAAATAATTCAGCTTTTTCCTAATTCTGCAAGTAATGTGCCTCGAGCGAGTTCTTCGCCTTGTCTTTCTGTTTTCATTTATATTTTCTCAGTTTCGTTCGCTCCTGGTTGTGCGGCTCAAAAGTTGAATTTCCTTCGTAGGAAAAATTCGCCATCAATTTATCACTCTTTTCTACGATGAAATAAAACGTTATCAACGATTTCTAAATCAAACAAACAACATTTCAAAAGACTTTTCGCTCGCAAAAGAGTGCTTTCCAAAAAAAAAATAACTTTCCAGATGAAAGTTTCGTTGAAATTTGGTGGATTAAGATATTGGGATATTTTACGTTTTTCAGCCAACTGTTCAATCGATCCAGACGTGGTTTATTTGGATTTTGAGTCGTCCACGATACACGTTACGTATGATAGAATGAGTTAGTGTAGAAGTCAAGCTGTCTACGGTGACATATTTACATCCGAAGCCGTCAATGCCTTTTCCGATGGTACAAACATTTCTACTCAAGTTTGTACAGTTCTTCAGGATTTATTTTACATCCCCATTTCACATGGTTCTCATACCTTTTTTCATAACAGGAAATATCAAAAGAACACGAACTCAGCATTAAATAATTAAACATTCTCCTGAACGAAAATCGCAAATGCAAAGGTAAAAACTCTTTTCAAACAGAACATTACAGTGAAAAGCGAAACTAAATACGTTTTCCAATATTGATTTCACTGCAAAACACATATTTGAACTGTAAATATATTATTTTCCATTGGATTCTATCGGATTTGAATTCGCCGTTGAAAACCGGCTAGTAGACTTGCATTTTGAAAGTTGAGTTGAACTACAAGTTTTCGTGGTTAGATTTTCACATTATCTGCAAACCTAACTCAAACTGTAAATCAGTGACGTGGAAGAAAATATCAAACTGGGGCCATAAAGTGAATAATTAGTGGTATCTAACTCCATATGTGTAATTATTGAACTAGCTGAAAATTATCTTCAAGACTTATTAACGTTAATAAATCGATGGACTGACGAGATACGAACTTGTACTACTGAAAAAAGTAGTCAAAAGAGCAGTGAAAATTATCAGTCCAAATGACAAATCTTATTAGGCAGATAAAAGTTATCACTTTTCCGTGATATTCTCCTAAAGTATTTGCGGTGAACTGAAAATGAAAAGTGAAAAAAGTGGCAATTTATCATGATCAGCAGCCGACAAACTTCCTCATCACTAGTTATCAAACGCTCGGTAATTAATTGATTGGATCTTAAAAATCCTGCCAATTTTTTTCATTAAAAATTCATGTTTTGCACTGAAAAAAGATTGGTTGTAATTAGATTAAAACATTGTTAAATATAAAGATAGAAGAATGAATAATTCATGCTTGTTAGAGATTTTAAACGTTGTTTAAAACTGCGTGCACGTAATAAGTGAAAAAACTTCATCTGAACCTTGCCTGACACATGCGAATCATGGAATACAAATTTATCTAAGCTGTATAGTTGAAAATATAGCCAAACCGCAATGCAGTAATCTGTTAAATGCGGACGAAATAATTCCTTGCAAGATATTTACCCGCGATTCAAACAAATGTCACAGTTAGCGTCATAAACTCGTGAATCATTGATGTATCATCACTCTTTTGTCATAAAAGCATTTCTAAAACTCCATATTTTACCTCCCAAAATACACAACATCAAAACTCTATTCTTTATCAAACAAACAAAAACTAAATAAACAATCAAGTCGGTCAATATTTTTTTCGCAACAACTTCGGCTAAGTTTGAGCAATTAACAAGAGCAAAAAATGACTGTGCAAAAAAGCGTTTCGACTTATCGCAAGATTTTTAATCTAGGACCTAATAAATTATGCAACAGTATGTAAAACCAAGTCCTTAACTTTGAAAATTAACGGCTGAAACCCAAATTAAGAAATAAAGATCGGAGGTCATTTTGGTCTACATATTTAAATCACGCAATTAGCATTTTTACGCGACCGCTGTCGGTACCAATTTAATCACCCGACTAATCGATAATTTCAGCTGTCACCTTATACGACCGTGCCTGACAGATATCTCCGGCTATAAAATCTGATTTCACTCGCAATTCAAATAATTCAAAAATAGCTTCCCCAACCCTTCAGTTCCACCGAAAAAAGCGTACCAAAAACACCGTTTCTAAAATGCCACACGTTCAAAACTTCAAAAATTCCACACGAATCTCAACGAGTTTCCAACGAGTCGGCTGAAAATAGAAATAGAAAAGCAAAAGTTTAATGAATCATTAAAAATTCGCTGAAACGCCGAGTGTCAAAAGCAGCGGGACAACTTATTTCGTGCCAATTTATTTAAAGTGCAGAAAATGCCCTCGGTGGGCTTGCAAGTCAGTGGTCACGACGGTACTATATAAAGCGCTTTGCTTCGCTCGTTCTCTTTTCACTAGACTAGGTACGGGTGTTGGCAAGAGCGCGCCAGTGCATGGACCGTTCGCAGCTTCATTTGTCGCCTAAAAGCGCGGGCTGCTAATGACGACGTGTTTTTGGCTGAGCGCGATAACTGTGCACGCAAATGTACAAAAAGGTCGTCGTTTGTAAATCAGTCATTCGATCATTTCCGCCAAAGCCGACTAATCTGATCGCCCGGCTGATTATTATTAGCGACGAACACGGACGTTGTACCACTTATCAGAGCGTGATTACAGTACGTGCAGCGCGCCAGTTTTTTAAACGTGCGTGCGCTTCGAGCAAATTCCAAATCAGCACGTTATCACATTCGATTTGAATCGATAAATGAAACGAGCCCTCGAATCGCCAGTTGTGATTTCATTTATTATTATTATTATTATTATTATTATTATTATTTTTCGTGGTTTGGATATTTTGTAATATTGCAGTTAAATGTTTGTCGACAACAATAAACATCATCATCTTGATTCGATCAAACGACCGGAATAATCACGAATCAAATTTATTCCCGCTGGTCTGATAAGAGTTATTCAATAAACTTTGCCGGTATAATACGTATGAATAAATTTGAATGACATTTCGGTCGCTTTTGGATTGTAAACTTGCGCCCGTTTATCACTGTTACACTTTCATTACAAAGCATTTGAAAAATAATGAAACAAAAAGCAAATTCCACTCCCAGTGCTCAAATTTGTCTCGTTTCATTATAATGCAGGAGAGTTTTTTTTCTGCTCCATGCACAAACTGAATCTCTCATGTAGTCGTAATGTTCTTTGTCAAACGTGACTTTGATAAATTAAATTGAAAGTAACAAAATTTTCGTTAACTGAAAATGAGCTTGGACTGAAATAAAACGAACATGTTTGTTAAGTAAAGATTTGTTGAGGAAAGTTTATTTTCAGCTCGAAAATATTGTATTTGAACGTTTTATTAATAAAACGGACCGAGGGAAGATAAGAATAGTGAAATAATAACGTGTATGTTGATTTGTGTTGCAGTTGCGGAGCCAGCGAGAGAAAGAGAGAGAGAAATGACGTAGGTCGGTGAACCAGAGTTTAAGCCAAACTTAAAAGCGCGTGAGCGAGCGAGAAATCGAGAGCGCGGTGTGTACGATGAAGGCGGAACACTTGGTCGCGTACGGCGAAACATTTGGATGGTTGCGGAGTCGTTGCATAAGGAAGAAAGATGCAGTGCGGTGAAAAGCGTGGAAAGTGAAGGTGCCGCCGACAGATTGATTTCCGCGCGATTTCCGGTCCGCGTTTTTGTCACAGCCACGATTCGCCGACGCGGCCAAACCGACCGGAAGTGGACGAGGAACCGTGTGTGGCAGGATACGCGGTCCAATCCTGGTCCGCCATCCAGGCGGTATGGTCCTTTGGGCCACTATACTATTCCTGCAAGGAGCTGGTTTTGTTGGTACGATTTTCTTATTTTCAAATTCTCGTTGCAATTAAAAAATCATTATTCAAATTATGATTCAAATTTAACTCAACTTTTTCTTTCTCAAAGTTTCTCTACGATGAGTAAAATCTAGAAGAAAATTCGTTTCGTGAAAAAGTGCAAAGAAGTCAAAAGTTTATTGAAAACTATTTGTCAACAATGAAAATAATTTGGGATGGAAAAAGTTGAAATTAGTCTTAATCATTTCAAGTTTTGAATAAACCATGTAAATTTCAATTGAAAATGCAACCTTAATTTCAAACTCAATTAGAATAAACGAAGCCGGTTAATTACAAAGTCGATGAATATAAAAATTTCAGAAGTAATTTATCCAACATTCGATTGAATTTTGCATCCTAAAAGCTTCCAATCAACTTTTTATGTTCATCGTGAACAATTCACCTTTTGCAATTTCAATTTCTGAGTATTCATTTGAAAGATCACTTCCACTCCAAATAATACTGGGTTTCGTAAATAAACAATTATTTACAATGGAAGTTGTTGTAATTTTGACGAGTAAATTGTTTTCACAGTACTGTTTATAGTAACAAATGAACGTTTCATGCAGTAAGAGATGTTGATATTCAAAACTACTTTCGTTGATTAATGTACATTTATATGATGATCTTCTACTCATTTACAAATAATTAAAAAAAAAACTATTTCAAAGTGAAACTTCGTTCGATTTCATTTGACCAAAATCTACCAAAAAAAGAAGATAAAAAAGCATGTACCTATGTTAAATTTGAATCAAACGGAGCGTATTGACGTTGCCAATTAGAAATAATTGAAGCTCAGCGAGTCGTTTAGATGTAAAATTCGTTGAGCTGAAAATAGATACATTAAAGGAACACCGTTTACAGGCTCGATCGGAGGCATTCCTGGTGTGCCAGAAAACATTACGGTGATGTTTTTGAACCCGACGTCCGTGCGAGTTTCCTGGAGCACCAGTCAGGTCGACAAGGTGGAGAAATACGATGTCACGTACAAACCGACCGATGCCAGGTGCGTCCCTGCCATTTTCATCTACTCTATTTGCGTCGTCGTAACTCCCGTCGAAGACGTTTCAAAAACATTGACCGTATCCCTCAAACTCAATGTCACTTCATTACGGTCATTTTTCAAGTCTAATTCTTGCCATCAATAATATGCTGCATTTCAATCTCTGTCTCTCTTTTCCTCTCGAAATTTCTTTTCCACGTTTTTTTTGAATGACAATTTATTTTCACTTTCAAATGAGACGCAATGTAAAAGTTCAAAATTTTAAAAGCCGTCGCAGCATAGTACTTTGTTTAATTAAAAAAGGATTTGTTTGAGACAAAAGAAGTAAACAAAACTGTTGACATTTAGGTACTTGCACTTATCGCGTAGTAACAGCACAGAAAAAGATGATTCTCAGGTGTAAGTATACCAAGAACAATTTGTTGCTTGTTGCCGCAAACGCCAAAAAAAAATTAAACAAATCGTGCGTTGTTAGGTTTTGCTAGTAAAACGCAATTGTCCGTAGCTGAGCTACTATGTTCAATCTGTGTTATAACGCCCTTAAGGATTTTCAACGAGACCCATTTTGCTAACAGTTTGGATTTTTCCTTTGGCCGAAATAACACGACTTAAACTATAGACACATTTGTTTTGATCACACAACCAGAATCTTATTCCTCGATTATTTTTCTTTTTTTTTCTTCCACTTTTTTGTTTACTTTTTTTTCGTTTCACTTAGGTGTACATTAGTTGAAAGCAAGAGCATTCGCTATAACTTTGCCGGTTGATTTGCTCGCATATATTTTTTGCGCAGCAAAAAAGATCTAGACGAAATAAAAAAAAGGAAAAATCAAAGAAAAAAGCAAGTAAAGCAGCGCAATTAGATGTGCATTCCGTGATTTGTGAAAAGTTTGTGTGGTGATGCCTGCTTGGTAGAACTGGAGACTAAGCAGATAACATTAACGTTTGAATATTTCGCTTTCCCTGCGGCACAGGAATAACAACAGCAGGTACATTATCATATATTTTGTGTCAAAAATAGGCATCTAGAAAAGCCAGCCACAAGCGTATAGTTGTCCTCGCGAGTACCTCCAATGTGATCTCATTTCGCTAGCGGTCCTTAAAATTAAGCTGCCTAGCTCAGTGTTTAAACAGACCAGAACCAAAAAACAAACGAGACAAATGTTATTGCCGCTGATTTATCTTATCTGTTTACAAAAAGAAAACATTATTCGTGGTTTATTTTTTGCTCCGCTGTTTGAGTGTTTGCCTATTTGCATATAATAGGGATCGTCCTGTTGATGTTTACGTCGAGAAATTAGTCCAAAACGGAGTGTTTTGTGCGGAGATTGATAGTGCATTGGGAATAAATACACGGTGTTTATATGTGCCTCCGGCGAGATACCAATTATATCAGTTCCCCACGTCCTGCTGAATTAAAAACTTGCCCTCCCGTGCTGAGTGGAATGTTTGCTTTTTCGCCAGTATCGCGTTTCGTCCATCATAAAATATACGCGAGTAACAAGTGATACAGCGATCGCAAATCGCGTTTGTTTTACGTTATCAACTGATGATTTTGTTTCGCGTGTCTGTCGCCAATTTTGCTGATCCCCGTTTCTGCACGTAATTTCAGTCGAAATCAACTGTCTTTTAATTCACGAACAAACATTTTTATTGTCCATTCGCGAACAAACAAAGTTTATTCGAACTTTGTTCGTTAATTTACTGATGTTTGAATAACAATTTTGTTCTCTCAACTAAAAATCTGAAAACGAAGATTACCTATACGTAGAACTTACTACTTAATATTTGTGAAAGTTCGAAATTGAAAATTATGACTAACATTATTTTATGACTTTGAAATTTTATTTCAAATTACGTTTCTCAAAAGTTTTATGCTCAAAATGGTCTTCTTTAAATGGAAGGTTAAATGAGTCGCAGAAATTTGAAAGCGACACGCAACACGATCGTAAAGAAACAATTTAAGTTCTTATTTTAAACTCACTTTACATCCATAAATTATCAATGACGATTATGTAATTACTATTTCAAATTCTACTTTTGCAAACATTCCACTCACACTATGATACTAGCAAACCACACCCAACAAAAAAAACAAATAACAATGGTTATCAAACCAACACAGAAACAGAATTTCAAGCAAATGAAAAAAAGTCGTTTTTCGAAAATTAAAAAGTGTTTATGTTACATTAAACTCGTTAGGAAGACAGTCGAGTTTTGCTCACCAGATGTGCAACATCACTTTACACCTTAGGATTAGTTGCAGTAAAAGCACAGTAGTGGGAACCCAGCTAGCACAAAAGTTGGACATTACTGAGTAAAGCAAGGCTTCAAATCACTCTAATTTCATTAAAATCCAACAAGTTATGAGGCAAGTGTGTGTACAAAAGTGGGGATCGACGAACCCGGAGCTGAAACGTCGGAATTTCATGCACCTCGACGACACACTTTTCTATGCCAAGAGACTAACTCGAAACAGAGCTTGAGACAGTTACGAAAACGTTCCGATCGATTAGAACCTGGATAGGCGCTCGAAGAAAAGTTTGTACTCGTCATTATGTCGACTTCAGGCAGACAAAAATAATCCAACGAGTCATTTTAATTACAAATCACAGACGGACGGTACAATTTTTGGTTCCTTTGCCGCTTCGTTTGACACTTTATTCAGTCTGGCTAATGGTTCTGATGTAAATCGTTTCCATGAAACTTCTTCGGTTGAAGTTGGTTGAAAAGTGGGAGGAATTTTGACATCAGACTGTCAACAATGACAGAAATTAAATATCAAAGAACCTTTTTTTTCTACTACACTAAATTACGATCTTTTTTTATCTACAAAACCTTCATTGCCTAACGCTGATTGTGTTCATTAAAAATCCTTATTAAGCTTCTTCCGAAACGCTTCAAATTTTTAATGTTTATCCGCATCCCGTCCAGTTTTTCATTGTTTCTGTTTTATATAGAGGTAAATTTTATGTTCGTGTTTTATGTGAAATTTTTATTCCTTAGTCACTAATGATAGCAAAGGAGAAGCTGATTATCTTCTTTGGATGACTTTTTTCTGTAATCCTCAGTGTATAGATGTACTTTTTATCGGACCATGTTCATTAGTGTGTGTAAAATTATGTGACTGCGCGTTAAAGTGGAGTGTTCGATCGAACTTGAGAAACTGTGGAGTAAATTTTAATGTCATGTAAATTTTAAGCGCCATTTTCGCATCAAACAATCGGTCTACTTTGTGGTTTATGGTCAGAAGAAAGTTAAAATCATGAAAGTTAAATGGCATATTAAATATGGATCTCAGAACAAAACCAAAAAAAAAAGTTAGTTGAAAAGTAATGTGACCCAGTCTATTATTAAGAACTATGAAACTATCATAAATTTATATTTGCTCTTATAAAGTTATTACCCAAAAGTAACTCGAAGGTTAAATGATTTTTCGTCAGATGAGATGAATAAGATTTCAGAGATTTCTCGCTTTTACTTCAATGTTTGAAATTGGATTTTTGAAATGTCAAAAAAAGTTACAAAATCAGCGAAAAGCACTTATTACATCCAAGATTTTCTGGAATGCAAAATATGAAAAGCGTAATATCGCTCAAGCATCAACTTTTCAACGAATAATTTCGAGAGCAGAGAATAAATATTTGCTAATAATTTTTCAACGAATTAAAATCAAAAAAGAAAGTCGCTATCGGTACACTTTGTTTTTTGCAGTCAGCCCCGACACACGTTTTATATTTGAATCGCGATAGTATAAACGCGCTCAAAGTCAGATAACAAGCTCTTTCAACTTGTATTCAACGAAAGTACTACGTCATTTGAAATCTGTTTTTAGCCGTGGCTTTTCGTCGTGTTATTTTTTAACCTTTGATTTGAAATTACCTATTCTTGATTGTTGATACGTTTTGCTATGAATTATTTAGCAGAAAAGATCCTATGTGACTAGAACCACAATTATAAGACACGAGAAAACAAAAATTTTGTCTTCTGTCACACAATTTTATATTCCATCTTTGGAAATACAATCTATGAAGAAGCTTGAACGTCCCATTAACAATGTTAATCCATTTCGACGATTTTTCGCCATTTTTGAATTTTTAGATCAACCAAAAAACAATTTGCTGCTAAAATGAGATAAGAAATTAAAAAAAGACTTTCAACATTTCAAAAAAATTGTTCACTTTCACGTCTAATAAATCTATGTTGACTATTTTACAATTTGAAAGCTGTTTTACTTTTTGCACAAAAGTACCTCTAATATATAAACTGTTTGAACCAAAAAGCCCCAGTGAAAAATAGTTGTTTCGCACAACAATCAGAGTGGATGAACTGTCGAGTTACAAAATTTTCGCTCGCAGAGAGAAACTGCTCGATGAATACAACCGACTGCTTGAAAACTCGAACCAAAATCATAAACCACAAGGAAAAAAAACTAAATCAAAATTTGAATTATGAGCATCTCGAAATGAGCCGAGAATGATCAACCGTCTGTAATGGTCGAGCTGATGTTTTCTGGCTGATGAGAACGCTTGTGCAATAGCCGGTTAAACTGCAGTTGGGTGTGTTTGAGCTATGCATTTATCTCGGCGGGCATATTGATAATGCATGCCCTGGCAAATTAACGCGAAAGTGCAAATTGGAATCACAAAGGAAACGTGGTTAGTTACAGGGTGGTGGCGGTCGTCGCAGGTAACAGCGACGCTGTGACGCTCAGCGGCCTCCGGGCCGATACACAGTACCAACTCGTCGTCACCGCTGTCAGGGACGGTAAGAAATTTCGCAGCAGACCCATCGTCTTCCGCACACTTGGTAAGATTTTTACATTTCTTTCGACTTTAGTCTGCGTTTAATGAACATTTCCAAATTTTCTCGGGATAAAGATTCAGACAAAATTTAACCAGGGTTTAGTCACTATTTAGTCAGTGTTTAGTGAGGGTACAGTCAGGGTTTAACGAACGTATGAACTCAGGGTTAGTCCAAGTTTAGTCAGTGTTTAAAACTGATCTTTGGACAGTCTTTGAACTTGATTATTATAATTGTTATTAAGTAGAATGAGTACTAATTTTTTTGATTGCAAAATTTATAAAAAGTCGTTTAACATTTTATGATGGGGTCGTGGAATAAAAGCGTCTGAATGAGAAGTGGTTCGAAAATGAAGTCGTTCAAATGCACCTTACCGTTTGCAGAACCGCCACGAACTTCTCCGCAACAGGATGCCGCAGTTACCGGTGGTCCAATTCCGCCTCCTCCTCCGTCTGCTCAGCAACCTCAAACCTATATACAAGTAAGGGATCTTTTAAATTATTCAAACGTGCCGTGTATTCGCGAAACGTAACCTTTTGCTTGAATATTTCAACTTTTCATATTCCAACGATCCATTCTTTAATCAACGTTAGACTCTCGCGAACTACCAAATTACTTATCAGTATTGCCCTTTCTTGCAACATTAAATTTCAACTACTCAGAATAGAATGAAAACTCCTGCGTCTTTTTTTCCTCATTCTTTTCTTTGATTAAACAAAACGGGACGATAAAATTAATAATTTAATGTATTTTCATTTAGAAGATGTTGTTCCAGGGATGCAAAATAACAATAATAATAATAACGCAGTGTCGATTGTTTCGATGCATTAAAATGCTCGAGTAAATAAGCAATTTCGAAACAGACGTCTATAGAACAAAAAAGTCCATCGAGATATTCGCGTGGCGCACTTAAAAGAATGGCGCAAAAGTATCATCGAGTTAAAAACAAAATGTATTCTTTCATTTCCACGTCTGTGCGTGGAGTCGTGGGGGGAATCTCCGGTTTTATCTTCTTTAAAGCTCAGTTCCTTTGGAAACAATAAGTATGCGAGCGAGAAGTCAGCCGAGAGGGTTATTTCTCGCGAGTGGATTTGTTATGCGAATCTGGAAAAAGTTGTTGAACGTGAATGGCGCGGAAAATACCATCTTCGATTTGCCCGGCCATCAGTTCGTTACTCTGAAATAACAATGAAGACAATCGCGTCACAACGTTTTCAATATAAATAAATGTCACGCTAAATTTAACTCGCCTCGCATTGTTATTCAAGTAACGTAACAATTTAAAACTGGTATGCTGCGTTTTTCAGATCAAACAAACTTTATTTTTAAACGTTCGCAAAAAATTGTCACAATTGGAAGGAAACATAGGTTGAGTGAATTAAAACGAATTCGTAAAGAATTTATTAATTATAATGTCCAGCCAATTACAATCCAACCATTGAATTTTCGCTGATAAATGATGAAATGCGATGTAAAAAATGCACCATGTTTGCACGATGAAAAGTTAGAATCAAAAACCACCCGGAATTCAGCATGTGAAACTAAATTTATTCGCACGAAAAATAAACTTGTTTCCGTACGTTCATCACTTTTTCGCCGAATTTAATTTCGAATGAATAAAATTTGGTGTTTATCTTACAATTCGTTCGGCGCTCAAAATTTGTAATTAAAATTTTTGTACGACAGCAAAAAACTGCGTTAAAAAGAAGAGAGATGGAGAAGTTTTTGCAGTGAAATGTTGTTTTTTTTTTTTTTTGAACAGTGGTTTTTTTGGTTTTCAGATACGAGGTGTCGAGGTTGGTATAGTGGTATTGGTGTTGATGGTATGGGCAGGAGCGATAGCACTCTTCTTCAATCGCTGGGGCAAAATTCGTATGTTGCTGCCGTATCAGCCCGACTATAAAGAGCAACTCAAAGTACCAGGCACCGGTGTGTGTACGGCAACAAACGCGACGTTTACACAACATCCAGCGCAACACCCTTGCTCGCAGGTAAAGGTGGACTTTCAATACACAAAATCGAATTCGTTTTCCGCCTATGCAAGATGTAATTCGCAACGTCAAAAAATCAAACACTTTTTTTTGCCACCTCTCAAAGACTTACTTATTCTATTTCAAGACATTTCTTACTTTTGACATTTTATTAACAATTTTCCATTGAGATTTTTACTAGACGAAGAATTTTTTTAATTTATTTTTGATTTTAGATGTTATTTTGTAAGAGAATGTGAAAAATAGAGGTTTTTTTGATACGAATTACATCGGCAGGCTTGTCATTGGAATTTTAGCATTGGAATTTGTTGAATTTGAAAATTGTGTTGTTTTACTAGAAAGTTTTAGCGTTCGCTCGGAGTGCAAACATTTTGAAAGTAATAGAACCTGTATTAGAAACGATAATCGATGCAATTAGCAACAAATCCCTATTACTAAATCATCACTTGCAGTAGGTTAGTTTATAGTTGAGATAACATTCTCAATCCGTTAATAACCGGTAACGTAACACCCATCTACATAATCCCAAAACAGATGCAATTTATGAACGACAATCTGCGCGAGAATTCCATTGAAATTTTCATACCAGCTTGCGGAATTCATGTTGCGACTAAAATTTCTGATGGTTTTTTGGCTATTAATTGTTCCATGCTTTCAAATTCAAACTCTAATCCAGGTTACGTTACTGATTATCAGTCTCTCATTTTCCCCTGAGGAAAAACAATCTGAAATGGTTTGTGCTTTTATCCGTTGAATAAAAATGCGAAACGAAAGTTGTCAATAAACGTCAAAGTAAAGTGAGCCAGAAATTGGTTCTAGTGACAGTTCGAGACGTCGCATTTGATGTGGAAGATGAAATAAATAAAATCGAATTTGAGAAATAAAAGGGCAGAATGAGAGTGAATATTTCATTAGAGTTTCTAGCGTCATTGCGAAGAAACAAGAAAGATTTAACACGTCAAATAACGGCACGTCAGTAGTCCTCTGTTGACACAGTAACAGAAGTATAGTTTGATAGTACCCAACGTTACACGTTTCCTTTTAGAGACCGCGTTTTATAATGTGACTTTTCACTGCTAAGTAGCGAGCTTTTTTATCCTCGTTCTCAACAACTTCACAGCACACATGAAAGAAACATTTTCGTTTTTTCGGATACTAATTTTGCAGTCACTTTTTCTCCCGGACACTTGTGTCGCAATTTTTATCGTACAAGATTGAGCGCAAAACATGCGACCTTCTTTTTCTGGATGAAATTCAAGTTTGTAATTTTTGTTTCAACGCTCGTGTTTATTCAATTAACGGATACGATGGAAAGCAAACAGCGTGAAATGCAAAGCAGACAAACAGAAAAGCATAAGAGTCTTATTTCATACAAATTAAACATTTGCAAACAATTAATTGTAAATCGGTGTAATTATCGAGTTAGAACCTTTCCCAGTTGGAAACTCGAGCTGAAGTCCTTGTGTGCGGAAACCAATGAACTTATATATACAGTTTCCCGCTGAAGCACTTAAATAGTTTAACCAATTTGCTCAATATTGTTAACCCTTTCAGTTCCCAATTACTTATATCAACTGAAAGCATCAATTTCTTCAGTAATATGATTTATGAAAGGAAATTTTATGATTCAATATTTGCTTGCAACGAAATCAAATTTAAACTAGGTTTAAAGGGGGTTAAGGTGGGACGTAGGTATCGACTAAATAGTCAGGTTGTTTTGAAATTTTGAATTTGAAATCTAGTAATGCAAAATTATTTATGGTTAAATTTTCAAAGTGATCCACTGACTGTGAGCTGAGATATTGAATGTAGGAATTCGGCAAAGTGATATATATAGCTATAGAAGGCATGAGTTTTTCTGAAACTTTGGAATTGAATATCTCGAGTTCGGTTCAGTGACACTTTTTCAAATTTGGCCAGATTATTTATAACAACAAGAAGAATACATGATCAAATTATAAACTTATTCTGACTTTTCTAAAAAAAAATTATTTTTAACCTTCAAACTTGCATACAAAGTCAAAAACAATTTCAAAATCAGTATCGGGTGATTGATAACACCATTATTGATAACTTGTTGCAAAATCAGCCAGAAAATGTTAAAATTAATATAATAATTCAACATTTAAAAAGTGGGTTTAACTTTTGTTTTGACTGTACCTGACGTCCCACCTAAAAGTAATAGAAATGAACGGAAAGATGATCTGCTGAATGAATTCATCGTTGAAATGACGCGATGAAAAAGTCAAGAGGCCAGAAACTCGCGACTAGTATAAATTGAATGACAAAAATAATTCGACCAGTGGCACAAAGTTCGTCTGGTTGAATTAATTTCCGACTTCTGATATAACGAGAAAGTTGCCGCGGGACTACTAACGTAAAGTATATTTGACGGTACACAGCATGGTTCAACAAAGTTGGTAGCATCTGCGAAAATACAAATTCTAACTGACAATCTCAAAAGAGCCGAAACAGTCTAATTCATTTAACATAAGTGAACAAGTTGGGATGCAACGCCGTCGAAATTCCAAAAGCATCGCGATTGATAAACTAATCTCCAGGGCAACTGCGATCTCCAACAAAAAGTGTTCTCTCAAATAAAACCATTTCACTTATTTGCGAATTTGCAATAAAAAAAACGACCGAACATTTTCGGATGCAAATTTTTTGACAACAAATAGTTTATCTCATTGGAAGGAATTTCCCCTCTGTGCTGAACAAGTTTAAGAATTCGAAATTTCGCAGATTCTCAGTGACGTAGCTCAAAGCATCAAATCAAAGCAATTTCCAATAGAATTCATGAAATTTCAAAAAGGAAACATTGTTAAATAGTGAATTTTAAAATAAGAAAAAAAAAATTGCAAGATGACTAAACTGTGCACAAATAATAAAAGACGATAAATGTGGTATGAAGGTAATGACTACATTATCGGATATGGTGCTACAGTGCGGGGGAGGGGGTTGCTGCGTGCTGGAGCAGTGTTTTCGGTATTCCAGAAGAACCAGAGAACCTCGTGATTGCGGATGCCAGTTCGCTCTGCTCCACAGAGCTGACACCGCGTGACCATCGGTATTCTTTTTGTTCCTGTCATTTTGTTCCTTCGTTTGACTAAAGCGACACCTGTTTCACTTATTGCCACGATATTGACAAGTCGTCATCCCCCGAGACCAAACCGAATCATCCGAATTTGTAAACCGCGAAATCGATACTGCGAGGATTATGGCCTCGACGATAGTCGCCAAGCCCCGAGCAACCCGAAATGATGTTGTTGCAGATGCCCCTTAAACTTACTCGTCCAAAACTTTCTCGGCTTAGCTCCAAGTTGCTTGGAATGTTACAAACTCGAGTTTCAATGATGCAAAAAAGCACGCTTGATTTCAATTATTGAGTGAAAAAAGTTGGAACAATTTGAAAAGCGAAACTTGAAATAAATTGTCACAGTGTCGTTGAACAGGTTACGATCAATCTAAGCCAATTAGAATGTCCTGTGCGTAGGTGCAATTCGTGCGAGTTGGCAGTGAAATTACTCGAGTGCTCATTAGGATTCAGGCGCGTCGGAAGAAGCGACTGACATGCGTCTGAAAGATTTATACTGGTAAACACTGATTGGCTTCTCCAGACTTTTCCAAACCCGTCACGTTGAATGGCTCGACTCAACTTCAGCCTTTCTATTGGCACGCTTTTATTGCCAGCCGAAAAGTGCTTCTTGACTAGTAGATATCAAGTTCATTGATTCGCCGGGTTCGCTTGACGGATATTGAATATAACACCTTTTACGCCAAGATGCTCATTTGAAAAGACAAACTTCAAATATCGGATGAACAAAAATCTTGAGATCTCGCTTTTCAAACTCCCCTTTCAAATCAATTTTCAATGTGATCTCATTCTAATTCTCTATTTCTTTCTTGTTCGTCGATGCAACTTTCAAAGTTTTCGTAACTTTTTTTTTTCATTCAACTTTATTTTTCAAATTCATTTTAGTTATGTCAATTTTAAAAACCTCTTTTGTCAGAACTTTAGTTTCGTGGATTTATGGAGCTGAATTTTGACTTGATTAGATTTAACGAAGTTGCGCACGATATTTTAATCAAATTAACTAACCGCAACACACTTTACTGTAAATGTTTTATCTCTAGGAGCTTTCAGATAACTTTTTTTCAGAACACCCTGAATTATTCATTGGTTTCACTAAACTCTATCTACACTGAATCTAATTCCACTTTATTATTCTACTTTTTCAGTTTTGTCTATCTCTTTTTTGCACAAAACCACTTATTTTTTATTACAAAAAACAGCTCGTAGAGAATTGTCCTAAGGTTTTGATGCAACAAAAAAGTTCCTTTCAATCTGCAAATGTACACAATCGGAGAAATAATGGAACAGCGTGACATTTTTTCCATCCAACAAAACCGTGCAGATTTTTGTTTAATTTGTCCACGTCAAAGTGCACATTAAAGGAACATTATTAGAAAATTCTGTATGGTAATGGGTTGTGAAAGAAAGTTTGTCCGTTGAGAGAAATAAAAGACGCTTGAATCCATCTTATAATTTGTTCCCTCGATAAGGCCGACTAAGATTTGTCATTTGTTTTCGGACCAAGTGCTATCTCAAGCGGAACAGTTATATTACACATTTGCGCAGTTGGCCTTTCAGGTGTAAATTCAGCTCGTCATGTGCACTGCCGACGAGTGAATCGGCAACCGCGCTGGAACAATGACGGTTTGATTTTAATCAACCGTTATAACGTTTACGAAAATTTCAGGGGGGGCGGATTTTGAAACAATATTAATCCGCGCGAGTTTGTTAAACACGAATATATGAGAACGTTGAAATATTCATCGCACGAAGTGAAACGAGGTCGCCTTTGCGATGGCGTTTCTGGTTTATAATTACAATGGTTTGCAGCAGTACAACATCTGTTAATTCAGCCCTTGATTGAATAAACATGATCCGAAGCAAATAAATTCTCAATTATGGAAATATCAAATGAAATATTAATTGATAAGAAGTCGACTCGAACAGTGAACTGATATTTAATTACAAATGAGGTACTTTCGAAACAAGAACTTTTAAAATTATTATCAGGTTTCGGTTTAAAAGCAAAGTCTTGTTTTGAATTTGTGAAATTGAATAAGCAGGAGTAAGAATTGGTTGCAAAATTGAAACCTTCGTGAGTCGTGCACAAAAGTAGTAGACATTTTAGAAAGCAATGACATAAAAGTGTTGCAACATGCAAATAACATTTGAGTTGAAGTCTGGTCAGGCTTGTAGAGCGATTTTCAAACTGTTCTTATTTGAGTGAATCGACTCGCGTAGCGTCAGCCAGCGGCTGCGATGCCGACAGGGACTCGAGTTCTGTGATATTTTAACGTCAAGTTTGTTAGTTAATTAAAACTGTTGTCTCAAATCAATGTTCCAGCAACGAAACTCAAATGCCAAAACTCAAACTTGAACTCGACGTTAACGTATTTTCTTGCACTTAAACTCCAACAAACACACCTCATTCAAATATTGAACTTTTGCAACAACTGTTGGCGCAAATCGTAACGAATTCGGTTTTGATGTCAGTCATATTTTGCGAGAGAATATTCCCCTTTAATGTACCTAAGACGAATTATGCAAAATAATTCTCTCTCTGATGTTTTAGTCCATCGATATGAACGACGACCTGTCAATATCCGTAAATGTGAGCAGAATTCACGAGTTATAGCACACTTGTATCTTTTTTTTTACAACTTTTAACAACTTTTTTTGTCTCTACTTCTATATACATCACTGCCTTTTTTGTACTTTGGCAAAGCTTCTCAAATTGAAATCCAATTTCAGTCACATTTCATTTCATAAATGAATTTCAAGCCCGGAAATCATCGTTAATTGTTTCGTGTATCCAAAAGCCTTTTTTAGACGAAAACTGCTTTTCTCAAGTGAGATACGAAATTGACTGACTAAATAACTAAGATACCTCAGGCGATGACCTGATTTTCGCAATCATAATTTCGAATCAAATGAAATCTTTTAAAACAGTAACATCCAGCTCTTTTCAAATTAAAAAAAAATCATCGTACAAATGAGTGCAAATCCTTGAACAAAAAATTACAAAAAGGTCACGAATCGCAAGTACTTTTTTTTGTTTCTTTTCTCATTACAGTTTTTTTATCTTTATGAAAGTAACAGTTTTTGTTCAATATTTCAGTATCGATTTGGTATTATATTACTCACAAAAGGACGAGTAAAAAATTGTTCTGCTGGTGAAAAAAAAAAATGTGCATTTTTGCCGAAATACAGAAACGTGTTCTCGCTTATGACACTGGTTGTTGCACCTCACAAAAGCCACAATTTTAATTAACGTTACTGTATCAGTGACGTCACATGTGCTTCTCTCAACGCAAGTGTGCACTTCGAATATGGCTTTGTGAATTGTTCTGCGTCTCACTCCATCAGAAGCTACTTTTTTTATCATTCAATCTCGATCCACCTTTCGTTCAATCGAAAAATGGTCTCTCATTTTCAGTCGCCAAAATTATCAACAATCGTTTCTAAATCCATTAAAGCAATCCTCAAATTGTATCCATTTTCATTGACACTTTTTACTCAAATTTCGTTCGATATTGTTCATCGTTGTACAGATGATTGAATATGTTGATCGAATATCCGATACCAGGAAGAAAAAAACTCAAGAAAAAAAAAACTCTACATAACTGCATTCACTTGACGTCATGATCAATAATTCGTCAAGTTTCCAATTAATCATAATTAGCGACAAACGTAATTGAATTTAAATGGCAGATATTTCGCATGGTCGGCTGTTATAGCGAGCGGTGGGTTACACAAAGCCCGATCGATTTTTCAATTAATTGTCTCGCGAGAATCCCTTTGTTTCGGCAGCTCACGCTGGGCGATAAGATTCAGTCAACGGCTGCGATATCCCATTGACCGATTTTCGGAAGAGCGTAAGCACTCGACTGTTATGCATTCGTCATCGCGATCGCATTAACCATTGCGTGAGCTTAAACGCATCTACGTAACTGCAACTACGTAATCTATCCAATACGCTTGCAACATTTCGTCCAATTATTCGTCAACCGGATGGAATTTCCAAGCAAAATCCCATGTTACATTTCCAATCCACGTATCATATCCCATTTCGAATTAGAAGTACGTCAATTCGTCATGTTTCATTAAGTCGAAAATTAGGCCAACAATTTCTACAGTAGTATCTGCAGTTACTCCAACAAACATGTATTTGAACTGAGAATGACTGTAGTTACTTTAAAAATTGTATAATTTTCAGTTTAGAAGAATTAGTTTATAAATGTAATCATGGATCAGGGGATAAGACATCGGACTATCACTTCAGAAACCCAAGTTCAAATCCTAGAGAATCAACAAAAATTTTTCAAGCAATAATGAATCGAAAGTACAAAAATTAGTGACTAAATCAACTATAAAAACAATTTCTCATTCCTTAGAACTAAAAATTTTGTTATTTTACTTTTTGGTAGAAGCTAAAACGGTTTTTTTGATGATTTGTAAATTGAACGGAAGATAATTGGAAAAATATTTTATTATCGTATCTGAATCGTAGTAGATTTAAGGCGGAATTAAATTTCAAGGGGGAACGTTGACTCGATACATAATGAAGGTGAAAACGATACGTCAATAGTGCAGCATGTCTTTGGTACAAGGGGGCAACAATAGAGCGAGTATTACGCTCCTTCTAACGTTCAAAGACTTGATTGCAAGAGAACACCCATACATGAAAACATGGAACACAGTTATATTCACTGTTTACCGACGTTGACGTACGGCAGAGTTTTCGCAAACCCATACTTTACACTACCACAAACTCTTGTATCTCCTAGACAAGTAATTTTATATTCCTCGTTCATTAAAACGCAACGAAACGTCAAGATAAAGTACCGCCTGTTTTTCAACAGATTTAAAACAAATTTTCGTCGAGATTTTTTCTAAGGATTCTATTTTTCTGATTCTTTTAAACCCTCATTAAAAACAGGGGAAACGGACTTCCTCCAACTGATCCTATTGATACTCTTAGAAAATAATGTTCGTTGTATAATGAAACGAGGTTTTTTTAAGCGAACATTTAGACAAAGTGGTTCTGTCTAGAATAGAACACGAACTTCGGATTAGCGAACGGGTATTGAAAAGAATAGAAACGCGATAAGTCGGAGAAAATGAATCCACTCAATCGGAAACTAATCAAGCTGAGCTATTACAATTGGATGAAAAAAATTGCCTTAAAGAAACTCTAAAAGAATGTTGAATCAAACAAATTGTTGATTCAACGTTGATCTTGTTTATTTCTAAACTAAACAAACTGTAAATTGTAGTTGAAAGAGCAGCAAAACGATGAGCTGCACTTTTTGCGATTCCATAAAGATGATCTGAGATTTGGTTCAAGTTGGTCGTGAACATGACCTTAGTCATTGACAATCGGGTAATTCATTTAACGCACTAGTGATGCTTCTTGTTCAATAACCGTTGTAAGAGCATCAAATAAATGTCGTTGGGATGAAAGCCCATCGGCTGAGAGATATTAATCAGCACTAAAAAGTCGAGATTGGGACGAGGTGGCTAATCTGATCGTTTTTAAACGCGCCAGGCGAACGAGAGTTTTCAATCAAAATGCACTCGAGAAACTCTCAGGATACATTTCACTTCACGAGATAACTCATAATCTTATCGTATTATGCACTTGTGTGTCATTGAACTTGTCAAGTGCGCAGGCCTGTTTGCATTCAGCGAGTGCGTCTTCATTAAGCACGTATTGCACATAGATCAGCAGCTTTCAAAAACATTGCCTTGAGCAGCGATCACGTCGTTGACATCAATGTTAATAATTCAAGACAGTTGAATGTCTCAAAAGCTCCCGCTAGTTTTTTATACATAAGCTATCTTATCGGCACATAAAGGTTATGCATCCAATAGTAGGATCAAATATTCAATAGCGTTCTCACAAACAAAATCTTTTATTCGCTTTTTTTTTCTATCACAATACTTTTTTTTGTACAACAATCTTTTGTACGCTGAATTTTGGTTTTCAAACGTACGCGAGAGTTAACGACATTTCACAAGTGAACACTCGGCCATGATCAATTGACTTCGTATGAGCTTTGAGGTGGACTTGGCAAGGGTCTAACAAGTCAACTGGTACATGGTGCTGATATCAAGTGATGTATAAGTGCACAATATTGTTCAATTTACAGCATCTGCACTGGTCGAACAACCACGTGGACTCGCTGGACAGCAACGGCGGTCTGGGCTGGCCGAGGCCCAACAGACCACGAGTTAATAGCGCCATTGATGTTGCTGGTTTCCTGTCCCAGGTAACAATAACACTACTCCTCAAACTACTCTAACAAAGCTCTGCGCCCGATTAATCAAACCGACCAGTTTAGAGCCACTTGATTACTCCATGGAAACTAGCCATCCAAACAATCCGGACAATCAATTTTATAAACAAATTCACGTTTGCACTGTTCTTTAATTAACTACTCAAATTCTAACACTTCGATGTCGAACTAAATCTCTATCTTTACCACTGAATACTTTTTTGTGTTTTCTTTCGTGATATTTTCATTTCTGTACTTCTCGTCTTTGAACTCTCAACTTTCACCGAGCAAAATTGTCGTCACTCTTTTATACACTCGATTATAAATCCAAGCGTATTTTATATTTTTCAAATATACGAACGCTCGCAAACTCCATAATCATGCTCAGAAAACTGCTTCTCGAGATATAAAACGACAATCATAAATTATTCACCTCGATGTTTAATTTTGAAGGAATATTTTCAGCGACACATGGTTGTTTATCGATTTGCTCTGAATTTGATTTTATAACTGAACAAAAGTCGTTTATGCAACGCGACCCAAGACCGGCATATTATTTATCCCTGATTTGAAATTCAATTTGTCGTTATAAATAACGATGCGCTTAACATCACGTCTGGGATCATCAACCGTTTCAAAACGGAGCACAAAAATGTTCGGTGCTCCTTTAGTCGAGGGCAAAGATTCAAGTTCCATTAAACTGCCAAAGGAAACATAATTAATGTCGTTATTTAACAATTGAGTGTATGAGCGAGTGACTTTGGAATAATTTGAACAAATTCATCTAACAAAATTATGAAAACGAAATGTTTTTGGCAAATTGTTAAGGGTTTTTTAAAACTTGTTTGTTTGTTTGTTTGTTTTTTTGGAGAAGTGAAGGAGGAAGTGTGTGATTAAGTTTGTTCTTTTCTGTGATTAAAGGAGTTCCTTAGGAGACATGGCTCGACTTCGCGCCTTTGTCGCAAGGTTCGCAGTGCAGATAATTTGCCTATGGCTTCTTGTACTCGGCAACTCGACGCTCGGCGCCCTTCTCGCGAGGACAACGCAACCGATGCCGATCAAGAATACTGCTTCCTGAACACAAATCAAGAAGACAGTGACAAAAGTGATGAGAACAAAAGACAGAATAGCTTGGAGAATAGTTCAAAGAACACAGATCTAGGGTCTATTGAAACTTGCTTCCAGCCATCATCCGCGAGGTATTGCATTTTCTCACACTATCCCCAAGAATTACACTTTTCTTTTTCATTCCTCGCACAATTTCGCGCCAATTCAATAAAAAAAAAGAGTCAACAGTTAAACAAACTATCTCAAAGAAATATAAACCATTTGAAAAACGATTTTTGAAAACCATTTGAAACTATTTTTGAACATGAAAATTATGTCAATTTGTCTGATATTTTATGAACAACCAAAAAGCAGAGTTTCTGGATTATTCAATTTAACGCACTGCATTGGCACCAAATTGTGAATCCGTCCATTTAATTTCGGTGATAAAACTTTTGAAACTCAATTTCGTAAAGTGAATTCACACGCCTTACTTTTTATGCAAACCGCACATTGATGTGATTTATTGTGTTGCCCAACAAAAAAAAATATACTAAACTCAACAAAAAAAACTATAAAAAACTAATAGAAAACAATTCGAATTCAAATCTAACATTCCATTGTCGTTTGAAAAATAACTCTAAAGGGCTTTTCGCTTCGTTTTTCGTTCCTTTTCACCGAGAAAAAAAAACAATTTAAGTTCTGTTCTGCGTACCACAGCTATAGTTTGACTGTCGAGCACTTAATATGTTGGCAAGTTTAGAAGGCCGTAAGTAAACCGTCAGAAAAGTTGTTCATTTGCGCTTTAACTGGAATGTTTCAATTACAATATCCTTGATAAAGGAGGAACGCATTTTTTTATCTAATTCAATTAACAACTTTTCTACCGCTCCAAGCACTCGAGTTACTATCTTTTTTTTTATCTTTTTCTCTACCTGAACGAGACGCTGTCAACGGCAGACGATCGCAAAATCAACTTCTTGTGCAAATTGCTTTATGCCGAAGCTGCCCTTTTTTTTCAATACCCAGCTCAGTCTATAGATTCACCCAAATTACCCACTTCCGAATCCCACGCCGATGACTCTCAAATGGTTTTGCAGCGATAACGATCGGATTTTTACCATTTTCAATGGCGATTGTTCCTACCGTTTGTCTTCATCGTCTCTATGAATCACGGTAATTTTTAACTCGGAGCAGCATATCTTTCTGCCACCCCCGTTTAAACCATTTTATATTCATATTTTGATGCGCCAGTGAAACCTGTCGTTTGAACCCACCCAACGGTCTTTTGTTCTTTCCAAACCGACCTCGAACTATGAAATTTTAACAACCTCTGCATTCTAAATTCTACCTTTTTTTTCGGCTAACCATGCTCACAAACTTTAATTACCTTTTTTTACGTAGACGAGACTATCAAAATTTTACATCAAACAAGAAAACAAAGGAAATTTTTGTTAATTACATTTTTAAACAGTTGAAAGTTTTTGTAATTTAATATAAAAATGAAAATTGAGCTTAGATGTTGGGTGGTTTTAAGAACAGGTATTTCAAAGTAGTTTTGTTCACAAGCATGAACCTGTTTTGGTATCATATTTTGTTTGATTTGAGGGTTTGTAAATAATGTAAATTTGTAAATACAAGAAGTAGTGAGAGGTATAAAAAAATACTTTGAATTTAAAGCGACGGTTTGGTCGTGTCAGTGATACTCACTCGGCTTTTATTTATCCCTTCCTTAGAGAGTTCGTGGCAAACTCGTCGTCCCTGCTGGCTCGAAAATTCGGCGGATGGCGAAAGGTCGCCGGAAGTCATGAATATGTTCGCTGTCCGGTACGCCAGCCGGCCTCTGTGGATGAAAGGTAACACGATTAAACTCAATTCTCGGCTCATCTCGCAATAACGTCCAAAATTGTTTCTTTTACGACTGGTTTTGATTTTTTTTTGATCCTTTGTACGTCGTGCTTTTCAACTACCAGAAATAATAAAACAAAAACCTGCATTGTAAAACAAATTCCGTCTTAATAAAAGTGTCTTTTCAATTTGTATAAATGAGCGTGTTTTCTTTTGGTTCTGTAACATTTGTATCGTGCTTTTTTTGTTGATTTGTACTGGTGTGAAAAACAGGCCGACTAAGTGGGTTAAACGTTTTTCAACGTTGTGCTTTTCATTGAGCCGCAAAACGTTCCATCAAACTGCATGCACGCATCGGCTAACGGGCAAATTAATTTTTGATTACACGGTCGGTGTGAAAATCATAACAATTTACATCCACTGGCAATGCACAGCCTTCAGCGCAAACTTTTTGCTAATGTTCAACTTTGTTTGTAATCAACATTGTTGCACTTCATTGACTTACCAATTAATTAACTCGGTTGTCGATCAATGAATCAAATTATTTTCGTTATTACACCAATTTATAAGGCACTTATAACAAAAGTTAAACGAAGCAGTAATCAAGAGATTTGTATTCAGTTTCGCCTGAAATAATCAAAAAATCAAAAACATTGACTTTCACTTCTTCTCTATTAATTTTATGTAATCAAATTGGTCAAATCTATCCTGTGAATACTTTTCTTTTTCAAAATAATTCAGAATAAGACAGTTGAAAAAAAAACGTAATCTCAAATTGGACCTAAACATTTTATGAACTTAATTTAAAAAAAAAAGTTGCTGAAGGTTGTTGCAAAGTTAAGGAACGGCGATTGCAGTAAGTATTGTTGGAGTGTTAGGTGTTACAGGCGTTCGTGCGAGCCCGACGTGGGAAAGACTCGACATCACGTGCACCATCACCACAGGCTGGACGCGGAGCTGCATTCGCAGAGCTGCGACACCGCGATGCGACCTGAATCGAGCAACGTGGAGGTCCACTTTGGACTGCCAATTCTAAGCATCAGCGAGCCAAGTCCGCCCGAGGAGACGACAAATTGCGTCGACAAGTATTTGTAGGAGTTGCTTACCGAGGACTTCCCCAAGGAGATCCTCGTTTGATAAATATCCACGATGTATCGCGTCGAACATCCGTCTTATCTCCGCCTCATACCCAGATAGCAAACAGCGTTACTGCATGCGCATGCACGCTACAAACTTTACAACATATTTGCTCAACGTTTGCAGCATGCCATGCGACTTTTTCGACCAACTCCCCAGTACGAGTCTGGACTAAGTTCTTTGCATGTCAACGGACGTAAAAATTTTGTTTGTTTGTTTTTGTTTAATTTGAATCTTTTTGGATTGTAGTCGTGTTACACTTTTCGAACAAGCTCCCATCGAGGGAAAATCAACAAAACTCCTCATCTACCAACGGGGAGAAAAGTGTGTCAATTAATCTTGTATAATTCGTAATGTCAGTTTTTTATACACTTATAAGAAAAACGTTGTAATGAATGTACGTAATAAGGGCAAAACCAAAATAAGTGTCAGTTAATATGATTCGTCCGCTGGACGAATGTTGTGATATCTAATTGGATTCGTGTTTAGACAGAAAACGAGCTGCAAACTCGTCGAGAATTCATTGTTAAAGTTAAACATTAGACGTGTAAAATAATGTGTATTTACATGTTCCAAACTGTCCTTAAAGTCGACCAATCAGATGAAGGTAAATTCCATTTTGTACGTAAGGAAAAACAGACGAACAAAAGTGTAACGCGAAATTGCACATGACATGCATAAGAACACCAATTGTTTTTTTGTATCTCCTCGGTCTCTGTTTCGAATGAGATTTCGTGTAATATATTTTTCCTTTCCAACTGCACACGAGTCAATACAAATTTTACAAAGGTCTAATATTACATGAAAAGTGTCGATTTATCTGAGTGTTTAAGCCTCTTCCCAATTTTGTAAATATTGTAAATATTTAACCGATTTACATCCGCATGTACAACCCTTCAAGTTTAGTCCTCCAGTTGATTTTAATTTTTAAAATAATTATAAGAAGTAAGGATCGAGGCTTTTATCAGAAAGACGCGCGCAATTGACTATCTGGGCTGACCATTCATCTTTTATCGACACAAAGTCGAACGTTCAAGGACTTTTTGTCGACGAAAACTAAAATCGTTCATGCAACAAGGTGTGATAAAACGTAATTTCATACTTTTATCCGAGTTACACCAGATGAATCTAGTTTTTTGACGCAAGAGAGAAAATAAAATTCATACAAAAATTGTAACACGAGTAGATGCGCGCGAGAGCCTTTATATTTTCACGAAGAACATCTATGAAATCGTGCAGCGGTATATTTTTACATCAACCTAATCACATGACAGATGTCGATGTCAATTTTTCACAACAAAACAATCAACTCGAGCAAATATTTTTTCAATTTCAGTCGAATTTCGCTACGATTTTTGTGTCTTTTTTTTCAAACTTTTGAAAATGCGCCACAACCGTACCTATGCAATTCGGTTTTCAAATCTCAAGAATAAAAATCTTGTCAAATCTCAGAGTAAAATAACCAAATAGAAATAATAGAATAACTGCGAGCTGTGTGTTGAGTCCGATGAGAGTTGCAACGTAACCTGAGATTTCTCCTATCCGTCTATCTAATTCTGGAATCGGTAATTCAACACTGAGATTTCGTGTGGAGTTTCTATAATCACCTGGTGACGTCACAGCTGTCTTGGTTTCCCGTCGCGTTTGGGCAAAAAAAACGACAAGAAATACTCGCTACACTCTCTTTCTCCGTTTTCCTATTTTATGACGCCAAATTTACTATTACGACGTCGGTCACGCGATGTAAATGACTTCCCGCGGTGAAATTTACTGTTGGCTTGAAAACCAGTGTGTATCTCCTCCTGCACACTGTTTCTTGTCAGCACCAATATAGTAATTGCAAAAAAAAAAACAAACAAACAGAAATATTGCAGTTTCAACACTTTGGTTTGCAATTTTTCATTATTGATTATTGACAGAAAGAATACAAATAACGATTTCAAAGATATTTTTCAATCGAGATGTACATTATTTTACACTTTTCTATCCATATTTCCTATTCCAGAGTACGTGAAGCGATTTTGCGCCAACTGAATGCTTAAATGACATTGTAAATATGGAATCATAATTGGAACGTTTTAGAGCGTATAGTTAGACTGCGAGGGAAATCGTGAAATCCTGACTTTGCATTGTATATATTGTACAGAAAATGGATATTTTACTAAAAGGAATGCAATTAGCGTTTATGTAAATTGGAAAGCATCTAGTGAAGTGTTTGCTGATAGTTTAGGTCTTTGGCGAGAGCAAGACAGAAATGCATCGATCCGGTTGAATGAAACCCGATATCTGGTTAAAAATGCAACGAACAATTCTCTATCAAAATAGAGTCAACCTGCAAAACAACATTCAACATTCTACAAAAAAATAAATAACAAAATTAGAAACTAGATATCAAAATAACAACAAGTTCAAAAGTTCAACAATTGTTCATTCCATTTTCGAACCGAATCAGTTTTCATTAAATCTGAGAGTAAAAATGAATGTAAATAAAAACAAAATTCTAGTGTGAATGAAGTTGAGCGATCAGATGACAAGTGCATTAAATAAACAGTGCAAGATGTTCAAAGTTAGAGCGAAACATTTTCAATTTTTCTCTTTTTCGCTTCTACAAAAACGACCCATTAATTTTTCAGTCACGATTAAAATTTGTCCAACTCGTAATTCCACCTGGATTAGCAGAATTTGAAAAAGGGAAAGAAGCGCGAAATGAAAAATAGCACTTCTGCAAATACCAAGCGAAAGACCTTGCGTCACACTCAATTATTCAAAATTGTATTACACCGCGGCGTTTCGATTAAAATAATAATCTGACATTTATTTCGTAACAGCTTTTCGTGTAAGGGAATCGGAATGTATAATTTAATTAAAACGGCGTCGTTCACTTTGTTGAATTCAAATGGCGAGATGACGTATAACCCCTGTCCGAAGGGCGGATTTATGCCCGGCGAAAAAAAAAAACCAACTGTGGAGAATTTTTTCCCCCCGATTTATCTTTTTTGTTGGAAACAAAAGTTTTTAAAATTGATAAAGCCTATGAATTTCATTTGAATCGCTCGCGTCACATTATAAGTAACAGAGATAAGTATACGGTCAGCCGTAATTCACAAGATAATACAATGCCTCGTCGGCTATACTGGATGATGAATTTTTCGGACAAAACGATACAAAAGAATTATTACCTGAGGGTTACTCGAACCCCAGGCAGATTACGTCGTTAAGAATATCGTATATGATTTTGAGCAACTTGAAAAATCACTCAAAAATGATTATCAATCAAATATGTTCTTTTTTTTCCCTTCGTTCTTTTTTTCCCCACAAAAATTAATGTCAGAACGGTGGAAAATCATTGATCGGTGACACGGTTGCCTTTTAATTGACATTTTAATTTTTCGTTCGACGCTTACACCGATCCCAATAATTGAGTTATTTTTGTATCGATACAAAAAAGGTGACAAAATTATCTATAAAATAGTCCAATCCAAATGTCAATGAAAAAAACAACTTTACTGTTATTTTAATTTGAATTGTAAAACTTATGAGAAAAGTTTCAAAAAAAAAGTTTCGAAACCGACCAAAATTTCACTGCCATGAAAGTCATGACCGGTCGAAAGGAACGGAACAAGTTTAGCAAATTTGCATATCGATTGCCATTATCGGTTGATATTTAAAGCACTTGCTCGGATCGCTCAAAAACGAACGCGAAAAACTATTATAACGAAAAAAAAAAAAAACTTTAATCCTTATCGGGAAATATTCTTTGTGACCTCGTCTGCATACTGCGTATGCGAAGACAGCAGCGATTCTGGGAACAATGGAACATATCTGCGAGCGAAGAAGAATCCGGGGAACGGAAAAAATGCGAAACGAATATATATATGCAGCGGAGAATGCAATCCCTGGAAGAGTTCAATTTCGGCGCGAATAAAAAATATCGCAACAGTATAAAGACTGTTAATATCGCGGATCAGAATAAAAATCTGCCGTAATGTCCGGAATAAAAATTGTCACGTAATCGCAATAAAAATGCGCAGCGTATAAAACGCCCGGTATTGCGTTCCCCTGCAGCCCGACTGTGTAACATCAAATTAAAATAACAAAATTGAAAAAAAAAGGGAAAAATTCGATGAAATATAGAATGTAAGTGGAAAAATTTGATTATCGCAATCGGGCAAAATCGTGACGCACCCCGGCGCGCTCTTGCAGACTTCTTACGTCCACAACGGCATACCTTTTTGACATAATTATAATTATATATTCATATTATCGACGTATATATCATATCATGTTAACGCCGTAAGTTAGTCTTACATGTTTATATCGTAAAGGGATTGATGGTGCCTAAATATAAGTTACAACATTGGCGGACTATTCGACCGTTTTTCTACTTTTAAAATTGCCTATTTTTGCCCCCTGCTAGAAACCAATCGAAATAGTTGGCTCGAGAGGAGCGAAAGGAGAATTCGCTCAGTTGAGAACTGCAAAAATGATGAAATTAGACGGCGAGTCCAATTATTTCGCGTATATATTGTCGGGGCGAGTTACACAATATATGAAACTTTTACAATGTAACAATTCCATCAATATATCCAACTTGTTTGATAATGTACGAATAACGACCCAGTTATCCTACATTGCGAGCTATAGAATAAACAATAAACTTAGGAGGGAGCAAGTGGAATCGAGTGCGTCCGGCGAAACAGAAGCTTATTGAACTTGAACTTAATTGGCGCGTCGACAGTTTGATTGTGGATTCGCGACGTTAATTTTGAGCTCATCTGCGAGTTGCGGTTGAAACTTGTCAAATGACCGAAGGTGAGATCAACAATTCAACATTCAAGATACGCGAACGAACCCCTCAAAAGCCAATCGATATTGTAACCTTAACTCTTCGCAGTATTAAATGTATATTGCTGTATTTCCAAGCTCATTGATCAGTTTCTTGTCTCGCAATACTGCTTTTATACATCAATTGGTAATTGTCGCACAGTACAACGTACATGTTCATCGTGTCAAGAATATCCGCGAGTGAGGCGTTCGAATTTCAAATACATTTTTGAATTACAAGAATATTCAAGAATATATCCTGGTTTTAGTTGGATACAAACTATTTTTTAGTTAGACGAAACTTTGTATTCAGAGTTCACTTGAGAAATAAAATTGAATTCGTTATTCTCGTTTGCTATAAAACTGAGACATTTTTTTTTTATTTTGAACTGTTCCATCCTTGTCCTAAATCCTGAAATTTTATTTTCATCAATTTTTCAGTGATCGAAATTGGTCTTGTCTTGACTAAAGCAACTGTTAAACTTAGGCATACTTTCTGACGAACTTGTGGACCAAAACTATTCTAAAAATATCAACAATATTTCAAAAGGGTATCTTTACACCAAGTTTAAAAGTTTAAACAAATAATCGTTTTTATAAGTTATGTTTCTAGACGAGTGAAAAGTTTAGAAATTGTTCAATTACAAAAAAACTGTTCATTGTAATAAAACTCCAAAGAAAAATAACGACTACTGACAATTTTGCGTCTCGCCGAATCAACATTCATGGGAAAATCAATTCAACTTTGTACTTTGGATTAGCGAGGAAATGTTGATGAAAATCACAACCATTTTAATTCTTGCTGAAATTGGATTTCATTGTTAATCGTTTTACGCAATTCTCGTTTGAATAACCTAATTAAATGGGCGTCACAGTTCAACGTTTATTGTAGAAATAACTTTACCCCCATCTGTCAAAACAATTTCCAAGGTTGAACGAGTTTTTCTTCGATTGGGGTATTTTTGTACGTTCTAAATCGAAAAAGAAAAGCGTTCGAATAAGAATAACAACATTTTGGTTCCTCAATTTGAATCTAATCAAAATCTTCAATCATTATTTTATTGGAAAGTAGCTTTATCCCGAAAATTGAATCCAATTAAAAAGAAATCAATTAGAAATTGATAAAAACGAACTGATTGAATTTGTACGATATTGAACATTGATCTGAACAAACTGAAATTGAAATAACTTACGGAAGAGTTATCAAGTATCTTTTATTGTCTTCCCTTTCAACCGAGCTACAACAAGCACAAGATCAGAATTGAAAAGTTGTCCTCTTATGATCCTCTTTTTTCAGATTACAAAACGTAACATTCTTCCAGGTCTCATTCCATTGATCTCATTTTGTGATTCGTGACGACGAAATAGCTTTTGACGACCGACAAAACCAACCACCAATCACAGATTCATATCAGATATGAATTAATTTGGTCTGACAAAAGTTGAATTTCTGATGTCCGACAATCGAAGGGACGCTGATATTTTTAGACTCATCAAATTTACGTCAGTTTCATTTCTTTTTGTATCACTTAAAAAATCAATGTCGTAAATTTTCAATTTTGAACTAAAATCATTTTTATAATTCCTTCCTATTTCCCTCTCTTTCTATTTTATCTCTCTGTCTAACTTCCAATGACCAATTTTCGTCGTGCAAAAAACTGTACAGACAAGTGTAGCACAAAACAAATGTAACTTTCTTTTTCTATCGAACCATTTTGCCGGAAGAATGTAAAAAATTTAGCCCGCAGATGACACTATTCAGACTTTTCAGCCAAGACTGAGAGAGTCATTAAAAACAGACGCCAAGGAGGTGTGCTTGTTATCGTGATATGCAACTCGACGACTTACATGTAATGTCCACGTAAACTTGTGTGAAACGAGAAACCTTCTAACAGCGTCTAATTAACGTACATAAAAATTTTTTATGTGTCGCTGGTTAATACTTGCGACAACTTAGATTACGTTATGAGATGCGACGTTAAAATAATCACGGATAAAGGGTGACTGTAAATAATTCAATATCGTATTCGAGTGTAAAGTTTGGGATGTTAGAAAATGATCGTTTTGAATTCACTTATTGGGCAAGGCAAAAGTTTTACCATCCAAATTTTAGATGTTACAAAGGTCATAAGTTTCGTTTTCGAGTGAAGCAAATTAAATTTGGAACAATTTTTCTAGAGTTTTAGCATTTTTATGAAATTAGAGAACAAGAAACATGGAAAGAAACTGGTTGGTAAAACTTTTTCCTTCGTGTTGTTGCGAATAATGTATGTTGCTGTATATTTGATGAACTTCATTTACGAGATCTATTTTTACTGCTGTTTAAAAGTAAAATTACAGTCGTAAACGTTACGTATTCATCTTGTTCGTGTGGATTGTTAAAATAATCCCAGATGTAACGTGTATCTTACATAAAATCGAGCCTTGTTCTATAATTAAAATTATCATTACAACAGCGACAATTTTGAATGTAAATAAAATTAACTGTTAATCATCTTAGATTGTCATTATCTACTCGATGTAAACATCAAACGTGTACCATTAAAGTCGCATCATTTATTAACAATAGATTACAGTTATCAATGTTATCTCATAGCAACCTTAATAAAACCTATTTTCATGATCGAATTCGCTGTATTTGCTTTTATCCCATTACAAGTCCTTTGACGATCAATTTTTCATTTATACATTTTTTATTTTCCATTTTGAATATCTCGTCCTTTTGATATTCGAACGGTTCGCCTTCTTGAAATTTTTATTACAAAGCCAAATTGAAATAGAGATGTTATAAAATTTTCAACCTGTCAGTCTAGTCTGAAAATATTGCAGAAGAATTTCAAGTCCAAAACTAAATTGAATGCAACATTTCAAGAAAGAATTTTGTGGCTTCTATTTTTATAGATGTTTTTTACTTTGGCCTAGTGATCTTGTACAATAAATTTGTATTATAGTGAACGGCCTTGGAAGAGGTTACAGAACATATTGATTACGTTGTGAACTCATCAATTATTCAAGTATCCACTCAGTGATATTCAGTATTGCATTCCAGTTTCTTGCATGAGTTACCCGAATATATTGGGTCAAGTTATTTCAGATACTTGGATCATAATTATTATTTTTCTCAAGCTTTAAAGAGACTTTTTTGTTCATCTCTTTTTTCAATTGCATCTCAGTTTAATAACTAATTCAAGTTGCAATTAAATTTCTACATTATATGCATAAATGTACAAGGTATGTGAAAACATCACACAAAAAAGTCGTTAAGCTTCGTAAAATTATATATTTTGATCACCAAAATCTATTTACACATTCGTTAAAATCATAATGACGAAATAGTTTCGATGTCAGAAGAAGAAGAACGCTTTGAAATATTTACAAGATATTTACAGCTAGAATAATGCACTAGGATTGTTGGCAAAAATACAAATTTCACGTAGACACTAAAGACATCTAGTTAATGTATGAAATAATAACAAGATTCCATCTACTATACAAAAAATAGATATCCAATTTGTGGGTGTGTTTTGTTGCACACAAATTGCACGCGTATTGCAATAGAGCACTTTGCATTTCACACTTGTGTAAAACGAGGAGACAAATACGCTCTTGACAATTTGCACATTTTGCTAAGAATAAAAAAGTTTGCCGTGACCTCTTGCAAAAAAGTTTGTTCCAATGTTCGTCGCAAGACAGGGTCTTGAATTTTTTTTATATTGCATCATGAAATCAGTTTTTATAAGCAAAATTTCAGAGGCACTGGCATCAATTTCTTTCTGGCAATCACAAATGGTATCTCAAATCATAGATCTCTGTCATTCACAAACTTACAACTAAAAAACGTTTAATTTTGAGATACAATTTTCAAAATTTCATAATGTTTTTGCAAATACAAATGAGAAAAGAACATTCAAGTATTGTTTCAATGACACGAGATCGTCCTCAGGATGAATTTGTATTTTTGACATTATATTGCCGCATCATAGTGAGCTACAATGCAAAGATCGTAATCTTGAAAATGAGATCGCAAGTGGTATCTGCGAGTATTTGTACATCTTTCGTAATTGGTTTTTCGTAGATAAGGACTACCTAGAATGTAGCTTTAAAATGGGTCAAGGAAACTTATATTTCCTGTTCAACTCTCCTGAAACTTCACATCCTCAGAGACCTCTGAAGAAGTTGCGTCAATCTTTGTACTACAACTCAGTTCAGTTTCGTCTGAATTTCTACTGGTTTCATGACTAGAAATGATTTCATCAGAGTTCATATCTTGTCCTTCGTCTTTAGCTTTTTGGGCCTCAACTAATTTCTCCCACGGATCCTCAAAGATGAATTTCGGATTAAAATAAGCCGAAATATCAACGTTTCTCTGAAAATAATAAGATACAAATATAATTGTGTCTACTTTGAATTTTAGATTTACAACAAAAATTGTCCCAACATATTGAACAAAATCTGATTCTTTTTTTACAACTGAGTTCTAGTGTTTGTTTTTTCATTCTGTTTGTTTACAATTTCAACTGTCAAACTAATCGGACAGTTTGTAACGAATGTAAACAAACTTGCACGTGCGCGTCCAGAGTCGTTAGAAACTCTGAAAATTCAATTAAACCATAAATACCTTGGACTGATTGTGACGATAGTTTCGTTGGAACGAATTGTTTTGAGTGAATCCAGGCATTCTGTGGCCATGATTGCTTTTGTTTATTCTGTAAGGGCTATGCGGACTATGTTGATTATTGAACGATCGTCCACGACCACCAAAGTCATTGTACCCGCCCGAATTCCGCCACTTGTTTTGATAGTGAAACCTCCTGTTTTGAAATCCCGACGGTGAGCTTGATTCCAATGGAATAAAATTTCCATCCTGGGGTAAACATTGGTTCTGTTGCTGATTATAATTATTATAATTCCCTCTTCTTTGGTTACCAAAACCACGATTTCCAAAGGGTCTATTCATCTTGCACTGCTTTTTCTCCTCCTCTAAGTTTCAGTTTTTTCTTTTCTACTCAATCAAAACGTTGACACTGACAAATTCGAGTCCAAACATTAGGTATTAGGATTAAATCCCTCAAGCGGACATTGTTTGTTTTCAACATGGCGGCCTAATGGTCAGTGGCGCCACTGGCGGTGGTGGTAAGTACTAAGAACTTCTTTACCGACCTTGCTGACCTTACCGACCGATAGTAAGGATGTCAAGTTTAATTTAATTAAATAACATTTTAAAATTTGGTCTTTTGTGAAAAAAGATTCTGTAAATAGTTGAAAAACCAACAAAAATAAACAAAAATGACATAAAACAAATCTTACCGCCATCCAATATGAAACTCAATAGTTGATTCAAAGATTTCGGCCCTGTTGGATTTGTTTTTAATTTGCATTTCATTTTTGAAATTGTCAAGTTTCATCAAGAAGTATAACACAATTTCAAATCCTGCTATCAAGCGGTAGTTGAGTTTTGCGCATAACACTTGCGCATGCGCAGGTTATCGCGCGAATAGCGCGTGGCTCGTGGAAGTTGGCAGCGGCGCAGGAGAGCTGAGAGTTTGGTGGAGCTCTTTGGAGCCGGTTGTGCGACGAGTGCGTGGACCAGCGTCGGCTTTTCAGTTGGCGGCCGCGAGCGATGGGCGACGAGCCGCGTACCTGTTGCTCCCACGCCAATAAACGTGCAACAAATTTGCATCCGAGCGTCGAGTCGTAAGAAAACAGCGAGCGAAAATAAAAAGAAAACAGCAAAAG
The DNA here is from genome assembly GCA_020615435.1 of Telenomus remus. Classification (NCBI taxonomy): domain Eukaryota; kingdom Metazoa; phylum Arthropoda; class Insecta; order Hymenoptera; family Scelionidae; genus Telenomus; species Telenomus remus. The sequence goes on from CM036337.1 coordinate 14,374,668, forward strand.
CGACGAGGAAAAAGTTGTGCACAAATCGTGAGGAAGAAAAACAAAGTTTCGCAGAGTTAGATGCGACAGAAGTCGGGCTGATATGGTGTTGGTGCGAGTGAGTTAGTGGTGTTTTGCGACGCTTGAACGAGTATCGCCATGGGGATAGTTCACGGTCGCGAGACGGAGAGTGAGCGCGAGAACGATGGCGCCCACCAGAAGGACTTGTTCAAAAACGTCAAGAAGAACTTTCCGCAGCGACAACCGAGTTTGGGCAGCGGCAGCCTCAGCCACACCAGGAGCGCCAGCATGCGCTCACCGCACCCCAGACAACCCATGCCAGACGCCGTCGAACTCGAACGTAGATTTACCAAAGTTTTGGTAAGCTTTTTTGCAACTTTTCTCCATCATTTTTCCTTTTCCAAACAACTTTGTCCATTTCATAAACAACTTTCTTGCGATTATACACAACTTTTTTTTGTTAGTAAACAAACCGGAAAGATAACAAACTGTTTTGACTTTATTTTAACTTTCAATGTTATTTGAGTTTTAAAACTGATGCAACAAGTGATTTAAAGGTAAATATACAAGTTAAAAAACATCTGTCAAGATAGACTTTGTTATTTTTAGATTTTTTCCCGTCAGGATTTCTGTGACGTTCGCTGATATTAATTTTGAATTCTGCTAATTTTCAATTGTTTTTTTGCAGTCAATCGAGTAATAAATTTCACTTTCAAAATGTCACAACATTTTGAGTGAAGAAAAAGCAAACGAAGCGGAAAAATGAGCACAAAAAAGTGTGTCTAAAAAAGCGTCTAACGATCATTAAATGTGTTTTTGATTGTTAGAAAATTGATATTGTTCTTTGAAAGCAATTCTAGTGAATCGATGAAATTGGATTGTCATAAATTTCTGACTGATAAATACCAAATCGGGACTAGATCTTGTTGCAGTGATAAAACGCGATAGGATCTTTGCATTGTAAGAATTCGCAGCGATTGGTTATCTATAGAGCGAGGGATATTTGAAATTCCACGAGTTATTTACGTTGAAGTTCAATTGTACAAATCGGCACCGAGTTGAACGTCTCGGAGTTGAGATAATCATGAGTTAATTGTCTCCTCTTCGATTGTGCTCGGTGAGAGATTCCAAGTGCGCACAAGTCCAAGCTAAACAAATTCGCTAACGAGAAGCTAATTAATATTCCCATGAGCAAATCACAGGTTGTCAATAGCACGTCATTATGAGCGCCAATTTGATATTGCAAAATGTCACATTACCCGACAAAATAACCGCAATTAAAAAGACATCGTTATCATCGTCATTTCCACGATTTTGTTATTTCCTACTTTTTCTGGTCTTAATTTTTTTCTTCATAATTGATTTGGTTCCAGACCATTGACTTATAAACACAATTGATTTTCACTTTTTTTCACTTCTGGCTTTTTTTTTGTTTTCATAATTCAAAGGTTAATCATTGCAAAAGGAAGTGAAAAATTTAGATGAATTGAAAAAGAGAGATAAAAAAACGAGTACGTCATGCTTGTGGTCACAAGTACACCACTGTTGACATTCGTTTCGCTTTTTTTCCAGTGTAAACAATTTAACGCTTTGTAAGGAACGGCAACTTTTTGCAATTTTAGTTTGAACTGTGGAACGTTGTTTTTGCAGATACTGCACATGAGTCGAGCGATAAAATCGTCATCGCATTAATCGATTATCAATAACAATGAAAAATTGTAATAAGCACAAGTGACAGAGCCGGCCATGCTGATACGACAGCCGTCCGCATACAAAATTGCAATTAACTCGTCGTATCAGTGCTGACTCACTCGTTCCGTTACAACTGCAAAAGTTTTTATTTATCTTTGTCTGAAAATAAACGTGATGTGTTACGACGAAACAAAAAATTCCTCTTTTACAAAAAAATCATAAACAAAAACAAAAAAAAACTAAAACTCATGAAAGAAACTTGTTAACATATATTTTATCTTGTTTTGTTGTAAAATTAGTTTTTTTACGTTTTCTTATTTTCATATTTACATTAACGTTGTATTATCAAATTAATTTTTAACATTTTTTTTGTTAAAAATGGTTAACAGAATAAGGTAAAAAGATAGAAACAAAAATATATTTTCTAGATGGTTCGTTGAAGCGAGGAAAAATGTTTAAGATTCCGTGTTCGAATGTTAACACGCAACGCAGGGATTACGATTACGTCCTCATAATCATCGGAGCAAGAAGTGAATGCGACTTTCTATACAATGTATATAATCTATATATAATTAATAGTCGATGCTGACTGAGTTCAATTTCTCTGTTTTGTGTCACATGGAGTGACCTTATTCAAAACATAAATATAAGTGCCAGACGTGAGATCTGCTGATTTACTGGTTTACTGATTGAAACCAATTTAACTTTCTTCCGCCTTCAATCAGCTGATATTTTTCATAACAATAATAATAACTTAGAAACAACTTCATGTCAGTCATTTTTCTAATTGCTAAAGTATGTTTCATTCTTTTATTCAGTTTAGAAACAATCGAGTACAAATTTATAAAAAAAGTCACAAACTAAAGTAAATAGAAAAAGATAAAAAAAGTTTTTCCTGACTTTGACCATTTTCATCGTTGATAAAAGGATGACGAGGTTGTCGGTGCGCAAAAGGCCAGCAGCCTTGGGACTCGCGATCCACGCATTGACATTAACATCAGTGGATTGCAATTACAAAAAAATTTCAAAAACAAAACAAATTTTTGTCCTACATGACATGGAATAATGTAGGATAAGGAAAACAAAGTCAACAGAGAAGCGCTAAAAGGGAACTAAGAGAACTAAAGAAAAGAGGGAAAAGTTTTGAAGTCAAGATTGGAGTCATAAATGCATGAAAATAATTTGCAATCCGGCAAACATAATTCACGTGTTTGAGAAGACAAATGCCGGTCTTAAGAAGTCGGTCGTCTGACTTTGAGACGGCAATAAATAAAGGACTCGGATATACTTGTTTTCATTGTGTAAAGCTGAAGGGAACATTGTGTAGTTGAATGTAATCGTTGATTTAGCTTGTACGGATGAGTTCAAAGATTGCGAATATTCAGACAGCAAAATGCTGTCCGTCTGCCCCGGCGCGGACCACCCGTTATGGCTCACCGCCGGCAAAAGGTCATCCGCGCTTTGTCTGTGCGTCACGTGAAAGTGTCTCTAGCCTAGATTCCTATCATGCAGTTGCTTCCATACCCTCTTTACCTTCCAATTATATCGGCAATTTCAATTTTTGCATCTCATCCACTTTCTTGTAACCTATTAGGTGCACTTTGCTCCACGTCGAATTTCATCTTTCTCATCTTAAATAACAAACTTCGCGAAATAACAGCACACTGTAATAAACAATTCAAACTTGACATACCATTCTGTAACGTACGCGTCCAGAGCTCTTATTAGAGTACCCACAAGGCAGCTTTCTAAAAAGTAAAAAAAAGTCAAAATACGTTACATAACCTCCAAAAACTCAAAATTGGTTTTTTGAATTTGTGTTTCTTTGAAAATATCAACTGTGAGGGCATATTTCTATGTGAAATTTTGTGCTCTTTTCAATTCTGATTATAAAATAATCAATTTGTTATGTCAAGGTTGTATTTTTTGTTATCATTAATTTGAAATTGATTCTTTAATGAGAATTGCTTCACCACTTTCAGATTCAATGAAAACTGTTAGTTCAACAGACAATGTTTCCAGGACGATCGCAAACAATTGCAACCAGTAGCGTATTGACTTTGAAAACACATCGCTGTTATTAATAATACATCCGGCAGACATATCGGCGACTGCGTGTCGCAGTTTCTAATTACCGGTTACACAATTTCAGCCTGGCAAACGATGTTTCTTATAAACACTGCACACTTTTAATGCCCTCTTCTTGTTTCACCATTTCATTTCAAAGAGATCTTTTCATAGTGCCGACCTTCGATTGTCCGGACCTCGTCACAATCGCGTATTAGAATATTCAAATGTATTCATATTTTTACTACTTTGATAATCTCCAAAAATAAGTCTTCGATTTCTTTTAGTGGAATTGATTTGAATCGATCATTTCACAAACCATAAAACGTTAAATACAAAAACTAATTTTAAAAAAAACATTTACATGCATTTGGAAAACGTTGAAAAGTTTTTAAAAAGTCAGAAATTAAGAAAACGAGTAAAAAAGTTGGAGAAGAGTTAAAAAGTTGTAAAAAGAGTTAAATTTCGGTTCCGGAGAGAATCTAACAAAGCTGAATCGCCATTATCTCGCGGTCGTTGGAGGAATAATTTATTGTGCGGATCAGGTCTGATTGATATCAGCGCCATGAACGCGCCATGGGCCTTGGCTCGCAGCTCTCGCGCGTGAACTCGTGCCAGCGTGGGCGTCTGCCTCGGCAACAACTTTTCCCCGCTTCTGTCGTCCTGATACCGACTTTCTTCAACTTCTCATTCGCCTTTTCGCTCAACCTTCAATCTCCCTCGCTGCAATAATTATCCTTTGTTTCTCGTCCGGAAAATCAGTCATTGGGAAAATTCAAACGATTTACATGGGTCTCTCAGACTAGAAATCGCTTTGATCGAGTTAATTCACGAGGAAAAGTCGGTCTCGTTCCATGTCAAGACAATTTGCAAACAAGGGTGAAAACAAAACACTTTTTATCGTCTTTTTTTAATTAAAAAAGTTAGATAACAAAGTTGTGATGAAAAACTTTGAAAAAAAAATAGTCATGAAAAAGTTTGTTGTCTTTGCAAGATGGTTTAGAGTGGAAGCTCATAGTGGCTCTTTTTATGTATTTGCAAATCGTAACTATGACAAAGATATTAAAACGCGAAATATGAGACTAGAATGTTTGGATAAGCGAGTAGTAGCTGAGACGACAGGAAACAGAATGGAGCCACTGAGACAGCGAGCATCGACAAACAGACGAAGAAGGGCCTCTTTGTTTGAACCGTCGTCTGTTCCTTATAATGCTCTCTAGTTCGCTGTGACTATGTGCAATTGGACAGCCTAATTTCGTCATGAGATATGATACTCTGGCGTAATTAGCTTCCCATTTCATATCTACTCGTTTCATCCAAACTTCATTCTTCAAAACAATTCTCACGATTTAAATTTTCATTAAAGATACAAACCATTTAACTTAATAATCAAAAAATGATCAAATTCTTACAATCAATGAGAATTTAATTTCAAGAAAATGTTTATCGTGTCATTTTCACTTTCTTTAATTGATTTTAAATTTGATATTGTTATCAATTGATTGATTTGATTTTCAATTGTTTGCTGCTTGTTTTTCTGTTTTTTTTCACTGTGATTTTTCGTGTGAAAAGAAGTGTCCCATAACAAGTGAGGACAATTTAAAACTTGGAGTTGTTATTAAGAGAGAATTAAGCCGCGGTTATTTTTAGTTTGGAGAAGTGCGGGAGAAAAAAGTGCGTCGGCTATTTCAGCGATGAAAAGCGACTCGCGTTGAGAACTAAAAGCCAAGAGCTAGGGATTTCGAAACACAAAATGAACCGTTTGATCAAATGAATTGTTCAGATAACTATCTCGGCACTGTAAATCCTATTATCCGTTGACTAATACCCGCAATAACCAATCAAAAAATAAAGCCCCAATGTGTGTAATCGATAATTGCTTGCAATAAATTTGATACCAACTTCCAACCTTTGCTATATCATTATTTCAAAAGTGACAAATATCAAGTATGAAATCAATTTTTTCAACGTTGTTTTTTTTTTCATTTTGTTTCTCAGAAACGAAAATTGGTCAACAACAATTCAAGATCAAAATGACTGTCATTGCGATGACATAATAACTCTAATCCCCACGTGTCATTGAGTCCGTAATACGAATTCTAAAATCGTATCGAAAACAACATTTTTACATTCTATTTCCAGTTCTATTATTTATCGAACTCTGATGATTTGTAATTTTCATCCCGTCCATTAATCCCAACCACTTTTTTAATCCCGAATCACAAAAAAAGTTATTAGTCATAATCGTCCATTATTTTCACACCCCAAAGCAAAGAACAAAAAATCCTTGAGAACTTGTAAACTGAATGAAATAAAATAAAAAAGCTGATTTTAAATTCTGAATAAAAGTTGTCTCCCACAAGAGAAACTCTGAATTCTATCCGCTGTCATCGAAATCTTTGTATCTGATTTTCCTCGAACGCTGCGCCGAGAGCATCTCGAGACAATAATTTTGCCTATCATGTTGCACGTAATTCTTGTGAAGCGGCGATTCTGTAGCGGCGTGACGAGGCCTGGATTCCATGAAATTGGCGACCGAGAGGCACCCACAACGATAACGTCGATACTGATACACCGGCAACGAGAAAACCATCAGAACCCGCACGTGACGACGCCCTAAACGAATCGCAACGTCAACAAACACTGTTGCAAAATCGAGAGCTTATTTAGACCACGATGACGCATAATTACTAACGGGAAATTTTAACATTTGCGTAATTTTGCAAACAAAGAATATCAAACTCAAATATCCGGTTATTATCAAGTTTACAGGATGCTAAATTTGGTCCTGAAACAAAAGGCTATGATTTCAGCTCTAAAATTAAATTATTTTTGAATTTATTCCAGTTAGAACTAAAGGGAGCAGTAAATCTTTTTTTTATAGAGGATAAAAGTTTGAAAATTGTTAATTTTCGAGGATACAAAATGTAAATGAAAAGTGTTGTTTTGCATTAATTATTTTGACGGTGTTTGTAGCTTGTAAGAGCGTCAATAACTCATCGAGTAAGGACAGGATAATTGTCGAACAATGTTACGCGGCGTTATAAATTTATCAATACATTTTCGTTGAATTGCACTTATGATGCAGAGTGCAGTCGAGCCGGGAGCTTTTGTTCCAAGTATTTTGAAGCGAAGCGTAGAGAAAATATGCAATAAAGGTAGTCGGATCGCACTCAATGTAAATTGTCGGTTTAATGGGAGTAATTCATCTTCTTTTTATGTTATTTGAATGCATAAGCTTCGTTGGAACGCCGCGTTATCTCTCAAACAATTATCTCATTATTTCTCTTCATTTGAAATTAAGATCCACGTGAAATGCAAACAATAAAAAAATTCTTCACAATTTTTAAATCATAAAAATAACAAGAAAAACGTTATCTGATACCAACAGAACAATAACTGATCTGTTTCCTATGTCAGTTTCTTTTTTTAGAAAAAATTAAACTTGGATTAAGATTACCAAGTGTTGAAATTGAATGTGTGAGTTTAATCGGCTAAAATCCATCGGACTGATTGACACTGATGCAATTACAAGTTGCGATATTCATAAGTCTAATGAATGGATAGGTGTTGTGCAATCGGAAGACCTTCCATGTTGCGGAAGTCGTGAGTCAAAGGCTCACGCACTAGTGCAAAGGCGATGTTGGCTGCTCTGACTCATCGCGTCGACTTAAATCATAATCCCACGTGAAAATCGCCAATTTTCTCATACCGCTTGTTTTCGCCTATCATTTTTTATCGCCCGGTGTGTCTTGCTGCGACTTTTTCACAATCCCGCATAATGTACCAGCCGCTTGTTTGTCCACGACTTTAAACGCGGGAAAAAACGAACAATTATGAAAATTATCTCATTTCAAAATTACTCATTCAACATTTCATTATCATTAACAAATTACAAAACAGTTTTTAACTCTTTTTGAAATTAAACAATGAAAAGAGTTAAGTTAGAAAAGACCATATTTTTAACAAGGGTAAACATTTGTTAGAGACATAAATTGTCAGGTAAAACTGGTATTATTAAAATAAATTAACAGTGTAATGAAACAAGGTGCGGTTTGGAAAAAAAAGGACATGAATAATGGGCGAAACTGTAATTAAAAAGAGGTGAAAAATGTACATCAGGTCGGTCGACGACTTCGGGTCCCATTGTCGCGAGTGGGCGTTGTCGCGCTTCGATTCATCCGCAAGTGCTTCGTGACGATCGCACATCGGCGCTGGTCTCGGTGTCACACCGAGGGGCAAATCGCGTGTAGACGCGCCCGGAAGGACGTCGTCCAACCTTACCGATAATCACGCTCGTTTTGCCATTTCCCCCGATAAACGTCTCGTCCCAATTCAACCTTCCAATTATTTCGTTTCCGCCTTTTTCATCCAATTTAGCAAATTCACTTTCGTCCATTCATTTATCAATCTAAACTTTTTTAACGCTTCTCTTTTTCCATCATTTTTACCTTTTTGATTCAAAAATTTGTTCTTTGTTTCTTTTGAACAAATTCTTTTGAAAAAGTATTTTGTTTTTAATATTAAACTGTGTTGATAATTTGAATGAAAAAAAGAAGATCTAAAAAATCGGAAGAGTTTGATAAATGAACGAAAGATAAAAATATCGGTTGATACAATGAAAGTTAGCAGGAAAGTACCTCGACAAAAAGTTATTTACACTCACAACAATGAATAGTTGCAGATTAAAATAATGAATCTTAATTTGGTTTGAAAATGAACGACCGTTTGTTTTCTGATGGATTTAATTTATTTATCTGATTGTGCAGCAATGTCGCTCTTAAGTATACTTTAACGGAATATCAAATGAATCGAAGTTTCGCAAAAGAAAGGAAGACAAAAAAAAAGAAACTTGGAAAAAGTGTTCTAAAAAGTTTGTTATCTTTGATCTTGCGATTCAAAGAACCCTGATTTATCTTTAGAGAAAAAAAAACAATTACTTTTAAATACAATCTTGAAAATCAAAAATAATTAAATTCAAACTATTTTTTTACAACTTTCATTGCTTTTACTTAACAAACTTTACAAAATAACTTTACAAAATAACAAATTCAATTGTTTTCGATTCTGAATTTCAGCTTGAAATTGATTGGTGGAAATTTTGCTGTCCAATTCAGTTTGAAATCGGGGGGGGGGGGGTGTTTGTTTGCACAGCAATAATTTGATCGTCAAATTCACAGTTTGACGTGAGTCGCGTCTGGAAAATCAGCAGGGTCGAAATTGGCCGAGCGAGTTTACAAGCAATCAGCCGACTTGCATACTACACATATGCATATGCAGCCGAACCAACACGTGCGTGTCCACTGCTAGAAGCAGGTGATTTTAAAGACACGGCAGACTCTTGCTCGAGCTTGATGCATTATGCAGGAATCCAGTCGCGTATCGCATCTTTAATACTGGCGCTTGCGATTGTCTTTAAGTTCACGGTCACTTCTTTGAGCCTCGCCGAAAACCTCCCAAAAAAAATGCCAATCAAAAGTTCCATCAATTTCATTCAAACTTCACGAAACCAATTTTAGCCCAGAGATTGTTTATTAGTTATGGTTATGAGCCAACACAATTATTTATCGAAATCCAAGTTTATTTCTGGCGCTTGGAAAATATTTTGATTGTTCGTGGAATTTAAATGTGCGGCGTTTAAAATTAGACTGCTTAACAAAGGGTTGAAAAACCACGCGGAAATGTCAGAAAAATAAGCACGAGACTGAAAGTGGAGGGGGAGAAAATGTGAGAAGAAAAGGTTGGCTGAAAGGGCCATTAGGAGATTCAAAAAGGCACGATGCTGCGAAGCCCCTCAAAGCTTTGTGGCATAAACAAGCATAAAGTCTCATAAAACGGCAGTAAAAATCAATCACACGTTGGCTAATCGATTATTCGTCTCTCCTCGTTGAACTTTAGCAGCAATAATGCGGCAACAAGTTGATGATACATTTCAATGATCGCTCCTGAATCGATGGGTGTTTTCGACCAAGAGAAAAGGGGCATTGATTTTCTCTCGTTCGCGATTTTCATTTTTGTACTCCACGCACAGACACGCCTCGTCTTTGTATGCTAATGAACCCAGAATGACAAATGGCTAAGAACGTGAATTTCTACGAAAAATTTGTTTTTTTTTTTTTTTCAATTGCCACTAAATCTGATTACGAATTGAGACAATATTTTTGGCGATCAAATTTGAAATGCGCTTTTCTATGCAAAAATGAACTTGAAATCTTAACAAAACATTTTGACTTGGTCCATGGCAAGTTAAGTCTACAAAGTAGAGAAACGACGTTTGTTTGCATTCGCAGATCTTTCAGCCCTTTGTGCTAATTTTAATCCCTGGAGATTATAATTAGGATTTATTCTTGTAACTTGTAGAAACATAAACAGACAGATAGAGAGCACGCAGTTTGCATCATAATCATCCTCCCTGTAGAATATCGACCTATCGAAGCATGAAAATTTATCGAGGGTGTCGAACCACTAACGATCGCTTCACCACTAATATGACACAAAGTCGTAAGTGCGTAAAACCAACTTTCTACGTGGCTCAGTGTGTCTAGACGAAACCATTCAACCACACCAAAATATCAGAACCGAAAATTTTCCATTCCAACCAGAAAATTTTACAATTTTTCCCTTAAGCAATTTCGTTTTTAACCCTTTTTCAATTTCAAGTTTAACTCTTTGACAATTTTTTGATATTTTTAACTCCTTTGATTGAACCAGAAAATGTTCCAATTTTTCCTACGACATACTTTGTTTTTAACCCTTTTTCGATTTGAACTTTAACTCTTTGAAAATTTTTTGATATTTTTTAACTCCTATTAAAGATTTGAATGTTTTAATTGGACGTTTTTCGATAGAATTTCAAATTGATTAACAGGCGACCAAATGTTTGAGATATTTTTGGATTGAAAAAGGAAATATCTTGAGCGAGCAGACGTTGGATTCGAGCTGTCAGCTTCACCCTCGACGATCCGCGCGCAATGTGCGTGTGCGTAAACACGCGGTGGTGTGTAACCCTCCGTGAATTTCTCATGCTGTATGAAAAGCGAACCAATAACCTTTTTGCTTTGACGAGCGGCTCGCAAACGATACCCACTTGAAGATACATTACCTCACCGGTTTGCCCCCTCTCAAACTCGGGGATTAATTAAAGAAACCCATTCATCTGTCTGGCTTTGATACCAGCCCATCTAACCGGGTTTTGTTTCGCTGATTTCGTTGGAACTCTTAAATGTCACCGCTTATGAAATCACTCGTTTAACATCTACTCATAAAATACAATCTCACAACATCTACAAAACAGCGAAATACAAATTTCACCTCTAAATCGTTTTTTTTTATTCCTAAAGTTACTCCCTTTAGAGAGAGATAAAAGTATCTTTTCGTTTTACCTTTTTCTCTCCTATTATAATTATTTAAATTTGCAAAATTCGTTTGAATCGAGCAGATTGCCAGGCGGAACTTGGCTCGAAATCGTTAGTTGCAGCAGAAACTTCTATTGCATACTAACGAGATCAGAATAACCAGAGCATGCAACCGAGAGAGACAGAGATACAGAAAAGAGAGAGAGAGAGAAGACAACAATACTCCGCATCAGATGTAAAGATGAAAAAGTAATGCAAATGTGAAAAAGAAATTGGTGACTGACCTCTGGGACGCGTGACTTTGCAAGCCAGTGGAGGTGACCTTCGACCCTGCTCCAGGTTCAGTGATCCCGTTCCGCAAAAGTGCAGACATCGGCGCGCTCTCTGCAACCTTCAAACTATTCGTGTTGGCGAGATACAATGGCGGAGATGTCGGTATCCGGATGCGCCCTTCTGTAACACACCCATAAACTTTCTTAGATGAAACCGTGCAAAAAAAAGTGGTTAATACAGGAACGCGCGCCAGGCACCGATAACGGTCTCTCGTTCCGAGCCATGCACACGCATCTATGACGAAAGGGAGCTCGCATTAACGCCGCATAACAAAACACTTTGTTGCTTACCCCGATACACTTTATCGTAAACCATCTTGCGGCCTAATGGATTGTACCAACTAAACACTCTACCTGTTTTGGTTCCCCTTTTGTTATCGTTTTTTGTTTGTTATTGTTTTTATAATTTTTTTTAGTTTTAAGTTGCATAGTTGGTATAAATAAGGACTATGGAACGGTTTCAATTGTGGGAAAACTGAACTTGCAGAATTTAAAACATAAACAAAATGTTCAGTAAATTTGAAATAAACAACGGGAAAGGTTTGACTTGTGAAAAAATAATAGCAGAGATAAATAATTTGACACTCAGCGTTTTAATGAAATTATCACGATACAAAAGTTGGGTAGCATACTTTGTGTCCGAAATTTGAGCCCGAAACGTGATCGACCCATCGCATTTGAGAGCAGATACCTAACAAAAAGTAAACCAGGCAATTTGCTGAGTCGTGTAATCGCTACAAACTACACAGTTTACAAAATTCAACTTTTGCAAAACAAAAAAAAGAAATAAAACAAGAAACAAAAACTAGACTTACTAAATTCCCACCCTACTTTGTTTTCTAATTTATACATTTCAATAAAAACAAAATCCCCTTAATGATTTTGACTAAGAAAGTTGAAAAGTGAAATTATCCGTCGGTTTAAACTGTGACCATCAATTCTGGCTTTTATTATTTGTTCATGACTCGACGGAATGTTTATCTCGTTCGTTAATTTTGTCGACGGTGTTTTTTTTTTAATAAAAAATAATTTTTCGCAATTGCAAAAGGTAAAAGCACGAGCGGTGAATTTCTCTTCTCGCGTTACCCGCTTGGCCCATCAATTACAACTGTTAAAAGAGCATTGAGCCGAGGAAAGCATTTTCACACAGTTGAACGTATGTATTTCGTTTCGGCAATTATTTTAGTACCGCTTTCCTTCTTGCACGAACATCAGTTTGCGCGCACGAACTTATGGCACCTCCTCGATGATAATTTACAGTGAATCCGGTTGTCGGGGATAGGTCGCTCGGTTATAAGGAAAAGTCGAGGGCTACGCCGGTAATCGAAACCGCAACGCCAGTCGATGAGTCACGATTTAAAAGCCAAACCCGAGGATTAAGTGATAACTTTGCGACATACGCGTGGCGTCTCGACAAATTTTTCGCATGCCGCATACCCGGCTTATCTCTTACATTCGTAACGTTTATGAATTTACCGCACGTTTCAAAGTACAATCAAAACTCTATTCGTTTTACATTATTTTTTATTTAATTCAACCTTTTTTGAAGTTCTTTGATTGTTTATTGTTGTGTATTTGTTGTTTGTTTAGTACATTTTTTTTATCCGTGGAGAGCACATGAAAATGGTGATTAAAAAGAGGGGTGATTAAATTGTAAACCGGAAAAATAGTGATTCAGAAGGAACATCCGAAAGCGATATTCCAGTCAATGAATTGCGTCTCGGTTGAAAGTCGATAGAAGTTGGAGCAGGGCCAAAAAGCTTCGTAAGCCGGTTGGGAGTTGAGCGTGCGATTTCGTCTGCACCGGAACTGTATTGCGCGTCTTTTTTTCGTCGCCCATTCAAGTCGATGACCGTGCCTCGTTGCCAACTCGTCTTCTTTCAACTTTCATCAAACTTCATCCGTTTATCAATTATATCACCGGATAAATCAGCCAACTTACAATCTCATGAATAGTCTTGCAAAAACGATAAGATTTAAATGCCACTTTTTTGCATTTTTCCTCTTTTTTAGTTTCCTAATACAAAAATGAATGAAACCCAATAAAAGATATAACTAAAGACAATTTAAACAATTTGTACTACAAAAATTATCAACAAAAACAAAAGATTGCAAATTTGATAATAGAATGTTTGAAAAGATTCTGTCATCAAAGAAAAATAATTAATAGAAATTGTGATAGAAAAAAACTTGTGAGAAAACAAAACAGTTTGCAAATTGAAACAACGACTTATTCAATAGTAATTAAACGTCAATGACTTTCAGAATGCGAATCGAGTGGAAACAAAAACCATAAACGATTTTCTAAGGAGGAAACGGTGCTTCCTCTTACGAAAGCGGAAACGCACGTTGTGTTCCTCGTCGAATCTCCTCTCGATTGTTAATGCGGCGCGAATACAAATCATCTCTGATTTCCTAACAATGAGACCACTGCTCACGCATTATTTCCGTACGTTCAAGTTCATTCATAAATCAACGCCTCGTGCGCTCTCAATATTTGTACACTCATAATCCCATCCTAACAATTTATTTTTCTTTCAAACCTTTTCATTTCAATCAACTTTTCTTCTATTCAATTTCACTTCTGAATTTCAACTCTGAATTGTTCTCAAATCACAAAAAAAATAATATCATAAACTACCTTAATCACAGAAACTGAAAGGGTGAAAACAGGACAAAAAAAAACAAGAATGAAAACAGAAAAAAAACAATAATAAAACCTTGCGCTAATCATAATCACAATAAAATATTATAAACTACCTTAATCACAGTTCAGAAACTGAAAGGGTGAAAACAGGACAAAAAAACAAGAAAAAAAAACAGAAAAAAAAAACAATAATAAAACCTTACGATAATCATAGCACCATATGTGCTTCGTACAAAACAAACAAGGCATGAGATCGGAGCGAAGTTCTGATTACGAGAGAAGACCCCCGATATCGGATGTCGAGTCGTCGGCTCTTCTGTACCACTTATCACGAGCCACCCCCTCGATTGTTCGTTGCGTCTCTTTCTACCAGGGCTATTTTAGCGTCTGCCCCTCGGTTGTACCGAAACACAATCAATAGTTCGAACGGTCCTCTCATGCTCTGGCTTCGCGTTTAGTCGCAGACACCGGTGTCTGTTTGAACGTCATTACTGTTCGGTTTCCGTTAACCAATTGTATCGGGCATTACCCACTAAAGACCGATTCAATTGTCACGGTTCTCGATATTGATTGGTCCCTCGACTGATTGACGTCGCTTTAATTGACAGTTTGCATGGCTGGTCAAAGTTGAATTTCAATATTCAATCTGGTCTCAGACAAAAGACCAATTTCAAGAGACAATTTTTTTCAATTTTTTTTTCGTTTCATTTTCTAATAGCCTTTGTTTAGAAAACACTTTGTGGTAAAAAAAAGTGGATGAAAAAAATCTAGGTTTCGCAAAAAGTCCTACGCCGGTCGGGTAATTTCAAAGCGCTCATTTTTGCATCTATTTGCGGTTGCATAATTGCGATGGAGCAAGCTGCACTAATTTAAATGCAATCAAATAGTAACTAGGGCCTTAAAGAGACCAAAAAGAAGGAGAAAAAAGAGACGGTTTCCGCAACGCGAATCAACATTCAATTAATTCATTGAGCGAAAAAAAAAGTTGAAACTGAGTTGGGGCAAAACGTGAGACGAAAAAAAAACGAAGTCACGAAAGTTAAATTGTGCCTCGTCGTCGAAAGTGCGTGCGCTGGAATGTTTGTACAAATATTTACCGGGAATAGCGCATCGAGACCCGGGCAGCTGACGTAAGCGTTTGATTTTATTTACGAGTGCAAGGTAAATTGTGAAAGCTTGAAATTCACGCAGCGATGCTACCTTTTCAGCGGCAAAAACGTGTTCTGGCATAACACTCGCGCGCCAACCCGGCATTTGCGGATTATTGAATCGTCACGAAGAACTTGCGAGGTGTCAAAAAAAGGTTGTAATTGCTACTCACGAGCACGTTCTGTTTTTTTTCCTCCCTTTTTCGGTTCACACTTTTGAGTTTTTTGGAAACCGCAATACAAAACCAGACAAAAGTTTCGAAGAACTAAATAATTTTACTTTTGTCATACTTTATCAAAGGGAAATTTCATTTTTTTTCTCATTTTTATTTGTAGTTTATTTTTGCGGTTTACTGTTGTCAAATTTTATGAAAGGTTTCATCAAATTGAAACTGTGTTGTTTCATTTTTTCCTGTTTTTATTTTGTTTAGTTTATTTTTGTGGTTTATTTTCTTGAGAAAGAAAAAAAGGTTCGGAGCAAATGTTTAGTCTGACGTATTGATATTTGAAAAGGAAACTTTGGCCTGAACCGCGCCATTACCAGACTTTATTGAGTCGGGTCAGAGGTCGCTTAACTCATCGCCTTGTACGTTCGCTGGATAACGTCACGATAAAAGTTATAAAACTGATGTCAGTGCTGGGTAGATCTTTCATGTTCGCCTCACTGCTTACATAATCGAACTGTGCCAAATGTTTACAAGCAATATTCTTTTTTCTCGAACAATAAAAAAACATAAGACCTTCCCCAGTTTGTTTGTTCGATTTGTAATCTGAAAATCAGTTTCGTAATCTGATCGATAAAGTGAAAAAAAAAAGGTTTCTTTGAAATCCAAAAGTTGAATTTGTTTGCAAACTGGATCCAGATCTGACGTCACAAGTGCAACGTTGCTAGTATTAATTGAGATCAAGATCAATTGAGAACACTTTCGTTTGACACTACACAAGTCGTCGTTATGACGTCATGTCTACCTACAGAAAATGAACTCAATTCTCATTTACATCTCTCTCAAGCCATGCCAAAATGAATCGTTTTAATCGTGACGTTTCTATCTAAATTTTGAATCAGGTTTTTGTTTCTTAATTTCTATAATTAGTTTTTCACAATTTTTTGTGAAAATTTGATTCAATCAAGTAGTAAAAAATGTTAAGAATGATTGTAATTGAAAAATCTCGAAATTTTTCTTGTCTGATGAATTCTGATCAGATTGATTATGCACGCCAAGTTGTTCTCGCGCTCTCAAACAGTTGAGAGGATCGCCATCTAAGAGTCGGTTTGAAAGTCAAGTTATGAATCACTCTCCATCTAAATATTACTTTCATATGACGTACCATCGAGACGCGCTCGTTCAACCGAATCAACTAGACCGTGATCCATTGTTTGCTCACCTTTTCGCGCTAAAACCATTTTTCAACTTCACAATTCATGTTCAACGAATTTTTCCAGCGAATTTACATTCCTCAGCTCAATCATGATACAATCAGCAATGAAACAAATTAATTTTTCCCATTATTCCTGATTTATGATCCATACAATTTTCCACCCCAATTGAACCCTGGAAGATCGTCAAGAAATTGTGTCAACGTTTGTAACTATTACAACTCTCGAATAAATCTTAATTGGCCGAATTTTAATTTCAAGTAAATTAAATTCAACTGAACAGAATTGAATAAAATTGAATGGTATTTTTGTTACAGGCGTCCATGGATTTGCCACCAGACAAAGCTAAACTGCTGAAACAATATGACAACGAAAAGAAATGGGACATTATTTGTGACCAAGTGAGTATCCAATCTTGAATTTTAAATGTTTATACTTTTTATATCTCTATTTATTCTTGTCTGAAAAGTACTTGACTTCTATTGTCATAATTTTGACTCTTCCTTTTCTCTTCGTGAAAATAAACAAATCCAAGACTGAGTCATCTGACAACTGAAAAACCACCAGACCATTTGAATAAAGTCAAGTGAATAAAAATCACAAAAGAACTAGAGATGATGTTGCGATTCGTGGAGTGAAAAAGTCAAGCATCATTTCGTATGCATTGGAGTGATTATTTTCATCGGCAAAGGCAACAAAACGCCCATGCCATTTTCTTTGACATTGAAACGAAATTGTACAAATAATACGTATCAGCATAAATATGTAACAACTTCGACTCGCCACCTGTGTCCAATGTAAATTGAGTCCCTGGGCACCTGAGCCCATCGAAAAAGTACAAAAAAAGGCCAACAAAAAGACAAATACGAAAATCATTCAAATTACATGCATTACACTCTTAACATCAAATTTGTTTACATTCTCAATGAAAAGAAGTCAAGTAACGTCAGTTTCATGCAAATCCAACAAACTTGACAGCCACAAAAAATCAATATTTATCATTCAAATGTTATTATCTTCAAATTGTACAACTTGTAACCTCAAACAAATTTTAATGGAAAAAGTTTCAGCTTTCTGCTTTGCTTATGATAATGAAACAAAAAGATAAAAAAAAAGTTGTGTTTGAAATTTTCATTTGGTCGGGAGAAGATGAAGATCAGTAATGTTTTGGCACTGCGTTAGGGTCCCATAGAATCTGTCAATTTGGCTTGACAGATGCGGGTGCTTTATGCTCGTCCGTGCGATCGATAGGAGAAGCGTCGCCGGAGCGCCAATTCGAGAGCAACGAATATGGGCACGTAATCGAGCGAGCGAAAGTGTTGGCTGTGTTAATGCATCCCAAGCAAGATAAAAGAAAGATAAAGCTCGCTCTCTGCTTTCAATCCGACTCTTCCACAATCTGCAATTTGCATCTGCCTTTGTTGCAAGGCCATCTCAATATCCTCCTCTCACTCTAACCAGAACAAAAAATGCTCAAAAAGAAACAACCTTTGTAAATCGTCTGCAACGAAACGAAACAAAAAGTGGAACAAAAAGGGGGCTTAAGAGAGAGAGAAAAAAGACAAAGTAAATTAGCGGAGAAAATAATTTAACTGCGTTTCAACTTGGACAATGAAAATAAATCAATGGCAAGAAAAACAATGTCGAACATTTTCGCAACCACAACGTAATCTCGTGGGATAAAAAGAACGCGCGATCTTATCGTTCGCACTATCGTTCGTACAACTTGTAAAACTTGCTTCTTGAAATTTTATTGCTTCCTATCAACATTCATTCATACTGCCAGAATCAGACATGCTACTGATAGGTGAAAAAAAAGAATTGCAAAAAAAAAGCATGAAATGAACGTGTGCAATGACTGGGCAACTTTGCAACTGGAGCAGAGATGAAAAAAAGCTAATTTCTCACAGCCCAGCCATCGTCGAGCCACTTTCGATTTCAAGCCGTCAAAATAGAATTGTAAACGAGTGACTCACTTATGAAATTAATTTGTCAGTTGTCGATGGCAATAAATAGAGCTTTTGAGATTGTGGGATTTCGATTTCAGGGGGAACGACTCGTAAACTGTTTTGGAACATGAAATATGTTAATTCCCCCCCCCCTTCTCTTGTTCCTCCACTTTGGTTGGATTATCTATCATCCCGGCAATAACATCATTATGATAGTTAAAGTGTACACGAGAACCAGCTTGATGTAATTAATGGGGCGAATTGATATTAAGTGATATAATTATGATGCTGGCAAATTGATTGTGATGAAA
The DNA here is from genome assembly GCA_020615435.1 of Telenomus remus. Classification (NCBI taxonomy): domain Eukaryota; kingdom Metazoa; phylum Arthropoda; class Insecta; order Hymenoptera; family Scelionidae; genus Telenomus; species Telenomus remus. The sequence goes on from CM036337.1 coordinate 14,393,547, forward strand.
ATTTCACGAATTTTCTCTTTACAAGTTGGAGTTTAACAAATTTTTCTAATTATCACTTGGATAAAAAGTTATGTTAAGTAACTTGTTTTAATCTCGAGTAAAGTTTGAGTTGAACATTCAAATTAAATGTAAGTGTTGCATCCATTGAAAAGTAATTTAAACCAGTAATTTTATAGAAAAATTCGAATCGCGAGAAAAATTGAACATGGTTGAATCAGATTTTGAACGAGTTACAAACGTTACAAGTCCTGGCATTCATCAGTGAATGAAACATTTTTTGGGAACATCCTGTAGAGCGTGTGGGTAATCCGAGACGGATGTAACGCAAGCCCTGCTATTATTCTACACGCGAGACGCGAGAATTACAAAAACTTTACAGCATCCCTCTTTGGTTTTGCTTTTTACCATTCGTCGAATCGTGATAAACTGGAAAAAAGTCACGCCACTTTGGTGTATCATATTTTATTTGACTTTTTCAACCAAACTCCAACCACTTTTTCCACCACGAACAAAAATTAAAAACAATGTTATGTGAGAAAAAAAATGATTAACTAAAAATTTGTTTTCAGGAAAAAGTTCAAGCCAAGGACCCACCATCGTACTACCTAGCAAAACTGAGAACCTACTTAGACCCCAAAGCCTCTCGTAGTCACAGAGTGAGTGAAAAAAATCGAATTTTTTTGTATTCAAAATGTCATTCGAACAAATTCTATTAAACTATGCATACCTTTGTCTATCTGTTTGTGCTGCTATTTGGGATTCGGGTTTGCAAAACTTGTTCGTTAAACAGTCGTTACGATTCCTTGCGTTCTTCCAGAAGAGAAAAATGGTCGGCGAATCGACATCCACCCAAGTGCTCCGGGACTTGGAAATTTCTCTACGTACCAATCATATTGAGTAAGTCGCACATTCCTATCTCCAGGTTTTTACTCCTGGAAAAACAAACCCAAAAAACTAAAATGAAACATTTGAAATAGAAACAGTTTTTAGTTTGAAATTAAAGAATCTTCAAAGTTGTATTTATTTTGATTGAAAAAAAAACAATTTGCATCTGATTTGAGTATTCAATTGGATATTCAATTTGAAATCTATTCTTTCAGATGGGTGAGAGAATTCTTGGACGAAGAAAATCAAGGCTTAGACGTGTTAATCGACTACCTCAGCTTCAGGTTACTCATGATGAGGCACGAACAGCGACTCGACGAGAGAACCGATTCAGAAGAGAAAATCCAACAAGGTATAATCTCAGTTTGAATTTCAAAACAATGGCCTATCAAATTTTATCCCCCAGTCAAATCAGACTGGAGAAATCAAAATGCTATGTGCCTTTCAGAAGCTAACTGTTTCAACGTTTATTTTATTCTTGTCTAAAAAAGATTGAGGATTTGGTTTAAAAAAGTGTTATAATGAGACAGTAAGCATTCTATTTAATGCGGTGATTTTTGATGTACAGCGGGACCCGGCGACACTGCGCCACTGAATAACGGATGCCTCCGACCGCCTCTTCACGAGCTGAAAGATAGCCCGGGCGTGAAACGACGTTCCAGGCATGTGGCGCGACTCAACATGGGAGAGGCAAAGGACGACATTCACGTCTGTATACTTTGCATGCGTGCGATCATGAATAACAAGGTACCAACGACTCATCAAATTTTCATTACTTCAATTGCAATTTAACTTCGTGTCATAAAAAACGACACATCTCGTTTACAATTTATCGAACTCGAAGTTTTAAAATTTACATCACAATTATTTTTCAACTTGTAATTTTCAACTTGAATTGAAATAAAAACTTTTTATTTGACAGTATGTTTTCATTTCAAATTTTTCATTTTTCAGTATGGATTCAACATGGTTATTCAACATCGAGAAGCCATCAATTGCATAGCCCTAAGTCTCATGCACAAAAGTTTGAGGTAAAGAAGAATTTCAAATTACAAACAAACAAAAGTTTGCGAACTGCAATTTTCTAAATTAAGTTTAATGGAAGAAAATATTGTGAATGAGTAGCCGAAATAGAAAAGGACTGATTGAAACGAAACGTTATTTTTAGAACAAAGTCCTTAGTGTTGGAGTTGCTAGCAGCCATCTGTCTTGTGAAGGGTGGACATGAAATAATTTTGTCAGCGTTTGATAATTTCAAAGAGGTCTGCTCGGAGAAGCGCCGGTTCATGACGCTGATGGCTTATTTCACGCAGTACGATAGTTTTCACATAGAATTCATGGTGGCGTGCATGCAATTCGTAAACATCGTCGTGCACTCGGTCGACGACATGAACTTTAGGGTTCACCTGCAGTACGAATTCACTAAGCTTGGTCTCGACGAGTATCTGGAGAAATTAAAACACACCGAGAGCGAGGATCTGAAGGTACTTTTTTAATCAATTCAACCTTTTTTTATCCTGATTTATATCCTGAGATATTTTTTAAACTTTGTGCTAATTTTAAACGTCTTTTCATAATAAATCTAAATGAGATGTGAACAGAGTTCTTTTATTTACTTTTATGCATTCGTCATTAACTGGTTGTCCTTATCCGAACGACCTTAAACGAAGCATGAAACTTTTTTTAGAAACCAAAACAATAATATCAGAACAATTAGAATACATTTGAATTCTCATTTTCTGGTTTCCCTTAAACGGTCGAGTTATCTGGATTCGAATTTGCAGGTTCAAATATCGGCTTATTTCGATAACATTTTCGATGTGGCCGCACTGATGGAGGACAGCGAGACCAAAACCGCAGCGTTGGAAAAAGTAGCTGAGCTCGAGGACGAACTTGGTCACGTACGTGAGACTTACATTTTTCATTTCCTTTTCCTTTTTTTTTTTTTTGATTTCAAATCCATAATTTTTGAGATTGGTACGAAACAATGTTCCGAATAGAACTTTCAAGTAGAAAGTTTCTTGGCAATGCAATAATCGGTCTCGATTTGAATATCAGGCTCACGACAGGATGGCAGAGCTCGAGAGGGAATCGTTAGCGAAATTAGCCGAATTAGAGACGGAGTTGCAATCGATCAAGACGGACTACACGGAGGCAATCGAAGCCCGACGAAAAGTCGAGGAGGATCTCGCGGCTCTCAAGAGGCAAAAACAGGACTCGGCGAAACGCCAGAGTGTTCTCGAGAGCAAAATCATGGAGCTTGAAAATCTCACTGGTACCCTTGCTAAAGGTTCGTCCGGTAAGATCATCATTTTTACTAACCATTTGTAGAATATCAACAAATTGCAAAGTGCTACTAATCCGTGCTGCTTTTTTAACTTCAAACCTTGAAGGAATTCGAGTTGAAATTGTTAGGATAAATGCATGAAATTGTTTTGGTGGTTTGATGGTGCTGAATGAATGAAATTGAAAATTTTTCAGCTGCGAGTTTGCATAACGGATCACCAATTACATCTCCAGTATCCGAAACTGCGAGTTCTGGAAATGCAATGTCGCCAGTGGCGCCACCTGCACCTGCACCAGCGCCACCTCCACCCCCGCCACCGTGTCCTCCGCCAATGCCAATGGCAGCTTCGGAAAATTTCAAAGCTCCACCACCCGCCCCCATTCCACCCCCGCCTGCTGGTATGATGCAGGCACCTGATGGTGCAATGACCATAAAACGAAAGGTACATTTCATTTCAAGAATTTTCATTTTTGACATTTGTTGTTAATACAAATTGATACTTCATACTATAATGTTTCTTCAAGGTGCAAACCAAGTACAAATTACCAACCTTGAATTGGGTGGCATTGAAACCGAACCAGGTTCGAGGAACGATATTCAACGAACTTGACGACGACCGTCTCCATCATTACATTGATTTCACGGACTTCGAAGAGCGGTTCAAGATTGGTATCAGTGGCCATCTCACCAACGGCACCAACGAGATCGATGGCTCACTCCAGTCTTTCCCCAGCAAAAGGTTCAAGAAACCAGAAAACATTTCGCTCTTGGAACATACGCGATTACGAAACATTGGTAATTATAACTAACATTTTGAACCGATTCAGTTGTGACTAAGCGGTGATTAACATTGGTTACTACAACTTTTTTCTTGTTACAATTTTAGCTATTTCAAGAAGGAAGATGGAAATGCCCGTTGAAAAGGTGATACAAGCCGTGAACGCACTGGATCTCAAGGTGTTGTCTCTAGAAAATGTTGAGCTGTTACAACGGATGGTGCCTACAGAACAGGAGGTAAAAAATTTTTTTAAAAAATGCATCTTATTTGATCGCACAAGTTTCTTGGTCAATTTTTCTAATAAAATATGGTTTGCAGACAAAATCCTACCGCGAGTACATAATTGAGAAGAAGAACGTGAACCTGCTAACTGAAGAGGACAAATTCCTAATGCAACTTGGCAAAGTCGAGAGGATATCGACCAAGTTGTGTATCATGTACTACGTGGGCAACTTCTTCGACAACCTCTACCTAATAACTCCGCAAATTCAAGCTGTGATATCCGCCTCCGCGTCGGTGAAGAGTTCGAAGAAGCTTCGCGCCGTACTGGAGATCATTTTAGCATTTGGCAACTACCTGAACAGCAGTAAGCGCGGGCCCGCTTACGGTTTCAAACTTCAGAGCTTGGACACTCTGCTCGACACCAAATCAACGGACAAACGCATGTGCCTCTTGCACTACATCGTCGCCACCATTCGAGTCAAGTTTCCTGAACTTATGAACTTTGAATCGGAGCTTATGCATATTGATAAGGCTGCCACAGGTAAACGAAATTGAGAAAAAATTAGTCGAACAGAATTTAAAATGTGATTAGAGAATGTAAAGCAAGAGATTGAATTTTGTTTGTTTGTAGTTTCGATAGAAAACATCACAACAGACGTTCACGAATTGGAGAAAGGCATGGATCTGGTTCGGAAGGAGTACGAGCTGAGGAGCAAGGAGAGACACAACACGGTGTTGCGCGACTTTTTGAATAATTCGGAGGAAAAGCTAAAACGATTGAAGAGTGAGGCGCGCACTGCTATCGACTCGTTCAACGAGTGCGTTGAATTCTTCGGTGAAAACGCCCGACAGTCGGACGCCAATACTTTCTTCTCGCTGCTCGTTCGATTCGCGAAGGCATTCAAAGTAAGTACAATAGCCCGAGCGATCATAAAAGACGATCCTTTTTTGCTCGAGTTATGTCAGAGACTTTTTTTCTTACGTCATTTACTTTTACATTCCCATCCAACTGGTATTACAGCGAAAAAGCTATTCAAATGAATTGCTGGTTGAAACTCAATTTTAAACATGGTTTAATTCGTTATTATTGACCTTTGATTGGTTTTTTTTATCAGGTTGCGGATCAGGAAAACGAACAGCGTCGAAGACTTGAGGCTGCGGCTGCCGAGGCTCTCAACACCTCGGAAGAAGTTTTGAAACGCAACAAACTGAACCAGAAGAAACAGCAAGTGCGTATTTGGATTTGGAATGCGATTTGACATGTAGTTTTTATCTTTTGATCCTCTCAGCAGTCGCTTGGAAATCTTCCTTCAACTAACAAGCTCGAAAAACACAGATTTAACACACACGCACAATTGCATCCGTAGTTAGAGCAGTTTCTTAGGCGAATTTCTAGTAGTATCTCTTACTCTTGCATCTTATTTTGTATCTTCTATCGCTGGCTTTCTTTTGTTTCACAACGCCTTGCTAGATGATATTTATTCACTTTTCTCAATGCACAGCAGCGTTATGAAAATTGACGAGTCCTTTGAGTGCAATCTTAAAAACGAAACTGGTCAAAAAAATACTCCTTGATTTTGTTACCAAAAGAATAATTGTTTCAAAATTGATTCAATCCAATAAACAATGTTTTCTTTATTGTTTAAAGTTGATTGTTACTTCGCATGATTATAAAGAGGCATGATTGGAGTAATTGGCAAAATTGGTGTATGTGAAAATATTGAGAACGATGTTTTTTAAAATTGTTTTTGAACTTTCTAAGGCCAGAATTAAACGATAGCACACTGGTCTGACACACGTCTATTTTCTTATCTGTTGCATATTTATTTGGAATTTTAGTCACCGAAATTTCGCTGTAACTCGAACAAGTCACTGTTACACCGCCATCTTAATGAACTGGAGCTCAGAACGTAACAATTATAGAAACAGTTAAATATCATGTAAGTTTCTTCTTAACTCTAATCACATACTAATGGCACTCTCACTATAATGCTCTTTGCAACCATTTTTTAATATTATCTCATAGGCAATAAAACGATAGGAATTTGTAAAGAAATGATTATGAGATGAGTTGGAAATGATTCGAGAATACGGTCAGATGCTTTTTTTGCAATGCGCATTTCATTTTGCTCGAGAGCGACTTGCCATGTCGCATGGATCCAACTGCATTGATGTTGCTTGACAAATACGTTCGGATTTCAAATTCAAATTTGCGATTTCTTTTACAAGGTCTTTATCAAAAGCTACTTTTCAAACAAAATAGCGATGCTTGAGTAGTTGATACTTGAACAACTTTTTTAAATCGATTCTGAACAATCAGAGAAACTAAAACTCAGTTAGGCAATATTTTAGATTGAAGATTTCTTAGAACACTCTTGTTGATCAAAATCTCTTAGAATAATTGACAAAATTTCTTTTTCAATCAATCAAATTGAAATTGTATTTTTAAATGTACAACAACAAACAAAAGTTGAAAAAGAAATCTTGTTAATTTCCATCCAAAATGTTCACCACAAAATCCACCATTTTTCATGTCAAAATTTTCATTAATTTTTCGTTCATTCATTTAAGTTTAGTTTCAGAGTCAATTGTGAATGTAATTTTGAGTTCACATAAAATTGCAATCACAATTTGATTTCTTTTTCGTCTGTTTTTATGTTCGTTTAATTTACTTTGTTCTTTTTTCATTGTTTTTCCCTCGTCAACACATCAGGACGCTGTAATTAATGAGCTAAAAAATAAAACTCGAATGGTTCAGGAGAAGAAGCTACTGCAACAGGACGAAGTGTACAATGGAGCTTTGGAAGACATTCTGCTTGGTTTGAAATCCGAGCCCTACAGACGAGCTGACGCTGTAAGACGAAGTCAACGACGGAGAATCGACAGTCACCGACTGTCGCGAACTGCCGAAGAGTTAGAAGTCTAAACTTGTGATAAACACTATAAAGTACCCGAATTTTTGATACACAAAATTTGCAGACGCTCAAACGAGTCTGAACAGAACGACGAATTTTTTTATAAACTGATTCTGATGAACACCAAAAGACTAATCGACAATATGATGTCATTGAAAACTGTCAATTGAAAAAAAAATAGAAGAAAACAACATGAACCACTAGCTGAGTCAAAGTGTAATGTGTAAATAATATATTTATGTACGGTTAGGATATGCAGAAGGTTTTCTTTTGTGTGTTCATGTCTTTTTCATTGTAAATACTGAGTCAAGTTAAACAAAATAAACTAAAACATATCTTTAAGCTGTCCATTTGCCTGAAATTCGAAAGTTTTTTTGCAATCAGAGCTTGAAAAAAAAACGATACGTAATAATTGTGCTGAATCGAAAGAAAAATGAAGAAAATTGTAGATATGTTTTTTAAAATATTTGTGTTGATATGTATATATGTTGACGACACGATTATTTTTAGTGTTGATATAATATTATGTTGATTCAAAAGAATACGCGCGTATTTTGTTGTTGATTGTTAATTGAAGTCGATTTATATTGATGTAATGATGGCTGTCGAAACCAGGCTATCGAAATTTATTACTTGAGGTTGATGTGATTCTCATTTTATTCGATTTTAATCTGAAGGAAAAGCAGTTTCGCTCTTTGTCACTTTGCGTTCAACGATTTTATCAATTTACAAATGAACATTCCAGAATTTGAATTATGTGTGAGTGTGTTCACTTGTACACCGACTGATATACAAATATAATCTAAGCTGTAGTCATGAATGTAAAAGAAGTAACTATTTTGTAACAAATTTTTTGTACCGCATTCTTTGCCACGTATATTCTTAATCGCTTTTTTGAAAACTTTTAAGAATCAATAATAACTTTTGTAACCGTCACAATAAGCGCAATTCGGTACCGATATTTAACTGGGAAACTACATTCCTCGTTGGAACTCAGGTATATTAATGTAAAACATAATATAAACGAACTAATATTTTGCAAAACAAAATCATAACCGTTGCCGAAATTGCTAAAGTAGATTTTTCATATTGAATGCAATATTTTCATGAAATATTTAAAAAAGTATACTAACAAAGAACTATTTAAAATTAGCAGATGTATTTTTCAAACAAAATGTCCAATTTTTTGAGGGAACATTTCATTGCAGACTAAGAGGAATGCTGATTTCCGTTTCAAACGTAAATAAAAAGAAGAAACATGTACAACAAATTCATCGCGTGCACCTAACGGTGTCAAATTTTTACTTTTATATGCTGTTTTAACGTTACAAATATATATTCGAGAATGTCAAACATTTTTCAAAGAAATGTCTTGTAAATATTTTTGTAAAATATAAATGACACCATTATAGTGATTGTAATAATCATTTTTCTATATGCATTTTTCATTCACTCATGTGATGTCTAGAAAAAAGCAAATAAAATGAAAAAAACATTACACTATCTATCTTCATTTTCCTTATTTCAAGAACCAAGCCTTAATTTTTGTATAAAAAATTTTATTAGCATGTAAATGCATTTGATCATTATAATACAGCCTTAGAATTGAGTTTTAGATGATGTACAAAATTCATTAAGAAAACAGTCTTTTCAAAGCAACAAAAATTAAAGTATAGTCGACAATCGTGGAAACGGATTCTGTTTCGAAATGACCAATTTTTTATGCTGATGCGAGATGTATCCTTTGATTTTGCCCTCATAAATCAATATGGCCACTAAGCATTCGGTCTGGTCGATGTCGGCGTCCTCAACATCATGCATTTGCATCGCAGCGAGCAAACTTTCCACCGGGATCTGATGTGTATTCAGTACCAGATAAACCTTCTTGAATAAATTTCTGTAAGCAATCAATTTCAGCTTCTCGACTATCAGATAAATCCCGGCGCCAGTGAAGAACATCTCGTGCTCTTTCATCACTCCCTCCAAACTCTTCAAATCGCCTTTCTTGACGGCTTCCATCAACTCCCAGAACTCCATCAAATTGTACTTCTCCAGCAACGACTTTTTCGGCATGTATCCCAGTAACATCTTCACAGGAATCAGATAAGTCAAGATTAGACGTTTATTTTTCCTCGACTGACTATGGCAGTGAACAAATGCGTACGTTAAATACTCATCAGCTGAAAAGAAAAAACCAATTTCAATCATTTTGTAACAAAATTTGGAGTTTTTTGATACTAAAAATGAATTAAAAAGTAGGATTCATTTACCAGCTTTATAATCACTGTCGAACATCAACTTTCGACCCACGTAAAACTTGTAAGTTATCCTCTGAGCTAAATCAAAACTATCTTTGAAAGTATTGGCGGATTCGATAGCTCGAATAAGCGGTTTACAAAGGTGAAGTTTGTTGATCCTGAAGTAGACTTTAAGCAGATGGTTGACGAGGGTTAACATGCCCCACTTTTTCGTATCTTCTTCGTTGCTACGGTTGTCTGCGGCACATACTCGAAAACACCCCATCAGACACTCGGCACACTTTTCCAATACTTCACCTGGTTTCAGGTTCTTTACGTCTTTTGAACTTTCCGCTTTTACTGCCAAGAGTCTTAGTTCTAGACACATCGTGTTCATGACTGGCAACATCCAATTTTCCTCTTTCTGGGCTTGTAAAATTTTTATCAACAATTGTACCACGGCACTTTGGTGACTGTATGTCGCGAAGGAGTCGTTGTTTTCAATCGAAGCGATTACTCTGAAAAATAAACATTCAAACTATAGGAACTGTAAATTTCATTCATAGAAATCATAGTGATTTCGAATTTTTCGTCTATGAAACTTACTTCAAGTGGCCAAGAACGAGATCTTCTAAGGAACTATCGTGTATCCTTCCAGCAGCCTTTGCCATGGCTGATTCTGTGTTTATTTGTGGAATTGTAATATGGTTGTGACGAAGAGATAACAAGTTCTAGAAAAAAATTTTCAACTTAAAATTCGGACTAATAACAATTCAATGTTTATAAAATTCATTAAGTGATTCAACAATCTTAATGTTTAAAATTGAATTCTTTACTTACTGCTAAAAATTCTCCATCTCCATCGTTCCATGCACGCTCCAACTAAAAGTTATCAATATTTAATTACAACCAGAAACTTTATAAACATAATAATTAAATGCAACCAAATGTTGAATAATCTTACCTGACTGAAATAAAGATCCAACTTGTCCATGTTGAAGTTCAATAAACAATTAAAAACCGCTTGAAATCGTGTATAACTTCAACACTGAACAAACAATTTGACAACTTTTTTTAAAAACTGTCCCAAGGATCGTCCTCACAGTTGTTTTTTTGTATTTGTAACCTCAAAATCGGCACTGTAAACACAGAGAATGTTTTTTAAAAACGCCCATTCACCGTGTGTCGATAATGTAGAACAGCATCAATACCGGCATGCGTCAACATCCTGTTGTCACAATGGAGAAACGTCCAGTGAAGTTTTTATTTTTATAACGCATAACCGATTAGCAGCAGTTTTGTTAACAGGCGAGGTAGAATTAATGACTTACGTCACGATCAGATCAACTATTCTCGTACGTTTTTTTAACATGTCACACGAGTTAGACATGACGATAACAATCTAAACGGCTGGCAACAATGTCAAGTGACATTTCGGAGCAAGTGTTGATGAACGTCAAACAGCCACCCACAACTTGTCGTCACTTTTTGATACACACTTTTTCTAATACAAATGTAAAATCAAACAGTTTTTAAGTTCAAACCAAGGTTTGTTCAATGAATAACAATGGAAGGCCCGGAAAAAGAAGCTTCAAAAACCGAGAATGTAATAGCAGGTAAACAGCTGACGGAAAAGTTTGCAACAGTTAAGCGCATTTAAAATTTTTCACAAATTATCAATTTTCCAAGGCGTTTTAAAGACTTTAACATCGTTTCTGTCTTTTTAAAGTCTGTACCAATAATTCAATTATGAAAATCTTAATTGACATGTTTAAATACAAGTGTTCAAGTAATTTCAAACTAGCTAAAATCTTATTATAAGAATCAAAGTATCATTTTAGCAATGGTTGAAATCAACAACATGTTTTGATTTTTGAAAAAAGTTTACGAAGATGAATTTATTTATTTAGTTACAGTGCCGAAAAGTAAACTCGACATCTCAGGAACGGGCAAATATGCCTACGCGTCAATATGTTCGCTGGCACTGAACAAATTGTTCCCGGAGGAATGGAACCAGGAGTTCAATCACGAGCTTGTGAACAGCCTCTCGCAGCATCTTGGGATTGGGGATAAGATGAAATCAGTGATGACTTTGCTTATGGAAGGAAACAGCGTGCACAGCGAAGAGCCTTACATTGCTTTGCTGAACGATGAGACGAACTTGAAAGGAAAGTCGATCCTTGTTATACAAGATCTTGTGTTGTTTGCTATCAACAAAGGTACGCTATTGATGTTCAACAAATCAATTTAATTCGATTTTCAACTCAACTTAACGAAGCACTTTTGCTACTATTTTGTATTTTGAATTTTGTTATGATTGTAACATTAGACTAGTTACACAATCAAGGTCAGATAACTTTCGAACTGTTTTTAATTCAGTTATATTAATAAGATCGTATGTTTTTAATGCATTTACTAAAACAGGAATTGCAATGAGTAAGTAAAAGTGACAACTTTTAGATGAAACAATTCCAGTAGACAACACCTTTAGAAAATAGTCAATTTCATTAGACACATGCCTGGTCAATATTTTTCAATCGAAAAATGAAAATCGATTTTAAACTTCTGGAAAATTTCTTTTCAGGGGAGTATGACGCACGTTTAAGGGTGCTTGTGAGGTACATGTCCAATCTCCTGCAGGTTCCCTATGAGTTGGTCGAGTTATATGAATACTCTCTGTTGGAATTGTTGAGTCAGCAAGTCCAATCTCAGTCAAAGTAAAAAAATTGTCAAAATACGATTACGTAATTAAAAATTGAAATGATGAACTGAAATAATTCGTGTTTTTTTTCAGGACTGAACAAGTAGAGATTCTGAGACGAGAAAAGATCCGAAAAATCAAACGGTATGCTACTGTAGGTGTTGCTACAATCGCTGGAGGAACATTGATCGGACTAACAGGGGGCTTAGCAGCTCCACTTCTAGGAGCTGGACTTGGAGTTATATTTGGAGGTGCTAGTGCTGCTGCTATTGGAACTACTGCTGGGGCTGCTATTTTGGGTTCTATTTTTGGGGTTGCTGGAGCAGGATTGACAGGTAAAAACCAACGAAACAAAATTAAAAAACTGATGAATTGAAGATACAAAATTGAATGTTAAATGTTGAATTGAATGTTGTTGTATTTTAGGATACAAGATGAAAAAACGAGTAGGGGAGATTGAAGAATTCTGTTTCATCCCAGTAAGAAAACACGACCATGGAGAACATTTGCATATTGCAATTGTTGTGACAGGCTGGTTAACAGACGAGGAGCCAGAAAACGTAGTAAGGCCCTGGCAGTCACTCGACGTTTCTCGAGAACAGTACGCCCTTAGATACGAGACAAAATATCTGTACGAACTTGGACAGGCTTTGGAGTATATCTTAACTATGGCTGTTTCGTTTGCTACACAAGAGGCTTTGAAATATACTATTTTGTCTGGTTGGTTTCTACAGTTTTCTTTTCAAGTTTCAACTATCAAATTGAATTCAAAATATTGAATCGCATTTGAACTTTTAGGTTTAATGACAGCCGTTGCTTGGCCTACCGCACTGCTATCTATGTCTTCAGTAATCGATAATCCCTGGTCGGTTTGTTGTCGACGAAGTTCAGAAGTTGGCAAACATTTGGCGCATATCTTAAAGGCTCAGCAACATGGAAAACGTCCAGTCACTTTGATTGGATTTAGCCTTGGAGCGCGGGTCATTTTTTACTGCCTGAGAGAGATGGCCGAACTGGGAAACAGCCAGGGTATCATTCAGGATGCCATCATGTTAGGCACCCCGGTTACAAATAGCAGTTCCCAGTGGGAAAAATGTTCTACCGTGGTTGCTGGTAAAATTATTAATGGTTATTGCAGGTGAGTTCTGATTGTAAAAAAATGTTAATCTAAAAACGAAGACATGTTTCTAATGTTTCCTTTTTTCGTTCTAGCTCGGATTGGTTGCTGAAATTTCTTTATCGAACTTTGTCAATGACGACTGGTGTTGCTGGATTGATGCCGGTAAATTGTCCTAGAGTATCGAATGTAGACTTGAGTGACTTAGTCAGTGGTCATACAGAATATTGCAACAATCTAACGGATATCCTTAAGTTCATTGGAGTGAGAACTAAAGATAATTTGACTTGTGACGCCGAAGGAAGTTTAAAAAAATCAACCTCTGATTGTGCTTCCACTACAAATAACAATGTAAGTCGAAATTAGTTGAAATGATAAGGGATTGGTTGGATTGCGTTATGATGACCTTATTGTCTCTGTTTCAGGTCGAATGCAAGATGAAAATGTCCAAGTCCGACATGTGCCTACCTCAACAAAACAATTGAATAGCATTTGAACTAAAATCCGTCCTAAAATTATAAGCACAAAAGGTAGAACAGAAATTTGCACTGCATTTTAAAAATTCTGACGAACATATCTAAGGTAGCATTTTTTCAGTGAGGAATTTCAAATGAAATGTTTGCAAAACATTGAGAACATTTGGAAACCAAATTTGTAGTATTTGACTTGTATTTATTTTATACACAAGAGTGATACGTAATGTAAGATAAAAAGATGTCAGTATTTGAAATGTCAATTCGAGTCAATTATCATTCTTGAAAATGGAAATTTATAACTAATCAAGAAACAAAAGATAAAACAAATATTGATTATGGTATTAGGATGTGATGTATTACGTAGGATTTAGATGAAAATTTGTTGATAAAGTTTGACATATATTTTATGATGCAGCACAAAATAAGTTGACTAATCAGTTGAAATTAGTTGAACAAACGTGATGCAGGACGATGTATATTTTTTGAATATATTTAAATAATCATATTGACAAAACGTTTTGAACAAATGAAATCAAACAAGTATATTTTTTTAGATTCAAAATAAGATTTAGCTGGCTTAATCTTAGATGAGCAAAAAAACTTTTACTTGCATTGCAAAATGCACTGCTTTAATGGAAATGAAAGCGTTCGTTTGTAAAATATTGTTGAACAAATATTTTTGAAATTGTTTGTGATGTAAATTGTTTAAAAAACGCTTCCAGAAGAAAAAGTAGGGTAAAAGTCTGACAAACTTTTTTTACGAAAAAAGTTAGAAGTTTGCGCCGAAAACGGTTTTTTGTTTGCGCCTTTATGACATATTTTATGAAAAATTTTGCATAAGTAGATGAGTGAGCATGTCGAAGAGTAAACATTTTACATTTTTACACACTTCCAAAGAGTTGACTCAATTTGTTCAAAGGCTTAGAGTTAGAAAAAAGTGTCAATTTCACAAATGTGCAAATCAGTTATTTTTACCACTTCGATATGACTTTGATACTTTGTTTTATAAAGCACGTTATGCTGTACACATGACACAAGATATATTTTGTAATTTGAAGTTTAAAATTAATAAATCATGTATCTAAAATGATATAACATCATCTGTTTTTCTTTCCCGTCTTTTTTCTCTGTTTCATTATAAAGTGAGAAAAATATAAACATTGTCAGGCTCATTGCTAAAGTCCCTCATATTGTCGACGCATTGCACTTGTTTACGAAACAAAATATTGTTGTCCTCAACCTCCATGACCTTCATTGTCAACAATAACAATAACAATTAAGTTCCACTTACTTTAATCTCAAACTCCTGTTGTCACATTCGTCACAGGTCCCAACAAGAAAAGGCACACTAAATTTCCGATTTCATAATAACAAACTTAACTATAAATAACAATCATTGCACTACACTACAATAAACTTAAATATTAAACTAATTTCACAAGCAAAACCAGGCACAACGACAATTCAAAACGCGAATAGACACGACCGACGCGACACTACGGCCGCCATCTTGTTTGTCCCGTTCGATTGGCGCGCCAATGTCTCATATTTCATAACAACGAGTTTCATTAAAAAAACAAATACCGTAATGAAACCTGACAATAACAAACACCAAAACTACCCGAAATTAGATTTACAATATTTGCAAACTGCAAAAATTACCGGGACCGACATTGGCCGTAGACAAGTTTAGACGTGAACTGAACGGGTTGGCGCGCGGACCAACCGGCACGTTGCGCGCACGCGCAGATGCGCAGGCGGTTAGCGCGCGCCGTCATGGCGGTTTTTTAGTTTTTCACGCCAGACTACGAAATCAGCGTATAATTATTCTTTTGTTCGGGATTATTTACTCTCTGATGGTGATTTATGACTTGTTAACGCTTTCAAAATGAGAATGTTTCAGTAGTTATTTTCTTAGACCGTGAAATAAATTGTGGTTATGTAAAATGTGTTTCTTCTTCTTGTTTTTTTTTTTTTCTAAAAAAGAAAATCTTATTTGACGTCAAAATACAAATAAACACAAAGAGTTATAAATGTAAAAATTCAAATTACATAAATGAACAAGCACAATGAAATTTCGCAATTTATTTTCTTTCAATTTGTTCATTGAAAAAAAAAGAAAAAAAACCACGTTCATTAGACCAGTCTCGAATATAAAACCGGCCCTTCTATATATATAATTATCATATTTCATCCACCGAAACTTTCAGAAACCGCCAAACATAATGAATTCCCAGTAAAAACATTGCGAAATCCTTTACTTTTCTTCCCCAACCAATAACAACCCTTCAAAAAAAAGTAAACAATCTGAAATCGAAACCGAAAACAAAATCGATCAAAGTCCATTACGAATTTTGTCGCGAAATCTGCATCCGTATTCGAACGTGAAAAAAAACTGCTGTCCAACCGCTGGCGCCCCCATTGACGCGCGACCGGCTCGAAATGTCTCTCTAGAGAGAGAAACCCCCTGAAAATCACGTGAAAAACAAGGACAGCATGTGGGTTCGGTCATCTGGAGGGGATGCAGCGCCCTCTGCGCGCCGTCGCGTTCTCTGTCACGTCAAAGCGGCGCATATGCATGCGTGCGCGGCGCATTACGTGCAACAGACAGACGGTGGCTCGTGGCGCTCGTTGCTGGCATCGGTGCGGTTCAAGTTTGTCGTCCTCGGTGCTTCTGATCGCCGAGCGTCAACATTTAGCGCCGTCGAAACCGCGTTGGCCGTTCGTCCTTCGTTGCAACGATTGAGCGGTCGTTTTTTCACCGTGGAGGACGCATCGACGTGCCCGAACGCGGCACAAGTCGAGGCGCTGAGTGGTGTGGCAGTTGTCCCGCAGCGGACACGGGAAAGCACCGTCGAGTGGGTGGTGGTGTCCGCGGCTGTGAGCGTGAGCCGGTGTGTGCCAAGGGACCGACTCGGATCGGCCATTTTTGGCCCCGCACGATGCGGCAACGGTGCGTGTCCGCCATTCCGCAGCACAACAGTCCCAGGTGTCGTGCTGGCTCGAGCGGCGCGTCCCGAGCAGCCAGCCCGGCGTACCACGAGACGCGCCCGGCACCCTGCGAGTAATCCCCCGACCCAACCCGGGTGCCCAGTGCTTATCCGCTAATCAGCGTGTACACACTTACACTCGCACACATACACACGTACACATACACACACACAGCATGCGCCCGCGATTGTGCAACACCCTCTCAGAATCGTGTCTCTGACTTTTCGACCAGTGCAAGTAATTATTCATTGTTACCTTGTGTTTACCTTCGAGTGTTTACTTATTTATTCATTTTGATAATAATCGAAACAACTTCGACTAATTGTTG
This sequence comes from Telenomus remus, assembly GCA_020615435.1. Classification (NCBI taxonomy): domain Eukaryota; kingdom Metazoa; phylum Arthropoda; class Insecta; order Hymenoptera; family Scelionidae; genus Telenomus; species Telenomus remus. The sequence goes on from CM036337.1 coordinate 14,410,484, forward strand.
ATCCATCGGTCGACTGACAGAATGGTTGTCGTTTTTTTTATTGTTGTGACAGGTCAGACTGACCGATGGATGTAAACAATTGTTGGGAAGAGTGTTTGAGTGTGTCTAATTGTTTGTTTTTGTTGGGAAGTTGGGACCGAGGATGCAGATTAAGTGAATGTGCAGTGGATCATCGGTCGGCTTAGGATTGGTCGATTGGGATCGATGGAAATCGAGGCGAAGCAGCGCAGCCAGCGCAATCGGCGACGCGAGCGAGCTCAGCGCATGCTGGCGCAGCGCGAGAGCATCGCGAGCGCGAAACAGTCGGCACAGCAGCCGCAGGGCCAGACGCAGCAGAAGCAGAAGCAGCGGAGCGCCGAGACGAACCCGCAGTCGAACAATGGCGCGGCTCAGCAGCGGCGCAACGACGACGACAGCTACAGCGGCGAGGACGACGACTCGGGCGCCGTCGCCAGGAGCCCGAGTCAGCGCGCCGCGCGGCCCCCCAGGCCGCCCCGGCCGAGGAAAAAGTCCTCCGTTTCCTCGGCCGCCCAAGCCGCCACCGGCAATGTGCTGAAAGAGCCGCCCTTTGAGGAGGATATCATCGACGGTTTTGCCATTTTGGCTTTTCGCACGTACGAGGAGCTCGAGGTAACTTTTGTTGTTCAAATCTTGCCATTCGAAAGTGTTAATGATAGTTTGCAAACTTGCAAGTCATTGCGGTGTCAAAATTGTAAACATAAACAATGTCAACGAAGTATTTGTATACATGAGTATACATGAGAAATTAAACAGAAGCAGTGAGAAAAGACTGAACAAATTGGGAAAATTACTAATCTTGAGAATGTAAACAAGATTAGTCTCAAAAGGTAAACAAAACAATCAGAAAAACAAACTGAGCGGTAAACCCAAAAATGTAAACAAAAGTAAACAGTGGAATTTCACAAAAAAACCTCAACTTGATTGAGTCGTGGTAGCCAAAATAAAAACAATGTTTAAAAAGTAAACAAATAAGAAAAAAAATCTGGAAAATCTAAACAAACCTATCGTCAAATAGTAAACAAAACGATCAGAGCAACTAATTGTAAAGTAAGCGATAAAATTTTTAAAAGTAAAAAACCAATGACTTTAAATAATTGAAACAAAAGCAGCGTGAAAAGTTAAATAAACCGAAAAATAGACTGAAATTGAGGTTGCTTTTAGTTTTTATATTTTACAAGTGTCATTAACTTCAACATATTTATCGAATTTCACATTAACTAATCAGTTTTATTCTCAAGTTAAAAATAAAGATCACAAAAATTATAATTTATCGGCTTACACTTTTTAAAACGGAATAATATTATGAAAAAAAAAAAAAACAGAAACATTTCTGTCAATATTGTTTTGGACACTCTGTTATCAAACGAAACTAAACCTAAAATCCCGCACAGAGATTATCCGGGATTGAGCGTTACAACGAGCGTTAATAAGTTGAAAACGTTGAAAATTGGATGTGACAAACGACGAAACTGCGAATGTAAATATCGGTCGTGGCAAAATAGGATCGAGTTTGTTATAGAAACACGATGTAGTTGTGTGTAAACGAGACAGCTTAGTGTCGGGTTGGCTTTTTGGAGCGATGCTTTGTTGATGGGTTATCGATTGGCTACGTGTTTCGGCTTGCGGGATAATTTCAAGCGTGTTGATACGTAAGGAATTGCAATTCAGACGCCAGCCAATTGGTTAATTGGCCTCGAACCAGCCCGGCGGTTTTGCCACCCTCAAACTTTTGTACACCACAATTTTGCCCCGGCTGTTTGTTTAATCGAATTGTAAACGTCGAATCGCTGTCAAAACTCTGATTTCTTGTCGCTGCGAGGCGTTTTTGTCGCTAATTGTTTCGACGCTATTGTGATTTGGGTGACAATTGAAAGTGACGTTTCGGAGAACTGGTTGAATCGTTTAGGGAGCGAGAGAGAAAGGTGTGTATTATGACTCGCATTTACAAGCACAGATTCTTGACTCCGATAGAATGTGAACATTCTGACGCTCGGATTACACTGATTATTTTGTTCGAACGCGCTCTGTTGTTCGCTTTTCTATGGCCCTGCTACGCCTAATTGAATTCTCATTCAGCTCATTATAACAAATTTTCATCTCCAGATTGTACATCCAAAAACTGTAACTAATTTGTGAGAAAACAACAATGAACGATTGTTAGTCGTCCAATTTACTCTTCGGCTGTTTATTCATTGTTGTAACTTGGTTGAACTCTTTTGTTCTTCATTTTTCAGAAGGCATTTTCATACAAAATAGGAGCATCTACTAATCGATCAGAGATAGGAAGACAAAGTTACAAAATTGATATTCAGAGTGGATTCCGTTCTGGTTATCCCTAGCGTTTCTCGAATTCCAACGGTTGGATTGAATTTTAAATGGCCGTTCGTGGCACGATGGCGACAACATTGATATTTTTCAAATACCATAGAGAAAACAAAACGGTTACGTAACTTCCAACGGATGTTAATGACACGAATCAGCTGATTGGAAACTGAACTGGCCTCGGTTGCTAAAAAAGGGAGGAAAAAAGGACCGAAATTCCCTTTTTATTCTTAGAGCCACTTCTTTTTTTAAAGTAAGCAAGTTCAGTAACCTCGACTTAGTGGAATTAGCCTGGCTGCTATTGTGCCATTTGTAAGTCACAAGTTCGCTGGGCGGATTAGCCCGAAAAAAGAATCCGAGATAATTTTCACGAATTTGTCTAGCCGAGGAGGAGAAAAAGGCCACTGGAGATGAAAACCCCCTCGGACAATAGACCCGTTGAAAGAGTAAGAAAAAGAGGAAGAAGACGTAAAACATGAAGTATTTTCTATGACATAAAGAAGCGTGACGAGTATCTTTTCAGCTCAAGTTGTTTCTCAATTTGTCAATGGCTGTATCACAATATTTAACTTGGAGTTTTATTTATTGACGAGTTATATTTCAATCGTGACGGTAATAGAATTGTAAATTTATGGAAAAATCTGAATAGAAGAGACTTCTTAATGTTCTTCGTGTTGATTCAGATGAGCAGTTAATCGGTTGGTTTAACAACTTAAAACTACCTACTTAATTTTTTGTCTCATTTCAAAATGAAAATATAGATACAAAAGTTATCGACAAATTTAAAGAACGTTCACCTTTAAACAAAATTTAGGTTGGGAACAGTATCAGTATCACTTTTTTCAACTCCATTAACAATGATCACTTCATTTAACACAGTTGCGATGACAAAAAAAAAGAGGAAAAGTTAATTATCATGTTTTTCAATGACGATAATGAATTTGTCAACTGGAATTTGATATGGCAGTTTTTGTTCGAACTTTTTTGACACTGCGAAGACAAAAAATGACTGGAACGAATAAAAAGAGTTAATCACATGTTTGCATTCGTCATTAACACTTGTTTAATTAAAAATTATGCATTACATAAGAGCGAGCGAGCGAGCGAGTGAGTGAGAGAGAGAAAAAAATGCTGCAACCGTTCGCAGAAATACTTCGACTATAATATCCAAGCTCTGTATAATGCCATGTTTTGTATATGTGTAATTTCACGCTGATTTGATGTTAATGCAATTAGCAGGAACACGCATAAAACTATGAATCCTCGGTATCTAAATAGCGGCCTTGGGATCAAAGCTCTTATGATAATTAAATTGATGGATATATTTATAATTCGCTACATTCTTTTTCTCTGAGAACGAGTTTGCCAGTCTGAAATACAAGTACAAAAATGGCAAACAAAAATTGGCTCCAAAACTTGTGCCAAATCGCTCATGATTTGCATTATGCAACTCATTTTTATCGCGCCAGTTCCTGCTCCAAATTCAGCCGACAAAATCAACTACAAAACACTTATTAAAATCATTAAAATATCGTTGTTAGAGAAAAAAAAGTGTTTAAAATTCACGTTCCACTCGGCTAGTTTTGCATAACAAAAACTTGTTTCACGTTCGTAAAAACTGTGGACAGTTTTTTTTATTAGAAAAACAAATATAAAAACAAACGTAAAAAGCTGTCAAGAGATTTTATTCGGTGGAAGAAAACGGATTTTTGTTCATGAAATGAAATATTGTGTTCAATCTGAAAACGGTTTATCCAAAGATCAAATGTCGCAAGTTGTTCGCGAATTTGTCAGCACCTGACTGGGATCAACGGTGCGTAACGAAAATTACACCTAGTCAAAAATCGCTTTGACGTTAAACTGTGGAAATGCGTTCTCGCGTTTCATAAACACTCACTTTGGCCTTTGCAATTATATAATTAAAGTTCAATTATTTCAGCCCGATACAGTTTGACTGTTTGCATTGCAAATTCCGCGTTTCGTATAATTTTTTTTTCCGGGCTTTGTGTTTTCCTTTTTCTTAACATAATTTATTCATACCGATGCGCGGAACTTTGTACGCGCCTCTGCAAGAATACACTCCAGGCTTTTAGTTTCTTTTAAACGCAATTTATTCATGAAATATAATACATCGGCTTTCATTCATAAAACATCACGCTTTTTTACATACAACCGTGTTATCTTGCTTTTAATATTTTATCAAACAAATGGAAAACGATGTTTCGTTCGAAAAACACGAGGATTTGCTTTTGGCCAATTAAATATGTTGTTGCCAATGTTGGTTAGTTTGTCTGCTAATTAGTTATAGCGTTTGAAACAAAATGAACATTTCACAAGTGAAATGTTAGCTAATGAAACTGGTGCCTCGAACGTGTGCTCTTTGTATTACACAATTCGGACGAAAGAAACATTAAGATGTTTCAAACATTACGCTCCATTTTATTTGTTTAGTCTCGTTCTCTCTTTTTTTTCTCATCCACTCTCTTTTACAAAAACTCTTTTGCACAAGTGCTACAAGTGTTCTAGTTTTTTTTTCTCATCGCCTTCCTTTTTTTCACTTCCTACTAAGCCGGTACATACCACATCACTGGACGCGTTTGGTTTTCAAAATAAGGCGGCAGATTTTTGTTCTATTAAACAACACCTACTTTGTCTTTGACGAGTTTCTTTTGTTATTATCACTTTTATTATAAACAGACCCTTTTAACCCCATCTTTTCAATCTCGTCTCTCATTTGAATCAGTTTTTTTCGCATAGAAATGAAAGAACCAAAGTGAAAAAAGGGGAAACAAAAAATAAAAATATAAAATAAAAACATTTGTCCACTAGAAAAATTGTCCAATCTCTTACTGAGCGGTGGAAAAAAAATATCGCAGTCACAAAAAGAAGAACAGGAGTACAAACTATTTTACCGGAAAATCGAGAGAAAAAAGACATTCGAGTCGGGGAAAAACAAGCCGGAGGAAGTTCAGCAGCGAACGACAGTGAAAAAAAGAAAGAAAGAGAGAAAAAAATGTGAGGCCAAAGAGTCGTCGTTGAATTGGGACGATAAAAAAGAGGATCTTGTGCGGGCATCCGATTGATCGGTAATCGACACGAGGGTGTGCGTGTAAACGGTGCCTGATCGGCAATTAAATTCGTCCGGATTATTAGCAAGGTGCGCATAACTTACATAAACCGATACTTTGGCTGATGATCGGCTTGGGCGCTTGAATATTTCATAAACGCGATAATTACTTGCGTTAACGCCAATTAATCGTGTCTCATCGAGTCACACTCTGGCCAATAACTCAATTTACATAATTTTTTTGATCTCAAACTCTCATCTTTAAACGACTATCGACTTATCAACCTGAAAATAAATATCAGGTCGAGTTTTGATTTATGGCTATTTTAGTCACACTGTTAAAAAATCAACTATGAAATGTTAAAATTAATATAATAATTCAACATTTGAAAAGTAAGTTTAACTTTTGTTTTGACTGTACCCGACTGTACCCTTAAAATTACATCAAAATCACAACAAAGAAAGTTTTCAATACAATTTTATGAACTTTTTTTTTGGTTTTTTATCTTGATACACATTTTTCTAGGATTAGCAATGCCTGACACGTCTGAGCGAGCAAATTGTTTCGCACAGGTTCGGACGAAAACACAATCACCATTGATTTTGTGTATCGTTACGCGATATGCTTTATCGCATCGGTTTTTGGCCACGCGCACTTTGTCAGCTCGCACAAAACGATCGCAATCTGAATATCTGAAAGCAATTTTTCCGCCCTGTTGACTCCGATTGATAAGCCTGTTTGTCGTGTGTGCGTCTGCACCAGCGCCTAAGTCGTGCACGAAAAAAAAAAACGAAAGAGAGAGAAAAAAAGCAATCGCCAGGGTTATTACGCCAGTGGCTGCACCTTCCAAAGCACAGTTATCATTAAGTCATTAACCGATGAGCATTCCGGTCATCCGCACAGCACTTCCGATTAGCCGCAGATTATCCTTCGACTTTCATACTCTTTTGTTTCGACCTGAATAATGATTTTGAAATGTTTGCTTCTCTTAATCGCGAACTTTCAATTTGTAACGTGTTTGTTTGATTTGTTTATTTTATCCGGACGATAAAAGTGTGTTTTATGGATTTAAAGTTCGAAGTTTGATGATTATTTTTTGCAAAATTGCATGAATAATTTGTGATAGTGAAAGACCATTAGATAAGCATTGTTAACAAAGTTTCACGTTCGAGTGATAATGTTACATTGTCAGAGCGCGGTACAATATCGAACAAGAAACTTGGCGATAACTAACAAGTAAATAAGATTTTAAAACACCGTCTCGAATGACGTGCAGACTAATTCGCGCACTAAACTCGGTATTATAATTAAACTATAATCTTAGGTAGGATAATATATAAACTTGAAATTGCACACAACAAAATTGTCATTAGAGATCAAAATGGCGTATAAATTTCTTATCGACAAATCAAACTTGAGATTTCAATAACCATAAAGCCCCGGAGTTTCGTAAGGCGTTTAATTTTAGTGGCCGACGAGTCGTAAATTTCATCAAAAACGTGTCATTCGGTGTGAGAATTGAAATTGGTGTTTATCAAGTTGCGTCTCAGGATAATTGACGAAAATCATTATCGTTTATCCTGCAATATCACTTTTAATCACGATTTTTTATTGTCTTCAAAATGACAACTCAATTTTTACTTTTCAAATTTGACAGAAGCATACATTGTCTAATCAAAGTTTTCCAATCGAAAAAAGTTAATTAATCGGACGAAAAAAATGTTGTTTCTGTTATTCAAACGTGTAAGTTGCGATAAGAGGGTTATTTATGAATCGACAAGCGTTTTAATTTGACACACCTGGTTCTAATAACGTTTGATAGATTCAAATCAGCGTTTGATTTGTGGCTAACTCAATGATTTACAAGCTTTTTTTTGCCCAGCACAAACTCGTTTCAGGATTTTCGTTTACAGAAAATTATGATATGTCATAATTATCAGAACGGATTATCAAGTGATCGGCAAGTGCCATTAATTATCGTATCGTGTAAAAAAATTCATTACCTGTACGTACTTGCGGTCGAAAAAGAAAAAAAGATTGTTCGATCGCGCGGCTACTTGGGATTTATATCAATCTTAATAAAACTCGCCCGCGCCAGCCGCGCCAATTTGTGATTCAAATCTCTGCCGGTTCGTTTTAATTGAGTGAAGTTTAATTGAATAAAACTGCGGGATGATTTGAAAGCCGGTAATAAACATACTTGACTCCGCTGGTTTTTCCTTTTAGTTGTAGACACGTTTATGCAATTCTTTATCAAAGATTAATTTTGTAATTAATTCGCTCTGTTTGACATTCCAACGAGGTTGCGTTCAAATCCTCCACCCGCTGCAATCAGATGTGCATGATATCTGTTTTGAACATTAACATTCATTAACATTCTTCCTTCGGGGCGCTGAGTTTCAAATTAAAACCTTTCATAGAGAACAAAAGTTAATAATGTTATTCATCTTTTTCAAACAAGAATTTAATAAAACCTTTAAGGTGGTTGTACCAAACAGTGAATACAGTTGAAGTTGCAGAAAATTTTGACTGAGTTTATAATTGGTCTCTTCAAGATTCCAAAATTTGAAAATAATTGTCGAATTGAAATGTCAAGTATTTAATTTGTTATTTTAAGATAGTAAATATTATTATAAGTTGATTTAATTGATTCAAAACGATTCATATGTAAAAACGTATGTTAGAAATTCTCAACTATTTTATCAAGAAATGAGCTTTACGAATTAATCATTAATCAAAATTCATAAATCATGAATTAAAACTGTTTCTTTTCCAGTCTTTCTGCGCGTTTCATGTTTTACATTTTTTATCAAGTTTAACCACAAAAAATACTTTGAAACGTTCAAAGGGTCGTAAAATGGACATCCAAACTAAAATTTGTTAAGAGGGTGAATTAAATAAGAAAATGTCAATAATTATTCAGCTAACTAATTACAAGTCACATTCAAAATTTAACAAAAAAAACCAAAAATAAAACTATGTTAGTCAAACTAAATCTCGATTGGTACAAAAAATCCTCTAATGGATGCTGTTCCAGTATAAAGAACCATCTAAGAAAAAATGAAAAAAAAAAACGAACAAGATTGAAAAAAAAAATTGGAATTCCCTGTGAAGAAATCAGTTTACGCGAGTGGAGTAGCAACAAACCGATACGTGCATCGGCCAATGACTCCCCAAACTCATTCTTGTAGACCAAGTCGATGTAACGACCTTGGGTTCCGTTGCCGAGATTAACCTCGGCTCGGTCGCATTTTTTTGTCGCGTGAAAAGTTGGAAAACCGGTGTGCCCCGTGTACGCGCACAAAAAAAACCTATAAATGATCCCGAACAAAACGCCATGAATAAATAAAACCAACGCCGCGTTATCGATAAATGCAAGATGTACAAGAGAGACCAGATAGGAGAGAGGGGGGGGGGGTTGAAAAATGCAACATAATCGTGCGAGAGCCAACACGGTAGTTATGCCGTGAACGGTCGAAACGCCCGGACGAATAGTTTGTGCTTGGAGAGCATGGCTCGTATAGTCAACCTGTGTGCGCAATGTTGCCACGACTACGAGACAAACGGATAAACACGCACGGCAGTCAAAAAGCGCCGAGACCGAGCGAGAAAGCCGATGCAGTTTCGTCGGCATCGGATTTTATTGGTGACGCGCGCTCCAACTGCGGGGCGGGGGGGAGGGGGCACGCAAACATCTCGTGCCTTTGGGTCTTTACCAAATAGAAGCATCTTGGCCATAATCATAGCTTGTGCTCTGCTTTTTCAATTTTACATTTGCACTCTCGTCATTGATCCATTATTTATTCTTCCAGTTTAATTAACAAATTGGTAGCCTTTGAAGTTAAGAACCAAATGATTTAGAATTGGAGGAAACATTGAGGGTCGGATTTGGCTGGTTGTGCAAAACATAAAGGGGTTAATTTTGATGATTGAGTTGGTGGTTGGAATGTTCAATTGGCTTTGTTATGCTGAGCATTAAATGTTGTACCGTTAGTCGAGCTCGGATGTGATACAAATTTGGAGGAGACTGATTATTGAATTGCATTTTAATAGGTTTTGATTTGGCATTGCCGCCATTGATCAACTGTCGATTTCACAAGTAATGAAATACCGCGGTATCAATTAACCCAATTACAATTGCAATTAATTTCAATATTCATTCAAGCCGAATTTCATCTCGAGCGACAACGACTGTTAATTAAACATAAAAACCCACACCGATAAGTTTGAAGACGGGCATTTCCAAACACGGCTCGAGTTTCCCTTCCGTCGCTGTCTCTCTTGCACTGTTATTCGCGTCCTTGTCGCGCTCGCTCGATCGCTATCACTACCCCACGATAAAGAGAGCGCTGCTGCCAATCTTCGGCACCGGAAACTTCAAATTTTTCGAGGGCTCCAGCTTCCATTCTTGCTGCTTGTTCTTTTCACCTTTTTTTTTTCTTCGCGTCTTCCCCTCCCTCCTGCCCTCGTTTATTTTCATGTTCGCATTTTTGTTCCACTCGTCTCGCTCTTGGGGGATGAATTGCGAGCCAAGTTTTTGGCGCTCGACGTAAATAGTTTGTATAGTTGCGGTAATAACGTTATGTCACACGAGGGCGACGTTTTGCCAGCGACCACTCTCCACAAACACCGCGCTCTTCTACTTTCTATCGCGCTGATTGTTATTAAGATAATGGCCCTGCAGATTTGTCGCAGTCGCCAGTCCCTCCAATTATGATTATTTCCCTTTTCAGACCACTTTAATCGCAGTTTTGCCATGTGCACTTTCTTCAACCCCCTTTAAATTATAAAAAAAATTTTTGCAATTAAAACTGAGAGACATTTTTCATCAAAAATCTAACTATGATTTGCAAAGTAAAACTAACTTGTTACCTTAAGGTGGGACGTCGGGTACAGTCAAAACAAAAGTTAAACCCACTTTTCAAATGTTCAATTATTATATTAATTTTAACATTTCATAGTTGATTTTGCAACAAGTTATCAATAATGGTGTTATCAATCACCCGATACTGATTTTGAAATTGATTTTGACTTTGTATGCAAGTTTGAAGTTAAATCACTTTGAAAATTTAACCATAAATACTTTTGCACTACTAGATTCTAAGTTCAAAATTTAAAAACAATCTGACTTTTTAGCCGATATCTATGTGCCACCTTAAAGATTTATTTAATTCTATTAATTTTAAATTTGACTGTAGTGGTAAAAAAGGGAAACTCATTTTTCAATGTCCAAATCCGTCACGCTGTATTGGGAAACAGTTTTGACACTTAGTTGTCAGTCATTAGTTGGGCAAGTGTTTATGTTTACATTCAAAGTGCCTGTTAAAACATATTCAGATTGACAGGCTGACTAATTGATACACGCGCCCGAACAGATGTGTGCACATGAATTGTAACTCTATTGAATGTACATAAATGCAACTTATGGAACACACGATACTCCCTGGCAACGTTTCTATTCAACTGAAAACTGCATTTTTGAAATGACCAAAAGAAATGAAAACAAACAGCGAGACGAATTCGCGTGCAAAAAGCAGAAGCAGAAATGAAAAACGCGAAACAGAGAAAATGATACAAATGAAATTCGTTGGAAATAAATTTCACTGATTGCAAAAGCCTTTGGGTGTTTTTGTTTTGCGCGATGAAAAAGCGCACTTGTTTTGACAGCCCAAGTCGAAGCAGCGCAAAAATTAAAGGAAATTGAAAAATAATGAAAGTCCGGCGCGCAGCGGTCGTAACGCCTTTTTTTTTTGGGTACATGTTGACGTTCAATTTAAATCGAAACGAACAATAAATAAATGCAGCCCGGACGGCGGATAACAATCCGCGACAAACAACCCGAGCGAAATCAATTAATCTGAAAAGAGAAACGAAAATAGAACTCAATCTTGTAACATCAAAGAGCGAAACAAAAGGAGCGCCGCAAAAAGTGTGCGACAAATATTTGTTAAGGGCAGCGAGAAAAAAAAACTCGCTCTCCTTTTTCCTATCGCTTTTCAAGCAAACCAACCGAGCACACAAATGTTACCAACTTAGCAACACCGCGTCATCATTTTTCCTTAAACTTTTAGGACAGCTTTTTTGTTTCTTTTTTTTTTCTGGTTTTTTTTTTCGTGTCCCTGTCAGGAATCGGCATTACAAAAGGGTATCCGGGATAATTTATATTTCGGGTCTTTTTATGATGCCTTGAAACCGCAGCTTGGGATAACACGAAGTTGCTTGTCATGCACTTGCACGCCACTTAACACTAATCCAGCTTGGCGCTCGAGTTGCATCGCGACCGATTTGTACTTATACGACGCTCCACCAGCGGCTTCCAATTCAATCGATGTCGAACTTTTTATCCGCTGTATCTATTTATTAGCACTTCACTGGCCGGGTGAAAACGTCAAGTGGATTATTGCATTTTTGAATGTTCCTTTCGTTTGTTACTTTGTTTCAATTTGTAACGTTCAATTGGCAATTTCGGAGTTGAAAGTTGTTCCGAGTTCTAGACGCAGTTGTAAATACGAGTTATAAATAAAATTGATAGTTAGAAGGTTCCTATTTGCGATGGGAGGAAAAGCTGCAAATCAGAATTTGACATTGGTACTATATCATATCAACGTCAAAATATCATTGCTGCCAGAATAATTGTATTATTGCCAACAAAACCGTTATGCGAGACGTCAAGACGCCGATTAACATCTGGCAGAGTATTCAACAGATGTTCAGGTGATACTGCAACAATAATAATGTGACCTTATGAAACACAAATCATCACAAATTGGTTTTGGACAAAAATTTAAAAACAAATTCTTTTACATTTTATCTTTAACCCGTTGTTAGTCACTGAATAATTGAACATTTGAAAATCAATCTTTTGAATTTGTCATTTCGTTCGTTGGCAATTTTGTGAATTGACAATTTTTAACCCATCTTCCGTCACGCTTGACTAAAGGAGTTAAAGTTGATTTCGTTTTTTGAGTCTTGGCATCTGTTCACTATTTATCAATAAAATCGAATCGAAGATAACGAAATCAATATAAATTGTTTAACACTGTCTGATTACTCAATTACATCAACTCAGTCAAGTGTACTTAATCATGATTTATTATCTGTTTACATGTCATACACGACGCCGCAACCGTTCCAGATTTTCAATTTATTTCCATTTGCCACAAAAGACGAGTCAACAAATTTCATCTGCCAGATAAAACTTCATCGAAGGTGTATCTGTTTACCGCACGATACCAGATATTTACATAGAAGTGCACCAGAACTATTTGTCATGGTCTGGCACATTTTTCTTCCAACCCAAACTTGTGACTATCGCGTTGCATTCGCTCGTTATTGAACTCGCAAACTCGAGTTCTATCAGATTCGCAAATTTCGCGTAATTATAAAGTTCGAGGCTAGACAAAATTTGATGATACATTTTTCGTCTAATTGGGAGAGCATTTTGTAAACGAAAATATGAAATTTTGATGCTTGTTAATGAGTTGTTGAAAACATAGCGAGCCTCTCTTAAGTGACTTACATCGAGCGGTAAAAAGCGCGTTCTTGTGCAGATCTAACGAGCTAATTGCACCGCTGAGCGTAATTATTATCCGCCTTCGCATAAAATATTTCATGAAACACTCGCGCACGCGCCACACTTTTGTTACTTTTGTCTTTGTTCGTGCTTTTTCTTTCGTTGTAAATTAAATCGTTTGATAGTCAAGCAAGCAATGAAAACAGTTTGGTTCAATTAAAACTTCTAACATTAATTATAAAATGGATTCATCAATTGGTTCTCTTCGCTTTTTACAAAAGTAAATTAATTAATTGATAAATTAGTATTTCGCTTTGGCAAGAAGAATTTACAGCGACTAGATTTGCTTAACAACATGGAATGAAAAATCAGCGTGGAATGAAAAAAAGCGTTCAGTCTCCGAGCGCAATCGATGAAAGGGATTTGTGAAAATGGCGCGAAAAACCGGAACGAAAGGAAGAAAAAAAGCGCGACGAAATTGTTAACAGAGACAAAGAGAAGCCTGGACGGCAATATCGTACGAACAAATATGTAGATGCCGAGAGAGCGGGATACAAACAAACGTAATACAAAATTTAGTCAGCTGGAAAGTGTCGGTGCTCGGGCAATGAGCACACGGACGAAAAAGTTGTCGGCGCGAAATATTAAATTATCGCGAATTATGTGAAATGTTTTTCGCGATTTGCATGCATTTACATTTTATATTGCTGCGAATCGTACGTACTGCGACTTTTGCGAGCTCCACATGCAGTTCGGATGTTGTGTTTTGTTTTAGTCGCCGCGACGATCTCTCGACGGGCTTTGCTCCTTTTTCTCCGTCCTTCCTCTTATAGCTGAACAATTGGATTTGTAGAGCTTGTGTGCGACCCGCAAAATCATTCTAATGCAGTCATGAGTGCCCATTGAGTTTTTAGTTGATCGGTAAAAGTTCATGTTTTAAGTTAAAAACAGTATGAAAAAACATTTGTTACCAATTAGAACGATTTGAGATTAAGAAGTTATACTTGAATTATTCAATGTGTTTGAATCACGTTTAAATTTGTTTTTAAGGTGGGACGTCGGGTACAGTCAAAGCAAAAGTTGAACCCACTTTTCAAAGGTTTAATTGAAATTGTTTTTCACTTTGTATACAAGTTTGAAGATTAAAAATAAATTTGTTTTAAAAAAGTCAGAATAAGTTTATGACTTGATGTATTCTTCTTGTTGTTATAAATAATCTGGCCAAATTTGAAAAAGTTTCACTAAATCGAACTCGAGACATTCAATTCCAAACCTTCAGAAAAACTCATGCCTTCTATAGCTATATATATCATTTTGCTGAATTTCTACATTGAATGTCTCAGCTCACAGTCAGTGGATCACTTTGAAAATTCAACCATAAATACTTTTGCACCACTAGATTCTAAATTCAAAATTTAAAAACAATCTGACTATTTAGCCGATACCTATGTCCCACTTTAACAGTTCGATTTTTATCTAAACATTATGAAATTAAATATTATCATAAATTGTTCAAAAAAAATGGAATTCAAGTTTCAGCACTCCAAAACACGAACACCAAAAGATACAACTCTCAAAATTTGTTCTATAAGATAACGAAACCATAAAAAGGATGAAATATTAGTAAAAAATCTGATTCTATAAAAGTAGTTCAAAATGAACGTTTTTGTGAATTGGTAAATAGGTGTGCAAAGAGCATAGAAAAAAGCTTCAGAAGAGTGTTGAATGGATCGCAGAGGGAAACGGTTGGGGTAAAAAGGAACGAGAGACGAGAGTTGTCGGTGGGTTCCAGCTGGCACGAAAGAGGAGCTCGGGATGTATCGCTCGGCGTTCGGTCAATGTCTTGGCTGGCCTGCCCCCCTCCCCTCTTTCTCGCGGGGTTGTTGCACACGCTCCGTTTGGTGTGCGCGCACGCACACAGCGCGCAACCTGCTCTCTTGTTCGTGCCGGCGCTCATATTTCGTGCACGCTCCTTGGCCCCGCCGACTTTCTTTCACCCGACCGCAATTATAATAAAAAGACACGGCTCCTCGTTCCTTTACATATGTCGCTGCTCAGCCACCGCGTTTCATGCCCGTGCCGCGCTCTATTGCATTAAATATTGAGAGCCCGCTCACGTCTTTTGATTTATCGACGTCCAGACCTTTTTCTTCTTCTCTCTCTCTCTACCAGCCTTGTAATTAAAATCTAAGTTGTAACTCGCGATGCCACCCGTGTTACGTCATTACACATTAATTATCCTCAATCCGTTTCTTCCAACGTTTTGTTCCACTTCGGAGCAACTTTTTTTTCGCTCTTTATCGCCGAGACGTTTTCAAATTCAATTAAATTGTAAGATTAATTTCAGATAATAACTCTCACGTTGCCTACAAGTTGGATGGAAAAAGTTGCTTTAATGATGACGACTTTGAAATTGTATTTTACAGTTGTGTTGTGTTTTTTCTTTTCCTCCTCAAATCTTGCTTTATTGAAATGTCATTAAGGTAAATAAAAAGGTCGCGGATGATACGAGGTCTTGAATGTTTTACAAGTTAATTGCTGAAAAATAGGCCAATTTGTTAGCCATTGTGTTTATGTTCCTCTTTTTGTACGGGTTCGAGTTAATTACGATAGTGGAAAAGGGATTTTTTCTGTCTCTCTGCTTCCTTTTGCACGGTACCTTCTTTGACATGGACTGACTTTTAATTGTACCGCAGTTTCGTTAGCTGCATTCCACCGGTCGTTACTCATTGATTGTAACATCTTTTTGTCGACGGCAAAAACGTAACGTGACATTTCCAACGGGAAGTCATACGTCAAAATAAACTTTCACAAGCTCGGCTTTCAATAAATGATAACGAAAATATAAAAGCCAGTCTCATCTTTCAGTTTGTCAACTTTCCAGCGCAGTTTCGCGGTTGCGTCAACGCTCGTTACAATTTCGTCCACGACGAGCGAAATTAAGTTTTTCAATTTCGGTCGCGCCTTTTGTTTATCGCTGCTCAACCACCCACGACGAATTGCACATAAAGGAGCATCGATTTTGATTTCTTTGTCTCGCTGACAACTTTTTGACAGCGATTCACGCTGGCACTTGTGCCAACAAATTAAAACGACGCCCCAACGATGTCAAATATTATCATCATGGATGGCGCATGAATTATTTATCCACCACATGAATCACGGCTCGAATTTTTTCTTTCTCCTTTTTTTATTATTTCATGTATACCTTATTTTATGATACAATAAAGTTTTCATAACAAAATCTCTGTCCGAAAATTGAATTTGCGATGAAAGTTGTACACAAATTGTGACATAAAAAAGTTGATTCGTGCTCTTTTGTCTGGACTTTTTTTTTAGTTTCACATTTGATCATTGTATTATTTAAAAGTTAAAGGAATTTCATCAGAAATGTTACTTCAAAGTAGTCGGTGACTTTTTTTGTTGTTGTGAACTTTGTTGTTTTTTATGTCAGTGTGATTTATTATTTAACAAAACACTGTAGCGAACTGTGACAGCGTCACGTTATTATACGCCGTTAGATTAGGACAAAATCGCATTATCAATTCAGCGTCCGAAAACTTTTGAATGCCAAATAAGTATAATTATACATCAATTATGCAGACCCGACACGGGAAACTGTATACACATACACCGAGTGTATTAATTTATGCAAATAAATCGATCCAAATGCACTCTGCACCTGGTTTCAAAGAAAACATGCCTGCTAATTGATCAATTAATTTACACAGGTTCGAAAATTGCGCTGAAAAGTTTATAATTTGTTTCGCAGTTTAGTCGCCTAATTAGTCTAGGTAATTTGTTTATACAAAAATTAAATAAACCCAAGTTGAAATACACGTTTGAAGTGAATAAAGTGTTGAAAAAATGAGGACATTTGTTTGCGAATTGAAAGTACAGTCTTGTGCTTGAGAGTGAGAAGAGTTATCGGTCGATTTTGAGTTTGTTTATCGACTCGATCTGTTTTGAAGAGGTGCATTAATCCGAGTACGATTCATCGATTACTCAAGGCTGTGAATGAATGCGTTTAAAATTGGAGCTCGTGTATCAGCCGTCATAACTCGCGCTAATCGAATATTCTTTCATTTGCAGAGTGCAATAAAGTTCGCTGGTAAAAACAATGTGAAGAAGCTCCATTCGTTGCTGTCGATTGCGGATGAGAAGCCTATCAAAGTGGAGACCATTCACAACGACCACCACATCAAAAATCATTTTAAGCACAACCATTATTCGCATAACTCTATCCTGGCACCCAATAATCAGGTAATGCAAACAGTGTCTATTGTTAGCCAACTCAACTAAGTCCCCTTCGGTACACATCTTATCAGGGGAAATTTGAATTTATTGATAAGATGGGGAAAAACAGAATTTAATTGATATCTGAACAATCAAAATAACGTAATCGAATGTGTCTATCTTGAAATTAACATTCTGTACTTTGCTAAAATCAATAGTCACAATTTCAATCAGCATCGAGTTTAATAACGCCCAGTGGGCTTTGAATTATAAAATCAGTACGAGTTTAATTGAGATCCGCGCTTTGACTCGATTGATAAATAATCCAATATTAATTATGTAACTTGTTCTTTTCATTTGATCATCTTTCGTGTTTGTTCCAATTCAATATTTCAATTGAAATTGAAATCTATTTTTCAAGTTTTACAGTTTACCTTTGATTTTGAATTGTTAATCAATTTGAGAAAAAATTAGAGGTAGAATTGAAGTACTGAAACTTTGACTATGAATTTATACAAGTAAAAACAATGATTTGAATTAATGTTTCAAAAGATGGGATAATTTTGTAGCGAAACGAATTTTATAGTGCTCGAGTTGAATCTTGCGAAAATGTTGTCTGTCGGGAAGCTTGTTTATTAATTTGAGTTGAAATTTTAGGGTTTGGATGCTGGCACGAGTGACGACAGCGGAAGAGCGTCGGAGCAACTGCATGGCTCTGGCTTACCGAGGGATTGCCAAGACGCTGACAGTTCTAGGGACCATCTCAGTGATGTAAGTCCGTCGCTTCTAACCCTTCCAACACCGAATCCCTCTCCTGCTTATGAAACGTCAACTCGACTTGACGTGAACAAAATGAAGGTAAATGTCCCAATTAGGGCTCTAAACGGTTACGAAAATAACAGCGACTTTTTATCACAAGTGCTTTCAAACGACTGTTTTATAATTGAACCAATATTCATTTCTGTGCAATAATTTTATTTTATATCCCAGAGTATAAAATATCACCACTTTCAAACTCGTCGATAGCTCTGAATTATTAAAATAAACACGGTTAAATTTAATTCAAGACTTTGTAAGGTATAAGTTGGTTTTTTATTCAACCTATAATTCAGTGATCAGAATTTATTTGTCTGTCCGAACATAAATATCCAGTTCGAGTCGTTTCATTTGATTTGTATCTTGATATCCGCTAATTGGAACATTTATCTGAAATCATTCATCGTTAAAAGTATCAGACAAGCAGCAACACTACAAATGACGATAAACCGACTGATGAAATAATCAAGTCTACCTTTTTTTAGTCCACGAGATGACAAAAAAAGTCGAGTACAAATAACTAGGGAACTTTTGTTAATGAACTCTCTTTGTCTCCTGTCTGGTTATTATTCAATAAATCAGAGTTTGGTAAAACAAAACGAAATGAATATCGTTAGTACTTGAATCAATGATTAAACATATTCACAAAGTATCCAATGAAATATCGCGGACAATAAACCGAGCAACGTATGTTTAATCATTTCAATTATTGTTTGCTCGCACACACGTGCATAGTGCTCACGAATTGTTCGCACACACGTAGCCTCTCATGAACTATGCAAAGCGACCGATAAATGTTCCTATACTCGGTATAATATGTTGTCTTATAAAATAAATTATAGTTGTGCGACGAGCACTCAAACGCCATCCGATAAATCCACAAGCTGAATAATTAATTGGATGGGTGGGAAATCAAGCGCGGTTGACTTGATATTAAAACGAACCGGGCGATTAATTTGAGCGCCGAATACCAGAGGTTGCACTTTTAGACGGAACCATCAGTTTTGAAACTCCTCGCAGTTCACACGTTTCAAGAACTCAATTCCTCCTGTCAATTCAATTAACTGCCGACGACCAAATTAGAATGTGTACCAAAGCGATCGTTTATTCACACCCGACGTCTAAACAATGTTTAACTCATCAACGTCAATTTCACACTTTGTACTCTAATCGCTTCAAATATCATTTTTGTATTCTTTTTTCTCTCTTTTAATGATTTTCTTTTTTTTTTTTCGTTATTCGTTTTTTCTTCTCATTTTCCAGCAAATCGATTGTGTAACCGCAATGCAATCGGCAAATTCATACAAATTTTATGGAAATCTTATATGCCTCTTGCCAACGCTTGGATTGCATAAATCGTGCTCACCGAAGGGTGTAAAAAGTGTCGATGCGTTTTTTGCCACGATAAAACTTCTATTTGTTGTACTTAACAATATTCAATCTCGGCATTCAATTTTTCCGATGAAACCGCGAATGTAAAATTGTTTATGATTCTTGGAGTTTGTTGTTTGTTATTCAGTTATGTCATTGGTTGAATATTTATATCTGATTTAATTTTGCGTGAAATTTGTATGGTAATCCGTAGGCTTATCGCTCATAATCCGAGGCTTTTAAAATAAGATGACACAAAGTGATAAGTAAACACGTGCGAAATCGAGCAAACTTTATTATGTCGAAAATATCATTGCCACGACGATGCTCAGCGGAATATCAATATTACAATACTGATTATGTAACGCGCGGAATTTACCGGGGAAAATTCAATCTATGCGAATTACGCTCCGATTATAAACCGTCTGTAACGAAACTGATAACGATAACGTTATTCTGTTTTATTTTTATCGACGAAATTAACATTTTTTTCGTCAACTCTTCTGTGAACGGAAAAATTGAAAACGAAATTTTCAATTCGTCTAGTGAATGTTTAAAAGAAAGAAAACTCGAAGAAACGATTTGCAATTAGTATTGACGGAGGTTGGCAAAGCGACGATTCAAATAATTGGCCCCGAGGTTGATTGGTAAAAAGGAATGTGATTAATTTGAATTTTATCAGCTCGAAACGAGTTCGCTTAAGTAATTAAACCGTTCGAAAACACCAGGAGCGTAAAAATGAAGTCGTCCGAGGAACAAAGAACGAAAACCGGGCACAGACACGATTTTTGTTGCCGCGAGTTTGTTCCGCGAAAAATAAATATTTCACACGATCGCCCGAGCTAATCCATTATGGATTTCTTCGATGTTGAAAAAGCGTCGCCTCGGCTTGCTGCATCGTAAAATTTAATTGTCGATACACATCACGTCCACGAGGGATTATTATAATGTTACAAAATTTTACGTCCAGCTTTTTTCGATGCATTACGAGAATAAACAGGAGACAAAAAAAGTTTAGCTTAACATACAGAGAGGAAATTATGAAAAATGAAAAAAAAAAATCGAGAACAGGACGAGAGAGAAAAATTGCGTTCCAAAACAAAGCAAAACTAAGTTGTTGGTAATGTGATTTTTGTTTCTCGTTTGGTTTTCGTTTTGGTTTCTTTTTAAGCTTGGTTAATAGCATTTTGTATGACCTTTGCCACGAGCTAGTTGCGACCGACCTGAACAAATTATGCACACTGTTATTCACATTGCACACTCACTACCATGTAAGCATTAAGATTCCTCGCATAAACGTGTGACATATGTTTTACAGGCTAGCAGTCATTGTAGTTCGGGTAAAGGTTATATCGTAAGTATTTGTCTTGTAATTCATAATTGGTTTAGCTTGTTAACACCACCACTAATCTCTCTTCACTTTTTTGTTACAGTGTGATAGTGAAGGAGAAGATGATAAGGTTGGTTTCAACTTTTTTTTCCATTCCTACAACAAAATGAAAATCAAAGAAACAATTGATTTCCATGAAAATAATGCTTTTAATTTTGTGCCTTGAATTAATTTGATTTCCATGATTGTTTCAGGGCTCAGATGCTGAATCGATACTCTTTGAGTCTTCTACCCCACCACCTTTGGCTCGTAAATGTAAGTCTGGATTCTAAGATACGAGCAAAACTGTCGCACATTATAAACGAGAAAACGAGGATTTGAATAAAAAATGACGTTTAGAAGTTGTGTCTATCTAAAGCTTGATCACTTCTGTTAACTTTGTTTTTCAAAACATTTATCTTGATGTTCAAGTTTGTGCTCGGCAATTGAATTAACGAGAAATTGAATCGCATTGAAAGTTTGTTTGTTCGTAATGTTTTTTGAATGAGCGAACTTTGCAAAAGCGAGCCAGTGAAAATGATCGAAGCATTATGTTTGACTGTTTTTTTTGCAGACGAGTTGCCATCTTCCTCGCCGCACGTGCTGCCGCCAGCGAACGGGGCGGGAGGATCGCCACCGGACACAGGCGGGAACATTTCAAATCCGGCGACGGACGCACCGGCACCCATACCGCCGCCTGTTTCTGCATCCGCGACGGTTCCAACGGCACCGAGTCCTCCAAGCCCTACGTTACCTCCTCACATATCCCAACCATCTGTACGTAAAAACAAATACTTCAAAATATTTGTATTAAGAATGAAAAGAGAAAAAAAGGAAGGACAAAAAAGTTCTATAAAACAGAAAGAACCAAGTTGTGTCAGATTATTTGAATGAAAACTTTTTAATGCGCGAGATAAAGGTAAAGTTGCGTGGAATCAGTTGACTTGAGCGTTCAAAATGGCTAAACAAGTTCTAAAACGAGTAATCTTGTGAAACGTATCAAAGTTTGTTAATTGGGTCAGGGCTCGAGACAAGATATTTAACGAGGGGATGACGATTTAATGAAGGGCATCAGAGTAAACATATGGGATGAAATTGACACACTGCTTGGTTGTTTCAGTCGTAATAATGTTTGGGCTGCGTTTGATACAGCAAGCGTACACACAAATTGAATTTGCACGAAAATTCGTCGAGCTATGCAAATGCTCGAGATATTTATATCGACGGTGAATTATTTGGCATCGGTGAATGTTAATGGATTGATAAATGGTTAATGAGACGCTGGTCGTGAGTGTAATTAACTAATTGAAAAGCGGTGAAAGGAAATCGATTATCGCAATTCGACGTGGAAACATAATGTTTCGAGAAAAGCACCGACAAAAAAGCGTGCCTCAGATGGTTTCCTGATTATACGCTGAGTCGCGACTTAATCAAATGGCTGCACTTGGTCGGCTCATTCTCGAAATATGAATTCGCTTCCGTTATCTCTCACAGTCATCAATTACACTTCTAACGAACTTGTCCGTTCGCCTGTGCATGGCTACCAAGCTGCGCCGCACGATTTCTCCGAAGCAAATAAACAAGCGTTTACATAATGAGCGCTAACACGTTTGACGAAAATTACCATAACCGAGCTCTCTGTGCAAACACTCGCTCCGTCACGGCTGAATTGAAGAAAACTTTGTGCGTTATCATGCCCCTAACACTTTGACCTACAACGTGTGCCAGATAACGGCCATTGTGCACGCTCGATTTGGTCGGACCTTTTTTTTCTATCTTTCTCTATTTAGTTTGCGTACTTAATTGAACGAAGTGAAATTAGTTTGGAAACTTTGATTGTGAACGAAAAATTAATTCTTGATTTGGATTTTGCAGATAACTAGTCCACTGGCAGCGAATCCTCGTGCAATAATAGCTCCGCAGCAGCGGGTATCGTCACCGTCGCTGCCGCCGCCGTCGCTCTCGCAGCAGCCTCACACGACAATACCGGCGCGACACTCGCCGAACATGCCGCTCGTCTCGTCCAGCCACAACACAACTAGTCCCGCGGTCGCGAGCCTCGGTGTGACCCCGGCGGCGCCATCAAATGGCGCTACCACCACCAGCTATCCGTCGCCGTTACCCATGGCCGCGTACCCACAAACCCAACCCTCCTATCCGAATCTTTACACACCCTACACTGCCCTTAACCACAGTCCTTATCTTCCACCAGCGGCACCTTCGCCCTCCCATTCAAACTCTTCGTCTCGTACTGACTTGGTACGTTCTCTTCTCTGTTTTTTACAAATTTCAAATTTTGTACTACTACGGTAGTTTCATTTTTGTCTTGTCTTAAAGGCCCAACTTTTCATTAGTTGTGATTTGTAATTTGCACACCTTGATTAGACTGGTTATGAAAAACATTTCTAACTAGTACAAATAAGTCGAACAAATGTTGAAAAATGATTCAAAACTTGTAAGAGATTCATTGATCGAGCATTCTCAATTTTTTATTTAATTTTAGTTCATGAAAGAAGACAATATAGAATTAGAATTTGTGGTGGAAAAGAAAGGGGTGTTTTATGGTAAAGTTTAGTTAGAGAAACGACAAGACAAATGATTAGTTATTGCTTGATTGTAAGTTTATGGTACAGTTGGGTTATCATTTTTGTTTTACAGAGAGCAAGCAGTCGAGCCTCGCCGTGTACGAATGTAAGTAAGCAAGCAATAGGCAACAGCGTCACAAATCACAATAATACTCCGCTAAGCGCCGCGACGACGACGTGCATCTCAACGATAACGAATACCGTGACGACGGTGAACACAGTCGCGCACAGGGACGTTGTAACTTGCAGTTTACCCGGACGCAATTCCAACAATTCACCACGTGGACACAGTCCTAATCGCGAGAGGGATAGTTACAGGTATATTCTAGTTTATTTCTCATATCTTTGGCTACATTGAAGTCACATCTCTCATTTGAATTTCAAAGGAATATCATTTCACTTACACTTAGTAATTTGAATGTTTGTAAATTTGTTTGTTTGATACGTGCAATAAATTATTCAAAGTTTCGTTTGAGTAATTGAAATTAATTTGTGTAACACTTTGCAGCAGCAACGTGAGCAGCTTAAGTCGAAGTAGCATTACACCCGTTAGTGTGCCAAATACGTCATCTCCAGCCAATTCTAGTCTACCTGTATATTCAAAGGCACAAGGATGGATAGTGTAAGTACAAAATCTACATACTGTACACAAAACGATGAAACAGTTTTCAAAATAGCAACGAAAACATTACAAATTTGTTATTTGTATGTTGTATGTTATATGTATAAAAATTTTTTGTACTAATTCGAAATGTGTTTTCAACTTTTAGAAGCAGTGCAGCGTCGCAATTGTCACCAGCGATAGCTACTTCGGTACCAAGACCGACGCCTCCATCGGTGCCTCCACTTGGTCTGCACAGTTTCCCTCCGCCGATGTTTGCAGCGCCTTTGCCACCAGTCTCAAGTGCAAGTCCGCATACGTCTTTGTCCACTTTACCCCCACCGACCTCAAATCCGAATCCGTTCTCAGCAGAATCACTGTTCCAAACAAGTGAGTATAAAGAAAAATACTAAAATAGAAAACAACCACACAAAAAGAATTTCGTGTGGTAAAGTGATTGAAATTGGGGTTACTAATTTGAACCAGGGGTGACGCATGTTTCAGGACAAACGGACATGCTGAGACGAGAATTGGACACGCGATTTTTGGCATCGCAGGACCGAAATGTCGGCAACTTAGCACCGCCACCACCGCCTTATCTTCGAACGGAGATGCACCACCATCAGCACCAGCACACGCACGTCCATCAACATACAACGCCAATGTTGCCGCCGCCACCTGGTTCCTCACTTTTCCCTCCTCCAATGGTACATAGAAATATTTATTTTCTTGCTGCGTCAATTTCCTTATAACTTCTTTCAAAGATTTATAAACAAACATCTTTCCTTTACAGTTCAAAGAGATCCCAAAATTAGGCGGAGTAGACTCGCCATTTTTTCGTGGCAACCTCAACCTGCCAAGCTATTCGGGATTCAATACCGGACTTATGCACCCTGGCATCGGACCGCCATCTACTCCATTTGTTCCTCCTAATCATATGACACCTTTTGCACCAAAGGTAAAATTAGGTTCATGTTGAATTCAATGAATAAATAAGAATGGATGGTTCACGTAACTGATTTGATCGACAGAAAACTGGTAAATGGAACGCCATGCACGTGCGAATAGCATGGGAGATCTACCACCACCAGCAGAAGCAACAGGCAGAGGCAAAGGCAAGCAACGCCGTCAATACAAAGACGGAACTTCTGAGACCGCCGGGACACCTTTTTCCCGGAGGACCTCCGACGGGACTCGGAATCAATCCGCCGATGGCTCCTCCGTTTTCTACCAACCTGCCGCCTTCGCATTCTGCTGCTCCTCCCCCACACCCTGCTGTTAGTTTCTTAACTTCGCCAGCGTCACATCTATGTAAGATTTGAATGATGACACATTTTGTTAGTAGTTAAATCAATTTGATACAATTTTTAACATTTGTATTTATTTTTCAAGCTGGGACAGCTATGTCACCGTTTGGAAGGTATCCAGCAACATTTGGAGGACCGAATCCGAATTTCCCAAGTCTTTCAGGGTTCCCTTCTGCGAGGGAACTGCCACCTATGTCTGTTCACGATCCTTGGAGAGGGTAAAATAAACTTGTTTGAAAGGACTCTTATGAAATTGGTGTGAAGTGCATTTTTTAATATGAATATGCTGATTTTTTAGGTTGCAAAGAGCCTCGTCAACTTTTCCTCCAACATCAGTGGCTTGGGGGTTGAAAACCGAGCCAACAGTGATAGACCGACGTGCCGAGCTTGAGGAACGAGAACGTGAACGGGAACGTGTGCGTCGTGAGAGGGAACGCGAGCGAGAACGCGAAAGGGAACGGGAGAGAGAACGCGAAAGGGAACGCGAAAGAGAACGCGAGAGAGAACGCGAGAGGGAACGAGAACGGGAACGAGAACTGGAGCGGGAACGCGAGAGGGAGCGTGAACGTGAGGAGCAGCGAGAACGAGAAAGGCGAGAACGTGAAAAAGAGGAGAAACGGAAACAGCAGGAGGCAGCGGAACGCGAACGAGAGAGGAGGGAAAAAGAACGACGTGATATGGAAAGGCGAGAGATTGAACGCGAGAGGATGATGCACCAGCAGAGACACATGACGGTGCCTCATGAACGCAGTCCTATCAGGAACGGCTCCACTGCCATGGACACGAGTGAGATCAGGGTCAAGGAGGAGCCAAGGTCTAAGGACGACGATGTTGTCATGCTTGTGCGGCCGCCACAACCTCCAGTTCCGACTTCTAGTGCACCTGTTCCTGTCAGCATGCCTCCTACTCATACTCATAACACCATGTCGGATCCGAGGTATTTGAATCTCTTGACTGGAATCATTAACCCTCAAGTGTACAGAGTTTGTCTTGCGGATTTTATAAAAAGGAAGTGGCATCAAAAGCTCGAAACGAGGAACAAACAATTTTTAATTTATAATGAATGTTATCATAGAACAATCTGATTTGACATTTTCAGTTCTTATACAAGTTGGGAACTCTTGAAAGTATGGCGCGGAAGAAATTTGTCTGTAATGTTTACATTCCGTTGATTAAAACTTTCGAGCTATGATTTTTTAAACTTTTTACAATGAAAGTTATGTAATGCAGATCTGGAACTTTCAAAAACATCAATAAATGTCAAGGGGTTGCTCACTGTTGAAGTCTATCGACCACTTACTTGAAAATACTCCAGAAAAATTGTTAGCATACTTTTTGAATTGAAACACTTTAAAGACTTGCAAATTTTGTGACTTCGAGTTCTTCAATCAACATTTCTTTAGTCTTTCTTTTAAAATTCTTCAAAGTATCAAAAATTTCATTACGAGTATTACAAAAACTTACATTTTGAAATCTTTTGTACACCTGATGTGTCAATTTTAACATGACCAACTTGCACAATTTACTTGAACGAAAATTTCGTCACCTGTGCACTTGAGGGTTACAAAAAACTGTTCGTTTGAAATCTTGTTCAATTCTACAACTCATGCAAAGTTTCAATTTCAGGTACCACCACGCGCACAGTCACCCGTACCTGTCGAGGCACCCTCACGGTATGTCGACAGGGCCGCCGCATTCGATGTCCAGGAGCATGATCCCAGGACTGCCCGGGCCGCCTCATCCGCTGCAACACTTCCCGCCACCACCACCGCCAACCTCGACGGGCCAGCCAGGCGCGCCACCCTGGCCTGGAGACCCGTTCCGCGACCCCTACAGGTACGACCCACTCCAACGATTACACTACAATCCACTGATGGCAGCGGCGGCGTACCGAGTCGAGGAGGAGGAACGAGCAAAACAGCTTTACGCGGGGTACCCGCCGCCGCCGGTCAACTCGTTGCGCTCAAAGGATCCCAGCCCTGGGCCACTCAATAATATGCATCTGCATCATCGCCCGGGTCCTGGAACCGTTTCTTCCAAGGGCCTGGGACAGGTGCCTGGACGGATGCACGACGCCTCACAGCTCATGCACCCGGAAATTCACAAAAAAGAGGACACGTCGCAGTCCCGATGATAAGAAACGCTATGACGTTTCGTGTAAATATTATACATAATGCGAAACCAATATTATTATTAAGCGGTTGGTTTTTAATTCAGTAATGATTGAGGGTGCGAATGTGGTGTTAACCGATCGGGTTGCCAAACGGACCAACATACCTGATGCGATACTTTGTTGTTTTTTATTATTATTATTATTTTTGAATTCTCGGTTTAGTCCTTGGGTCTAACAATCGTTTTTACAAAACGTCTAGGAAGATGGACGAATTTGTTGTCGAGGTTTTATGTAAAAGTAGATCTCGGAAGTGTGGAATTTCTCTGAGACGATTTTCGGTTAAATTTGATTTGTAAAACGCACGAAAGTATTAATAAGAATTTCGTAACCAAAAATGGAAAACAAAAATTGTGGAGATTACATATTATTATTGAAGATGAAAATTTCTTAATGTTAAGTGCGCAAACGGTAGCTTTACAATTTGTGGTTTTAATTTTCCTAGAGATTTGTAAAAGGTTTGTTCTCTTAGGACCGCGATCTCCAGTAGTTAGTTGAATTTTAATTCCAATTTTATTCCTCTTAGACAATGAATTGTTTTTTACTTCAATGTATGCATTTTTGTGTAGTCTCTTCTTTTGTCTTTTATTAAATTTTAAAATGAATTTTAAACGGACAAAAGAAGTTTTAGACAATTTTTAAAGAAACGATGATTTTAGATAACGAATTTGTGCTCGTTTCGTACAAGCAATCGTGATTGAAAAACAAAATTTTTAATTGTGTAAAATAGAGCAGCAGTGATATTGCATCTTCATCTTAAAGTAATTTATTGCATTAGGAAGATATTTATCATCATCTAATTATTATTTCCAATTCATTAATTCATCGAGCGGTGTATCGGATCTTCCATGAATTTGAAATTGAATTAAAATTGTCTCTACAGTTTCCCACATTTTCAGATGAAAAAAAAACATTGAAAGTAATATTACTAGGAAACAGAATTCCTAATTCCTTGTCGACGGACAAACGGTACTGCTTTTGTATGATTTTGTATCAGCATTGTTGAAATAGGACGTTTGTACAGTTGTTCGCAGCATTTTTTTAAGTGCAAACTTTTGTAACTGTCGAAAGCCAACGACTGTCGGATGAATTTTTTATAGCAAACAGTTGTTTGTGCTCAATCACGCATGACCAAAAAGTTTTTAGTCGTTTTAAAAAGTAAACAAAAAGAACACTTTATTGTCATTTTTTTAATCAAGTTTATTCAACCTTCACTGTCATAACTTTTTTTGCAATCTGACAAACCTTTTATGTACCTTCACTTTGCACAATTTGGTTGTAAAAACCTCAACGTTTTATATTGTGCAAATCAAAAAGAATCGATGCTAATTGTACATGGTTAACTTTTGGTGCGATCGTTTTTCAGATGAAATTTTAATCGTCGCAGTTATCGTATTAATGTTATCGCAGACAATCCCAAAAGCCTACGGCGAAAGAGAGGAAAAAAATGTAACAATAAACGTGTAAGGTGGTATAGTCAATTGCATTTGCTTAGACGTTAGCTCGTTCGTTTTCAAAAACTTCCATTTTCAAAGCTCCTTTAACAAGTGTTAAATACATATTTTTATATGCAAAAAGAGAATCATTCGTACAAATTTCAAGCCACCTTTGCTCTTACAACTAAGTGAAATGAACTTGAGAAGGCCACAAAGAAAAATGTGTTCGTGAAAATAAGAAGTAAAAAGAGAAATAAAAAAAAATGTTGGTCTGCGTTAACATTAATGTCGAATTCTGACGAGAACAATAAGAAATAATGGAAATCAGTAGTGGGTAGGCGTAGACAGACAAAACAGCAGAAGTAGAAGTAAAATGCTGATAGTGATAAGGACAATTTATAATATTAACGATACAGTTACAGTAATCATTATCATCGGACATTATTATTGTAATCGTGATCATCATTATCATCAATGCAACGGGAGGTCGTCGTTATCATCGTCATCCAAAGGGACACACTATTGAGCGTAGCCGAAGCCGAGAGCTATGATATTTTACTAAGAGAGGATCGTTATTTAAATTAAAATTAACTGTACATAGTCGTATATATAAATGAATAAATATATTATACATATGGATATGATATTTATAGATATTACGGTGGGAAATGAACAAATGAATGCGAGGAGAGTATTACATTTGAGACGACGAAGATAACGACGAGGGGAAGAAGGAGAGTGTGCGAATGTGATTCATAAGCGAGTTGTGAATGAAAAGAAACAGAGCGATGCAAAGTTGTGAATTAATTTTGTTGTTTAGGAGATAAAACGAATAAAAGAAAAAAACGACTCTTGCTTGTTCGGGGCAAACAAAATAATGACTGTCTATAGCGATGTAAACTTTTTAATTACGCGAAATAAATAAGCGTACAATTAAAATTATCGTGTGTACTGTTATTATTCAACGTAACAACGTAACAACTTTGACATTTGTCTTAACATTATTTCTCATTCTAGTTTTCCATTTTCTCCTTTATTTTTTTTAATATTTGCAATCTTTTTGTTTGTTTTTTGTTATTTTATTTTAGGAAATTTGGATTTGTCTTTTTTGTTTTGGAAAATGTTGATGAAACTTGCTAAAACTGATGAATGGAATAATTTAATGATGCAAATACGGTCTGTACATCGATGGTAGAATGAAAATGTGTGCAGGGTCTGTGGTACATTAACACTAGGAGGACAGAAATTCCGGACACCCTAGAAGGACGGAAGTGAACACTTTTGTCCATCCCTCTTTTTGAAAAGCGGACACATTTGTCTACTTCGTCCTTCCACTGTTAAAGTAAGAGTTGTTATTAATATTATTTGAAATATTTAAATTGTATAATTCATGCTTATTCTTAAAGAATGTAGGTATTTTTCTCAACGAATAAGAAAAATATCAAAATTAACATACAAACATTTTGTGTTTTGCCATCAAATAATAATTACTAAATTAGATTTTTGTATGTAAATGAGATTTGACAATTGAAGCTATTGCATTTTTTATTTGTCTCTTGTTCATTGGTATAAATAGTACAAAACAGTGGAGTTAAGTGCTAAAGTTTTCTCGTAAAAGATTCTAATTAAACAATCATATTTCAGTTTACTTAATTGGAACGTTTTTCAAACTATCTGCTGTGATTTTTTCTCCGTTTGGTGCCAGCAAAAGGTTTCCACTCCAACTTGCATTTCCGTTTCCATTGACAACGAGGTCGACCTAAAAAGACAATTTGCAATCAACATTTTGCAGTTTGTCGAATTAAGTCACTTATTCAAATAGTTAAGTTCTTTTACCTGTAATTTTTCCCAAACTTTCTTTTTGGGATTCAAAACAGCGTCTGGTTCTCCATCCTCGTATCCATCGACGACGATTCTATCACCAGGTTTTGCATCAGATGGTGGTCTCAAAGGTTCCACAGCCCTAGCTGGTTCTTCCCTAAAAAATGAAACATTTTTATTTTACTTCTCATTTTCTTTCACCTTTTTCTATTTAAAAAGGAGGAAAAACTTACGCCGAGGCACAAAGAAGCATTCCATGAGACAAAACACCTCTCAGATTAGCCGGTTTCAAATTTGCCAAAACTACAACCAGTCGATTTTGCATCTCCTCGATTGGGACAAAATTAACGAGTCCACTAACAATCGTTCTGGGACCAGTTGCATCCCCACAATCGACCTTCTCCACGTACAAACTGTCAGCATCCTGGTGCTTCGAGATGTCTACTATTTTACCAACTCTGATGTCCAATCTGGATGGAACGATGGCTTCAACGACAGCTGTTTTGGGTTTAGTAATTTTCGTTCGTGAGAATACAGTTTGACATAACAAAATTCGGTTGCAAAATTGTTTTAAAATTAAACTCTGCAAGTTCAGAACCATTTTCAAGTTTTGAATTTGTAAAGTGAGTTTTATGAGGTTAACCTACAAGTTCGTAATCCCCATCTGGTGTACTTTGTGATAATTTTAATGTCAAGTTTAATAGTAACAGGATTCTGATTTATCGACAAGTTTTACTATTTTATTCAAATTACCTTGTTTCTGAGCAGGTGGATAGGCTTTCGAAACCAAAGTCTGCAGCTTGGGATTACTTTTAGAGAAATTCTGACGGATTGGATCTATGAGTCTGTTGATGTAAGTTTCAGAGGCTTCTTTCAGATCTGCTGGGTGGATTTTTTGGTCCTTGAAAGCTTCCTGGAGTTCCTTGTAGGATGCATAGTTAACGTTTCCACCTAAAAGGAATTAAAATGTTGTCAAAACAGAATTGAGAAAAATATGAAATTAAGTTTTCAAAATGTTGTTTTTACCATTAGCTTCAGTTCTGGCGATGAGGAAAGTTTCTCCTTCTTTTAAAAGAGGGAAGATAACTTCACCACAGAAAGTTAGCAGGCAGTTATTTTCGATATTTCCAGGCTCACAAAACACCTTTTTCAGTTTCTTTTTGAGGTTTCCTGCGTTCTCCAAAATATCAATTTTCGAGTCCTCTTCTGACGTAGACATCTTACCACCCGTCAATCCTGGAACTGAATTCAAACAAGTTAATGTTATTTTCATATAAAATTTATTTACTTAGCTTTTTGATTGTTGATAGTGCACATACTCATGAAATTCATAAGATGAATTCGTTTTTCGTATCCAAGCATTGGCAAGCATTTCTCTGAAAAGTTGAATATTTTTTGTTGGTCCACTCCGCCAAATTCAGCATCTGCGTTCAAGTATTGCTCGTCCAAGGATTGCAAAAGTGGGTACAACAGTCCGGACAGTAACGGATGATCGACTTGTTTAACTACTTCTGCTCCGGCTATTTTGGCATCGTGTTCAGTCACCAACGAACATAATCGGTAAACATCCATGATGTACTCCCTTCAAAAAATAATATTCGTTAAAACACACAATTTCCAAAACAAATTAAAACAGAAAGTGAAAACAATTTACTTTGTAAATTGGAAATCCGATCCTTTGACAAACTTAAGTTTCTCCACAGGTACATCGACAGACTTCAGCATCGACTTGATAACTTCTTCATAAAATTCTGCCCTTAAATTCAGTAGATCCCAGGGCGCTTTTTTGTTATCAAGATGCGCGTGCAAATCAGCGAGAAGAATCGTTACCTCAGCACCAGCTTTTAGAAAGTCAGCAATCTTAGATATTGGTTTGAAATGTGCCACATGAGGTTTCCCGGTTGTAGCAATGCCCCAGTACAATTTCAAGTTTCCTTGCTTGACAATCGCTTTGAGTTTTTCATCGCCCAAAACTTCTTGCAAGTTTCGAGTGATGAGTTTGTATTTCGACTCCCAGTCTGAATCCTTGATCGAGAGATTTTCCATCCCCGTCGTGTCCACTTTTGGTTGTGTACTATCTGAAAACAGGTAAACATTGTAGTTTTAATGTTCTAATTTCGTTAAAAAAGAAAGTAACATATTGCTCAAGGTTCTTGAAAGCGTACCTTCCTGGATTTGTTTTGGGTAAGCTCTGACGACGAGGTCCTTTAGTTTTGGATCCTCAGAAAATTCCTTACGAATAGGCTCCAATAATCGATTGATGTAAACTGTCGCAGCAGCTTTCAGATCATCTGGATGGATTTTCTGCTCCTTGAAAGATTCTTGAAGGTCGTTGAAAGTAGCAAAACTAACATCTCCTCCTAAAATGAAGAGTTTAAAATTGATAAGTTCTAATTTCAAAAACAAAGTCGAAAAAATGTCGTTGAAATAAACTAAAAGGTGTATACCTTCGTTTCTTGATATGAGGAACGACTCGCCATCTTTCAACAGAGGCATAATAACTTCCCCACAGAAAGTAAGAAGCCCATTATTCTCAACGTTTCCTGGCTCGCAAAACACTTTGCTCAACTTTTTCGCCACGCTTTCGGCGTCGTCCAATAAATCAATTTTAGAATCCTCTTCGGAGGAGGACATTTTTGCACCTTGCAAGCCTGGAACTGTTTCAGAAATTACAAAATAGAATTTTTCTCAACTTTCTTTGTATCTCTGGAAATAGAAAGGTTTAAAAAATGAGAAATTACTCATAGGGTTCATAAGATGGATTCGTTTCTCGTATCCCAAAGTCGGTAAATATTTTTCCGAGAATGTAAAAATTTTCCTCTGGTCAACTCCGCCAAACTGAGCGTCGCAGTTGAGGTACTGTTCGTCCAACGCTTGGAGCAGCGGATACAGCAAACCAGAAACCAACGGATGGTCCACTTGTTTCACAACTTCGGCACCGGCTTTTTTAGCGTCATGTTCAGTTACCATCGAAGCTAACCGGAGCACATCAATTGTGTATTCTCTGCAAACATTTAAACATCAATTTCAATTATTTCTATCAAAAATATGAAAAACACAAAACCAAATTCAGAGTCTAATCCTACTTTGAGAGTTCAAAATCAGTTCCTTTGACGAACTTCAATTTTTCTAAAGGCACGTCGATGGATTTGAGCATAGCTTTGATAACTGCTTCGTAGTATTCGGTTCTCAACTGGAGCAGCTCCCAGGGAGCTTTCATGTTATCGAGGTAGGCATGGAGGTCGGCAAACAGGATCGTCACCTCGACTCCAGCTTTGAGAAACTCAGCGATCTTAGAGATCGGCTTGAAGTAGGCTATGTGAGGCTTGCCTGTAGAGGCTGTGCCCCAGTAGAGCTTCAAGTCACGTTGCTTGAGGATGCTCTTGAGCTTCTCATCCCCAAGAACTTCGTGCAAGTTCTTGGTTATGAGTTTGTACTTGTCTTCCCAGGTCAACTCTGGCATCTAAAAATAAAAAAATCATTCTTAGACAAGTTATCGAATGGAGTTGAAAGAAATTAAATTGTAGTAACATTGTTCTGCAAAATTTGTTGCAATTGTTGTTAAATGGGAGAGGTTGTGTCGTCAGAAGATGTGAGTATGACAGGTAGTTTTTCGAGAGATTGTTAAAAGATGAAGGAAAGTTTAGATTGGAACTTACGATTTTAGTTTCGGCTTTGAAGGTTTTAATTAAGATGTGATGGAACAAATTGTATCACAGCAGTTGGAGTTTTCACGTGTTTCCAGATGTCCATATGAAGAATTGAAGGAATTCAATCCACTGACGTGATGCTTTTGCGCGACATCTATGCCGGATTGAACTATTTCAGCGGGACTTTTTAATCAGTTTCTTATTTAGACATTAGTAACTACAAACTCTTTTTTCGTAGTTTTAAAATTATTTATTAGTTAATTGTTATTTAAAATTTAAGAAAATGAAGTGTTTTTTCTTAACTTTCTGAAAAACTGATTACCAAAATGCTTATTTAACTAATTAAAATAATTAGAAAATCATAAAAATAATTAATTACTACTTAAAGTTTCAAGCAAAAGTTAAAATTATTAAGAATTGAAGAAACAATAACTTTTATCGGTAAAGTTAAATTGTGATTTTAATATTTCACGCACTTACCAGATGCCGCCACAAACTTTGCACTTTTGAAATATGTACTTGTAAGTTTCACTACAAAGTTAGAAATCGAAAATTTCGCAAAAATAAAAAAGATTAATGTCTGTTAAAAAACTGACGAAAAAAAACTTTTAGCGGCGACAAGTGAAGAATCACAAAGTCGGTAATGCTCTTAGCAATGAAATTGACATTTAGATGCGCGATAAAATTGTTAAGTGTTCAAGGATTTTCGAAAAGATTGCGACCCTGCGAATCTTCCGTGTTGTCGGTTGATCCGGCGCAATTCTGATCAAACACAAGTTTAATTCTTTGACTTTCACCGACCTTAGTGAAAGTAAAGGATTATCCGCGCCTCTACGCCTTCGAACATGGTTTCGTCCGCGCGATCACCTGTCGAATTTAATTTCAGCGAATTATTACTGATGTAATACCGCTCATGTGCGAAATCCGACCGAATCCAACTGTTACATCAACGTTTACTATTTACGTGATCGATTTTGAGCAGGTAATGGTTAATGGTTACCACCTGATACATTTCGTAGCTTTTGCGAACCAAAACTCCAAAAAAATTGACGGTTCTAATTAGTTTATTTATTTTAGAAATGTTACATTTCTAATTTTGTTAATTTTTATATGTTAGTGGTAAAATAGAGAGATTAGATCAAAGATAAACTGAGCACATCGTTCCAAGCTTGTTAATTATATAACGAAATAATTAGACTGGTATTACTAACAATCAAAAAACAATAAATTCTATCTTGTAAATTAGAATCACGATCCTCATCATATAATCAGGTTACTTTCCTCGTTACAATTTATTATCCAAATATTGATTATCATATATGATAATGATTATAATTAGAGAAAATTTTCACCGTTCGAACTTTGTGGATCATCAAAATTGTATTTCACATTCCTATCAAACAAAATCATAAGTTTGACGTGTCTCAGTCAATATTTTTCTTTGTAATTCAAAAGAATTTTTTTCCAATTCTCAATTTTAGATAAGCTAAACAGAAGTTAGGAGTTCAGGTCGTTAAAATATTTGCCAGATTATTAGAGCGCATAATCAATCTTTCATTGCATACTTTGATACCAAAATTGAAATAGAATTGAATATCAAATTGAACATCAAAAAATCAAAAATCATTGATATAATTGTACCAAAAACAATTTGATGTTTTGATGTTTGGAAAGAATCTGTAAAAGGGGTTGTTGAAATTGTAAAAATGAGTAAAGTGTAGGGGAAGATTCGCATTGTTACGGTTACATAAATGGTTATCGTAATGCAATTTGGCGTTATTGATATGAAAGCGTTGGGATTACGTGAAACTTGCGTTGCAGATATTAACGCGAAGCGCACCGAGAACACGTGAACTGGTTGCACGGGATTTTTGTCGACCAACCACTCGAGCTCGAAACGCACGTGTACACTTCGTATTTATATCGCACATTTGCACGACCAAATGTGTTTTGACACTACGGTTATCGGCATCAACAGTTATCTGCACTTTCAAACAATCTACATTTCCTATCATTTCATCACGACTTTTCATCCAAATCAACTCGCGGAATTCAAACAAATCACTGCACAAAAATGCGAAAAATTCACTCTCATAATTCGTGTTTCTTTCAAAGTACCAATTACTCAATGGAAAGATTTTTTTGACTCCGACCCAAGTAGTCGTTGCAAAAAAGAAAATATAGTCATTAGGATGACTTTTTGTTCGAATATATGTTTTGATAAATGTAATATCTAACGGATTAGTCCGAGTGGAAGGCTCAGCAAAGCGAATAGTTCTCGATGACTATAATATTGGCCGTCATCGTATCTTACAATTTGCATCATGGGACGACACAGCTTTACTACGATTTGTACTACGTTTTGTAAACAACGTGACGCACGCTCGTCCACGTGACCCAATTATGAAATAACTGTACAGCGCGAGAAACAGGTCTTTCGGTGGCTCCAATATGATCGGAGCAAAAAAAAGTGTCATTTTCACTCCAAATGTGGGGTAATGTCGATACCGTCCGCGATCAACGGTTGTTGCATGATAAATGGAGCTGCCTAAAGGGATACCAAAAATCGACAAGCTTTCGATTTTTTAACATCCGAAGATTATTGATTTTTCTTATGATTCTTTTTTTAGTTCCTATAATTTTGGACGGTGGGAATTTAAAAAGTGTACCTCTATTTGCATAGTAACTGTTTCGTCATCTTTTTCATTTCATTCATAAAACTTGACTGTGAAGTGACATGAAGCACTTGAAAAGTGAGAAAAAAATTTTTTACTTCGGTTTGAATTTTTATCTCATTAAAATGTTCATTCCAACGTAAGTCTCGTTGTTTCAGACGGGTACAACCTTTTTTTTTCGACGTGCGCAAAGCAGTCTAGGATTTGAATGAATATTCATTGAAAAACCGTTCAATTAGGTGGATGCGTACGAAACATGAGTCGAAGGTTTCATCTACCCGTACGAGTTGAGGAAATAAAAGAAATTTAATGTCCGTAATGTCTAGATTAATCATCGCGATAACAAAAACTTATTTATCCGTTTTGTTTTGGCGCTGAAGGTGAATTCAGTCGGTGAATTTGTGGCGCTTTTCATTTGCATTGAAATTCCTTTTCCGTTTCCTGACTTGGAATCAGAAATGGAATCAAATTGTGAATCCAACGAGGAAGAGCGTTTTGAAATGAAAGCAGGCGACGCGCTTTTTGATTTATACATTTTTGAACCGGTAAATAGAAAAATTGAGTTATTTAAATGAGACTAACAAAGTCCAAGGCAGTTTTCAGTTTTTTATACATTCATTAATTTTAAGATTTAAATTTAATTGAAAGTGAAATTCAAAATTTGAATTAGATTTAAAAAACATTTCAAATTTTTCAAGTTCAATAACGAAATGAGAAAATCAAGTTGAACAATTGTTCGAACGAGATTTTCAACGAAAAGTCAACAAGTTAATAAAAAGTTCAAACAATGTGTGTAAACAAAAAAGCAATAAATTGCAATCTTTTTATGCCAAGTCAATTGTTCAAACAGAATGAAATTGTGATTCGCTCATCTTGAAATGTTGGGGAAAAACATTTTCTGTACGTCACATTGTTTGCATACAAAACAAAAGGCAGACAAAAAACAATGGAATCATTGGTCAACGAAATCGATTAGCAGTCATGTTCGCTTTTTAATTAACCACTTGGGTTGTCAATGTTGTTGGAACCTGCGCCACTGTTTTAATATTTAATCGACGACCTTTCCTTGAAGTGATAAAATTCAATGCCAAAAAAAGTGTTTCCTAAAACGGGTTTGCCAAAAATGACAAGACGAAAAATGTCCCATTCAATAGGCTCCCGCAGCTCTATAAACGTGACGACACAAAAATACTAATCAAAACACTTGAATTGAGAGAAACAAGCGTTGTTTGGCAACGAAGAAACGAAACCGAAACAGGCGTGCGGCCATAAATTCTACGGATTTGTCACAGATTAGTTGCAGCTCGAAACTCGGTTGCTAAATTTCTCCTTACAACGGCACCTCTTAATTGGTTTCTAACTTGCTGCAAACGAGCTTGTAATCCATTTTTGAAACATTCACTTTTCAATTTCGTTTATTTACTTCACCGATTTTTTGCATACAAAAGTTTTAATTATGCTAAAATATGCACGTGCAAAATTTCGATTTGTATCGATAAATAGAAGCGGGAAAAAGTTTAATCGGGAGAAATCGCATTTCCGCTGACCTTTGCGAGCCGATAAGACTTTATCGGACACATTTTTTGATTGCAAATTTTATTGATGTAAGCGAATTTTACATCTTGGTTCATTTACGTTTATCCCGAGGCGTGTGACGCTTTTTTTTCAATTTGTTATTGTATGTGCAATGTTTCAAATGTAAGTACAAATTGGATGTAGATGCATGTGCGAATGAGATGGTGAAATTAACGATATTACAACGATATAAAACAATCGAGCAGTGTAATTAAGTCTGAAGAAGCGTACGTCTTATATAATCCAAATCCTATGCATTTGATTCGGTTTATTTCATAACTTTCTATGATTATAAAAGCGTATGGGTTTCGGTGATGAACAAAATTTCAAACAACAATCATGTCTGAACAAAAAAACATCTCAATTTACAGGCAAACATGTTAAAAAAATGTTAAAATGTTTTTAAAAAGTTTTGATTTATTCGAAGAAATAAAAAAAAGACTTTTATAATTCTTTGTGACAAATTGCATTACAAAATTATGCACGATAAAAACAAACAATGTCTATTGTTCAATTACTATTTGAGCGATCGCCTTCAAAATCCAAGGATATTCGACCAGATAAACTTCAATGTTTAAAAACTATTTTTTCTTTCTCTCTCGTTTCTTATTTTCAAAATTGATCGTAAATTTTTCTTATGCTGTCAATTTTGTCGAATACCTTCGTTGTTTTACAAATGATATATTTATAGCTAAAACACTTTGCTACCAAATTCAACTATTTTATCCGGCGTTGTTTATTTTGTAATTAAGTTGAAATAATTTTCTTTATCGAAAAGCTTGTAAAGACCTAAGACTTACCCCGGGATAAAAATTCTGACTTTTATGCGATAAACAATTTATGCAAGCTTGTCACTTTTTATCAATCATAAGTGGAAATTTAATTACATCTGAGAACTTATTTTTACATTTTATGTATCACCGAAGTCAAATTTGTTGACATATTTTGTTTTACGATTTTAAAGGGGTTTTCAAAATGGCCACTTTTGAGAGCTCAAGGTTGACTTTTAAGAGAGTGACAAATTGAGAAATTTTAAAGAGAAGATATTTTAATGACAGTTTAATAAGCACGCTCGGTTGTCCTTCGTAGCGCGTGTCATTTTGTGCAAAGTAAAGTCGCGAAATGGGAACAAACGATTTCATCGAAGTTGCATGTGCATTTCAGTGCTATCTGTCAAGGCACAACAAACATCAGGTCAAGTCACTTCGCTGTGCGATCAGAACTCTGACCTCTGGCATGCATCAATATCTCTATCAGCGTTTCCAGAAAATAAACAATCTGCGTAGCTCTCTGTGCTCCAAAATAACGTTTTGTTGAACTAATCAAATTATCAATTTCAAACCATGAAATTCTTGGAAATAGACCATTATTATCTTAAAATTCACCACTTCATTCGAGTATTGATTTTGGAAACGATCATTTTCCATAAATTTTATAGTCCAATCAACATTTCAATCACTATAAAAAATCTCGAATTCAATTTTGTGAAATACACAATTTTAAACAAATCAACGAATCCTGGAAATCAAATATCATCATCTCAAAATTTCATATTCAAATAAAAAATTGTGTAAATAAAAATGTTGTAAAAAGTGTACATCCAAATTGAATTCGGGATTTTCCACTGATTCCTAGAAACAAAATCGTTTTAAAATTGAATAGTCAAATAAAAAAGTTTGCACAAATGAATTTTGTTGAAAAATTGAATTCGCGATTTTGAATCGTAATTGAAATCTCGAATGGAAACAAGTTGAGAAAATGAATTGAATGTTATTACGTCCATCTGGTTGGTCGAAATACATTTTAGAAAATCATCCGGCAGATGGGACGGTCGCACGTTTTCTAATGGCAGTTGCATATGGCGTTGCATGAAGGAATGATGCAAGTTGAGTAATTAAACGCAGAAAGTAACTCGCCGAGATCATTCGTTCAATTGCTAGGCGTTTTCACTTTTTATGAACGTATCTGACACGTTGTACACACACGTTCAGAACATTGAATAACGAGAAATCACTTTGTGAAATTTAATCAGCCGGCCTTGGGCAAGGACGAGCGATATGCAAGGAGAGGGCAAACTGATTTCGGACTTATCAAAAACCAAATGGTCCAAGAATGTGTGCAGTGTTTTTTTTTCCGCCTTCATATCGAACTTGCATGCTAATTTGCTCGCGCTTATTTAACCTTCGCGGATTTCTAAATGTCGATAGTGAGAGGCCCGGTTTAATCCAGCGTAACCGGCGTTGACTACTGTGCGACACTTTTATTAAAACGATGCGAGGCCAGAAATGACGATGAAAATGAAAACTTGCCTGGATTAATTTCGATGCTTTTTCACGTTCTCTTTTCAGAGATTTTTCGATTGAAGACTCCAGACTGAACGGGAGGAGCAACTCAATCGAAAAAAATATCTTTGTGAAGAGGGTTCGCGTTTTTGATAAAAAAGGGTGACTTTTGAAATCACATTTCAATTGCAATTTTGCACTTTGACTTTTTTTTTCATTTTGGTTAATCTTTTTGTAACTTTTTTAAAAAGAGTACTATCGTTTGAGTATAAAAAGAAGTTTGGTCTTATAGTTTTGATTGTGCGAAAAATTATTTGCCAGTTTATTTACTGTGCTAGTATCGATACTGGACCGATCGTGCGTCAGAATACGTATGACCAGGAAGTTATACAATATATTGTAACAGGGAGAAAACGAAGTTTAACAATAACTTTCCACGTGACACCATTTTATTATGCATAAACCTTAGATGCGTTTGTTTATTATTTTCACTTAATTTTTCATTAGAAATGAATAATTCAGTGGAAAATTTATAATTATTGTGCAGGAAGTGCGTTCCTGTGTTAAATAACCGATTTAATGAGAAGAAAAACGTCAAAAGATTGTTCTGCGAAAACTTAAATGAGGTTTTGAATTTTTATCAAACAGTAAAAACATTGTAACAAATAGTAAAAGTAATACAAACAGAATAACTATCCGAAATATATCCATGAATTTTGATGAAAAACAAAAATGATTTGCTTACAATTCTGTTTTACAAAAGTGTCGCACTTTTTAAATAACCACCAAAAAAAAACAAACAAAATTTCAATATCAAAACGACTATGTGAAAGCTCATACACACGTATAAATTAATAAAATCAATAATTTAATTTTTCAGCCGTTGCTGAAACCTTCTTGAATTACCGTAACGTGTGTTTTAGAAAGTCAAATGTTTATACCAGTTCACGTAAACAACTTATTTTTGTTCAAAAATTTCAAGATAACAAAAGTGTTATGAAGAGTTGTTGTTTACAAGAATGTTATAAGGAAGGAAAGAGAAAAGGAGCTGGAACCGACTGGAACAAAACGCCATTTTGCATTTTCCAGAACAGTTGCGTGCTCCGTTAATGAGTCGATGTTAAAAGGAGTAAACGAAACAAAAAAGTGGCAAAATCATCAGCATCCGAACGAAATTTTCATTCGGAAGAAAACAAGCATTTATGTTTCATCTTGTTAACGGAATTCCGTGTGCGAACTCGATCATTCCGGAGCGAGCATTTTTTGCGCTAGTGATGCATGAACATACAGCGATTGATATGGTTGCTAAGTCAGGAAAAAGTAGGCGCACAAATTACGTCAATTATATCGCAACGTTGCAGCGAGAATGTACGCATGAAATTCCACTTTTCCAACCGTACGCACTTTATTTCAAAGTTTTGTTTCGGAATCAAAAGTGCCTAATTTCAACCGCAAAAAATCTTTATTTTCTCGTTACTTTTCATCATTTCTGTGGAGATTGTGGGCAATTCGTGACCCATATTTTGCAAAAGTAAAAGTGAAAAAAAAAAACAACTCGAGTCTGTTTTTTTGGCAGCGTTATTGCTTGTTTTTGAGTCCGAGGTTATATCTGCGGGGAAAAAATTGTTGAACGAGCCCCATTGAAATTCGAGTGGCGACTTCACGTTTGACGTCGGGAAGCCCGGCGCGCAAACACCGTCTGTGCGTAATTGCACTTCAATTCGCATGTTTTTCTTTCCTTTGCTCGACTTTTATTTCTCGTTTCATGATCAATGTCGTAGAAAATGGTTTTTTTCTCTCTCACAGTACTGTCAATGACTTTCCTTGATGGATTAAATTTCGCATTGGCTATTTTGTTTTTGATTCGCGAGCAACATTTTGTATGCATCAGCGGAACAAATGACGTCCGAGTACAGAAACTTTTTTTTATCGCGGAGCATTATAGTAAAAAGTCGTTTCTTGCAATTGTTTGTCGATGCAAAAGAACCTTTATCGTTTTTGCCTTCTGGTTTTTACAATCGAACTTTTTATTTTTCGACGGTACGTGAAATGAAATTTGAAATTTTTCGGTAATTTTGATCATTTTGTTTATGTTCTTTAGATTTTTGAAACGTGATCTTGAGTGATTACAACAAATGGAAAATTTTTCGTTCGTTGCGGCGAGTTTTATAGTCAGTTTTATGAAACGTTTCTTGCGAAGAGGAAGTTGGGAGATAAACCGTTTGCTGTATCAACGTTTGACATGTTTCGTGATTCGTTGTGTGAAATAAAATTATTTTCATCTCTATAAACTGCTGATTAGATTTCATGTTACTACATTTTTTTCGCTCCATTTACATTCTCCAGATTCTGTCCATCCCGAAAAAAATTCCTTGTCAAAATAATTTCACAAGGAATCTTAACGCAATTTTAAATTTTGATTCTATATTTGAAACTGACATCAGAAAAGTTACTTTTTAGTGATTCTTTAACTTTGCTAATTTCTTGAATTGTGAAGTTCATTTTCAGAAAATGTAATAA
Organism: Telenomus remus; assembly: GCA_020615435.1. Classification (NCBI taxonomy): domain Eukaryota; kingdom Metazoa; phylum Arthropoda; class Insecta; order Hymenoptera; family Scelionidae; genus Telenomus; species Telenomus remus. Next base: position 14,453,822 of record CM036337.1, read on the forward strand.
GGAAAATAAACATGTTTTTGCAAAATTTGTTAACGAAATACAAGGATTGGCGAAAAAAATAAATATTGAAGAGCAGCTGATGCGAATTGGCGTTTGTTTAGTCTCACCGTTTTCAGGGCTAAGTATAAAGTGTTTGAAAGATTCTTACCCAGGCGTTTTCGAGGGAAACTTATTTGGATTAATTTTAGTATGGGAAAAAGTTTTTAAGAATATTCAAAATTAGCTCTTCTTCATAGATTTGAATAAAAGATGATGATGAACGTCTTGATTAAGAATTTGTTCTAGGAATTAAGGAAAGAAATTAGAACATTTTTTTAATAAATGTGGAAATCAAATTAACACAGTGACCTTAGGACTGAATTAGTTATGATTTCTGAAGAATTCTTTCCGTTCTAAAATATTTTATAGGACAGTTTGTTTTTTGCAATTTTTCCCGATTATTAAAAGTTGTATTGTTTTTAAAATTGTTTTTAATTTTTTATCAAATTAGTTTCCTTAGTTACTTTTTAGTTGAATTGAAATTTGATTTATGAAGTTCGTAAAATTATTCTTTTCAATGAATAACGAATAAAAAGGAAGATAAAACAGGGAAGACTCACGTTTTAATGATTAAAAAAATCATTGCTAAAAGTTTGCAAGCCGATTCATCGATACATTTTGCAACTGCGCAAATGAATACATTAAAAAACACACAACAAGCAATAACACGAATTGTATGTGCTAAAAGATTTGATATATAGAAACATCTTCACAAAAGTACGAATAATTGGAAAGACGCTTTTCGTGTTGAATCAAAAATGACGTCCTAAAGTAGTCAATATCGACACGTACAAACCAAATTATTCAAAACAATTCACTTTTTCAATCGAATTTCATATTCTTAACAAAATTACAAAACTAAACATTATTTTAACAATTAATAATTTTAAGCACCACTCTTAAAGCGCCAGTTTTCATTTACGACAGTTTAAATACTAAAATTCAACATAAATCATCGAATCGGCACGCAACATCTTTCAGACGATCTCTATTACCGTACCATAAATTGATTTTCATGCAAATCAGTACACGCGCGTTGAGAATCGCTCAGCAGCCTGCATCGTAGACTTTTCAACATGTACTTTTGTATACCACAAACGTTCACCTTTCAAAAAACCATCGCAGGGAAAAATCAGAGCAAAAAAGACTTTTCAGTTTCATTCATCACAAAACACTTTCTCAGAATAGCATATTGTCTCCAAAAAACAGTTTGAAGTCAATTTTTATTACAGGGAAATAGTAAAAGAAACTCCATAAATCAAACTAATTCTATCCTAAACGATCCAGTTATTTCATTTCTTATTTCATCTAGGAAATTAGGCGCCAGGGAAGAAAAATCGGTTCGAAATCGGTTCGAAATCGGTATTTCTGTTCGATGTTGAAAAATGAAAATAAGAGCGCGATAAACGTGGGGATGACGTATGAAAAGCGCAAATGTGGATGCGTGTTTGATGTATGTTTTTTGTTTTTTTTTTTTCGGTCGAACGTCGTAGAGGCAGCTCCTCGTTGGACCCCACCATGCAGATCCCGGCGGAATAGAAGTCGATCGCGGTACCAGTTGGAAAGTCGGGAGTAGTGCATGTGGTCGTATCCCTCGGCTGTCAGTGTCCGTCTATGCTCGAGCGCGTTCGCACACGCAACGAAACGAGCTGGCAACCTGAGCGAGGTCCATAGAGGGACGCAAAACTCGACGCCGGTCGAACCCCCGACTAAGTCGTTCAAGTTGACAAACAGATCGCGCGTACGTGTGCAACGCAACATGACACATCGCACGAAAACGTGCAGGTGACAGTATCGGCAACGTATTTTTAGTGGTTCAGTGCTATTGGTTTTATCAGTGCTTGACAACGGATCTTCCGCGTTACTGCCGATCAACCGGCAAAAGACAAGGTAAAGACGGGTTTCAATTCACTTGACTACTTTTGTACGATTCTTTCAACGGTATTCAGACGCGATTTGTTGGTTTTTTTGTGTTTTCTTTTTTTCATCAGAGGAGGAAATTGGACCAATTTTTGTTCGATAATTTGTTGAAACGAAAACTACTCTGAAGATTTTGTTGGAGTTTGAATTTTTAAAATTTGCTCAATGGTCGAAAAAAGTCGAGAAGGTTGAAAGAAAATTAGGTGCAATGACAAATACAAATTTCAATTTTACACAGTTGGCTTCGAACAACAGTTTGCGAAAGCAATTTTATGACTTGCGATTGCAATTTTGAGTTCAACGACAAGTTCATTAATAATTCAAAGTTTTGACCAATTAACACAATTATGAAATGTGTTAACTGGTCAACTGATGCATGCCGAAGATCATTAGCTGTTTTTAGCACATTTTTTACTTGGTTTTTTTGTTGGAAAATTGATTGAGTTTTTTTTCTCGCTTATGAAAAATTGATCGTTTTAGCGAATTGTATTGACTTGATAAAGAGAAATTGAGCGCCGTCAATATGCAGTCGGACGATAATTGTGCTCTTAACTTTATAAGTGAGATAAAACGTGCGTCAAAGAATGATTCGAATTCTTGAACTGTTGTTTCGAATCTTTTCATTAAAAACATGCATGCATCGTGAAAAGTTTGTAGAAACTTATTATCAGTCTTCTCTGCGAGAGCAAAAGCACGAAAATTTTTGTTGTATCAAACCTGAGCCTCTGCGAGTATCACAAAATTATCAGCTGCGCAGTTGATTTGTAATCTCGCGTAGCAAATGATAGACCTGTTTTAAATATCGAAATGGAAAATTAAGAATAAAACGATATAATTAATAATAAAATAAAAATGAATAGTTAATAATTTAACTACGATAAAATACGAAGTTAAGATCAGTATTTCTCTTAGAATTGCTTTTCACAACATTCATTATGTTATTATATCGATCCTATCATTTATAATATTTTTTTTATAATTATGCATCAACAGTAAAAACGTTTAATTTAAAAGTAACTTTTACAATTAACATATTCCATGCGAATGATAAAAAAAGAGTGCAGTGCGCAGGGCAGATTTTTTTCCCTCGATGGAAGTGCGACAAAAAACGTGGTTTACATAAATATCAAAGTGCTCTGTTCCATGGGAGATCAATAAACCTGGCGGTGTAAACATTTTTCCTCGCGCCGAGCGGATTAATCATCTTACAGTGAAAAAAACGTGGAATGAACAGAAAAAACAGATTCTTCAATCACATCCTAACATTGCAATGATAACAAAATTACATCTAATTATTAAACCTTTTACAACTATTGTATTTTTTAAATATGAAAAAATTTTATTCAAAAGAAAGTCTATTCGAATGTTTTATTTGACGGGATTTCACCATTGATCCAACCAATCTCGATTTTTTCCAGTTCCATTTTTTCATTCCACTTTCGCTCCAACATTTTGTGGACACAAATTTTCGTGACACTTTAAATCCGACACAATTTCTACCGGGACTCGGCGACACCGGGTCAATCCCCTCGTCCGATTAGCAAATTGTCCAATTTACGGGAAGGGGAACTCATTGATAAAACGCTGCTAATAGTCGCAATTATAACAGCAAAATGACGCCGCAGGATAAAAAGGAGACAACAAAAAAACAAGAGAGAAAAATCAAAAGGTTCAAGAACACCACAGAGAAATTGCACCGGCGTACATCCCGCGGCTTTTTATTCATCTCCTTTTCTCCGGCTATTATTTCCACCGAAGGAACACATTTTAATCAAAATAACGCTGCTGCCTTGAAGAAATTAATCTCGAGAGAAAGTATTATATAAATCTCATCTTCCATAAACATGCGGACAGCAAACGGTTTATGCAAAAATGGGGGAAAAAAATAAAAAGAAGTAAAAAAAAAACGGAATCATACAGCAATTAAGTTGAAGCAAAGGTCGAGTTCAGTTTTCGGCCTGACGTAACAGGTGAATTGAGAAAAACGAGAAGTGAACGCCAAAATGTTGCAAGAGCATCGTACAGTTTTGATTTTGTTTTCTCGTCCGACCGGTCGACGCGAAATGAAAACATGATATCGTGCGTTATCGCAAGCGACATTGCTTAGGAAACGGACCCCGCATGTTGACCACGTGCGGCACGTGACTGCTTTTCGAGGCCCCTTATCGAATCCAGAAACAGCTGACCCTATTTGTCGATTGCTCCACAGTACATGAGTCCGTTTACAACATCCATCTGCAGCATTTTTATTCGCTCCTGTACCTGCCCCAATCTAAATGACGAAAAAAAAGAGAAAGAAACAAAAATTGCATCTCGCCGATGTCCTTCGAAGCCCCTCATTAGTCGAGGGAAAAACGCAAAATGTCGTTTTCAAATACACGCGATTTGGTGCAATCTCGATGATATACGAATTTTCTTTGTTATCTGAACTGTCGCGTTTCATTGGACGGTTGTAATTTAGAGCAGTCTCTAATTGTTATTAACGCGATAACATATTTTATGCGACCGTAAATCCTTTGCAAGATGGACAATTAAAAATTGCGTGTAATGGAAAGTGCTTTGCAAAAGGATATTGTCATGACACTGTCGGCTAAGTGTTTGATTAGTGAAATGTACATGTTTGCTTCTTTCCTTTTCATTCGATTTTGGGCTTTGCTTGGCTGGTTAATTTCCTTTCGATAATTTGTTTCTTTTCTTTTTATTTACTGATAGCTTTTTATCTTAAACTTGTTTGGTATTTGAGAACAATGAATTCAGACAAATTCAAAGCTGATGAAAAATTCATAACTTGTGAAAAAAACCGGTCCATATTCATAGGATCATTTATTTTTGCCATTAGTTTTGAGAAATGAAATTGGAAATTTTAGAAAACTTTTCTGTTTTAATGGTATGGAATAAAAAGTAACACAATTTAGATGAATTTTTTCGGTTGGATGTTTTTAAGATTTGTTTCTCACTGGAATGTGATATTATATTTTAGTAACAAAATGGGTTAAGAGTTAAGGATATTTGTATTCGCGTCACGAATCTAAAACTTTGCATTATATTTGCGAAAACAGTGACCCCAGTTCAGGGGAGCTGCAAAACGATCGGTTACCCCCTCCCCCTCTCCTCTTAAGGCTACAGACTTCATTAGACGTGCGGGTACTTATTAAAATGTTACTATTCATCTTCATTAATTATGACTGACTAACCAATTAGTTTGATGGTAATTAAAATAGATTTCAATCAGGGGAACAACTAAGTCGGAAACCTTTTTTGTACATAAAGCGTGCTGCAATTTTTGTACCGACAAAAACACCAGTGACAAATTGTACCTCATCAATAACTGGTGTTTCAAAACGTTTATTTTTTATTCGCACGATAGAAAAAACATCCACTTCCTTTATTATATTCGTTTCTTTGACTAACAAATTGTAAAGAATTTTTTGGCATGAAATATTGCTTTTTTGATTACATAAAAAGAAATCACAATGCATCTTTGAAAAATAAATCTTAACTCGTGCATTATTATTCGGAACGTATGCAAATTGCATAATAACCATTTGAAGTGTGAAAATAAGAGAGAATCAGTCGCGACGCGACGAGTGACATAAATGTGACATTATCTAATGGAGTTCTAAATAATATTTTCCGGGTACACATCGAGAGTCATCTGCGAACTGGCATCGAGAAAAGAAAAGACAATCGGTTTATCCTCGCACAGATTTTATCTTAGAAATGAGTCACGGTGTGTTGATTCTCGGGTTGTTAAATTTTAGAAAACCATTTGACGGTCCGGCACAGGTCGGACGAGTATAAAACACGACCTGGGTGTCCAAATGGAAGGAAAAGACGGGGGAAAATAAATTCTTGGCTCTGCCTCTTCTTTATACTTGCAAATCAGTTGGTTCTCGGATCAGAAAACAAAATTATTTAACCGGTACCGGATCGAGCTCTGACTTACGATAAATTTTCATCCTGGACAGATATGCAACAGGTGTTTTTCTTGTTGTTCCTCTCTTTTTTTTGCTGCGTTTTGATTTAGATCAACCACTGCAGGAATTTTAATACCATTTGAATAATCAAACGATTTTGCTTAATAAATTTGGACAATTAAAATGTTGTTGATGAGAAATAAAGATTCGAAAATATAGAACAGAGTTTGAACTTTGCAATATTCAATGTCTTTGATGAACATAACTTGATGCAACTTGTTGACGGCCAATATTTTGTTATTTAAAATTCGTGTAAAAATAACGTTTCGTGTGATGCAGTGTTGGGATTGTGAAATAGCCAAGTATAAAGTGCACAGTTATTGTGACCGATGGACTGTAATTAAAATTCTTATGACGCAGCTAGTGATGAATTATCGACGAGTTAGTTATCAATTAAGGGTTGTTTAAACAACGCGAAATCCATTTTGATGCCAATTTTCGTCCAAATGAAAAAGGAAACTTGGACCGAAAGAGTTATAATTAAAAACATTGTTTCTAATTACCGATTGTTGTTAAACACGAATCATAATTTTTCGTAAACAAGCAAACATGCTTATTATTTAATTAAAAAGCGTTTAAAATTACTCGCGTCATAATACGTACAATCAAGTTTGCATTAACTTTCCTTTAAATTATAAAATCAATCATTCGAAATCCCGCAACCGGTATGGACTGATCTAGTTTCGCGCACATTTTTCTTTCATTTTTGTTTACAAACTTGTAGCACCACACCTGCGGCATCGCTTCAATCACAGTTATTTCAAATTTAATGCCCTCTCATACCGGAAGACTCGCGTGCATAAATTTATCCGTTATGAGGAATTTAGCGATTAAGATATAGACCCGAGTTCTGTGACTCAATTTCGTTCCGCAATACAGGAAGATTTTGGCGACAAAAGTCGAAACAAAAAGCGAGAGTAGTTTTAGCAAATCAAAATACACATCTCGTTATGAGATCGAGAATTATCTCGCAAAATCTGCTAACATTTTGCTGCTCGTAACCGAGTATGTAGAACCCGTAAATTTCTGTCGGCGAAACTTATTCTCAGCTTCTATTTCATTTTGTGTGCATGAAAAAATTGCACTTTCAAGGCAATCCACTCTTTGCCCGCCAGCAGTTTTGCCAGATCAATACAAAAATGTTAAAATGTTAAACTCGGTTATTTATCAAACAAATGACAAATTTATTGACAAATGTTGAACGCGAAATTTGCATAGTGACGGAGTATCGTCTTCTTTTAAATCTTTTGAAAGAGATTAGTGTAAAAGTCGAGTTGAACTATCTGGCTATGATCGTTTTTTGTTTTATTTAATCGAAAGGAGAGGCGCACTGCGAATCCCAACTGTTTGACTATAAATTTCAGGATAACCTTCTCGGTCACACTTTTTTGTGAGACAAAAAGATATAAAACTTTCGGTAATGATCAAAATAGAAACGTTTTAGATGTTATTGTAACTTTGAAGCATAAATTTTAAGCACTTTGGAAAAATTTATTAGTAACTCGTTCTTATACGAATCGAAACAGAAATCGTTCGAACCATAAATTAAAAATCGTTTGACACTTTTCAAAAGAGAGAGAGAGAGAAAAAAAATTGTACTTCTACGAGTGTCAGAACTGCATAACAAATTAATTAGCATAAAATATAAATCGACATTTTATTCATGATTATTCAACAATTGCGTAATCTTTGCAATGTAATATTGCCAAAGGTCGTTGAATTCGTAGTAAAAATGTGTTTATCAGCAGGCCAACAAGTGATAGCTCACAATCTGACCACAAGAAACAAGTTTCTATTTATAGTTTCAAAAATGGGTTTTTAAATTGGCGAGCAGATGAGAAAAACAGATTGATTATTATGTAGAGGCGATTTTTTGAGTTACCTAACGAACGCTCTTGTAATGAGCGAATTCAATCAAGTTCAGAAATGTTGATTGCGTTCAATCGAGCTTGAAAGAAGTGTTTTCAATGGAGAATGTAGGATAGCCAAATGTGACGGATACCCCGGAAAGCTTGCTGAGCGTTGACACCGAACGTATCAACTTCTCCTTATGTGAGAGAAGCGGAACCGGGTCAGGAGAGCCGTACTTTAACTTCTGCGCTTCGTTTTCAACGAGTCTGTTAACTCCCAACTGACCAGCAAATACACATAGTTTGCAGCATGAACAATCTAACATTTATTATCAATTTTGAAAACAATTTCGTAAAGAATTAATTTCTTGTTTACATTCTTGAAAAGATTCAACGGCAAGTTGATGTTAATTAAGAATGAGTTACATTTGAAAGGGAAACAAAATTGTAAACACGAATACTTTTTTTCAAATGTTGAAGGTGACGAAAACAATTAAGTGCAATTTCTTTTCGGTGACACAGTTTGTTTTCACACCTAAAGAGCTTCTGAAATTTTCATATTACGAAGGTGAAATAACAAGACAGTAGTGCGAGTAGCATACAAATGTCAGCAATTACATTTCCAAATCACATTGAACGCAACGTTTGGCGCAACAGAAGTACAAACTGTTCATTAGGGCCGCATTAACTATGATGCGAATTTATTTATTTTAAATATGAAAAAGTTTTTTCTTAAATTTTCTTATTCTTCATTATTTCAAACAGAAATCATAACAACATATTCTTTGCAAAATAGTGAATAATTAATTCCACATTTTTCGACATTATTTTTCAATTTATTTTCAAATTCTAATTTTGAAATCAGAGTTCTCATCGCGAATAGTCACGGTAGCTTTTTTCTAACCAACGAAAGAAAAACAAAAAAATCTTTTCAAGATAGCCGTAAAAAATGAATTACATTGGCAAATGATGACGGTTGAATTACAGTGTAGAAATCGGTTTGGCAATGCAGCAGCGGTGATTGGATCGCTAGCGGGACATCTCGTTTTGCATCGCATTAGCGCACGGTATCGAGCAAAGACGATGACTCGTGCGGAGGCACGATCAGTGGGGCTTTTGTTCCACAAAGTCAGTCAACCGGGCGAGCTTTCTTTCTACTCGCCGCTCGGCGGCTAATCGGTTCTGTTCTCACCTCGAATGTTGTTCTCGCGAGCAAAGGGCGCCCGAGCGGCGCAGCGCAAGTAAGCGGCACTGCAAAACGCACCGACCATCTCAATGTGAACGAGTTTCGGCTCTGCGTCGTTGCGAAAACGCGCTTTAGCTACGCCGGTTTTTCCACCGCCGCCTTTTTTATCCTTTCTTTCACCTTTGCGAAACACTCGGGTCACTTGTCACTAATGACACAAAGTTGAAGTGTGTTTGTACGTCCGACTACGTTGAAGAACGAAAAAAAATTCGCATACCGAAGTGGATCTAATAATTGCCCTCGGATGGTAATCGAAGATGTGAATTATCTTGATGATTGATGCACGTTGTAGCTTCGCAACTCCTGACGGCTGATTAATTGATTGTTTGATGATCCTTATCACGCTACGAGTATGGACAAATTAGATTCATGACTGATAATCGATGGCATGTCGCTGTACTTGCTCTGAACAATCAACCTAAAATTCAATTAGGACTTTTTTCAAAACAAAACTTTAATAGGGTCTAGAACTTTTTTCTGAAAAAATATTAACATATATTTATGTCGAATATTTTCATGTCATTCTTAAGACACATCTTTGCGAATTTGTTAGTTTTTAATTTACAGTGCCTTTTTTGAATTTCAAAAGTAAACAAATGCACTTTTCATAATGTAAAGAAAATTACTGTTAGAAAATATTAAAATTCAGTCTATTCGAAATTGAAGAACAACTTTCTTGAAATTGTATTTTGAGTGTGAAAGAAATTATTTGCTTACTCAAAAACAAGTTTTATTATGGTACAAACCCTAAATTATTTGGTCGGTGCGTCATCAAATTCCAAAGTTTTCCGTACGGTTCTCAGTGAAACTACGATGAAAGCTGCTTCGAAAATGAAAGCTTCAAAAAATTTTGAAAATTATGATGTAGTTCTTTGAACTTTTTTCTATGAACAATGGAATGATTAAAAAGTTATTTGAATAGTAGAATGGAAAACGAATTGTTTGTTTTTCTCAACGTAGAAAAATCGCAAAGATCACGACCTAGACATACTAAATTTTCCTTGAAGTCCAAACGGTATCGCCGGTGAATAAAATAATTTTTTCCTTGTAATTATACAGGGATGGGAACTAATTTGCAAATAAAAAGATAACATTTGAAAATAACAACGACAAAAGTCAAAGATATTACGATTGGTTTTATCAGAGACTTATTATTTCTTAACATTTTCAAGTGCGAGTCTGCAAATGACAAATGCCAGTTCAGGATATGACATTTTATCATAACATAAAATATTACGGATTGTAATTTTCTCATGGTATTCAAAACAAATTACATGAAATTATAAAAAATTTGCTCACTTGCAAAAGTGTGGTTTGCCAATTAAATGAAATCAAAAGAAAAAAATGGTAATTGAAAATTGTGTTTGTTTTCACTTGATTTGTTTTAATTACGATTTTCGATTAATTTTCTCAACGAAAATTGGAAACGCTGTCAAATTTGCGATTGTTGATTGCCTATCCCAGATGCACTTCCGTATAAAACACCAAGTGAAAGATAGAGAAATGTGGAGTGTTTATATAAAATTGAGTATCCATATTATATCACGTTTCTTACACTGTGTTCAAAACGTAAAAAAGTCAACATTACGTATAAATTTCTATGCTCAAATTTTCATTATAAACTTTTGCAGGCCGTTTGATTTGCAGCGTTCCAAAAGTTGCAACTAAACATAGTGTAATCTGTGAATGAGCTGTTCAATATTTATTATGACTTTTCGTGTCATTAGACCATTACGAATGTAAATGTCCTAGCAGGATAATTCTATAATCAACGCCAGACACAAGTGGCGTAACCGTGAAAAAATTATTTTTTCACGAACGCTGCTTTTACAATTGCATGATATCATTATGTGAACTAATAGCCATCAATTTTAATAACTTTTAACGTTTAACTCAAATCTCATTTTTCGATCAGTTGCATTACGTTTTGAAACACCAACCATAAACAACTTTTTACCAATCTCAAAATTTCATAACACCAATTCATTATTTCTATAACTTAATTACCTTCTGAAACGATAACTGTAGCAATTTTTGTCATTTTTATTTGTCCAACAAAAAAAATCCGAACGAAAAACTCAAGTTTTGATTCCAATCAACCGATTACTAAACAATGAAATGCAAAAAAGGTGGCACGTGCACGACAATGTGCAAAAATTTGTTATCCTTTCGGTTAAATTACAATCAACCATCGATCACTCAGGGGCATGTTTGAAAACTGATCAATCAGTTCGATAAATTCGTATGATTCACCAGCGAAAAAAATTCTCTGTTCTTTTACAACCAACTATTTTAAAACCTTCTTCCGTATTTATACCAGCTGGTCAAAATCAGTTTTTCAAAAAAAAATCAAGATTAGTTTTGTTATCAGTGCCACCTACTTCGTCTTGCTCATTTATGCACGTTTTGTTTGTCTCAAGCTATTGAAACAACTTTAGAGACAGCAACTGCACTTGTTTCGGCGAAGCGGAGAAACCGCCTTTATTTTATACGCGCGACGCATCGACAAATTGAAAGGAATGTTATGCAATGCCATTGTTATGCACGATAATACGACTCGGTATTGATTTATTATTTAGCAACACGATTCGTCCCATCAGAACCTTTTCCAGAAGGTCTAACAATTGTGATCGAATTTATATTTCGTCTTAATTACTTCGTCGTCCTTTCAATCTAATCTTGTCAATTCAAAACCTTCAAATAAGAAAAAAAGTTTATCAAATCAATCAAACTTTTTTTCTTTTTCATCATTTTGACAACAGTTAATTAATTAAAATTGTAATCCAATCGAAGTTTCATTCAAACTCAAGTTTTGATTGTGCAATCAAACGCAATACCAAAAACTGAAATAACAAAACCGAAAAAAAAACAAAGCAAAGTCAACATTAAAATGACATCAGACTTTTTTAAGTCAATGAAATTAATCGAAATTTGCATATTCCGGACAGGTGCGTAAATTTGATACCTAATTGCTCGTGAAAATTGAAGTCACACAAAAGTTTGTTATAAATTGTGATCACGCCCTTGAACGAAAATTTTTATTCGACTGTTGACACTGAAAGGATAATTTTCTTCCAGATGTATGTATCTTTAGCAGATAACGAATGATGAAATTGATTATCATTGCACTTGCGTTTCGCAAGACGCTATGAAAAAGAATTGCAAAATATGCGAAGAGCAAAATTACACCTTGCAATTTAAATAATTTTTTTTTTTTCACAAATTGTTTTTTTTCTCGTTTCGTATATGCACATACGATTTCGAAGGTTCAGCTCGGTTGAGCACTGAGTAAAACGCACAACAAACGTTTTAGTCTTCCTCTGATCTCAAAAGTTGATTGACACCGTCGATCGCTATCTGCAAAGAGTCGCCAAAATTGTTTACGACAAAAAGAACGCGTTTACATAAGACTAAGAACCTTATGAAATATGGCCACGTTGCATCATAAGGTTTTCATACATTTTTATATAAGCGCGAATATCATATTCGGTCACACTTTCGGTTGATTTATCGTTTGCTGGAGATAAGAAACGAAAAAAGAAAAAAAAACAGAAATAAAAAATTTGCCGGTGGCCACTGTGGAAAAGTGTACTTGAACTCGGACTCAAAAATGCACGTGCGATACACGTGATGATAAGGAACAAGCGTGTCGATGTGAAAGCATATCGGCGTGCAAGAATTTTCCATTTTGCAGACTCTGCTTGGTACGTCGACATTGTTTGCAATGCCACTTTCGTTTCTTCGACTTTTCGTTTCAAATTTCATCGCGATTCGCCGCGTGCTAAGTTAATACTCGCGTTCGGCTATTAATCACAGTAATCAGCCAGCACTTGAACTGTATTTATTTGGCATTATCCTCGCGGCGCTGCATTGACATTAATTTCCCAACGCCAATTATACCCATTTTCGATCATTTCCGTCAAAACGGAAACCGAACAATTTTTACTCATTCTTTCCAATATAACTTTGTGGTAAACTTTTGAGAAAACTCAAAATTATCAGCGCATAATTTTTATTCGATCCCGTGGGTGGGCGGGAAAAGAACTTAATGCATTTGTATAGCTGCGGGCACACTTTATATACTTCCTGACATCGTTTATAATTTCACGCCATTTGATGAAGGAAACACGTGAAAAAATGAAGATTAGGATATTTATTAGATAGTCATGAGATTATAGTAAACAATCATACATTTTTAACTTTTGATTTTTTTTATTTTAATTGATATTTCATTATTTGAAAATTGAAATATTTTTGATATTTGATAATATATGATCCACATTTAAAAGTGGCATTTAATAAAAAAAAGTAAAATTTATAGTCAATGTATTGTCCGTATATGATCGTTTTAGTAGAAATATATAACAATCGGCAAGTTATGTAAAGTGTGCGGAAGAAAGGTGGTTGCGCAGAGAGGCGAAAATTGCACTGTTTCTTTTATTTTGTGTTCATTTCGAGACAGCAGTCGTTCCGTAAAATGAGTGTCATTAAGAGCCAAATCGGGGATTTATGGGGACATATTGTGGCGAAAGATAACAATCGGTATTCGAAACACTAACGGTATAGTGTCACTAACGGTTCGTGACACGCTTTTTTTCGCCTTGTTATAATTTTCTAATATTTTATTCATTTCAGTTTCACTCTGAACCATAAACTAGGTTTTTAGAAGCTACATTTTTTTCTATCCAAATTTTTCCCATTCATATTCAACCAGCATTAACAAAATTTTTGTATAACAGTTATACTTTTTTTTTTGAACAGTTTTTCTTTTTAAACAAATTGAAATTGTCACAAAAGTGAACGTACGATTTGTGTAACGTTTCCTTGAACTTTGCTTTGTATTGAAATATACGGCGTGATTCGATTTTATTGACTTTATTTCGAATTAATTGCGGGTTATTATATGGACGGACGTTTCCGATCGCAAAAGCAACTCAATAACGCGGTTTCGCGTAAAAGAGAATAACGAGCGGGGTTTTAATTTACTTCAAACTGAAACCGTCCAAAAGAAAAGCCTCGAGCGCGATTGAGAAGAGAGGAAAAAGAGAGGAACGAACTTCCTCAATTTCGACGTCTGGGACTTCCGCAATTTCGGGCCGTGAGCTCGTCGATTGCGAATCGGCGACAGGAGTTATTCAATAGATTGTGCACTCCAACAAGGACGTGAGCTCGTTATTCAATCAAGTTGAATGACTTTCTCCATATCAGATTCTAAAGATTTGCCAGGAATTATACTTCAAAAATGTTTGATGATGGGCGTTTTGACTTCTACCCCTCTGACGTAACGCAAGTCACAATCTTAGTTTCCAACAACTCCTCAACCGTCTTCCTTTCGTGCACTGAAAATCAAATTCCAATTTTTCAATACAAAAATTCAAACAAATCTCAAACATTTTTCATCCACAATATTTCATCTTTTTTCGAAACCTTTCAAACTGATCAGATAAAAGTGAAACCGAAATTTTTTTTCTCAAAGGTTGAATATTCAACGTCAAGGACTCTGTGAGATAATTGCATCTGATCGTATCGGTTTAGCAGAAGCTGCAAATTAGTTGGATTCATCTTTCATTGTCATCAATGAAGCTTCAAGCAATAGTGAACGAACAGGCGTAATCTGTCAGGCTTTAGAAAGTCGATCATTGACTTACGACTGTTACACAATGCGAAAACGTAAAATCACAAAGTGACGCGCTACTCGACTCGGACGAACAATTACAATAAATAGATGGAAATTACAGTGCCACAGTCTTATGCGTCTTGTTTCCAATACTTTCCGTGTTTCCTTGTTTTGAACGCGGATGCTCGGGCTTTTGACTCCTTCGCTTCCCTCTCTTGGCCTGCATCTGACACGTTCATGAGGGCACACTGTCGTCCAAGTGGACCATCCGGTACTTGCAAACGAGCTTAAGTGTCTTGTGCTTCTTTTGTCTGTCCGACGTGTTGCTTCAAAGAAATCAAATTTCAAAACTTTGACCTGCAACAAAAAAAACTGCAAAAAAATCATTTTTGTCATTTTTTGCACTTTTTGCGAGAAATTTTTAATTCGTGCGTGGCAAAAACGAGGTGAAAAAAGTTGCTTTGTTGACTCTTATGACCTATGAATTCTTTTATGGAAAAAAACCAGCAATCAGTGCAAGGTTTTTAAGCTAAAATTATCAGAAACAAGATCGGTGATTTATAGCACTGCTGCAGCAAGACACGAGAGTGCTACTTCTAATGTCTAGGACAAGGCTTGGGAAATGATGAAAATATTATCGCTCCAGAATGTGCAACAGTTAAAGAAGTTGTTTCGTTCGAACATCCCGAGTTATAATCTTATATAATACGCTGTAATACGTACGTTCGGACAAATTTTATTGTTGGCAATTTCACTGGTATGTCGGGGTCTTCTAAAATGGAAAAACTAACGCTTTTTCACTCGACCAACTACTCTACAACTACGAAGACAAAACTGAAATAAAGTTTTGAACTGAATTCCAAATGTAATTAGTGCAATTTTAACGTAAGATTCACTTTCGCTATATTTTATTCATACAAATAAATCTTAATAAATTTGCTAACCAGTTCAAAAAGTTTGCAAAGTCCTTAAACAATGCAAACCAATATTTTCTCAACCGTGCTCTTGAGGTTTAAAATAAATAAGTTATTTTTTTATGGTTGAAAATGATTCATTGCAAGATTTGATTTATGGCAAGTTTCATCTTAGAAAAAATGTTTCTGTCACGCTTTTGTGATAACACAAATTGGGCTCGTAAAAAAAGTCACGATTGTGTAACTATAATTCCATGATTGAATTATTTGTTGGCGAATTTTTTGTGGTAACGTATTTTATTGGATCAGATGGAACGATACACGGACTTCCTTGAAAGAACCTCGCGAAACACGAGCGTGTGCTTAGTAGACTGGAATACGGTATAACAGTTCCGCGATGGCAACACAATTTCCCACGAGGCGCGAAATTTCGTTCAAAACGCAATTCGTTCACTGTGCCAAACAACATTTTACGCCACAATTACACAAGTCACGCGCCCGATTTGGTTCTGACGACGAAAGAAAAAACGAAGCGCCTTTTCGTCGGCTCACAGCGATGCGCGAAATTCTTATTCGAACAATCGCGTTTGAACAAAAAAAAGAGGCTAATTGAAATATAAAAACACCCACTTCCGCGGGGCATAAATTAGAAAATGCGAGTAATTAATTAAACGCTCACGTGACATAACAAATTATGAAACTCATTCGGCACATTTCTTCGACTGCGATTTATCTTTTGGCGCTTTTTCGTTAAGTGGAACACAACACTTGGAATGCAATTTTTAATTCCAGTACCGTTAACTACATGTTAATTGCGTCCGGGAAATATGTATATTCAGAACAGATGCTGCGCCAAGATGATTGGAAGGAAATTTTTCAATTGACAATTTTTCATTTTTCTTCTTCTTGTTTTGTTGTTTTCTGTTGATTATTTTAATGGCAGTTTTAGATTGTAATTAAATGATTAATTGATGCACTTTTTTTGCAACAGTTTGAGATGAGATTAATCTTTGACTGTTCTTTTTGGTTTGTTACAGATGAAGCTGTCAATTACCTGTGTTGACGACTTTTTGAATCGAACCTTTTACAAGCTCGGCCTTGTGGTCGGCCACCATCCGGGATACTTTGTGATAGTTCCAGTGTTACTTGCATGTATATGTCTGACAGGATACCAAAGAATACATTATGAAATTGATCCTGAGTACCTTTTTTCGCCCATCAACGGTCCTGGAAAAATTGAAAGGTCCATCGTTGAAAGTCACTTCAAAACGAATTATAGTTCCCTTTTTAGTGTTGGACGAATCACTCGACCAGGTAAATCATCATTTATTTAAAAACTCATTTCAAATTCACATTCTTTTTTTGAAACAAAGAAACAAAATCTTGTTGAACTATTTTCAAACCAAAATTTTTGTTCTGTTTTAGGTCGATTTGGTCACATGATAATAACTTCAAAAGACAACAATACAAACATATTGAGAAAAAATTTTTGGGACGAGTTAATCATTTTAGACCAAATTGTAAGAAATGTCTCGGTGGTGTACGAGGGTGAAACCTTTCGGTACGAGCAAATCTGTGCTAAGTGGCGCGACTCTTGTTTCTCCAACGACATCCTAGATCTCGATCTCATCATTGAGTAAGTGTCGCTTCTTTATATTGCGTATGTTTTAATCCTGTACCAACAAGAGAGAAATTTAAATCGAACGTCCAAGAAAATAATTTCAGTAATTGGTTTTCAACACCGAGCAATTTTTCGTGACGAAATTGGATATTGTACAAAAAGTGTTATATTTTTTAACAACTGTTTTATCAGGTTTTTCTTCCTGCTATTTAGTCGCGGTTTGAATCTGTCGCGTTCCCAACATCCAAATCGCGTAGAAAGTGTTGCGAGTATAATTCCTGGCTTACTGCGAACGCGTTTATGATTCGCAAAAATCGCTCATTTGATTCAGCATAAATCGCGAAGTCAAACAATTTTCCAGTCTCTCTGATTCATATCGTTGATGCTTGCGCAATGATTGTGATTATTCGTGTGACTTTTCTTTTTAAATTCATTCTGGAATGACTTTATGCGTTGCATGAAATTGTTCGAAACCTTGATTACAGAGCATTAACATTAAAGCTTGTAGAAAATGTTTAATTTTAACCCAACCAATCCAGTTCCCTTCACCGAGTTTGAATCGACTAATTGACATACGACTACCTATGTTTAACTAAATTGTGCCTGTGATTCATGCTGCACACACTTCGAGTTTGAAGATAACGTGTGATGATAGTGAATTAGCATCAGTCATCAATTCGTTTTTTCTTTCACCCAGGTGATAACTGTTTAATTCAAAACAAACCAGACGATTGAACAATTTCCATATCTTATCAACGAAATATTCTTGATTTATTTATAAATTATTCATTTCAAATTTCGTCACTTGTATTAACTCTTTCAATTGTTACTTTCTTTTATCTAAGATGACGAATAATAAAGTAGAATGAAAATATCCCATCATCAGTTCCTGAGTCTAAAATGTTCATAGCGTATTTCAGTGAGGTGGAAGAGGGAAAGCTCAACTTGACGTTTCCGTTGATGTTCAACCCTGTGTCCTTCACGACGTACATGTTTCCGGTGTACTTTGGCGCAACTGAGGTCACCGAGGATTCCACCATCAAATCCGTACCTTCTGTTCAACTTGGATACTTTTTGAAAGTTGACAATGCCCATCAGGACGCAATGTAAGAATTCTAACCTAAAACAATTATAAACACATTAAAACGAATTCCCATTCATGAAATAATTGGATGAGAATTTAAAAAATGAAATTAACAAATGAAAGTGACAATTTCTTTTCATTGTTTCAGTGGAGCAGCTTGGGAGGAAGCCTTTTTGGACGCGGTTGGAGAAGCTGAAGATTCAGGCAGGTTCAAATACATCAGCACATCGCGTTTCGCGTCAAGAACCATGGAACTCGAGTTCGAACGAAACACTCAAACTGTCGTGCCTTATTACACTAGTACCTTCCTTGTGATATGCGTATTTTCGGTTGTAACTTGTATGATGGCTGACTGGGTTCGAAGCAAACCCTGGTTGGGATTCTTAGGAAACGTGTCCGCTGCGATGGCCACCACTTCTGCGTTTGGACTCTGCATGTACCTTGGCATCGACTTCATTGGCATCAATTTGGCAGCACCGTTTCTCATGATTGGTAAGACACTTTTGAATTCAAATTTTCGAAAAACCAAAACGCAAACGAATAATGAAAACAGACGTAAACTTGACGTAAACTGAAATTAGCATTGTTATGAAACGTTCATGACCGATTGAAAAATGAAAATTTCTCTTTCTAAATGAGGCTGTTTGATACAGATAACAACTTTGCTCAGTCAGACGTTCAATTAACACTAGTCAGGTGTTATTTGCATATTCAAACACTCGGGTTTACTACGACGAAATCTGTCATTAAAACGCAATCTAGCAAATGGGGAATCTCACTTTCGCTGTAAAGTACAGTTTTTTTTCCTTGACAACGTGCGACGGGACGACCAAGTGGCACGGCGGATTCAATAATAATGCCGACTTTCGTAAATATATAATTGCACGCGTTGTGTAACGACAAATACGATAGACCGATCGTACGTTGCAATATCCGTAATGAAAACTCGCGAACGATCCAACTTCTGTCACTTTTGTAACGCCCGATTACATTGCTTCATTTCTCTTGTTATGTCCACAATGCGATGCTTTCCGCACGAATTCGCGCCTCGTTCGACTTTTTTTTCAACACATTTTTACCATTTTTCGAATCGACCTAAGTTTGTCTGTTCAGTTTCATAAATCAGTCAAATTACGAAAACAAGTAATGATGAATTGGGGTTCAACTTTTTGTTTTGACTTTTTGGAATTGCAAACTTCTTTTAATGACTTGATTTTACAACAGTGGAAAATTGTTAGACGAATTATGAATTATGTTTTGGAAAATCCACGTGCAAATTAATTATACAGTATTCGCGAGTTTACGAGGGTATATTAAACATTGAAATTTCAGCATGGTTGTATAATCGACGTGAAAATTTTAAGATGGGTGTTTCACCTGTTGAGTAACTATAAATACATTTCGGGGTTTTCCCTACAAGGCGTATAGAGAACACAAAAAAATTGTGTCCGTGTTTTTATTACGAGGTCTGTGTAAGTTGGGACGATGTTTGGAATAACAATTTGGACCAGCAACCCACCGGGAGAAAACCAAGGTTGTTTTAAGTGAGAGTTTTAAGTGATGAACAATAGCGAGTTATGTCACGAAGAGATTCAAACCTTCGGAATCGAATTGGTCCTGAATTTTGATCAGATTTGTTATAATTAGTTGCAAAGTACAATTAAGAAATAATGAAAACTATGTAAGAGATATGAAAACTAAATGATTGGTTGCTTTTGAACGATTTTATTTATTTTAATTTCATTTCGTCAAAGTTGAGATGAATTAAACATTGAAATTAATTTTCAGAAACAAACGCGAAATTAGTATTCATGAGAACAACTATTTAACAACAACGTACTTGTAGTGTGATGATGTTTGTGTATTCTGTAATTAAAACAGAAGTGTCCACTCAAGTAGATTCTACTTGAATCGTAAAGCGTAGACGTATGCATCCGTATTTGAACAAATTGAAACAATAGCAATTGTGAATATAAAGGGAGACGCCCGGATGGAAAAACAGTTTTATTCAATTAAACAAATTATTTCATATTATCACATTACTCCTAAATTTATAACAGAATTATTACTTTCAGTAAACAAATTTTTCAAACATTTTCCCAACGTTATAACTCAGAGAAATCAATTGAATTTTTCAAGTGACTGATTCAAGATCGTCTTGAAAAAAGCCGCCTTTTAAATACAAATGAATCGTGTTTATTTTAACTCTTCTACGTCCACTGACAACGTTTGGATCCACACATGAAACCAAATTTATTTTACAATTTTAAACGCATGAGAAATTTTAACGTTTGTTTGATAATTTGGAATTGTTTGTACTTTCGATTCATTAAAATAAAATATTTCTTTGAAATTTGTCTGCTGGCTGACCTGGTCACAGGAGATTGTGCAACTTTTCACAGACTGAAAAATGACCCGACGTGCATGTAATATTTGCACTTCCGACACGTAACATTTAAAATGAAATTTGTTTTGTTAAGACCAGTTGAATCAATCCTCGAGTCGTTCTCACCTATTATGTCATTACGGTAAATTTACTCGCAGTATGGAAAGGATTAAAAATCAATTATCACACAATTTTGCAAAAACTGATTATGTTTTATTATTGTTAAACAGAATTCTCAATAGACACAATGACAACATACTTTTCACATACTATTATAAAAATTCGTATCTTAATTCAATAATTATAGATGTATTAAGTTGTTCACAAACTTTGTACTACGACAAAAATGTTAAATAATCTCGTCAAAATAGCGTTCTGAGAAGAGCAATAACATCATTTGAACTGACTCATCACTTTGTGCTGAGATGAAATTGTCATTTCCGCAACAAATCATCACAAAAATTAAAAAGTAGCCTTAAATCAAAAGCTAATTAATTGATTGTTTAAAAATGAAAATTCCATAGTTATAAATGAAAATAACATAGTTACAATTAAACAAATGATTGTATTTTGAAAGCAAAATTTTGAATGCGGAAGTGGCAAACTTTCAATGGACAAGCTTTTACTTTTGTTTAAACAAGAAAATGACGTGTGATTGCAGGAATTGGAATCGATGACACTTTTGTTGTGCTGGCGGCGTGGAGAAGGACGAGCATAACGAGTCCAGTGCCTGACCGCATGGCGAAGACTTTGAGCGAGGCTGCTGTTTCCATCACAATCACATCCTTGACCGACATGATTTCCTTTTTTATTGGCATCATATCACCATTTCCGTCTGTCAGGATATTTTGCATCTATTCAGGTAAAATCTTCTGGAGCAGTTTCACTTATTAAATCGCCATCATTTTACAAGAAACACTTCATTGCGAAACTTTTTTTCCCCTTTTTATGACAAAATTACAAGATGTTTGTAGTGTCACGTCTGTTGTGTAACTTGCTCTATTTTTACACTTTTTCAACTGTTAATTACAGATTAATTAAAATTAGATTTTAATTGAAGATCTGCTATTTTTCATCTACAGATCGTAATACAAAAAAGGGGACTTTTTGACAACTTTTTTTTTACGAATCGTTCAAACAAATTTTTTATTTTTGTTTTGCAGGTTTTGCTGTAGTGTTCACCTTCCTGTTCCACTTGTCATTCTTTAGTGGATGCGTAGCCATAAGTGGTTACTGCGAGCAAAAGAACCTGCATAGTGTTGTCTGCTGCAAAGTTCAACCTCTTTCGAAATCACGTGAGTTTTCTTTTTTCATTTCAATCAATCGATTACAGTTCTGTAACTGCCAACAAACAAACAAATTGTTCTTAAAAATAAGTATTAATCATTTTCAAACTGTCTTACCTTTCTGATTGAGTAAAAGCCAACCATTTTACTTTGAAGACCAAAAAAGGAAAAAAAGTACTAAATAAAAAAGGGTACAAAACTGCGAGCAAAAATAATCGCACCTTATAAACCAAGTGCAAGGTGACATACAAATAAAAATCAGCCATCGTATTATAAATACGTGATCGCAATTATTCAAGTTTTTAAAGAGGTTGCGTGTAACATTACGTGACGACAATGATTTATGACCCTGAAAAAATAATTCGACCGAGATGCGGTTGTCCAAATTCTAAACATCACAAATCTCGTCGCTGCATTTTCTTCAACTTTCTTTGTTCGGCCGTTCGGTAAAAACGAAATTCAGTCAAACGCACACGAAGATTGCATCGGTAATTAATTTCAACCAATGGCTTTAAAATATAACAACGCAAACAATTCTTTGCGCGAACTTTCTCCGCGATTCTAAATCGACGCAGTACGTTCTGGTATTTAATACGTCAGGGGGGAGAAAGCAATTTTTTATTTCCAATCAAAAGTGCATCGCCGACAAGAATTATGATGAAAAGTGAGCTGTAAAACAAAATCTCGATTGGTACTTGTACAATTGCTCTAATTGTTATAATGGGTTCCTTAATTGGCGTCAAATTCGTATGAAATCATTTTCTTTCGAACAAAGAAATTGCATGGTTTTGTTCGTTAAATTGGACCAAATTATGTTAACGAAGAAATTGAAAAAAAAAACAAGACAAAAATTACGAAACAATGACAAATAGTGTATAGGAAATTGGCAAGTTTTACATAATCGTGCCGAAAAAATTGGTTTACATAAAATGTGGGTCTGGATTCTGAATCGATAAATCTGATTAACGCTTATAAATAGTCGGACCAGCGTGTTGATGCACTATTATGCGTGCGAGGGGGTTGTTAACAATTACGTCACTGATATGACAGACACGCTTAATTCGTTAGATCACATGCAATTGCATAAGCTTCTGCTTTCTCCTCAGTCTTGCGTTAACGTAAACGCAAACTTAAAGTCGATCCGGTTTCCTGATCACTCAACACCAAAGAAGACCAAGCCGGCAGATACCATTGATAGTTTTTTCAACTCATCTTCACCTTACTAATTCACCTTACAAAAATAAGTTTTCTTACAAATCCAATAAGAATTGAGAACAGAAGATTCGTAAGAATAAATAAGATGAGATAAATTTTTCTTCTTTTCAAAAATCAAAAAACAAACAAGATTGGCAAATGTTAGGGAATGTTGTATTCAGACATTAAAATTCACCTTTATTGTGTAACTTTCTTTTCTCGTTGACAAAAATTGTAATTTCGTTTCATCAAGATCGGTTCCAATATTTTGATTATACATAGAATCAATCCGGCAAAAACTATGATAATTTGAAGGTTCCCAATGACGTATCAATGAGCGGATCTAACTTTCTATACCGGTCATTTTATTTGGACAGTGACAAAGAAGCGACAATATGTTAATCATCTCGAAAGCTTCACAAAACAAACGAAACCTTTTTTTTATATCCAAACAATTTTCCCAAAACTGAATTTCGGGTCACATTTTACTTCATGAAAGTGAAACCGACGAAGTCGTTTGAATTGAATGAATCAATGTTTTTTTCATTTCAAGTCAAATGTGACAAGTCGTAAATCTGTAATTTAATCATGAGACAAGACTGAAAGAGTGGAGTTTAAAAAAAACTTAGTCGGGAGGGAAAAATAAGAAGACGTTGATTAGAATGCAGCGACGACAATTTTAACTACCCGATTGTCAATTTTGCTCACGCTCTTATGATTACGCGCTAACCGATTGGACGGGGTCAATGCCGTTAGGGTGCGTCATGCCCGTGAAAACAATAAGACAACATTTGTGCATCTGAGTGGATTGTTCGCAATGCCAGACTACTTATGCGAGGACCGTAAAAGTGCATTCATAAAAGTGCGCAAATAATTGCCAGCGTTGGAATCAAGAGCAACATATTAATTTGATCCAACAATAAGATTACCGTCCGACCTCATCTTTCAAACAAAATTACACCCGTGTCCTTAATATTTTTAGAGGCAAAACATTCAGGTCAATTATTGAAAGCAAAAACGTTCGTTTCAAGGCAATTTATAAGACGATTAACAAAAATAAAATCATCGACTTTTTTTAATTCTTAACTTTAACCCTCTCCATAATATTAACCATTCAACATTATCTTGAATAAAAACCACTTGTCTCTTGCATAATACCTTTTGACTTGATTATTTATGATAAAAAATTTTATTCGCACGAATTTTTTCTGTGTAATAAAATTTAATTTATGATCGTTTTTCTTAAAGCAACAATCGTAGAAAAAGCCATAATTTACATGTTATTTACATGATAAATGAGCATGATTCGATTGAAAAAAAAAGATTTTTGATTGATGGAATGTTTTTTGCAGGTCATCGGTCGTGGTTCTATAGGATATTCTGCACAGGTGGAGTCGATCCAGATGACCCAACGAACCCCCTCGACAACCCCGAGCACGGTTGTATGTCCTTCTTCCGAGATTATCTTGCAGCAGCCTTGAACCAGCCGATCATCAAGGGAATAGTTATCATCGCATTCTGCCTTTACTTGGCTGGT
The DNA here is from genome assembly GCA_020615435.1 of Telenomus remus. NCBI lineage: Eukaryota > Metazoa > Arthropoda > Insecta > Hymenoptera > Scelionidae > Telenomus > Telenomus remus. The sequence continues at coordinate 14,478,493 of CM036337.1, forward strand.
GCACTTTACGGCCTAACCACTGTCAAAGAGGGCCTTGATCGTCGCAGGTTGTCCAAGGAAGACTCTTACTCGATCGTTTTCTACAATCGCGAGGATCATTACTTCAAAGAATATCCATACAGAATCCAGGCAAGTAGACGACAAAAAATCGCTTTTATCATTTTTAATCATTTTTATGTACCTCATTGAATGGCCAAACGAGTTTTTCAGTTGTATACATTTTATGAACTTTTTTTTCATTACTTTTGCGTAGATGAAAAATTAAAAATTCAGCATACCAATCACATTTTTTTCAATTGATGAAAAAGTTCAAGTCGGATGCTTTAAGACTCGAAATTGAGTATGACTTGAAAATGAGTGACGGTATTGAAAAAATACGCGTTTACGATTGTCAGTCACATTAATAACGTTAGAAAAACTCGTTTCCTCAAAATACGTTCACTGTGATTGTTTCCCTGTGATTTATTCTGGTAACTCGAACGTTAATTTTTTAATGAGGAACGAGTAGCTGCTGATTGGGCTATAAAATTATCAATCTCAAAAAACGACCGATTCATAATGTTGAAAAACGGCGGTCCAGTTGAAATCGTTTGCAGAGGACCGAAAAAATTCAGCGAACCAGGAACATGAGCATTAAAATTGCACAATTAGCGGTCATAATTTCAATAAAACAATTTTAGAGGTATTTTTTGCCCGGGGATTCGAACTTTCCTCTATGTTACAATACCAATTGCGTCACTCAGCTAATGTGCACTACCGTACCATGCTAAATTATTCAAATTCGACGTGCTTGTCGAAACTGTCAAGCTTCTGGTTTTGCTTCGTGATGGAACTCATCTTCTCAATTTAGACCCAATATTATTTTCACTTTGAAAAAAAAAACTCTGTCTAATTAGAACTTAAACTAACAAATAACAATAATAATAGAAAAAGTCAGATTGAAGTATTTTAACATCAGTAATAACAGTCTAATTTGATACAAAAAAGGTAAATTATATTTATATTACATCAATTGAGAGTGAGAATGTTTCTTCATTCAAGTTCAATTACCATAATAATATACAAAGTCGTCTGGAAAGAAAGTACACATCGAACCCTGCGAGCGACTATGTCGTTCAACTCGATGCGACAACTGAGAACGGCTGGTCCGAGTGGGCAACATTTGATAATAATCAGTGCAAGATGTGTAACACGGTATTTCACCTTATACCACGCATTTATGAACCTGCAATTATGTCATGCACTCTCTCCTTCTCGGCTCATTGGCATATCTTTCTCTCTTTGCCCGCGGTACAACTTTCTCCGACTTCTAGAATTAGTTTGGTTCGATGTTCTCATTACGTCATGCGAAGACCAAAAATACGTCACATTCTTGACGGCAGATGAGGTACTTCCAAGTACCAAAAAAGTAACATTCCTTTCATTTCCTACAAACACCTGTAACGAATGAACAAATGAAAATGAAAATATCCAAACGTTCGCTGGTAATCGAGCTAAACACAATCGCGCAATAAAAATGCAATTCAAAGTGTCATAAAAAAGAAACAAGTGGGGAAAAGGCAAGCTCGAAATAGAAAGTGGGAAATCAGGGGCTTTGTTTCCTTTTTCCAAAGCAGGTGAACAAGTGAACACAATCGAAAGTTGAAGTTATGATCTTTGGGGATGAAATTTTGTCAGGTCGGTGACCTTTGTGACGTTTTTGATCTCCGAAAAGGCCCGCGTGGAACGAAAGCGATCGAGAAATTAATAGCTGCGAGTTTTCCGTAATTATAAAATCAAGATTTGAAATAAAAGGAAACAACATGTCGAAAGCAAAATTTCGATGTAAAAGCGATAGCCAATTGAGAGCGTGTCATTAGGTTACATCATTAATTTTTATTATTTTATAACTGATAGGTTGGTATAATTTATGGCATGATAATCATATTCATTCGCGATTTCAAGGAACGCGCCAACGATAGAAAGGGTGAAACTATGCGACGATGATGAAAAAACAAATTGAAACGATTTGGAAAAGGAAATGGATCGAGCTGCATCGTGTAAGATTGAGACCGCGCGTTTCCTGTTTTATTATATGAAAACAATCGAAAGCAAAACAACTTGACTTTGTATATTTCCCTTTTGCTAAAAGCTGAATCGATTCATTGAGCAGACAAACTTTCAAAACGGATTTCCACTGCATATTAAACTGGCCGGCAAAACAAAGAAGATATGACTGATAAACGCGGAAAATTTTTCATCCGCTTCTCACTCGGACTATGACTTACTGATAAATCACTGCTGGAAGTACAGAAACGTTTGCTTCACTGATGCAATGCATTTTAAACTTATCATCGCTTTCTTTCTTTTTTTAACATTTTTTCGACAAACCAATGACGTCAACAAAATTGAAGATGTTATTGCAAAATGCTCACATAACAACAGTTTGTATCAAAAGAATCTTTGTTTCGCGATCATTCAATCTTGAACAAAAAAACTTTTTTTCAATTTAGTCAATACATTGTTACATGAAATTAACAAAACAAAATCAAATTACAAAACAAAATTGTTATCACTCAAAAACAGCCGTTTGAAAATTGGTTAAATTAGTTTAAAGTTTATAGCAAAGATAAATTAGAGAATCTAAATTGAAATTATTATTTCAGGTGGTGATAAGCGGACAGTACGACTACAGCGATCCGAAGATTCAGAAACAAGTGGAAAACTTGGTCTCATCTTTGGAAAACACCCCTTACATCGCAGAGTCCATCTTAACCGAGAGCTGGCTGCGATCCTACATCGCCTACGACAGCTCTTTCGAACCCGAGGATACCGACGAAGACACAACCGACTTAGCCATCTTATCTTCCAAAAACTCCACAGCAGTTGCAAACGCCACAATATCAAGAGAAAAACAATTCATCAACAACCTGAAAGAAACCTTCCTAAGACCCGGAAGCACCTTCTCCTTAGACGTGAAACTCGATGAAAAAGAAGACCACATCATCGCCAGCAGGTTTATGATCCAGGCAGTGAACGTAAGCGGAACAACGATGGAGAAGAACATGGTCAGAGAGCTTCGAAAGATCTGTGAGGAGTCGCCTCTAAACGCCAGTGTGTTCAATCCCTACTTCGTCTTCTTCGACCAGTTCGAGCTGGTGCGACCGACGAGTATCCAGTGCATGATTTTCGGTGCCCTGGTGATGATGCTCATCTCACTCATCTTCATACCCAACATTTTGTGCAGTTTGTGGGTGGCTTTTTGCATCGTCTCCATCGAGTGTGGAGTCGCTGGGTACATGGCCCTCTGGGACGTCAGTTTGGACAGCATCTCCATGATCAACCTGATAATGTGCATCGGTTTCAGTGTCGATTTCACTGCCCACATCTGTTACGCGTACATGAGTTCAACGAAGGCAACTCCGGACGAAAAGGTTCGCGACTGTCTCTATTCCCTGGGTCTTCCAATCGTCCAAGGAGCACTGTCGACAATCCTGGGTCTTCTGGCATTGCTTCTGGCTGGCACTTACATCTTCCTGGTCTTCTTCAAGATGGTCTTCCTAACCATCTTCCTAGGAGCTGTTCACGGTCTGCTTCTACTGCCTGTTTTACTTTCTCTGTTCGGGCCTTGCGAGTCCGCGGATAAGGAGAAACCTGACACGAAAGAACCAGAGGACATCACCAAACTGTCCCAACCTTATGTTATTCCTCATCCATCCTTGTTTTATCATCAGAACAAAATTGCCAAAGGTAGTCCGACAGTCAGTTTAAATGTCTTTGAGGAACGGGATCCAGGATTGGGAACTAGCGAGGATAGCAATTCTACGGAAAGTGGATCCTCGCAAAGTAGGAGGAAAACGAAATCCGATCAGGAGGACCAGCAGAGGAGGTACGACGGTTGGCGCAGGTCTGTTGGAGTTATTCAGAGCTTGTCTCAGTTCCAACCGAATCCACCGCCGGATTATCCTGGAGCTGTCCACGTACAGGCTCTTCGGGAACCGTACATGGGAAATCCGATGTATTACGCTAGTTTGCAGCATAACAACAAGGATTATAGACGAAGTCGATCGCAACATAACTTGAACCAGTCGGCGTCCAGGTACTTCACGGACCCGAGGTACCCTTAGTCATTGTTTAGAGATTGGTTTTGGACTGTTACGATCTGACTTCGATTGATCGAACGAATTCTATTTATTCTATCCAAGTACCGCTCAGGAGGTGCTTCCAGGACGAGGGGACACTGATGCAACTTCGTCCGGCTTTTTAAGCGAAATGTTAGCCGGCGTGTTATTTTTGTAACTGTTTTTTGAGGATTGAAACGTTATGGGTGTGACGAAACGGACAACTTTCGTCACATCCATGCGAAAGTTGATTCCAAGTTGAACATTCAATGTGCCTATTGCATTTTGCGGGAGGTTTCGTGCTGTATTTGTACAAACTTTGTAAAAAAACGTGCCTTCCGTCGAGTTATGCTAGTGATATAATAACGTTTGTCTTTTTTTTTGTCTCCAAGTTTCATTTTTTTTATTCATGAACGATCTGTTGTACAGGAACCGCGAAGCACGGTTGGTTTACTAGATTGGGGATTACCGGTAGAAGGATCAAGGATCTCTGTTGTAGCTTATCGCAGGACTAGGAAATAAACTATACTTTGTTATAAAACGAAGATGAAATTACTGAGAAACGTAATTTGCGTTCGGCGGGTGACTAGACACGAGTGTAAATTATTTTTATACCAATTGTTCACGTTTGCAACTTTCTCGAATCTGCGGTTGAGAATTTTGGCGGGTCATCGAGTACGTTTGCTCAATTTTGTAAGGGATGTCGATTGTGGATGATTGAAGATCCGCAAAAGTCCTTTCGAATTAGTCATGATAAAGGAATTTTCTTGTAAATTATTTCGTTCATAGGATTACGATTGAAAGAATTGTTATCAATGAGAACCGTGAAGCGGTTTCCAAGTGCCTTGCAATTTTTCATTCTCTTCTGCGAACTTTCGTACAAGAGTGAAACAAAATCAAATCCATAGTTATAACGGATGCAATACGGCCTAGTTGTTAATATTTGTAACACATAATCTGCGAAAAGAATCCAATATTTTTGTTAAGAGTGATGAAACTGGGAAATGCCCGCATCGACGATTTTCCTTTTCAGTGTCAGTGACTTTTATACGCTGTAAAAATGTAGGATAATTGTATACTTTAATAACAGTAAGTCTCTGTTTTTTTTTGCACATATGCATATACACTTGCGCATGCTCGATGTATTTATGAATGTGAGTGTGATGTAACGATCGTAATGACATTCCAAAAAAAAATTTCGAGAAATTTTATATGTCATGGAGTTTTGTATATACTGTCATATTCTATCCTCCTTTCCTTGAGTTACTGATTAATTATTATTATTACAAATAAAGGATTTGAAAACATTCTTTACGATTGTCTTATTATTCATTGTCCCCAGTTGATGAAACATGCAAGAAATAAAAGACACGGATAACTTTTTTTACAAAATAAACGTTACTTTATTTAAACATCAAATCGTACGCTTATAATTGGAAACGAAAGCACATTTACTTTAACAATAAAGCACTTATGAATAGAATTTATACATACAATTTGTTATACATAAAACGTATTCATGGATATACAAAAATATCCGAGCACATTCCATATGGACATACAAAATACAACCATCTCTAACTATATTCCCGGCAGCGAATAAACAAATCCAAAACCTACTCAAGTATACAGATCAATAAAGTAGTGCATCAACTTGTAGTTAATAAAACACACGTACAATTAGATAAATTGGGAAATTTATTGAAAGATAAAAATATATATGGTACAATAATTTGATTTCTTTTAATTACAGATGAAAAAAAATGTGACTAAGAGAAACTCATTTCAATTTCTACACCTTGAAACTAAATAATCGGTAATTTCGGTAGTATCATTGGATGGAAAATCAATTATGCGACTGTAACGAAGATAATTTCTTGTCAGTTAATTTGTTCGCCTTTTTAGTTGCGAATTCACGAGAATTATTCATATGCGTCTCGTATATACCCGTGTATACATAAGTTTTTATTATATGAATACAGACTTTAGATTTACAACTAAATATGGATTAGATAGATGAAGACCTGTAGATAATGGATTTAATTTTATGTAGGCAAGGGCCGATCTAGGAGGTAGCAATAACCCAATTTCCTCCGCTCCCTTTTCAAACGAAATAGATTTTGTCCATTTTTATAAAGGGGTTATTTTCGTTTAACCCCTTTCTTTCTAAATAAAAATTCTAGATCCACCCTTGATTAGATGCTTATAACTGCAGTCCTTTTCTTAGTCTCGGTTGCGCTTCTTGCTCTGTTGTTCCTGAAAAAACCCCCAAATATTTGCATTACAAATTTGTTTTGCATTTTTTGTTTGAGAAAAAAAGTCTATTTAGTCAATTAAAGATGTTTACCTTCTGGGTGAGGATGATGACAAGTCGACGGAACAGAGTGATGAAATCAACGAAGAGGCAGAGAGCGTCGCTAATGAAATCCTTGCTGCCCATGCGGTTCTTCTCAACGATCATCTGAGTGTCAAAGACGACAAAGCCGCACAGCACAAAGAATCCCGCATAGAGTTCGAAATTGTAAATCAGAGATGAACCGAGGAAGATGTTAGCGAAGGACAGCAGCATAAGGAAATTCAGGAGGCTTATCAAGGTACCACCCAAATACAAATAGCTGCCTCTGTCAGCCAGCAAGGCGCATATACTGAAGGACACGAAGATCATTGTGGTAGCTGAAATGAACATTCACAATTATTATTTATACTCCAAAGAGAACTTACGTTTAAATTAAAATTCACTTTTATGCAAATTCATGTTTGGTTTCTTATATAATAAGTTCTTCTACATTTTTATCAATGGAATGTTTTGAATATTGTTTAGTGATTGTAAAAATAAACTACCTAAGAGAGCTGTTACAATGATGCTGGGGTTAATACTGATGACGGTTTGAAGGATCGGTCCAAAGCCTACGCCCCAAAAGAATGAAAATCCTAAGAGAAATCCTAGGCGTTGTTTTTGATTTTTTCCGTTGTCCGGAGTAGCCAGCAGTGCAAACAGCAAGCCCAGGGATCCAAGTGTGCACAACAGTCCACCTTGAAGGAGTTCTGTGTAAATGTGTACATAAGTTCCAGCGGCTGCTGTAAGTGCTGACAGAGACACACATCCGTATACATTTTTCAGGTGTTGCCTAACCGGTGCCTCTCTGAAAGAAACAAATGAAATTGCAATTAATATTTTTAATGAACATTCTTCATTATTGAGTATCATTGTATGATACATTGTACCAGTACTACTACTTGTTTCCAATCTTGGTTATTGTACAAAAATTGTTTATTGTTGATAAAATAAATTTGATGCTTAATTAAGCAAATAATTTTTCTGATAGACATCGACTTTTAATTATAATTATCATTCTTAAAGATTATTAATGTTTGTTGAATTAATTTGATTTTAGTCAAAATATTCAAGCAACTTTTCATAAGTATATTATAATTGAAATTATACGAAATGATACAAATTATTTTACTTATAAAAAGTGAAAAAAGTAGATAACTTAACAAAATGATTACTAATTCAAAAGTAAAAAATCGTTCACTTTCTAAAAAGAATCTGCTTTCCAGAAGTTTTTCCAATTTTTTAAAGATAACAATTATCTTGTTATTGGTCTAGAATGAATTCATTTTTTTCGTGTTTTTTATTCATTATTACAAGTTTAGAAAACATTTTGAAATTCATGCAATAGCGACAACGATGTTAGATTACATTTATCAATTGTTTCGCAGTTGACTATGTGCATATTTTGTGGTAGACGGTTATCGAGCTGGTTGTATTATTAACTAACATGAAAACTAAGAAAACATTTAAAAAAATTATTTTTTAATATAGTATAAACGAAGACATTAGTAAATCGAATAATGAAAAGTCACGTGACAATAACTAATCGAAGAGCGCCGTTGACTTCATAAGTTAGCAACAATTATGAATTCATTATTAATAATCAACGATGAAGTTGTAAAAAAATGGAAGCTTATGTACTGTGAAGTGTGACTTTGTTTCAAACTACCATTCAAATTGAGTCGAACTTTTCGAGAACTGTCATAAATAATACATGTTTTTTCATCGGTTCTAAACGGACACGTACATTGAACATAACTTTTTTTCATAGTTATAAGAACTAGATGAGTCACCATTCAAGCAGTTTTATAACGAGAAGTACGCATATTAAAATTTGATATTTTAATGTAATTACGGTCAGAAAAAAACTAACATTTTATAATAATTGATATTGATCGAATAAACGTCAAAGAATTCGGATCTAAAATTCGATCGGTCTAGAACAATGACTGTTGATTTGAGTTCGATTGGGGTCTAAAAATAAATTCAGAAAAGTTCAATACTAATTGAGTGATCGAAAAAAGTTGTGGAAATTAACAGAATTGTTACAACTCCGCTTGGAATCACTGACTAAGAAGCCTGAGAAATCGTCATCCCCCCTTCTTCAGATTTTCACTGCACTTGTGAAACAAATCGATCCAAAACATCAGATTGCCTAATGTTTACGAATCAATTCATATCTCAGATTCTTTCAAATGAAACCTAAAAATAAAACCCTCCCAAAAAATGACATTGATTTTCGGAGTGAAAATTTGATTGTTTACTTTGTCTCTTTGCAAATAAAGTGCTCAACAAAAAACACTACCAAGTGTGATTAGACGTCACAATCACATGCATTTCGATAAGATTATGACTTTAATTCGAGTCTTAACAATCTTTTATTTTTCAATTGAGAAAGATCACAGTAAGAAATAATGAATTTCGGATTTTCAATAAAGAAAGTTGTTTGAAAAAGATGGCTCTGTTATGAACTTTCATCTGTTTTAAAATGTTTTATCATTTACAGTTGCTTGAATATCATTAACAAGTCATTATCATTCATTTACGAACCCTGAATGACGGCTTAACGAGAAATAACGTTTCTGTTATTCTAGAAAAGTCTAGAAATAAACAAAATCTATTTGCTCAGTCTAGGAAAGTCATGAATCGTAATATTTTTACTTTGTATTGCTTAAAAAACCTTGTTCCATTTTTTTATCAGGCCAGAAACTTTCAAAACAAAAACAAATATGTTTTGTTTCTTTTGTTTGTGTCCCCGTCCAGAGATAACTGAGAGAAAGCACAGGAAAGACAAGGATGCACAATATTGAGCGCAATAAAAAAATGGAACATTAGCATCACCAAGAAACCGAAATTTGATCGAAAACTGTGCATTTTTTGGAAAATTTTCATCCGTCGCGTTACATCACTCAAGTCAATAACAAGGCCGGATGCAATGTTTTGCGGTTGTGCGTGCAAAAATAAGTCGCTGTGCGAAACTCACAATCTTTTGGAGAACGAATTGACGAAGCCGTTTAACGTTACGTTGGCCATGGTTATAGTTGCAGTATTCACAGACAATTTTTATACAGTTAAGCGTCACAAGTCCGCTAAGCGATCGTATACAGCACTGTTTTGGAATTTAATCGGATTGTGGGTATAATCATGAATTGACGAAGTTGTTCCTCGAGGACACGTCAGTGATATTTTGGTGCGTACGTTCCATTCTCTGGCTTTTCATTGGTCGACCTGGCACACTCGTCCCGACAGACTTATGTCACGTCAGCCGTTCAATAAACAAAGATGGACAATACAATTTAAACTTGTGCAGCAAAGATAGAACGAATCAGGTTTACCAACTCACGTCAGACTGTTGGGGGGATTCGGGCATAGTTCATTAGATTGTTTTATCGATAGATGAAAACGTAGTTTTTCATTTCAAACATCTTGTTTTCTTGTAAACAAACGAAACAAAAACAAACTAAAATTTACTTCTAAATTGTGAAAAGGTAAATTATCAAATGAAAACCAAATTGTTTGCAAAAATTTTGCAAAGTTTTTGTTTTGGTGTTATTTTTTAATATTTGAAATTGTTTGTTAAACAATTATGGTGAAATGAAAGATTTTAAAGTTTAACAATTTTCAGAACGATAAAAAAGTAGGTTTGATGTTTGTTGAAGATTTAAATAGCCTTAGATTAGCCCGCCTCGTAAGGACCAATGAGAATGTTGCCTTGATTGACGATATTGTATGTGACGTTTGTTGAGGAGTCGCCTTAAGAGTTAATGAAAGTGCAGTCGATTCGGTACGAAAAAGTCGGGATCTGTATGTCATTTATTTTTCGGATCATACGAGCCGCACAACAGTGATCTCAATGTTCAATTTTCGCAATTTGATTCGACACCGATGTTGCTGATGCATCTCAAACGTGATCTTCCAAACAATTTATTATATGTAAGTGGACAATTTTCATTGTTACATCAAAACCAAGCGTAGGAAGTAATGAAAAAGGACCACTTTTGGTTTCAATCATTCTGCGAACCATAAACAGTTCCCGAAATTTTTAAAATTAATTTACAACTAAAAACATTACAGTCAATCAAAAAATTTGCAAATTTTGCAATTTTTCTGTCAGTCTCATAGAGCAAGGTATTTTTTAACAATGACTATGTATATATATGGAGTTGAAATGGAAAATAGCCCCTACATTCAGAAGAGGATGTAAAATGTAAATTGGACGAGAATTATTCTGCATTTTGAACTATAGCTTTTTTCTTTCTTTCTGTGATTCATGTTGAATAAACAATTTTTTCACCAGAGTTTGATGTTTCTTTCTTGTTTGACAGTGCAATTTCATGAATGAGTGAAATTAGATGAAACAACAACACGTCAAAAACAGTTGTTCAGAGTACAATACAGCAGGTGAATTTTTTATTAAGACTTTCAATTTGTCAGAACAATAAGACAAGCTATTATTAAAGACGGTGAGAACAAAAAACACGACTTTATTTCATTAGGAATAGTCGGTGTTCATATTTAACAAACTGTGTACTTAAATTTAATTCCTAACAAGTTGAAAATAAATAAAAATAACGATGAAAGTGGCTGTAAACGTTAAAACCAGAATTAACATAAATGTCTACTTTAGATTACACTGTTTCGGTAGCAAAAAAGCTTTTTAGCGTCACAATAAAAGTAATCCTTCTGTATTTGGTGCCAAATTTTTTTTGCACAAAAAGTTCTTTTCATCCATCATCAAAAAATATTAACTGAAATGAAATTCGGCCAAAGAAACAGAAGAAGGTGAAAAAATTTAATTATTAAATTATTCATACAATGAGAAAAGTTGGAGGAAAAAGTTTTTGGAATTGAAAAACAGAATGAAATAAGCGAACGAAAGTGACTGAATAATCAGAGATGTGAAATGAAGTTTGGTCTAAAACCGGAATGTTTATAAGAAGGCAATAACAAACGCACCACGAGTTAGTGCGACGTGAAACCGAGCACAGTTCAAAACAAACATCAAAGCAGCAGCGCTGCTGCGGATGCGAATTCTTTTTCTCCGCTAAAGCTCAGATCGGAGTAATCCAAAGACAACCGTGCCACGCACAGTTCGTGAGTCTCGCTCTGTGATTATTATTCCTCTTTTTATTTCCATCTTATTCTTCCTGATCTTATTTGCATATCGAAAATCGTACAATAAAAATTTTATTAACTAGAAAGTCAACGGCATATTTTGATCGCCTTAACAATTTTTATCTTTTGCTATATTTATACAAAAAAATTATTAACATTAGAAAGCCAGTGACACATTTTACGACCTTTAAAACTGTTGTTTGAAACTGATATCTGTGATTAATAAAAAAAGTCAATGATTTAAAGTACAGTAGGTCTTTGTGAATAACAAAGATCGCTATTCAGAGAATAAAATTAACGCGTTTTCAGACAAACAAATTCTGTTTGATAAAAGTTGAAAAAAAAGTTTAAAATATTTGATAAGTCATGAGTTTCAGTTTACTTTGCTTTATCGTTTTTTTCCAAATTGTTGAATGATAAAATTGGGATGAATCACTTGTGCTTTTAATTTCCGCATATTTTTGTAATCAGAAATAGTAGATATTGTACGGAGTCATTTTACCTAATTTCATATGGCGTGCGCTCCACATATTTCTCATTCCCACGACGCGAAGTATGTTGAAAATATTTTTGGCCGTCGTTTGGCGCAACGATTTGAAATTCTAATATTCAAAAATATAATCATATCTAAATGAATATTCCGCTCTATAAACATTAATTAAATAATTGAAAAATTAACAATTTCTAATGGAACATCAATAATCTGAGTAATAAACTTGATTCATTAAATAATTAATGTATGATATAATTTGTCAGACGCAAATATGTTCTTTGACATTTAACTGTTTGCAAATACTTTCTATGGCAATTGGGTTTAAAGCACAAACTGATTTAACCGTAACGAAACATCCTACGTGAGCTCTACACTTACAATCATGTATCATTGATTTGCAAATTGATGTCTATAATAATAGAACTAATTGTTCGCAAGACTTGTAATGTAATTATAATATGTGTTAACGCCGACAACGTCGGCTCTTTCTCCAACGACCATAACCGAGACCATAACTGCATTATTAAATTGCTGCTTTTAAATTACCTTCAATTAATTGTATTTTATATTACTTTTTAATTACACACTTAGATGTAAACGCTCGTTTCGATCCAATAAAAAAGCCACTTACAGCAAAATGTACTCTCCACTAGTTCATCATTTTCAAACAGAAAGAAAATATATAAAAATTGCAAATTTTATTCCAAAATTGATTGATCCAAATTACTACTTCTTTTATTCTTCGCAGATTGGTTTGAGGATGAGGATAATAGTTTTAACAAATAATTGAATCGTCGAGGAGGGTGGATTAAATAGTAATATGAAATTTGCAGATAACGGGATTGTGATAATCGACTTGGAGAAGACAATGATCTGGTAGGATATTGAAAATCCTGATAAGATTGACGGGATCGATAATGCGGCGTTGGAGTGATTTGTAACTGGCAAGACCCTTGCACCGGAGTTGTTTGGTAAACAATCGCAGTGGTTCGTGCAACGGTTGGAGGTGCCTTAATTCAGAGATGATGTATTGCCGACGGTGAGCCGAGAGGACTGGGCCCAGTGTGTTGCAAAGTGGTGATGTGGGGATGTGGATCTGCTTGAACGCTACAGGAGGCCGGGACGCCAGGAATATTTACCTTTTGTTTCTGTCCCTCTTGTTTTTTTGTCACGTCGACGTCGACGCCGATCCCACCAGTCTAGATCATAATGACAGTGCGCCAAATAGCGTCCCATCGGAAGAGTCGTTGCAGACTTCGGCCTCTGACGATTTTGTCGAGTGCAAAAATTTGACCTCTGATGGTCTAGTGGGTACGTTCTTTTCTATTCTTTTCTTTTCATCTATCAAAATTATAAAAAAACGAAACGTTCTTGCAAATTATGAAAGGATTGAAAAAAAATGTTTTTGTTTTGTTATCAGATTCGGAATTGTCAATAATAAAATGTGGATCCACTAAGTCTCAATCGCCAATAGTGCCTCCAAGTTTGCTGAACGGAGTCCTGACTTGCCAGCCTTACCAAGGGATATCTTTAAACCACGTTTACTTCCAATTGGCGAACGCCTTCTTCCTGCTGTCACATTTAGCTCCAAACGGAGTACACGGTGTGCTGTATCTAAGGTGCACTTTGCTCGTGGGCTGTGCCTTCTTAACATTATGGGGCTGGACAATAGCTTGCTGGTTGGAAGCTGTCCTTTGGAACGCCCTGTTCGTTTTTATAAACTTTATTCATGTGTGCATGCTCCTTTATAGGCTCAGGCCTGTGAGATTCTCCAAGGAAATTGAAGAGGTAATCACATTTTTATCACAAACCATCTTATAAACTTTTTGTATTGAAAAATGAACAACTTGCGTTTAAGAAAATAGTGACGAATGATTCGTACGAGAGGAGATGAAAGAGCTGAGCAAATAGCAGAAGTGTGAGAGAAAACGTGCATTTATTTTCAACTCAATTATGATATGGTTTCAAGGTGTACGTCGCGGTATTTCAACCATTGCGAGTATCTCGGCACCAGTTTCGAAAGGTACTCAATTGTATGAAAGTCATTAGGCAGCTTAAATACCAAGAAGTGTATGCCCAGGAAAAGGTGACGAAAGTGGACTCTTTGTCTCTGGTGCTGTCTGGAAAGTAAGTTTGAATATTATTTTTCTTTCTTTTCTCTTTCACCTTTTTCTTCTCGTCTTAATGAAATCACCTTCTAATTCACAGGTTCGTTGTTTCTCAAAACGGAAGAGCTTTGCACTTAGTTTTTAAGCATCAGTTTTTAGACTCCGCTGAATGGTTTGATGTCTCCACGGACGAATTCTTTCAGGTGAAAAATTGGCACAAATTGTTTGAACACTCTTTAATTAAAATTCACCGATTAAAAGTTTAATTCTAAAAAGTTAGAATCTAATGAATGAAGGAATAAATTTGATATTGATTTGTGTTAGGTATCGATCACAACAATGGAAGAATCGAGGGTGTTAATTTGGCACCGTGACAAATTGAAATTGAGTATCATTAATGATCAATTCCTGCAGGCTGTTTTCGACCACATTTTAGGCCGGGACGTTGTTAGAAAATTGTTACAGGTATATAAATAGCTCAAGAGCGAATATCACGCCGGAACTTTAGTAACTCAATAAAACCACGATTCACTTTTATCGACAATGTTATTTTTATTTCAGGTGAGCGATTCGATGGCAGCTTTAAACCACCAACACCAGAACGGCCAAGTTATTGGGTTCGGAGGGATCGGCAACAGCGATAACGACATGGACGCAAAACTCTTCGCGGTCAAAAAAGCCGACAGCCAGGGAATCACTGCGCTAATCAGCCGTCAACTTCAAGGTAACAATCAAACTTTTGCAATTGTTCGTTATTTTTAAATCGCGCTTTCAAAACAATGGGTTTTCAATATTTTCAATACCTTGGTTGCAAACGTTGAAACGTGCATGACGAGTCTATGCTTTGTTTTATTTTTCATCGTATGAAAACAAGCACGAATTGTAATTGCTACAAAGTTGGATGCAATTGTACAGTGTTTCGCATCAACTTGTCGATTTGTATAATCTCTTTGTTATTGTTGTACAAAGAATAATTTTATAGAACAAAATGCACAGCACGACGCAAGTGGTTTTGATTTCTTTTGGTTGGTTTTAATTTTGCACCGTATTGTTTTCTGTTGATTTTGGCTCATAGAAGAGAGCGTCCCGCTGATGTACTCCACTTCCGATGCGTTGAACAACGACTTACACCGCCTTGATTACGTTCGCGCGCCCTTTGATCTCCCCTTGTATCCTGTTTGTAACAGCGTTCGATCCTCACGAATCTAATACTTTGGAATCGAATCAGTAGTGCGATCATATGCGGTCCAATTTGCCTCATCTGTCAGCCACAACAGTGTAGCAGACTTGTATAACTTGGTTTATTATTTTGTACCGGTTATCGTGCCAAGGTGAGTTTTTTTTTGTTCTTTTCATTTTCAGCCAATTTCATCTGCCTTGTTTTAATTTGAAATAATTACAAAGTTATTTATAACGGTAATTATAATTTAATGAATGATTTTATGTTATTGTTAATGACAAAACGATCTCTTAACAAATGTATAACGTCGGTCCAAACCTCGTTTGGTTTTGTCCAATAAGTCTTCCAAACTTTGTATCTAGTTGCGCATGTTAGTCTTTGTTTCAAATGTAATAATCAACGATTTTATTTTGCGTTCTAACATAGTCGTAGGATTTGATATGAAATTGTGTAACGAACACTAGTCAAGATTTTATCAGTGATGCTTTGAATGTTACAAATGATCTGTATTTGTTTTGTAAATTGTAACTGTGACTTTCAGTTGTCGAAGATCGTGTGTTGAAGTTTTTATGTCTACGTCATTTGTACTTATTTGCTATTAATTTGCACAGTGTCATGTCATGTGTAGGAATGCTCGCCACTTTTCTTCAACGCAACATCTGGTACTCATTGTTTTGCACAATTTTTCCAAGCTGCATAATCATCCATTCATACATTCATACATCCTTTTTTTAGTCACTCATACATATTCATCACGGTTCAAGTCAGAGAAATCGAAACCGAAAATTGTTATTACTCTCAACTGTAAAATATTGTACTTTTACAAAGAAACAAGTCAATGCAAAAATATCAAAATAACAAATAAATGTATTTTATTGTACAAATAAGAGGAAACAATTTATTTGGCGCCAGTTCCACATCATCCGCAGTAATGGTAAAAGTTTATTCGATATTCGACAAGTTGCGTCATTTATAACAAGCGTTTCGTTCGTCTTGTCCTTGTAAAGCAGATTACTGTGGTTCCATAAATCACAATCATCATCATAGGCACCATATGTGGATCGTGTACAGTTGCAGACAAACGTTATAATTAACTCTTCTTCTTTACTCAGGTTTACCTAGGATTAAATACTATTACTGCGGTAAGTTTATACTTTTAATGTTTAGTTGACGCAATACTAACAAGAAAAGAAACAAATTTTTCAAACTCAGTTCACATCTTCTTTACACAATTTACACTCTGAAATGTTATTTGTGAAGCTTGAACATTTGGGAAACTACAAAATTGAGTTTTGTGATTCTCAAAACACACAATTTGCTTTTACATAGAACACAAATTACTTCTCCTTCACGATAGATTTCTGTAATTACAATCAGTCGAAACAAAAACAACAGTTTTTCTATTTGAACTTTGAAATAATAGTTTACACTATTCTGAAAAGCATGGCATAACTGAAACCCATTCGAAATTGGTATAACTTTTGTTAAATAATATTTAAGGTCGTAGTCTATGAATATTTGGATGTAAATTCTGTAAATGAACTATGAATATTATTTCAATTCAATTTGTAACTTGGTTATTATTATAGAGTCTGCTTTGTCAGAGAAAGAAAAACGCACGTTGGATGAAGTGCAAAATCATTTGAGAATTTCTTTGCAAAGCATTTCATCAAAGCAATTCTCAATTGTATGCTTTATCCGGCGTGCAAATTCGGTTTTGCGAATTTCCTTCTAATACACTTTTATCTGCAGCATCCGGGGATCCAAATGCTTGGCGCTTAGGAAGAATTGAAGAGACCGACCACGAGACGCCTGTTTGAGCCAACAATGCATTGTCAATCCTCGTCAGTCAATGGAACCAACAACAAAAAACTGCTTGGAACGTTCATTATAAATTTACTCTTTAGTGTGAAGAAAAAAACAGCATAAATAAAAAATGAAAAAATATTATATTATAGTGGGACGTTGTGCGAACAACAATCGTTGATTCGAAATGATATTTTAAAAAAAAATTGGACGCGAGCGTAGGCGAAATTTCATTTGACAAGCGGTTATAAAAGTAAATTCAATTTATCAATTTTTCCATTTATTTGACAATCTTTTCTAAGCGACGTATTGAATTTAATTCACTTTAATCCGAGCTTTCAGATTTTATTTATTCTAGTATTTTCATGTTATTTATTATAGTTGAGGATAAAGAAACTTTGCGACCCTGTATTTTGACAAGATTTGAAAATTTTTCTCTTGCGAATCAGCTGCGGTTGCTGAATATGAATTCTAGTCACTGATCCAAAATGACAATTACACTGCAGTATCATTGTATTGATTTACTGTAAGATATATGACTTAATTTCGCGTTTAGTTTTTTTATTCGTTCGACTCGTTACGTTTTATTTATGTATGTACTTTCCATTGAACGAGACAGAAGCTTAAACCCCGCATGTTACAAACTCCCTGATGTATATACTCGTTCTCGTTTTCCCCGACCAAGAGAAAACAAAAAAATTATTCTAGGATAAATTCCATTATTCATAACGAAAGTTTATTTGATAACGCCATTAGTAATTGCGAATTAAAAATGGTGTCATAAAGTTTAATAAATGTTAGATAAGTGAATAGACAAAGAAAAAACACAACAATGTTAAATATACGTACTTATATACTCTGTAAAAAGTGACAAATTTTAACAGAAAAACACAAAAATTAGAAAGAAAGACATTTTAAGAAAAGATTAATTTTGTACGCGAAATCCAGTTTTAACAATTCGTTCAATTGACATTTTAACTAACCAGAGTTGATTGTTTTATAAAATTTTAATGTATTTTTGTCTCGATGACTTGGGAGCACATGATTTCTTAACAAAATGAAACCAGAAAAAAGGGTTTTGTTGTTGCAACTGACTGTTTTTTATGTAATCAACGTTCAAATCAAAGACTCGTTCAGTTTATAGTGTTCACACAATAAGACGCGAATTATTGAAAGAAACCTTCAATATTATCTATAAAAAAACAAAAACAGCGAATGTACAAAAGTAACAAGCAAAAAAGTTGTTTTTACAGTTGTATGGACTTTGTCACTTTCTGAAAAGCTTTCACAACGATGAGAAAGCCATTCAAAGCAAAAAGTTCTAGGCTTTGAAATTTCCATGCTTCGCTTCTAAGACTACTTTTTCGCTCTTATCGCGCGAATACTAACGTGTTCATATTTGAGTCTGCTTTGTCCATTCCGAAATGATCGCACTTGGCGAAAATTTGCATTTAATTTAGGTTTAATTAATTGTGCGCACTCCCATCGAACATGTCATCGTTGCGGTCAACTTGCGGTCAAAAATATTAGCATGTTCGGACAAAAACAACTGTATAACTGTATAGGTTTTTCAATGTATTTGTATCGATTCAATTTTGTATGGCGATGTATTTCTACTGTGTAGCTCATGTATAGGTCGCTAATTTGTAAAATACCAAAACCAAACTGTTACAGCAAAAATGTAAAAGTCCAGAGTGTTAATTTTCGTTTATCTTGTCAAACATTGTAAGCGAAGACAAAATTGGCGGGATCAATTGTAAAGTTACAATAGAAACAAAGCGCTATATTTGTTAAATTGAATTTAATTTTCGGCTAAAAACCAAATTATGCAAATCTAAATAAGTAGTCTGCGACAAATCCAAGTGCCGATGATTTTACCATTTTATGTTTTGATGAAATAGCGAATTGTTTTTATAATTCTCGAATCAAATATATTTTCAGCTTATAACTTATTTTTTCTACAACGACAGTTTTAACAATAAAGAAAGATGTTCTGTTTATTTATAAAAAACTTGATTGCAATCATTTCTCTCCTTTCCATAACTAGGAATAATAAAAATAGGTCTACAATTTTTCGTCTCTACTCACGGTCTGGAATCGAACGAAGAGGAAATGGGGAACAAGCGGCTTAGCCCTCAGAACATTGTCACACAGTGGTTTGCAGGGAAATTCACTAAAGCTTTACTCGGCCAGCGTTTGTTGTTGGTAAAGATTTTTCAAATTCGGTTCGAATTTTGTTCGCAAACAGTTGCAGAAAGTTAATAAAAAGAACGTGGAAAAGAAGAAAATGTTCTTTTTTTCAGTAACTAAGATTTATTTAATATGTCAATAAATACATATACAGATAGTTCTTACACATTAACAATGTTACATTCACTTGTCTATATATAATATTTATATAAATATATATAATATGTATACGAGTCTTAATAAAATAAAAAAAGTTGCATATAAGTAACAAACGAATAAAAAATACGTGTCAATATATATTTATAATTATATATAAAACAGCATGTGTCGAGGAAACGTTACGTATCGAATCATAAACTTCAAATCATCCAACAATGATAAAGATTAACTCAGATTGAGTTCAAGTTGTACTCAAATAAAAAAACCACTGTCTTAACGATTAAGATACATTTACAACTAAATAAAACGTCCTAGGTCATCGTTCGTTCATTGTATTGTATAATACAGCAATAGAATAATGTGCTCGGTGATTCTCATTTCATTTCATTATCATTTTGCTTTATTTTGTTTCACCTTTTTATTCGCAACTTGGATTTCTGGTTCATTGTTTTTTTTTATCTAAATTAGAAACTGTATAATATAGATGCACTTCATAAAAAAACGAACTGCACTTTAAATACGGTCAATATAATATAACATTCTGCATAAATAATGACTATTAGAGTGTTTCATCAGTTAGTCAATTTGTTGTTTTTCATTATATATTTTTTGTAGCTTAAATTCTAGATGGAAGACTTATAATTGGCCTGCGGTTGTTTTATCTTTTTTTTTCTTCTTTTTTTTATGTGAACTCACTATTTATCACGACTTACAATAGAAAGGTACACTTTTTTTTCAAATACATCTGGTTCCAAAGCACATTTAGTTTAACATCGTTACATAGTTTAGAGAACTTTTGCAAAATTCATGCTCGATTCGTGTTTTCCGTGAGATATGCCAACGAAACAGTTTTCAGACCGAAAAGGTACGTTGTTTAGCGTCTTTCTCGTGTTCTGTGACAAAGTAGGCATTGTCTCGCGTTTCGTTCAAAATCAATCGAACAGCTATTGTTTCACTACTGGTCTGAATTTTCACTGATACAAAATTTGGTTTTGATGGAAGACCGAGGAATCTAAATCAATAGAGACAATCTTTTTCATCAGTTTTGTTTTGTTCTTTTTGACTTCGAACTTTTGTGACTTTTTCAACCTTGGCTATTTTTTGTCGATTAAATTTGTTAAATGCTGGGTCAGGTACGGTTGGGATTATTACATTGTTTTTTGTTTGTAAGATTGTCAAACGTTCAAAATGATATTTGCTCGAAATGTACAACTTCTTTTGATCGTCAAATGAAAAAATATTGAAATTTGGTGTTGCAAGATTCGTTTTTTTAATCTCACTTCTAATATGTTCCAGCAACTGATTGTCTTGGAAATTGGCACAGAAGAATGGGAGTTAAACAATTCGAAAAAGTAACGAGAAAATTGATAAATGGATCAGTTCATGTTCTTTTATAAAATCATGTTTCGTTTTAAAGATCTCCAAAACGTTCTAATCGAAGTTCTGTTTCTACGAGTTTCTAGAAATCGGTCAATCTCGGGCTTTTTTTTTCTTTTTAGCCGAGCTTTGTGCACTGTCCCCTCCAGAGTCACAAAGATTCTTTTCTGCTAGTTTGTGTATTTAGCTTGATTTTTATTTGATTATCGTTATTATACAGCTAAACTATCACTCTTAACATTCTATATAGTCAACCTTTTTACGACACAACGTTTCTAACAGGTTGAGCGAACAGTTCCAAAATGTCGACCGAAAAAATCAATATAAAAGTTGGAAGCATCATTGCGATTGATGAAAATCAGTCGCTGAAAATGACGTGGATCTTGTCTTCAAATATATAAAATCGGTGACATTTTGGAACAGTTGGCACAATAATCATAGTCTATAGTAATCGCATTGATTAACAACCTTAACGATAAGTGTGTGCTTCAGCTATGTTTTTTTCATAATTCATGTAGTATTTTGAACACGTTCAGATTCTAAAATATAAAATACTTGATCTAAAGCTAGTAAGTATTCGCGTATGGTAATTGCTTAGAACGTCTTTTTTATTGACACAAAATTATTGTCCTCCAAAGACAAGCACATAGAGCAGAGAAGTTCCAATCCAATCGCGTGATACTTTTTAATTTTTTTTTTCAAATTGTAAAAAAATGAATTCAAAATCAAAATCTTTTAAACCAGCGGCAAAAACCAAATCTGAAATCTTATTCTAACAAAATTACTTGAAAAACACTCAAATCACTCAATTTGTAAAAAATTAGAATGGAAATTCATATCCGTATCAAATAGTTTTTAGAAAACAATAAAAATACGTAAACGAGGTGTAAAAATACAAGTCTATATAAATATAAGATTTCTCACACGTTTACAGCCCTCGGGAGAGGCTTATCTTGTAGGAAAGATTATTGTCTGTTCGGAATTTGTGCTTCCTGATTATTGTTTGTGACTATAATATGCGCTATATATTTGATCGGCGTTAACGTTAAGCGTTTTTCTTTTTCTAACAAACATCGTACGTTTTTTGTTCTGCACAATTATGTTTTATAATTTGAGTTACAATTTAGCGATAGTTGATTGGTTGCTTTTTCAGCTTTTCGATAAATATTTCATTTCATTTTTTTGGCTCACAGTCATTTGGTCAAATATGATAAACTCAATTCAAAGCTTAACAATGAGGTAGAACTAAAGAAATTTCGGACAAATCAATCAATCAATTTTGTTCAAATGATTATCAAATTTCACATTACAAAATTAACCCTTTGTTAGTTAGAGAGAAAAATGTAAAAAACGAATTTCGAAACTTGTTGTTCCGAAATTTCTTATAAAATTTGTTTTTTTTTTCATGTTTTCAGTTCAGTGTTCAAACAGTAGATAAATTTTTATATCTCAGAACAAGTTAACTGCAATCACGTTATCATTTTTAAAATCTCAATTTTATGTTTTTTTTTCAAGACAGTTTTAAACTGTTGAAAATTTAAACTTGTTGTAACCAAAACGAATTTCTTCAGTTGCAAAACGTTCGTTTGTGTTTTCCAAGCTTTACAATTCGTCTGATAAAAAATGAACGAGTGAAATGTTGGGAAGTGAAATAAACGTATCCCATTGGAAATAATCGATCGTCGTAGAAAACCGATTCTGCAACATCCAACATTCGTTTTAGCATTCGAAAATGAGTTTTTCGTAAACGGTGAATAAGAGTACGCTATTTTCTGCATTATTTGTACTCGATGATATGTTTCCCTTGTCGACGATTTCGAGATCCTACCAGGGATATGCAATTGTTACAAGACGTTTTACACAGATAATTCATCACAACGCTACATATTTTTTTCATCATTTTTGATTGAATTTTGCATTAAATATTATGTAGTTACAATTATTTTGATGCCCTAGCATAACAAGGTGTATAAGTTTTACAACTGGTTTTTTGTCTTTGACTTCGTTTTTTGTCGACCAAGCGCTGGACAATATTTTTCTTTTGATATCTCAATAATTCTAACAAGTCTATAAAGGTGAGTGTAATTGAACCTGGAGTAAATGGCTACAAAAAATTGCAATTAGTAATTGTCACATCATCCTTTCTTTCTGACCTGAATCAAAATTCCAACTAATTTTTGTTTCGTTTGAACAATTTGAATTCAAAGTCTTAATTTCTTGTCATGAAATTGAAAGCATTTGATCTATATTTGTAGAAAGGGAAAAAATTAGCTTCTCCGTCTACTCTGAAATATCGAAAAAGTGACGTGACAATTTGGATAATGTAACGATGATTAAAAATACTGTTTCAAAAGAAGGAAATATATATACATATAAAAAACGTATCCCACACTCTTGCATTCATCAATAGCAAAATGAAATAGTTCACCCTGATGAAAATATATCTTTGTCATTTAAGGCAGAAAGAACTTCTACTGTAATATATTTTCGTCAGAATTTATCATCTACTTTGAAAACGTTGACTAAAATTTGGCAGCCAAAATTTTGGAAGACATTGGAGCGAGCGCTTTTTAGATTTCACGCCGTTTGTTTCGTTTTCATGGAGTTGCGTTAATAGACACATCTGTTCACTAGTTTATTGAGTTTCCTCCCTAAAAGCATAATTCCAAACTGTAACGTTGACAGCGGTCAACCTTCACATTACAGTTCCAACCGAATTTCAAATTCACCCACAAGTGTTGTCTGAAATTCAAAATACCAGCATCTTTTCATTCATCTTCTTTTTTTTTGTTTGTCAAGAAATCACGGTTATTTGTTTGTTTAATCGCTAATGGAAGATTAATGGATTAGGTGAGACGTGGATTCAGCGTTGATTTTATTACAATGGCGTCAGTTCCACGCTGGGTTGGCTCATCTTTGTTCGCAAAGTTTTCACGTCGTCTTCTATTCGTATAAGTAGCTTGAATTTCTGCCAAAAATAAGGTTTCCAGAATTAGTTTTTGTAAAAAAAAGAAATATGACAAAAAAAAAGAAAAACGAAATTCTATTATAATTTGAAAAAGGTCTTACAGTGCTCGAATCGCCTGGTGTTGTTAACCACGCATACAGCATGTACCCTGGTATACAAAGCATCGACGATAAAGCAGTAACCCACCCCAGCACGTGAGACCACCACGGGTACTGATAATCCAGATATGTTATTGGAGTCCACTGCACCAAATTGAAAAAGAAAACTCCCTGCAAGAGACCAGTCGGTTCAGTTCAATTTCAAATTACAAGAACGAAAAAAAATCATTTCTTTTTATTAATCAGAAAAATTGTTTTGTAATGAGTTAAATCATGAACTCACGATGCAAATAGTAGGTGTTGTAAAGACCCAGCAGAACTTCCACCAGGACAAGGGATAGTATCCAATCATGTCACGCAGTCCATCGTAAAATCGATTGACACCGAATGCCCAGCTGATAGCGATGCATTCGAAAAATATAAGGAAGAGCAGGCAAAAGCCTGAGACCGCGTAAGAGTCTAATATTTGGAAGACATACATTCCACCCTGAGATATGCAAGACAACCCGACCACGTAAGACAGCATGCACACAAACGCTATGAATAATTCCTTGCGACGGCGGAGCAGTTGAGGCCATTCGTCCACCTGCGAACAATTTGCAAAATTTTTAAAACGAATTTCTCATGGAACAAAGGAGATGTTGAAATTTCAATTCACCATAGCTGTAATGAATCCCTCCATGGTACAAAACTGCGAGTCAAGACCGATGAGCAGCAACATGAAGAAAAACAGACAAGACCAAACTGGTGCTCCGGGCAACTGAAGCACCGCCGAGGGATAGGCCAGGAAAGCGAGACCAGGTCCTGAAGCAGCCACTTCTGCCACTGGCTTCTGTTGTTCGTGAGCCATGAATCCAACGACAGAAAAGATCACAAAGCCTGCAAACATACTCGTGGACGAGTTCACCGAGCAAACTATCAGCGCGTCCTTGTACACGTTGTTTGTGAACTTGTTGTAACTGCCCAGGGCCACGAGCGTTCCCAGACCAAGACCGTAGGAGAAGAAGATTTGCGTCACCGCGTCGATCCAGACCTGTTGATTTCAATCACGTTCTCATTTCCACCCGAACAAAGACCGAGACAAAAATAAAAAGCCCCTTCAACACAGTTATGAGTTTTGAACGATTGACTCTTCTCAATCGCACAAAGAACCGGATGATTTTCTCACATGTTTACGTATCAGATTTCCGGACCATCTGTTAGGCTCCGTTTGACAGACTGAAACTGGTCAATCAGTTTGACAAATGAGGCTTTCTTTAAATTTTTGTCTCGAAGGTTCTTTTTTGTGTCTAATTTCGTAGGTTGGCCTACTTATGAATTTTCTTTGTTGGTTCTTTGTTTGTCATGTTTTATAAATTATTCGATACGATGGAAATGTGAATTTTGAGATAATTTTTGTGTTTTAAAGAGATGATTTGGTAGATTTACCTCGGATTCTTTGAGTTTGGAAAGGTTCGGACTGATGTAAAAGCGAATACCCTCCATGGCACCAGGGAGCGTGATTCCTCTGATTAAAAGAATCGTCAATAGAACGTAGGGAAAGAGAGACGTAAAATAGACGACTTTGCCGGTCCACTTGACGCCCTTCCAAATGCAAAAGTAGCACAGAATCCAGACCAACAGAAGCGTGCCTGCTAATTCCCATCTTATGACACCAACGTGCTCCACGCCTTCGCTAATTTGAAGAGCTCTTCGTCTGAAATGAAAAGGACAATTTCTCATCAGCATAATCTCTTCGTCATTCCTGTCGTCATGCCTCAAAACATAGAACTCAAATGTTGTAAGAAACAAAAACTGTTTCTTCTTTCCTGCATATTTCATTTGAAAGACTAAGTTTTGAAACTGAATGCGACTTTTCAATACTAACTCCCAGAATTCTTTTACGGGATCCGTAAGTTCAGTTATGGAGACATTGACGTTGTTGATTGTGCAGAGTTTCACCATTGTGTGGTTCCTGGCCATTTGGTTGAAGCAAGTGAGCGAACTCCTGTCATAAGGACCAACGCAATATTTTGTGTTCCAGTAATTATTACAAGAGCCCCACGGTAACTCTGAAATCAGTTTTTTTTTTCAATTAGAATATTGAACTGTTTTTAATTTTTTTATTGGTTTCAGAAAATGAGAGGGCGATTGGAAACGAACAATTTACTGAAGAAAAAAAGGTATTTATACTTTTCACTAGATTTGTTGTAAGGATTACAGACAGTCACAATGTAAATAGTGATTTTTACAATGGAGATCGTCTAATTCCACAATCTCTACTGTGACTGAGTAATATGATTTTATAGAATATGATTTAAAATTCCAAAAAAAGTAGTTGGTATCTTTCTCAGGGTAGTTGGCGGAGTAAAAATCTTTCTTACCACTTCGCATTGACATAAAGAAATAAAAAACCGCCCACGCCAAGATGACGATGTAGTAGACGTTCATCCAGCAGGACATGACCGCAGCGGCGTAACCGATCCCTTTAAAAATCGGCGCAATTTTGAAGACACCCAGTCCGCCGATCGTTAACATTTGCCCTAACGCTAGTTCCATGAAAAACATCGGGATCCCAGCGAGGAACAGCGTTAAAAAATAAGGGATGAGAAAGGCTCCGCCGCCGTTCTTGTAACAAAGGTACGGAAACCGCCATACGTTTCCCAATCCAATCGCTAAACCAACCTGGAAGCCAAACGTGCAACATTAATCTTCATTTTTTTTCAAATTAATAAACAACTTTCTTAAATTGTTTATCGTACGCAGTCTTTGAACTCTGCATACTTTGGAACAAACTTTTGTTTCCTACTTTAAGTTTTCGACGGTTCAAACTTTGGACATTCTTGGAGAATTTGAGAAAACGAAAATAAAGAAGAAAACAATTCCCAAAGGCAGTTCAAATTCCGCCGAAATTTGTTTAAGAAAAATTGCATCTATGTTATTTTTGTATCGATCATACGTTTTTTGAATGGAGAGGAAAAGTGAGCGTGGAAAAATGTAGAAAAGTAGACGAAACAAAAGTTTGAAAGAAGTAAGAGTGGGAACAATGGTGAAAAGTGGACAATAGTTCAGAACAGTGGCACGCATATTAAAGGTGCGAAAAAAGGGAACGGGGGACAAAAGCAGATGCTTGAATAATAAATTTTGAAATAAAAAAAGTGCGCGTTTGAAACAATGTGAAGGAGAGCCGAGGAAAATAATTCGAGTTTTTGATAAGGCACTTTATGGGTCGTCGCTGGTTGGCAATTTTTATTAAATTTCAAACAACAAAGATTGTGATCTGTTTTTTATCAAAAGCTGGAAAGAGTATTTTTCGAGCCAATATAAAAAAGATGATGAGATTTCGTATAAAAAGGAAGTTTTCAGATAGAATCGACGTTCATGTGCTTTCCAACTTTAAGGGAGCTTTAAGGAGTCAAATACATGATATTTCCTTATGATATAGCGCAAAGTATTCTGGCGCAGTAAATTTAACGTACATAAAAAAGGGGATTTTACAAATACCTCGCGATTTATTCTAAATACATTTACACCTCATTTATTGTTGTTCCGATTTCGAGATGTCAATTTCCCTTTTTATTTCTTAATTCAATTTGTAATAATATAAAATCAATAATCGCTTTTTCAATGTTATGAAATTACAGTGTTCATTTATTACAGTTTTTATTGATTAGGTATTGTTTTTAATGAAAAAATTGGTTATCACATTTTGGTCGACGATATGATCTTGATGTTACAATAGAGAAACTTGAGTCGTGAGCATACAATTCGATAGACGTAATTGAGCACAAGTGTTACTTCACTGAGTTGTAAAATAAACTCCCGTCCAATCGTTTACACCGAGAAGAAGAGCCGAAACTTATTCATCGCATGGAAAGCTGGTGATTTAGTTAAATTTTGTATCTTTTCACAAGCCCTTTTTTATTTGCTCAGCCAGAGTTCACAAGTTCAAACGCAAAATAAAAAAGTAACAAAAAGTAACCAAATAAAAGTCCGCACTTTAATTTAGTTTGAGAGACTGTTTTTCAGTTACGCTAAAACGAGACTTGTTTTTGAACATTGCAAGTAATTAACTTCGTTAACGACACAGCTTAAAACACACTTTTTGCAAAACTACAAAAACTTTATTTCGTCGGCTTAATCATGCTGCAAAAATTATGAACAATTTCTCAACTAACTATCACGGTTCAAAAACAACAAACGATTCGGAAAATTACACTTTAAATTTAATTGAACATCCATTGACTCGACTCCTAATTCAACCTATTCTAATAATCGCGAAATTAATATTGTCGTCATTCGTTTCTTCCAACGACTGAAAATGGTTTTCGTTTTCACAAAAAGTCTCATTAGAAGGAATACAGATCATTGTAACATCGCAGTTTAATTGCACTCAATATGTTTAGTCAGGTTTTAATTAAGAGTGCAACATTTTGAAACCATTAAAGCGAGGGCTAATAAATTTTCATCTAATTTTGCAAAACACATGAGTACAACAAATGACTTGGATAGAAAAAAAAAACAGTAATGAAATTTGAAACACGCTACATATCGTTCCAACCTGATTTGTGGGTTACACAAAAAGCTTTTGAGTGTAGGACGCCGTAGGCGAGCAAGTATTAACGACAACGTCGAGTGAAAAATACCGCGAGAGGATAAATAATAAAAATGCTCACAAAAGATGAAAAGTGAAGTGAACTTGTAAAAAGGATTTCATAAATTTTCTAGCAAAGTAGTCATGATGTTTTTGTGAGTTGACGATGGACCGTTGAAAAGAAGGTGGAGATTTGGAGAAATCAAAAAAATGAAGGGGATGACAAAGTTTGAAATAAAAGTTTGTGAAAGTTGGCAAGAATTTGCAAAATCACTTTACCACGCTAAGGATGAAGTCGAGCTTGGTGCTCCACGATCCTCGTTCCGGAAGCGGCTTACTTATCGAGGTCGACGGACACGTCAAATTAACGGCCGTCCTCGTCCCATCGGTGTTTTCCGAATCTGATACTTCCGGATCTCTCGTACTTTCCGTCATGTTTATGATTTGTTTCACTTACTCAACACTACGACTTAGACAATTCGTATTGTACTAATTAATTCTTGTTTTCGTTGCTTGATTAAGAAAAATTTGGAAAATTTGTTGATGTCAACCAGGCAACACTCGTCGAGACATAACACACCCTGTAACAAACAAAAGTCATCATTTTTAACATTTCATTCATCAATTTGCATTGTTTTATTTCAGTTGCAGAAAAAAAGTTACATGTTGTAAAAATCAAAGCGCAGATTCAAAACTTAACTTAAAAAATCAAACATTATAATGTTCATTGGTACTCTGACACCCTTTTATTTTCATTAAGATTCAGTCGCCGGTTTTAATTAGGTGCTATGATATATGAGTCTGTCTGATCAAACCTTGAGCTTGACCTGGTTGCAATATTTACAACTCAGTGAAAATTTTACACATTTTCTGAACAAAAAAAAACTGATTACCTTTTTTTAATTTCAAAGTCAAAGAGAGTCTATACGTGGCAGCTGAGGAAATTACTTTTGGAAAGCTTGACATGTGCTCCTTATTACTTTCCTGGCTCAAAGTTTCGTACTGTTTTGAATCCAGCATTAGTTTCAGTAAGCCAGGTCTCGTCAAATACTTTTGCAAAATCACTCTACTAGACAATTTTTTTTTTCATTTTCAGCAAATAAATGCATCTTAAATTTTTCAGTCTCGCGTATTGTTTATGAAGTTTTGCAGCAACACTTTGATAAAAAAATCTGAGTGTAATTGATATGAAATTCTGTAGACAATGTCTGAAAGTAAAAGATTCGGAAACAAACAATCTGTTTTGATCTGTTCTTGGCAAGTCTTGTGAAGTTCTTCACAAAGCTCCGCACGTCCGACGATAAATCAATACAACAGCGACACAACAAAGATCTCAGAGCAGCACTCCTCTTGAATTCGCTAATTATTCGATTATTACCAGGCACGACCCATGAATCACAATTTGTGAAAGCAAACTAAGTTGTGAAATTTTCAAACAAAATTTCAGCAGCAATAATTTTGAATCCAGTTTTTCATTTCATAAAATAACAAATTTCAGTTTGTCATTTATCAATCCTTTTCTTTTATTTCCATTTCAAACAGATCAAATAGATTTTTGATTTTTCAAATAGATCTTTGAATTCGACTATATCAGGATAGAAATTGAACTTAAAAAGAAGATTAGCCACAATTGAAAATAGTGAATTAGACTCGGACGGTTCCACTAAAGCATTTAACACCGACATCTAAATCCCACTTGTAATGTGTTCGATCTGCCTGTCAATCTATAAAATCTCAATATCAAATCGTGCACTTTAAATGAATAATCGTCTGAAATTTGCTAAAACAGAAAAGTGTTTCTTTTTTTGCATTTAAAAAAGAAATACACTCTGAAGAGAAGACAAGTATGATCTCAGTTGACTGGGAGATGAGAATGGTGTCTCGTAAAAAGCGGCGCTGTCAACTCGACGAATCCATTCCACGACAATAAACATTATTTCATGTTAGGTACTTTTAATAAACGCTCGCTGAAATGCCTCGTCACCTAATTATTGAAGCACGCGAGTTCACCAACGTGATTCATTCTGCTCTAATTTATTTCAAGTGCCAGTAAATAAATAGCTGGATACCGTGCACACACACCCGGTTAAAAAAACCTGCTGTCTTTTATCGAGTCATAATACCTTACACTTTCATTTTAATTGAATAAAATAAACGAAATAAACCCGTCGTTCGAACGGAGGAATAAAAACGTTGTGCATCTTGTTCGGTCCTCGTTGGGTCATGTGGGCTTGTCAAATTGAATAATCAACATTGTTGATTGCTTATTAAGTCTGATATCATTTCCTTATTCTGACTCATGTCTACTACGAGACAAGGTTAATGATGTGAAAATATTCAAATTCAAAAAGATAGCCTCAAATGAAACCAACGTTCTTAAACCAAATTTTGGTTTAAGAACATTTCTTCAAGAGTTTGGACATTTCCTTAAGAGTGGATAACAAAGTTGAAAATCAATGTTTATCATTGAACGTGTGTGAAGCATGCTGGATATTTTGTTTTTATCGTTGGATATCGGTTTTGGTGCACGGCAAGAGTTTTGCCTGATGAAAACGCTTGTTTTGATTCGCAGCAAATTCCGACGGTTTTACGAGATTCCAATACCGTTGTCATGACAATGCGATGGAGCGACGACTATAACGGTATTTGGAACAGATAATACGAAATCTGCAACGGGCATTTGGCAACTTGCGACTGATATTATTTTTTTCATCATTGTTGTTTAAACAAGATTGGATTCAAGTCGAAAGGTAGTTGCCAATTTCGGACACGATACAAGGCTTTTTGTAAATTCTTCTAGACCGAATTTAGAACTGGTAAAAATGTTTAAGAGACATGTAAACACGTTTGGCGGGTAACAAAAGGAACGATGTTTGATGTAGTATCAAGCAGTGTTTTTTTCGTGATACAGCGGCAGCAGAGCCATTAAAAGTAGTTGGAGATTAAAAAAGGCGGTGCCCATTTATCAAAAGTACGTCCTGATGTGCATGCTTTGAGCAGTTTCACTTGAAAGAAAATCTGCGGAAAACGATTACTCATTTGTCCCAGTTTCAAACAATGAGTAAAGGTTTCTGGAGCACCCCATAAGGCCAGTTTATCCATCTGCGATTACAGATTGGAGTTTAGACAACCGTTAAGCCAACGTCGACCCTCGCTCGCATTCCGATACACGCTTAATCTATCTTGCCCTATCTTATTTGTAACCACGTCCCTTATACAATTTCCTTTTATCTTGCGACAAACGTCATCTTACATTTCCTTTCAATGTACAACATGTTTCAATTCCAAAATCTCATGAAACTTTGCAATGAAACTAAAACGTTACGTTTACAAAATTAAAATTTCACTATTATTTCTTTCAATTAAAAAACTCGTTTAAGATCATCGTTAGTTTTCTAATATTTTCATTGAATTAAAATTTTTTTGTTTATTTTCAATCCCTTCAATTTTTCGACATTCAACTAGAAAATCTAGTTAAATGTTATTTAAGTCACCTTTATGAACAAGTAATTTTGTCAAAAAAGACGTATTGAAAATTATCATGAACTTTTTAAAAAGTTAAACAAATTGATATTTCAATATTGTTTAGAAACGTAATGTTTGAAAATAGGATGCGTCGAAATTCGTGATGTGTTTAACGTAATTTCTCATTGACGATGATCGAATCTGCGGGAGATTTCCATACGAATACAATTAACGCTGATGATAATGAGAATCGATGTTTCGCGCACTCGCATGCTTTGTTGATGTACAAGTGAATTACAGAGCGCATGGGTCTGACGCTGACCAGTCGCAACCACTGAAACTGCGCCGCGTCGACCCCGCACGACCAGCGGTCTTAAATTGATGGTACTTCACAAAAACAAATAATCTCAACGGTCCCTTATTAAATATTACCTCGTTTATCTCACACAATGAACCAACATGAAACGCAAATTAACAATCAAAATAACCACTTTGTCAGAACGAAAATAAATTCGAACTACTGATAATAAATTTTTCGTTACAAACCAAAAGGTTTATGAGAATTGAATTTCGGATCGATTTCACATTTTCATTTTGTAATTCAATTACCCTTTGTTCATTACGAATCGCGACAGTGTTTTATCGAGATAATTAAACTCGTTTATTTGTTTGTTTGTACGCTTTCTTTTTAATTAAAATAAGCGACGTCTCAAATCTGAATTCAAATGAAAATGAGAGGGAAAAAAAGAGGAACGCAAATTAGGAACGTCGGGAATCTTTCATTACGTTTGCATTTTTTCATTTGCATTTCCCAATATCTCAAACTCGCTTCGAATTGGATACCGGGGTTGATTTCGGTTCGATGCAAATTCAAAAAGTCGTTTTTGCGGCTACAGAATGATTAAGTTTTGAATTGTAACTGACAGGTTTGACAGGTTGCAACCACTTGTAACGCAAAAACGAGTCCAAAATTCGAGACTCGTTTTCAGTTCCATCAGAATACCGACAATTTTCACGCTGCTGATGTATTAGAAAATGATTTTTATTCGGTCCAACTTTGTCGGTCGCATTCGTCAAATTGACAGAAAATTGATGACAGGAACTTTCGATGGGGTACCATTTACTAAGCAGATTTATTGAATTCGTTTTAGATGACAAATTTCAATCACTTTGTCAAGTACCCAAATTTTTCATCTATTAAAATAAAACTGAAAAATAAAACTGAAAAATATTAATCTTGTTTGTTTGACGTCGAATTCGTATTCAAAATCAAATCAAACAAACCCTGACTAACATCACACACCAAATTAAAAAAGAAAAGTACAAAGAGTCTATGAGAAAGGTCAAATTGAAAGCGTAAAAAAATGCCTCAACCTTGATGGTGTGAAGTCATTCATTTAAAATTGTAATAAATGTCGAGAAGAATGAAATCTTCGAACTGGTAGGGGCCCTGTTGACATTAACATAATAATCGAAACTGGTTCGAACCGAAATACCATTGTTCTGTTAGCTACGAAGAAACGGACAACAACCAGCAACTTCCAACTTGAATGGACCATCGAAAACGCATTTCCATTTCAAAACATGAAACCAATGTTGAACTTTTCCAAAGTATTAACTCATCAACAGCCAAAAATTCATCCCAACCCATTCATATTGAAAAACTTTTCTCCCAATTTGTGAACCACCAAAAAGAAAAAAAAAACAAAAAAAGGGAAAAAGAAAATGACTTCAATCTGAGAAGTAACATCCGCGGAAGTGAAAAGAAGGAAGTTGGAGCGCGAGTATTGGCCTTAATCTTGGGGTTCGTAGACGACGAAGACCCGTAGAAAGGAGACGAAGAAGAAGAGAGGAAGTACGATCGGAAATGCGACGGGCGTTAATGGGCCTGCCCCCAGTGACATGGTAACCCGAATAACTACGCGAGACGAAAGCGCGTACACGGCCGCACCAATTGACAAACGAAATTGATACCTCGCGATTTGGCTGCAGCTAATCACTTCCAATTCCGGATACAGAATCATCGAGCTGAAATTGATTGGCAAAGTGAAATCAAAATCAAAAGTCCGTTTTAAAAGGGACAATGTGAAAAGAAAAGTAGCGACGATTGGGGGCGTTTGGCGAGTTCCAGATTTGGTGCGACGGGTGTGTTGGAGCGAGGGACGAGGTAGGAAGAAAAGCATGCTGGGGGGTAGGTCGGGGGGACCACGATCATGCAACGGTCAGCAGCGTTAAATATGCATGTCCGGCAGGGGATCCGTCTAATAAATGTGACAGTGGCTGGGTGCACCCTTCCCTCCATCCACCTACGTCCATCTACGATGGCTCCCTCTTCCTCTTCCACGCTCATCAAAAACAGCTATATTCTAATTAATGCGCGCATTCGCTTCCCTCCAGCTCATGATCCTATGATGATCCGAACTGGAACTTGGCCTAGAGACTGGTCCTGCATTAGAAGACTTCTAACTCGACCTGTTCAAAAATTGGAACAACAAAAGAACGGGATGCAAATGAATGTTTTTGGTCTGAGAATGCGTCGTTACCTTGTCCTGAGATGATCCGTGGTCACTGACTCGGTCACATGAACGGACGTGGATCCGCCGGCGAACAAACTTCACCAAATCTCGACACTGGTTCGCGCAACTGCGTGTCGCATGCCGCGGCCGAATCAACAGATTAGAATCGGATTGGGCTGGTGCCAAAAATTGTGACCGAACCACTTGTTGGGTCGAGCGTACCGGTTGTGTGCCGTCTTTTGGCTTGGTCGTAGGTCGTTGGGGGTGGAGGGGGGATGACGAGAGAGGAACGCGCGAGAGAGGAGAGCGATGCGAGCTGCCGTGAAGCCCGCAAAGGACTGAGGACCGCCCTCGACTTTGTGTGGATGGCAGAGAGTACCGGGCAACGAAAATGGAGAGATCCCCCTATTCTCGACCTCCATCAACCCCACCCACCCAGCCGGGCGCAGCATCCACCCGAGCCACCACCTCCTGCTTGTCAGCGATAACACACGCATTTGGTACAACACGCGCATATCTGGTGGGAGGCCCCAAGATCGCAGCGGTATATCATCATCAACGCTGACACCGTCCGATGCGAAAGCAAAGGCCTCATCATTCCCAATTATCCACCTCGGAGCCGTCCCGACGACGACTCGGGCCGCGCATTGACGAGCGTAGTGGCCCCTCGACGACGCGCGCACCTGCGCGCCAAAAAAAAAAAACATAATCAACCAAAGATATACCACACGCGAATTCTCTATCAACGACACTCCGATCGATCTGACCCGAATTCTTTTTTTCTGCTCAGGATGTCCGAGAATCGCGAGAATTTTGAGATCGATCGCATGGCTGGGGGAGACTTGGTTGGGTGGATGGATTTGGACTTTGAAATTCTTAGACGATCAATTTTTTGCGTTCGAATCCAGGTGGAAGTTAATTTTTTTGGGCCTTAAAAAGTATTTTCAATTGGCTGTAGATTTAGTTGTAGAATGTAAGAATGTTTCTATGTATTTTAAGATACTTTCATTATTTTCATTATTTTCAAATAATGTTTCGAAAATATACTATCTGAAACTCAATCAAACTATTTTGATTTTCCAGATTTCGATTTGCGTTGAGATCTTATTTGCTACTTTTCAAACATTCAAATAAATTTTCGCAACTACTTCTTCCAACTCGGATGTAGAATTTTCCTGACTATCCAATCCATAACTCAACGGTTAAGATAGGGAAAAAAATGAATAAAAAAAGTAAAAGAAAGAAAAAGAAGATTAATATCCGACAGAAGACTTTGAGAAGTAGTTTTAAAAAGCAACTTTTTGTCGAACGTTCGCTTGACTGCTAACACCCCTTAAGACGCACAATCCCCTTAAGAGTCGTTTGCATTTTTGTTATTCGACCGTCAGGCTTTTTATTTAGTTTGCATTTGTGTTTTATTTGAATTCAGTGCGTAGCCGGGGATCCAATTTGAATTCAAATGCGAGAAACAGTTGGAGAACAATTCAAATCGAAGTGACAAAGATCCTTGAAATTGAAGGACCGAAGGACTGATAATTGAAATCGTAATAAGATTCTGCAGGATGCGCAACACCGCATGTCGCCAGCGTGTAATCATCGCGCGCCTATATATAATACAAGGAACGATATGTTGCATAATATTACACACGATGCGATCATTAATTTCCTACGGGTGATGATCCCATTATTGGACAATTGTTAATTAGAAAAGTTTGCTCGCAAAACATGCGAGCAAACTCGTTCCATTCAATTTTCACTTTTCGATTAACGGGTCAACCAATTTTATGTTTTTTTTTGTTGTTGCAGCTTTTTGATTTATAGCAAACCCTCGCAGTTGACCGAGTCGTTTGAAACGTTAATCTGCTTTTGGTGGGGCGTTATCATTCCGTGAAAATATCCGTGTTTAATGTTTCGCATTAAAATTGTATATCCTTCTGAAAATGTAGGTCAGAGAAGAGCGAAAAATGTATTCCCTCTGTGGCGAAATGTGCGGATATTATTATTCATGCCGTCACATCAGTTTCACTAGCCGCAGCGTTTGACTGACGAAAAACCAAAAATTCATCCCTCAACATCAACTTTGAAAATGCACCTCGCTGGACCGGACACAAATAGATTGAACGACAAAGACAGGATACAAATGAGCAGTCATCTGTCAGAAACCCGTGTCAATTAAGTGCATTTTCTTGTGCTTTCTTTTTTTTCAAAAAACAGATGTTAAAAAGTGATTTTCATTTTTTTAAAATCATTTTATTTTCACATCTGTAGTTCGAAAACAAAAACTTGTAATTCAGCGAGGACAACATTCTGGTTTTTCAACTTTGGAAAGAAATAAGTAATAAAAATTTTTATGTTGCATTGAAAATATAATGGAATCACAATCTGTCTCGAGCAATCGGTTATGAAAGAAGATCGATGGCGTTGGTACATGGTGTTAATCAAACAAAAGCTCCCTGATCCTGAGGAGGCTTGTGTTGCACGCAATCTCGTTCCCAATCCTAGTTCCGCAAGCCTTTTCCAGTCGGATATAAGTTCAGAGAATGAATGGCAGTCTGTTCACGCTACGTTAACACTCGTCGGCTCGAGAAATTGGTTTAAATTCTCTGCTAGGCCTCTCTCAGACTTGTAGTTTTGTAGGGCAACCTATCTGAAAATGTTATATTCAAAATAGACAAATTATTTTGTTGTTAGTTAAATTTGATTCGTTTGATTAATAAGAAAGGTTCGAATTAACATGAGGGTGGAGGGAGGATGTCGAATATAATAAAAAGTGACTCTAACAATTTGACATAAAGAGAATATCGACAAATTTATTTAGACAATGAAGTGTCTGGATGAATACAAAGCAGTGACACAGTTTCAGGAAGTAGATGCGCTTGTTTACCCCGATAACATACGAATTGACAAGTGGAAAACAAAGAAACGGATGAAGATTTTGTAATAAAATGTATGCTGGCTTGACATGACAATTAAGATTTGTGGAGGAGTTGCAGTGTACTTTTGTGTTTTGATTAATGGATTGGAAATGAACTATTTGTGGATTGTAATTTATATTGGGAAAAGTTTTCACTAAAAAGGAAGATCTTGAAAATCATTTTTTTTAATAATTTCAAAACATAGAAGAAAAATGAGAATGGCCAAAACATACAATATGAAAATTAATTGGATAATTTAAAGATTGTTCTTTTTCGTGTTTTTCAAACACGTTTTACAAAATCAAATCTATTAATTAGTATTAAAAATATTAAGCTTTCAAATTAGCTTTAACAAATTGATTGTTTATAGCTCTAATCATTGTTATCTTAAACTATGATTTTTTTGTTAGTTAGCACGGAGCGAACCAATGCAAACTAGTGCATTATAAGATTCAACAACTTCATATATAATTCTCGTCTTTTTTGAATGATTTTGCAATATCGTATTTTATGCAATATTTTGAAGAAACTTTTACAGAATGGAACTCAAGTGTTATAAACAAGACATTTCAGTATAAAATTAGTAAAAGATTTACATTCTAGTTTAAGAAAGAAAAACTTGTCCAGTTTGAGTACTCATTTTTAAAGTTCGAAACTTGGATAGAATCGTATTTGATCCGCATTGTTTTCAACATTTATATAATGTTTTATCATCATTTGTAAAAAAGTCGATAACATAAACTTTTAATAAAAAAATTACGAAAAATGGTTCTGACACTCATAATTCCTACTTTATCAATAGTCCGTAAAAAAAGTTTGGTCAAATAACGAAGAAACGAACACCTTCACATTGGTAAAATGTTTTTATTTGTTTTTTGACTAATTTACAATGTCCTTCATAGATTTAACATCGATGTTCGGCTAATGGCGTCGGGATGATGTTGGAATCTGTGCTGTTCGTACATGATTTCATTGAAAGTCGCCGTTGCTTGGATACAACTGAGTTTGAAATATTTCAAATAAAAATTTGATCTGTGAATTTTAAGCCTATATCATAGACAATGATATACACGTGTAACTTCAATGATTGGTTCAACTGGTTTCAATTATAAAATGCAATCTCCCCGAGCGCCAAATTAATCGCGTCCCCCGATCAGATTGCCCGCAGGTTCATCGTACCTAGGATCTGAATCGTTTGGGAATTCGGCTCACAGGCAAATCAACAAATGAGCAACGGTGTTTAATTTCAAAGTTTAGAGGTACAGATTAACTTATTTATTGCTTGGCTAATGTTTCCGCCTTCGCCACAACCTCTTCGATTGGGCCGACCATGTAGAACGCGACTTCTGGGATATGATCGTACTCTCCAGACAAGATCTTTTGGAAACCTTTGATGGTCTCTTGAAGTGGCACGAGCTTTCCAGCGTGACCAGTGAATACTTCAGCGACCTGTTAAACAATCAAAATCATCATGAAAAATGTTTCCAAGTTTTTATTTTATTCATAACACTAACATAATTGAATAAAAAAATTTACCTGGAATGGTTGCGAGAGGAACCTCTGAATTTTACGCGCTCGTGCAACAGTGATTTTATCTTCTTCGGACAATTCGTCCATACCCAAGATAGCAATGATATCCTGGAGCGATTTGTAATCCTGAAGGATCTTTTGTACATTACGAGCAACGTTGTAATGCTCAGTACCAATTACGTTGGGGTCCATGATACGGGAAGTTGAATCCAGAGGATCGACAGCTGGGTAGATACCTAAAATTGCACATTCGATTTATATCAACTTATTCAATCTAGCTTTTTCGATTGCATTTTTGTTTGTATTAGCAGATTGATCTTTACCCAATTCGGCAATGGCACGGGACAATACAGTGGTGGCGTCCAAGTGAGCGAAGGTGGTAGCTGGGGCGGGATCTGTCAAGTCATCAGCAGGTACATAGATGGCCTGTACAGAAGTGATGGAACCCTTCTTTGTCGTCGTAATTCTTTCCTGCATGGTACCCATGTCAGTGGCCAAAGTTGGCTGGTAACCTACAGCAGATGGAATACGACCCAACAAAGCTGATACCTGAAATCAAATGAATTCCAATTATAATTTCATTTCCTATTAATCAATTCTGTATTGCTCTTTAAAATGAATATTTCACCTCAGAACCAGCTTGGGTGAAACGGAAAATGTTGTCGATGAAGAGCAACACATCCTGTCCTTCCTGATCACGGAAATATTCAGCAACAGTCAAACCAGTCAAAGCGACTCGAGCACGAGCGCCTGGTGGTTCGTTCATCTGACCGTACACGAGCGCTACCTTTGATGTTTTGTCTTTCAAGGAAATGACACCGGACTCAATCATCTCGTGGTACAGATCGTTACCCTCACGAGTTCTCTCGCCGACACCAGCAAACACGGAGTAACCACCATGAGCCTTGGCGACGTTGTTGATCAGCTCCATAATGAGTACAGTTTTGCCTACACCAGCACCTCCGAACAGACCTGATAACAAAATCCAAATAAATATTCTGCTCCAAAATGTGATTTTAGTTCATAATTTTGGGTTTTAAGTTTTGGGACACTTACCAATCTTTCCTCCCTTTACGTAAGGAGCCAACAGATCTACGACCTTGATACCAGTGGCCAAGATTTCCTGCTCGACAGACATGTCCACGAATTCCGGAGCATCAGCGTGGATTGCGGCAAGTTTGTCGGTATTAACGGGACCACGTTCATCGATGGGTTCACCGATCACGTTGATGATACGGCCCAAAGTTTCTGCTCCTACTGGAATACGGATTGGGAATCCAGAATCGGTCACGGCTTGTCCACGAACCAAACCTTCCGTACCTGATGATAACAATAAATTTGTGCGTTTAAAAACTGTTATTTTTGAACAGATCTACGAACTAGATTATTCTTTTAAGGGGAAATAATAAAGTTGATTTTACCATCCATAGCAATTGTTCGGACGGTGTTTTCTCCCAAATGCTGGGCGACTTCCAGAACGAGCCTGGGAGTGCGGTTTGTGACCTCCAAAGCATTTAGAATAGGTGGAAGTTCGTCGTCGAATTGTACATCTACTACGGCACCGATGACAGCCACTACTCGTCCCTGAGCTCCTTTCGCAGCAGCTGCTGGTTTAGCTGCATAATCTCGTCCTAAAAAATCAACAAGCGAAAAAATTAAATCAACAATGAAACCAAGAAAAAACATCTACTAAAAAGTTGTACCAAGTTTTTCTTGAACATTTAAGTTGCAAAATGTTGCAAATTTTTGTTTATCATCAAAATTTAATACAGACGAATAAGAAAAACCATATCTCAATTAAGACAATCACATGATTAAGAAAACTTTGAGTAGCAAAAATTACATAACCCCTAAATCAAAGCCAAGTGCGTTTAATGATCTAACTTTGATCATTACCTTTATAAACAAACTGAAATCATATTTTTTGCTATTACATAACAAATTAAAACTACTTTTGCAATTTCAAAATGCATCTGAAAACTGCAGCTGAATTGCATTAACCTCTCAAAAACCAGTTACATAACAAAAAGAACCAAAAATGATCAATCAACAATGTCTCATCTCGTAAAATTAAATTAATTGTTCATAATCGAATCCGCGATAAAAAATCGTGTGACAATTTGGCCGTGGCCCGCAGCCAAAGTGCTTGAATAACTATCGAACGTGGACGTCCAACCGACAGTCAGAAAATCGATGAAACTAGAGTTGTTTCCCGTGCAGCCCTGCAAAATGGCGTGCCAACAATTCGTATCTATCATTTGGCTGAAAAACCTTGTCAATTTTCAGTTAAAAAACGGTCGAGATTTTGACACAATCAATTCGGAGCGACCGAGTCGAGTGACCCCGATGCCGCCATGTTGGCGCTGAATATCATCGGATACTTTGGAGCGGATTATGTAACGATTTGATTTTCAATGAAAAAAAAGGTTCAGTTTAAGAAAATGCTGATTTTTTGACTGTCAGTCACGTGAATTGGTCGGAACGACGACAGTGACAATGAAATCGTCATTGTCGCGAATAAAAGGTCACGTCTGGCGAGCATGCGAGGAGGTCCCGGCGACGTGACTTTGTCGAGCACGTCGGGCTTGAAAAACCGCCATTTGTCATTCAAAAATGGATACTCACGGTTGACGGCCAGAGCGCCGGACACCTTAGCAACCTCATTTTGCAAAAGGCTTGGTTTTACAGCCTTTAAGGCTCCAAGGGCTACTTTCGACACGGCACTCAACATCATGGCCGCACAAGTGAGAAAAACCGCGGACCGGAACACACTTCACTGCTGCTCTCTTCTCGAAATCTCCTCGTTTTTGCAACCGTTCTAGCGCCATCTACAATTGAAGTGCGCATGTGCGCTAAAAACCGCGGAAATTCAAAATTATTTACTCGTTATCATTGTTGTTATACATTTTTCTATTGTTTACATTGCAATGTTCCTAAAATGTTGAAACCATTAAACTGTTTCAAAAACTAAAAGAATTCGAAATTCTAATTCAAACCTTTGTTGTATATGTTTCCAGTTTTTGTTATTTATTATCTACTCTTTGTTTAAAAAAAGTTTGTTTTTGCACTGCAATGTTTACAAATCTTTTGAAATCACTAAACTGAAAACTGAAGAATAAATATGATTTGATGGAAGAACAAACACTCGTTTGTGTCAAATACATTTTGATTACGATTTAAAACGCGATTTTTTGTTAATAAAAATGTTCAACCTTGGAAACAAATGCGACGTAAAGGAAAACTCTCTAGTGAAATAGTGACTTTCAGGTTGGTACGACTAATCTAGAGCTTTCGTTCAGCACGCTCGATAAACAGAGCGCTGTTGTCCGTCAAGTGTCACAGTCATTGGTGTTCTTCTTTTGCGTTAGTGCTAAAACTTGAGCGAAAAAATCCGCGATTTAATCGAGATTAAATAAAAGCCGTATTTTGGTATATCCCGCGCGAACAAATCGAAAACATAAAAAGCAATAATGACCGACAAGAAAGGTAACTATACTGAGATAAACGCTAAGCGTCAACAGCGAGTGCGAATTTTGTGCGATCCGTGTTTTCAATTTGCAACTGCGACTTGTCATCCGAGATGTCGGAAAACGCGCTTGTTATCGCGTTTTCGCGCGTTTGGTTCGATCGCGAAATGTCAGCACGCGTTAATCCCAGTCGAATCGATTGTTCGAGTCGCATTCGCATCCCGTTCTATAATTAAAAGCGCGAAATTGCCGCCTTAGCGAAAGATTAATCAATACCGCGTTTTGTGCAAGAATACAAAATGGCTGCCAGAGCTGGTTCCCATTGAATTAAACTTGTTGTCTGCAGAAACGAGTTTGAATTTGTTTTTTTGACGACGGAGCAACGTTGATTGTTGAGTTTATTGTTGCAACAATCGGTTCATTTTGAGTTTTCGTTTTTTCGGCCAGTTTGATTCGCGCGGCCCGATGTCACGCAGACGATAAGGTTATATTCAACTTGTCTATGAATTTTGGGCTGCGATTTCATGACTGCTTTGTGCATTTTTTCTACAATTTTTATCTTTTCTATTTCCAACTCGCAATTTTTCTTTTTTCATTCAAAGCTTCATCTAGTATTTAGAATTCAATTTCAATTAGAAAAATTGCTCCAAATGTAACAAAAGACTTTATTATTTATAACAATTTTATCGTTTCATAAAACTTATCCATCAAATTTCTTCTAATCAAGAAAATTAAATTTCATTTAGAAAATTAAAACTCAAGACGAAAAAAATCAATAACAATAACTGCAGTCCAAAATTAAAAAAAACGAATACAGTTCTGTAACCCATTTCCTTTGCTTCAATCAAAATTCTTAAAATTTAATCTTTAAAGTTAAGTTTTTTTACTTCCATCTTGTTTGCAACTTCGTGGGTACATCTTTTGCAAAATCTTGCAGGGGTGTACATATATGTTTCAAGATAAAAAAACTTTGACAAAATATTGAGTACCGATTATACACAGACACAAAAGTACACGTTAGATTTTATTGAAGAAAGAAAAAAGAAAAGAAATTTCTAATTGTACAATGCAGTAGCGATGATATACATAAACCAGAATCATTTTATAACTTTAAGTGAAAACCCAAATTTAAGGTTAAGTGACGAGGGAGCTAGTGGTTAAGGATTAAAACCGGTAATTGTAACCGATTCGCGAGCGCAGATTGTAAAAGCAGCGGTGGTTAAAGAGCGCAGAGGATAGCACCTACAGTTGTGGCTGTCGATATGTTTGCAGCGGAGACCATTTCTAAGACGATTTGATCCAAGTCAGAGTAGGTGGAGCCTTGGAGACCGTCATACGTTCAGCCTAAGCCA
Source organism: Telenomus remus (assembly GCA_020615435.1). Lineage (NCBI taxonomy): Eukaryota > Metazoa > Arthropoda > Insecta > Hymenoptera > Scelionidae > Telenomus > Telenomus remus. The sequence goes on from CM036337.1 coordinate 14,522,240, forward strand.
CGTATCTAACCTCACCTTCTCTATATATTACCTTAACTCACTACGTGTTTATATATACCAAACATATACATATTTATATATTACATACATATATATTATTTCAATAATAACAATGATATAGACGCACCTCGCGCCTCCCGATTCAAAAAGTTTTGTTCGAGCGCCACCTAGACGGAACACGTGCAGAAACCTTCATTTTTTCTTATTAACTAAAAAAAAAGTGTTAATTTATTTGCGCTGCGTCCAACCGGCAACCAACACGATAATAACAATCATTTTCCTAACTTTTTCAGGCCAAATGCCATTATCCACGTGTTTCACCACAAATCCAGTGACAGAGAAAACTTAGAATCAATAACAATTCTATAACAGAGGGCGCCACGGTTCTGTGATTTTTTGTAGTTTATCAAAAACTTACTGTTGAAATAACAGATAGTTTTTTTCATGATTGAATTTTATGTCGATTGAAGTGGAATGCTCAGATTGAAAGAAACAGAGTTGAAAAAAGAATCAAAAGAGAATAAAAGTTATGTTCTTTCGATTTGCAAAATAAACAAAGAACAGAGAAAGTAAAAAGTTGCTATTCGATATTTGTGTCTCTGTTAAAACGTAGCATCGCATCGTAAGTTTCGAACAATGCAATTTTGCCAGCTATACTTTTTGAATTGGAGACGTCGGCTGCTATATATCCAAATCAATACGAAAGTAAGATATTGATATGGGTGTATTGATATTTCGTACTGAAATCGTGGTATTGGCTGATTGCTTAATTTGTCTTTTTCCTTTTATGTTATTTTTGTTACTTTACTTCGTTTTTTCAAATTTCATTTTTTTTATTAATACTTAATTTCGTTTTTTCAAATTTGTTCGTTTTTATAACACCCAACGGAGTTCTGTCCGTGCTTGGTTTCGCTTGCTAACTCTGTTTTTAGACTTGGAAGCACAAAACCATAAAGTTGATTTGAATTAAGGGTTTTTTTTTCGATTGGAACTTTTGAGCAGACTGAAACCACGCAGAGACAGGAATCCTTGAGGATCAACGGGGTGGACACGAATGCTGTACTTAAGCTCAGCATATATTTACAATACTTCTATTAAATAGTAAATTTGTAGCTCACTTTTAACAATAGTGCATGGTGCTTTTTAAATCGACACAAGTTTCAATTTTAAAAAGTTTCAGACAATTCAGACAACATTTTCTATGATAAAAATCACAAATTAAAAATAACTAAATTTTTAAAAGCGTCCAAAATACAATTTTTAATGGTCGAAACTTGTGTTTAATGCATGATTTAAGTTTAAGTGGATGTTTCAACATCAAAATCCATAGCAGGTTTGATAATATATTTTTCGTAGTTTTATTGTTATAGACATTTATTTCTTGTTTGATTAGGTTACGTTTGTAGAACACATACTAACCCAAAGAGCAACTGTGAAGTCAGCGAAAAGAAATAAATTGGAGCACGTTTTTGTTGGATGCTGCAGAATAATTTAAATTTTGAGACCAAAGTGACACCACGGTTCGCTCGAGTTATTATTTGGTTGGTGTACAATTAGATTTTTGAATGTTTGCGTGTTTATCAAGAATTTTAGTTTGCATGCTGACTTGTTACTTTAATAGTTACTTTAACGAGCAGTTTTTACCTTTCAGAAACCCATTCAGCCATTCTGGAGCTATTTGTCCAGTAAAAGCTGCTCGTTAAGGGGTTTTATTCAATTTTTTCTATTCAGATTTTATGTGTTTATGCAGATCCAGTTTTTGATTTCTCCAAAGATAAAAAAATGTAAAGTAAATTAAAACAAATTCAAAAACAAATCTTTGAAGGCTGTTTTTCTGATTATTATGTTTTCAAATTCGCCAAAGGAGAAATCCAAAAAAGAATTCTGCATGCAAGGTTACCAAAAGTAGTCGATTGAAATGGAGAAATTTCTAAAGTCTATCCAACTCGAGTCGCTGTCGTGATAGATAAAAAAATCTTCCTCTTGCCAAGAGGAATAATCGAATTTGATCGAAAAAAAAAAACATTTTTGCTCAATTTTTGTGGGTACGAAATAGGAATTTCTCGTGCATCTTGACTTGCATGTGCATGTTAACAATTTTCGTAACATACTGTTAATAGTGAGCTTAATTGATACGGCGTTTTGAATTAACAAATTGTCTCTTCGACCTGTTCAAGTTTTTGATCAAAATTTGTTTCTTCTGTTTTTTTTTTCATTCTCCTAACAATGTCGCTCGAAAACAAACTGTACATTTCCAAACGAGAAAAAAAGTTGAAAAATTCAATTGCTAAAATAAGGTTTAAAAATCGTTTGAATAGAAAAGCAAGTTTGAGATAAAAAGAGCGACCTTGTTGGTGAGGAGCCATCGAATGTCAAGCGTGAGGCTGGCCAGGCTAAACTTGACGGATCGAAGAGACGTGTGTTCCACCGAAACATTTGACGTGTCTTGATTTCTGGAATTCGCGTTGAATTTTGCTTTGTTGCATTTATTAAAAGAAAGTGAAACTAAATCAAATTTCGTATACAGCATTCATGCTCGGGAGCAAACTAGGTCGAACGGCTTACGGCTTGAATGAGGAACTTGGGACGGACGGTTCCTTAGTCAGTAATCATTATTGTCCAAAGAACTTGAACTTCATACACACAATTGATTGTTATTCGATTCGATTCGATGATTGTTTGCACCGTGGCACTGAAATATAATTTTTTTTTATTTCTATACATTATATCACAAGCATTCACAACCAACTAATCCCAAGTCCTTGATTAAAAGCCAAAATTCAAGAATTCAAAACCAAATTTTCCCTTTTATCAAATTTCGAACTCAAAATATGGACTTTGGTTTGTTGGTCGGGGTTGCTTGTTGGACAAATTATTTATGAACGAATTGGTGTGGGCTGACGTGTCTATGTTAGAAAAAACATGGTCATTCACAGTTGCCAAACTTTGACAATTGGTCACGAGAGAAACCAAAAAACTTGAAGTCAAAAAACTTGAATTCATTGAACTTTCAATTCGCAAAAACTTGTGGAACCAACATTTCATGTGGCCAGTATTTCAAAGTTTGGGAACGAATATAGTTTGACTAAAAATGAAGGGTAGTTCTGTAGCGACAAAGTCGACCGGAAAGCTAGAAACATGTTTGCAATGAAAAAGAGAGCAGTCGACGTGAAAACGATACAGACTACCCGGACCACGATTATGTACCACGCAGTTTAATACAAATACTTTTAATCATGTTTGACCTTTATTGGATATTTGCAGAAACTTGTGGTTTGCTGAATCTTGTCACGAATTTTTTGAATGTGTGAAATTTGAGACTATATATTTGAAGCATGCATGCGCGAGTGCGAGCCAAACACTCACGCATGTATAACACATTTGAATGTGTAAGAGCATTTATTTTTCCAATAAAAAAAAAAACGTCATGTTTGCACGGGTATGCCCTGTTGTTGTGTACATAAGCATACCCGTGGACACATCTTGCGTGACGTGTACGATAATTGACCTGCAAACAAACCATTTTTTTATCAAATCAAAATCGTCGAAGATAAAAAAAAACACATTTTGCAGGTCGATTGTTTGCACGTTGATGCCGCAATGATGCCGTGACAATGCGCGTACGCATCATCATCGTACCACTGTACTCATTGTATAAATTACACATTCACCGCTCGAACACGAATTTTATCGGTCAATCTTTAGACATTCTTTTTCAAAATAACGACAATTTGGCGTTTTTCATTAACGATTCAACAATCTTTTTTTTTATCTTTGTTTTTCTTTCCAAGTCGTGTATCAGTCGAAAGTTTCGCTTGTTTGTTATTCTTTTACCATTACCGTCGTTACGATGCAGGGCACGAGGGGCGAAAGCGCCACTCAGCCCTGCCTCATAACGTTGAATTTTGTTGAACTAAAATAAAAATTTTTTTTTTAGTTTTTTTTATGATATTCAATCACTCACTTTTGTTATACCTTTGCTCAATCTGAGAGTATCCCAAAACTGTGCACAAACTAACTGCACGTGACTTGCATCGTGCACAATGATGTTTGACTACTTTTGCCAAGGTACTTTTGGGCTCGGACAAACTCTAACGATTAATCATTTAGGAGCATGAACAATTGTATTCAATCAAGAGCCCGAATTTCGACCCTCCGACCAGGTCTGCACCGTTACGATTTTGTTGGCCGAACTTTTTTTTTGTGATCGAAGTTTACCTTCTTGTTTTCTTGTCCCGATTTTTGTACTTTGAATTGGCAGATTGACTGAATACAATGGTGTGATCCGACACGAATTTTGAATTATTACACTGCGTGAGCCACAGTTTACTCTCAGATTCTACTGTTAGTCGAATGTATTTGGCTTTTACCTTTGATTGCGTAACGCTATTTGCTTTGAGATCGGTTCGTATTATACCTTAGTTTTAGAAGTAAAAGGTAGGTTCACATCACGAGAATCTCTTTCAGAATCCAATTCTTGTATTCCGTTTTCTAAATTTTTCCAATTGCCAAGTTGAATTACAAATTTAAAACGAAATGATGAAATGAATTCAGGCTTCTGAAATTCTTAAAGTATTTAAAGATACGAATTTTTATATTCCTAAAAGAGATTCTCAGCGTACAACGTCTGTACACGATTTCCAAGCTTTCAATATCCAAAAAAAAGTTGAACTAGTTTTTGTCAAAGAGCCGAGTATGAGTTGTAAATTGAAAATATGCAAAAAAGGAATTGATTTTGGAGAGCACGTGCAGACGAACATTCTGGTAAAAAGCCCGTCTTAACCCAGTCGTGGGATCGAACTTTGAATTCAATTCTTTTCTCAAGCTTCGGAAATGTTTTCGAAAAAACAATCGGAAAAACAAACAAACAGAACTATAAAATGAATGAAAAAAAAAGTGAAGTGACAAAATCGCGATATGAGCTAAGCGGGCAAAGTACCTATGTTTTTTAGTTACTTCATTTCATCATTACCTAGTGACTAACATTGTTTGAGCTTCAATTAGTATCTTGATCAAAATGGTGTATGTCATGTGTAAGATATACTTGGGTGTGGGAAACATTCATTTTTAGCGTCAGACTAAAAAAGAACCTGAACCGTTTGAAACGTCTTTGACATCCGGACCGTTGTTGTTTCGGCCTTAGCAACGAAAAATCAAATGCACATTTTCTCGTCAGGGTTCAAAAAGACGTTGTAAACGATTCAACAACGACACGCCTTACGTATTTCTCTCTCAAGTGTTTTGCAATACTCTCTCAAAAAAGAAAAATATTAAACTTTTTTTTCACACCTTTTTTTGGCTCTAGTGACCGGTAATGCGAGTCGTTCGTTTTGGGATGTGGTATTATTAAATGCCAATGGCTTAGAATTGCAACGAGATGTGACGGTTTTTTGATTACAAGTGCTTTTGTGTATGTTGCAGCCTTTCCTGTGGCCCAGCACCCGCCGACTGGTTTCGTTCCGGCACCGACACAACCTGCTACCTATGGCGGTAAGAAAAGCGATCGAAAATCCGTCGACCCAATTAGTCCAATTGCGTTGTCAAACAGCGTTAATGAATTCGACTGAAACGTTTGCACAAACAGTTGCAGGTGCAGCACCATATGGCATGTTTCCAAACCAACCACAGCTATATGCTGCTACTCAAGGACCTCCTCCGCCATATGATCAAACACTTACGCATTCCATGGTAAATATCACAACACCCTCACTCTAACATTTCAGACCACCGAATTTTATTGCAATGACCTATACGTGCGCTTGAATCGATTTTCAAGTAGTACGACCAGTGATTAGGTCAGCCAAAAATTTTAACGTGCAATTCAACGTCAACTTTTTCTTTTCTCTACTTCGTTTCGGTTTAATCGCTTTTTAAAGAAGAATAAAACATGAATAAAAAAGTTTTATTTACCAAGACGATGCTCTTGGTCATCAAACACTATTTTAATACTTCAAGGACTTGCAACTTTTGAGACTTTAAGAACTTCAATTAAGAAACAAAGCACTATAAAATATCTAGCAGTACATTTTTTATAATTTTGTTCAATGGTTTTCATATAAATTGTCGATTCACAAAGGTACGTCATAAACTTCAACCTTTTTTGAAGTTTTAGAGGTATTTCAGGTATTGAGTAAGACTTCAATTTTGAAATATTTTGTACACCGTGGAAGACAGAGAGACACCTTTCGTTTTATTCAAATTAATCATTAAACTCGTTCTTATTTGCAGATCTACCAACCTGTGTATAATCAAGGGTACCCAGGTGGTTATTTACCGGGATATCCTGCCTATGGATCTATGCAATATTACCCACCATTAGCAGCAGCTGCTGCTGCCTATTATCCGGCAGCCGCGATGCCGCCGCAAGTACGGCCAACAATCATGGTATCTGTGAGTAATAATACTCTTATTATTGTCCCAAAATGGTCCTAAACAGTTTCAAAAAACTTAAAAACAAACAAAAAATGATTTGCTAAAATTGTGATTTCCGTAGAACGGTTTCGACGGCACTCGCTTCGATGGAATCTCGCAACTGCCACCACCGCCCGGAGTTGCCGCAAACGCCGCGATGGCCGCGATGACCGGCCACAGCGTCGCGCTGGCACAAAAGAAAGGCTCATTCCTAGGAGGAGGAACAGAAGGCGGCTACACTTTTTGGTAAACAGCCGCGAGACAGTCCATTCAAGACGGTGCAGATATTGTTGAGATCCGTGTAGGCAAAATTCAACTTTCCTAGTGTCTACTTCTTTCATTTCTATCTGATGGATTATTCTATTCGAATGTTTCCCCCTTTTTTTATATGTTTTTGTTTTGTATGACTTTATTTTCTCCGTCGTCGTTTAACAATTACTGTTATCTATCCGGTCCGGTGCTACCTCAGAAGTGTAGCTACGAGCGCGCAAATCGTCCAGTCGCAGAGGGCGCCACACAACACGGTCTTATGCAATACTCTCTTTGGTTGTGATCTATTAGCGAAAAAAGAAATCGATTGTAAACAAATTCTGAAGGTGGCGCCAAGTTGCTCGAGGACGATTTGCGAGTCGTTACCCTTTTTTTGTTCTCCTTTGGTTGACGTTCCTTTTTTTATCTTATTTTGTTTGCGTCGTTGCGATTCGGAGCCACATCTCATCCATAGACATTCAAGACTAATGCGGACTGCTCAGTATTACAAATATTAATGATTAGTCGATTATTGTAAATTCAAACAAGTATTCAAGTTGGTGGGAAAAGAGAAGACAAAAAAGGAAGATGAAAAAAAGGAAGAGAAAGCGCGACACTGGTGCACAAAATTCGCGCCTCGTTAGCCATATTGAATTCCAGGAACAGGGAGTTAGAAACGAAAAAAAAGAAGAGAAAAAATGCAAAACGCGAAGCACTTGCGCCTTTTTCAGAAGTGACTTGGCGAATCGGGCAGGAGAACAAAAAGACGACAGTGTGTTGAGTGTGTGTGAGCGTGTGGAGGGGGCAATTCACCCGGGGTCAAGACTTCAAACGAAACGCGAAGTTTCCCTGACTCCGACTTGACGTAATTAAATAACAAAAACGGCATTTATTGTGCTACGAGACGAGCATTATTTCATTTATTGATAAAAAAAGAAGAAAAAATGAAAATAAAAAAAAACGGGCAGCCCTAGTGAAATAGCGATCGGGCTCGATTAGATCGTGCACCTTCTGATATGTGGGAGTCTGCTAAAGACAAATTGAACGCGACTACGTTCGCCACTTTTTATCTCCGGCTTTTGTGCCAAACAAACCGATGTCTTTATCTCCTCAACTCTCTTTTAATTCATGCTCCCACATAGTTCATTTTCTCTCTATCTATCTATCTCTCTGCCCTATTCGATTCTGTTAACCTTTTTATTTTATTTTTTTCGCGAAAACTTGGAGGTTTTTGTCCGGGGGGAACTCAACATTTATGTTATCCATTGACGAGCATTTTCTTTGGAATTCGATAAGCGAAAAATTTTTTTGGGCTAAAAAATAGAAGATCAGCGGGAGAGTTGTATGCAATTCGAATCGATTTTAAACAATAAGTTAATTAGGTTGTTATTTTTTTGAAAAAAATTCAACATGATGATGATCGATTATTTATTTGTGTTCGCGTCAAACGTAAGGTAAATGAATTATCAAACTGATTAGCAAGTTGCAAACAACTCCCCCGAGACGGAGCTCTTTTGTTTGTACTTCTGTGTAGCTGTGTATTGTGACAGTGGAGCGACGCGAACAACTTGTGATTTCGTGCACGTAGAGGGCGTGCAACTAGAAACTATTGGCGAATCTATTTATCAGCGATAATAAATTAAATGATAAACGAATTTGTCATGCACGTCGGATTAATTTTTTTTTTTTTTTTTTTTGAGAAACTTTTGCCTATTCTGTTAGGAACGAATTTTTTGAGCCGATATTTTTTTTTTACAATCACGCATTTTGTTAAAATATTGTAGTAATGCGATATGTACGAAAATGATGTAGCACAAAAATTATTGTAAAAAATGCTTGTTAATAAAAAAAACATCACGAAATCGATCTTTGTCGATAGTTAAGGTTTTATTCATAAAAAGAAAAGTAAATAATTTGTAAAACAAACATATTTGTAACAAAATATTGAGAACTTTATCCAAAAAAAAAACATTTTTGATGACACGATAGAGATTTATTTTGCATAAGATTTTTCGATAGAGCAAAACTTTGATACCTCGAGATTCAATAACGTAGATACGCTTAGGAAAGTCATTTTTGTCAAAAATCAGCCATGGAATCTTACAAGAACAGCAACAGTTTAAAGAATTTAATTTTTTATAAAACACACAGTGTCTGACAAAGTGTATTCTGCGAACATAGCAGATGTATATTTTTTACATTTCTACGGGAACATAGAAGATTGCTTGAATATTTTAACAGAATGTGAAACAATTGGAAGAATTGAAAAATGTGAATTGAAAATGAGAAAAGAAATTGTGCAAAAAATAGCGCCCTCTACATGTGTTAATTGTTGATCAAAGATCGCGTTGCTTCACTGAGAAGATTAAAAAAGTCGAAATGATGAAGCCAGTCGACGGAATTTGATTCCATTCTTCTAGCGCATACTAATTATGATATTAAATTAAGCAATGAAAGGTCGGAGATTGATTTATAAAGTAATCGATAGTCTGATTAGGAAGAGACAAAACGTTGATTCTGTTTTTGTTTGCAATGGTCGTGCGAAATCTCGCGCATTGAATTTGGAGCTGTTAAATTAAAACAAATGAATTCCAAGTTGAATCCCTAAAAAGATGTTATCACAAATAACAAATTCAAACGCGACTAATCGCTCGCGCCATTGCACGAATCTTTTTTAGCCGCAACAATTTGTATAATGTTATCGCGAATTTTTTTTGCGTTTAAGTTTCGATTTGTTTCATACCAAACATGAACGCTGTTGCTCAAACGTGACGTCAAAAATGTTTGGTAACAATTCTACCATGAATAATCTAGTCCGAAGATTCTGACTGATGTGCAAAATAGAGACGCGGTCTCGCGTTCGAATCCCCCTCGTTTTCAAAATTTTAAGTCTGCCTGATGTTTTTTTTTCTTGTAATATCAAACTTGTGCCATTTGAATTTCAGAAAAATGAAGAAGCAAAGTGACAAGAAATTGAAATCTTAGTAAGTGAAATACGTGAAACAAAAAAGTATAGGAAATTAAGCGATCATTATGTTTTGCTGAAAAAGGAAGATGAAAAGTGTCACGTTTGGGATTATTAAGAGAATGTTATCAGTTTTCAAGTTAGGTGGCATCATTCGATAAGCAGTCAAGAATATTTTAGACACTACGTTTGCGATTGGTCAAAGCCTAATTCAATCGAAATCTCGTCCCACCTTTTTATTGATTGATCGAAGGGCGTCGTCCTGCGTTGGAATTATTAATAAAGAAAAAAAATAATGTAATTAGATGACGCCACTGATGTTTATACAACTAAGTATAAAATCTGTGTTTGTGCGCGACTGTTATACAAAAACCTTTCGTTATTTTCACGACAAACGTTCACGTTGATTTAGGTTTTCTTTTTTGGGTTTCTTTTATTTTGACGATGCTAGATTTTTTATGATCATTGACGTTAATGAGTTGTATTGACTAATTATTTTTTGTTTTTTTTTTTAATTTGTGGATTTTGAAGAGGTTCGCGTATGGCAATATGAGGAGTCCACGCGAGAAAAAAGATAATGAAAAAAAGCAGAAAAGGAAGAAGAAACAAATGAGAATCACAAAGTATATATTATCCTTAATATTTATATTAAATTATTTTTGTTTTTTATTTGAAAGAGAACTGTCTTTGGATATTTGTATTTTTTTAAAACGGAACAATTTTTGCATGATACATTTTGATCGATTATTTGTATTGAGCGAGAGTGAACAGATTTTATATCATGGAAAAGTGTGCAATAAACAATATGTCTATTGTAACGATAAATTAATAAATAATAGTATCAACTGCAACGCTAAATTTGTTAATGACTCAAAAAGATGTACTGGTTCGGAGAACCAGAATATCAGTTAATAAACGCAATCATCATGCATTTTATCATACGAGTGTCTTTTATTATCATATTTTCCAATCCTCAAAAAATCTTTGATGTATCGTACTTTTTTACAATAAAAACTGAAAAGGTAAGTTCCTCGTGATCAAAATGAAATAAAACACAACATTTTTGAGACAAATAATTCTTCGATATTTTATTTCTCTATTACTAATCACTTTAAAATAAAATTCCTATTCAGTTTTCAACGTTAAAGCGTCCACAATCAAACTTATTTACAGAAGGTGTGCTTTGTTTCTGAAGAAATCATCTATAGATTTTTCTAACTGAGGGAAATTGTCACAGTGGTTTGCTAAACATCTTGCAGCACAATTTTCGTACTCTCCCCTGTATCCCCGTAAACTTTCTTCCGTTGCACTCGGCCCTACTTTGTCTCGCACTTTGTCTCGACATTCCTCAAAACATCTGTCCAAACGTTTCTGTAAGAATAAATTCAAATTTGCAGTTAACTGATATAAAAACCTTTAACGAAAATCGTTTGAAAAGTTGACAGCAAATAGAAAAAAAGGATGGCAACAAATGTTGCAAAAGGTTCGTCTTACCTGTGCTCTTTCAGATTCACTTTGAACGTACTGTTGAGCATTTTCCACTGGTGTTGCACATTCTCTAATACACCTTTGAAGTCCTTGAAGACTACTTGTCATATCGTCACAACAATTCGAAGCACATTTATACATATTTCCCTGGATAATAAATCAATACATCAGTAACAATCAAATCAAATAAACATAAACAACGAATTTTGCAAAACATGAATTGGCCAAAGGAATTAAAACTTTCTTCATAAAGAAAAAAATTAGTTGAAAATGATTTGTAATTTAATGATTAGTGTTCTATTTTGAATAAAGGGTGTGTAGTTTCATAATGTTTGGATACACATCAGATAACCTTATAACAAATTACCTGCATTTTTCGTATATATTTGCGATCAATATCTTCGACGAGTTTTTCGTGCAATTGTTCTACTCGTCTTCCTTGTTCTTCCAACATGTTGACAAACTTTGGTGTCTGTTATGTTCGAGCAAATAAAGAATTTTGAAAATAATACAAAAATCGAGAGGTTATGTCCCTTTACTCGTGTACCAATTATATAGATAGATATAAAAACGTGCTAATCTATGAGTTGAGGTTTGAATCCTTGGTTTTGTTTGGCAAGTGTGCTGCTATGGCGCTGAAATCGTTCATTTGAAATCATTTGAAAAGTAATTGCAATTGTTTCATTGATTGTTTATTTTAATCTGTTTAGAGAAAGGAGGGTAGAAATTAGAACAAAATATTTTATAAGTATGTGTTAATTTATTTGATATTTACAAGTACATAATCATAGTACAATTACTAACGACGTAATATATGTTTTTTTGTATTTACAAAGAGCCACTTCTGACTGAGAACAAGTTATGTACATTTATATATGACCGTAAGAATATTATTTAATATTTTTTTGTTTATCAAGTGTATTATTTATTTTAACTATTTAATCGTGTTTTTTATGAATTAATTAATAACATTAAAAAAAGGTGAAATGTTTTTTGGAATTTTAATTTTTAGAAACGATATGTCTTTGAGATGAGTTTAAAATTCGCACTTGAAATTGTTCGTTTCTATTCCAAAGATGATGAGAAAGAAATTTAGAATAATTGCAAATACAAAATGAAAAAAATGGTAGCAGAACAAAGTTACTGACATTTTTAAACATTGTTTTAATATTATTTCATGAACAAGTTTATGATATTTGGATAGTGACTCTTGAAAAAGAAGTATCATGTCCCAGTAGAATCTCATATTGTTTTTAAAAATATATAACTCTGTTAATAAACATTTCGTTACAACCATTTTTCTGAACATCGTCGTTTCTTATTAGCACTACACTTCAAAACGAAAACATTTCTATGTACATACAATTTCGCAATCGAACTTAAAATTTTCAAAAGCAACACATTACACATTTGAAAATCCAAGCTGAACAAACTATTTTGTTTAAACTTCATATATTTGTTTCATTATATAAGTTTATTTGAAGTTATTTTTAGTTAGGCATTGTCAACTTTAACAAGTGCAGCAGTTTTGAAATCTGTTATTCTAAGAGTGCAAAATTTGTCACTTACACCATAAAAACTCTCGAGATGCGAAAAGCGTTTAGATAAAAATGTAATCTTTAGTCACAATAAAAACGGTTTGGAAAGTTTAAAAAGAACGAAACAATTATAGCAATAAGTGTTTATAAAAATGTAAATGCTACTTTGCATTTGTCTCAGTGACATGTCGTGACAGTAAAATTTTGAATTTCTAAAAAAATTGTTGTTTAAATTTAAAACAAAATAGAAAATGAAGTAATCTCTAGAGTTTGAATTCACGTTTAAAGTTTGTGAATATAATTCATAAACATTATGTTTTCAAATTAAAACTAAGGAAAAACGTGATTGTTTAAGCATGCAAAAATAATAAAACAATTGAAAAATAAATGACAGTAAGAAAATAAATTTCAGATATTCTTTATTTAAAAAAGTAACAAGAAAATAGATAAACGTTTGTGTTATCTTGAAGTTTGCTCCTTCTCGAGCCTTTTTACAAATACAATAATTGAGAAAACGCCTTGCTGTTGTTGATTTGTTTGTAGTTAGAGCACATGTGATATTTTGTTGCTAACTACAAACTATAATTAATCTAATAGCGAGAAATTAAACAAATGATAATGAAATCAAGAACAAATTATCGTGCCGATAGAACATTACTTTCTGCATTTGATAAATTTTTCATTCCATCTTAGTAACAATTATCTCGAACACTTAGAGACAGAAAAAAAAACAGCTCACAATAGCGCACTGACACGACGATGTCACTACAATTTTTTCATTTTAAATATCTCCGATTCTCATTTGCTTGTACAGAAATTCTATACAACAAAAAATTGTCAATCAATTTCACTACTTAAACACTAATAAGGACGTGTCGGAAGTTTCGCAACTACAAAACTTGTCGAGCCCAAAAGTGGAAACACCTTGAATCATTAAGTCAAAAACGCTTAAACATTAAAATTGCAACACACGGGTAAATAAATCTTGTTTCTTTTCTTTCACTTAATTTAAATTATCATTTTTTCTTGAAATCATCAATTTCAAAATTTCATTCATTTGTTTGACAAGCTGAGAGAAGAAAATCTCAATAATTTATCAAAACAAGAAGTAATCAAGGTACACTTTGTTTCTTTGCTATGTACAAGTGTTAAAATTACCAAAAAACATACATAAATAACGCTATTGTAACCTTAAACATTTAACAGTCTTAATACGATTGCTCAAAATTGTTAAGGTGCAACCACTTGCAGTTCGACCTTATTCTTTTTATCCATTTTTATCGTTTTATAAAAATTTTTGTTCTGTTTTTGTCTTTTTCTTAAACTCCTTACTTCAACTCATGTTAGTTTTCTAATTATGCAAGACGAACACAACAGTAACCTGCCGAAATTAGCAAAATAAGTAATGTTTCACCGCAAGTCTTGAAACTTTGACAGACTTTGAACCAGGTATATACGATCAAAGCTGAAAACTTTTGATTTTGCAAACCACGACCGATCACAATCAACAAATCGAACATCGTAATTTCAATTCACTCACGAGTTACCGTGGCTCAAACAGGCCAAATCGAGTTACACGTCTCACGCCTAAATTAGCTACTTTGACCATCGATAAGCCGTCCTTCGTTTTCATTATAAGGTCTTACGATTTCCCTGTGTCCCTTCAACCCTTTGATCTGTAACCAAAGTCGACGTAAAAAATATATTACAAAATATTGTAAGCTCGTTTGTCTCATTTATTTTTCATAAGTAACGCAAAAATTGTGAAGGACGACTCGCCGAGGGCACATTTTTTTAAGTATCTTGACACATTGCGGATGGAATATCCAAAGTGTTTTGGTTTTCTATTTTTTTTTGCACTTTTTTACAACGAACAATGAAACGAAATCAAGACAGATCTGCTAGATCGGGGCTTGCGCGACCTTGTCGCGAATAGTGTGTGCGTTTAACATTAAATGACGACCATGATGCTGGCGCTTGTTTTTATATTTACAGGAGTACGCGACGACAGATCGTGATATCTGTCACACATTCATTTGGTATCTTTTGGCATTACAAAATAATCTTATTTACAGTCTGACGATATCGCCTTACACGTTCGGGCCCCACGTTGGGCGCCACAGATTACAACGTTGATGTCGGTCGACGCCGAACTCTTCATACAAATATGCGACTAAGTTTTTTTTTCTCCACTTTTGTTGCTTCATTTTGTCCATAAAACAATGTGAAACGTTAGATGTGAAAATTAGAGGCATTGGGTTAAAAGTAAATGATTTTTAAAACCCTTTAAATAACCTTAACTTTAGTTAATCGGAGTAGAAATCAAAATTTACGAAGGTGGAAAGAATCGAGATTGAAAACAAACAGCAAAAGTGAACGAAAAATAGTTACAACGTTTTGTAATAAATTGTTGCTGTCGCATTAGACTATCAAACGGAAACATTCAAGTTAATAAATATTGCGAATGGACGTTCGCTCCGAAGAATAATAAAAATCGCTGTTACTTCATTGTTCTATCTTCTATTTTTTGTTTCATTTGTTCAAATGTTGATGTACATGTATTTACAGATGTAACTAAGTTTATGGATGTGGTGAATAATTAAGCTACCGCTAGCGACGCATAACAATCCCCGTCGAATGATAGAGGACCTTATCGTTTTGTCCAGAGATACGAATGCGACTTTGATTCAGTCAGACGTTGGTTTTTTCCAAGTCGCTTCACACGCAACCCTTCAGCCTTTTTTCACGTATGGAAACGTTGTTTTCGCAACAACGTTGCAATTCTTCTTTCGTAAGAAAACAGAAACCCAAAATTGAATGGAAAAAAGTTGATTTGAGGATTTACAGTTGGCGCGTGGACCGACCAAATGCAACAAGCGATTTTCTCTGTAGTCTCTCGGCTAGTAAATGCAGGCTTTAAACGATTGTTTCTCGCGAAAAGTTGTCTCGAAAACGGAGCGATGTTTACCCCCGCGGGTAAATAAATTCAGTCTTACAATGTTGAAAAGGACATTAGCTATGAACAGTAACAATGCACTTCGTTAACTTAATAGCTCGTCTAAAATTCATTTGCGATTTCCCCTTTTCGTGATTACTACTCTATTATTCACCAATCAAATTCGTTTATTTAATCATTTTTAATTTATAATAAAAAATTCGAACGTATTTACATAATATTTACAGTCGAAGCGCGCTAAACATGCCTTTCCATTATCGCTCAAGTGATCAGACTAACCGGCAATTGATTATGCTTGATCGAGGCAAGGTCTCGCGAAAAACGAGAGAAACAAAGAGACTCGTTTTTGTATGTTATTTTTTTGTTATTTTTTTTTTAATTTTTGGTTGGGACTACTTAATAAAACCTAGCTAAAGATGTCTGGAGACACCTTATTGCGCTAATTTTTCCTTTTTTTTTCGTCAGTTGCCTGTCTTGATTACTGACCAAAAATATGAATTTGTTTTTGTTTTGTTCATATATATTTAAATATATATTTATATTATCTACAAAAATACTCGAACAGTATTCTGATAACGAAAAAGTTGCTCATTCCTCATCTAGAAACTAACTTCGATTTCCATTTGGGTTTGCGTCGGCGAATCACGACAAGCAAAATCATCCGCAGGCGACGATTCGAAACGCGACTCATCAATTTCGTAACTAAGTGCTATGCGCTTCGCAGTGGTACAGCCAGCGACTCCGACGAGCATCCGTTTCGGCCGACGAATAACTTTCTATTACGACGTCTTGCTCGAACTTTTGTGATGGCTCGACGAGTACTTGTCCTGGAACATAAATAAACGAAAATTGCACTCATATGTTTGAACAAAGTTTTCTTCATTATCACTTTTAGAGGCTGTTCAAAAACACTTGCAATTTGCATCGAAATTTGTTCAAAAGCCCAAACCTTTCCTTTTTTTTGTACTTTTAGTTTTTGTACATTCCCTTTTTTACCTTCCATTTCTCTCTGTCCTTTTTGAAACTCAATTTTGACCGTGAAAACTTTGTTCTGGATTTGTTAAAAAAAAATAAAAATAAAACTGATGGTTTGCTCACCGCCCCCAAAGCATTGATAAATTTTTGATGTTAAAAATTATTGATAAGGAATCACGTCTGGGGACTGGAATTTCAGGGTGAATGAACGAATGAGCGATTTGATGACCGCAGCACGACCAAGCCACACCAATTCGGAATATCAAATTGTTTTCAAGTCCTAAAAAAATGTTGCTTTCGAGTGAAAAAAATGGTTTAATGATTCATGCAAAGAAACACTCATGCAGGGTTGCAGCTAAGTATGCAAGCAGAGGACGTTTAACTTTCGCAAGCCCTTCACCAGAGGTGCAAATGAAATTGACCTCGACAGATGGCACTGTTTTGTTAGTTCAGTTCGTATGATGTCGATGTTAAAAAGTTGGTGACAAAATGATCAATGAAGGTTTTTTTGGCCCAAAAGCATATGGATGAGAAAAAATTGTGGTTCTTTTTTGTTCCAAAATGATATCACTGTTTCACTTCACTGATTATCCTGTCAATCTCGGTGACAAAAGTCCAAAAGAATTGACAAACCCCGGTGTTTGGATATTTGGACGAAAAAAATAATGAGACACCGATTTGATGGAATTTGAAAATCATTTATTGAATAAAACTGAGCAATTTTGAAACGTAACTCTTTCAATTCTTTGAGACGTACAATCGGATTCGGATGATCGGATAATACGCATACAAACATTCAGTAGTTACAATTCGCTGTTACATCAACAAAACGGAGCTTCGTTTACTTAAACTTAGATGAACCTTGACTTTGGCAAACCAAATTACAATTCACATTTCAACTCTCATATTTTCTTTTTTTCCTATTCGAGATTCACTATTTCGAAAAGTCATCAACAAGTTCATGAAAAATATCGTTTTGATTTTCACGTTAAAACTTTGTAAACCATTTGAAAAACCGGAAATCGGGTTAATCATTGTTTTCAATAATTCAAAATTCAACCGATTTTAAAAAATGAAATCTCAAGGTTGCCATTCTCATTCGCAATCAATTCAGCTGTCGAAAAGTATTGAAGCTTTAAACTCTGCAGCTGCCGAGGACTGAGAATTCGGAACAGTCGCTGCTGGTCCGGGGCATGCATTTAAAAAAATTCGCATGCATTTCAGTTTGCACATGTGTATATAAAAATTGTATATAATAATGTTATAAAAAATATATAGGTAATCGGTAAAAGATGGCTCGTTACAAATTAAGGCTAACGTTGGTGTCGACGGATGTGCGTAACTCGTGCACGTCACCATGCAAATCAAATTTCATCTATCAGTCGTGTCTTCGCGACACTTTTAAAACTAGGTAATACCTTAAAAAACACGAATATACAATTATGTACAAAACTCCAGTTTGTTTTCACATGCTTCAGACATTCATTAACTCGTCTCTTTTTTCTATTCTTTATTTCTCGTACTATAAATATTTTACTATATGTTTATCACGTTTTTTTTTGTTTTTTCTTTCCAACACTTGTTGGTACGAAAAGGCCCCCATAGCAACAGGTTCCTTTGCCAGCAAAGGAGGACCGTAAAGTTTCCAACAAACACTCGCTAACATTCAAACTACCGCAATCATACGTGTCTACACTTTGTTTTTCTCTTTTTTTTTTTCATTTTACTAAGTTTCTGAGTGAAAAAAAATATTTTGCTCTCGTCTGGCAGTGATTCCGTGTGAAAAATCGAAGAGCGGATACAAGTTGAGGTAAACCATGCCAACTGCCTGAACAGGGGGACGAAAATTAATACTAGAAACTCTGATTTTTTCAGTCCGTCAAAATAGAATGTTAGAACATAATCTCAGTTTTTATCGCTTGTCATTAAAATTACTCAACGGACAATTTTCAAATTCATACTGCTGTTTTTCGTTTATTTTCGTACAAAAATTAAAGACAGTAATTTCTGTTTGATTGATTTTTCAATACGAGAAATTGGATGGTTTAAGTTAAACTTTGATAAAGTCAGCCTTGAAATCGCGTTGAGTTAAAAAAATCGTGTAATATCCGCGTGCGACAAAAGCGATCTATAAATTGGTTTTAGGGACAGTTAGCGGATGCGAGCAAACGTTCAACATGATATCATGCTGTAACAAACTACCAACTACGGCTAACTAATTCGTTTTTTTTTTTCGTCACAATGCTCCAAAAAGGAATTTCAAAGAAATGAATAAAGTAGAATAATGTAAATAAGGTATATATTTTTTCATTTTTTGCACATTCCCAACAACCATCCAATTGCACACTTGTTAAAACTCTTTTCTCGAAATTTTAAAACATCGCAAACTTAAATTCAAATTCATTTTTTAAGATTATACATTTTTTGATTTTTTTTTTTCAATTTTCAATCATTTTTTGTTTGTTTTCAAACTAGTATTGAAATTAATTGTATAAATAATTGTAGCTTAAAAATAAGAAAACAAAAGTACTTTATAAAATAATTGTACCTTTTTGGAGCATTGCTAATTTAAAAACTAAAGAAAAAAGTGAAGATGATCGTGCTAAGTGACGAGAAATCGTTCAGCTACTTTGACAGTTGCTAAAATTGAAAGGTGTTTTAATGCAAGTACAAAGTCAATCATGCTTTCGAAACGATCTCGCCAGTTTCATCGACAAAACGATTTCCTCAAAAACAACCTTTGCCATCTTGGCAAATCCCTGCTCAATCCAAACGATCGAACCGACAAAAGACCAAAAAACAAACAATTCTTTTTCTCTTCTTTAAAATCTTTATCTTCATTTCGTAACATCTCAGTGATTAAATGACAATAAAATTTCTCTACGGCCTGAAGTGCAACCCTGCACTTTGAAATACACATCAACGAATAAAACTCTGAACTTCACAATCTTTCTATCTGCATTCGTCAATCGGCGAAACAAAAGGGTATCATCAACAAAAACGAAACTATCATTAACAAAACAGAAACAAATCTCTTGCATTCAAAAAAATGGCTTCGAAAAGGCAAAAACTATATACAAACTGAACAATTACAATAAACTATCTCATAAATAAATCTTTCAACGTCTGATACAGGGTGGTTGGAAAGAAATGACTGTTGATCAAGTGATTCAATGATTAAACATTTCAATGTTCGGTAATCCAAAGATTAATTAATTAATGACTTCAATGATCTAATGATCTATTGATGAATAATCAAATTATCTAACGATCGAAAGTTCTGATAACAATTAATCATTGGATCATTGAAGTGGTGAAAATACTTTATTAATTGATCATTGCATCTCTTGATCATCAGACAAATGTTTCCAATCACCCCATTCGTACAACAGAACAGAACTCAGTAAAAACCCCTCCTTCAAAACGGAAACAAAAGACCCTGATCTACTCAAGCGCCATCTTCAATAGGAAGTGGCGGGTTGGTAGGTGGGGGGTCCTGTGGGAGGGGTGGGGGCGGCGGCGTACTGCTCTGAGCGCCCCCTTGAAACTGCGGCACAGACCTATTAACGATCATAGGTGGCGGCACGCTCGTATCAATGGCGCCATCTGGCGTGACGATGACATTGCGATTGGGCGGGTACATGTACTGTTGCGGGAACGGCTGGTAGAACATGCTAGGGTCATACATGAACCCCTGGTTGGGGTTGTGGTAGAGCGCGTGGGGCGGTGGCGGGGGGTAGTTGGCAAAAAAGTAGGACGAAGAAGCAGCGGGCTCCGGTCGGAATGCAAAGCCCGGCCGGGGCTGGGCCGGGAACGGGCCACCGCGTGCGACACCACGACCACGTACCTTATTGTTGCTGCTCGAGCCGTAATGCCGTCCATTTTGGCGCTCGGTTGGTCGTTGCGGCGCGTACGCAGCGCCGCCTACCGGCTGCACCGTCGGCCGTTTCGCTGCCGGCTGAGCCGAGGGCTCAACGTCCGATCGCTCGCGATCACGCTTTCTACTTGCCACCTCGTGAGCCGGCGCGATCTCCGACGACGTCGCCGACGTGCGGATCTTGATTTTTAGAGGCGCTTGCACGGGCACAGCGGCGCCTGGCGGACTGCCCAGTGGCGCCGCGTTGCCCTCTGGCGGTTTGATCCGTTCCTTCGGAATCTTGATCTTCAGGCCGGCACTCTTGTCCATGTCGGCGCTCAGGGTGATCTTGTCCTTGGGGATGGTGATCTTGATGGGCGCGGTAGTGGGCACTTCCTTATCCCGCTCCTTGTCTCTATTTTTCTTCCCCTCCTTGTCCTTCTCCTTGTGCCGATGTTTGTGTTTCTCCTTCTTGCTCTTGTCCTTGTCCTTCTCTTTGTGCTTGTGTTTCTTCTCCTTCTTCTTCTTCTCACTTTTGTGGTGCTCCTTCTTGTCTTCCTGGGGCGACAGGAGGTCCGGGTTCTGAGCCGGCTCAACAGGTACGGAAGTGACTTCGGACACCGTCGTCGTGGTGCTCGAGCTGATGGCGCAAGTTGTCTGCACAGGCACAAGTGGAATCGAAAGCTGTCGCAGCTCGTGGTTCATCGGTACCGAAACCGGCGCTTCACTCGGAGTCGGTACACTCGCCAATGCAGACTTGCTGATCAACGGGGATGGCGCCTGGATTGCCTCTTGAAGAAGTGCTTTGATACTATTAGTAGCTTTCAGCGGTGAGGGCGTCTCGTCCTCCTTCTTCACCGGCACTTCCAGCTCCTGTTTAATCTCCTGTTTGAACATGCCCAAAGTCTCCGCCTCAAAGTTCATTGCACTGAACTTCATCATGTCCGACTGACTTTTCAAGTCCTCGTCAGAATCGGATTTCATCAACATCCCGTTCATCAAACTCGGCATACTGTCGTTCCTAAAAGGCAGCTCTTTAAGAAAGTTTTCCTGTTTGATTTCCTGTTTGATTTCCCCCTCCAGGTCTAACTTCTTGTGCACAGTGGCTTCTGGTTGCATCGACATCTTTTCCTGGTGATTGGAGTACTCTAACTGTGGCAGCTCGAAGTTTGTACTCTCCCTCTTAGGAACTTTCGCAGCGACCTTCGGCGGTGTCTTTTGTTTGTTGTACTTAACCTGTCGTTGCACTTCCGGTTTCGCTGGCGTGCTCTCCGGACTGAACAGCGACCTCTGGCGAGCGGGTTGTGAAGGTGGGGGTGGCGATTTGAGGTCCTCAGGTCGTCCGGGTTGCAACCTGTTGTTATCCTCAAACACACTATTGAGCGAAAACGACGAGGCACTCGACGAGTTTCCATTCTTAACTGTGTCCTTGAGGATTTTGGCGACCCCGTGAGCCGAATGGGGCATCGGCGGAGGGCCTTTTTCCTGCATGTAGTTTGGTTTGTGCGTCTGTTTGAGCATGTGCGACATGTACTCCTCTTTCATCTGCTCCTCTCGCGGTTTCTGCATTGCCATTTTTTTGACCTTGCGAGCGTCCTCCATGGCCTTGCGCTCTTTCCGATGAGCCAGTTGGTCTAGTTGTTTGTACCAAAGCTCCCCGTGGCGCTTGCTGTCATGCAGTTCGTGCTTGTTGTTTTCAACAGCTGACGAGTTTTTTAGATTGGGCAGTCCGTGACTTTGGTTCTGCGTCGTCACCGGCATGTGATAGTCGCGCGGTTTCTGACGTTGGTTCGGGTCGCGAGAAACGGTCGAACTGTTGTGTTGGCGTTGGGCAACTTGGCCCTGGGAGGATTTCACCATGTCGGGTTTGACGTGGGGGTGGCCGTAGAGCGCGTTCTTGGGGTTGCTCGACTGGTGCTTCTGCGCTGGCATACCTGGCTTGTGCATGTGAGACGAATGAGAGGACGAGTGGTGCGAGAAACTTATACCGGCGGACTTCTCGCGCTCTATCCGCTCGCGCTCTTTTTTCTCGCGGTAGTCGCGCACTTCGTTTGAACGACTTGTTAACGAACTGGAATCGAACGCGGCTTTCTGTTTTTCCTCTTTCTCTCGACTCGCTGCTGCTAGGGCTGGTAGGGAATTGTGTCCACTAGAACCTGCTAGCATCGGGTCGGGCTGGATTTTCTTCGGTTCTGTGTCCTGAAAGTTGAAAAAATTATTGAGTTTGTTTATAAAATTTCTTTTAATTTTTAAAAAGTCTCTTCAAATTGATTCTGAAATTGAATTCGTTTGTTTTGATACTTACGAAGGGTGAGTTGGTTAAAGGTCTGCTAGGACTTTCTGAGTTTTTCGTCATACTCATTATCCTCTTCCGCAACCTGGATGGACATCTGTCGAATACATGTAGGAACTCTGCCGTCATTGCTTCTAAATCTTCGAACGTTACTGTTGGGTCGACGTAGTAGTACCATGGCCGTCCTTCGTTGCTTTGAGGAATCTACAAGAAATGATTTCAAATTTATCGAATCTGACCGAAAGTGGAATATTTGCAAGATTGAACAAATTTTGATTTGAAAATACTTACTTCCCAACAGGCCCACTTGCAGGCAAGATGGATGCAGAAACACGCAACCACTGTGGGTTTGTATTGAAGACACATCATGGTCAGGTGAAGACTGTAACAACACAAATAAAATCTCTATCAACACCCCAGAAGAACAAATCTAATAGACAAATAATTTTTTCCTGAATTTCAGTAAGTTTTTTTTACCTGACTTTATCAATTATAAAAACGCAAAAAACATTATTATTTGATACGTAAAATGTATGTCATGTATTTTATGCAAAATTTAGAAACCAAAACGAGATAACAACGCAAATAAAAATTTATCAATTGCGAAATACACGTGATACATCTTACGACATTTTTTTCATATTAAACGAAACAATTTTTTCTTATATGCAAATTTTGCATTTTGAATGCATCTGTTCGACTGAGTAAATGCAAACAGAATGCACCTCAGGTACATAAAACTAATATGCACCTGTTGGATGCCATGAAGTACGACGTTTGGGCCAGGTCCTTGCAGGCTGAAATTAAAAACCATCATGTAATGTTCTGTTTGACTAGTAAACATACTTTTTGTCGGGATTTGTTTTCTTTTTTTTGCAAAAAAGTACCTTTGACGAGTTGACAGCATCGCACAACATGGGTATGTGGATGGTCGATCGCAACATCAAAGCCAAGCGTTTGAAGGAGGATGTTCTCGTGACAAACGATGTCCTGTGCCTGTTCAAGGTAGCTCTATCAATTAAAACACGAAAAGAGAAACCAGGATTAATCCGCTGATTTTCAATATCGAGTATGAGTCTTTTTTTACAAACTGTGCTTTCAACGTGGTACACAGTTACGTACAAGCTACACGTTTCTAAAATTTTTGTAACAGTGGAAAAATAACGAAATTTAACAAATAACAAAATTTACACAGAAAAACACTGCGAGAAATGAACATAAATTTGTGTGAATCTTTTTGTACAATCAATTTCTACGCTAAATAATAATTGTAAAGCGGTGAGGGTTGGCCATACTCGTATTTCCAATCACGAATTCATGCAAAATTATAATAGTAATTCAACGTTGTCACTACTGTCTTCGTTATTAAGCGAAATAAAAGCGGTGTGGAGATAACATAAAAAATTGTGAGTTAATAATTCTTTTTTTTATATGTTTAAACGATATTGAATTTGGATTGAAAGTTTACCTCTGAGTTGATGTCGATTTTGACATCAGTTCGGTGCAGACACAGGTGGCCTATTTTGATAAGATGTTCCAGTTTTCGGGGCTGCTCCTCAACTTTTGCTGCTAAGAACAGAGCAGCCAGTGCCATTTGGTTACGATGGAAATAGGTCATCGAGTGGAACATGAAGAACCGGTGCATATAGACGATTGCAGTGTTGATACATAATTGAGTTCTGTTCAACATTCAATTGTTATAGTTTTTCATCATTATTATTCTTAACTACTTGCATTAAACAAGAGGTGAAAATTTTAAAGAAATTTTGTTTGGGAATGAAGCTCTTCTACCAGTGCCATGTTTATGAACATAAAAAAAACGATTCAAAACAGATTCAAAAGACTAAAAAAATCAGTTTTGTTTCTAATTTTGAAGAACATTTTAAAATAACAAGTAACTAAAGTAAAAACATGATTTTTGAGAATTACTTTTCTATTTTATGCACATAACAAATATCTTAGAAAACGATTGAAAAGAGTAAACTAATCATTTGTTCCTAATTCTTTCATTTTTAACTTGTATTTTTTCCAAAATTTATTTTGCATTCAAACAAAAAGATAATGAGTATTCATAATGAATGAATCATAATCACGTCAATTAAACGAACATAAAAAGACTGCAATTGGATAAACAAAACTGAACAAAAGTTACAAGTTTTTTCGATCAAACAACAAACAATTGCAAAAAAGAAAAACGAAACTAAAGCGAGAAAAATGCATAATCAGTAATGTAATCAGAAAAAACGGTCGATCAACAGTAATTTTCAATAAAATCAATCAATTTATTACGAATTTGTTTTGTTCCCCAATAATACATTTCTTAAACAAACTTTCTTTCTCAGTCGATTAAACATCTTTTCGAAGTGTCTGCAAAATGTAAACAAAAACAACTCGAGTGTCAAAGATAAGTAACAACAACATAAAAAAAGAACAAAAAAAATATCAAACGGGCAAAACATGTCAATGTTGCATAACAAAACTCGAGACCTCTCGCGTAGAGGTTATGTTTGACAACAAACAACAATCTGCCTATAAACAACCTATAATCATGAAAAAAGGAGCAAAGTCAACGCGGACAGACAAAATCCGCGTCAACCATCATCATGTCAAGGAGGAAAATCTCGGAAATTCCGTGGGCATAAACGAGGCCGCGCAATTGGTAGCCCTGAGCAATCCGAATCCGTGAAAAATAATCATGCCCATGGCGTGACCCGATTTTTTCAGCCCGATCTTTAACTTTTTAAAACCCCAAAGATCCTTTGTTTACTTCCCGAAAACTTAAAATCTTCAGTTTAAAGGGACGAATCAAAACAAGAGAAAAAGACGCGTTGTTTGGGACATTGAGATCGGATGTCGCCGCGTGTTACGTTGCACACACGTCACAAGTCGGGCCGTCCAGGGCACGTAAACAATGAGAAAGTTGAGGTTGAAAAGTGGAGTTGGAAATCGGTGACTGGAACAGTCGCGGGTTGAAAGTCTCAAAATTGATTTGGCTTTGACAGAAGAGCGACGGGGAAGGGGGCGCTGGAGGGACGCAAAAACGATTGTAAAAGGTATGTACACTTGCAAACGCTGGCCCATATCCTGAATTAAATTAGCGGCTTGCTGCCGATAGCTCAGTTCTTTGTCGGCGTCAATGCCATTTTTGCGGCTCGGGGTATTTGCCAGTTGCTCTTTCGTAAAATACCACCTCTCGTCCCCCGCCATTAGAGTGGTACACCGAACAAACTGAACGCGCTCGACGTTTCCTTCGCGAACGCGCGGAGACACGCACCGCCGACGGACGCGTCACCTCGTGCCAACTTGCACCAACCACTGTTTTGTCCACGGAGGCGGCTGCGCGCGCACTGCCGCCTAAATCCAAAATCCAACAAACACACGGTTGTAGTTTGTAGTTTTAGTTGTCTGTTTTGTTTTGATGACGTCAACAACTACGTAGTGAAGTTATCTGAAACAGAAGTAAGAATTCAGACTCATTAGTCGTTTGAAATGAAGATGAGTTGGTATTACAAGTTAGTTGAGTTGTGATTTTTGGCATAAAAGTTATAATAACAAACTATTGAAAGTAATTTATTCTTAATGAACGATTTATAGATGTCAAATCTTGTTCCCTATAATTTGCGATCTTCTTAGTACTTCAATACGAAACTTTCGTTTTTGTTTTCCGTTTTGTTTCAATAATTACCAACAAAATATGGTGTATTTTTGTTCGTTTAAAAGTCTCGTTCAATACTGAGAATTTCTTGAGTATCGCAAGTGACTAATTTGATTTGCTTCTTACACTGATTACAGCCACAATTATCTGACATCAATTTGAAATACAAAAACGTCAATTACTTCGGGTAAAAGCTCAGCGAATTTATGAAATGAAATTGTATTGAAAAGCTTAGAAAAACTGAGAAAAAAATCACCACACCATTCAATCAATGTTGATTCTCTCAAATGATTTGTGCTCGACTTGAAAAATTTAAAAAGCAAAGTTCTGAAAATGTTGGCTGTCATCGGAAAATATTCTTATTACATTTTTGTCAATTTACTTAATAAAAATAACATTCTCATAAGCGCCTAAAGAACTAATTAGATTAGGTATTTTTATATGTTTACCTCTTATCAGTAACGATAGGAACTAAACAAAATTATTTATAAATGTAATAAAACTTTTTTTCAAAGATAAGTACATGAAACCTACGTGATTTTTTACATACGATTGTTTTTTGTTTATTTGTAAAGATAACTTGCTAAAGAAAAAAATAAAAGGGTAAAAGATATTCACAAATGGTATAGGTTTTACCACATATTTATTATTTTTTGTTTAAATAATATAAAGTGTTTATTTTTTAATCAACAATGAACAATTGAGTTCAATTTTTCATAATATTGAATCATAAACTTACAAAACTCATTGTAAAATTATAAAATAATTCACAGAGTTGCAGTTTTTCGTACAAACGAGCGAAGGTTTAAACAAGTTTTATACAAATTGAAGGAAAAAATGTTCTATTACAAAATATTGTAAGAAAAAAGTGAATGAAAACCGTTCACGGTTTATATAGCTTGATTTATGAAATGACCTTGAACTTGTGAACTACAAAACGTCCAAACTTTCTACCCTGCTTCTCGAAAATCCAATTACAAATAATCCCAAAAATCCGAGCATCCCTAAAATACATATCTAAAGTGAAATTGAAAAGTAAAGGGCTAAAGGGCATTTGTTTCCAATTCGCATTGTGGCTATCCACATTCTGAAAAGTCAATCAAGAGTGTCATCGAACTTCTGAGGTGTCATTCATCCGAGTCGCAAAAGAAAAACAAAACAAATGAAAAACGAAACCAAACAAACAAAATAAACAAAACCCAGAAACAAAACAAAAAAATGAACCAAACCCGGAACCTGAACATCAAATAAAACTACTTTGTTTACACTTTTCCAATTATTTCTTTTTTTAACGTGAAATTGAAACAAAACAAAAAACAAAAGAAGAAGAACAAAATATATAGCAAAACATCTCTAGAAAATCTCTAGAATGAAATAAAACAGAAATGTTTTCGTTTGTTTGTTAAAATTATTGCAAATTTTTTCTTTTTTCGTTTCTTCATGGGGTTTACTAATGGCTGCGCATGCGCGCTCGATCTCGTTTGATCTCTTTTTTCTTTAGCGTCGCGCTCTCTCACAGCGACTCGGAGAGTAAAGTTGCACGCACACACTCTCAGACGATAGACACGTTATGTCGACCAATCGTGGAATACAGCACGGAGAGTCTACCTGCGCATCGCGAAAATTCGCGTCAACAAGTAAGTGCGAGTTTGGGCCGAGCTTGGTCAATGGCTGGTTGGTCAATCAATGGGTCAATTTCATGTCGGCTAGGTCTCTGTGATACCTTGATTATTTGCAAACGTCTCCCCAAAAAGTGGCGTTCAATCGTGCGCCGTAGCTACACAGCAACGTACAACGGACACCTCGCAAACGGAGCGCCCTGCGTCGGAACGTCGCTTCTTTCGCGGCTCCGTTGTTACGCACCTTTTCCCGCTTCGTTTGGTCACATTTTACGATTCGCGGATCAATTCATCTCAGCGAGAAATCCGACGTTAATAATCATTAATCACAGAGCTCGCCATTGCGGTTCTCGCGTAAAATGGCTACCGACCAATACCAACGTCAAACTCACGTCTTCGATTGTTTTAACAAGTCTATTTCTTTTGTTTATTTATCAATTTCGAATCTTTTAAAAATCATTTTCACATTTCTAATGAATGTTGGTGTCAAATTTTGAGACATTTTTTCATGTTTTTTTATCAATTTTGTATCAAGTTGTATTTCCAACTTGACGGACAAAAAAGCCCGGGAAATTCAAACTCATAAAATCAAAAATATGGTTTTATTCACTTAAATTACGTATTTTCTCAATCTGCAATTTATATTTGTATTTGAAATAACAATTTTTGAAGCTTATAAATGGAAAGTTTAATTTTAATTTCGTTTTTCTGTTTTGTTTATTTCAGAAACGTAATTATTTTGGGATTTTATGTTAAAGTGAGTTTTAGTCTTAAAAATTTTGTTGACCCATATTTTTTTAAATTTGAAACATCTTGATTTACCATTTTTTCGTTGTTTTAGGTTTTTTTGGGGATGAATCGTTCAATAAAAGTGAGGAATATAATTTAAATCACAAAATTTGTCTTCAAAGATTTTGAATAGCTAAGTCTATATTTAAACGTACTGAAAACGCATTCTCAAATTAACTACCAGTCATTGAGTTTGTCATGTAATTCACCGTCGAGTGAAACGAACCGAAATACTTTACAACTCTAACAAATCTCAGGTATACAAGAAAATATAAAGCAGCGATAAAACAGTAGCAGATGCACAAAACGTTTTGTACGTGACGCGAAGAAATTTTACACTGTTTCGCGTCCTTAATCTTTGATCTTGCAAATCTGCAACCATTTCAAATCGTATATGATACATCTTCTTAAAAAAAACATGGAAAAATAAAAAAAAACGAAAAAAGAGGAAGAAAATAAAATGAAGAAAGAAAGGAATAAAGTCGAAACATCTTAGTTTGCTCCAAATTGAAACGCCAAACTATTCTCATTCCATTAATTAACTCAGAGGCTTGTCAGCAGTACTAATTATCACCATTTGATTGATATTCTCTTAGAGCAACGAACTCAAAGTAATTACGATAATCTCTCGGTTGTAACTTTCAAAGCGCAACTACGCCCGAAAGTTACATCGAATTTCAAAGTGATTTGAATTAAATCATAAATAATGCATTCGGATTAATAACAAAACTTCAACCGGTTCGAAAAGTACTTGTTAATTTCAAATACCATGTTTCAGAAGCTTTCGTGGGATTTTGAGTTTTGCGCTTGTCTAACGACAACTTTTGTGTTCGCAGAGGCAAAATGATCCGTTCGACAAAACAGGCCAGCAGCAACAATTTTACAAAACGCTCAAAAGAGCCTCCACCGTGCTCGTACACCGGCTACGAGTGCACGAAAGGTTGTCTGGACGGATACGCGTATTGTATGAAACACATTTTGGAGGATCCCAATGCCCCGTACAAGCAGTGCGGCTTCGTATACAATACCAACGGACGTAAATGCCAGAACCCGGCACCGCGTATGGATAAACGAGATTTTTCGTGAGCATTAGCCTTTTTTCCATTAGTCTATGCATATTCCGTTTTCATACATTTTTCAATATGTTTTTTTTACTTTCTTTCTTTTTGTTACGCTCTTTTTTAGGTACTGCGCTGAACATGCAAGAAAGGCTCAGATCGCGCGGATTCGATCCGCTTCGAAACACAGTCTGCCCCAGTCGCCGGAGGTTTTGTTGCTCAACCTCAAGCATTACGCAAAAATTCGACCAAATGATGTGGATGAACACAAAGAGTCAAAGGATGTTATAGATCCTTTCAGTTAGTAGTTCAATTTTTGAAATTCGTATGCCTCATTTCACCGTTTTTTTTCTTTTCAACAACATTCAGCAAGTTCTTCTTTTTCTTAAAAGCTTTTTTATTGAACTTTAAACAAGTAGTTTTTAGAGTTGATTACATCGTTTATCTGTTTTTAGGACAATTGGATGCTGCAAAAGTGAACACTAGTCAGAGCGACGTGTTGGATTATGCGAGTTCATCAGATAGCGATATTGATGCAACGGTCGTTACAGACACGATAAAAACAACGTACCTGGACGATAGCGACAATGAAAGTGTTCACGACTCGCAGGAAGATCCGTTGAAGTTAGTGAAAGAATCAGACACTTTTAGGCCCTTGCATGAAAATGTTCACGTCAATGATTTTATGTTAATTACACCGAATTCATGCTTCATTTCATGTTCACAACTCACTAATGTGAAATGTTCCTCGGGTTTGCTTTGGTAACAAGAAAAATTCCACGAATCGATGTTTTCTTGCATCGGCCCCGCAAATAACATTGATAAGTAGTTGATCGCTTGGATTTGAAACAAATTTGAACCACTCAAAAAGCTGGTTTGGATCTGTGGAAAATGAACAAGTTTTGCTAGACGCTTTGGGCTTTTGACGCAATTGTTTGACTTCAATCTTCACCCATTTTTGCAATCTGACGTTTGCTCATTTTTTTATTGCAGGTTTTTTTGACGCTTTCAAAAAAATTGTAAACTGATTTTATGTATGTAGTGTTTTGTTGCATTTCATTGTGTCCCCTAATTGAGTTACTTAATAACACTGTATATATTTTTATATTTTGTAACCGCTTCAAAGGCAGTCAAGCTTCCGTATGAATTTACTACTGGTTAAAGTAGCATTGACTTTTTAAGGCATGCTGGAATCTACACGGCCGAGGAGGTGGTTTACATTTCTCGGGAGAAACTTATCAGACTGCAGTCCTTGTACATCGAACAGTTCAAAAGGTTACAATATGTGCTCAGAGAAAAGAGACGGAGGTACCTGCACGCCTTGAAAAAGGAAAAAGAAACACTTTGTAAGTCCCTGTTTTCTGCAAAGAAATATTTCGTTTTCAAAACTTTTTTTGGCTGCCGCGTTGTACTGAAGTTGGTTCAATAATTTGCAGGTAGTATTCATGACCAGCCAAAAGAAACCCCCAAGGAGAGGAAGATTTATGAAAAATTGAAAGCTTTGAACAAATACCATAGACGGTGCGGCGAAGAGGCTATTTTGTACAGAAAATCTCTCGAGAGACGAGCACAGGTATGAATAGATTAATTTGAATTTTATTTTATTCGCTGTCCAACCTGTTGATTTTTTGTTTCTAAGTGATTCTCGTGCAAATTTGAAAGGAAAATAAAAATAGTTATAATGGAGTTGTAAAAAAAATGTATTATCAGCTTGTAACAAAAGTTTTTATTCTTCAGATGACTGAAGGATTCCATCACAAAGCGCCTTCTGTTCCAAAGTGTATTTTTACAGAAGGCGGGGTAAAGTGCGGTGAACGATCGTTGCCTTCAGCGAAACATTGTCGGAAACACATTTTAAAAGTAAATTTTACTTTTGTTCTCATTTCAAAAAATACCTCTCTTAAGTAAAACTATTAATTAGTTTTAATAACAAATTGTATTGTTCCAGGATCAAAATCAAGTTCTTTTTAAAGCCTGTGGTGCAGTCAGATCGGATGTAGAGTGTCATGAACCGGTTCCAGTAATATTCGACACTAATTGTGTTTTCCATTTGAACTTGCCAGGACCATTAAAAATCCAACCGATGAAGGTGCGGTTTGTTAATCAGAATTGTAACAACAATTATAAAGCATTTTAATCCAGAACTCAATTAAAATTCATTCGATTGCTGTAACGCAATTGATTCACTTCGAAATTCCAATAAATGAAACAAATTTAAGCGTATGAAACTGTTTTCCAATTTGAAATAATCTAAATGTTCAAAACCATGACGTTTATTTCATTAATGATTCAATTAATTTGGCGTGTTATTTTTTGCAGTTCGAAGAGAAAAAGGTGGAAGTCGTGGTCGAAGCGTCAAACGACGTTCAGGGAATGGAAATCGATGTAGTTGGTAGTAACCAAGAAACGATTGACCCAGAAGATGACATGGCAGGGATAATGAGGGAAATGAATGATGTCGCAAAAAAGCCGGCTTTCGGCGAAGGAAACAGCGAAACAAGCACTGACACAGCATTGAGTTTCTCAGCCCACACGAGCGATAAGGACGAGTTTATGACCCTTTAATTTAACTTACAAGTCTGTTCAGTACCTACCAAAGATGAGTTGGAATGTTGTGGAGTATCAAGCAACCATCAAACAAACGTTTCACTTGTGAATGTACAAAAAGAATTTTCGTTTCGTAACTGAAAATGTATAGATACTGTAAATACCGTTTCTACTGTTATTTATAATCGTTCGAATTAAGTTCATAATTTTATAGTTGAAAACAAATTGAAACCAATAAATAAATCGACAATACAACTTGCAAAGCTACTTTTATTTCATTCAAATTTCACATTTGTAACAAGCGTCCAATTTTCAACATTGAAGTCTGAGTGGAAACTTATTCGGAGTTGTAATAAAGTTTTCATCGAGATTCTCTGAGTAAGTTTTATAATCTTGACTTCTAATCGTGATATGTATTAAGAGAGAAATTGAGATAGGAATGTCAGAAGGAGTTACAAACTTAACTTAAGCTGTTAACCGAAACAACAATGAGCATTGTTCTGGGTTACTTGTAAGGTTGCAGTTGCGTAGACAAATGGTGTTCTTCGTTTCACGTTTTGTCATCCAGCGTCCAGGGTGGATGTTCAATTAAGCCGTACAAAATCATCCGTTTTTATAAATCGCTGATTAAGCTGCTGTTGGAGTGTACAATAAATCGATCAGAGAACTCGGGCTTACAACAACCATTGGCCTCAGCGACAGCTAAATTAATCGACTCGCAGCTTGAATGTTTAAGCAAATCAATCCTAACTCATGGCAAACACTCGATCAACCTCATTAGTATAAAGAAAACGAGCTCGCAAAGGTATCAGACTTTTTTCCTGCCTTCTAAAAGACCGTCGATTAATTTTCATTAACCCTATGACTGGCAGCTGTAAGACATCGACTTTCAATTACAAATTACAATGTATTAAACAACCCTCATTAATTCACTATTTTGTTCGACGCGATTTCCCATTCTACTTTATGCTGCATTTTAGTTTTACGTTACGATTCAGTTGTGTTGAACGAAAAATGATTAAATAATGAACAAGTAATTTTTATTAACAAAAAAAACGCAACGAAGTCTTTATTAGATCACACATACGTGAAGTGGAATAAACAAACCGTCGTCTCTGCGCGCAGATAATGAAGTACCGTTCTCGAAAAAGTGGTCGGAGCAAAATTTGCACGAAAGTGCGCGCGGCAAAAGGCTCGGGATTAGGCGGCGTAATTTTAAGTTAAGCTAACCATATGAATGGCTCAATTTCAGTTGAGATCATTTTCAAAATTCTTCTTCCACCATGAATTACCAACTTTGATAAACAATTTCAAAACAAGCAACAATTTTTTTTCTTTACAACCAAATTCGTCTCTTCCGTTTGCATGAAATCAAAAAGTTTGATTTCAAAGTCACCACAAAAGCGAAAACTCTGTTACACGATAAAAACCACAGGCGTGAAACTTTGGCCGGCGTGTTTTGGAACATTGTGTGTTCATCGCTTGTAAATTTCATTGCTCGTATTTTATAACCATTTGAGGCTTTAATAATTCAGTTTTTCGACGTCGCCTTGCACGTGGACAAACAAATTCGTCTTGATGTCATATGTTTTAGCGACCCGCTCTCTTTGCAGGTATAAAACTTTGTTATAATTTTTTCCTTCTTTTTTTCGTCCACCGCAGTTGGAAATTTTGTTCGCGAGCATATACGTGCAAGTATAAATGCGCATAACGTATAAACTGAGCTCATTAATCTCTACGCTTTCCTCAAGTTTCTCGCATCGCAGTATAACTGAGCTACGTGGTTGGGGCCGCAGAGTAATTAAAGCGTGAATAAATAAGGGTAAGGCGTAAATCCCGTAGCAGCGGCGCGAAGTTCCGAGAAAAACAATTAACGTGTGCGGGTGCGCAGACAAAACTCAATACTAATAGATATAGCGGCGTCGATGCAGATCCTGAAGATGTCAATCCCGCATGGGATTTGAACTTTTTTGCACCTTTGGCTGGGCGGGTTCAGTGGTGGCCTGGCAAAACTATGAGAATAAAGTTAACATTTAACCCACCGTTGGTCTCGCTGTTAGCGGCGCTGCTAATAAGACGGAAGTGTCCAAGTGGGATTAATACTCGGCCGACAAAGATGCGCAAAAAAAGCGCGAACGATGGTTTCAACGTTTGTTGCTCCTTCGTCAAAAGCGAGTCGAGTTTTCATTAAAGTTCATCCCAATTACGAGCGATGTAGGAAATGATGTTTGTCCGTTATTATCTTGACTCGAATAAACCCCTGTTGAGTTGCATAATTTGCGCGTCAATACGCCTTTTTTTCTCAACCAAAATTCGCCTCTCTTCTTTTCTTGTGTATTTTTCCTCGGGCGTTTTTTTTCTCTGTCCTTTTTTTTGAGTTTGTTTTTTCGTCCTTCGTTCTGTTCTCTGAGTTTTTGGTTTCTTTCTGATGGAGATAACAAATTAACGGTAATGGACTTTATTTATGAAAACGTTATTCCGGTTCGCGCTGGATTCTGTTTCGAGATTTAAGTTACCCAGTCATTTCATTATAACTATTTAGCGCGCTGTGTGAGTGCGATGCTAAATGGTTTAATGTCTTTATAAGGTTACAAGTTTCTTCATTTGGGGATCTCTGATTTGAAATTTTGCGTCTTAGATTTTAGACTTTCTAATTGATGGGATTCACGTTACAAGGCGATTTTTGCAAAATTTTTGATTTATTTACATAAAATGAAATTAAAATTGTTTTTGTTTTGAAATGAAATAAACTTGAATGATACTGAAACTGGATTCAGAAAAATTGTCAAAGTTATCGTGAATTATGACAATTTTAGGCTCAAAGTGGGTTTGTGAAATGTCATTTCGACTGCAACAACGGAAACGTTCAATAAACTTGGATTCTGTTTAGATTGCATGATTTCGAGGAGTGCAAAGGTCGGTTGGTAGAGAGCTGAAAAGGAAAATGCGAATGAGACATTGTGTTGTGCGACATGACGTTGGCTCGAAGAAATTAGTCGAGTTCATGAACTAGAAATATCGCACCGTTTAACGGAACACGTTCATTTGAGCTCTTCACCGCAGACTTGTACGAAGCGCGACACGAATTTTCGTTTTTGAAAAACAGCCCTGCTAAATTTGCTGCTCGTTATCTGTAAAGGAAGAAGAAAAAGGGAGTCATCAAAAGTTGTTTATAATAATCGGAGAATAATGGGGGATCAATATTAATTTGGCGCTACGAAATGTTTGACAATGCAAACAGATGGGAATGAGAGAGGAAAAAGTGGTAAAACGCGTCGAATTCAAGGGGGTTGAATTTGGCTCGAATTTTCTATAAATTATGGGCATAAATCATTACTTATGATAATAAGACGAATGCCGTTATGACTACACAACTAGTTATGTGGGAAAAACAAAAGATAAAAGCTCTCCTATAGCACTAGCACTTTCAAAAGCATACATATCAGTTTGCATATGATTGCAGATGCCAGGAACGCAAAGCACTGGCACGTGCAAAGCGGAGATTAATATCATCGTTATTCGTAGCTCAAATATTTATTTCGTGTTTAATTAATCGTTAGCTTTTAATGGCCCCATACCACAATCCTATCTTTATTTCCCAGTCGGCCGTCTATCTAGTCGTTGGAGGGCTTTATACATATATACGTACACACATAATTTATAATACCATACCAATTTGGGGGTTATCTATGAGCCGCTTTTATCGATGAGCTATCATTGTTCCGAAACTGCGGTTGAACTTGATCGTACGAGTCATTGTTTTTGCATGACGGTCATTATTGCTGTTTATATACCACGTATTTGGCATCACTTTTTTTTCTCGTCCTTTTTATTATTATTGAGTTCCCTATCTGAAACGGATGAAAATTGTATTATTCAAATGTTTGCGATAATTCATAACATATCGCGTTAACAATTATTTACAAAACATTACATTGTTGACATGATCAAAATAATATGGTTAAAGAAAACAGACGTTAACTTTTTTTTCATTGTTGTCATTTAAAATTGGCGGTTTCATAAAAAATTCTAGTTTGTTTTGTTTACACTTTTTGAAAAATGGCGGTTAAAAAGTTATAGTTTGTTTTGTTAACGTATTTTTCAATCGAATTTGATATTGTTACTAATGCATTTGTTGTTATCGGAGTGAATTTATAATTGATTGGTTAATCTACAAATTGAATTATTAATAACAAAATTTCACAAATATTACTAAACCTAATAAACAATTTTTGCCAAATTTATCCACTAGTAAGAATGCGCATGCGCCGATTAGTCATCAGTCGTCCGGCTCCGCACGAAAAGAGAACGTCGTTCGGCGAAGCGGTAAAGTGTCCAGCTTGTAGAAATTTTATAAGAAATTTTCGGGCATCGTAGTCATTGACATATCGCGCATTCGTTATTGTGAATAGTTAATTAAGAAACTTCGTTGCAAGAATGTGTAACAACGGACGACAATGGCAAACCTTCGGACAGCGTTCGGGAAGTCGACGGAGAACTTTTGGCGCCAAAAGGAGAGGGACGGAAGAGAGTAACAGTGAAATTGTTTGTTTTTATTTTGTTTTTAATTGCAAATAACTTGTTTGTGCTTGTCGAAAAGAATGTCAATCTCAGTCGGACGGAAATTTTTGGCGGTCAAACGAAGGGCGGCAAAGAGAACATCGTTGTTTACTTTTCATTTTTTCCAACCCACGATAAAGTTATTCTTCGCGAAAGTTTTGCGCGACAGAATTCGCAAGTTGTTATTCGTTCGCTAGTGTAAATTGTGACCGTTTAAACGTAAATTGCAAATTGTGAAAAAACAGTGGCGGTTGTAACCTGATCCAGCTGGTGACAAGCAGAATAACATAAGTTCGGCGTTTGGTGTTATCGGAAAACAAAACAACATCAAAAGGTATGCAGATTTTTGTGTGTTGTTCTTTTGTTATTGAATCAACTTCGTAAACAAAGTTTTTCAAAAAGTTGTTTTTGCAAAATTTTGTTTTCATCTTT
The DNA here is from genome assembly GCA_020615435.1 of Telenomus remus. Lineage (NCBI taxonomy): Eukaryota > Metazoa > Arthropoda > Insecta > Hymenoptera > Scelionidae > Telenomus > Telenomus remus. The sequence goes on from CM036337.1 coordinate 14,559,631, forward strand.
GAAGTTGGCTGCAGTGCTTGTTGTCAACTTCGCACGTTAATTTTGCAAAATTGTTGTTATTGCTTAAGTATATTACTGACTAATTGAAAGATTCGAACGGAAGTATACATGAATACTAATTTTGTGACAACGTATTTTAAAATTCATTAGAATTGTCACTCAATGATGCAAAAAATAGAACTTCAAACGACATTCAGTCAGAAAGCGAGAGGCATTTGTCAAATCAAACTTGTTTTCAGGAACAATATTTCTATCGTTTTAATTTGATAAATTGTTCAAAGTGATGATATTTTAACTGCATTCAAAATGCAAACCCCGACTGAATAATTACTCCCCAAACATTTTATTAAAAATCGATGCTCGAAAAACTAAAATTATTTATTCAGGTTGATCATATTTTATGTTGACTTGATCCAACTATATTTACTTTTTTCTTCCATTTATTTACAATGGTTTTTTTAGTAAAAAAATACAACAAATAAAAATTCTAACAGACATTATCTCGGTGATGTACGTCAGTATCGGTCTAGTGCATAAATAATAAGATAAAAAATCGACAATGTTATTTAACATGATATGTGACAAGTGGAATTGTTTATAAGATTGCTTTTCAGCAGTTATATAAAATGTGACGTTGTTTATATACGACATGTCATTTTTTTCCAAACCAAACCAAACGTATATAAACACTTTCGTCGGTTTTAATAGTGCTTGTTCATAAAAAGTTGTGTCGATTCGACTAGACGGGTTATTTCAATACAAAATGGTAAGTGCAAAATTTACATAATCCAACTCATTTTTTGTAAGCTTACCACAAAAATACACTGAATTTAATTATTATTTCAATCAATATTGAATTCATCGGTTTGTTATTCGACGTTTAAATATTGTTCATAGTTAACAGACTAATGGCTTTGAATTTTTCAGGCTGCCGAGAATTCGTGTCCCAATGCCCTGTTGTCTAGTCCCTTTCAGCAGTACAGCGTCTGCTTTACTTTGTTATGTGCAATATTTAACAAAAACCCAAATCTTGGCGAGATGTCAAGAAAAGTTAACTTAACGACAACTGCCTTGGAGAATTACGACTTTATTGTCGTTGGAGGTAAATATTTGAAACAATTTCAATTTTTTTTCGTCTCCAACCAACTCTCCTTCGCCTTCGACCTATTTTTCAATTACTTCCAACTTATTTATTCCCCACCGACTTTTCATATTCAGTTTGGCACTTTTGCTTTGCCAATTTCTCATCAACTTTTAGTCGTTCCACTAAATTTTCTGTTTTTGTTTTATCATCAAGGCAATATCCTCAAGTTAATTGATTTAAATAATAACATTATTCAGGTGGAAGTGCTGGCGCGACGGTGGCTGGACGGCTAAGTGAAAATTTAGATTGGAACGTGGCGTTATTTGAAGCCGGACCGGAAGAACCTTTAATTATGGAAATCCCAAGCTTTTTCAATTCTCTTTCGAGTATAATTTGATTGCAATTATTGGAAACAATATTCATTGGCTTTTACAGTTGGTCTCGATACCAAACCGAGCAATAATTCCTTATTATTCTTTTTTCACAGGGACGATTTACGATTGGGATTATCTCACCACTAATGAATCACACGCCTGTTTGGCAAATAACGGCACATGTCGAATGATACGCGGAAAAAATCTCGGCGGATGCACCGCTCACTACGGCATGGCTTATCACCGTGGTAATCCTCAGAATTATAAACATTGGCTTGACTTGGGCAATAAGGGGTGGTCTTATGAAAACGTAAGTCCAAATCATAAATATCACCCAACCAGAAATATGAAAAACAGTCCGACCCATCGGGTTACCTTTCCTCTTTTTTTATCGATTCTTTTTTTCATTTTTGTTTGAACAAAAAAAACACAGTTTTCAACTTTGAAATGAAATTTTACGAAATTTTAATTAAATCTAACAAAGTTGCTCTGTTCTCTCTCTCTCGTTGGCTTTTTTTCTTTTGAAAAGCGATTCTTTCAAATGGTTCACAGACTTGATAAAGAATTTGAAAGAAGAAAATACGCGCGAGCAGTTTTCAAAAGCTTGCGAGGCCAAAAAATAGTAATAATAACAATTATAACTGGCGCATCGAGAATTGGACGTTGAAATTAAAGTTAGTTTGTTTGTTGCAGGTTTTGCCGTACTTTTTAAAGTCGGAGAACAATTCGGAGATCGAAAGAGTCGGCTCGAAGTATCACGCCACAGGTGGACCCATGCAAGTCGAGAGGTACCCGTTTTATCGCGGTAGTCGAACGTTGTTAAACTGGTGTGCAGAGCTGTTAAATTATGTACAGGTTTCGCTGGCAGCCGCCCCTCGCATGGAAATTGATAGAAGCCTCAGTCGAGCAGGGTTACGGCGCAACTGAGGATTTGACGGGGGCCAATATAACCGGCTTCACTGTGGCGCAAACACTGAGCAAAAATGGGGTTCGACAGACTATCGCCTCGGCTTTTCTTGGACCTCACAGAAACCAATCGAACCTTCACGTCTTTGTTAATTCCACCGTCTCTAGATTGATAACAAAAAATAAACGAGTCATTGGCATAGAATACGTTCGGGTTAGTCCTACTCTTTTTCCAAATTTGAAAAATATACGGTTCTCGAAATTGAATTAGATGCAAGTCGTAAAAATAGGAAAAAATTAATTAAAGTTGTTGATAGGATTTGAACTCAGGTCTTTCCAACTTGGAAACAATCAAAAACAGCTCGCATCCTATTCAATTTCAAGAATCAGATTTTTTTTCCTGGGATCGAACTGTGAATTTTCTTTCATTTCTGTTTATTTTTGACTTTTCATTTTCAGAGCAACGAAACGGAAGTAAGGAAAGCGTACGTGAATTACGAAGTGATCGTCTCAGGTGGAACTATCAATTCGCCTCAACTGCTGCTGCTGTCGGGTATCGGACCAAAATCTCAGCTGGAATCGCTGGGAATTCACGTGGTTCAAAATTTGCCCGGAGTGGGGGAGAATTTTCACAACCACGTCTCGTACAATCTGGAGTTCGACTCCAACGTGCCGGCGAGAAACGATCTGACCATCAGTGCGGCGAGAGAATACGCGGCCGACTCGTCTGGGATAATGTCGTCGACAGGATTGGCCCAGCTTATTGGCAATGTCGCGTCTAATTATACGACACAAGACAATCCGGATATCCAGGTATACTTTAGTGGTCATCAGGCCATTTGTCCCAACGCGCTTGAACTTCAAAGAAGACAAATGGCAACTGGGAGGAGAACTTTTGCTATCACACCTTTGTTGGTCCAACCACGTAGCAGAGGTTGGATTGTTCAATTTTGTTTTTTGAAATTCGTTGGAAAATGAACATTTTGAAATTTAAATGTTTTGGAATGAAGATGAAACTGAAGTTTGGATGTTCTAGGTCGACTAACATTGAGGAGTGCCAATTATTCTGAACATCCAATTATCTGGAGCAATGATTTAGGCGAGGAGATAGATAGGAAAATTTTAGTGAATGGCATTCGAGTGGGATTCAAGTTAGCTTATTCGTCGGTTCTGAAGCCTTACAATATCAGGTTCATAGATGAGCCGGTGTCTGCGTGCTCCAAGTTCGAATACATGAGCGACGAGTATTGGAACTGTTCTATACAGTACAATACCAGAACGGAGAATCATCAAGTTGGCACCTGCAAAATGGGCCCCAAGTCCGACAAATTTGCCGTTGTCAATAATAAATTGAAAGTTCACGGGATCAAAGGTCTGCGCGTGGCGGACGCGTCAATAATGCCACAGGTACGATCGATCCGTGTCTATTTTATTTATCGCCTGAAAAGAACTGACAATTTCGTCGCGACGTTGCAACGAAATTCCGTCCAATTGAATTTGGCCGAAATTTTTCATGCTGTTTGTTTTAGGTCGTGGCGGGAAATCCTGCAGCTGTTATTACAATGATAGGTGAGAGAGCTGCTGACTTCATCAAACAACAGTACGTTAAATCTAAGAAATAACCGCCCTGAGGTCTCGAGGCTTTTTGTTGTCGCCGCAACTTTCCACTCTATTTGATCAGCAACTCATGGACCCCGCCAACTACGTCATGGATCTTCGAAATTACACCGTCCCAAAGTCGGGAATAAAATTATGCAGCTTTGCAATCAACTTTGCAAAACATGTACAATTCACATCAAAGCTTGCGCGCCTCGGGTTTTTGATTTTGCAACGATCACCGTGTCTTCGACTACTTGACTACGTTAGAAAGTTTGTTCGCTGGTGACACGTTGGCAACGTGAATTTTCTTTGCGCATCAACTTCGAAGGCCACAATGCACAAAACTAATATTGATTATCAATTCATAAATGTTGTTGTTAGTTTAAGTTAAGATTAAAAAGTTTGCTATTAAATGTACTGTCGTAATAATAATCGCTTTATAGACAATAAGCTTTGTATCAATCAATGCATGTTTTGTAATCCTTGTTTAATTTACTCACAGTTTCTCTCGTTTTATATTGTTGGTTAAAAATATTTCGACCTGTTTCATATTTTCATTCAAAACAAAAGATGTGGAACATGTTCAAATTACAGTGATGTTGTAAGCCAATATTTCACAAAGGGGCAAAAAATTGATTCTGCGGTAGCCATTAAAACTTGTCTTTTACTTTTCTTGCATAGACAAAAAATTACGAATAGGGTAGAGTGAGCGAGAGGGAGAAAGCGGGGTATAAAGAACCCACAGGATGATGTGAATTGTGTTTGGATACTACTTCGTTTCCTGCGAGCTATTATCGTATACTGTTAGCGGTTGATTCTGATGGTGACATGTTTGCACGTAACAGTGCAAAGTGAGGCAATAGAGTTTAAAATGTTATCCCTGCTAATTATTTTCTTGTATGCGTTTGACTTTTCAAGATTGTTTTTTCTTTGTCGGTTCGACCGACCGAGACGGAGGGACAAAAACTGCGATATTTGAGCGTGCAATTCATATTTCATGGATCAATCTTGTTTTAAATTTAAATTCGATTCTGTTTCGCGCGGCTGCCCATTATATTTGTAATTGAGAGAATCGACTGAGTTTATCCTTGACGTAATAATCTGAATTTCAAAGACGCTTTCGCGTTTTTAACTGAACTCATTGAATATGATTCTGTATTCCCTCGAAATCTTATTGTCGTGCATAAACAAACAGTCATTCACGAGCGTCAATGGCTTTTCAATCTCTCAGAGAAAACTGTACCAAAAGCAGCTTTTTGTCCTCGGCATTATTTTTGTTTTCTAAATTATAATCTCACGTCGGATTACGCAATCTGAAAACAAATTGAAATTAGTTCGAAATTGTAAACCCGCGTTACTTTGCCAGCAACTTATTGTTTTCAACCGAACAATTCAAAAAATCAATCGAGCGATGAAACGTTGCTCCCCAAAACTTGGACAACATTCTGCCCGTAAAACAATTTTGATGGTAACATTCATTACAAAGTAATTGAAGGTATTAATTACGATAAAAAGTTGAGATAAAAGTTTGAATTAAGATTACGATACCGCAAGCGTAACTAACAATTATAAATCGAACCCGCAAGGATTTAATTTCCCCCGACTTGACGTAAACTAATTATCCCCTTTTTTGCGGCGAGGTAGAATAATAAAAAAAAATAGAGAAGAAGGCAGAAAGAAAGAGTATCAGAAAAGAAAAGAGACATGAAAAAAAAATGAAGAATACAAAATATTTGGAACCGAGCAAGAGGCGGCTTTTGCGGTTACAATTGTTTGCCAGATATTGTTTATATGAATGAAACTTTATTCGCATATTCCTATACGACACTAACCGCACGGCTCGGTAGGGGGTGGTTACAGGGTGCGCGTTCGTTGCTCCGCGTCGCAGTATGCTTAGCTCTTCGTCAGTTTGTGGATCGACACCGGTCGAAGACCACGTGCGAGCGTGCTGTCCACGTTCACCTGACGATGCCGCAGAATTGTTCCGACCCGATCACCGTTTACCGTTCAATCGAGCCGGATTCACACAAACGCTCAATCGCGCCGCTAAACATATCCGTCGAGCTCGCAGCCTCTACGTAAACTGGCCAATTCCAAACATTCGAATATCACAAGCCAACGAAACCTAGCAGAAATTTAAGAATTAATTAAGAGAATCCATAAAAAAATCCGAGTTATTGAATTGTTGTTACTTGTAAATTGTACGGTTAGTGTTGTCGATGTAAATATTTAACCGTGTATTAAGTTGAGTGAAAAAATAAGAAAGGAGCGAAAAAAACACTTGTGCTAAGATATTAGACGAGATTATGTCAGTTTTAGAGCTCCTTTGAACCTTGCTGTAGCCAATAGTGGACGTTTGCAAAAAAAAGCGAGACGACATAGAAGATAAAGGGAGACAAAAAATAGAATAGAAAAAAAAGAGGGATAAAAAAGGAAGTAGAAAAAAAGTAGTGGGAATAGTGGAAAAGTGTAACGGATAGTGTATCGAAAATTCGACAATTACGATAGTAGAGTGAGAAATTCGGGGCTATCGGAGTGAAAAATCCTGATCGGTTGTGTGTAATAGAAAATCACGGCGATTTGATTTGACGGGCGAGTAATTCCTGCATGCTTTGAAGAATTTGTTGCGTGGTACACCGACTCGGGCTCGCTCCGGTCATGAGGGATGAAAACATGTGCAGTTTTGTGTTGCTATTAGCACTTTGCATGCTCTGCGCGGCCGCCTTCTCTGCGTCAGCATCGGACAAAACCCGTAAGTTACATCTAACCGAATTATCGGTTATATTTTGCGCTGATAATTTGCCCCGCGCCCGTAATTGATTCCAATCGGCACTTCTCGCCAGCCGCAATTCGATTTTGATTTCAGAAAACGCTACCTCGAATGTGCGAGTTTCTTATTATCTCGCCAAATTGCTATTTTCTGAATCCGCAAATTACTTTTCTTTGACCAATAAACTGTTTTTTTTCCTCAACACTCGAATCTTTTTTGTAATTATAAACAATTTCAATTTTCAAATGAAAACAAAATTTTTCATCGCTGGGGGAACAAATTTATTTTGAACATATTTTAAATTATTGAATTTGTTTGAGACAAATTGTTTCCTTTGTTATTCACTCAGAATCAAAAATATAATGCAGAAATAACGTTTTGAATTATAAACAATTTAGACTTGGAAAATGGAAAGAACAGTTTTATTGCTAACGAACAAATTCGTTTTATACACAATTTCATGTTATATTTTTTTTCGAATTACATTTTTAACGTTTTTTACGAAAACTTTTTATTCCTCTGAGTTGATAATAAACATGTGATTAGAGAATAGAAAAAAAACATTTTTAGCGCTGACAAACGAATTCGTTGTTTTTGCATTTTCAAACGATGGTTGTTGTCGTTATTTACTCCGAATTTGAGAATGTGATATGAAAATGAGGTTGAGGAATAAGGTCGCGTTATAAAAATTCAACTTGACAAGTAATAAAGAATCGGCTCTTTCCTGCCATAAATAAAAAGTTTAGACCGAGTCCGATACAGCATGGCAAATATGCCAATAATTCTGTTTCGTGATAAAATGCTATAATTTTGTAATTTATGACAACGTCGTCGCGGAGATTACAAGCCACTGTTGTTCTGATGAAATATCAAATTAGTGCCAAAATTTTTCATCCCAAACCATATTCCTGACTGATCGAACGGATAACATTCATCTCATATTTTCTCCATTTTTTTCTCTGTACAGAGTGAATCGGTGTATTACATATTCGCAAAACATTGTTTAAATATTAACGATTCGTGTAGCTTTGAATTTTGAATTTTAAAGTCAATTTATTGGAATGTTATTGTAACAAACATAAATATTCCATTTTAGTTTCAAAGCCTGGTGAAAGCAGATATTGTAGTGCTTCTGGTGTAACAGAACGAAATGAAAAGAAAAAAAACATAAATGAAAAATAAATGGGGAAAAATGTCCAATGATTAAATCAACGATTGGATGATGTTTTTTCTTGGTTTAACTTGTTACGAAGCTGAGGGAGGTGTAAATATAATAGGAGTAACAGGGAGTTTGGTTATCTTGTAATAAGTCGTCGTAAGGTTTCATCGTCCGCAGCAGGGCGGTGCTAAATGATATAAAAAATTGCCTCGCCGCACGATGATCAAAGCCTAATATGTAACGAGGCGTAAGTTTCGGCTGGATGTTAAATAATATCATATGGCATCGCTTCATTATTATAATGATGACGTATCCCAGCGGGGTATTTAGTGAACTTCGTTGGTTCATAACTTGATCTGCATAACCTGCAGTGAAATTTAAAAAGTACCAACTGTACTAGAAAACTTTTAATTATTTTTGTTTAAAAACGTCGAAAACCGGTGAAACGAGAGGTATTTTTAATTCCAGTTCTATTTGAATCAAAAATCAGAGGCGTGAAAGTTAAAACGAAAAATGGAGTTTTATTTCTCGTTCGAATTAATTGTTTTGCGGTCATAAAAAGGTATGAAAATGTCTGGTCGCCGCTGTCACTCAACGTGGCCTGGTTTTATACTATTTTGGAAATGAAATTTCAAATAGAGCTTTATTAATTCAGTCGATGATTCTAATTGTTTTATCTTTTAATTAATTTGAATTATAAAACGAATAACCATTATTTCAGCGAACAATTATTTATGTCGACTTTCAACTTTGGAAAACAAAGGTACAAAAGCAGCCAATAACAACATTCGTATGATTTGTAGCTTCGCATGTTAAAAAACAACAGCGCGACTTACGCTAATGAATGTAAAAGAATAATCCGTTATTCATCCGTTAATTTATTCATTCATAATTTTTCAGACAATATTATTTCCAAGAATTTTCTTGTTTCTTACGAATTGAAATGTTCCACTAATTGAGCGAATCGAAACAGTGTATTAACAGATTGGATGAATATTATCTCTGGAATTTACGCTTTTGAGATCAAAATTATGGCATGAAACATTTGTAAATATGTGAACTAGAAAGAAGAGAACGAATGATTAAAACCAACGTGGCGTATTCGGTTCTCCACGACTTTATTCGCGTCAAACGAATCATGTTATCGTTTTCATCTTTGGTGACTCAGGCACCCTGTGTAATCGTATAACAGTTTAATACTCTGAATAGTTCAAAATCTGATAAGAGCATTACCAGTAACCCCCTTTTGATTGAACTCACATTATGTAAACTGCTGAAAGAACTTGTGTTTTCGTGTACAAGAGCCAAAATGTATGCAACTTTATATTGCGGTAAATTTGCGGTACAAAAATATAACCAATTGTTTCCTGTTTGGTTGTTTCGGCACTACGGTGTGATTTGCGGTAAATGTGCGGTAAATGGAAGTAAACAAGCTGTTTCGAACAAGTATTAACAAAATTAAATGAAAAGAAGCTTTGAAAGTTGGCCACGAAACTATTTATCGAAAAATTCTAAAACTTTATTATTGTCTTTTTCATAAATCTATAAAAAGTGGATCGAAATTAGTTACTTCAACGTAATTGTGAAAAAGTTACGGAAACTTTTGGACGGAATATTTAAATGCCCCTGAAAATTACTACGAACAATTAGAACTTCCGTCCTGGCAAAAGTTTACTTTACAATCGATAACTAGAAGGAACATTTATTCTTTCAGCCGTATATTCATCGAGATTAAACGTCTCTAAAGGAACTTTCTTTTTCCTCCTCTGTCTCCTTTTTGGTACATCACATCCGCGAGTGTGTATGATACGTCATTACGTTTAATGCACTTTATATCAGGGCTTGGGAGATGCAATGCATTAAATTTACTTAGTTGCATCGGTGATAAGTGTAGTACACAGAGAGACTCGTAAATAGTTCGCAGTATCGATCTTGCGACCGATACGATATAATGGGGACGTACCCGAGACATCATTCAATTTTTATCATCCCAAATTGCGAGCATATCTGGTCGATTTTCTGCCTGACTTTTGCACGACTTCTGGACGAAAGTTGACCTCGAAAGTTGATTCTTTTTTAACGTTTCGCTTTATTCGATCCAACTAATGACTTCATTTCGAACTGAGTAGTTACCACCCTGTTTGCACGTATGATATTTGATATCCAACCAGACACTTGATATCCTATGAATAAATCCCATAGAAATCATTTGCACCGGTTAAACATCTATCCAGAAAGCCGATTAGAGTATTTAGCATCTTAATTATATGACTTTCTGATTGATCTTTGACAAAATTGATTTGAAATTCTGGACAAAGTAGAAAAATTTAAAAAAAAAGATACTGTACAATAATAATGTGTACTTTGTGTTTATAATTGAAAAGTAAAAGTGAAATAATGATTAAAAAAGGTTGAATTAAAGAGTTTTAATATTGTGACTGAATGAAAAGCAGAGTATGATCATAATTGAAGTTCATTGCGAGAGAACAGTCGTTATTTTTACGTTCGGCGGTTCACAAGAAGATCGTCCGGGTTTTTATGACTGAACATTTTTCTCTGATTCAAGAAAAGGAGGCTGGCAAAGTAAGTACACCAAAATGGCCCTCGTAATATATCTTGAATAATTCGGGCGACGCTTTCACTCGCGAAGAGACTATAACTTTCGGATTTCGTTTGGCTTATGACTTTCAACCCAATGTTGCAAAAGTGTCGAATCAAATGTCATTACTCTTTCAAACCCCTTCAATTTATTTTGATTTTTTTATTGCAAAGGGAAGAATGTGTTTTGTATACGCTTTTTTTTTCATTTTGTATAAAATACATCTGTAGACTGGAAGTAAAACGAGTGTGCAACATTTTGCTTTCAAATAATTTTCTTGTCGCATGGAAAATATATTTCAGAATCTCAGACGCGAGAATTGTTGGCATTCAGGCTAAAGATTAAAAATGCGAGCTCTTGTAATCGGTTTTTGATCGTTTTTCAAAGTCGAGAGTACAATTCTAGTTCATCGATTAGACAGTTGTTCAAATCCTGTGAGATAGAAATAGAGATTTATAATCTCTGCTATTTGTGATTTTAGTCGGAAATAAAAGATGAAATTAAGTAAAAAATAATAAAAAAGCAAACTGTGATTTGACAGCGAGGAAAAATTGTTTAAGTAGATTTGATGTTTGAAATGTGGAACTTTTTATCTGACATATTAAGCTGAATGTGAAATGTCTCAGAATAAAACACTTGAAATATCTTATTACCGTCACCTATCACTCAAAAGGAAACGTCAACGACACAGCGAGTTAACATTAAAACATGATTTTCACCTCAGTTTTCATAATAATAGACGCTGGCTTGTCAAGAGAACCCGTCTGAAACGTATATTTTCATCTCATATTTTTATAAATAGTTAATATTTTTGAACAAAAAATATGCTCAAACATTAATTGCGAATTGAATAATGTAAAAACATTCGTAAAATCAGGAAGAAAAAGAAACAACCAACGCAGTGCAGCGAAAATAATGTTTGGATTATTGACAAACCAGGTGCACATAATCTGTGTTGTTTGGATCAACTTGTCTAATCTAATTTCTTCAGCTAAAAAACATTGCGGTAAATTCACGGTATGAAAGTAAAACAAATTGGTTCGTATCGATTTTTGTAACATCAGACGAACGCGTTGCGGTAAAGTTGCGGTACAAAAGTGAAAATAACTTCGATTTTGGTTTTTAATTTTGAATTATGTGAAATTGCGGTAACTTTGCGGTAATTTAAACACTCAAATTAAGAGAAAATGAAAAAAAAAACAAAAAAATATATATTGAAGCAAACATAATGTATGAAGTATTGAGAGGCCAAGTGTACATAATTTGAGTTGCATGTTTCTAACAAAACAAATGGAATTTTCATTTCAACTAATATACGATGTGATTTACTATGAAAATAGAAGGCAAACGACATTATATGTAGCTTTTGTATACGACAGTAACTATTTTTCATAAAAGCTCGAGAGATTTAACATTCATGCAGTCCAACTTTCTTTCGGTTCAACTTTAGCAGTATTATTATTCATTTATTTTTGTAACTCCGATTTTTCAACATTGCAAAAGCACATGTGGATTGATGAAAGTGTATATTTCATAATGCATTCATGTTTTATGAATGTGTTTGGAATGTGATACATGTGCATTCAATGGTTGGATTCTTATTTTTTTTTTCTTCAACCCATGAATAAGATAAAACGTTAAGGTGATTGAGTGGCCCAGGACAGTGATTGACTGATTTTATTCTTTCTAATGTAACAAAAAATGGCTATTTTAACTATTCTATCGCACGGTGAAATCAATTTTCGAATCATTCAACGGAGAATAAACTGTAGTTCAATAAGAAAAAAGAGGGTAGAAAAAAAGTCACGAAATCCTATCTCAAGGATCGAGTTCGAGGATGAATTTCAACAACGAATAAAT